>CM057449.1:1165322500-1166584583 GCA_016271365.2 Neoceratodus forsteri
AAAAATAAGTGTATTCCTGCGCCTGTTCCTCCCTGTAAGACACTTGTATGTCTCTATCATATCCCTCTCCCTCCTCTCCTCCAGGGAGTACATGTTCAGTTCCTTCAACCTGTCCTCATAGGACTTGTGATGCAATCCATGCACCAGGGGCGTCATTTCAGCAAAATCATAGGGGTAGCAAGGTGGGGTGGGCATGATATGGGTGGGGCCACGGTGTGGGTGGGGCCACGGTGTGGGCGGAGCCACAGAGGGTGGCATTTGTCAATGTGACATAGAGCTGGTTACCAAGTAATTTAAAAATGTGTATGAATTGGATAGTAAAGTCTGAATATAAATCTGAAATGGGTTATTACAGATGTTGGTTCAAATTAAATAGCTAGTTTTCATCAAATTATGGAATCATCAGTATAGTGAAAGTCCCATTCCTCAACTGTACAAATATTAAACAATATTATTTGGATGGGTAGCCCTTATTACCCATTGAAATCAAACAGATTACAACCTTGTAATCCCACTGTTGTGATGTCAGAACCTATCTCCCTATGTCATAGCAGTGGGATTACAAAATGGAATGCCAGTGTTATTCAGTATTCTACAGGGGTGTCGGCAGGCATACGCACTGTACTCAGCAGAGTACAGTAAAAAAAAATCAGACAGGGGCAACAAACCAGGCAGAGGCAACAAAAAGAGGAAAGCAAGAATATTGTGAATCACATTGTGTCTGTGTCACGTGGAGCCCTTTTGTCCTCGTTGTTCGCTATGGGGCACTGATGCCACCAGTGAAATACACAAACAAGAACAACTTACCAGACAGGCAGAAAAACAAAGGAACGAGGATTACAGGAAGAAGCTAATTACTTGAATTCAGACATGGCAAAGGGGTGGGGACTACTGTTGGTGTGGTGTGGCAGCGCATATTTTGGTTTATGTTTACATAACGGGGGCAACAGTGCACCAGTTTTGAGTACAAGTTTAAAATTCCTGGCTACACCCCTGATTCTACATACCCAGAATGTGATTGTTAGTCTCAGTACAGTATTCAAATAACATTCCAATTGTCACAGTTTACTGTTACCGAGTCTAGCAATCACTATGTCTGATAGAGATTTTAACTCTGGTGCTATTTTGGCCCACTGTCATTCAGTCCGTGTATCCTAATAAATTGTTTTCCTAAACAATCATGTGGGTGTAGTGCAGATCCAGTAATAAGGTAAGGCTAAATTACTTGTGTTTTGGGGGGGGGGTAACTTCTCACGTCGAGTCCCATACACTATAAATGACAATGCATGATGTACAGGTGATAACCAGGGTGTAATCATCTCTCGTGGTTGCTAGGGCAATTGCAAACCTCTCAAGCTGTGCACTCTAGGTTTACTGATGCCCTAGACACCACTCGAAGTGATTATACCATGGTTATCACCTGTACATCAGGCATTATCCTCTATATATTACCACACTGTCTGTGTCCAAAAAAATATTACCACACGGTTCATGTCAAATAACTGGTACTATACAAGCTAAGGCACACATTGCTAAAAATAAAGAACCGTCTCTATACCAGTACCTTACAGTACATAAAAAATACACATCAAAACATGAGAGAAATTATACTGTTATGAAAGCATACTCTGAACCTTGAATCATGGAGAGAACTTTACTTCTTCTCTGTTAAAACAAGAGCTTAGTAAAAGAAATGACACAATGAAACCTGTAAAAGAAGTAATAAAAGGAAAACGAACTGATGAAAAAAAAACAAACAAACACACACACACAATTCAGTTCAGAGCCTCGACAAATGAGATAAAGAAAAACTAAGGGGGGGCATCACCACTACTCCGCCTAGCAACAAGGAACTATTTTGCTTTGGTGGAGCAATAAAATAACAAAAATGATGATTAAAAAGAGAAACAAAAAGTATTTCTATATTTTTAGTCACCCAAAAATGTAAGCCATTGCATAATAGCAATATACCCCTCCAGGGAGGGGGTATACCGGTGGATTTACCTCTTCTGGTGTGGTTAAGTCACTTGGCTGCACCTCGTGACCGAACCACACCAGCCATGGTAAATCCACCAGTATACCCACACCCTGAAGGGGTATATTGCTTTATTATACATTGTGGTAAATCGAATGAGCCATATCCTGCAACCTGATTGGTTGGCTGGTATCTTTCCCAGCGTGGCAAATCCTCCAGTGTACCCACTGGAAAAAGTACCAGTCAATCTTATATCGTGCCAATCCAGTCGCTTTCATTTTGATAGAAACTGCAGCCATTTGTCCTGTCGCTGCTTCGCTAAAACACTGCGGTAAATATTACAAAAAATTACATCCTCCTTCCAACCATACGGACTTCAGTTACTTACAAAATATCTAAAAAAATTAAATAAAACTACATTTGCATATTGTATAATATCAATTTATCCCTCCAGGGTGTGGGTATACTGGAGGACTTAACACGACTGGTGTGTTTCGGTCACTCGGCTGTGCCTCATGACTGAATCACACCAACTGTGGAAAATCCTCCAGTATACCCACACCCTGGAGGGATAAATTACTTAATTAACATACTTGTACAACTTACCCATATATTGAACAAGGTTTAACACTGTTTAAAAAAAAATTTTTATTATAACAGCAATAAGGCACTCCCAGGGGTTATGTTAATGTCAGTTAATCACTCTCTAGGGGCATGTGGCACTCAGCAATGGCTCGTGCCACATTATGCCCCTTAGAGGGTGATTAACAGACCATTAACATAACTCCTGGTCATGCCTTATTGCTTAAGTGTTGAACGTGGCTGTGCTCAGTACAACAAAGGGCTTCTCTCACTTGTCCAAACACGGCTGCTAACATCTGAAAGCATCATGACGTCATCGGACTTTTTTGTAGAAGCAGTGTACAGTTACAAATAAAAAGGGCAATTGTGTCTGCATTCCTTTTCACAGTGACAATTACATTGAGTAAGCTGTTGCACTGCTGCTGCCAAATGTTCAGAGCCCAGCCCAGCTCAGCAGACATAAATCAAGGGTGACTGTAATCAACTGTAAGCATTTAGCACTGTCTGAACCATTAACAAAAATGAAATGTCCTGCAGCCTTGAACCTCTGCATAGGAAGAGTTTTTTTTTTTAATCCCCCCAAACACACTGAGACACACACACACCTAAAGCTTAGTTGTCCTGCTTGCTCATTTCTTATCATTTAGGCAGATTTAGCTGAAGCAGAAAAACTGACTGTTGTCCCCATGGTTAGATAAGAGCACAAAAAAATGTCAGGTTCAAATCCCACTACGACTCAACATCTAGCTTGGAGTGAACCCTTGAGCAGGTCAGTTGTCCTCCTTATGCTTTAAATCTCCCAGATGTAAAACTAGGCAGAAAGGAGTGGGACCCAAATGTTGTTAAGATGTTTCAGCTGGACTACTATCCTGGAGCCATGGGTGTAGGCAGGCATACTCCATGTACACCATGGTGTATACTTGTATTGAAGGGGGGCAGCATATAGGCCCTGAACAGCTTCCCTAGTCCGTGGACACAACACAGAACCAGCAGAACCTTTCTGTATGTTTATATGTCAGCACCAGAAGGATTGGCCACTGCTACTGCCTTTGCAGCCCAGGGGCTATACAGCTTTACAGGGTTTGGGGCTGGGCTGGTATATTGGTGTCCTAAGGAACAACGCATGACATCTGCATATACCCATGAACGGGGAAGGGGGGGCAGCAACCAGTATCAGGGAGTACAAATGTCGTATTGATTGTGCCATACAGGGACACACACACACATAGTCCTGGTGTACATATGTATGTTGTCTGGATACACCTACACCCTGCCTGGAGCAACATACTGTACCACAAAGAACTAAGAAGGTTCAGGTTGCGCCTTATGCAGTGTCAGTTGCTTGGGCTCCCACATCATTCCACAGCTCAGTCCAAACAAACACAACACAAGTGAGAAAAAAATGTCCTAGCCTGCCAGCAGGCAGCTACTTACCTTACCACCATTGCTGGGCGATGCTGGCTGGCTGTGCTGACGGATGCTGTCCTCCAAACTCCTCTGCTACTGCAGCTTCTCCCCTCACTCGGTCCTCCACGGCTCCACTCCAGCTCCAACAGAAGAGAACCACTGGCTTCTGCTCCGCTGTCACCTCACCTGCCTAGTGCCGTACTGAGTGTGCCACTGCCTGGACCGAAGGCTATGAGGACACAAAAGTTACACGTCTGCCACGCCACCCGGAGAGTCTGGCCACTTTAGTTGTAGGCCTCAGCCTGCCTTAGCTGCCTAAACCAACCTCCTCCTTCCTGACCTGACCTTAACAGCAACTCATGGGTGTGAGATAATGGAGCCAGTGGCTATCAGACACCTAAATCCTTTAGCACCCTCCCCAGCTGCGTGCAAGTGTGGTGATCAGAGGCAAGGGCAAAGGATGGGGACTTCGGGTCAGGCCTCCCTCAACAGTAAAAGAGGAGTTCCCCTGTTCTGAATTGGTACTGAGCACTGCAGCTCACTTCTGAAAGCCAAATCCCCCTCCCCTCAATAGTAAGTCAGTGACTGTCTGACCAGCCGCCACGCCACCTGGTGACCCGGAGAGTCTCTGTGACTGTTAGGCCTCAGGCTCACTCAGCCTGCCATATTAGCTGCCTAAAGTACCTCCTGCTTGGCTCCTTCCTGACCCGACCTTAACGGCAACAACCCCTGACCCCACTTGGCGGCACTACCACCTGCACTGCAGAGTGCTCGAATGATATGATCATCGTCTCCTCCTCCTGAATCCTGCCTGGCCCACCACTCACTCTAACTCTCCTCTCCCCAGGCTCCAGCATCAACTGAGTGTCACCTGACCTCTGCAGCAGCAACACTGGAGTGCCTGGTGGTCTCCCGAGTCCCGACTGGCCGACTCCCCGACCCCCTCCCAACCCAGTCCTTCCTGACCTGGATGCACGCTCTCTGTCTCAGACTCTCCCATCTCCGAGTCCCCAGCTGACACACTGCTGCACTGCCGACTTTGGTTTGCAACTGCTGCTGCCTGCAAGTAGTCCTCCCTCCCAACTCCCACCTCTGAGTCTGCACCGCACTGTCTCTGGCCTGGGGTCTTCTTGCACTGCACCTACTCTGCCTGGCTGTGCCCACTCTGCTGATCGATGGATTGCGATTGCGGATCACCCAACTCGCCCCGTGGCCACCTGGATACTCTCCGCTTGCTGAAGCTACTGGCTAGCTGCCTCTTGGCTTACCCTTAACACTACTACACTAACAACACCTTCTGAACAAGTTCCTGGAGGACGGTGGATTGGACCTTAGCCAAAATAGAAGTTAGCCTAATTTGCTGCCTGCCACGATGTAACTGGTCAAATCCAGCCAATCCCCACGCACGCTCGATGTGGATTCGTGCCTAAGCCCTCCCAGTCCCCTCCCAGCAGCCAATCACAGCAATGCCACAGCACAAGTGGCACTTGCCTTGCCAAGTGCCCAACAACACCAGTGATTTTTGGGGCGGGGGCAAACTAAGCTGCAGAGCCTGCAGACAGTCGGTGCGGCGCCATCCGTCCCTGATCAAATGATCTTGCTTATTTGAGCAGACTGTCAGGCTCCCTCAACAAGCGCACAGCCATGGGGCATGTCACCAAGGTCCCTCCCATTCCCAAGCCAGGGCAGGCAGCAGGCAGGGGTCACAAGCCTTGTCATAGGGGTCGCATAATTTTCATAGGGGTCACCCCTGGCGACCCCTAAATGACGCCCGCCATGCACCATCTTTGTTGCCCTCCTCTGAACCTTCTTTACCCTGTCTATGTCCTTATGTAGGTAAGGTCTCCAGAACTGTACACTGTACTCCTGGTGGGACCTCACTAGTGTCTTGTATAGTGGAATTATGACCTCCCTTTTCCTGCTGGTGATGCCCCTGCCTATACATCCCAGCATCCTATTTGCTTTACCTGCTGCCTTGTCACACTGTCTCCCTACCTTGAGGTCATCAGAGATGTTAACCCCATGATCCCTTTCCTGCTTGGTGCATGCTATATCCTCACCCCCCAACTGATATATTGTGCTAGGGTTTTTGTGCCCCATATGCATTATCTTGCACTCTTTGCATTGAATTTCAACTGCCAAACTCCCTGACCATTCTTCAAGTTTCTGCAGGTCCTTCTCATTCTGTCTACACCCTCTGGTGTGTCTACTCTGTTACAGAGCTTTGTGCCATCAGTGAACAGTGAAATTCTGCCTTCTAGGTCCTGCGCAATGTCACTGATGAAGATGTTGAATAGGACGGGTCCCAGCACTGATCCCTGTGGTACCCCACTGGTCACTTTTCCCTCTGTGGAGTGACAGCCATTTACCACCACCCTCTGAGTCCTGCTGCCCAGCCAGTTACCTACCCACCACACTACTGTCCTGCCCACACCCATATTCCCCAGTTTGTGTAATAGTCTTCTATGTGGTACAGTGTCAAAGGCCTTGCTGAAGTACAGATAGGCCATGTCCACTGCCCTCCCCTGATCCACCTCCCTAGTCACCCAGTCAAAAAATTCAATGAGGTTGGTCTGACATGACCTCCCCTGGTGAAACCATGCTGCCTTGGGTCCTGTAGTCCATTGACAACCAGATGTTCCACCAATCTGTCCTTCAGTAGTGCTTCCATGATCTTCCCACTACTGAGGTGAGGCTGACTGGTCTGTAGTTCCCTGCTTCCTCTTTGTTCCCACTTTTGTATAAGGGGACTACATCTGCTGTCCTCCAGTCTTTGGTACCTCCTGTTTTCAGTGATTGGCTAAACAGGATAGCCAGAGGTTCAGCCACCACCTCTCTTAGTTCTTTAAGGACCCTGGGTGCACCCCATCTGGCCCCATTGCTTTATCAACTCTTATTACTTCCAGTTCCTTCAGGACCCTTTCTCTGTAAAGGACTTGTGTCCATTTCTGCACCATTCTCACCCCTTGTACTCCTTCAGACCCATTACCCTCCTCTTCCTCAGTAAAGACTGAGCAGAAATACCTGTTCAATATGTCAGCTTTACTGTTGTCATCCTCCATGCAGCTCCCATCCTCCCTTCAGTCTCACTATCCCTCCCTTTGCCTTTCTTTTTCACTTATGTACCTGTAAAGGTTTTGTCCCTCTACCCACTGATTTTGCAATGTGTTCTTCTGTCTGAGCTTTGGCTTCCCTTACTGACCTCCTGCCTCCCTTTGCTTCTCCTGGTACTTTTCCTCATCCCTTCTGTCTGTGTCTTTTGTATTGCCTGAATGCAATCTTTTTGGCTTTCACTTTCTTTGCTACCTCTTTGAAAACCATAATGGTCTCATCTTCCTTTTCCTCTTGCTAACCTGCTTAATGCATAATTCTGTTGTTCTTGTAATCCCCATTTTAAATACTGCCCACTGTTCCTCAACCCCTGATTCCTGACCCATTCCTTTAATGCCTCCTTCAAGTATCTCCCCATTTTCCCAAAGTCTGCCCCTAAAATCCAGGATACGTGTTTTGTGTGGTTTGGTTCTGCTCTTCTGGCATTTCAAACCACAATGACTGGTGGTCACTGTTCCCCAGGTGCTCCCCCACTGTTACCCCCATCACACTGTCCCTGTTTGTGAGCACAAGATCCAGTATTGCCTTCTGCCAAGTTGGTTCCATGACCAGTTGATTGAGGAAGGCACCCTGAAGGGAGTCCAGGATAAATCTGCTCCTAGTTGATGCTGCTGCTGGGATGCTCCAGTCCACGTCTGGAATATTGAAGTCTCCAACCAGTACTACCTCACTGTTGTCTGCCATCTTTTGGATGGCTAGCATCAGCTCCCTATCTGTTTCTTCCTCCTGGGCTGGTGGTCTATAGACCACACCTGTGTGGATGGCTGGTCCCATTTTCCTTTCCAGCTTAACCCACAGTATTTCTCCCCCATTTTGTTCCTCCTGGATCTCTGTGACCCGTATGTCATTTTTCACATACAGTGCTACTCCTCCTCCCTTCCTGCCTGCCCTGTCTCTTCTGAATATGTTGTAGCCAGGTATGGCCATCTCCCAGTCGTGGTTATCATTACACCAGGTTTCAGTGATGGCCACAATGTCCAGGTCTGACTGCACCATGACAGCCTCCAGATCTTCCACCTTGTTGCTAAGGCTCCTGGCATTTGCACACATGGCTTTCCATGATTTGACCTCCCTAGACTGTTTCACTGTTCTACTCCAGCCCCTTCCTTGGTTGTCCTTTATCCCTGGTTCTCCTTGCTGTCTGCCCTTCTGATGAATTTTGCCCCTTTTCTGCCTATCCACCTCTTGGGCGCTAATCTCCATCTTTTGCACACTGCTTTGTAGAGATAGCCACTCCTCTGGTTCACTGGTTCCACTGCTAGCTGTGGGGGGTGAGCAAGTAGGTACCCTCCTTGCTGGCCTGCCACCCCCCTTTGCTAGTTTAAATGCTTGTCAATGTAGCATTTAAACTTATCATTGAGTGCTTGGATTCCCCTCCAGGATGGATGCAGGCCGTCAGGCCTGAACAAACCTCCATCCCTCCAGGTGGGTCCCCAGTCACCAATGAATCCAAACCCTTCCTCACAGCACCAATTCTTCAACCATGAGTTAAAGTTCCTGGTGCATGCACCTCTATGCTCTCCCTTGCCTCTCGCAGGTAGTACTTCTGAGAGAAGTAGCTACTTGCTTGAGACCTCTCCCCAATTTCCTAAACAGTAAGTTCTTACATAACTGTACCATCTTCATTGAGGATATCTCTCACATCAGGCCACACTCAAGTAATGAGTCTCAAACAGTTACAGACAGAGGGACAGTCTGGGTGGTTGGAGGCCACAGGCCTAAGTCAGGAATCCCTGAAGCACAGCTTGGCCAAAGCCTGCCTTTCTCCTTGAAGCAATGTCCAGACTACAGTGTTTAGTGAAAGTGTGGACTGTACTCCAGGTGGCAGCAGCACAGATCTATGCAACTGAAACATACCTGAAACAGGCAACTGAAGTGGCCATACCTCTGGTGAAATGACCATGAACAACACCAGGAAGTTCTGAAACATACCTGAAACAGGCAACTGAAGTGGCCATACCTCTGGTGGAATGATCATGAACAACACCAGGAAGTTTCTTACCATACTTCCTATAACAACAAGTTCTAGTCAGAACCGACACTGCTGTGGCGAGCTTACAAACTCTGAAGAGCGAGTGTCACCGAGTGCCATCTCCAAGATGGTGGTGGCGATGCAACTGCACATGTGTGGCATTCGTACATGTGTAGTTGGGGTGAATGGCAATATGCCATTCACAAGATGGCGGGTCTAGCGGAACTGCGCATTCATGGGAGGCACGCATGCTCAGTTCTTGTCCTGAAATGCGGAAGTAACAGCCAAAATAGTGCGGCTGTTACTCCATAGTAGCCAATCATGATGGAGTGTTACAAGCTCTGTTGGACTTTCAGAAGGATACTTCCAAAAGTCCAAAGGAAGGTGCCACGATCAGCCGTTTTAAGGCACAGAAAGCAAAATGATTGTAGGCTCTGCCCACAGCCGTAAAAGGTAATACAGTTGGTCAACCATTTGGACAAGCATTGTTTAGAAACTGGTAAGCTGCAAGGACTTCCTGCAGTCCTTCGTAAGGTGTGTATAATAATGTAGTCTAACTCTATGTACATCTAAGGTACGGAGCAATGCTTCCTCCAGATTGGCATGCTCAGGGTAATACACAGGCAGGTGGATGGTATGATTTAAGGTAAACTCGGACACCACCTTAAAAGAAACTTAGGATTCGTACTCAATGACACCGTCTTTGTGGAAAATCAAATAAGGAGGCTTACACATCAGAGCCTGAAGCTCAGAAATCCTTTGAACAGTAGAAATTACAACTAAAAATAATGCTTTCCATGACAGAAAGCATAGCTCACATTTTGTGGCTGGCTCAAAAGAAGCCAAAGTAAGTTTTTCCAACACAAAATTTAAGTCCCAAGCCCTGCAAGATCATTTGTACCCAGGTATACTACATTTTTAGGTTTCTCATACCCCTGCCCTACACAGTTATAAAAGGCCCCACCCTCCCTGTCGTCATGCCTGGCATACGCTCCACCCACGTATGGCTAGACCTTGCCCCCATACCCATCACCACTGAATCTACCAGGATAATGACCCTCCCTTCTTCCCCCCAACACACATTCTGTCTACCCTGCTGCACGAGTCCCCGTGTTACTTCCATTTCACTCCAAGACCCCTTCCTTCCCACATGTGCAGCTTCCCCAGACCGCGAAATCTCTCCTGTGTTGTACCTCCCTTTGGCCCTTCTTCCTCTATCCCTCCAGACTCCCCACCTTGACTATCCTCTCAACCCCCATGTAGCCATCCTTCTGCTCAGTCCTGCTGTCCACCCTTATCACCTTCCCCTTACTTTCCCTTTCACCCCTTGCCACGATCTTTGGATTCTGTTTTCTTGATCTCCTACCTCCCCACTTGCCTCCTGTTCCTCTAAACCAGCCATTACTGTGGACCTATTTGAAGAGCCCCCCCCCCATATCAGGGCACACCTCTGTTCTTCCTTCCTGTTCTTTTCCCCTTCTTTCTTGTGCCATTTCCTTTACCCACCTACCCTTTCTCTTTACCTCTTGCCAAATTCCCACTCTGGTTTCCTATGGTCCTTAAGGGGAAGATGTCCCTAGACACTTTGCTATCCTCCCTGTTTCCATCCTGTACCTACTATCCATCTGGCCCAGAGCAACCCTTATCTGTTGCTTCACTCACTGTTCTTCCCCTCAGTCTCTCCCTGCCTAACTTCTCAACTCCCATCTTAGCCACCTTATCTCTTCCCTAAGTTGCCCAAGGTGTCTACACATTGCACAGCCCCTGCTGTCCACATTGTTCCCAGAAAGACTGTAGCCCTACACCCATTGCAGCTGACCACCCTCCCTTCCCCACCCTGTGCCCTGTATCTTCCACCCACCCTCCTCTTCCATTCCTTCCTGCTGTCTGTGTCAGCTCATAGGATCCCACATCCTCCCTGGTTAGCTTATACCTGCCTTACTGTATTACCGAGTTGTTTCCTGTTATTATTTCTTCAAATAGGCTGACCCTAGATGGGATTTTGCTACAATCTCCTCATTCTACTGGCTCCCTCCCCTGTACTAGCTAGACATACATAGTCCCCCTATGCCATAACAGACTCTGACTCCTTTCCCCTGATATGCACTAACTTACTATGCCCTGACCAGAGTGGCCTACAGCCTGAAGTCTCCCTGCGGACATCCTACTAATTTTCTCAGATGCCACTAAGACAGACACCACTAGCTCTTAATTTGTGGCACTCGTGCTTTGGGGTCACTCGCACTTCAGGGTTGCTTGGACCTCTGGGTAATTTATATGGACTACTGCTGCTCTACAGGTTGACCATGGTGACATGGTCCACTGGGACCACCAATGGCACCATGAACCGGTCACCAAGCTCCCTTCCTCAGCCCACCCTCTGCAGCTTCCACCCTTCTCCTGGTACCACCCCCCCAAACAACCCAACAAAAGTCACAAAAACATCAGATTTAATTATTTAACAATACAGGACTCAGCCCTCAGCAGTCAGGAAAAAAAAACACTTAGCTTATTCAGCCTGCTGTTCCTCCATTCCCACTGGTGTCCTTCCCACTGAGGCCCAATACCAGTGCCTTTCTCTTTTGTTCAAAGGCCTACAGCTGCCATACAGGTTGGATGCAGTCACATGGTCCACTGGGACCTTCAATGGCACTATGAACCGGTTGCCAGACTCCCTCCTTCAGCCCATCCTCTGCAGCTTCCCCCTCCTCCAAGTATCCCCTACAGCCTAATAAAAGTCACACAAGCATCAGATTTAATTATTTAACATTACAGGACTCAGCCCTCAGTAGTCAGGAAAACAAACAACCACTTAGCTTGGTCAGCTGGCTGCTCCTCCGTTCCCACTGAGGTCTTTCCAACTGAGGTCCAACACCAGCATCTTCCTTTTTTCTTCGATGAACTACAGCAACCCTGCAGGTCAGCTGTGGTCATGTGGTCCAGTGGGATCTCCAATGGTGCCGTGAACTGGTAACCAAGCTCTGTCCCTCAGCCCACCCTCTGCAGCTTCCCCCTTCCTTCATTTATCCCCCACAGGCTAACAAAAGTCACACAAGCATCAGATTTAATTATTTAACAATACAGGACTCAGCCCTCAGTAGTCAGGAAAAAAACAGCCACCTAGCTTGTTCAGCAAGCTGCTCCTCCATTCCCACTGGTATCCTTCCAACTGAGGCCCAACACCAGCATCTTCCTCTTTTGTTCATTGGACTACAGCCATCCTACAGGTTGGCCGTGATCATGTGGTCCACTGGGACCTCCAATGGAGCCGTGAACAGATTGCCAAGTTCCCTCCCTCTGCAACTTCTCCCCTCCTCCTGGTATCCCCCACAGTCCAACAAGTCACACAAGCATCAGATTTAATTATTTAATAATACAGGACTCAGCCTTCAGTAGTCAGAAAAAAAAACAGCCACTTAGCTTTAGCTTGTTCAGCCCACTGCTCCTCCGTTCCTGCTGGCATCCTTCTGTCTTAAAAAGTTGTATGAGAGTTCCACCACATAGAAATCTAGATATGAGAGTTCCCCCACCTAAACATTTCCAATTTAACCACTGTGGCTGGAGGGTGAGAGTGTGGTGAGGTGCATGATAATATTGGCTAGTGTGTGTGCATGCACGCGCACAGAGCTAGGGCTGCTTGATTGAATATTTGCTGCTGTGGGATCCTCTGGTTCAGTGGGGGGGGCATGCAGAAAGAGGAACAGGGGGAACCATGATACGAAACAATGGGAGGGGGCAAACTGTGTGTGACTGCATGGTGGTTTTTTATTGCTTTTTTGATAGAACAGGAAGCAATGTAGGAACAGGATAAATGTGCAATAAAAATAGATTACTCTCCTATAAGCATAATTCTAGGAGTGCACATAGTTCACATCCACACTCCAGCAGTTCAACTGGAACAGTCTGAATTGCCAGCCGGCTTCAAGCTAAGCTCCATCCTCCAGGTGGGTTGTGTGGATGTGAATGATATACCCCTCTTAGAACTACGGTTACAGGTGAGTAATCACATTTTCTAGAAAAAAAAGTCCATTATACACACTCTGGCAGCTGTCTAGCAGTTCTCTGGGAGGAAGAGGCAAGTCATGCATCACTATTTGGCACACAGAGACAGGAGAACTGAGGCCCCAAAACCAGCATCCCAGCGAGACTCAAGGTTAATGCAGTAGTTGGTAATAAAGGTGTATGCCGACTTCCAGGTAGCAGCATTGCAGAATTCCTTGACAGGGACATCCCTAGAAGCAACCACTGAGACAGCAGTATGTCTGGTGGAATGAGCTTGAAGCCCTATAGGAGGCTCTCTAACAGTTAACCTATAGCAGAGGTCAATGCAGGATGTTATCCACCTGCCAATCATCTGTTTTGTTGGTGGTCTGCCAAGCGTGGCTTCAGCGTAAGTGACAAACAGCTGGCAAGCCTCTCTCCAAACTCCAGCCATGCATGTCACATTAATAAGAGACCATTCTCCACAGGTCCAGGTGATGGAGCCTGTGATCAGCCCCTGAAGATGGATTGGTGAAGTATGCCAGTAAGTTAATCACCTGATTAAGGTGAAACTCCAGTACAGCCTTTGGGCGGGGGGACATAAGGTTGGAGTGAAGGATGATTTTGTTCTTGTGGAAGAACAGCTAGGGAGACTCTACCGAGAGCACCTACAGCTCCACATAATGGTCACCAGGGAGGCCATCTTCCATGACAGGTGTGAAATCTCAAACCTGTACATTGACTCAAAAGCTTGCCCATTAGCACAACCAGCACAAGCAATAGGTCCCATGATGGAGGTGGTTCATGCACTGGAGGGGACAGGTGCTCCATGTCCTTGGAAAGAAATGCCCAACCACCTTCTCCTGGGTCAGCATCAGCTTACCGGTCCACACCTGGTGAACAGAGATGGCTGCCAGGTGCACCTTAAGGGTTGTCACCTGCAGTCACAACTGAGAGAGGACCAGAGGTAGTTCAGGATGCTAGCCACAAGCAGGCAAGGGTATAAAGCTTATTGCCTGATGCAAAATAGGAAATCTGTTCCATTTAAAGGCATGGCATCTGTGAGTTGACTCTCTTCAGCAGGCCTCCACAATGTGAAGCACATCATCCAAGAGATCCAAGGCCTGGAACTGTAGCCACACAGGAACCAGGTCATGAGGTGCAGGACCATTGCCTGATGTCTGTTCTGCAGATCCAGGTGAAGAGGCAGCCATCATGGAGGTCTGCTGCTGAGACTGAGGAGATCCGGGTACCAGAACTGCTTTGGCCAATTTGGAGCTATCAGGATCATCCATGCCTTGTCTTTCCAGGCCTTAAAGGATACCTAAACCATCTTTTTTACACATTTTGTTTTTTAATAAATGACTCCATAGTCTTGTAAAGGAGAGGCAGTTGTTTACATTTATACTGAAACTGCACTTATTAAAGCAGGATAAATGCAGTTTCATGGCATTTGAAAATTGTAAACACAGCCTCTCCTGATTCAAACATCCTGCTCTAAGAATCCTAAAATGGCTGCCTTGATGATGTCATTGAAGAGAGATGCCCATCTGTGCAGATGTATTCTAGTTGTGCTAACTGTATTCAAATGTGAATAACTTTAAAATGAAAAATGAGAGCATGGTTCTGTGAGCACAAAAGTTGTTCAGCACAAACATATCTACAAAATGATTGGCGTTTCATTTATAGATACTTAGTTTTTTTAAATTATTTAAAAAAAGCAGCAGAAAATTTAATTGTATTTCACTTTCTCAGCAAACAAATGCAAATAATACTAAAACAAAAAATGATAGCATGGTACTGTGAGCAAGACATTTGTTCAGCACAAAAATATCTACAAAATGAGTAGTATTTCATTTATATGTGCCATTTAGTTTTTCATAATTAGCTAAAAACAGCTGAAAGTTCAATTATTTTTCACTTTTCGCAAAAAACAAATGCAAATAGCTTTAAACTGAAAAATGATAGCATGATACTCTGAGCAGAAAAGTTGTTCAGCACAAACATATCTACCAAATGAGTGGTGTTTCATTTATAGATATCATTTCGATTTTTTATAATCAGCAAAATATGGCTGGAAATTCAATTTTTTTTCACTTTTTTGGAGGTATGGCATGTAAGTAATAACACATGGCAGGGTGTGTGGCTGTGCTAAATTACTGCAACCCCAAAGTGGGTTGTGAGGCATGAGGCACAGCCGAATACCTTCACCCACCTGGGAAGTGTGGTATATGATTCCCATAAAGTCACATTACAAATTTTAAGTAAGCAATAACACACTGCAGGCTGTGTGACAATGCTGAATTGCTGTACGACCTAGGTGGGTTGTGAGGCATGTGGTGCAGTCAAGTGCCATCAGCTTTCTGGGAAGTGTGGTGTATGAATCCCTTAGGATCACATTGAAAATTGTAAGTAAGCAATAACACATGACAGGGTGTGTGGCAAGCCTAAATTTCTGCATGTCCCAAGTGGGCTATAAGGCATGAGGCACAGCTGGGTGCCTTCAACCACCTGGGAAGTGTGGTATATAATTTGAAAAAGATTATATTATAACTTTTAAGAGAGTAGTATCACATGTCAGTGTGTGCAGCAAGGCTAAACTGCTGCATGCCCCAGGTGGGTTGTGAGGCACAAAGCACAGCTGAGTGTCTTCAACTACCTGGGAAGTACAATATAAAATTCCCATAGGATCACATTATAAATTGTAAGTAAGCAATAATACACAACAAGGTGTGTGGTAATGTTAAATTACTGCAGGCTCCAAGTGGGTTGTGAGGTAGATTCTGAGGCATGAGGTGCAGCTGAGTGCCATCAACAACCTGAGAAGTGTTAATGTCTTCACTCAGACGCCGAAGGCATCTATGCTGCCATTGAAATGCATGCTAAGGATATGGGAGAATAAGCAGGTGGCTGCTCTGAGGATACCAGACAATTGGCTTCTTTGACTGGAAAAAGAGGTTACATCCTAACTTAAATGGCACACAGCTGAATGACAAAATGAAACCAAAAAAAATGGGAAATGGTATCAGAGCAAGATGTAGCTCTGGGTAGTATGGCAAAGGAAGTTTTCATGTGTTCTGACTAAATACAAGGAAGACAAGGAAGTGTTGATGGGTGGCTGCATGAGAAATGCAGTGTGCCCTAGATCACTTTGCCTGATATTGTAAAGTGGGAATATGAGAATCATTGGCTCAGCTTGTCATAGTGAGGCTGACAGAGGAAGGGAAAATAGAAATGGAAACATTAAGCGTACAGCAGTTTTGCACCCTTCCCCCATTCGGAAGGCAGGAATCGGAAGCTATTTGAAAAGCAAATTGCAGTTTGGTTAATTGGAGGAGGGCACGAGAGCAAAACATTTTAACAATATTTCCAGTAGGGAAGTAGCTTATCCCATATATGCCATACCTTCAATAAAAGTGAAAAAAAATTGAATTTCCTGCCATTTTTTGCTAATTATAAAAAATGTAAAAGGTACCTATAAATGAAACACCACTCATTTGATAGATATTTTTGTGCTGAACATCTTTTGTGCTCAAAGTACCATGCTATCATTTTTCAATTTAAAGCTATTTGTATTTGTTTGTTGCAAAAAGTGAAAAATAATTGAACTTTCTGTTGTTTTTTGCTAATTATAAAAAAAAACTAAAAGGCACATATAAATAAAGCACTACTCATTTTGTGGATATTTTTGTGCTGAACAAATGTCATGCTTACAGTACCATGCTATCATTTTTTGTTTTAATATTATTTGCATTTATTTGTTGAAAAAGTGAAAAATAATTGAATTTTCTGCTGCCTTTTTTTTTACTAATTTTTAAAAAACTAAATGGTATCTATAAATGAAATACCAATCATTTTGTAAACATTTTTGTGCTGAACAACTTTTGTGCTCAGCACGCGATCATTTTTCATTTTAAAGTTATTCACATTTGAATATGGATAGCATAGCTAAAATACATTTGCACAACTGGGCATCTCTTGATTCAATGACATCATCAAGGCAGCCATTTTAGGATTCTTAGAGCAGGATTTTTGAATCAGGAGAGGCTGTGTTTACAATTTGCAAATGCCATGAAACTGCATTTATCCTGCTTTAATAAATGCAGTTTCAGTATAATTGTAAACAACGGCCTCTGCTTTACAAGATTATGGAGTCATTTTTTACAAAACAAAACATGTAAAAAAGATGGTTTAGGTATTCTTTAATCACTATCTTGTGGATCAACTGGAAGGAAGGGTAGGGAAAGCATACATGAGGCCTGGGGTATAGGGTCTCATAAAAGCCCTCCAACAGTATCTCGAACTGTGGGGGGTGGGCATAAAACAGCCTCAGTTTCATATTCTCCCAGGAGGCAAACAGGTCCACCAGAGGAGTGTTCCGCTGAGAGAACAGGTGGTTTATCACCTCCTGATTAAGGGGCCATTCATACAACATCTCTCCTACCTGGCTGGGAGCATCTGCCAGCTGACCGTTCTCTCCTGTGACATGAATTGCCAGGAGATCTGCACTCAGGCTTCACATGAGGATCCAGGTGTGAAGGGCCTCCCAACACAAGGAAAGGAAGTGAGTTCTGCCCTGTTTATTCAGGCAGAAATGGTCGTGGTGTTGTCTGTCTGGATCTGAATGAACTGACCCATGACTAAACGTACACAGAATACCTGCACACAGTGGGGCAGCAAGGTCCCAACAGCCCTAAAGGCCAGGACCCCAGCCCACAGTAGCCCACACCACACAGAAGGCCTGCACACAGTGGGTCAGCGAGGTCCCACAGCCCTAAAGGCAAGCTTCTCCCTTCCTGCTGCTGGACTTTGTAAGGGGTGTTGAACAACTACTTTTGGCCCCCAGACAACTGATTGATTATGCTGCGCAGCTTTTCTGACTGCACATAGGACGTGTTCAGCTGAATTGATCGGAGCTTTAAGGGCTGCTTTTCTGGACACTCTGATTACCTGTTTGTTTGCTGTCTGGTTCCTTATCTGCACAGTGCATGTAACATGCTACTAGCTAACTTTAACGTTACTGTTCTAACCTAGCGTGTACTAGGGAGGGAGCATTGAACTGCCATTTGTCTGCTTACTCTGTACTATACAGCCTGTGTTTTTGTAGGTGTTTACTAGGGGTATTCAGAGTGCGCTGTCTTACCTGGTCCTCTGAGCAGAACCCACAGCATGATGTGGACTCTCCATCAGTAGCTCCTCCAGGGCACCATTTTGGGGTAGTTTTCCTCTACAGTGAGATGTCCTAGTTGGTGCATGTGCAGTAGGTGCTGCACATCTCCCGCAGGACCTTCTGGGCTGTGCATGCACAGTAGAGATCAGGGGCTAGAACCGTACTAAAACACCCAGAGGGCTTCCCTGCTGCATACTAATATCTTTGGCATTTGTTTGTCTCTCTCTATTTAGGCCAGGACCCCAGTCCACAGTAGCCCACACCACACAGAATGCCTGCACGCAGTGAGGCAGTAAGGTCCCAACCACCGTAGAGGTAATGATTCTCCCTTCCTGCTGCTGGGCTTTGTGAAGGGTGTTAGCCCATCGATGCTACATATCGACTGCCCCACCCGCCCCAGCCACCCTCCCACCCAAGGCTGGCTCTCCACTTATTGAACCCCAAGAGTTACATGACTGATCACCTGACATAGCCTGTTTTCTCATTAGCAGGTTATACCAGGTGGCCACTAGAAGTCACTGTTGCACTCTCCCTTGATCCCATTTCTCTGCTTTCCAACCACTCTAGCAAAGCTCACAACTCCTCTCCTCTCCCTTATTTGCTCGGCCTCATTGGTATGCCTTCTGCCAATCAGCCTATACAGCCAAGGTTCCCCTTGCTAGCCATGAACCCTGTACCTTTGGTGAGAGCCCACCCCCATTGTAGCTCATAGGTCCCAGACCCTGCCATGGCTACAACTGTCTCATGCACCTCTCTTACGATTGCACTGTTACTCTGCATAATCAACCGGGCAACTACATCACTTGCACAGTGATCATATAAGCCTGTCCTGACCACTCTCCCCTACCCACTAGTGGACTCCACCCCCCCATCCACACCCTTTCCAACTTTGTTTCACTGCTACAAGCACTCCACCCTCCAATATCCTCATATGCTCCCCACTGACCTGGCTCTCCTACCCTGGCTCTCCTACCCTGGACCCTACTCTGCCATACCATCCCTCTCCTTCGTGACCTCCCCATTCCTGTCTCCAACCTCCATTCCACCAGACTTGGATGGCAGGGCAAAATACCCTAACAAAACACTCAAACTTATAGCCCTAAGAGCCCTTCTACTCCTCCTCCTTCTACTCTCTGGGAATATTCACCTCATCCCAGGCCCTACCCCCGCTCCCATTTCTAAACAGTCCATCACAGGTGAAATTCGTATTAAGTCCATCAACATTTGCAGCCTGATAAACAAACTTGACAATCTGGAGGGATGGGTAGCCCAGCAACAACCTGACATCATCTCTGTATCTGAAATATGGCTTAACAAAAGTACCCCTGACTCGGCAGTTTCCCTCACAGGGTAGACAATTTACCATGCTGACAGACAAAGTAAACATGGGGGGGCTGTGCTATCTACCTATGGGACTCCCTACAGTGACATGTCCTCCTTCCCCCAGACCTAGAACATGGTGCTCAAGCCCTCTCAATGAAAATAATCACCACCACTGTGAGGGCACCTTTATTCATCACCTCAGTACACATTCCTCCCCAGAACCAAAGAGTTGCCTTCCAGTCAGTCTTTGCCCACCTCTCCCAACTACCAGATAAGGCTGAAATCATTGCCCTGGGCTATTTCAATGTAAACTGGTCCTCCGCCACTGCTGCCCCCCCAAAAGATGCCTTTGCTGCCATTGATCTCACACAGATAGTACCCACTGCCACCCATCACAACCCGAGAACTGGCACTGCAAGTCTTCTAGATCTTGTACTAACCAACCATCCCAACAAATCCATAAAAGTTAGTGTATTACCTAACGCCCTGAGTGATCACTCACCCATACTGTGTCACTGGACCTACATGGCTAAAAAAAAAAAAAAACTCCCAAAATTTTCTTCCAGCGTTGTCTCAAACCTGGTAAACTGAGGCACCTCAAACTACATTTAGCAAACTGGGATTGGTCACTGATAGCCGCTGCTCCTGATATAGACTCTGCATTGGAGTTTTTCATCCATTCCTTTAACTCAGCCTGTGACCTCTTTGCACCGCTTAAAAAAAGTGTTATCAAAGGAGCGAACACCCCCAGGATCTCCCAATCTCTCCTAGACCAAATGCAGGTTAGGGATATTCTCTGGCACGCTGCCCTGGAGTCTAGAAAGCCAGCAGATAGACAGCGATACCAGGCGGCCAGGAACAAATGCACCTGGAGCATCTGCAAGGCTAAGGCTGACTACTATCAGACAACCCTCACCTCTTCCTGGGGCTCAGGGTGTAAGTTCTGGGATAACATGAAAGAGCTTAATGGCAAAACTGTAACTGCCCTGCCCTCTCAACTGTGCATAAATGGGTACGTCGCTACTGACCTCGAGCTCATTGCAAACACACTGAACTCCTCTTTCTCTGATCTCAGCAGTGTGCTCTCACCCAACATCTTTTCCCCCACCCAAGGACCTCCCTTTTGCTTCAGAACTATCTCCCAGGGAGAGGCCACTCCCTACCAGCTAAAAGCTCTAAGCAAGTCCAGATTCAGCAATGATTCCCTGGACCTTAAATTACTGAGATTAACACTCAATGAGTTACTCTACTCCCTCACAACTCACTTGAACCACTTTGTCTCCTTAGGCCAGTTCCCAACAAAGTGGAAAGCTGCCCTCATCATACCTATCTACAAAAGTGGTGCTCATACCATACCAGGGAATTATCATCCCATTTCAATGCTCCCACCACTCTCCAAAGCCCTAGAAAAAATCATTGCCACCCAACACTCTGACCACCCTACCAAGTACAACCTATGTCATAAACATGGCTTATGCAAATGTCACAGCACCACCACTGCCCTACTGGAATTTACCAATGCTATACACATCACTAGATGCTGGGCACCTCACTGGGGCAGTATTTGTAGACCTGTCAAAAGTATTTGACACCATTCACCACTCTGCTACTGTCCTCCCTTACCCAACTGGGTCTCTCGCAAGATGCTGTAGGCTGGTTCTCCGATTACCTATCTGGTAGATCACAGCAAGTAAGGATAACCCACACCTGGTCCTCCCCTCTCCCAGTCACCTCAGAGGTTCCACAGGGATCAATTCTGGGCCCCCTACTATTTATTTTATTTCTCAACCCCCTTCCCAATGCCTGCTCTGGTAAACTCTTACTCTATGCAGATGACACAGTGCTGTTCAGCACCCACCCTGACCCCTCCACTCTACATCAGGCACTCCAAAAATCCTTCAAGGAGGCTGAGTCTTGGTTCTTAACCCATAGACTTGTTCTAAACAATAAAAAAAAATCCATGTTGTTTGCCCACGCCTAGAATAAACACAGTGGTCACCCCCTGCTCATACTTAACTCCCAACATGACACTCTGGAGCAGGTCAGCTCTTTCAAATAGCTGGGGGTCACCCTTGACTCAGGGCTTACTTACCATGAACACATCTGCCTCCTGAGCTTGGCTGTCAATATACGCATTGGTCTACTGCACCACTATGAGCACTGTCTCCACCCTGTTGCCTTGCAATTGGCAATCTCCTCTTCTGTCCTGTCCTTAATCAACTATGGAATTCTGATTTATGGAGCAGCCAATAATAATAGCTTGGCAGAAGACACCAGGATAAGGACTGCTGTGTGACTGGACTTCTCTGCTGGGACTATATTGCCCTCCTTCCCTCTGCTCCGCCCTCCCACCCAAAGCTAGTTCTATTTTTATATGCACAGGATTTGACTGACAACAGGAACTTCCTGTTTGGGAGCAGAAAGTGAGTGATCACAGAACCACCAAAGACCCACCATCCTAGAAGGGCAAGAGTAGCTCTCCAGCCCCCTCTAGCTGCTGGAGGTCTGCCTCTGAGCAAGTAAGTGGTCCACTGAGAAATATAGGATATTCTTGTCTCAGAACAGGACAATCAGGAGCTTAAAGGGCACACAGGCAGAAAGTAAGAGAGAGAGAAAACAGAGGAAAGAGTAAGGATTGCAAACAGTTAAGAGGCCAGAAATAAGACATGATTGGAGTGGTGCAGTGCAGTGGCTGTGGAGCAGCAGTCTTCCGGGAGACGTTCTGGAGGATGCGCTGTTGTCCCATCTGCAGGCACCTCTCTGGGCTGAGGGAGGAGGTTGCTCAACTCCAGGCTGAGTTGGCCAGGATTTGTGGGACCTCCTCTTCCATCCAGGGACCACCAGTGTCACTGCCATTGCCTCAGAGATTGCCAAGAAAGAGGAGAGGTTGGACCACAATGGGCTCAGGGAGGGTGAGGGTGGTGGAACAGAGGCGCATCCCTCCAGTTGTACCTCTCCACAATTCCTATGCCATTCTAGCAAAGTGTGGTTCCTCTATGGAGGCACCTGCAGTGGAGACCAAGGAGGATGCTGGGAACCTCCACAAAGGAGACCCACAGGAGGGTGGCAGGGGACCCTGCAGGGGAAGGAAACAACTCCTGGTGGGGGACTCCATTGTTAGGAAGGTAGAACTGGGGGAGGAAGGGGAGAGGGAGGTGAGGTGCCGGCCTGGCGCCATGGCTTGGAGGGACAGGGAGCGAATCCTCAGGATTGCCAGAGCAGCTGCACAGGGAAGGGAGCTGGATGTCATTGTCCACCTAGAGACAAATTACCTGGCTAAGAAAGGGATTAGAGCAGTGCAGGAAGAGTTTGTGGAATTGATGAGGGGCCTTAGTCAAGTAGCATGCACAGTAACCTTCTCGGAGGTGTTGCCCATCTATGACATAGGAGAGGCTAGGGTGTTCTGCACCATGGGATTCAATCAGTGGTTGAAAACCTGGTGTGGAGCTCAAGGATTTGGCTTCATTGGGGACTTAGGGTCCACCTGGAGTGATGCAAGCCTATACTGGCATGATGGGCTGCATCTGTCAGGGAGGGAAACCAGGATCCTAGGTGATAGGTTTAAATGCTTCATTGGCAAGCATTTAAACTAGCCAAGGGGAGGCACTGGAAAGGAGCAGGAAATCTAGTCCCCCAATAATCATGGTAGTAAGTGTGGCAAACACCAACATAGAGGTGACGATGGGAGAAGGGCTGGGGTAAATGGAGAAAGTGACAAAGGCAAGAAGGACAGGGATGGGGCAAAAGGAGTAAGGCCATCAGGAAATTGAGGTAATGAGTACCAATGCCCATAGTCTGGGCAACAAGCTCCCTGAGCTGGTGGCCTTGACGGAAGAGGGATGCCTGGATATCGTAGCAGTCATAGAAACATGGTACACAGAGAACCATGACTGGGATGTTAACATACCAGGGTACATAACCTACAGGACAGACAGGCAGGGGGAGAAGAGGGGGAGGAGTAGCTCTCTATGTAAAGGAAGGGATAAAAGCAACTGAACAAAAGAGTAAACAGGGTGAAGAGGAGGCACTGTGGGTCACCTTGGAGACTGGAAAGGGCACCACAATCTGCACAGGGGTTGTGTACAGACCCCCATGTCAGGGGGAGGGAATGGACAAGGATATGATAGAAGGCATTCTTAGAATGGCAGAGAAAGGGGAGATACTGTTGATGGGAGACCTGAATATGCCAGATGTTAACTGGAGCACATTTGCTGCAGCCACATCCAAGAGCAGGGCCATTCTTGATGCCCTACAGGTGGCAGGCCTCAGACAGCTAGTTTCAGAACCCACTCATGAGGGAGCAATCTTAGACCTCATACTCTCAAATGGGGGCAGTGAGAGGATCTCAGATCTAGAAGTGGGTTGCCATCTGGGAACAAGTGACCATCAAACAGTGTGGTTCACGTTAAACTCAGCTACAGAGTCAAGCCATACAAAAGTGAGGGTACTGGACTTTAGGAGGGCTGACTTTGGCAAGATGGGAGAGTGTCTCAGAAAAGCACTAGCAAACAGGCTAGAAGGAGGTGTGGAGCAACAATGGGGAATCATCAAAACTGCCATCACAGAGGCAACAAGCCTTTGTGTGAAGCAAATAAACCAATCAAAACGAAAGAAAAAGCCACTATGGTTCTCACAAGAGGTGGCTGTGAAAGTCAGGAAGAAAAAGACAGCATTCCGGAAGTATAAGGAAACAGAGAAGGAGCAGGATAGAGAGCTGTACCAGTTAAGGCAGAAGGAAGCAGGGAGGGAAGTCAGAATAGCAAAGGCCCAAACTGAGGAAAAGATAGCCAACTCAGTTAAGAAGGGGGATAAAACCTTTTATAGGTACATCAGCAAGTGTAGAAAGACAAAGGGAGGGATAGTGAGGCTGAATAGAATGAACGGTGGGTGGGCAGAGGGGGACAGTGAAAAAGCAGGGATACGAACTGAACGAATATTTCTGCTCAGTATTCACAAAAGAGGAGGGGGAAGTGCCTAATCCAATTAACAGAAGCACTCTTGATAGGGGGGGTCGATCCCAGTCCTTTCACAGAAGAAAGGGTTCTGCAAGAACTCCTAAAACTGAAGGTGGACAAAGCAATGGGTCCTGATGAAATTCACCCCAGAATTCTAAAAGAATTAAGGGAGGAACTAGTGAAACCACTGGCTACTCTTTTAATAAATCATGGGAGGATGGTGTGGTACTCGAGGAATGGATGAAGGCAGGTGTGATTCTCTTCACAAAGTGGGACCAAAACAGAGGCAGGAAACTACAGACCTGTCAGTCTGACCTCTGTGGTAGGAAAAGTGATGGAGTCACTTCTGAAGGAAAGAATAGTTGAGTACCTAGAGGTCAGTGGAGCACAGGACCCAAGGCAGCATGGGTTCACAGCGGAAGGTCATGTCAGACTAATCTAATAGATTTCTTTGACTGGGTGACCAAAGTAGTAGACCAGGGAGGGGCTGTGGACATGGCCTACCTAGACTTTAGCAAGGCATTTGACACAGTCCCACACAAAGATTAATAGTCAAATTAACCAGCCTGGAGTGGGTCCCAGGGTGGTAGCCTGGGTAAAACATTGGCTGCACAACAGGACACAGAAGGTAATTGTAAATGGAGTCCACTTGAAGAAAGAGGGGTTACTAGTGGGTACCGTAGGTTCAGTATTGGGTCCAGTCCTTTTAATGTCTTCATCAGTGATATTGCAGAGGGACTGAAGGAAAAGTATGCCTTTTTGCAGATGTCACAAAGATCTGCAACAGGGTTGATACACAAGGAGGCGTGGAAGGGATGAAAAGGGACTTGGCAAGGTTAGAGGAATGGCCAGAAGTATGGCAGCTAGGATTCAATGCAAAGAAGTGCAAAATAATGCACCTGGGAAATAAGAACCCAGGGGAAGAATACACAATGGGTGGGGAGGTAGTAACAACAACAAAAAAGGAAGGGGACCTGGGGGTAGTCATATCAGATGACCTTAAGGTTAGCAAGCAATGTGAGAAGGCGGTAGGGAGGGCTGGGGGTATACTGGGATGTATAGGGAGAGGCATCAGCAGCAGAAAACAGGAAGTTGTTATCCCTCTGTACAGACAGTTGGTGAGACCCCATCTGGAGTACTGTGTCCAGTTCTGGAGACCCCATCTCCGCAAGGACATAGACAGGATAGAGGTAGTCCAGAGGAGGGCAACTAAAATCGTGCAGGGTCTGCAAGAGAAGCCATATGAGGAGAGACTAAAGGAGCTTAATATGTATACCCTTGAGGAAAGAAGGGAGAGGTGGGACATGATAGAAACTTTTAAGTACCTCATTGGAATCAACAAAGTCCAAGAGGGTAGCATCTTTCAGAAAAAGAGACGTGCAAGAACAAGGGGACACAATTTAAAGATAGAAGGAGGGCGTGTCTAGGGCAATGTGAGGAAGTATTATTTCACAGAGAGGGTAGTGGATGCACTCGAACAGCCTTCCTGAGGAGGTTGTGGGGTCTAAAACTGTGGGAGAGTTCAAGAATGCATGGGATAGACATAAGGCAATTCTTGTGGGGGGGGTAGGAAGAAATAGGCTGTTGGTTAACTAGGATCTTCGGCCTATCCTGTAGGTAGGGAAATGGGCAGACTAGATGGGCCAAGCGGTCCTTATCTGCCGTCAAAGTCTATGTTTCTATGTCTATGTAATAATACAGTTCTCATTACTGGATTTACTGGATTTGTGTGGGACAAAAGAAGGCCAAGGCCCATCGTGATTGTCCCCCTCAATAGCGGATCATTTAGTTTTTATGTCAGTTTATCCATATATCAAGTTTTGATTTAAATGTACCAAAATTTGTTAAATTAATTAATTCCTGAGGTAGTGAATTCCATTGCTTGGATGCTCTTATACAGAAAAACTTGTCTCTCTTATTGGCGTTAGCCCATTCGACTGAAAGCTGCTTATTATGGAGGTCTGCCTACTGTACATTTATTGGATAGTATTAGTCCACATTGTTTCATTTGTGTAGGTGATTTTAATATTTTAAATGTACGAAGAATATCCCCCGTAAGTCTTCTTAAGTTAAGTGGATAAAGTCCTGTTTCTTTAAGGATTTCCCTGAATAAGGCCTGTTGACTGGCCTCTGGCTGTGACCAACTGACCCACACCTGCACTCTTTACACCCTTCCCAATTGGTTCAATTTCAATGGGCGACTGAAATACCAGACCTGTCTCTTTGCCAAAAAATATCGCCTGGCCTTACCCCACCCCCACCCCCAGTCTCACACCTCTACTTCCACCAACTCAAATCACCAAGCATACACGCAGCTCCAAGAAATCCCCCTACCATGTCCCACTCTGCAAGACGACATTGGGCTAAAGAATCTTTCAGTACAGGGCACCTCTCTGGTTGAACACACTCCCCAAAACCATACTCTCTGAATTCAAACTCAGCAAATTCAAATCCCTTCCTCGGGAGCACATCCGACAGGAAGTTGCCTGTGACTGCTACTAACTACCTCCCCCTACTACTCTGTAAGGCCCCCTCAATGACAAAGGACTTTTGCCCCTAGGCTAGTCCTGCTCTTTTAACCTGCAGGTACAGTTTGAGACTGCAAAGGCCTAGGCCCAGATGTTCCCTCCAGTTGCCTATGATTACACTACTTTGTTCATGACTTCTATTAACAATGTAATATACTGATTGACTAGTACACTATCTCTGTCTCGTAATTTACTGTATGCCGTTGGTTGCTTTGTTTATTTCTGTTTGCACTATTAGATGTTTTTTGTTTAACTATGACTGTATTACTGTATCACTCTGATGTGGAGCCTTTGTAAAGGAGTCTCTGACTCAAAGGGTTTTAATTCAGATATGTTTCAATAAATAAATAAAACAAATTCCATCAGCGCAAGTCACACTTCATGGAGCTCCAGCAAGTTTATGTGGCAATGGGATTCATGGGGTGACCAGAACCTGCGGACTCTGGTCTCCCAGATGCACTCCTCATCCCACCCCACCCAACAGGCTGACAGTATAGCTTAGAGGTTAGACTAATGAGCTGTGAATGAGCTTGGTACATCCAACAGACATGGGCTTGATTCCCACAACCTCCACTTGCATACTGTGTAACTCTGAGCAAGTAACTTAACCTCCCCAGTGCTCCCAGGTCTCCCCTGAAAACAGGCACTTGTGCCTAGTGGGCCTTACCCAGTTACCAAAGACTAAACAAAACCAGAGATGTGTCCATTGTGAGTGTGATGATTGGTTCTGGGTGAACAAATGGGATCCGTTCTTCCAGGTGTTCTGGGATCAGAGATGCAGCCAGGCCCTGTGATGCATGGGGATGTCTGCTGCCATGGCTTAGGCACATGCATCATCCATGTACAAGGCCATCTGAAGCTGGTGGTTAACCAGCAACTGACCTTGGTCTCTGGTGACCATCACCGTTAATTGCTGATCAGCTGGGAGATGATCAAAAAACCCCATCAGGGAGTAGCTGAAACTGGCCATCATCGTGGCGTGGCTAACCTGGCAGAGACACAAGGATGTTGCAGCATACACCTGCACAGGTTAGGGGAGAAGTCACATGACCAGGGCCTACTTCCTGGTTCCAGATCCATAAGAGAGTGATTAAGCGAGCACAGCGAGTTCAGACAAGAGCGCGTACAAAGCGCACAGAGACTCTTGTGTCTTGTGTGCCCTTCAGGGACCAGGGTACTGGGCTAGACCATTTGATTCTGTGAGTACTCACTTGCTGTAGAGCATAGTGTACCAAGATACTAGTTAACATACAACAAATGGAGCCCCATAATCCATCAGAAAACTTTTTAGCCATACTAAACAATGGCAGTATAACAAAATGTAATAGCTGTCTAATGTATGCTACTAATATCAGAGGAACACAGAGTGAAAGTTACATATGTCAAAATGTACTGATATTGGGCAACTACTACAGGAATTAAAAAGTCTAAGGGAACAGAATAAATGGAACAAAAATCACATAGTTAACATGGTGCCAAAAGAGAAAAGAAAAAGGGAAGGTGGGGAGCATATGGAAGTTGAAAAGGACCCTGGAGAAAGTACCTCCCACCCTGACACCCCAAACATATCTAATGATGAGGAATGGTCATTTGTGGCTAGAACTCCCTATAAAAAGAAAGGTTGTAGGACTACGGCTCAGCCACAGCTGCCCCTATCAAATGGATTTGCTCCATTAGCAGATAGTTCAGATCACCCAACAAGTAATATTTTAGTAATTGGTGATTCATTACTACAGAGAACAGATAGTACCATCTGCAGGACTGACAAAGCTAATAGAGAGGTCTATTGCCTTCCAGGGGCAAGAATAAGTGATGTTAAGGGAATAATACCCAGCATAATTGAAAGGCAACCGTTGTCACAAACAGTAGTGGTACATGTGGGGGTTAATATAGGCAGAGATCATGAAAAAGATATTGTAGAGGAAATAATGGAACTAACTGAACTAATCAAGAACCTTGGACAAACCCCAATTGTCTAAGGTATATTACCCCTAAAAAATTGTCATTATGACAAAAATAATACTACAGCAAGGGTCAACATCAGGGTCCAGAATAAATGCATGGAAAAAACATAACTTACACCGACACTTGGAATACATTTAAGACACATAAGGAACTATATGCTAATGATTAGCTTCATCTAAACATGAAGGGTACCAAGATAATAGTTAATCTTATTCATTTGAAACTACCTTTAAACTAGCCACCTGGGGGGGTACCCAAACAATATGCCTATCCCACTCCCTCTGCTAAACATCCTTCTGAGTCACACTTTGAGAATAACTAAAATAAAAGTATGACTAAGATAAAGATTAAACAAAACCCCAAATTAAATTGTTATCTAACAAATGCAAGAAGCCTACTAAACAAATTACACAAATTAAGCATCTTAAGTAACACTGAGGAGCTGGTACATATGGTGTTTGCTACAGAAACATGGTGGAGTGAAAATCATATTTGGGGTAGAGATTTAGAAGGGTATCATCCGTATTACTATGACAGAAGTAACCAATTGGGGGGAGGTGTAGGGCCTTACATATCTAGTAACATCGCTTCATCCAACATAACAGATAAAATAAACATGAGACATCCATTACTGAAACTATTTGGTTAAAAATTGATGCCTGTCAACAACAGGGCATAGTTATAAGATTGTGTTATTGTCCCCTAGTTCTAATGCATTATATGCCAAACAAATTAAGGAAGAGATAGAAAGGGACTGTGGTATGGGTCAAGTCCTTTTTATAGGAGATTTGAACTATGGTGATATTTTATGGAGGAATCTAAAGCAAGCAGCAGTTTAGGAAAGAATTTCCTTAAAATAAATCAGGATTTACATTTAAAACAGTATGTGAAATCATCAACCAGCCGGGAAAACAACATAGTGGATATCATACTGACAACAAACAACACTGAGATCTATGATTGTAAGATTTAGGAACCATTAGGTAACACTGATCAAAATAGCATTCATTTTAAAATCTCTGGTGAAGTAACTAACTCTTGAGAATGCAGAATCTTACATAATTTTAAATCAGTGAATAAGGATAAACTGTATAGAGAACTAAATAATATATCATGGGAGACCGAACTGGAAGGTAAAAACACAGAACAGACGTGGGATATAATAAAAAGTCAGGTAATTAACATTTGTAACAAACATTTAACAACGATCAATAAATATGATAAAAAGGGAATAAAGCCAAAATGATTAACAAATAAAATTAAGAAATTGCTCTGGAAAAAAAGGAAACTATATAATACCTATATAAAAGCTAAAACGCAGGAAGTATGGGCACAATACAAAAACATTCATAAGGAATGTAAAAGAAAGATAGGCAAATTAAAAAAAAGTATGGAATGTAGATTAGCAATTACTGCAAACAAAGACAACATTAAACAATTATATAGCTATGTTAACTTATTAACGGGAAACAACATTGGTATAAGATCAATTGATCACAATAATAGACACTTAGAAGAACCACAGGATATCGCCAGTATATTTAATACATATTTTGGATCCGTATTTCCTACTACTATTACCAAGAAAGAGGTGAGCCTATATCTGATGGTGGTAAATTAAATATTAGCTCTCAGTTCCCTTCAATCTCTGACTCATAGCTACAACCTGCATCAGATGGTGACAGTGCTGACTAGAAGTCTGTCTTCATCGCTGCTAGGCACACTATTGGATTGGGTGCTGGTAAACTGGATCAAACACATCTCAGATGCTGGTACTCTTGCTGATGCCTTAGCTGACCACTCTCCTACTTTCTGCATCCTGTCCTTGGGGGCACCTCCATCTCTTCCACCACGTCTCATTACTCTCACAAACTTTGCTCACCTAGACCGAGAGGTGTTTCTGTACGACGTCTCCAGAATTGATTGGTCAGAGATCTATCTATCACACTGTTCTCAGGTTGCTCTTAACCTCTTCATCACTAAATTCCTTATGATTCAATGTAAACATGCCCCAAAGATCACCCGGAGAATGAGGGGTAAACAAACAAGATGGCTAAACAAAGACTTGCTTAAAAGTTTGCACCTTAGAGATAAACTCTGGAAGTGCTACAAAACATCGGGCCAGCAAACAGATTTCAACGCTTACCGTACACTATGTAATTCATGTAAAAAACAAGTCAGAGCTGCTAAGAGCAAGTACTGTAAAGACCTGCTGATTAATTCGGCCAATGATCCCAGAAAATTCTGGTCACATATCAAATTCTTTCTAGGATCCTCACAGTCAACTACCCCTGGTGATATGCTGATAAATGAAGTGCATTGCAATGACTCACAAACCATAGTTAAGTCTTTCAACTTGCATTTCTCTGATCTCTCCCAATATACCTCTTCCTTCGATCCCACTGCAGTGTCCTCCCACTCCTCGTCAGGAATCTGTCTGGATAAGTTGGAAGTGTTGTCCCCTGTGCCTCCTTATACTCCTTCATTCTATTTTAAGGCTGTGTCTAGAAAGGAAGTCCTGAAGCTCCTGAGATCCATCTCTGATCATAACAGGTCTGCCTCAGACTCCCTTGAATCCCGCCTCTTGAAACTTGCAGCTCCTCTTATTGCATTACCGCTCGCCAAAATGCATATGTTATCACTTTCAGGTGGAGTAGTCTCTGACCTCTGGAAAGCTGCTTGGATCAAACCTGTACTTAAAAAAGAGGATCCTAAAGTTGTCATGATCTACAGACCAATTGCCATACTCCCAGTACTGAGCAAAATCCTGGAGAAAATTGTTGCAACTCAGACAACTATCTACTTAAGCACAGCCTGCTCTCGGATACCCAACATAGCTTCAGGAAAGGACATAGCACAACGACTGCACTCCTTAAATTCATCACAGACACTTTCAAAAATGGATACTGGCAATCTAACTGGGGCTGTCTTTATTGACCTCACAAAGACTTTTGACCTTGTTGATCACACTTTGCTTCTGTCCTCACTTCGACACCTGCATTTCTCCTCCTCTGTTGTTGACTGTTATGAAAGCTACCTGACAAATAGAACTCAAGTGGCGAAATTTAATTCCTCTCTATCGAACAGTATCACCATTAACATTGGTGTACCTCAGGGCTCCATCCTAGGGCCCCTCCCATTCTCTCTTTATATAAATAACAGAGCTGCTCTAAAATCCTGCTCTGCTATTCTATATGCTGATGATCTTGTCATCTATACAAATTCTAGTAATATAGACACTATCAACACAACCCTTTCCTCTGACTTTAACAATATCCAAAACTGGCTATACGACCACAAACTGGCTGTCAGCACTAGCAAAACTAAAGCCATGCTGCTTGGATTGGCCCCAAGACTCTGGGCTTGCACAACAGCACTGACGGTGCAGGACTTAGAAGGTCAATTACTGGAATGTGTGACCTCTTTCAAGTACCTGGGCATCCTGCTAGATCAATCTCTTGATCTTAATCTTCATGTACAGTCTGTTTGCAGAGCTGTCAACTCCAAACTGGGTGTTGCATATAAGACTAGTTATATGCTCATGCCATCGCTAAAATGGCCATTGCAGGGGATTCTGCTTCCCACCCCAACCTATGGGGTCCCTTTATTTAGGGCTGCTCATAAAACTGACCTACTCAGGTGGGATATTACACATAACAACATATGCCGCTGTGCCTCTTCTGCTCCTCGGCTTAAACACCACTGTCAGCTTTATAATGATCTTGGTTGGCTCTCTCTGTTAGCTAGTAGGAAATACTACCTTGGCTCTCTTATTGATTCAATAATTCGAAATCAAACCCCTAGGTGTCTTGCAGCAATGATCGTTCCTCAGGACACACTCCATGGTCTACGATCAGCTGATAAATCCTTTCTGAATTTGCTGAGATGTCACACTAGGAAAGGAACTGTTGCATTTGAGCATGCGGCTCCACAGCTGTGGAATTCCCTTCCCCTCGACATTAGACTTTCTAGCTCCCACACATGCTTTAAGAGAAAACTGCGCTCGAATCTGCTGATTGCTGATACCTGTTCCTGCTTTCACCTTACCTAATGACCGATGTCTCTGGCCATACAATAGTATTTCCTCACCTCTATATAACCCTCTTATTGCCTCAGTCTGTCCCGGCTCCCTTTCCCTGCACATATACAATCTTGCACTGCAGGCATCTCCCTTACACTTACATACACTCATATAATCTAATTTCATGGCTTGCTCCCCTTTTCCTCACTTACCGACCTTTTCCTTAATGACACCCGCTGCTCTCAATGGTTATTTCTTCCTTTTGTATTACCTGTTTTTGTGTACCTTGTTCTGTTCATGTGATATGTCACCTGATAATTTATTGTCCAAGGTCCTCTCTATTCATTGCATGGGTAGGCACCTATGAACTTGTGAATGATCTACTCTGTATGTCTCCAATATATTGTATCCACTTTAACTCATTGTATGTAAAACGCTTCACTTTGTATGTTCTGATATATTGTATCCTCTTTAACTCATTGCATGTAAAGAACTTATAATTTGTTATCCTGTTAAGTTTCTGCATGTCTATACTCTCCCGGGTCATGCCTGAAAACAGTCATTTTATGGCTAGTGCACTTACCCGGTTAACAAAAGCTAAATAAATGAAAATAAAATAAATATTCAGATTAATCCCGGGATAATTAATCACAAAATAGTTGTACTAAAAAGTACTGTGTCAGCAGGTCCTGACAATATCTCTACTGCTATGCTTAAACTATTATCACTGAACATAGCAACTCCGTTAACAATGTTATATAATAAATCCCTTCAAGAACAAATAGTTCCAAAAAATTAGCTAATTACCACTGTAATACCTGTGCATAGAAAAGGTTGTAGGTTAGACTGTACTAATTATAGGCCCATTAGCCTCACATCAGTCCCTGGTAAAATATTAGCGTCCATAATAAAGGAAGTAATTTATAAGGATCTAAATGGTAGAAAATTGTTGGACTCTATCCAGCATGGTTTCATGCCTGGGGGATCATGAATCACAAATCAGTTATGCTTATATGAAAATATATCATCAGCATTAGACAGCAGATACCTGGTCGACTGTATTTACTTAGATATGTCTAAGGCCTTTGATAAAGTCCCCCACAACCAAATAATTCAAACTCTTCTACATCTAGAAATTGAAGGAACCCTTATTAATTGGATTAAGAAGTGGTTATCAGGGAGAACACAGAGTCACTAATAATGGGTTCTATCCTACACCTACTGATGTTACTAGCGGTGTATGGGTTAGCAAATATGCTGATGACATTGAACTGGCAAGTGTGATTATAGATGATGCAGACACACAAAAATTAAATAAAATGATTGACTGGGCAGATGAAGCTAGGATGTTATTTGAGCCAGATTAGTTCTTAGACTTTGTCACAGTGAGCCTCCCCAAATCCATGGAAAAGATTTTGAGCCTCCCCCAAAAACTGAAATAATCTTGGGCCTCCCCAAAGAAAAATAACATACTGTAATTTGCGCAGTACACCATGAATAAATTGAAACCCTTTCGAGTACTTGGCTCACATTCAGTTCTTTGTCTTAAACTGATGTGGAACCTTTGAAAAAGAGCTCCGGTGCTCAACGGTATTATCTGAATAACAAATAATATTACTTAGCTTATTGTACAACCCCCACAGGCCAGCCTACTTGCTCCGCTATTTTCATTCTTGAACTATTGTTACCCCTTGTTGCAGTACCTTCATGGGTCAGACTACTTTCTCTCTCTGTTTCTTCTCTATATGAAATAACCTTCCTACATACTTTGCCTCCCCCCCCTCCCTGCTTTTAAGCAACTTCTCTGGGATTACTTTGCTCCTTGCTGCTATTGCTCTTAGCACTTCTATGCTCAACCCTTGTAGCTGGGCTGTTCTGCCATCAGTATACAAATTGATCAATTACCACCACTCATTATTAGTTTATTGTTCATATTTGTTTGCACTATTGTTCATTGTGTATTTCTTGATTGTTTTAGTTACCTTTTGAAAATTATTCACCCCACCCTTCACCGGGTACACCTGTAATAAGCCTTGGCTCATTCACTTTCCCTTGTCACCTATTAGTAAATAAATACATAACATTCACCTACTTTTATCCCCTTTCAGTTTGCTTCATCTCTTCTCACAAAATATATAAAACTCAAAATTTAAATACAGTACTTTTTAAGACTTGCTTGAGCCTCCCTTGGAACAAGTTGGAGCCTCCCCAGGGAGGCTGGCCTCACCATTTGAGAACCCCCGAGCCAGACAAATGCAGTGTACTGCACTTTGGTAATCATAACATAGCTGCAGAATATTTTATGAAAAATATTCCCTTAAAAGAAAGTAGAGAGGAAAAGGACTTGGGTATAATTGCTGTCTCATGCTCTTGCTCCCACTTCAAACCCCCTTAGTGCAGCATTTCATCACTATATCCTCTAACCCAACAGCCTTTCAGTGTTCCTTTCCTCAACCAACTAGTTCAGTACTGTTCTCTCTTAGCTTGTTAGAATGTAACTTTAATTGCAATCCCTTACCTCACCCCTTTCCTTCCTTTCATCCCTATACACTTCCTCCCTACCTCAATTACTAATTTTCTTTTGCATTCCATCTTCCTTGACTACCAGTTGACATTCTCACTTGTTTTAGCTTAATTGATGGCTACCAAAATGTTGCTTGATGATTTTTACTGCTTTTGCCCTCCCATATTTTCTATTGTTATATTTGTCTTGCAGAATCAGTTGTATCTACTTGTATCTATTTGTTCCCACTACTTGCACTGTATTGCTATTTTATATGTGCCTACTGTTTATATGATCGTCATTTGTTAAAAATATTTGTTTCTGTATTTTTCTGGGTCATGCCTGAAAATAATCATTGCTATTGCTAGTGTACCCTACCCGGTCAACAAAAACTAACTAAATCAATAAATAAAATAATTGCATCTAATAACGTGACTTATGAGACACACTGTAGGACTCAGGAAGCAAAAGCTAAAAGAGTCCTGTGGACAATCAAAAGGAACTTTAAAAGTAGGGAGTCAAAGGTTATTATGCCATTGTACAGAGCTTATATCAGACCTCTCTTGGATTACAGAAGCCCATTATGGGGACCGATCAAGGGGGCAAATAGGGATTGTATTGAGAGGGTGCAGAGGCAAACTACAAAATTAGTATATGAATGTAGAGATTTAGGATATGAGGACAGACTGAGTAAACTGAATCTAATGCCACTGAGCAAAAGAATGATCCGAGGGGATTTGATATTGTGTTATAATGTGATATAAGACATCCGTCTGATAGAACAACTGAATCTACACATTAAAGATCACAAAAAGGTACTAAAGGACATAAATTACAATTAAAATGTATTAAATTCAAAACAGAGAAAAGAAAGGCTTTTTATACTCAACGTATTTTTAACCCATGGAATACCTTCCCTGAAGAAATAATCACTAGCAATGACAAAACACAGTTTAAAAATAGATTAGACACTTACTAAAAGGTATCTCTCTCTACCATTATAGATAAGCATAGGAGTACATATGGGCTAACAGCCTTTCTCTTGCTCCTAAGACCTTAGTATGAACCATAGTATCTTTTTAGCTGAGTGGTTAATTTTACAGGACTCCTTGTCCAGAGACTTGTCCATGTCTCTCTGGTGTCCAAACTTGCTGACCAACAAATCAGCTACCAACCCATCTGTGGAGGGGTGGTCTGAGAACACAGAAAGGGACTCAGTTGGGACCACATACTTGTGAATCATATGGGTAGATGGTTCCAGGCAGGATATTGGATGTTGCCAAAGCTCCAGGGTCAGTTCCAAATGGCTTCAACCAGAGGAAAGGCAACCCCCAGGATTTATCCATCCATAATGTCTGTAAAGGGGTACTTAGCCCTTTTTTGGAATGGCTGTAGTGGAAAGGGCATAGACTCAGATATTAAGTAGTGAAGTGTACCAAAGGACACTGGGCCATGCTCACTTGACAGCTCCTTGACTGATCTGCGGTTGAGTAAGAGAGTCCCAGAGGAGGCCATGGGCTTGTGGTCTAAGAACTCCTTGAAAATTGCTCTCGACCATTTCTTGCCACAGACCACCCAGGTATCTTCCCCAAGGGTGATCTGCACTGACAACCAACCTAGCAAGTCAGTGGCCAAACGTGTCTCCTTTTTCACAGCACCTACCTTTGGCTGAGGTGGTGGTCTCTCCACCAGAAGTAGTGGAGAAGCAACTGCAGGTAGCACCTGTGTAGCATGGACCAGGGTGGGCACCACAGGTGGCTGCCCAGTGACCAGAGATCCAGGAGGTAGACCCCTACTCCTCAAAGCATCAGTGCAACTTATGACTGTGCATCTCTTCATCCGATGAGGAGGTTGACAAGCATCGACAGGGATCCCTCTGGTCAAGCGGTATCAAGAGCAGGAAATCTTCCACTGTGACCTTGATGTGAATGAAATGATAGACAGCAAGGGGAGACTTCTGGCTGTTTGTGGTATACCACATGCCTGCCACATTAAGCAGCATGGGCATGGAAGGCTCAACCACTGGTGGAGGCTGTTCCCACGGAGGACCAGACAGGGACACTAACTGAACCACATCCTCTTGAGTGAGGACCAGGAGCACAGGGGTCTGCGAGATCAATTTCTGAACCTCACCCAGCAACTGGTTGACAGGTTGAGGAAAATGTTGACAGCCCACTCATTCGGAGTCAAAGTCAACTGGCTGGACAGGAGACAGAAGAGCCCTCAACCTGCCCCTTAACTGAAGGGTGCTTGACCACCACTGAGTGGTCAGGTGAGTCAAGGCACCTGCAGGACCTTGATCTCACCCAGTCCTATGACTGGTGCTGGCATCCTTGTGCTTGGAACCATGGTGGGCAGGCCTCTCCTCCAGGGTCTGGATGGCCAAACACATATTCTGAAAGCTCCATTGAATGTCCCTATGACTCTGACCCCATCCAGGAACAGTGTAGAAGCTGAGGAAGTTCCCACCATGGCATCCGCCACTTCTGCCTCAAGGGCCTCAAGTTGTGGAGCAGACCTGGCCACAGCCAAGGCCTTCTTGTGGCCCTTAGGGCAGTCCATCGGATTCTGTTCTGAAGGCTGACCCAGTGAGAGCCAGAGCTTCTTGTCCTCAAGGGATTCTGGAAGCATGCTAAAACAAAGGCCACATTCAGCCACATCATGCTGCCCACCCAGGCAATACATGCATGTGTCATGCAGGTCAGTGACCAACACCTTCAACTGGCACCAAATACAGAACTTGAACCCCAGCTTCCATTGCTCCACTGAAGGTCTATGAGGGGAGTTGAAGGAACTAAGGAAAGGAAGCAAAAGAACTCAAAAACTTTGAAAGACAAAGTACGCCAATGGTGCACTAAATCCCAGGCAGGAGCCATGAAGGAGGAGACCTGTGTCTCCAGGGAAAAGAAAGTTCTTATGTCGAGGGATGGAGTCAGGATACTGGTTTGGGGGTCTTGGCTCTCTAGTCTCTGTTCACCAAATAGTGGTGCATGCCTTGCCACCTCCTCCTGGAGAACTGCTAAGAGTCTGCCAGAGTGTGTATAGTGAACTATATCCCCTAAATAAATTGGTTGCTCACCTGTAGCCATAGTTCTGGGAGAGGTGTATAGTTCACATCCACACAATCCACCCTGGCAAGTGACACACAGATTCCTGCTTCCAGATCTGTTGCCTCAAGGCAGAGTTGGGGGGATATACCACCCGAGTCATGGGAGAAGCTTAGCTTAAAGATGTCCAGCAAATCAACTGCTCCAGTGGAAGTGCCAGAGTGTGGACTGTGAACTACATCCACACTCCTAGAATCACAGTATTTCTTTGCTTGCATTTTTTTCCTGTGCAAGTGAGCAAAATTCACCATTATAATTGTGGACTAGTGTAACCATCTTTGGGCTAGTGCAATTATGAATTAACTTATCCTGCTGGTTAGCGAAAAAAAAGATTAAGGTTGATCCTTGGCTTAGCTGAGGTGTCTGTATTAGTGTGGGTGTAGTATGGATATGCATATGCCCCTCACTGCCCATTTCTAGCTGTGTAACATTTATATCATTACAGTCCATCTTCCAGTGCATTTAGCAAATTGGCCAGGAAAAGAGTCTGTCTAACCTCAATTGTAGGAAAGCTAATGGAGACTTTCCTCAAGGAAAGGCTGGTAAAATGTCTGTAGGATGATGATCTCGAGGATGGCAGACAGCATGGGTTTGTCTCTGGCAGATCCTGCCAGATGAACCTGGTGGACTTTTTTGATTGGGTGATGCAAGCATTGGACAAGGGTCATGCAGTGGACATCCTATACCTGGATTTCAGCAAGACCTTTGATTCAGTGCTGCATGGTAGGCCATCCAGCAAACTGAACAACCCGGGAGTGGGGAAGAAACTAATTAGATGGGTCAGGAGCTGGTTGAAGGATAGACATCAGAAGGTAGTAGTGGGGGGGTGAGGTATCTAAGCCCAGGGCGGTAAGAAGTGGGGCCCCACAGGGCACGGTGCTGGGACTAGTGCTGTTTAACATTTTCATTGCTGACATCACAGAAGGGATAGAGTAAGATCAGTCTCTTTGATGATGACACCAGGATCTGTGTGGAAGTTGATGGAGGTGAAAGCGGTACAGTACTCCAGGAGGATTTGTCAAAACTGGAGGAATGGTCTAATACATGGCAACTTGGGTTCAATGCCAAGAAGTGCAAAGTTATGCACTTGGGAGCCAGGAACCATGGAAATAGTTACTGGTTGGTGGGAGTGCAGTTATCCCAGTCAAAGGTGGAGAAGGATCTGGGTGTACTAGTGACAGGGGAAATGAAGCACTCAGCCCAGTGCAGGGAGGCAGTGGCAAAGGCCAACATAATGCTGGGGTGCATGGCATGGAGAATTACCTCTAGGAGAGGGGAAGTCATTCTGCCCCTATACAGGTCCCTGGTGAGGCCGCACTTGAGTACTGCATGCAGTACTGGTGCCCCTACTTAAAAAAGGACATCAAGCTATTGGATGGGATACAGTGCTGGGCAATGAAAATGATCCTGGGATTGGGAGATAAACTTTATGAGGAGAGACTGAGAGCACTCAGTATGTATTCCCTGGAGGATAAAAATGAAAGAGGGGATATGATTGAGACCTTCAAGTACCTGAAGGGTATGAACAGAGTAAGCACTGGAAGTATTTTCAAATTAAAAGGTGAAAGAGAAACCAAGGTGCACAGTCTGAAGCTTGAAGGAGGCACATTCAGGAGGGAAATGGGGAGGCATTGTTTCATCAAAAGGGTGGTGGTGGTGGCAGTGTGGAACATGCTGCCAGAGGAGGAGGTGATATCACTGTGGATGGTGGGCAGCTTCAAAAGGGGGTGAGACAGGTTCAGAGGGAGGGTTCAAACTGTGGGGGGCAGGGGGTGGGAGTGAAGTATATATGGGCAAAATCAATGGGGAGGGAAGGCAAGGGGGGCAGCTGCAGTCTGAAAGACTGAAGTGCTGCACGCTCGAGCAACCTAGATAGACCAACAGGCCTGTATCTGCTGGCAATTTCATATGTTCGTATGCTGAGTAGGACGAAATGATGCTCATCCTAAAATGGTGGCTGGGTGTGGATTCATAAAATGGCCACCTCACATGGGTGGTAGTGCTGCATTGCTCGGGAAGCCTGTGGTTGCATCATGCACTGATGTCTGATTGGGTGTGAAGCAATGTGAGAAATGGTGCATGAACAGTTGGTGGTGTTGAGTTCCAGGCATTCAAGACAATGGCTAGTGGAAGTGGGATGGGAAGAATGCTGCAACACAAAGGTCTGGCCTACGGGGTCTGCATGAATGCTATGTACTTGCAAGGGCCTTCTGTGCTGAAACCAGACTCGGCAGAATTGAACTGGTGGCACAGGTTTTGAACTAAGAGCAACCTCAATTAATGACTCCGCCAGCAAGTTGACCAGTTAAACCATATATCAATACATATACATAGGCAGATAGTTAGCAGATTGATAGCAGAATTATGTCCAGTAATTATATGCCCAATTCATCAGTGAATCAGATGGCAGTTCAGTGCAGAGGGATGTCCTGCTCGGAAGATGGACTGCCGTATAACAACATACATGCTGAAATCACTGGCAGGAGGTCTTTGTGGGAGGCGAGATTACCAAAAAATGTATCTGTCCTAGATTGGGACTGCTTCTGGGGGGCACCAGCAGATAAACTACAGTTACTAAGAAATTACCATGACAGCATGTTTTGCAGAGGAGCTCTTGCAGCAAGTAACACCTTTAGGACTGAAGCTGTCAGGTACCAGGACCCCACGGAAACTTTCTAGCTAGCAATACCAATTCAGACCAGAATAAAGACCTTATAACAATGATTGATAAATTTGCTCCAACATCTAATTACATTTTAATGGGAGATTTTAATTTCCCCAAAATAAATTGAGAAAAGTCTCACTGTTCCGGAGTCACTGAGAGGGAGTTTATGGAAATTACTATGAACCAAAATCTGGACCAAATTATCAAATCTAACACTAGAGATCATAATACTTTAGACACTGTCCTCACCAATATGGGAGACAGAATAATAGAACCAACTATACTACCACCTCTGGGAAATAGTGACCACAACATGATCACTTTTCAAATTTGGGCTAAATTAGCTGTTACTAAAGGAAGTACTCTGATAAGAGATTATTCAAGAGCTAATTATCTGGAAATAATAAAGTATCTAAACATATGGGACTGGGAGTCAGATTTCATGAACCTTAGTGCCTGCCAAGTCTGGATTCTCATGTTAGACAAAATAAACTATTGTTTAGATCAATAGGTGCCTTTAAAAATTAAATACACTAATGGGTACAGATTTCCTCTATAGTGGAACAATAATATCAAAAGACTAATTAATAAAAAGTATAAAAGCTATAGGAAATATAAACAGAAACCATCTACACAAAATTGGAACAAATATAAAAAACTTTCAAACAAAGTTAAACATAGTATTAGAAAAGCCAAGATAAAAATAGAAAATAAACTAGCTGTTGATACAGTCAATAAGAAAAAAAAGTTTTACAGCTATATCGGTTCATTAAGAGGTACCAATCTATACTGGGACCTATTCAAACTAAGACAAGGCTTATTGATAATGAACTTGAAATGGCAACTGAACTTAATAACGGCTTCATTACAATATTTTCCCCAAAGGAAAAAATAGATACTTCTGCCGTGATAACTAATAGTAATAATCCCAAAGTGACTTATCACCAGAGATGAAACCATACTGGCATTACAAAAATTAAATATCAATTCCTCGGCTGGTCCTGATGGAATACATCCGAAATTCTTGAAGGAAACAGCCAAACCAATCTCTGGTCCTCTGAATAAATTATTCAACCTATCCTTGGAAGAAGGAGAATGTATTACAGCATGGAAAGATGCACTAGTCACCCCATTCACAAAACAGGAAATAAAACAGATGTGACTAATTACAGGCCGATAACTCTAACATCAGTACTAGGTAAAACTCTGGAAAGGCTAGTTCTGCAAAAACTAGAAGACCATATAAAAATAAAAAACCTTCATGATATTACACCACATGGTTTTTCTAGAGGTAAATCTTGTCTAACTAATCATCTGCAGTTCTTCGAAAATGTTAGTTCGACACTTGATGTTGGACTTCCCATAGATTTGGTTTTTCTTGACTTTGAAAAGGCGTTTGATAAAGTCTCACATGATATTCTATTACAGCACATGAATAAGATGGAGTTTTCTCTATATCTAATAAACTGGATTGAATCATGGTTATCCAATCGTAGACAATGTACTTCTATTAAAGGGTATATGTCTTCTTGGGCAGAGGTCACCAGTGGAGTACCTCAGGGCTCGGTCCTGGACCCTGTTTTATTCAATATCTTAATTTTATCAATGCAGTCATCCGGTAACACCTGGATGTCGAAGTATGCAGATGATGGTAAAATTGGCTGCATTGTAAACTCCTTGGAGGCCGCTGCAGGACTACAGAGAGAGATATCAGCACTAGAGTTATGGGCATACAAAAATAAAATGAAATTCAATGTACAGAAATGCAAAGTAATGCACTTAGGTCACAATAACAAAAGAAATAAATACTTTTTAAATCAAACTTTATTGCAAGAGACAGAAAATGGAAAGGATTTGGGAGTGGTTATAGATAATAAATTAGATTGTGATAATAATACCATCAGTAAGGTTAAGAAATGTCAACAAATAATGGCATGTATACTTAAACATATAATAATAATAATTTTATTTTTAAAACGCCTTTCAAATTTTCAAAGCGCTGTACAAAACATATAATAAAAAGAAGACCAAACAATTATAATACACTATAAAACATTCATAAAACCACAATTTTAACAACAATTTATATAATACTACAAAAAGCAATTTGGTACAAATGAGTTTTTAGGCCACTCTTAAATTCCCCCAGGGAGGTGCACTGCCGTAACCGACGGGGTAGAGAATTCCAGAGAATGGGGGCAGCATAGGAAAAAGCTCTACAACCAGAAGAATTTAAACTCATTCTCGGAATCTCTAGCAATATAAAGAGTAGACAGCCTGAAGTTGTTTTACCATTATATAAGACACTGGTCAGAACAACTTGGGTTACTGTGCACCTTTCTGTGTTCCACATACAGAGGAAAAAAATTAATAGAGGGAGTACAAAGGAAATTTACAAAAAGAATATCTGGACTGTCTAACAAAACTTATGCTGACAGATTACAAGAATTAAATCTATACTACATGAACTACCGCCAAAACATACGGAGACCTTTGCTTAACATACAAAGCTTTAAAATATCCTGTAATTACTGAATCTGTAGGTCTAGAGACAAATTTCACTATAACTCAGACTAGACCTCATAACCTTAGATTAAAAGGTACTTATTGTAAAACAAAAAAGAGAAGTAACTGGTATACTCAGCGTGTAATTAACAAATGGAACGTCCTTACTGGAGAAATCATTCAGAGTAATAATATGGAAAACTTTAACCCTTAGAAGACTGTGGACGTATATATACATCCATAATCTATATACGTTCACACATATTCAGTTCTCAGATCAGCATATGAGCAATTCAAAATTTTAACACTTATAGAAATAATTCCACCTTTGGGTGGCGAGCTCATATAAAGGCATTGCCTCCTGAGCTTGTAAAACCACTATGATGATACTAGATATGTCGGCTAGCCCCCAACATCACGTATAGTATAAAAGGGGCAGTCCCCCAGCCCACCCCTAGTTCTACCGCTGGAGACCGGCTAGTGGTAAAAGTACAAAGGAGAACTGAGGAATGAAGGTATCTGAGATGGAGAAGAAATTACCAGGGTGAAGGAGGGTGGGAAAAATAGCACCTGCTGCAAGAACTCCTCTTGAAGAACTACTGTTATGGTAAGTTCTTACATAATTGTACTATCTTACTTCAAGATTCACTCTTGCAGCAGGTAACACTTTTAGGACAGAGTACAAAGCTGTAGAGGAGAAATCCTGAGGAGAAGGGTGGGGGAATAAATCTCTTCAGTGAAAATTAGGCCCTGAAGGACGGAGAGTCCAAAGCCAGCTCTGCGTCAGGAAGCAATGTCCAGACTGTAGTGTTTTACAAAATAGTGTGGACAGAACTCCAAGTGGCAACTGCACAGATGTCTGCTGCTGATACATTTCTTAGTGAGGTGATAGAAGCCACCATGTTCCTGGTAGAGTGACCCTTTACCGAGCCTGGTAAGGGTTTGTCGTACTTGTAACAAAACACAATTTAATTAACCAACCATTTGGATAAACACTGTTTAGAAACTGGAGCTCCTGCCATCCGGCGGGTGAAAGACAAAAATAACTGGTTAAACTCAAGAACAGGATGGGTAGGCCCCACATAGTAACAGAGCACTCTGTGGACATCCAGAGTATGCAGAAGAGCCTCCCCTTGGTTTGAGTACTCTGGGAAGTGTACCGGAAGGTGGCTATCCTGATGATAAACTCTGAGACCACCTTCAGAAAGAACTTAGGGCTAGTTCGCAAAGACACCCTATCCCTGTGAAAAAATAAATAAGACTCCTTAAACATCAGGGCCTGAAGCTCAGAAATTCTTCGAGCAGAGGTAATGGCAACCAAAAATAACACTTTCCACAACAGAAACGTAGCTCACAATTTGTGGCAGGTTCAACAGGAGGCAGAGTTAGCTTCTCTAAGATGAAGAAGAGGTCCCAAGGTGGGACAGGGTCCCAAATGGGAGGCTTCAAATGAAGCATGCCCCACAAAAAAGTGTGGGAGAGCTCCAGCTGGACAATAGATTTGCCCTAGATAGGCACATGGTATGCGGAAATGGCAGACAAGTGTACCTTCAGGGAACAGTAGCTGAGTCCTGTATCTGAAGGTGAGAGGAGGTACTCCAGAACTAAGTTCACTGGGCAACTGAAGGGGCCCAAGCTCCAAGCAGTGGCCCAAATGCAAAACCATTTCCATTTCATAGTGAAGGTTGCCCGAGTGGAGGGTTTCCTCACTGCCACTAGGACATCTGCTACCATTGGAGAGACCACAAATCTGGAAACAGCTAAATCTGCAGGAGCCATGGATGCAGATACAGAGATCTGAGATCCAGATGGACCTGGGAGCCCTGCTCCTGGGAGAGCAAGTCTGATCTGAGGAGCAGGGTCACTGGAGGTTCCACTTCCAGCTGCTGCAAAAGGGGGAACCAGTTCTGATGAGGCCAGAATGGAGCCACCAGGATCATTTCTGCCCTCTGACTGTAACTTGATGAGTACTTGTTGCAGCAGAGGTAAGGGAAGGAATGGGTAAAGAAACCTTCCCATCCAGGAGAGGGACAACACATCTTGCCAAAAAGCACCAGGCCCTGAATCTAGCAAGCAAAAACTGGACAGTTTAGCATTGAATGGCGAGCAAATAGATCTATTTCTGGATGACCCCATCTGGGGAAAAGATCTCCTGCCACTGCGGGGAGCAGTTCCCACTTGTGGGCTCTGGACCAAGTCTGACTGAGGCTGTCGGTCAGAGAGTTGTGAACTCCTGGAACGTGGAGTGCCGAGAGTTCCAGTTGGTAATTTATTGAACAAGTCCGCACCTGCATGGCCTCTCTGCAAAGAGGATAAGTGTGGTGTTCCACATTGCACGTTGATATAAAATACCACTGACATGTTGTTGGATCTGAACTAGCAGGGGGCCAGCCAGAAGGACCATCTGGAAGGCTTGGAGGGCATAAAGAACAGCTCTCATCTCAAGAATATTGATGTGGAGATGAAGCTCTTGCTGAGTCCAGGATCCTTGAGTTTGGTGAGTGCCCAGATGATCTCCCCAATTCTGGCCCGATGCATTCGTGGTCAGGATCTGGGTGGGTGAGTCCTTCCTGAAGAAAACTACTCTGGAAAGATTGGGAGTATCTAGCCACCATGCCAAAGACTGCTTGACTGGGCTGGATACCAGGACCGGCTGGTCCAGATCATCTGACCTCTGATCCCAGTGGACCAAAAGGTTTCACTGGATCACCCTCATGTACAGATGGGCCATAGAAACCATGGCAATGGCCCCGCCATATGTCCTAACAAGCAGAGGACTGCCCTGGCCAGAGTTTGGTGAACAGAAAGCAGCTGTTGAGTGTGTGACTGAAGCCATTCTGCTCTGTCCTGGGGGAGGAAGGCTTTGCCCTGTGCTGTGTCAAGGATTGCTCCCATATATTGGAGTCACTGATTTAGCCAGAGGCAAGATTTGGGGATGTTCAGCGTAATCCCCAGGTCCCAAAATGGCAAATGTGTCTAGAAGGGTTTCTATGAACCAGTCCCGAGAGGGAGCAGTGAGAAGCCAATCATCGAGGTATGGTAAGACATAATGCCCCTGCCTCCTCAGACTTGCTTCTACTATGGCCAGGCACTTGGGAAACATTCTTGGTGCTGAGGACAGTCTGAAGGGAAAGGCCCTGAATTGGTAGTGGCAGCCCTTAAAGCAGAAGTGCAGGATCCTCCTGTGTGGTTGGAAAATCAGAATATGGAGGTATGCCTCCTGCATATCCAGTGAGCATAACCAGTACCCCTAGTGTAGAAGGGGAAGGAGACCTATTAAGGTCACCATCCTGAACTTTTTGAACTCTGTGCACTGATTCAGGTGGCTTAGATCCAAGATAAGAAGGAGGTCCCCCATTTTCTTTGGCATGAGGAAAAAGTGGGAGTAGAACCCTGTTCCTTTTTGCTCTGAGGGCACTGGTTTGATGGCCATCTTCTGAAGGAGAGGCTGGATTTCTTCCCCTATAAGGGTGCTGTGGGCCTGAGAGTATTGTGACAGAACTGGAGGGTTGTCTGGAGGAACCTCTGTGAATTGTAGAGTGTGACCCCTCTCAATGAGCTGCAAGACCCAGCGGTCTGAAGTTATCTGCCACCACCTTTTGGTGTGCAAGGAGAACCAACCCCCGACCACTTCCCCTGCTGACTCTGCTGAAGGAGGAGGGTCAGGCAGTGAGTCATGCAGAAGAGCCAGGAAGGGGAAGAGACAACTGAGAGGTTCTGGGGGAGAGCAGGGCAGAACCTCCAGTGGCAGGAGTAGATGCCTTGTGCTTGAAGCCAGCCCACTGCTGCTGTTTGCTGACCTCAAAAATGCTGTTGTCCAGACCTATGAAAGGACTGCTTAGGTTGTGGTTTGGATCTGTATATGGGCTGCACAGACCTGACAGCTTACTCTGCCACCTGTAATCAGGTAATGATATTGTGAGTATCTGCCCTGAAAAATACCGGCCCCCTGAAGAGGGCATCCATAATCTTGGACTGGACATCCTGGGCAAACCCAGAGACTCTCAGCCAAGAGTATCAGTGGATACAGACTGCAGAAGCTGCAGCTCTGCCTTCTGCACCCACCACATCATACGAAGCCCGTAGGACATGGTTACTGACATCCGAGGCAGACTTTATGATGACCATAAGCTCTGCCCAGCAGGGTGAGTCTGGCATGGTCTGCATGAGTTCAAGCACCTTGTCCCACAGGGCTACTGGTACTGGACCATGTGGGCAAGGAAGTTTTGTGACCAGATAGCACATGTGGTGGAGGAGAAAATCCTTCTAGCCAAATGGTCAAACTGTTTAGAGTCTTATCCAGTGGCTGCATACTGAGGTGTCATGGATATCTGGACCTGTCATGGGCGGCATTCAGCACCACGGAGTGTGCCTCTGGTTGTTTCCCATAGTAGGGATCGTCGCGAGGTTTGGTATACAACCAGTCCAACTTCTTGGATACGGCAGGGGTAGAGAAAGGATGCTTCCCGGCTAGCTTGTTGGCATCCTTGTATGAGTCTACCATTGTGGGAATTACCATGGGGAGGGTGCCATCCTTTCATAGGAAGTTAGCCAACCTCTTTTGCTCCGGGTCAAGGTACTCAGAGTCTCAGCCATTCAATTGTTGAATGTGATACATAACGTCCACAAAGGAAGGGTCGTCAGTGGGGAGCATGGAGTGTCCTTTCTGATGTCCATTTCAGACAGAGGATCTGAATCCCCTCAACCATAAGAAGAGTAAGAGTCTGCTTCCGAATCCTCCGAGTCAGATGAAGGGGTGGGTGACCTCAGGGGGCTGCGTGGTCATGGAGACGGCAGGTGCTTGTCGGGCACCAGCCTGTTAAGAGGATGAGAAACAGGGTGGCTCAACCATTATTGTCCCTTGGGAAGCCAGCTTAGCAAGGGTCAGGGGAACATCTATCTTTAAAAAAGGTCCACCAGACAGCAAAAAGTTCACTGAGATCCTATGGGCGAGCTGAGTGTGACAGGTGTGGAAGGCCCTCAGTGTCAAGTCATCCAGCTGGGGTAACCCCAGCATTGGGGTAGTCTGGCCTGGACCCTCCAGCATCGGGGTCAGAGTACCCACAGGCATCAAAGGTACCTGACCCAACATCTGACCATTTGTCATCGGATCGTCGGGCATCTGGTTAGTAGGGGCACTGGAACCAATGGGTGTTTGTGGAGGCACCAGGTTCTCCAAGTGGGCATTGGGGATGCTGAAGCTGAGGTGCCAGGCATAGACAGAGGCTGGGCTGGAGAGCAATCCGGTGGACGCCTGGGTGGAGTTGCTTGCAGAGAAGGCATCACTCTGGGGCAAGACGTGCATCCACTGCTCCTGAAGGGAGAGGACGACTGTCCCGGGTGTCACTTCCCAGCATCGGCCCCAGACATCAGGGCAAACTCAGTGGATACCCTGGCCAGGAGGGTGACAGACAGTGGTCTGCTGCCCGAAGAGCCACTGGCCAAGTCACTAGGCTTAGGGGCCCTAGGGGTGATGGGCTTATGCTTGAGTGACTGAGGGGCGTGGGAGGACTTTTCACACCCTGAGGAGCCTCCTCCTGAGACAGAGATGAGGGAGAGAGACTTCACTACCAGGAGCCCGGAGGCAAGCCCGAAGGATAAAGAGGTTGCCAATTTCTTCACTGGAGACCAGGAGCAGCCTTCTGCCTGGGGTTTCTCCTTGTCCCTGTGCTTGTGTTTGCTGCCCAATTTCTTCTCCTTGTGAGAAGATGAAGACGGAGAAGAAGATGAGTTCTTGCAGTGAATTTCCTTCTCCATGGCAGATATCTGTTGTTTTAACAGGAAAGCCTCAAGGGTCTTCTGGTGCTGAAAGCCTCGTGAGCTGGTTGAATTCACAGCAGTGCTGGCAGGCCTCCGTGTAATGGTCTGGTCCCTGAAAGAACAGGCAGGCTGAATGGCTGTACTTATGCAGAATCTGCTTGTCACATGTGCACTTGGAGGGGCACCTCTCGATGGAAGATACTGGAGAAGAAAACGACATGCACAAAGACTTTACAAATCGCTAAACTTTCGGGGTGTTTGGTCCAATCATTGCACTGTGGAGTTCTTGCTCAGGGCTCCCCTGAGAGCCCTCCCCCTGCTGAGATGGTCAGCTATCACCCTTTGAGGGGGTTGATCCCTGAGGGGGTTTTGGCAGTAGCTGATCTATCTAGTGTGGACAGTGCACATGTTGGTGGTGTGTACGCTGCAGTTGATGCCTATAATAAGGTGTTGCCTGGTGCACTTGACTCCCTCACACCAGTCCATGTACAACCCAAGTCTTCTCACTTGGGGTCCCCATGGTATGATGGGGAGCTCAAGGCGATGAAGATTTTGGGTCAGAGATTAGAGTGCTGCTAGCAGAAGTCTGGTCTGGAGGTGGACAAACTGGCCCTACGTGCACACTATGGTGTATACCAAGGGGGCAATCAACTGTAAGAAGGCAGAATTCCTGTCCAGGGAGATTGCTGTTGGGAGGAATCGACTAACTGTGTTCTTTGGGACTGTGAACAGGCTTCTCCATCCTTCCTGTCTACAGCTGAAAGTAGCCTTTTTGAATACATTATGCAAGGAGTTTGCTTGGTTCTTCTTGGACAGGGTGTCTGCCATCAGGGAGGGGGTTCCGACAGTGAACCATAGTTTGGCAGACAGTGGTTGCCATGGGTGACTAGAGAGCATTCCACCTGGTTGGGGTGAGTTTAGACTGGTGGAGGTGATGGGGGTCATTGAGATTGCTTCCAAGCTTTGGCAGACCTTTTGTGAACTGGACTCGGTGTCGACACATTTCTTAATGGGATTTGTCTACTCTGTTGGCCCGGTGTTTGCCTTGATTGTCTGATGTTCCCTGTTGGAGGAGGTCTTCCCCAATGTCTTGCAGGAGGCATTGATGAGACCGCTTCTGAAAAACACATTGTTGGACCCTAGCCTCAAGGTGAATCACCATCTTATCTCCAGTCTTCCATTTTTGGGTAAGATTGTGGAGAAGGTGGTGGTGCTTCAGCTTGAGGAGCATATCGTGGCCCATGATTTATATGAGCAGCTCCAGTCTGGGTTTCATATGAGGCATAGCACAGAAACTGCGTTAGTTCGGGTGCATAATGACCTTCTCTAGGGGAAGATATTGAGGGGAAGGGACAATTCTCATCCTCCTTGATCTCTCTTCAGCATTTGACATGGCGGACCATCGTGTGTTACTTGACTGCCTAAGGGAATTCTGTGTACTCGCCAGCACTGTCATCTGCTGGTTTGAGTCTATTCTTTTTTAACAGGTGGCAAAGGGGAGTGATGGAGAATTTCTCCTCCTCTCCTAGGCTCCTGTCGTGTGGAGTTCCCAGGGTTCGGTCTTGTCGCTGATGTAGTTCGCCATGTACATGCTGCCCCTGGGAGAGCTCATTAGGAAGTACAGCCTGAGTTTTCATTGCTACACTGATTATACCCAACTGTATCTTTCCTTTGCCCATGGAACATCTTGCACAGTGAAAGTGCTCAACAGCTGCCTTGCTGAGATCAATGACTGGACGGCCTCCAGCTGGTTGCGACTGAACTCCGATAAGACAGAGGTACTGGTGGTGGAGTCGAACAAAGGGCATGATAGGTTGGCCTCTGGTGCAGAAACAGGGCTTTTTCTTGGCTCTGTACCATTGAAGGCCTCCTCTAGGGTGCATGATCTGAGCGTTATTCTTGACAGCGGATTGATGCTTGAGTTTCAGGTGTCATCTGTTGTCCATACTAGTTTCTATCATCTGAGGAATATCACCAGGATAAAGCCCCTAGTTCTGCCTCTGGACCTCCCCACCTTGGGGCATGCCTTCATGACATCCAGGCTTGACTACAGTAATGCACTCTATCTCCTGGTCTCTGGGGGTACCCTTCATCGACTGCAGCTGGTGCAGAATGCGGTGGCTAGGCTGTTGACAGGATAGCCTAAGTACTGTCACATTACTCCGGTGCTGCGTTAACTGCACTGGCTGCCAGTCAGGTGGAGGGTTCTCTTTAAGGTGGGCTTGCTCACCTTTAAAGCCCTACATGGCCTGGGCCCTGGTTACCTGAAGGACCTTCTTACACCTGCTGTCTTGGTCTGCTCCCTCCTCTCCTCCTCTAGGGACCTCCTTGCAATTCTCAGGACAAGGTTAAAAACAGCAGGCGACAGAGCATTTAGTGTCACCACCCCCGTCCTGTGGAATTAGCTTTCTCCAGCTGCTAGAGAGGACCCTTCTGTTAAGGTATTCAAGGCCCCCCTCAAGGCCTCCTTGTATAGTCTGGCCTTCCTGGACTGTTTCTTATAGCCTCACCCTGATTCCTGAATTACATGCCTTAACTGGTCCTTTGCTATTTTTAGCAGCTGTTGCGGTGGGTAGTATTTAAAAATTTTATAATAATTGCTGTAGTAGTGCATCGCATGTTCTTGCATTTTTTATGTCCAGTACTGTGTTGTTCGTGTATATAATTATTATTGAGGTTTGTATGAAATTTTAATATGTTCAGCACCCAGAGCCTCCGGCATAGGTGTCTTTTTAAATAAAATTTGCCTTGCTTTGCCTAAAAATAAAATTAAATCGGGCGTTGCACAACACAGTCAGAATGGTGGGTGACTAGCTGGAGGCATCCGTGGAGGTTCGACTTGTAAGGTCGACGGTGGGAAAAGAACTGGGGATGGGCAGGGGAACCACCCCTTTTATACAATACATGACGTCGGAGGTTGGCTGACGTAGGGGGCAGTCCCCCACCTGTTATTGCTAGCTAGAATATTTCCATGGGGTCCTGGCACCTGCCGACTTCAGTCCTAAAGGCGTTACCTGCTCAAGAGCGAATCTCGAAGTAAGATGTATATTTATTTATTTAATGTAGCTAGAGAGGATGCCAGTGATTGTAGAGCTTAGAGAACTCCGAGCACTTCCTGCTTGGGGGGGGGTCAGCTTTCTCAAGGTGCCATATTTAAATGTCCTGAAATAGCATGAGGGTCCAGTATCTGTCACACAGTGCTCAAACTTAAGCAATAACCACCCACACAGCTTTTAGGTTAGTACACAATTTAAAATTTGAGACAGATAAGACAGAGCTGAGTACTGGTTAGAAGTTAGCAGTATAGTAGAAAGCACTGCACTATGTAGCAAATATACTAACATAATCTTTCATTTTACTGCAAAAAAAAAACAACAACAAACAAAACACTTCTAGTTTGGCTGCAAACCAATTGAATTAGTGGTTGTAACAATAGAATAAGGGAACTACTCTCCATGAAAGGATGTTAGAAAGTTCTAGCTTATGAGAGTACCCATCTCCCAACTTCAGGGTATAGAGTATACCTCGGAATATAAATGCTAAAAATAATTAATAAAGCTTCTTATTTCTTATGCACAGAACAGGCTTGGAGGCCACCAATATTAAGCCATATATGCATGGGGAAAAAAATTACATTTCTAGCAATTCTTATTTAAATGGTGACCTTCTTTCTGGGGGCCAGGTAAAGTGCAAGTAGCAAACCCCAAATTAGCAGCTGAACCCTAGCTCATTCACAAACTTTAAATTGCTTTTTCCATTGGGGTGCAACTGGTTATGGCATAAATCAGTTAAAGCAGAGAACACAGTGCACCCACCCCCCCCCCAATGGCAAATCATTCAAATATTACAATTTGATTCCTGCCTCAAATGGCTACTCACTTATTTTGTGGCAAAGGGGAATGGGGTCTCTCAGTATTCATTTCAGAGCTCTGATGTGAATCGGTCATCCCAGCCACCAAACGTCATGGTGGACCACCCATCAACTGGGTACCTACTCTAAAATGTAACTGCCTGAATTGGCTCCTTTTAATTAAGGTGAACTGCCTAATTGGCTTATTTTAAATAAGGTGCAGTGCCCAGCCAATGTGCTGGTGACTGATTGGGGGCCAGCTAACGAAGACAGTCACACATCTCCTAACCATTAAACAAACCCAGAATTAGCAGCTCAACCCTTGCTCATTCACACACTTAAAATTGCTTTAATTTAAAAGAGGCTAACTCAGGCAATTACATTTTAGAACAGGTACCCAGCAGATGGTCAGTCCCCCATGATGTTTGGTGGCTGGATTGATGATTCACATCTTAGCTGAGAACAACTAAGTGAACCCCACTCCTCTTTGGGATAAAATAAATCAGCAGCCATTTGAAGCAGAAAGCAAATTGTAATATTTGTATGATTTGTCATGAGGGTAGAGTGTGCACCAAATTCTCTGCTTTAACAGAAGTGCATGTAGCCTGGGTGATGCACCTGAAAAACTAAGTTGCTGCAGGAGGGCTGGGATCCAAGGTAGACTGCATTACAAGATCTGATAACATGCACATCATTAGCCAAACTGGTGGACATAACCCAGTTGGAAATGGACAGGAATGCTATATGGTGATGCAACATGCAACTGTTGTGAGGACCCATTTTTAAGGAAGTGGAGGGAAGAAGGGATACATAAACAGCGTGTCTAATTTTTCACAAAACTGATCAGCTTGCTTACTTACTTACTTGCAAATGGAGTTTGACTGATGCCATTCTGGAGTTGCTGGGCTCTTTAGTCTTTCTCAGTGACTATCTGGGACCATGCCCACCACTGGGTGTTGTACAGATTTAGTAATTTCCCCACTGTACTTACCTGGTACAGTCAAGCTACTAGATGTGCCTGTCTTACCATAAAAGGGCATCATTTAATTGTACTCTTCCTTTTCCAGCATTCACCCTGAGAAAACATTAGACTAGGAATCTTGCACTCTCAGACCCTCCTGCCTTTTCTGTATCCCTGTAGGCTGAAGTGCTGGATATTACAGGTGTACCTGATGTAAAGTGTCTTTTTAAGTCTAATAATTTGATGCTGAACCAATTTTCAGATACTGCCTTGTCTATGGTCACACGAACAGTAAAGCATTCTTTTTCCCAGCCCTGGTATTCCCCTCAGTTTCGTGTTTTAAAGTAGAAATGCAAAAAGAATGTGCTTGGCGGTCAAGTAAATCTGCTACGACATAATCAATATTAAGTTAACGTTGACACATATGATCATAATAGTCTCGCTCTACATCCATCACTCTCACTCTAGGTCCATAGTGGCAATGTGGGTATAGTGATTAGCATTATTGATCACTTTCATTCAGTGATGTTGTGCTGGGATAACATCACAGTTAGAATATACAAATTTGCCGGCAGGAGATCGTGCGGTCCATCTAATCTGTCTGAGATGTCTACCCCCCCCCCAAATCTACTGCTCTTGTTGAGGTGACTACATTGACTGTCCCAAGCCGGTTTGAATTCTCTGACAGTCTTAGCTGCCACCACCTCAGGTGGCAGGCTGTTCCAAGGGTCCTCGACCCTCTCTGTAAAACAGTACTTCCTAACATTGGTTTTGAATTTACTGCCAACCAGGCGTAAGTTGTGCCCTCTTGAACGAGCATTCCTATTTTCCTGAAAGAGGTTACCAGTATGTACTGCATTTATCCCTTTAACAAATTTACATGTTTCTATCATGTCTCCTCTGTCCCTTCTCTGCTCTAGAGAGAACAGATTTAACTGGTTGAGCCCATTTTCATAAGGTTTGTAGTGTAATTTCTGCACCATCTTGGTGGCTCTCTTCTGCATGGATGGTCTATGTCTTTTAGGTGTGGCCTCCAGAACTGCACACAGTACTCCAAGTGAGGCCTCACCAAAAACCTATAGAGTGGGATATTTACCTCACACTTTCTGCTAGTAAAACCCATACCTATGCATCCAAGGATGCCACTTGCCCTCAGTGCTGCTCTTTCGCATTGCTTTTCTACCTTCAAATCATCTAATATCATAACTTCCAGATACCATTCCATCTTTGCTTTTCCAATTGCTGCCCTTCCAGGACATAGTTATTCCCTGAGTTCCTCTTACCCAAGTGTATTACCTTACACTTTTTGGCATTGAATCTGAACTGCCAATTCTTGGACCATTCCTCCAGCTTTCTTAGATCTGCCTCCATTCCTTGGACCCCTTCCAGTGTCTCCTCCCTGTTGCAGAGCTTTGTGTCATCTGCGAACAGGCACACTTTCCCTTTCAGTCCCTCAGTGATGTCACTGATGAATATGTTGAAAAGGATTGAGCCAAGCACTGATCTCTGTGGAACCCCACTGGTTACTCTCCCCCTCTTGCGACAAGGTGTCATTTACCATAACTCTTTTGAGTCTTGTCCTGTAGCCAGATTTTTATCCAGTTGACCACTTACTGACCTATGCATGTTTACTCCAATTGTTTTGCTAGCCTTCTGTGTGGAACCATATCAAAGGCTTTGCTAAAATCCAGATATACTATGTCCACAGCCACACCTTGTTCCACTGCTCTTGTAACCCAGTCGAAGAATTCAATCATATTTGTTTGGCATGAGCATCCTGCCGTGAAGCCATGCTGCTTCGGGTCAAGTTTCCCACTTTCAGGTACTCCACTACCCTTTCTTTAAGTAGTGTCTCCATTACTTTACCCACCACTGAGGTCAGGCTGACTGGGCGGTAATTCCTGCTGCCTCCCTGCTACCACTCTTGTGCAATGGCACAACTGTGGCCCTTCTCCAGTCCTGTGGCACTATGCCATCTTCCAGTGACTTGTCAAATAGTTCATCTAGTGGGGCTGCAAGTTTCTCCTGCAGTTCCTTCAGAACTCTTGGGTGTATTCCATTTGACCCCATTGCCTTGTCCACCTTTAATTTAGACAGCTCCTCAAGGACCCTTTCTTTTGTAAAGGGGTTGTTGTCTACTCCCCTGTTGTGAAGCTGTGCCTTGGCTAGTGCTGGACCATTACCTTTGTCTTCATGAGTGAAGACTGAGCAGAAGAATTTGTTGAGTACTTTCACCTTGTCTTTGTCATTCTCTACCAGCTGTCCTTCTTTAGTTGCTAACCTGGTTATTCTGCCCTTACTTTTTCTATTTTCCCCATATATAACAGTTGAAGGTGACCACTGAACAATAAGGATGCAGGATATTTTCTTGCCACTGTATAAATTGTATAATAAAAGGCATGGCATAAATGAGATATGCCACAGCCCTAATGAAACTATCACAGGTATTTTCCCTCAAGAAGTTTGACCTTTTGACATCACTTGCTGCTTTGCCATAAACTGTAGCAATAATATATATGTATGTATATATGGTATATGCAGTGGCAGGGGTCAACAATAACTTTTTTTTGCATTAGCCAGCAGGGCAAGTTGATCCAAAATTGCACTAGCCTGCAGATGATTGCCCTAGCCCTTAATTATTATGGTAAATTTTGATCACTTATGCAGGAAACAATGCAAGCAAAGCCAAGAAATACTCTGATTATTGCACATTTATCCTGCTCCCACATTACTTCTAGCTCCCCAGCAGAAAAAGAGACTGCAGTGCCATCACAGTGAGCCCCCCATTGTTTTGTACCATAGCCTCCTCTCTTCCTCTTTCTGCCCCCAACACCAGAGAGATGATATCGCAACAGCAAATGTTCAATCAAGCAGTCCTAGCTCTGCGCACACAATAGCTGACATCATCATGCACCCCACCACACTGTCACCACCACCCACAGGGCAATAAATAGAGTCAGGCAGAGAAAGACACTCTTGGTCCCCACCCTATAGTCAGCTGGAGACCTGCACTTTTGAAAATTTTTGTACAGTCTCAAGGGAGCCAGGAGCACATCTAAGATTTCTTTGGGGTGGGGGCTAGACAAACCTAAGGGGCTTGGGAAATAGAAAACTATGAGATTTTTATTTGTAAAAGCATTGATTTTAATATGCTGTGCCCCAACAATAACAGATTTTTCTTAAATGTCCTTTCATCAGCCATGGGGAAACAGTACACAGGCATAACACTATACTATTTCCATTTCTGTATAGGATGATCTATGCACCCCAGGAATGCCTATTTCAAGGTTTCAAATTATGTATTTTATCAAGGTTTATTTTTGTACCATACATGATCCAAAGCTTTGTTTTTAGGCTGAAAGGACATGCTGAGTGGGATAAGAGTGGAACTGTATGGATAGTGATGGCTGGCATGGTCCATTTAGAAGAGCTATGGACCCCCTACACTTGCCAGTAATGGCAGCTATGGATGGTCACTTCAGAGTCTGGTCTGCAGCGGTGTCCAGGGAAAGAACAGAGTTAAGAGATTTGGAGGGGAGAGGGAAGTTATGGTGAGGCTGGGATAAAAACTCACTAACTGCAGGGCCGATCCTGTATACCTCTTTGCATTTTGTCACTGAAATGTTGGATACAAACACTCAAAATGTAGTGAAATGAGGGGCACTGGTCTTAATAATATTGGACAAATTGTTAGACGTAGACACATTCGGAAAACTGGAATCTAGTCACTTAACAGCACTCTACCGTTGAACACACCTTGAACACTAGCTGAAAGTCTTAACAGTGGAGTGATAATGGCTCACATTGAGTCTTTTGTGGGATCCCTCTCTTGAACTGCCAGATAATTGCAGCTCTTAATGAGCTGTTAGTCAACCTGGCCATCTGGAACACTGAGATAGATTAGCATGAAGACTAGAGAATGCTAAAGTAGAGACATTTTTAACTTCACTAACAGCCATGAAAATCTGCACTAGTCAAGGCGGACTAGTAGAGAGTTAGCTCACTAGGGCACTAGTAATTTAACTTGTTATAACAAGTTAAACAAAGCACAATTAAACCATTACTTGCATTTTTTTTTCCTTCTAATTACTCTGACTAGGTTACAAACCCAGCAACTTATTTGGAATGGATTTCATTAACTGCAGGTACTGTGGAACAATTTTCAGAAGGACAGTCTTACAGGATTTAGGACACTGTCCTACATGCTGAGCCTTTGGAGATCTTAGGTCTCAGCTCCGGGCATGGGCAGAGATTGCACGCCTCAAATTTCATATTGAAGAGGAAATACATTATAAGAACCACCCGCCATTTCCCCAGCATCCAACAGAAAAACCTCGACCGGCAGAGGGTAGTTGGTCCAGGAGGTTGGCAGGTGGTTAGGAGGAGCAAATCAGGTGCCCATCACTCTCTGCTCTCCAACACATTACCTCCAAAACCATATAAACACTACAAACAGGTATCTGCCTCTATCTACAAGAAATCAAATAAAGAGGCAGAAGAAACTGCAGAGCAGGACATCAGGCACAGGAGCTCAGTACAACAATACTCACCCAAATCAGGAACCAAAACTAAACAAGACAAAGGAAATCCAAAAACTTCTGACATGTAGGAGACTCCATGATTCGGGGAGTTGATACCCATCTCCAGCCAGGGGTGATGGTCAGATGTCTCCCAGGTACATCAGCATGGAGAGCACTGACCGCATTGCTAAAGTGTTCACAAGCAGGGAAAACACTGATGTCCTAGTACACATAGGGACTAATGATCTCGCCAGCCGGTCAGTTGAGGAGACCAAGGAACACCTGACTAGGCTGGGTGACAAACTTATCATCTATTTCGTCGGCATCTCCTTCTCTGAGATCCTGCCAGTCTGGGAGAAGGGAGCAGATGGACGGAAGGTCAGAAGAAGGGGAGATAGGGGAGCTAAACACGTGGCTCAAGGACTGGTGCCAGGAAAAAAGGACACAGATTTGTAGGAACTGGCAACAGTTCTGGGACGAAAGTTCTTTAAATTTGATGGACTGCATCTGACTAAAGAGGAGTCAGTGCATTGGGGCAGAAGTTTGGCGTCTTTGCAGAATATTTAAACTAGCAAATGGGAGAGGGTGCAGCACCCATACGTCGAATGGGAAGAACACCCTCCCCTCAGCTAGTGGTCAAACAGGAATTCAGCGTGTTTGCCATTCATTTGCATCACCAGGTAAGAAAAAGGTTTGTCTCCCCACTGATGCACAGGGTAATGCCAACTTCACCCAACAACTAACACACCAAAATCTGCCACTGAAAATCATACACAAATGCTCACAGCCTGGGAAATAAGATCCCAGACCTGTAGGCAATAATGTCAGAGGCTAAACTGGACATAGTAGCAATTAGTGAGGACGTGGTTTACCAGTAACCACACTTGGGAGACTTCAGTACCTGGATATGTATTGTTCAGAAGAGACCGAGGTGAAAAGGGGGAGGGGTACCTGTATGTTAATGAAAATATCAAAGCTACAGAAATCAGAATACACATAAGGAGCCAGAAGAACTGTGGGTCACCCTGAAACAGGTAATGGGACAGCCATAAGAACTGGGGTTGTCTACAGGCCCCAGACCAGAGGAGGACATAGACACATTACTGTTAGAAGATATACAAAACATGACAGCTAAAGGGAGGTTCTGATAATGGAGACTTCAACATGCCAGATACAGATTGGTCAATACCAGCAGGAACATCTGCCAGAACTAGACTCATAGTGGATTCCCTGCAGGGAGGGCCTCAAACAACTGGTACAGCAACCCACAAGAGACAGGGCTATCCTAGATCTAGTACTGACTAACAAAGAAGGATCACAGATCTCCAGGTAGAGGTCACCTGAGGGCCAGTGACCATCACATGGTATGGTTCAATTTGGCTACTACATCTAAATCATCCCATTCCAAGGCAAAATATGGGACTTCAGAGGAGCTGACTTTGATAAGATGGCCAACAGAGTTAAGCTAGCCCTGGCAAAAAGAAACACAGTGAGGGAGGTACAGGCAAAGTGGGCAAGCATTAAGGATACAATACTTGAAGCAACATCCCATTGTGTTAGACACAGAAAGGAAGTGCAAAAGAAGGAAACCACTTTGGTTCTCAAATATAGTACAGAAAGGTCAGAGCCAAAAGGCTGGCCTTCAGAAAATATAAGGGAACACAGCGGGATGAAGATAGGAGGCATACCAAACTGCTCTAAGGGAAGCAGGTAAGGCAGTAAGGCAGGCAAAGTCCCAAACTGAGGAAACACTAGCACGAACAGTAAAGAAGGTGACAAGACTTTCTATAGATACATTAGTGAAAGGAGAAAGTCCAGAGAGGTATTGCTGCTTAATGGAGAAAAGGAGCATGTGAGGAGGAGGACCTGTAAAGGCATCTATCCTAAATAGATACTTTTGCTCAGTATTTACTGAAGAGAAGTAGGGCAGGGCCCACAGCTCAGCATCATGGACAGGGGAGGAGGTGAGTACTACCCTTCACAAAAGAAAGGGTCCTACAAGAGCTTGCTAAGCTCAGGGTGGATAAGGCAATGGGACCTGATGGCATACATCCCAGGGTACTTAAGGAGCTAAAGGAGGAACTAGCAGAGCCATTAGCAGAATTGTTTAGTGAGTCTCTGAGCACAGGAGAGGTCCCAGAAGACTGGAGAAAGGCTCATGTGATCCCACCCACAAGAGTGGTAGCAGGAGGAGGCGGGAACTACAGACCGGTCAGTCTTACCTCAGTAGTGGGCAAGATTATGGAGGCACTCTTAAGGAAAGGATAGTGCAACACCTGGAATCCATAGGGGCACAGGATCCAAGACAGCATGGGTTTACAAAGGAAGGTCCTGTCAAGCTAATCTCATAGATTTCTTTGACTGGTAACCAGAGTGTGGACCAAGGGAGCAGTTGATGTCGCTACCTTGACTTCAGCAAAGCTTTGACACTGTTCCACATAGAAGATTGATAAATAAGCTAGGTAGGCTCGGGGGATAGAGGTTGGTCAACTGGGGCAAACTGGTTGACTGGCAGAAAACAGAGAGTGGTGGTAAATGGTATACAGTCAGAAGAGATGCAAGTCACAAGTGGGGTACTTAGGGATCAGTCCTGGGGCCAGTCCTATTCAACATCTTCATTAGTGACCTGCAGATGGACTAGAGGGTAAGGCTTGTCTGTTTGCAGATGACACCAAGATCTGCAACAGAGTAGATGATCCAGATGGGTGGGCAGAATGAGAAGAGATCTGGATAAACTAGCAGAATGGTCAGAAGAGTGGCAACTGGGATTTAATGCAAAGAAGTGCAAAATCATGCACATAGGGAAGAGAAACCTGAAGCCACTTATAGGCTGGGAGGGAGTTGCTAGCAGTCACAAAGGAAGAAAGAGACTTAGGCATCATCATCACTGATGACCTAAAATCATCAAGCAGACCTCTAAAGCAGTAGGTAAGGCTAGGGGGTGTTAGGGTGTATTAGTAGGGGTATCATAAGTCGTAAGAGGAGGTAATAATCCTCTGTACTTAGCTATTGGTTAGGCCCATGTGAGTACTCATGCAGTATTGGAGGCCACACCACAAGGACATTAACCAAATTGATGCAGTCCAGAGAAGGGCACCAAAATGGTGCAGGGGACTGCATCAGAAGACATATAAGGACAGATTAACGGAGCTCAATATGTATACCCTGAGCAAAGGAGGAGAGAGGTGATATGATCGAGACATTTAAACACCTTAAGGGCATAAACAAGGTGAAAGAGTCTAACATGTTTAAATATAAGAAAAATAGCAGGACAAGAGGACACAGCATGAGATTAGAGGGAGGCCGATTAAGGGGAATGTGAGGAAATTCTTTTTCACAGAAAGGGTGGTAGATGCATGGAATGGCTCACAAGAAGTGGTGGCTATGAATACAGTGCAGGGCTTCAAACAGGCATGGGATAGGCATAAGGAGCAATACAAATGACTATGAATAGATAGGTCACTGACAGAGCAAGGTGGTGATGGCACATTTATAAGGTAGAAAAAGAAATGGGCAGACTGGATGGGCCTTGCGGTCCTTATCTGCCGTCAACTTCTATGTTTCTATGTTTCTATGTTTCTATGTTCTATGTAGCTGCACCAGCCCTGGTCAATTTGCACTAGTGTTTGGGTTAGTAAAACAATGTTAAGATTGACCCCTGTGCAGTGGGCTTACTCAAAATATGCAATTTATCTTTAAATGTGAGGAGGCAAGACCATAACTCTCAAGTGGCAGAGCCTCAAATGAGTTATGAAAGTCCTGGCCACTCACAAGTGATGATAAACTGCCTATTTTGAGGCAGACTTTTGTATATTTTATATATGTGCGTGTATATATAACAGTAGTTTACAAGTTATAACTTTTAAATCTGCAGTTGAAGATTTTACTGTTCTTTGATTTTAGCAGTCGGACTCAGTGCTGCACTAGCCATTGTGATGTCATCGGCATTATAAAAGCTGCTCTCTGATTGATTCAGTATTCTCCTGTGATGACAGTAATCTTAAAAATGTCCATTGTGACAACAGTAGTAAAAATATGTTTTTGGTATGTTGCTATTACTTATTTTTCTATTGAAATGTTTTAATTGCACTTTTTTGGATGCTTTTTTTTGTTTGTTTTGGGAAGGAAAGTAGAAGAGTTATGTTTTAATGAGGGAATCTATTTGTGAGTTATATTTTGGTTAAGGTGTATAGCAGGGATTAGGAACATAGTGTGTGAGGAAAAAGAGTATGAGTAGTAAAGTAGTTTGAAAGTGTTATTAATTACTTATAAATTAGAAGTTTTGTTCTTGTGAGGAGTTGGTGATTATGAGTGAGTGTTTAGATAAAGACCATGTTCCTGTAGAATGTGTCGGGGGAATGTTACCATGGTCAGGCAGTACTCCCTCTTGAGGCTGAGGGACCTGCACCCTTTCAAGTGTCCCTCTCTTCCACCACAAGTCTACTACAGATGTAGAGCTTTAGGGATATTCAGAAGGTGAAAGACGTTAGGGTCCTGGAGGCCTTGAAGGGGATGGGAAAAGGGTGATGGGATAGGGATGATAGGGACTAGGAGGCACCCTGGGGTGAAGTGAGACCAGAACCAAGGACCTCCTTGTCTGGTTCCCCTACACAAGGGTTCTGAAGAGTTCAGACAGGTATTGCAGCCATCTACAGAACCCCATCCCTCTCAGGAGGTGTTAAGCAATGCCAGATCAATTAAAAACAAAACTGCAGTAGTTGCAGATTTAATAGCTTCAGTAGATCTGGCTTGCATCACTGAGACCTGGCTAGATGAAAATGCAGGACCTGTTTTGGCTGCTGCAGTTCCAGACGGGTTTTCAGTAATACACTGCCTGAAAGTGGACCGGAGGGATGGGGGAGTTGCAGTCTGTTTCAGACAGGAACTGAGCCTCAGGGAAGTGCCAGTGGGGAGCACCAACTACTTTGAGTGCAATGCTGTTGTGGGTGCAGGACTCAGGATCCTTCTCATCTACCATCCACCCAGAGATGGGAGGGTTTTGCTGAAGGAGGTCGCAGACTTTATCGCTGACATGGTATTGGAATCCCCTAAGTGGTTAATCTTAGGGGACTTCAGTGCTTGGGTCGACGATGAACTCTTGCAATTTGGACAAGATCTCCTCCAATTGATGGATTAATTGAGCCTGACAAGGGTTCTTACCTCTGCAACACATGAGAGAGGGCACACATTGGACTTGGTGTTCCACCTGGGGATGGAGATCTGACATGGAGGTGGATCCAGTCAGATGGTCAGACCATCTCACCCTGAGGTTTAGTTTTATGATCCACAAAAAGGGCCTGCCCCTAAGGAAATGTGCAGTACCGACCTTTAAGACAGGTAACACCTGAAGGCCTTATGTCGGTGCTGGACTTTTCAGAGATTCCATTAGATAGCAGTAACCCAGGACCCTTGATGCTGGCTTATAATAGGGCAGTAATGGGGGCCCTGGATGTTACTGTTCCAGTTTGTGTTCACCCACTGACCTCTCACCCTGGTGTCCCATGGTTTGATGGGTCACTATGGGAGCTAAGGAGGCAGGGGCAAAGGTTAGAGAGACACTGGCAGAAAACTTACCTGGAGTCAGACAGGCTTATATTGACGGACCATTATGAGGTCTATCAGTCAGCAATTTCATGTAAGAAGACAGAATTCCTGTCCAGGAAAATTGCTGCAGCAAAGAACAGACCAGTTTAGCTCTTCCAGATCATGGACAGACTGTGTAATCCAGTCTGTCTGTGGACTGGAGGAGCATTGTCACAAGGAAAGTGTGAAGAGTTTGCTCAGTTCTTTGCTGATAAGGTGTCCTCTATCAGGACAGAGATCAGCCAGTGCCTCTCTATAGGGCATGATAGTGGCCCTCTGAGTGGTACTAATACCTGGTTTGTCTGGTCAACCTTCAGCCTGACAGTAGTCATGGATATAGTGAGAATCGTCCAGACTCTGCGCCCAACCTGCTGTAATTTAGACTCGGGCCCCACTCGCCTTTTTGTGGGTTGTGTTAAGATCACTGGCCCTGTTCTAGTTCAGATAGTCTGGGCTTCCTTGGAGACAGGGATTTTTCCTGATCCCTTAAAGGTAACAGTAGTTAGACCACTGCTAAAAAAAACCTCCTTGGACCCAGACTGCCCTGCCAATTACAGACCAATCTCCAACCAACCTGTTGTGGGGAAGGTGATTGAGAAGGTGTTCATTCTGCAGCTGGATGAACATTTAACCAGCCATAATAGCTATGACCCTCTCCAGTCTGGTTTCTGGAAAAGGCACAGCACAGAGACTCCTTGGTGCGAGTACTTGATGATGTCCTGGTGGCAAGAAATTGGAAAGCCCGTTCCATCTTGGTTCTCCTTGATCTCTCAGCAGCATTTGACTCTGAGGTTCTTTTGTGGACTAGAGGGCGCAGTCCTCAGCTGGTTTTGTACTTTCCTGGAGGGAAGGTTGCAGAGGGTGATATCATGAATTTATTCCTCAACGCCTCGTGATCTTCCCTGTGGGGTACCGCAGGGTTCTGTGCTCTCCCCCATGTTGTTCGCAGTGTACATGCTACCACTGGGGGACATTATTAGGCAGTACAAGCTGAGTTTTCACCGCTATGCAGATGATGCTCAGCTGTACATGTCATTTGTGCCCACCCAGGAGTATGATACTGTCTCTGTGTTTAATAACTGCCTGCTGGAGATACAGAATTGGATGAGTAAAGTAAAATAAACTTTATTTTTCAAGCGCCTTTCAAATATCAAGGCGCTGTACAATGAAATGAATCAGATAAACAATCAGATAAAACATACAGATTAAAAGTTTAATAACCTTCAAAAAAAGCTTTATAAAACAAATAAGTCTTGAGCTCAGATTTAAAACCTGAGATGGTCAGGCATTCTGTTATCCAACGAGCTAGAGAATTCTGCAGGGTAGAGGCAGTGTAGGAAAAAGCATGTGCCCCAGATGTTCCTAACTGAACCCTAGGAATCTCCAGCAATCCCTCATCAGTGGATCAGAGTGAGCAGGAGGGGCAGTAGAGAGTAAGGAGATCTTGTAGATACTGGGGTCCCTGTTCATGTAGGGCTTTATAGGTCAGTAACCCGACCTTAAAGGTGATCCACCACTGTACCGTCAGCCAGTGCAGTTCGCGCAGCACAGTCATAATATGACTAGTCCTAGATGTCCCAGTCAAAAGCCTGGCAACCATGTTCTGTACTAGCTGCAAGTGGTGGATATCAACCCCTGGAAGCCCTAGGTAAAGGGCATTGCAGTAATCAAGGCAGGTGGATACGAAAGCGTGGACCAGTGTAGGAAGGTCAGCCAGAGGAACCAGGTGTTTCACCTGGGAGATATTCCTAAGATGGTAAAAGAAAGATTTGACAATGGCAGACACCTGTGATTTCAGGGTCAAGCCGTTGTCAAAAATAATGCCCAGGTTACGCACCTGATCTGAGGTCAAGAGCTGGACACCATCAAGCCATAAGCCTGAGGGAAATCAAGCCCTAAGACCCGCCTTAGGGTGACCCGGGTCCACAACCAACACCTCAGTTTTATCCAGATTTAACCTCAGCCAGCTAGTGCTCATCCAGTCTCTGATTTCTGCTAGACAGTTGTTAAGCACAGAGATCACATCATCCTGTCCGGGAGTAAAGGACATATACAGTTGGGTATCATCTGCATAGCAGTGAAAATCCAAACTGTATCGCCTGATGATATCTCCTAATGGCAGCACATGCACTGTGAACAACATGGGTGCCAATATGTAGCCCTGCGGAACACCACAGGACAGGGAGAAGGTATCAGAGGAATAAATTCCAGTGACAGCCCTCTGTGTCCTACCTGTGAGAAAAGACAGAAACCAACGTAAGACTGTACCAGACAGTACACAAAGAATCCGCAGGCACTCCAATAGCACATCATGGTCCACAGAGTTAAATGCTGCCGAAAGATTGAGAAGGACTAGAATAGTACAGGCCTTTTGATCTCTCGCCATTAGGAGATCATTTAAAACCCGGACCAGGACAGTCTCGGTGCTATGTCTTTTCCTAAACCCAGATTGGAGAACAACATAGACATTGTGGGTTGTAAGGTGGTCATCCAGCTGCAACGCAACCCCCTTCTTAATAACCTTACCCACAAAGGGAAGATTAGAGATATGTCTATAGTTAGCTAGACAGCCTGGATCCAAGGAGGTTTTTTAAAGGAGTGGTCAAATGACTGCCTCTTTGAGGGGATCAGGGAAGACTTCCTGCTCCAAGGAACTCCAGACAATTTCAGCAAGGATCTGGAAGATAACACCTACACAACCTACCAATAGTGGTGTAGGGCCCGGATCAAACTATAGCTGGTTGGTTGCAAAGTCTGGATAATCCTTACAATGTCTACGAATTCCAGCCGACTAAAGTCAAACCAGGCAAGACGGGTGCTCGCCACCTCCCACCGATCTCTGCAATCCCTTATAGAAAGGGTTGGGTTGATACCCAACCGGATGCTGGCAACCTTATCTGCAATGAACCGAGCAAGCTCATCACTCTTGATTTGTGAAAAATCTCTTCCAGACTGAAGACAGACTAGATTGCACAGTCTGTCCTCAGTCCAGAAAAGCTGAGCCGGTCGATTCCGTGCAGCAGCAATCACCCCGGACAGGAATTCTGCCTTCTTATGGGTGACTGCTGATTGATAGGCCTTATAATGGTCCATCAACCTAAGCCTGTCAGCATCCAAGCCAGATTTCCACCAAGCTCTCTCTAGCCATTGCCCCACTCTCCTCAGCTCCTTCAAGGACCCATCAAACCAAGGGGTCCTCTGGCGCAGAGTGAGTGGGCAAACACAAACAGGACCAATTAAGTCCAGGGCATCACCCACCACCTTATTATAGGCAAATACAAGATTCCTTGGACTCCTGCATTCACTTGATAGACCCAATAGGTCCAGCACCGTCGATAGGCCCTCTGGGGTAACTCCCCTCAGTGGGCGATACCGGACCATCTCTGTAGGGGCAGGCCTAATTGGGGGTGCCCTGAAGCTGAACCTTATGGTGTGATGGTCTGACCAACCAATTGGTTCCACCCCCAATTCCATGACCTCCATCCCCAACAGGAACACAAGATCCAAGGAGTGACCCCCTATTATGGGTAGCAGAGGTAACCACTGGTGTAAGGCCCAACATTGTCATAAGCCGGAAGAGATTATGTCCAAATTGCAAGAATTCATTGTCGATTCAGGCACTGAAGTCACCCAGAATTAACCATCTGGGTGACTCCAAAGCCACGTCAACAATGAAGTCCACAAACTCCTTCAAGAATTCTCCACCATCACCGGGTGGACGGTAGATGAGGAGTATCCTGAATCCTACACCTGCTCCCAGAATGCACTCAAGCAATTGAGTGCACCCCACTGGCACATCCACAAGGCTCAGCTCCATTTTAAACATAATGGCTACACCCCTGCCCCTACAATCAAATCTCAGGTGGTGTATCACCAAGAACCCAGCTGGAAAAGCAAATGCCAAAATAGGGCCTGCATTTTCATCAAGCCAGGTCTTGGTGATGCATGTCAGATTGGATGTTCCAACAAGATCAGCTATAATAGCCGTCTTGTTCCTAATCGATCTGGCATTACACAACACCACCCTAGTTAGATGGGTTATCAAGAAAGATCCCAGGACCTGCCCACTGTTTGTGGAGTCCTTGGGTATGGGAATAAGGCAGGGAGGACCCCTTTCCTGAACCCGTTTCACCCCAGGGCATCTCCTAGTCCCCACAATCTCTATCTACCCACCCCTCTGCATTCTCCCACCATGCTCAGGCCTCGTGCCCCTCAACCATCTCCTCACTATCCCCAGAGCTCGACATCTCTTATAAACTTCTATTGGTAATGGGGGGCAGTCAGGTCCATGAGCATAATGGGAGAATAATGTCTGACTGTCTTAACACCCTCCAAACACATCTTAAATTAATAATTAATATAAAAACCAAAAATGTTCCAACCACAATTTCCACCAGCACACATGTGCACTCACCTACAGCGAGGTGTCTCTCACACAACCCCACCAGAGGTCCAATCAAACATTTAATTCACTACAATCATCTATTTCACAAACAATATAAACAATACTAACCCCATACATCAATATAACCCCAACAGCTAATTAAATAATGATTTAAAGCACCAAGTCAAAATTAAATCCTACAAAAGTTTCCCGTTCAAATACAGTTCACATGAATCCTCTCACAGTTCACAATTATAAGTTGCTTATTTTCACTTTCAGTTCAGTAACAGTAGTCCAGCACTTCCTCAATAATAATTCTAGGCAGATAACTATAAAATGCTTAATGAAAGGCCAAGCAAACTCTCACTTCACTTAGCCAATAGACCAGAAATCTTACTCTCAGACTCTGCTCTCACTATGAGTCTGGAAGAAAATGTACAGTAAAAGAAGAGAAATTTCAAACCAGCAAGGTGTAGACGACATCCTCAGAATGCTGTAAATTAATGCCCGGTAATAACTCCACATCCAGGAACACCAGAGGTTCACAGGCCAGCAACGTAAAGGGAAAATCACCACCTCTCCAAGTGGTCACTGCCCCAGTCAGGTCCGTAGCAATGGCCCCCGGCCCAGTATCTACTCAACAGCAGATCCCCCCGGTAGACCTAGGAGACACTGGTAACTCACGCCTGCCCTTCAGAGGACCGAGAACCAGCATTACCTGCCCCAAATCCAGCCAACGACAGTGACCACCTCCGGTAGCTTCACCCCAATATTTATGTTACCTCGAACGGACCCGAACCTAAGTCAGAATTCAACAGGCTGACACAGTTCAGAGATGGACACAAACAAGAGTCCTTCAGATAAAAAGCAGGTATATTCTCTTTTCTCCTGACTCTCCAGCAATTCAATCTTCAGCAAACTTTCGCTCCAAATCCAATCCAGTCACAATCCACATCGACAGGTATTCAGAGCCCAATTAAGCTCACTGAAAAGATGTTCCCACAACAAAACGGTCATTTATCCAATACAAGCCAAAAAAGTGCTGCCATCCGGATAATTTAATCCCAGAAACTTCGAAAACATAAACTATTCAAGTGTTGGGTTGTAAAATCGTAGTTCCACGTGTTGCAAATCCACTTGCTACAGATGAAGGCAAATCTGTAGCAATATAGTCAACAAGCGTCAACGAGTTAGCAAAACAACAGAGTAAGTATAATTTCTCACATTCTCTAAAAACTAGTACTCCAGTGGACACTAACAAAATAAAATGAAACAGAGCTCAAAACGAACAAATGCACTAATGGTGCAAATCTGCTGCTAACGGCTAGCCCAGCATGGCCTCCATCTTAAGATAGGAGACATTTTGCACAGAGTGCTAGCTGGCTGAGGTTAAACCTGGAGAAAACTGAGGTGCTGGTTGTGGACCCAGATCTGAGGACGGTTGGGTCATAGTCGGGAAAACCTTCTAGCCTACAACTTAGTGGTGACCTGCTCAGGGCCTCAAGCCAAGTGCAAAATTTAGGGGTGGTATTTGATGAAGGTCTGACTCTGAAAACTCAGGTGTCAACCGTAGTCAAGTCCGCTTTCTATCACCTTAGAAACATTGCTAGGGTGAAGCATCTGGTTCCATCCGAAGATCTGCAAACACTGGTCCATGCCTTTGTCACCACTCGGCTGGACTACTGTAATGCCCTTTACCTGGGGCTACTGGGAGTGGATATTCACTGCCTGCAACTAGTGTAGAATGTGGCAGCCAGGTTGTTAACTGGGACCCCTAGATCCAGTCATATAACACCTGTGCCAAGCGAACTGCACTGGCTGCTTATACAATGGTGTATCCCTTTCAAGGTAGCGTTACTGACATATAAAACCCTACATGAACTGGGACCCCAGTACCTGAAAGACCTCCTTTCTCCCTATTGCCCCTCCCGCTCACTCCGATCCTCTAGTGAGGGATTGCTAAAGGTTCCCAGGATGAACTTGAAGACATTTGGAGGAAGATCTTTTGCCTTCATGGCACCAAGCCTGTGGAACTCTCTACCTCATCAGATACATGAAAGCCTGACCATGGAGGGATTTAAAAAATCATTAAAAACACATCTCTTTGTGACAGCTTTAATGGGGACATAAGTGACTTTAATTATATGTTTTTATACTATTTATATGTTATGGTGTTTTATTGTACAGGCGCTTTGAACGCAGGAAAAGTGCCTTTTATAAATAAAATTTCATTGACTGATTGATGTCACTAGCTAAGATACCTTTTTTATCTTGTCATTTTTACTACTACTTACTCCTGTATGGGATATGACAAGGCCTGACTGAAGATAATCATGTTTATCTTCATGAGGGTTCATGATGCTACGATTTCTCACAAGTGGCTTCGCCACTCATGAGATACAGAATACTAGGAACACAAGTTGACTACTGGAACAGCTAAAGCAGGTGGGGGGGCAGGCAGGTGAAGAACGTATAACGAGTGATACAGAGGGCAAGAGCACAGAGGAAAGGAAACCGGGGCAAGGGGAAGATGTTGGAGAGGGAAAACAAGAGAAGAGGGACGGCAGACTAAAATATGGAAGGTCATGCTAACGAATGCCTGTAGCCTAGGAAATAAGGTTCTAGACCTGGAGGCTTTGTTGGCAGATGCAGACCTTGACAGAGCAGCAATAACGGAGATGTGGTACTCTGCTAATCATGGCTGGAAAGTCAATGTACCAGGATATACACTGTTCAGGAGGAACAGGAAGGGTAAAAAGGGTGGGGGAGTGGCCCTGTATATCAGAGATGGTATAAAGGCTACAGAAGTTCAGGGAAGACAGGGGGAGGCTGAGGTAATGTGGATCACTCTGGAGCCACTGAATGGAACAGCAATATGCACAGGGGTGATCTACAGACCTCCAGCACAGAGGGAGGAAGCAGACAGGGAACTAATGGAGAACATACATGACATGGCAGCTAAAGGCGAAATCCTGCTACTAGTGGATTTCAAGATACCGGATGTGGATTGGGCCATCCAGGTGGCTGCTTCAGCCAGAAGCACAGCCATCCTGTAATCTCTGCAGGGGGTTGGACTCAGGCAGCTGGTGCACGAGCCAACCAGGGACAAGTCAATTCTGGACCTGGTATGGACCAATGAGAACAGAGTCGAAGAAATGCAGGTGGAAGGGCAGCTGGGGTCCAGTGACCACCACATGGTGTGGTTCACCATGAAGACATGGACTCAATTAAGCCACACAAGGGCAAGAGTATTAGATTTCAGGAGGATGGATTTCACTGAAATGGGTAGATGTATACAACCGGTCCTGGGGAAAAGAGAGGTAAACGAGGGGGTGGAAGAACAATGGGAGAAACTGAAAGGAGCCATAGCGGATATTGCAAACCAATGCATTAGGATAGTGGCCAAAGGGAAAAGAAGAAGGAAACCACTATGGTTCTCTAAAGAGGTGGGGAACAAAGTCAGGGTTAAAAGGCTGAGTTTCAGGAAATATAAGGGGAACCAAAGGGAGGAGGAGGACAGAGACGTGTACCTTGAATGTCTAAGGGAAGCAGGGAAGGCTGTTAGGAGGGTGAAGACACAGACAGAAGAGGGCTTAGCACAGTCTGTAAACAAAGGGGATAAGGCATTTTATAGGTACATCAGTGAAAGAAGAAAAAAGGGGGTGGATTGTGAGGCTCACAGAGGAGAAGGGAGAGTGTAAGGAGGGGGATCTGGACAAGGCAGAAATACTGAACAAATACTTCTGCTCAGTATTCACTAAGGAGAGGGAGGGTCAAAGATCACAGTTGGGTTGCAGAGGCAATGGGGGGGGAGTGGACAGCAGTCCATTTACAGTGGAGAGAGTTCTGGAAGAACTCACAAAGCTGAAGGTGGATAAGGCCATGGGGCCAGACAGCATCAACCTGAGGACATTAAAGGAGCTGGGAAGGGAACTAGCAGCACCTCTGGAGGCCCTGTTCACAGAATCACTCAACACAGGTGTCGTTCCAGAGGACTGGAAGAGGGCACATGTAGTCCCACTGCACAAAAGAGGCAGTAGGGAGGAGGTGGGGAACTACAGGCCAGTCAACCTCACCTCAATAGTGGGAAAGATCATGGAGACCCTGCTGAAAGAAAGGATAGTGGCACATATGGAATCCAGCGGTGTTCAGGATCGGAGGCAACACGGATTCACAGCAGGAAGGTCATGTCAAACCAATCAAATAGATATTTTGCTTGGGTGACTAGGGAAATAAATCAGGGAGGGGCGGTAGACGTCATCTACCTAGATTTCAGCAAAGCCTTCGACACCGTCCAACATAGAAGGCTGATTAACAAAATGGGTAGTCTGAGCATGGGAGACAAGGTGATGAACTGAGTTAGGAACTGGTTAACAGACAGGAGACAGAGGGTGGTGGTAAATGAGGTACAATCTGGGGAGAGGTGGGTGACCAGTGGGGTACCACAGGGATCAGTACTAGGATCAGTCCTGTTCAATGTCTTCATTAGTGATATTGCAGAGGAGCTGGAAGGAAAGGTCTGCCTGTTTGCAGATAACACCAAGATCTGCAACAGGGTGGATACTCCAGAAGGGGTGCAGAAAATGAAGAGGGACCTGGAGAAGCTTGAAAGATGGTTGGAGATGTGACAACTGAGGTTCAATGCAAAGAACTGCAAAATAGTGCACCTGGGTAGAGGGAACCCTGGGGAGAGCTACAGGTTGGGGGAGGGAGCTCACTGTCACCAAAGAGGAAAGGGACCTAGGGGCTAGCATCTCTGATGACCTTAAGGTATTAAAGCAGTGCACAAAGGCTGCAGGGAGGGCCAGTGGCATGCTGGGGTGCATTGGCAGGGTATTACTAGCAGGAGGCGGGAGGTGGTGATGCCATTGTATAAAACATTGTTAAGGCCTCATCTGGAATACTGCGTGCAATTCTGGAGGCCGCACCTGTGTAAGGACATAGATAAGCTGGAGACTATCCAGAGAAGGGCAACAAAGATGGTGCAGGGCTTGCACCACAAAACATATGAGGAGAGACTAAGGGACCTCAAAATGTACTCACTGGAGGAAAGGAGACAGTGGGGGGACATGAATGAAACTTTCAAGTACCTCAAGGGCATAAATAAGGTGCAAGTGGGAGACCTTTTCCAATGTAGAAAAAATACTAGAACAAGGAGGCACAATATGAAATTGGAAGAGGGTAGATTAAGAGGTAATGTGAGGAAGTTTTTCTACACAGAATGGGTAATCGACGCTTGAAATAGTCTGCCACAGAAGGTAGTGGGGGAAAGCACAGTGGAGCGGTTTAAGCATGCCTGGGACAGGCACAAGGGAAGCTTGAGAGGGAAGGGAGTGATGAAAAGCCATTGATCACACAGGGTTGGTGGCCACATACAATGTATAGGGCCTATGGGTAAACTGGATGGGCCTAGTGGTCCTTATCTGCTGACAATTTCTATGTTTCTTACGTTCTTACTGTAACAGTAGATCTTCGAGAGAATCTCTTTCATCAGGCCACATCTATGGAAATATAAGTCGCCAGGCCCTAGGACCACATGGAAACTTTTGCAAGCAATCGGCCAGGGGCTGCCCACAACTATATCAGATATCGGCTTGCATACAAATGTGCATGACCCCTCCACTCCCCAGTTCCCCGCTGGAGTTCATACTCGGAGAACCTCTCTGTAGGGAACCAGGAGAGAATCCGGTACTCTCTGAACCCAGGCAAGACAGAGGGCTATAGGTAGACTAGAATAGAGATAGGAGCAGCAAAAGCTAGAGTCTCAGGCCCATAAGGGGGAGGGTGGATGGGACAGCATGGCTTGATGAAAGAGATTTTCTTGAAGATCTACTGTTACAGTAAGTATGTACTTGTTCTATCTTCTTCTTGGATATCTCTCATCAGACCACACCTATGGAATAAGTATCAAGCAGTACTGACAGTGAACAGTCTGAGTGGCTGGAGCCTACAGGCTTAAGAAAGTAGGTCTTATGGTACAACTAGGCCAATGCCAGCCCTTCTACCAGTGACAATATACAGACTGTAGTATTTGGTGAAGGTGTGGACAGTACTCCAGGTGGCAGCTGTACAGGTGTCTACAGCAGAAACATTTTTAAAACAAGTAACAGAGGTGGTCATGTCCCTTGTAGAATGACCTCAAACTACCCCAGGAAGTTCCTTACAGTACTTTATGTAACAGAAAGTAATACAGTTAGCTAGCCATTTGGACAAGCACCATTTGGAAACTGGGGTGCTCTCTTTCCCAGGGGTGAATGAAGCAAACAGCTGCAAGGAGTTTCTGCAGTCCTTCGTGTGGTGTATATATTACCCGAGTACTCTATGTACAGTACATCTAGAGCAATAGTTCTTAGACTTTGTCACAGTGAGCCTCCCCAAATCCATGGAAAAGATTTTGAGTCTCCCCAAAAACTGAAATAATCTTGGGCCTCCCCAAAGAAAAATAACCTACTGTACTTTGCTCAGTATACCATGAATAAATTGAAACCCCTTTGAGTACTTGGCTCACATTCAGTGCTTTCATTCAGTTCTTTGTCTTATCCTGATGTGGAACCTTTGAAAAAGAGCTCCTGTGCTCAAAGGTGTTATCTGAATAACAAATAAATAAAATAAACAAATATTATTATTCAGTTTATTGTAAACCCCCAACCCCCACAGGCCAGCCTACTTGCTCCGCTATTTTCATTCTTGAACCATTGTTGTCCTTTGTTGCAGTACCTTCATGGGTCAGACTACTTTCTCTCTCTGTTTCTTCTCTATATGAAATAACCTTCCTACATGCTTTGCCTCTCCCCCCCTCAACTGCTCCTAAGCAACTTCTCTGGGATTACTTTGCTCCTTCCTGCTATTGCTCTGAGCACTTCTATGCTCAACCCTTGTATTTGGGCTGTTCTGCCATCAGTCTACAAATTGATCAATTACCAGCACTCATTATTAATTTATTGTTCGTATTTGTTTGCACTACTGTTCATTGTGTATTTCTTGATTGTTTTGCAGTTATCTTTTGAAATGTATTCACTATCTACCCAACAACTGAAATGAGCATTGGCTCATTCACCTTCCCTTGTCACCTATTAGTAAATACATAAAATTTACCTACTATTATCCTCTTTCAGTTTGCTCATCGGTTCATACAAAATACATAAAATTCAAAATTTAAATACAGTACTTTTTCAGACTTGCTTGAGCCTCCCCTGGAACAGGGAGGCTGGCCTCACCATTTAAGAACCCCTGATCTAGAGTATGGAGCAATGCTTCCCCTGAATTGGCATAGTCAGGACAATAAACTGGCAGATGAATGGTTTGATTTAAATTCAGACATCACTTTTGGTAGAAACTTAGGATTGGTATTAAAAGACACACTGTCTGTGGAAAATCAAGTAATGAGGCTCACACATTATAGCCCAGAGCTCTGAAATCCTTCCAGCAGAAGTGATTGCAACTAAAAACCCTTTCCAAGAAAGAAAATGTAAGCCCTAAGTTGCATCTGGCTCAAAAAAACTAGCTTTTCCAAAGTGAAATTCAGGTCCCAAGCTGGGACTGGATTATGGATGCGAGGCTTCAGATGCAAAATGCATCTCAAAAACGTGAGGGTCATCTCCAGTTGGGCAACTGTACAACCCTCTATAGGCACATGGAAAGCTGATATGGCAGCCAGGTACACTTTGATAGAGGAATATTGCAGACCTGAATTTGATAAGTACAGCAGATGCTCTAGAACCTAACTGAAAAAACAGGTGAAAGGATCCAGGTGGTTGGAAGCAGCCCATAAAGCAAACCTCTTCTACTTCATAGAATAAGAGGATCTGCTGGAAGGCTTTCTAGTAGCTACTAGAACATCAGCCACTTTAAGGCAAACCCCAAAACAAGCAATGGCTATGTCTTTGGGAGGCATGCATGCAGATGGAGAGACCTGAGGTCTGGATGGACCAGGGTTCCCTCTTTCTGTGACAGTATACCCTTGCACAGGGGCAGAGGCACCGGTGGTTCCACCGTTAGCTGTTGCAGTAAGGGGAACCAGATCTGTCAAGGCCATAAGGGAGCAATGAGTATCAGAGTTGCCTCCTCCATTTGGAGCTTGAGTAGTACTAAATGAATTAGAGGGAAGGCATAGAAAAAGCTCCCTTTCCAAGAGAGGGACATATCTTGCCAAAAAACTCCAGGCCATGGAGCAGGCAAGCAGAAAAGCAGCAGTTGTACATTGTGTGGGGATGAAGAATGGTCCAACCCTATATGACCCCATCTGTTGTAGAGGTCTTCGACTACTGAGGTCAGCAGTTCCCACTCGTGCATCCTGGACTGAAACCTGCTTAGCCTGTCTGCCAAAATGTTTTGGATGCCTAAAACATATACTGGTGACAGTTCTAGAGCATGTTCCAGAGCCCAATACCAAACTCTCATTGCTTCCCTGCATACGGGATGGGAATGAGTCCCCCGTTGCTTACTGATATAATGCAACACACTGACACTGCCCATCTGTACTAGCATAGAGCCTGGGGACAGGTGGTTCTGGAAGTTCTGGAGCCTGTACAGGACAGCTCGCATTTCTAGAACATTTATGCGCAAGGTGCTATCCACTGGGATCCACATACCCTGCATCTGATGGGAGTCCAAGTGTGCACCCCAGCCCATCCCCAAGGCATATGTTGTAAGAATCTGGATAGGGGAGAGGATCAGGAAAAGAACCCCCTTTAATAGGTTGCTGGGTGCCATCCACCACTTGAGCACATTGTGCACAGGGTACGTGACTAGAAACATTTGTTCTAGGTTGCCTGTGAGCAGATCCCACTGGACTCTCAGGGTCCACTAGGGAATTGGCATGTGCAGTGTAGCCAATGGTACTGTCACAATGGCCGCTGAATGAGGCCCAGCAGGTGTAGGAATGTCCTGTTTGAGACATACCACCTGTCATGCACTAGCTGTGCTTGGGAAACCAGGCGGCGGGGCCCTATCCAGAGGCAGGAAGGCTGGACCATGTCCAAGACTGCTCCTATATATTACAGTCACTGGCAAGGTGTCAATGCTGATTTTGATGTGTTAACAGTCATCACCAGGGCATCGAACATCTGGTTTGAGCTAAGATCCACAGGACTTTGTCCCTGCAGTGGGCATTCAATAGCCAGTCACCCAGGTAAGAGAAAACATAAAGGCTTTCCCTGTGAAGGGCTGCTACGACTACTGCCAAGCCATTTAGTAAAGACCCGTAATGCAGAGGACAAGCCAAAGGGCAACACTCTGAACTTCTAATGTTCCCCTTGATACAAGAACATCTGATATTTTCTGTGAGGCTTCCAGATTTTTATATGGAGGTAAGCATTCTTCATATTGAGAGACAGATCCAATTCTCTGCCTGCAGCAGTGGGAGAAGGCCTTGTAAGGTGACCATTGTGAACATCTTGTACTGTATGAAGAAGTTCAGCTCCCTGAGATCCAGAATAGGCCACAGGTCTCCTGTTCACTTTGGGACCAGGAAGTACTGAAAGTAAAACCAGTGTGCCTTTGTTCTAAGGGCACAGACTCTATGGCCCTCCTTGTATTTCCTTCAGAAGCAGAGGTAGGTGTTCTGGAGGATAGTGGGCCATTAATGGCAGATGATCTGGGGGTACGTCTATAAGTTCCAGAGCATGTCCCTGTTCTATGATTTCCTGAACCCATTCCCTGTTGTCACTTCCTTCTGCTGTTTGAAGTGGAGGGAGAGGCGACCACCTCAGGAGGTAAAGGTGTTTTGGGGGTGTACAACAAGACATGTGGAGCCAGTTGGGGTGGCTCCCTCTCTGTGACCACCTCTAGGGACTTTTGAATGGGTGCCTGGGGTGGTATTGGGGGCTGGCAAGGCTCCTGCTTCCTTGCCCCTTCCCTGCTGTCTGGCTGCTGGGCATTCCTGACACTAACTGGATGAAAAATACTCCTGCTCCTACCTCTAGGCTGGGTATGGCAGAGGGAATGCACAGACTTCAAGATTCTGCCTAAGGCCTAAAGAGTAGATAGAATATCCTGGACCTCAGAACCAAACAACTTGTGTCCTCTAAATGGGGCACTGAGAATGAACTGTTGTACACAATTCGCAAGCCCTGCCACCCGAAGCAAAGAATATCTCTTAAGACAGATGCTAGAGGCCACAGCCCAGACAGAAGCATCTAAGACATCATAGGCTGTGTGGAACAAATGTTTGCCCACATCAGCCCCAGCAGTAAAGGCTTTGAGAAGCTCCTGTTTTGGGGTGCCTCTGGTAGGGCTTTTGCAGCTGTGTTGGCCTTCCTACAGAAGGTGTTCTGGTACTTCATCATGTGGGCCTGGTACTTAGCAATATGAAGGCCCAATAACACAGAAGAAAAGGTCCTTTTGCCCAATACATCCAACCTCCTGAACTCTTTATTAGGAGGGAGGGAACTCAGGTGCTTAGGTACCCTAGACCTATCATGGGCAGCATTAACGACCACTGAATCTGCCTCGGGAAGGGGCCATATACATTTTCTGCTTTCCTAGGTACAGCTGGAATATTATTTGACCTGTACCAGGCAGCAAAGGTGGCATCCTCTTAAAGCAGGAAACAAAGGGGGCACCACAACTGCAGGAGATTCTGGAAACTTTTGAACTCTAGAACAGTTTTCTTAGTAGTGTCCTCTTCCTCCAGATCAAAGCCCACAGCAGCATTCAACTGCTGTATCATGGTGAGGAAAGTGGGATCCTCTGGAGGGGACTTCAGTGTGTTGATTAAATAGTCCTCAATGCAAGCAAATACCAAGGAGCTGGTGCCCTGTCATAGGGGCTTTCAGCATAGTCTTCAGCCTCCTCCTCTTCATGGTGCATTATTTTTACATTCATACTCATCATCAAGAGGGTTGGTGGAGAGAAGGAAGTGGGCCAGCAATGTTGGAAGTTCTGTAGGAGGTGGCTGTGGCACGGGTGTCACTTGTGGCATGGGGGGATTAGTAGTAGGCTCTGTCAACAAACCCCCTGAAACCAAGAGGCCAGGTAGCAGGTTTCTAATCATATCTGAGTGACAAACCAGATGAGTCACCAGCTGTATTTGGCCTGATATTGCCAATGCCAAGCCCCGACCTTGGTGTCATGTTGACAGATGGGGGCAGACGGTGTCACCACCAGAGCGGACAATGGCACTGAGGAAGTCGTACCTGCTCTGTGAAGGGATGACCTGGAATGCACAAGGGAAGCTCTCTCCTTGTCCTTGTTCCAGTGCTTGTGACTCCCTGATGCCTTGTCCCAGGATTTGGAGGACCTGGACTCGGTCAACTAGGCTGGCAATACAGCAGTACTCTTCTGCTAGAGCTCCTTCTCCATCTTAGCTACCTTCGGCTTGAGGAGTTTTTTTTTTTTTTTTTTTTGGAGTCCCTCTACGCTGTTGCCTGGTCACAGAACTAAAACACTGGTGAATTCTGCAGGCTTTCAAGTTGTGGTCTGGGTCTAGACAGCAGACAGCGACATCATGGGAGTCATAGGTGTAGATATTCTCTCCACACAATACTGGAACAGTTTTGACGGTTCCTTTGACGACATACAGGCTGTCGAAAATCACTATAAAAGTGATTACTGTTTTAACAAAAGAAATAAAATGGTGGCTATTGCAGCAGTGTTTCCTTCAGTGGTCTGACAAGTATGGTTGATGGTAGGAAAAGAACTGAAGAGAGGAAGGGCTGTCAACATTTACATGCGAGTTGACGTCTGATGTTGTCGTGGGTGGCCCCTGGTTGACTGCTTGCAAAAGTTTCTGTGTGGTATACAGTGGTTCCATAGGTGTGGCCTGATAAAAGAGATATCCTCAAAGAAGAGCATATCATTGGTTTTGAATTAAGATAAATATGATATCTTCAGTCAGGCCATGTCATAGAAACATAGACTTTGATGGCAGATAAGGACCGCTTGGCCCACCCAGTCTGCCCATTTCCCTACCTATTGGATAAGCGGCAGATTCTAGTTAACCAACATCCTACTTCTTCCTACCCCCACCAGAATTGTCTTATGTCTGTCTCATGCATTCTTGAATTCCCCCACTGTTTTTGACCCCACAAGCTCCTCAGGAAGGCCGTTCCATGCGTCCACCACCCTCTCCGTGAAAAAATACTTCCTCACATTGCCCCTGAGCTGTCCCCCTCTACCTTCAAATTGTGCTACCTTGTTCTTGCACATCTCTTTTTCTGAAAGATGCTACCTTCCTGGACTTTGTTGATTCCCTTGTGTGGTAGCGAGGATTCTTTATAACAGATTTAGACAGACAACTGTAATATAGTGCATAAAAAATGCATATTCTGCGTTTGTCAATTCATTGTCCAAAAAGCAAAATAAAGAAAATAAAGGATATTTACAAAAAGGAAAATAAGAGGGTGTTAATTCTTCACACCTATGTAAATCATCAGGACATCATTCTTCTTCCATTAAGCATCAAATCAAAAGAATTCCTGAGACCTTCCTTCTTGACAGTGTGTAAACTCCACACTCAGCTCTTCTTAGCTCTTGCTCAGTCTCTGATCAGAAAGCAACTGATCATCTTCCATATTCTCTCTCCATCCATCTCTCTAGCCTCTCGTGGACAACCTTTATGGCAGCCTGACGTGACATCAGAGGTCAGATGACAACATCAATTAGCAGGAACACTTTATTTTAAACCTCTAAATTTCATAAAACAATGTCCTAGCCTGCCTAGCTTAATGCAAGTCTCTATGTCCATCATACAGGCTCTTAAGGAGTCTCTCTTCTGAATAAAAAGGCTAAATAAATCCTTAATTACAGGGCATGACATCACACTTGGGAGCTGACTCCTCCCCTACTGTGATGTCACTGACTGCTTCTCCCATAAATACAGCCAGTTCAGGAGCTGCCAGCCCTATAGCAGGACCTCTGGAAACATCATCAGGTAATGACCCTTTTTCTTTTATTTCTGGCTCATTGTAATATTTTAAATCAGAAGAAAAATATTCAGTAGCTATCACTAGGCTTGAAAAATGTAAGCAGAAAAGGGCGCGCTCCTTATCTGTTTACTCTTGCAAGCACTAGGAACCTACTGCTTTTTTAAGAGAAATAAACATTTTCTGTACCAAACTTAGCTTTGTAAAACAGCTGTTGGCTGAAAACTTTCAGCCATCGGCTCCCATTTCATTTTCAGCCCTGTTTTGCTTGACAGCAAATCAAGCTTCTTTGCTGTACCTGATACCTGCAGCATTTCTTTATATGGGCATCACAGGTGTTTTATGTACTTAAACTCCCTTCAGTTTTTCCAAGGGAGTGTTTTTCTGTGTTTCCCCTACTGAGTTAGCTCAGTCTACACACTTGCTGCAAGACACAGGAGCATGAAACAACAGGGGCAGATTTTGTACATTCTTTGTAATTCTGCATCCACTTCAGAGCTATGTCCTCTTTATAAGAAACCACTCCTGGTGGTTAAACAATCATTTCAAAACACACATCGGCTGGGACCAAATTCAACATACTACTAGCAGCAGGGAACCACTGCTCTTTCTTTAAGAGCACCAGTTATTTTTCAGGAGCTGCTTTTAAATGGGAACACAGGCATTTTAACAAATAGGGGATAGAAAAGAATAGAAAATAGATATCAGGTTGGCCACCCTGATGGGGAAAAGAAAGGATAGGCAGAAAAAAAGGAGAAGGGACAGAGTGAAATAGAACACCTAAGGGGATTGCCTGTTTTAAATCCTCATTCTGGCACACTCCTCCCCACACAAGAAGGCAATCATGCAGATGTTTGCCATAAAACCTTCCACCCTAGGAAGGGTTGGAACTTCCGCCCACCCAGCTCCAGAAGTTCCCCTCAGGGACCCTTAAACTACTAAACGGTATAAAGCATTCAGTTTATACAATATAACAAATACTGTTTTTCATACGTTCATTTCCCTGAGGTGTGTACTATGTGCGTTATGCACAGTTAAAGTTTCCACTGACTGAGCAGTACCATTAGGAACCTGGTCTGCTCCAAACCTCGACAAGAAATCAGCATTTTGATGTTGCTTTCCAGCCCTATGCCTAACAGAAAATTTGTATGACTGGAGCGACAAATACCATCTTAAAATGCATGAATTCTTGTCCTTCATCAGGTTCAACCAACATAGTGGGTTGTGATCAGTAACAACAATGAATTCATTTCCCCACAGGTAATATTTGAGGGCCTCTATCGCCCACTTGATAGTTAAACATTCCTTCTCTACAGTAGAATATTTCTTCTCTTTCTCATGGAGCTTTCTACTGATAAACAGAATAGGATGGTCTCCTTGGTGGTCATGTTGACTTAGAACAGCCCTATGCCTGTATCAGAGGCATCTGTTTGTAGTTCAAAGGGCTTGGTAAAATCAGGGCTATGAAAACTGGGGTAGAACACCAGATGGCTTTTATTTTTGTGAATGCCCCCTCACATGCTGAACTCCATTTTACTTTGTTAGGGTTCTTGTTTTTCGTTAAGTCAGTCAAAGGAGTAGCAATTGTAGAGAAGCCTGGAATAAAACGTCGGTAGTAACTTGCCAAACCTAAAAAGGACCGGACATGTAGTTTTGTGGTTGGCACAGGACTATTTGCTACGGCCTCAGCTTTACTTATCTCAGGCTTCACCATCCCATTACCGATAATGAAACCTAAGTAACGGGTCTCATTCCTGGCTATGGCACATTTGGATGGGTTAATGGTAAGGCCTGCATCCTTAATACTCTGAATAACTGCACTGAGGTGTACCAAGTGTGTATTCCAGTTTGGGCTGTAGATGACAACGTCATCTAGAAACGCTGCACTGTACTGTTTATGTGGTCTTAGGATATGGTCCATGTACCGCTGAAAAGTAGCCGAGCTTCGTCAATCCAAATGGCATGGTGGTAAAATGGTACAGTCCAATTGGGGTCAAAAGCAGTTAGTTCTTGGGCTCGGGTGCTAATGGTATCTGTCAGTACCCCTTTGTCAAATCTAGGGTACTGATGTACTTGGCAGACCCGATTTGATCTAATAAATCATCAATTCGAGGCATTGGATAGCCATCGAATTCTGACACTTCATTTATCCTTCAGAAATCCAAACATAATCTAAGTCCTCCCTCCTTCTTGTGTACCACTACTAAAGGGGAAGACCAGGGACTACGGGAAGGAACAATCACCCCTGCCTTCTCCATTTTTATCACCTCAGCAATAACTTCAGGCCTAATTTTTTCTGGAAGCCTGTATGGTTTCTGGTGGATAGGTTTGGTTTGTGTGACTCTTATGTCATGGGCCACCCCCTTTGCTCTACCTGGGGTTTTGGTAAAAGTCTCTGCGAAATATGCCAAGAGGTGATCAATCTCTTGTCTCTGTGTCTGGTCTAACTCAGGGTTTATCTGTATGCCATCCTCTTTGTCTTTTGTCTCTAACCTTTCATAGGCTACGTCTATCTCAGTTTCTCCCTGTTCCGGGCTTAATAAACAGTGTTGGGGCCTGTGGTTTTTCTACCCACTTTCGTAGTAGATTTGCATGGTAGATCTTCTTCAAGGGTCTATGGCCAGGCATTTCAATTTCATAATTGACTACACCAGTCTGGCGTAGTATCACATAAGGCCCTTGCCATCGCATCAGCAATTTATTTTCAGAAGATGGCAGTAACAACAACACTTTTTCACCTGGTTCAAACATCTTAGTTTTTAACCCCACATCATACAATTGTTTTTGCTTACGCTGAGTCTGGTCTACATTCTGATGTGCTATTGTCACATATTTCACCAAACGCTCTCTTAAAGATGTCATATACTCTAAAATGTTTTTACACCCCACATTGGTCCCTGCCTCCCAATGTTCTTTTACCACATCAAGCGGACCTCTGGGATTCCGTCCATATAATAGGGTAAATGGAGAGAATCCTGTGGTGGACTGGGGCACCTCCCTGTAGGCGAATAACAAATAGGGTAGGGTAGGAATTTATCCCAATCCCTGCCTTCATCATGCACAAACTTCAGTAGCATGCTTTTCAGGGTCTTATTAAAGCGCTCCACAAGACCATCAGTTTGGGGATGATAGGGTGAAGTTCTAATAGCTGATACTCCCAACAGTTTATATAATTCCTGCAACATTACAGATGTGAAGTTGCTACCTCTGTCAGTTAGAATGACTTTAGGGATTCCCATCCGACTGAACACTTTAGCTAATTCCTCAGCAATGCGAGGGGCAGTGACAGTCCTCATTGAATTGCTTGGTACGAGTGGCGAATCACATATCACTAGAATATATTGATTACCCTTGGAGCTCTAAGGAGTGGACCAACCACATCCATAGCCACTCTGTCAAAGGGTAGTAACATGAGGTATAGGTTGCAGGGGCACTGAGTCCTTCTTCCCTTTTTGGGCCACTAGTTGGCATTTCGGACAGGCCCGACAGTATGCAGCTACATCTTGGTGAACCCCTGGCCAACAGAATCGAGACAGAATGCGCTGCATTGTTCTATCTCTTCCCTCGTGTCCAGTCATAGGGATGTCATGTGCTAAATACTTCACTTTATCCCTGTACTTTATTGGTACTACTAACTGTTCAGTTTCTTCAGCAGTTACTGGATCAACAATGCTACAGTACAGTATGTTATTTTTAAGGATAAAACGTGATTGTCCTGGCAGTACATCTTTGTTCACCTGCAAAAACAAAGATTGTAAAGTCACACCCTGTTTCTGTTCCTGTACAATGTCCTGCATCGCAGCACCTGGTATATTAGACTGGCTCCCAACATGATGCAAGTCCTTCCAGGCTTCTTTTTCCCTTTTTCTAGTTTTTCGTGATTTTCTAGTTTTGCTGCCAGTCTCAAAATAGTCTGCATCAAAAGGGAAAATGTCCTGCAATAGCTGTGTTTTAGCCTGGGACCTGGTAACCACATGTACAGGTTCTTGAAGTTATTATGGGTTTTCATCAGGAGATCGAAGTGAGGGAAATCCTGACTAACAATAACAGGAACTGGTAGACGGGGGACCAATCCCACCAACATATTATAACTCTTGTTGTTCACAGTGATGTCTAAACAAGCTGTATGATATTGATGGATGTCTCCATGAGCACAACAAACAGTTGTATCACAGTCACGTTTGGGTACATCCAGGGCCAAATCTGCTCTGATCAATGTCTGATGACTCCCTGAGTCTAATAGACCCAAGGTTTGCTGTTCCCCAATTCCTACAGATGTCACATATCCAAAATTAGCTAGGGCTATGTGAGTTAGGACAGGGCGTTTATTGGGGCAGTTCCTCATGATATGCCCTTTCCCTAGGCAACCATGGCAACAATCTCTGAGTAAGGATCCTACCACCTCTCCCTTCTATAGATCTGTCTCTGGGAATTAGAATCAGAAAATTGGTTTCACCAGAGTGCTGGATTGTCCTCATGCTACCTTGGGTACCCTGGCTCTGGTGGTCCGTGCTGCCAAGTAGTCCTCTGCAAGCTTGATGGTGTTCTCACCTGTTTCAGGTTTGTGTTCTCTCACCCAGACTTGTACATCCATAGGTAACACTTGGATAAACTGCTCAATTATGATCAACTCCATAATCTGCTCAACTGACTTGGTGGTAGGTTGCAGCCATTTCCCACGATAGTCTTTTAGACGGGCATAGAACTCTCGGGGGGTATCCAGGCTTGTCATTTTCTGTGAGCAAAAATGCTGCCTGTAGGTTTCTGTGCTGATGTTGTACCTTCTCAGAATCTCTTCCTTGACCTTGTCATAAGTGGTAGCATCAGTCCCACTAAGCTGACTGTAGACAAGTTGCGCTCTTCCGGATAAATAGGGCACCAACCGAATCACCCACTGGTCCCTAGGCCAATTGCATGTCTGGGCCACCCTCTCGAATGTCGTGAGGTAGGCCTCGATATCATCATTCTCCATCAACTTGGTTAATTTAATGTCTCTAGGGACAGTCCTATCTGGTTGGCCCTGTGTCATATCATGGATGGCCTGCAAAGTGGCAGTCCATTTTTCATCCTGGCGTCGTCTTTCCTCTGCTTGAAGTCTCCGATCCTCGTCCCTCTGCTTCCGGTCTTCCTCTCGTTGTCACTCCATCTTGAGTTGGCGTAGACAAAGCCATTTTAACAACTCACTAGGGTCATCTGGTGCTGGGATGGTCTGGCCTTCTTCCTTCTTCTCCTTTTTAGGATTGCCAGCCGCTGCTGTGGCACCTTCCACTTTATCCTCATCCTCGGTCCACATTATCTTTGGTCTAGTTACTGGAGTCAAACCTGGAAATCGTTGTATACCAGTTCTTTGACTTATGGACCGTGTCAGATGAAATGCACTAATGTCTGTTTGCCCACTTTTACTCATCTGTTAGGGTGCATTTGTAGCAACACCCCCCTGGCAATGCCTCCCGGGCAGCCTCGATGTACCAGGGTAAGAGCATCCCACTTCTGACACCAGTTGTGGTAGCGAGGATTCTTTATAACAGATTTAGACAGACAACTGTAATATAGTGCATAAAAAATGCATATTCTGCGTTTGTCAATTCATTGTCCAAAAAGCAAAATAAAGAAAATAAAGGATATTTACAAAAAGGAAAATAAGAGGGTGTTAATTCTTCACACCAATGTAAATCATCAGGACATCATTCTTCTTCCATTAAGCATCAAATCAAAGAATTCCTGAGACCTTCCTTCTTGACAGTGTGAAACCTCCACACTCAGCTCTTCTTAGCTCTTGCTCAGTCTCTGATCAGAAAGCAACTGACCATCTTCCATATTCTCTCTCCTATCTATCTCTCTAGCCCTCTGGTGGACAACCTTTTATGGCAGCCTGACGTGACATCAGAGGTCAGATGACAACATCAATTAGCAGGAACACTTTATTTTAAACCTCTAAATTTCATAAAACAATGTCCTAGCCTGCCTAGCTTAATGCAAGTCTCTATGTCCATCATACAGGCTCTTAAGGAGTCTCTCTTCTGAATAAAAAGGCTAAATAAATCCTTAATTACAGGGCATGACATCACACTTGGGAGCTGACTCCTCCCCTACTGTGATGTCACTGACTGCTTCTCCCATAAATACAGCCAGCTCAGGAGCTGCCAGCCCTATAGCAGGACCTCTGGAAACATCATCAGATAATGACCCTTTTTCTTTTATTTCTGGCTCATTGTAATATTTTAAATCAGAAGAAAAATATTCAGTAGCTATCACTAGGCTTGAAAAATGTAAGCAGAAAAAGGCGCTCCTTATCTGTTTACTCTTGCAAGCACTAGGAACCTACTGCTTTTTTAAGAGAAATAAACATTTTCTGTACCAAACTTAGCTTTGTAAAACAGCTGTTGGCTGAAAACTTTCAGCCATCGGCTCCCATTTCATTTTCAGCCCTGTTTTGCTTGACAGCAAATCAAGCTTCTTTGCTGTACCTGATACCTGCAGCATTTCTTTATATGGGCATCACATGTGTTTTATGTACTTAAACTCCCTTCAGTTTTTTCTAAGAGAGTGTTTTTCTGTGTTTCCCCCCGACTGAGTTAGCTCAGTCTACACACTTGCTGCAAGACACAGGAGCATGAAACAACAGGGGCAGATTTTGTACATTCTTTGTAATTCTGCATCCACTTCAGAGCTATGTCCTCTTTATAAGAAACCACTCCTGGTGGTTAAACAATCAGTTCAAAACACACATCAGCTGGGACCAAATTCAACATACTGCTAGCAGCAGCAGGGAACCACTGCTCTTTCTTTAAGGCACCAGTTATTTTTCAGGAGCTGCTTTTAAATGGGAACACAGGCATTTTAACAAATAGGGGATAGAAAAGAATAGAAAATAGATATCAGGTTGGCCACCCTGATAGGGAAAAGAAAGGATAGGCAGAAAAAAAAAGGAGAAAGGACAGAGTGAAATAGAACACCTAAGGGGACTGCCTGTTTTAAATCCTCATTCTGGCACACCTTGAGGTATTTGAAAGTTTCTATCATGTCTCCCCAGTCCCTCCTTTACTCGAGGGCATACATATTAAGCTCCTTTAGTCTATCTTCACATGGCTTCTGGTGCAGACCCTACACCATTTTAGTTGCCCTCCTCTGGACTGTCTCCATCCTGTGTATGTTCTTGCAGAGATGGGGTCTCCAGAATTGCATGCAGTATTCCAGATGGGGTCTCACCCAACTGTCTGTACAGAGGGATAACTTCCTATTTCCTACTGGTGATGCCTCTTCCTATACATCCATCCCCCCATCCTTCCTTACTGCCTTCTCACACTGCTTGCTTACCTTTAGGTCACCCTAGCAGTGGCTCAGTAGGTAGCACACTCTCCTCTGAAGCCGGGAGATCAGAGGACTGTGGGTTCAGTTCCCACATCTGGCACTTGGATTAATATCCCAGTACTGACACTGTAGTGCAGCATGAGAGGGGTGGTGCACTTCTGAGGTGCCGTCTTTCGGATGAGACGTTAAACCAAGGTCCCATCTGCCTGGATTGGTGGTAGCTCAGGTGGATGTTAAAGATCCCATGGCACTTATCGAAAAGAGTAGGGGAATTTTTTATTAACAAAACTTCAAGAAAAATAAAACATATACATTGTTAATACACAATAGTACATGAAATGAAACTCAAAACCCAAAAAGAAAAAGGAAACAAAGCTAAAAATAAAAAAAAACAAAGAAATAAGCGTGAAACATCAGACCTAGATGATACAGAAAAGAGCTCATGTAACAGGAATGTCATTATCCATCACCCAAGGTAGATTTCTTCAATTTGACATTAATTGGGCTTGATGATATTTGCCCCTTTCATATTTATAAATATTCAATAATTCAGATTTTATCTTTTGTAAAAGTTCTTTATATGAAAAATCTTTTTGTTGTAAAGCAAAAAGACACCTGTTTTGCCAGATAAACCATTTAAAGACTGCAAAGATAACATGTAAGGTGCCAGTATCCCATTTGTCCCAATGAACAGTATAAGAACCATAAATGGGAACATCATAAGTAACAAAATCAAAAACTGGTTCATTCCAACTAGTGGCAACATAACTCCAAAAGTTGGAAATATATGGACAGAAGAAAAATAAGTGATGCATTGATTCAAGAACTTGAAAGCAACCAGGGCGAGAACAGTAACGATCTTGCAGTTGCTTATGAAACTGATTGCCTTTGACATTCAGCTTTTCATGACCACATAACCAGGTAACATCCCAGAGTTTAGGAGGAATCCTGGTATGAGCAATTAAGTTCTGTACCGACAAAAGCAGTTCTGCAGGACATTTTGGAAACAACAAGGATTCTGAAAAACAGGACTCTAGTACAGAGTGATATAAAGATTTTTTACTTTTGAAAAGTATCCAATCACTGGATATTTTCCACTGTCGTAATTTGAGGAAAATTTTGCGTTGATAGGGTGGAACCATAGAGGAATTAGTAAGACGTCCCAGCTTACCAGATACCCAGTCGTATACCAAATCCCCATTGCCTGTTAGGTAAGACCAGTCCATAATTTGGGAAATAGTTTTAACAATGGGAAAAAGTTAGTAAACAAGAACTGACAATAAAAAAAGAGCAAGGGATTAATCATGTTTAGACCGCCCCGGGACACTGGTAAGTATAAAATATTGCGTTTAATGGGATTGAGATGGCTACCCCAAACTGCTTGAAAAAATACACTAAATAAAGTTGCTTCCCTTTGTTTAGGTGGGGGAAAAATATTACTCAAAAATAAAAATATTGGAATTAAATAGGTACGTATCAAGTGGATACGCTTGAGTTTGGAAACTGCCATTTATTCCAATTCTGTACCATCAATTTACCTTTCTGCAATTGAGTATCCCAGTTATAGACTGCCGGTGTAGAAGAACCAAAAAAATACCTAAAATCTTGATGGGTGTCAAAGTAAAACGGATATCACACATAAGAGATTGGTCGGGGACAGCCCCACTTAAATCAAAACCCAAGCATTTAGGCACATTTAAGGACATACCAGAGAGAGAACCAAAGGAGTGGCACAAATCCACAACCAAAGGGACAGAAGAAGCAGTGGAGGTGCAAATGCAGATATCATCCGCATAAGCAAGGGCCAAAAAGGGGATAGAAACTCTGGGTACATGAATGGGGGTATTAAATTGTTCAAAGTGCACAACAAAGGATCTATACTATAGGGGCCAGATATTCAAAAGGGTTGCGCCATGCGCAACAGGGTTGCGCATGCTCAAGTCCTACATTTGCCATTCTGCGATATTCAGCAGGAGGCAGTTGCGCCACTGAATACAGGCTGAGCAACAGCGCAATGCAAATGAATGCATGCTCAACAGGAGGGGGAGGAACCATGCATAAACTGCACAGCCCGATATTCAGTTGGGCTGTGCAGAGTTGTGCAGGCGCAACCCCCAACCTGCGCCTGCACAACTTGGAGCCAAAAAGGCTTAAGTTGAGGGCCACCCACAGGTGAGCTGCTGTATTGCAGGGCACAACACAGCAGCTGTCACCCGTGGCTGGCCCCCAACTCAGTCCCTGTGCCCCCCCACCAGCCCGATTGCGGGCATCAAGTGGCCCCCTCGCTCACATCCCTGGTGGTCCAGTGGACCGTAATGCTCGATCGCGGGCTGAATGTGAAAAGAACCCCCGCCCAAACATCTCCTAATGCCCAATCGCGGCTGAATGTGAAAGAACCCCCACCCAAACATCTCACAAATCTGGACTGTCATGTAAGTATGGGCTGCACGCCCATTGGCTCTAGCTCTGCACCAATGGGCATGCAGCCCTACTGATAGCTCAGTCGGCAGGCAGCGGGCGGCAGGCGGTGGATGCTGCCACGCTGCCGGGGACGGGGGGTGGGGCTTTGTGGGTGGGTGGTGGTGGGGGACACTAGACACCAGGGAGATGTTTGGGGGTTGTCAATATACATTCTGCCGGCATTCGGGCATTACGGTCCCACTGGATCACCAGGAGATATTGGTTGGGGTTCCTATTACATTCTGCCCGTGATCGGGCACTGGGGAAGTTCTTTTCACATTCAGCCTGCGATCGGGCATTAGGGAGATGTTTGGGCGGGGGGGTTCTTTTCACATTCAGCCCACGATCGGGCATTAGGGAGATGTTTGGGGGTTCTTTTCACATTCAGCCTGCGATCGGGCTGCAGGGTGCGTCAGTCCCCGACGGCTGCTGCCTGGCAGGGCGGCCAGGCGCAAGTCCTCGGGGATCGGCGCACCTACATGCTAATGGCATGCAAATGGGGCCATAATCAGATGCAAATGGTCCCCCCTGTGCCTTGCATGAATTATGGCCCCATTTGCATGTCACCTTTTGAATATCGTGATTTTGCGCATGGTGCAATGGTACGTGAGCCACCAGAAGGTTGAAATGCTCCACTCTGACAACTTGTGGTGGCGCAAGTTCACTGCGCCATGCACAGTGGCTATGGCTGGGGGGATATTCCAAGGGTTGCTCAATAGCGCACCTTTGAATATCGCCTGGTTCATCTCTCTCAACTATTTTGGCGCAGCTTTACGGGCTTGCGCCAGAATGGCGCAGTTTGAATATCCGGGCCTATATGTATAATAATGGACTAAGTGGGCAACCCTGCCAAACACCTTGCTTTACTGGAAGCATAGGCCCAAGATGCCCATTAACTAAAGGGGATACTGTTGCTGTTTTATATAGTTTCTGTAACCAATAAACAAAAGTAGATGGAATACCATAATGAAGTAAAGTGAGCCACAGAAAGTTATGATTCACGGAATCAAAAGCCCTTTGTTGATCTAAGGATAAAATGAAGCCAGGTAAGCCTAGTGAAGTAGAACTATCAAAAATCCCTCGCAAAAATAGCAACTGGTCTATAAGAGATCTATTAGGAAGTGCACAAGACTATGCCGGAGAAATTAAATAGGAGGATACAGTCAACAGTCTCGTATTTAAAATTTTCATCAAGAGTTTCAAATCAACATTCAATAAGCTGATAGATCTCCAGTTGGAAAGGACTTTCTTGTCACCTTTTTTAAATAAAAAAATCAAAATTCCCCTCATCATTTCCAAGGGACAGTCAGAATGCATCAATAAAATCATTATAAACATCTGCAAGTTCTTGGGAACAGACGGGTCCTAACAATTTGTAAAATTCAGTAGTGAGACCATGTAGACCTGGTGCTTTTTTGTATGAGAGAGTGTTAAGAACTGTAAGAACCTCCTGTGGTGTAATGGGAGTAAGTAATCCATCCAAAAGAGATTGTGGACAATCCGGAACTGCAACATTGCGAAGGTAAGCTTGAGCTGAATCCAGGTCAACTGGGCTTTCTGAAAAGAGTGTCGACGCATATGAAGACACCTCAGTCATTAAATCTGCTAGTGAATGTTTAACTTGACCGTCTTGCCCCATTAGACTGGTAAAAACCGTTTTACCAAGCCTCGCCTTGCTACCCAAAAAAGGGCAAATAGTGGCAAAACTACCCTTAGTACCGAATTGTTGTTGAAATTTTAAAACTTGGGACTGGTGTCTATGAAAGGGTGGTATTTTGTCCTTAATAATATTCATTTGGGATGAAAAATCATGCTTTGTAGTCTGGTCCAGGGACATTAATTTCTGCAATTGATTCCGAAGTTGTAAATAAGAAACATAAGCAGCTGAACGTTGAGATTTCCCAAAGGATTTCAACAAGGAAACAACATCTGACTTAGTATCCAACCACCAAAGCAGTGGGTCATCATACATGTCATATAGTGATTTCCTTGCCATCATGAAAGCTTGTAAATGTTCCAAAATATCCTGACAGAGAAGCAATTGAGAATTTAATTTCCAGAGACCTCTACCAAAGGAACAGGCAGCTGGAGACCCAACCCGTATGCATAGAGCACTGTGATCAGAAAATTCCACCGGGGTAACCCATGCAGAATGTAATGGTAGAGTCTGATTAACAAAGAAAAAAATCAATCCTCATGGCCAATGCACCTCTGCGAAAGGTAGGAACAGGAGCCACATGAAGATAAGCACAAGCATCAATCAAACTAGCAGTGTGAGCCACTCCCGCCAAACAGGACATATCACAAAAAATGTTTGTAGTTTTTACTCCTTTATCTTTATCTTTATTGGATAGGCCGCAATTAAAATCTCCGCCCAAAATAACATTATGGAGGTATGCAGAAATGGTTGTAGAAGTTTAAACAAATCCACCCTGGTTGCTTTAGTTTGGGGTGCATAGACATTTAGTAGTCGGTAACATGTCCCAAGGAGCACATCTAAAAGTAATACTCGGCTGGGAACTAAGTCTATTAGCTTTAAAATGTTTACCTCTGAGGAAAAAAGAATTGCAACCCCTGTACACCTGTCAAGGCCCAGTGACCAGTATGAAACCCCCGCAGACCAACGCCCTGAGGCACCTTTAAGTTCAGCTATCGTATGGATACGTATCTCTTGTAAAAAAAAGATATTACAATGCAAGGTTTGTAAGAGGGAAAAAAAACATAGAAACATAGAATGCCCATTTCCCTACCTACTGGATAAGCTGCAGATCCTAGTTAACCAGCAGCCTACTTTTTCCTACCCCCACCCCCCCCCAGAATTGCCTTATGACTATCCCATGCATGCTTGAATTCCCCCACTGATTTTGACTCCACAACCTCCTCCGGAAGGCCGTTCCATGCATCCACAACCCTCTCTGTGAAAAATACTTCCTTAAATTACCTCTGAGCCGCCTCTATCTTCAAATTGTGCCTCTTGTTCTTGCACACCTCTTTTTGAAAGATGCTACCCTCTTGGACTTTGTTGATTCCTTGAGGTACTTGAAAGTTTCTATCATGTCCCCTCTCCTCCTTTCCTCGAGGCTATACATATTAAGCTCCTTAAGTCTCTCTTCATCGACTTCCGGAGCAGACCCTGCACCATTTTAGTTGCCCTCCTCTGGACAGCTTCCATCCTGTCTATGTCTTTATGGAGATTGGGTCTCCAGAACTGCACAGTACTACCAGATGGGGTCTCACCAGCTGTCTGTAGCAGAGGGATAATAACTTCTGTTTTCTACTGGTGATGCCTCTCCCTATGCATCCCAGTATCCCCAGCCCTCCTTGCTGCCCTCTCACATTGCTTGCCCATCTTTAGGTCATCTGATATGACTACCCAGGTCCCTTTCCATTCTTGTTGTTGTTAGTATCTCACCCCCATTGTGTACTCTTCCCTGGGTTTTGTTTCCCAGGTGCATTACCTGCACTTCTTAGCATTGAATCTAAGCTGCCATACATTTGACCATTCCTCTAACCTTGCCAAGTCCCTTCTCATCCTTTCCACCCCACCCTGTGCATCAACTCTGTTGCAGATCTTAGTGTCATCTGCAAAGAGACATACTTTTCCTTCCAGTCCTTCTGCAATGTCGCTATAAAGACATTAAAGAGGACCGGTCCTAATACTGAACCCCTGCGGTACCCCACTAGTAACCCTCCTTTCTTCTGAGTGGACTCCATTTATATAACCTCTGTGTCCTATTCTCCAGCCAATTCTTTACCCAGGCTGTCATCTTGGGACCCACCCCAGACTGGCTAACTTGTATATTAATCTTTGTGTGGGACTGTGTCAAATGCCTTGCAAAAGTCTAGGTAGGCCATGTCCACAGCCCTCCCTGATCTACTACTTTGGTCACCCAGTCAAAGAAATCTATCAGATTCATCTGGCATGACCTCCCCACTGTGAATCCATGCTGCCTAGGGTCCTGTGCCCCTCTGACCTCTAGATACTCGACAATTATTTCCTTTAGAAGTGATTCCATCATTTTCCTATCACTGAGGTTAAACTAACAGGTCTGTAGTTTCCTGCTTCTGCCTTGCTCCCACTTTTGTGAAGAGAATCACATCTGCCTCCTCCAGTCCTCGGTACCACCCCATCCTCCCATGATTTGTTAAAAGGGTAGTCAGTGGTGTCACTAGTTCTACCTTAGTTCTTTTAGAATTCTGGGATGAATCCCATCAGGCCCCTTGCTTTGTCCACCTTCAGTTTTAGAGTTCTTTCAGAACCTTTTCTTCTGTAAATGGGCCGGTATCAACTTCTGTATCCAGAGTGTTACTACTGTTTGTTTCATGTATCTCCCCCTCTTCCTTCGTAAATACTGAGCAAAAATATTTGTTTAGTATCTCTGCCTTTTCACAGTCTCCCTCTGCCCACCCTCCGTCCCCTTTATTAAGCCTCACTATCCCTCCCTTGGTCTTCCTTCACTCCCTGATGTACCTATAAAAGGTTTTATCCCCCTTCTTAACTGAGTTGGCTATCTTTTCCTTGGTTTGGGCCTTTGCTGTTCTGACTGCCTTCCCAGCCTCCTTTTGCTTTAACTGATACAGTTCTCTGTCCTGCTCCTTCTGCGATTCCTTGTACTTCCTGAATGCTTTCTTTTTCTCTTGAACCTTAACTGCCACTTCCTTTGAGAACCATAGTGGTTTCTTACATCATCTTGTTTTGTTTATTTGCTTCACACAAAGGCTTGTTACCTCTGTGATGGCAGTTTTTATTATTCCCCATTGTTCTTCCACCCTCCTTCCTGCCCATTTGCTAGTGCATTCCTTAGGCACTCACCATTATGGCAAAGTCAGCCTCCTAAAGTCCAGTACTTTTGTCTTTGTATGGCTTGACTCTATTACTGTGTTTATTGTGAACCATACTGTTCGATGGTCGCTAGTTCCCAGATGGCTACCCACTTCTACATCTGTGATCTCTCTCCATCTCCATTTGAGAGTATCAAGTCTAATATTGCTCTCTCTCGAGTGGGCTCCAGTACTAGTTGTCTCAAGGCATGCCCCTGTAGGGCATCTAGAATAACTGCACTCTTCAAAGTGGCAGCTGCAACTGCACCAGTTAACATCTGCATATTCAGATCACCCATCAGCAGTATCTCCCTTTTTCTGCCATTCTAAGTATACTTTCTATCATTTCCTTGTCCATTTCCTCCCCTGAGAAGGGTCTGTATACAACCCTGTGGATTGTGGTGCCATTGCCTGTCTCCAAATTTACCCACAGTGCTTCTTCTTCTCCCAGTTTACCCTTCTGTTCTGTTGCTTTTATTCCTTCCTTTATGTAAAGAACCACTCCTCCTCCTCTTTTACCCTCCCTGTCCCTCCTGTAGATAGTGTATCCTAGTAGGTTTACATCCCAGTCATGGTTTTGTGTGTACCATGTTTCTGTGACTGCCACAATATCCAGATGTTCCTCCTCCACCAAGGCCACTAATTCAGGAAGCTTGTTACCTAGACTACGGGCATTGGTACTCATTGCTCTCCATTTTTTGATGGCTTTACCTTCTGTTGCAGCATCCCCCACTGACCGTTCTACCTTGGTCTTTTTTCATTTAGTACCCTGTTTTGTAGGAGGCTGGGATTTTCTGTTGCTTGTCAGTGCCTCCCTTGACTAGTTTAAAAGCTTGCCAATGGAGCATTTAAACCGATTGCTCAAAAGACTTGTTCCTCTTCCTGGACAGATGCAGACCATCTTGCCAGTATAGGCTGTTGTCCTCAGGTGGAGCCCCAGTCCCCAATGAAGCCAAACCCCTGTGCTCTGCACCATTTTTTCAACCATTCATTAAACTGCATGGTGCCAATTACCCTCACCTCACCCATGCCTTTGACAGGCAGCACCTCTGAGAAGGATACTGTGTGTGCTACTTGTCTTAGGCCCCTCCCCAACTCTGCAATGTCCTCCTGCACTGCTCTAACCTCATGATGAGCCAAGTCATTTGTCCCTAGGTGGACAATTAGGTCCAGCTCAGAATCCCTTGCAGCTGTTGTCGTGATCCTGAGGATGTGCTTCCTGTCCCTCCAAGCCATGGCACCAGGCAGGCACCTTACTTCAGTTTTCCCAGCTCCTCCCAGTTCTATCCCCCTAATAATTGAGTCCCCCACCAGGAGCTGCTTCATTTCCTTGTGGTATCCTCTGCCTCCTTTCTGTGGACCTCCCTTGTGACAGCTGTCCTCAGCCTCCTTAGTCTCCTCTGTGGGTGCATCCATAGGGGAGCTATGCTCCCCCAGAATGGTGTATGGATTGTGGAGTGGAACAACTGACTGGGTGTGCCTCCGTTCCACCATCCTCACCCTTCCTGAGCCCACTGTGGTCCAACTGCTGCATTTTCTTCGCAATCTCTGAGGTAGTGGTGGTGGCTGTGGTGCTCCCTGGATGGGGGAGGTTCCCTTCCTACTGTCCAGTGTGGCCTGGGGGAAGGTCCCCATACTACTGTCCAGTGTGGCCTGAAGACGGGTAACTTCCTCCCTCAGGGCAGAGAGTTGTCTACAAATAGGGCAGCATCTCAGCCTCCAGAAAGACTCCCGGAAGACTGCTGCCCCACAGCCATTACATTGCACTACTCCCCACATTTGTAGCCTAAGCTGATTTTTAATGCTGTTCACATTAAGTGAACAAAAAGTCAAGGAAGAAATCATTTAATCCTTCGTGGTGGTTTTCGTTTATTCTTTTTCCCTTTTTTTGGGACTGCAGTATTATTCTTTTGAGGGAGGGGCGAGAGTAGAAAACCCTCGGAAGTCACAAACACCGATTTTCCTATGGGGTCAACTCCAGACTGTGAGGATTCGGAATCAGCATCAGACAGATCTTGTGCTAATAGGAGGGCATGAAATCGGTTAGTAGTGGGGGTGTTTGCCAATTTAGGAACTTTTGAAGCAGGTTGAGCATGGTAGGACTTACTCCGAGTCGCTCTAGTTGGAAAAGAGAAGACCTGGGGAGGCGGGGGGGGCATAGAAAGGTCTTCTATAGGAAGAGAAGTCTGAGGTGGAGGGTCAGGTAGTGGCACATCTGGGTCAGAGGCCAACAAAGGCGGGGAGGCAGGAGGGGGGGAAGAGTCCCGAGAGGCAGGAGGGGTGTCTGTAGAGGAGGGTATCTTAGTAAGAAAGGCGTAGCACAGGATGTAGAAACGGTGGTTCTGGAGTTGTGCAATGGCTATCAACAAAAGTTGTTCTTCAGAGTCCTGAGTCTGAGTGTTGGTGAGCTGCCCCTGGAGCAGGTGTAAGTGTGGGCTACCTAACAGCGACAGAGAACAAAAGAGTCAGACATGACAATGTTCATTACATGTCCTAAGGAATTGCAAAGGTTACAATGCAAGTGGTCACAGGCACTACTAATATGACCAGATTTGCCACACCTGTAGCAGGATTTAGGCTGGCCTGCATAAAACAGTACCCCCCTGTCTTGTCCTAAAAAAATACAATTTGGGAGATGTTGTAAACCATCTGCAGTAGAATGCAATATTACCCGAATCCTCCATCCCCCTGTCCAGATATCTTCTGAGTCAAAAATTGCCTCAGGTTGGCCTAGTAAAGTACATCTCTGTTTTAACCAAAAAACAAGGTCTGTAACACTAACACTTTCATTCCGAAAAAGGACAGTGACAGTTTTATGTGCTGGTTTCGTAAGGGGAAAGACTTCAAAGGGGGACCAAAGTGGAGTTTGTTTCACTAAATGAAATCTAGACCAAAATTTCTCTAAATCACTATGCAGCTTAAAACTAATATCGAAGGTCTTTTCACCAGATACATGTATTAATGCATACAATTCAGCTGAAGAAAACTGCAGACTATCTTTTAATAATGATTTTGCCACATATTTCCTATCAGGAAAAACCTCCAATCCTCCTTTATAGATTAGCTGAACTGCATTATGTCTTTTGGCAGTATAAGAGGAGGAATGAAAAAAGGAGGCATAGGAGTGAGGTGCAGCACCTTCTGGGCCAGGCAAAGAGTCCAGTGAAGGGCCCTCAGTGTTGCGAGACCCCCCTGGGTCAGGCAAAACACCTGCTACTAAAGGGTGTAAATCCGGATTTGGTATCGGGTCAGTGGGGGGTGCACTTTGTCGTGGAAGAAACCTGAGTTCAGGAGACTGGGTGAAAGAAAGTTCAGGGGGTAAAGTCAAAGGAGAAGCAGAAACTTCTTTAAGGTGAGTGTCAGTGTCAGCAAGGGGAGCCACTTGAGAATCAGAAGGTTCGTGCAACTGTGCAGGAAAAGCGTTAGACTGTTTCCGTGAAACCCCTGGAATGATGATCGGCGAAAAGCCAGAGATCCATTCACATGAGTCTGGATGCTGCGCCCAACCTGCAGACTTCAGGGCTTTAGAAACCGACCAAGAGGCATCGGCATCTTCAACCTGATATGCCCAGGAGCGGAGTTTGTCAGCCTGAGATTGTTTAACAGCTGGTTTACAGACTCGTGGACATTTTGCAGCAAAAGAAAAGACTGACGTAGCGCTCTGGTCAGTGGGCATAGTAACATAAACAGCACCTGTGGGAGAGAGACCAGATGGAGCTTTATTCCGCAGTTCTACCGGAGCAGCAGTCGCCTGAGAGCTGGTATCGTTTACTGGATGTGTAGCAACCTCGCTGTCAAACAGCTTAGGTTCAGCTGTCATTGGAGTTCCAAACAGAGGTTCTGCATTACATGGTCGAGGAGAGTGAATAGGAAGAGTCGATGCTGAAAACTGAAAAGTAGAAGGTAAAATCTCCGAAAACGGAGTCGTAGGTAGAAAAGCCACACATAGATGTTCTGTTGTTGTCGGAACTTCCAAAGGAGTATTCAGTGCAGTAGTCAATGCAGGTTCCATCGGTGCTTCAAAAAAAATGTCAGAATCTGCAGTATCCATCAATGTAGAAGTAAGTGGCCCCATGGCCTGCAGCACATCCTGCTGCAACGAAAGCGGCTCAGCGATTGCGCCTTCCATCCTGAGAGTCAGCAAGTCCCCTACTGGCCACAGATTGCCAGCAGAGTAGGGGAATTTCCCTGGTGTCCTGGCCAAATTTCCCTCATTCACTAAAAATACCACCAACAGCTTAATCTGGTTCAAGATCAGTTGACATTCACCTGTATCCCCTTCCCCCGGTCATGCCTGAAAATAGGCAGGATTTGTCTAGTGCACTTACCCGGTCAACAAAAACTAAATAAATAAAAATAAATAAATAAATCTGATATATGACCAGCCCAGGTCCCTTTCCATTTTTGTTGTTGTTAGTACCTCCCCACTGTGTACTCGTCCCCTGGGTTTTTGTTTCCCAGGTGCATTACTTTGCACTTCTTTGCATTGAATCTAAGCTGTCATAATTCTGACCATTCCTCCAACCTTGCCAAGTCCCTTCTCATCTTTTTCACCTCTCCTTGTGTATCAACCCAGCAAGTCACTTAACTGCCCAATGTTCCCAGGTCATCCCTGAAAACAGGCACTTGTGCCTAGTGGGCCTTATCCGGTTACCAAAGACTAAAATAAAAAAAAAAATTAAAAATAAACCCTGTTGCAGATATTTGTGTTGTCTGCAAAGAGGCATACTTTTCCTTCCAGTCCCTCTGCAATGTCACTTATAAAGACATTAAAAAAGGCCAGACCCAGTACTGAACCTTGTGGGACCCTGCTAGTAACCCCCCTTTCTTCAGAGTGGACTTCTTTTACTATTACCCTCTGTGTCCTGTTGCCCAGCCAATTTTTTATCCAGGCTACTACCCTGGGACCCACTGCAAAGCTGGCTAATTTGTTTATTAATCTTTTGTGAGGGACTGTTTTAAATGCCTTGCTAAAGTCTAGGTAGGCCATGTCCAAAGCCCCTCCCTGGTCTACTATTTTGGTCACCCAAAGAAGTCTATTAAATTCATCTGACATGACCTTCCCACTGTGAATCCATGCTGCCTTGGGTCCTCTGCCCCACTGGCCTCTAGGTACTCAACAATTCTTTCTTTCTTTCAGAAGTGATTCCATCATTTTCCCTTCCACAGAGGTCAAACTAACAGGTTTGTAGTTTCCTGCCTCTGCTTTGCTTCCACTTTTGTGAAGGGGAATCACATCCGCCCTCCTCCAGTCCTTAGGTACCACATCATCCTCCCATGATTTGTTAAAAATGGTAGTCAGTGGTGTCATTAGTTTTCCCCTTAGTTCTTTCAGAATTCTGGGGTGAATCCCATCAGGGCCCATTGCTTTGTTCACCTTCAGTTTTAGGAGTTCTTTCAGAACCATTTCTTCTGTGAATGGAATGGTACTGACCCCCTTATCCAGAATGCTTCTACTGACTGGATTTGGTACCTCCCCCTCCTCTTCTTTGTGAATACTGAGCAGAAGTATTCGTTCAGTATCCCTGCTTTTTCACTGTCACCCTCTGCTCACCCACCCTGCCTTTTATTTAGCCTCACTATCCCTCCCTTGATCTTTCTTCATTCACTAATGTACCTATAGAAGGTTTTATCCCCCTTCTTAATAAAGTTGGCTATCTTTTCCTCAGTTTGGGCCTCTGCTATTCTGACTGCCTTCCCCGCTTCCTTCTGCTTTAACTGGTACAGTTCTCTGTCCTGCTCCTTCTGTGTTTTCTTATACTTCCTGAATGCTATCTTTTTCTCTCTAACCTTCCCTGCCACCTCTTTTGGGAACCATAGTGGGTTTTTTTCCTTTTTGATTTATTTGCTTTACACAAAGGCTTGCTGCCTCTGTGATGGCAGTTTTGATGTTTCCTCATTGTTCCTCTACCCCTCCTTCTTGCTCATTTGCTAGTGCTTTTCTGAGATGCTCTCCCATTAAAGTCAGTCCTCCTAAAGTCCAGTACCCTCACTTTTGTATTGCTTGACTCTATGGCTGTGTTTTATTATGAACCACACTGTTTGGTGGTCACTTGTTCCCAGATGGCTACCCACTTCTAAATTTCAGATCCTCTCTCCATCCTCATTTGAGAGTACCAGGTCATGCTCTGTTTATACAAACATATGATTGGGAATAAACATAATTGGAAATGTGTAAAAAAACAAAACAAAAAAAAAGTATTCCTGACTTTGAAATGTGAGACTAACTTTCAGCTTCTTTTACAGTTACAGTACTTGTTTGGGAGTGGTTTCCGAGGTGCTACTGCTTCTCTAACTCACCGAGCCCCATAACTTTACATTATGGCCAGTGCATAATGAAAAGGTTTATTTCTGTTTTTTTGGAGGCATTTGTTTGTCAAAAAAAGATAATAAAATTGAATTTTCTGCCATTTTTTGTTCTTTGATATAAAAATAGGTATTTATTTTTGCTTGAAATGTGATTTTATAGATACTATATAGATACATAGACAGTGTCAGCAGATAAGGGCTTGTGGCCCACCCAGTCTACCCATTTGAGTTTGTAAGTTCGTTTATGTTTTCTTAGAAGTCTGTTGCCCCTTACCCCTGACCTCCAGAATTCCTTTATGTCTATCCCATGCATTCTTAAATCCTGTGATTGTTTCAGCCCCCACCACTTCCTCTGGCAGGGTGCTCCACTTGTCCACCACCCATTCTGTGAAGAAATTCTTCCTCACGTTTCCTCTGAATCGTCCTCCCTCCAACTTCATCCCATGCTCTCTAGTCCTGGAACATATTTTTCGCTTAAAAATAGTGTATTCCTGCACCCTGTTCCTCCCTGTAAGATACTTGTATGTCTCTATCATATCCCCTCTCTCCCTCCTCTCCTCCAGGGAGTACATGTTCAGTTCCTTCAACCTGTCCTTTGTTTGTGGAATTTGTGGAATTGTGGAGTTTGTGGAATTGGGGAGGGGCCTTAGTCAAGTAGCACGCACAGTAATCTTTTTGGAGGTGCTACCCATCTATGGCATAGGAGAGGCTAGGGTGTTCCGTACCATGGGATTCAATCAGTGGTTGAAAAACTGGTGTGGAGCTCAGGGATTTGGCTTCATTGGGGACTGGGGGTCCACCTGGAGTGATGCAAGCCTATACTGGCATGATGGGCTGCATCTGTCCGGGAGGGGAACCAGGATCCTAGGTGATAGGTTTAAATGCTTCATTGGCAAGCTTTTAAACTAGCCAAGGGGGGAGGCACTGGAAAGGAGCAGGAAAATCCTAGCCCCCAAACAATCGTGGTAGTAAGTGTGGCAAACACCAACATGGAGGTGTCGATAGGGAGAAGGGCAGGGGTAAATGGAGAAAGTGACAAAGGCAAGAAGGACAGGGATGGGGCAAAAGAGGGTAAGGCCATCAGGAAATGGAGGGTAATGAGTACCAATGCCCGTAGTCTGGGCAACAAGCTCCCTGAGCTGGTAGCCTTAATGGAAGAGGGATGCCTGGATATTGTAGCAGTCACAGAAACATGGTACACAGAGAACCATGACTGGGATGTTAACATACCAGGGTACATAACTTACAGGAGAGACAGGCAGGGGAGAAGAGGGGGAGGAGTAGCTCTCTATGTAAAGGAAGGGATAAAAGCAACTGAACAAAAGAGTAAACAGGGAGGAGAGGAGGCACTGTGGGTCACCTTGGAGACTGGAAAAGGCACCACAATCCGCACAGGGGTTGTGTACAGACCCCCATGTCAGGAGGAAGAAATGGACAAGGATATGATGGAAGGCATTCTTAGAATGGCAGAGAAAGGGGAGATACTGTTGATGGGAGACCTGAATATGCCAGATGTTAACTGGAGCACATTTGCTGCAGCCACATCCAAGAGCAGGGCCATTCTTGATGCCCTACAGGTGGCAGGCATTAGACAGCTAGTTTTGGAACCCACTCGTGAGGGAGCAATCTTAGACCTCGTACTCTCAAACGGGGCAGTGAGAGGATCTCAGATCTAGAAGTGGAGTTGCCATCTGGGGACAAGTGACCATCAGTGTGGTTCATGTTAAACTCAGCTACAGAGTCCAAGCACACAAAAGTGAGGGTACTGGACTTTAGGAGGGCTGATTTTGGCAAGATGGGAGAGTGCCTCAGAAAAGCACTCAGCAAACAGGCTAGAAGGAGGTGTGGAGCAACAATGGGGAATTATCAAAACTGCCATCACAGAGGCAACAAGCCTTGTGTGAAGCAAATAAACAAATCAAATGAAAGAAAAGCCACTATGGTTCTCAAGAGAGGTGGCTGTGAAAGTCAGGAAGAAAAGATAGCATTCCGAAGTATAAGGAAACACAGAAGGAGCAGGACAGAGAGCTGTACCAGTTAAGGCAGAAAGAAGCAGGGAGGGAAGTCAGAATAGCAAAGGCCCAAACTGAGGAAAAGATAGCCAACTCAGTTCAGAAGGGGGATAAAACCTTTTATAGGTACATCAGCGAGCGTAGAAAGACAAAGGGAGGGATAGTGAGGCTGAATAGAATGAACGGTGGGTGGGCAGAGGGGGACAGTGAAAAAGCAGGAATACTGAATGAATATTTCTGCTCAGTATTCACAAAAGAGGAGGGGGAAGTGCCTAATCCAATTAACAGAAGCACTCTTGATAGGGGGTTGATCCCCGTCCTTTCACAGAAGAAAGGGTTCTGCAGAACTCCTAAAACTGAAGGTGGACAAAGCAATGGGTCCTGATGGAATTCACCCCAGAATTCTAAAAGAATTAAGGAAGGAACTAGTGAAACCACTGGCTACTCTTTTTAATAAATCATGGGAGGATGGTGTGGTACCCGAGGACTGGAGGAAGGCGGATGTGATTCCCCTTCACAAAAGTGGGACCAAGACAGAGGCAGGAAACTACAGACCTGTCAGTCTGACCTCTGTGGTAGGGAAAGTGATGGAGTCACTTCTGAAGGAAAGAATAATTGAGTACCTAGAGGTCAGTGGAGCACAGGATCCAAGGCAGCATGGGTTCATAGCTGGAAGGTCATGTCAGACGAATCTAATAGATTTCTTTGACTGGGTGACCAAAGTAGTAGACCAGGGAGGGCTGTGGACATGGCCTACCTAGACTTTAGCAAGGCATTTGACACAGTCCCACACAAAAGATTATTAGTCAAATTAACCAGCCTGGGAGTGGGTCCCAGGGTGGTAGTCCTGGAGTAAAACATTGGCTGGACAACAGGACACAGAAGGTAATTGTAAATGGAGTCCACTTTGAAGAAAGGGCGTTACCAGTGGGGTACCAGAGGTTCAGTATTGGGTCCAGTCCTTTTTAATGTCTTCTATCAGTGGCATTGCAGAGGGACTGGAAGGAAGGATGCCTTTTGCAGATGACACAAAGATCTGCAACAGGGTTGATACACAAGGAGGCGTGGAAAGGATGAAAAGGGACTTGGCAAGGTTGGAGGAATGGTCAGACATATGGCAGCTAGGATTCAATGCAAAAGTGCAAAATAATGCACCTGGAAACAAGAACCCAGGGGAAGAATACAATGGGTGGGGAGGTAGTAACAACAACAAAACAGGAAAGGGACCTGGGGGTAATCATATCAGATGACCTTAGGTTAGTAAGCAATGTGAGAAGGCAGTAGGGAGGGCTGGGGGTATACTGGGATGTATAGGGAGAGGCATCAGCAGCAGAAAACAGGAAGTTGTTATCCTCTGTACAGACAGTTGGTGAGACCCCATCTGGAATACTGTGTCCAGTTCTGGAGACCCCATCTCAGAAGGACATAGACAGGAAGAGGCAGTCCAGAGGAGGGCAACTAAAATGGTGCAGGGTCTGCAAGAGAAGTCAGATGAGGAGAGACTAAAGGAGCTTAATATGTATACCCTTGAGGAAAGAAGGGGGACATGATAGAAACTTTCAGTACCTCAAGGGAATCAACAAAGTCCAAGAGGGTAGCATCTTTCAGAAAAGAGACTTGCAAGAACAAGGGACACAATTTAAAGATAGAAGGAGGGTGGTTCAGGGCAATGTGAGGAAGTATTATTTCACAGAGGGTACTGGATGCATGGAACAGCCTTCCTGAGGAAGTTATGGGGCCTAAAACTGTGGGAGAATTCAAGAATGCATGGGACAGACATAAGGCAATTCTTGTGGGGGGCAGGAAGATATAGGCTGTTGGTTAACTAGGATCTGCGGCCTATCCTGTAGGTGGGGAAATGGGCAGACTAGATGGGCCTAGCAGTCCTTATCTGCCGTCAAAGTCTATGTTTCTATGTTTCCTCATAGGACTTGTGATGCAATCCATGCACCATCTTTGTTGCCCTCCTCTGAACCTTCTCTACCCTATGTCCTTACGTAGGTAAGGTCTCCAGAACTGTACACTGTACTCCAGGTGGGGCCTTACTAGTGTCTTGTATAGTGGAATTATGACCTCCCTTTTCCTGCAGGTGATGCCCCTGCCTATGCATCCCAGCATCCTATTTGCTTTACCTGCTGCCTTGTCACACTGTTTCCCTACCTTGAGATCATCAGAAATGATAACCCCAATATCCCTTTCCCGCTTGGTGCATGCTATATCCTCACCCCCAACTGATATATTGTGCCAGGGTTTTTGTGCCCCATATGCATTATCTTGCACTTCTTTGCATTGAATTTCAACTGCCAAACCCTTGACCATTCTCCAAGTTTCTGCAGGTCCCTTCTCATTCTGTCTACACCCTCTGGTGTTTCTACTCTGTTACAGAGCTTTGTGTCATCAGCAAACAGTGAAATTCTGCCTTCTAGGTCCTGCACAATGTCACTGATGAAGATGTTGAATAGGACTGGTCCCAGCACTGATCCCTGTGGTACCCCACCGGTCACTCTTCCCTCTGTGGAGTGACAGCCATTTACCACCACTCTCTGTGTCCTGCCACCCAGCCAGTTACTTACCCACCACACTACTGTCCTGCCCACACCCATATTCCCCAGTTTGTGTAATAGTCTTCTATGTGGCACAGTGTCAAAGGCCTTGCTGAAGTCCAGATAGGCCATATCCACTGCCCTCCCCTGATCCACCTCCCTAGTCATCCAGTCAAACAATTCAATGAGGTTGGTCTGACATGACCTCCACCTGGTGAAACCATGCTGCCTTGGGTCCTGTAGTCCATTGACAACCAGATGTTCCACCAATCTCTCCTTCAGTAGTGCTTCCATGATCTTCCCCACTACCGAGGTGAGGCTGACTGGTCTGTAGTTCCCTGCTTCCTCTTTGTTCCCACTTTGTATAAGGGACTACATCTGCTGTCCTCCAGTCTTTGGGTACCTCCCGTTTCCAGTGATCGGCTTCACTAAACAGGATAGCCAGAGGTTCAGCCACCACCTCTCTTAGTTCTTTAAGGACCCTGGGGTGCACCCCATCTGGCCCCATTGCTTTATCAACTCATTACTTCCAGTTCCTTCAGGACCCTTTCTCGAGTAAAGGGACTTGTGTCCATTTCTGCACCATTCTCACCCCTTGTACTCCCTTCAGACCCATTACCTTCCTCTTTCTCAGTAAAGACTGAGCAGAAATACCTGTTCAATATGTCAGCTTTACTGTTGTCATCCTCCTTGCCCCCATCCTCCCAGTTCAGTCTCACGATCCCTCCCTTTGCCTTTCTTTTTCACTTATGTACCTATAAAGGTTTTGTCCCTCTACCCACTGATTTTGCAATGTGTTTTCTGTCTGAGCTTTGGCTTCCTTACTGACCTCCCTGCCTCCCTTTGCTTCTCCTGGTACTTCTCCTATCCCCTTCTGCCTGTGTCTTTTCTTATTGCCTGAATGCAATCTTTTGGCTTTCACTTTCTTTGCTACCTCTTTGGAAAACCATAATGGTCTCCTCTTCCTTTTCCTCTTGCTAACCTGCTTAATGCATAATTCTGTTGCTCTTGTAATCCCCATGTTAAATACTGCCCACTGTTCCTCAACCCTGATTCCTGCCCCATTCCCCTTAATGCCTCTTTCAAGTATCTCCCCATTTTCCCCAAAGTCTGCCCCCCTAAAATCCAGGATACGTGTTTTTGTGTGGTTTGGTTCTGCTCTTTCTGTGATTTCAAACCACAATGACTGGTGGTCACTGTTCCCAGTTGCTCCCCTTTATCCCCATCACACTGTCCCTGTTTGTGAGCAAAGGTCCAGTATTGCCTTCTGCCGAGTTGGTTCCACGACCAGTTGCTTGAGGAAGGCACCCTGAAGGGAGGTCAGGATAAATCTGCTCCTAGTTGATGCTGCTGCTGGGATGTTCCAGTCCACGTCTGGAATATTGAAGTCTCCAACCAGTACTACCTCACCCTTGTCTGCCATCCTTTGGATGGCTAGCATCAGATCCCTATCTGTTTCTTCCTCCTGGGCTGGTGGTCTATAGACCACACCTGTGCAGATGGCTGGCTCCATTTTCCTTTCCAGCTTAACCCACAGTATCTCTCCCCCATTTTGTTCCTCCTGGATCTCTGTGGCCCTTATGTCATTTTTCACATACAGTGCCAATCCTCCTCCCTGCCCTGTCTATTCTGAATATGTTGTAGCCAGGTATGGCCATCTCCCAGTCGTGGTTATCATTACACCAGGTTTCAGTGATGGCCACAATGTCCAGGTCTGACTGCACCATGACAGCCTCCAGATCTTCCATCTTGTTGCTAAGGCTCCTGGCATTGGCACACATGACTTTCCATGATTTGACCTCCCTAGCCTGTTTCGCTGTTCTACTCCAGCCCCTTCCTTGGTTCTCCTTGCTGTCTGCCCTTCTGCTGAATTTTGCCCCTTTTCTGCTGATCCACCACTTGGGCGCTAATCTCCATCTTTTGCACACTGCTTTGTAGAGATAGCCACTCCTCAGGTTCACTGGTTCCACTGCTAGCTGTGGGGGGTGAGCAAGTAGGTACCCTCCTTGCTGGCCTGCCACCCCCTTTTGCTAGTTTAAATGCTTGTCAATGCATCGTTTAAACTTATCATTGAGTGCTTGGATTCCCCTCCAGGATGGATGCAGGCCATCAGGCTTAAACAAACCTCCATCCCTCCAGGTGGGTCCCCAGTCACTAATGAATCCAAACCCTTCCTCACAGCACCAGTTCTTCAACCATGAGTTAAAGTTCCTGGTGCATGCACCCCTATGCTCTCCCATGCCTCTCGCAGGTAGTACTTCTGAGAAAGTGACAGAAGTAGCTACTTGCTCGAGAACCCTCCCCAATTTCCTAAACTCTTCCTGAACTTCCTTTGGCTCCCCATTTTCCAGGTCATTAGTACCTAGGTGGATAATGACATCCAGCTCACCCTCCCATCTTGCCTTCCCAGTGATCCCCAGGATCTTCCTTCCATCCCTCCATGCCGTGGCACCTGGTAGGCACCTCACCTCCCTGTCCTCCCCCTCCTGTGTTCCTAGCTGGACCCCTCTTATGATGGAGTCCCCCACCAGGATTCGCTTCCTCCTCCTCTGGGGTCAACTGCTCTCCCCGCTGAGGTCACCTCCTTGGCTAACCTCCACATCCTTTCCTTCCACTTCTCTGGGAACCTCTATTTGGTTGTCCCCATTTGCCAGTGTGGCATACGAGTTCTTGAGTGGAATAGGATCTGGGATGTGCCTCTGCCTGACCGCTCTAACTCTCCCTGAGCCCACTGTCATCCAAGTGCTCCTCATTCTCAGCATCCTTTGAGGCAGTTGCATTGGACTGGGTGGTCTCTGGATAGGGGTGATGGTACTCCTGACCCAGTTTACTTCCACTCTGAGTCTGGCTACCGCATCCTGCAGTCCAGAGAGATGCATGCAGATAGGGCAGCACCTCAGTGTCCAGAAGGTCTGCCTGAATATGGCTGCCCCACAGCCACTGCATTGCACCACTCCCCACATAATACTGCAATTATACTGCTATTCCACTACTTGTCTGTTACTAAAGCTCTCCCAGTTCCCTTTTTATTAATTCATTGTCCTAAAAATCCTGCCACTGATCCTCAGATACTTTTCTTTTTTAAAAAAGAAAATAAACCAATAAATAAATAAACGAGTGAAAACACTTGTGCTGAGGGTGGGCTTCTTCCCCCTTATGCCTCTCCTACTCCACACCCCTTACTATCCCCTGTGTTTAGCTCCTGTCAATCAGATTTAACAGGGCATATAATTAAGAGTTGGGGGAAGGGGAGGGCAAAATTTGCAGCAATTAAAGACAGCAAAGAAATACACCACCACTACGTTTTAAATTTTAAACAGCCCAAAAACAATTCTAAGTAACGACAGCAAATAAATTGCAGTGTCACTAAAAGCCCACAATCTAAGTTTAAAAGAAAAATAGCAATTACCAGTTACTGTAAAGCACTGAATTGAATATGTTTCCTTCCCCTTCTGCCTTCTTCTGTGTATTCTTAGTACATTACAAGCTGGCAGCATGGTGCTGCGAGCTACATTCTCTGGGGTAATCAGGTTTAGGCATGAGATGGTTGTTTAACTGCTTGGAAATCTGACCCCAAATGTGTGAACTGGGGAGTGCAAACATTTATTTTTACCATACCAAACAAGTCACATCACCCTAAAACTTGAGAAACACAAGCTTTACATTAAGGCCTGTACATAATGAAAAAGTCTGATACAGAATTTTTTTTTTTGGCATTTGTTTGTCAAAAAAGTGAAATAAAACTGAATTTTCTGCCATTTTTTGCGGACTATAAAAAAAAGATCTAAATGGTATTTATAAATGAAACCACTCACTTCGTAGACATTTTTGTGTTGAACAACATTCATGCTCAAGAGTACCATGCTATCATTTTCTGTTTAAAGCTCGTCACTTTTGAATATGGTTAGTACTGCTGACACTGAACATTCTAAATGTTCAGCAAAATGGCCTGTTTTGCAGTGGATTTGAGCATTCCAGACAGAATGGTTAATAGCTGGGCTGAATGACTTAAGAATACACTATGTGAGGAAAGATATCACTATGACATAATGCATCAAGAAAATATATCAATATCTTTTCATGTTCAGAAAGATATCACTTTTTATCTGGCTAGTTATCTCAAAATATATGTTGTATAAACACACACTTTTTTTCTGCCCTTTCAGATCGTATGGAACAGCCAACCAGTGGTGTCAGTGGAAATGAAGACAGTACAGGACTTCAAGGTTAGCTTGGACACATTTCTCCTCAAGAAGAGAATCACTGGATTTGCTGGGTAGTAGAGAGGGTAGAGAGCTCCTTCAAACTCAAAAATTTGAACACAGCATACTTATTCATACCCGTTTATGAAGCAGGGAGGCAAACGTGATGATCCAGAGTTCCTTCCAACCTTGTGTTACTGCAGTATGCTATTCTCTTATGCTTGCCTAGTAATGTACGGGTAACAGTCACAGCTGATGTGGAAGGCCAAGACGAGAATGAAACGTGTGTAGAGGCATTGAGCAGTAACTGACTACAAGATGGTCAAAAAATAAAATAGGGCAGGAGCCAGGTGCATTTATCTATGTGTCTGGGTCCAAAAAGTTTGATGACTGTTTCTTAAGTAAAAAAGTGTATAGAATTCAGATTTACAACTCTTATTTGTCCATAGTTGTACGTTTTCTTGGAAAATGCACTTTCTTAAGAGTAACTAAAAGTTTTACATTAATGTAATAGACTCAGTTTACTTAGTTATTTAATTTATCTAATTTATTTAATAGACTGTTTACTTAGTTATTAATGTAATGTATTTAATGTTTCAGCTATGGCTAGCAAGATTTCTCACAAACCGCAGAGGTGATACAATCTACACACTGATCCAGGAGTTAGCACAGACCATGGAGACCCGCTACCTTTTGATGATGCTCATTGGGAGTAAGTAAGTAAAAATGTATTTTAAACACTTTTCCAAATGTAACCCCAACCCAGGTATGCTGTTTCTATCTTGACAGCTCTACCTGGTGGCCTGGGTTCGTGGAGAAATATGTCACTCGGCACATTGGCTAGGTTTGGCTACTCTGCAACAGGGGCACCCAAGTAACTCCGGACAAAGGAAGCAACAACTGTAATGTCCAATACTAGAAGTGGGATTCTACAGTGTGGCTTTTATTCACATCCAACAGAATAAACAAAGCATAGATGGACCCCCCACGGGGCTACACTCCTGGTAATGCAAATTTATGGAGATCAGAACACATCCTCATTCACTTTAGCCCTCAGGCTCTAGGCTCTGAAACACACTGGGCACACAGCCTGAACTTGTACTCTTCTCTGGGTTTCCATGGCTCAGCTCCCTTGACAGCCACTTGGACTACCTTCCTTCCATGGCTCGGCTATCATGCCAGCCCTTTGGACACTTTCCATATAGCATGGAAACATTTACTGGTGGCTCCCTAAACCACCCATGAGCACTTCTGGCTCAATCAGGGAATCTTTCTCATCAATGCCACGTCTGGGTACTTTCTTCAGGCACTGACCAAGTACCTGAGAGAAAGCAACAGGTGTCCCAAAGCAAACCCGTAGAAGCGAATTTGGTTACTATTGATGGGGGTCTCCCAACTCTCGGTCCCATAATTCATACCCGGCCATTTCTCTGGACTGTAACACCTCATCCTTTAAAACACTTTGCTGTTTAGATTCTTTTTAAATGTATTCACATTCAGTCTACTGTCTTTGCATCCCATTTGTGCTGAACTTGAACATACTTAATAAGTGGCTGTGTCCATTACTCTAGACCCCCATCGAGTTAAGCAGTCCAATCCCCACATCTTCCAAACAGTACTTGGCTGTCTTTTCCTGAACCCACAGTAACAGTCACTTTAGTTTCATCTTGTTTCAGGTGAAAACATATTGGCTGTTAAGCACAGCGAACTCATCCCTTGGTTGCAGGTGCCCCACAGGTGTTTTCTCCTCAAAGAAATCTCATCCAGAACTTCAGGTGCCTCAGGACGAACTTAACTCAGGCAGCTTCTTTTTCCCTAGCCGGACCGGGGCCCTGGAAGCAGGCTGATTCCTTCCCCCCCATCCCCACAGGGATGGAGCCCTGAACCACTGAAAGCGGTCTCTACCACTTCACTGGGCTCTTCTTGTGTTCCTCTTCAAGTGAGAACACACACCTTTACAAACAAAAAAATAGCTCTTTGACAGAGCTTAGAGTTCTAAGGGCCTGCTTACAGCAGACCACCTCCTTTCTCTACTACAGACTGCAACAGACTCCTACAGACTAACTTCAAATTCCCCAATGTTCTATTCTAACCTCCAACTGCAACATTCTAGTGTGGCTTATGCAGGTGTGACAGTTCTAAAATGATGTCATCCCTCAGTCTCAGCTGAGACTGAGAACAGAGTGAGACAGTGTGAAATCCATTTAACTGGAGTTTCACAAGCTGCCTTCCCTGCCTACCACTAGGTCTTACTGGGATTCTAGTAACCCTGGGTAACAGGGGGGGTTACACAAAGATCAAAGCGCTTTACAAATAACAGTAAGTAAAAACAAATACAATATTAACAATATAAAATCATATGCCATAAGCTTTTGCAAATAAAAAGGTTTTTAACTCTGCTTTAAAACTCTCGATGGTCAGGCAGCTTCGTATCCGACAAGGTAGAGAATTCCACAGGGCAGGAGCAGCATATGAAAATGCACAAGCTCCAGATGTTTTCAAACAAACCCTGGGAATCTCTAGCAATCCCTCGTTGGCGGATCAGAGTGAGCGAGAGGGGCAGTAGGGAGTAAGGAGATCTTTCAGATACTGTGGTCCCTGTTCGTGTAGGGCTTTATAGGTCAGTAACCCGACCTTGAAGGTAATTCGCCACTGTACCGGCAGCCAATGCATCCCATGCAGAACAAGTCTAACATGACTATGTCTAGATGTCCCAGTCAAAAGCCTGACTGCTGCATTCTACACTAGCTGCAGGCGACGAATATCAACTCCCGGTAGCCCCAGGTAAAGGGAATTACAGTAATCAAGGTGAGCGGTCACAAAGGCGTGGACCAGAGTGGGAAGGTCAGCTGCAGGAACCAGGTGTTTCACCCAGGCAATATTCCTCAGATGGTTAAAAAGAGGACTTAACAACGGCTGACACCTGAGATTTCAAAGTCAAACTGCTGTCAACAATAACACCCAGGTTATGCACCTGCCCTGAGGTCAAGTGCTGGGCACCACCGAACCAAAGGCCTGATGGTACTTCAGCCCTATAGCCCGCCTCAATGCGACCTGGGTCCACGACCAACACCTTGGTCTTATCCGGGTTTAACCTCAGCCAGCTGGCGCTCATTCAGTCATTGATTTATCATTGTCAGTGGCTCAGCAGGTAGCACATTCGCCTCTGAGGCCGGGAGATCAGAGGGCTGTGGGTTCAGTTCCCACATCTGGCACTTGGGCTAATATCCCAGTACTGACACTGTACTGCAGCATGAGAGGGCTGCTGCACTTCTGAGGTGCCGTCTTTTGGATGAGACGTTAAACCGAGGTCCCATCTGCCTGGATTGGTGGTAGTTCAGGTGGATGTTAAAGATACCATGGCACTTATTGAAAAGAGTAGGGGAATTTCCTTGGTGTCCTGGCCAAATTTCCCTCATTCACTAAAAATACCACCAACAGCTTAATCTGGTTCAAGGTCAGTTGGCATTCATCTGTATCCCCCTCCCCCGGGTCGTGCCTGAAAATAGGCATGATTCGTCTAGTGCACTTACCTGTACAACAAAAACTAAATAAAAATAAATAAATAAATTTCGGCTAGACAGCTGTTAAGGAGAGAGACTGCATCATCCTGACCAGAAGTAAAGGACAAATACAGCTGGGTATCGTCTGCATAGCAGTGAAAACTCAGACTGTAATGCCTAATGAGATCTCCTAATGGCAGCATATAAACTGCGAACAACATGGGCACCAAAATGGAGCCCTGCGGCACCCCACAGGACAGAAAGATGGTATCAGAGGAATAAATTCCCATAACAATCCTCTGAGTCCACCCCATGAGGAAGGATCAAAACCAATGTAGAACTGTACCAGACAGTCCACAAAGAGAGCACAGGCGCTCCAACAGCACACCATGGTCCACAGTAACAAATGCTGCAGAGAGATCAAGAAAGACTACAACAGTATGAGCCTTTCGATCTCTCGCAATTAGGAGATCATTTAAAACCCAGACAAGAGCAGTCTCAGTGCTATGTCTTTTCCTAAACCCCGACTGGAGAGCTTCATAGATGTGATTTATGAGATGGTCATCTAACTGTATCGCAACCACCTTTTCAATAACCTTACCCACAAGGGGCAGGTTAGAGACAGGTCTGTAGTTAGCTGGGACATCTGGATTCAATGAAGGTTTTTTAAGGAGTGGTCAAATGACCACTTCCTTTAAGGGAGCAGGGAAAACCCATTGCCCCAAAGACTTCCTGACAATTTCAGCAAGGATCAGGCAGATAATATCTACGTAATCTATTAAAAGTGGCGTAGGGCCCGGATCCAAACTATAGCTGGTTGGTCATACAGTCTGAATAATCCTCACAACATCCATGAATGCCGGCCTACTAAAGTCAGACCAGGTGACACAAGGGCTTGCTTCCTCTCGCCGATCGCTGCAACTCCCTAGACAGAGAGAGAGAGAGAGAGACAGAGAGCTGGAAGGATGCCTGATCTGATGCTGGCAATCTTATCTGTGAAGAATTGAGCAAGCTCATCACACTTCATCTGTGAAAAATCTCTTCCAGACTGCAGAGTGGATTGCACAATCTGTCGACAGTTTGAAAGAGTTGAGCTGGTTGATTTCGCGCAGCAGCAATCTCCCTGGACAGGAATTCTGCCTTCTTACGGGTGATTGCTGATTGACAGACTCTATAATGGTCCATCAATCTAAGCCTGTTAGCATCCAGGCCAGACTTTCGCCAAGTGAAAAGTAGTTGATGCAAAGGAAAGGCGTTCTAGTCAAACACTGTCAAAGTACAACATGGTGTGTCTTGAATTGCCTGAACATTACTCCAGCAGCCATGGGTATCATTATATCTGCTACAAGAACTTCACTGCATATAAGAGTTCCGGGAAACTTGCAGCTGATGAAACTTTAAAATAAGACATTGTAAAGAGTTATCCAGCAAAATTGCTTTGCTGCCAAGTTCATAGTGCTATGTCTGAATCTGCAGCATCTACATCAGGCATATTCCAAAATGAATGGATATTTTGCAAATCATACAAGAAAAGGAATCCTAAGGGGTCAAATGAGACTTTTGAATATCCTACAACCAAGACAGGCAGTAAGAAAATTTTAACTATTTTGAACAGGTTTGGTCATTGTGTCAGCTACCATGTTGTGGAGGAACTTGAAACTGCATTCTCAATCAATATAACAGAGAAGAATACGGCTACACCAGATGGACTGCTCATACAGCCAGGTTTAGCCACTACTTTGGCTTTCAACAATTATGATGAGATGACAGAGACACTTGACAGTCATGACACCATGGGTATAGCATACCAAAACATACAATCCAGTATTGAAGAGACAGCTGTACCCAAAGAAAGGTCTGAAGAAGCTTTGGTCAGGACCAGTTATGAGACAGGAGAGTGGAGTGATGCTATGCTTTCCTCTCTTCTCTTGTTCCAGACCTTTGATCGATGGTGACTTGTAATAGTCACTGACAAGGTAGACTTCATTTGTGGAAGTACATGCCTGTCATGGATTTAATACACATGCCCAACAAGAGGTGTTTTTGTGGTCTGATTATTCCCCTTAACACTGCAAACACTATGTCATCTGCATTAGATTGAACTACCCTCTCCTGTCGTTCACTGCCCACTTCTGATGAACCTGTGAGTACAGTACATATGAATGTTTGAAAAACAGGTGGCAGTTTTACATTTTCTTCTATCAAGTCTTCAACTTTAACATTGGTTTTATTATGAGGCTGTACCTTTAGGTGTTCGAACAACTGTTCTCTTATGTGTTGAGCTGCTTGTGCTTCCCTCCAGTCAGCCTGTTTCTTAGCAGACCTAATGACTGTATCCACTTTTCTACTTTTGATATCATATATGATACCATCTTTGAAGTGATCCGCCAGTTCTGACTGCAAGCTCTGTGGATCCTAATTTGTTTCACACCCCACTACACTCCATAAGAATGTCCATGTACCTTTTATGTAGAGATAGCAATGCTTGTTCTTGCATTCCATTAACAATGATGCACTGCACATACTTAAGTCTTGAAAAGGCAATCTGGTGACTGTCCCTCAACTTACTGTATTCACATTTTGTACTGGTGCGCTTTATTTGTTCTGCCTTTTTTACATACTTGTTCTTACAGCTGTTGTGGTACTTCATTTCTTTGACTATCAGATCAATACTGCCTACTATCATATCCATTTGTCGATCGTCCATTTCTTTTGCTACGTTTTTTATGCTGTCTGCTGCCCCATAAGTTACACATATTGTAAGATATTCAAAACTCTCCTCTGATCCTTTAGGATTCCTTTTTTATATGATTTGCAAAATATACATTCATTCGGGAATATGCCTGATGTAGATGCTGCAGATTCAGACAGAGCACTGTGAACTTGGGAACGAAGCAATTTTGCTGGATAACTCTTTACAATGTCTTTTAAGTTTCATCAGCTGCAAGTTTACTGGAACTCTTTTATTTATTTATTTGTACATCAGTTTACAACCTTTGAGCCAGAGGCTCATTTCCAAAAGTACCTCGTCACATAGAGGACAGACAGAACAAATTTAGGTTACAGCATAAAAGTCACATCATGCAGTGAAGTTCCTGTAGCAGACATAATGATATCAGTGGCTACTGGAGTAATGATCAGGCAATTCAAGACACACCATGTTGTACTTTGACAGTGTTTAACTAGAACGCTTTTCCTTTGCATCAACTACTTTCTCCCAATGAGCATCACCAAAGCGGTTCTCCATGGTCTGTAGGTTGCATCACCTCTGCAGTTTGTGAGAAGTCTTGCTAACCATATCTGAAACATTAAATAAATTACATTAATAACTAAGTAAACCAAGTCTATTAAATAAATTAGATAAATTAAAAAAGTAAACAGAGTCTATTACATAAATGTAAAACTTTTAGTTACTCTTTAAGAAAGTGCATTTTCCAAGAAAACATACAACTATGGATGACTAAGAGTTGTAAATCTGAATTCTACACCCTTTTTTACATAAGAAACAGTCATCAAACCTTTCAGACCTAGACACATAGATAAATGCACCTGGCTCCTGGAATAAAAGCAAGAAAATCAGACGTCCTATTAGAGGTAAGTATTGAGCCAGATATTTAAAATGGTTTTGCAAGATTTTCAATTACAAATATGGCAGTTTTACTAGCACAAATTGTGTGAGCATGACCAACACATTTTCATAACAGGCTGCACCAGGGTTACATACAGTACTGTACATGTTATTTGATGTTCACTTTCATACACTTGCTAAGTGCTACTGATTCACAAGGCTCAAGACAAAAAAAAACCTCTATATTTGAAAGCAAAAGAGAAGTGATACACTTTGACATGGAGTGTATTTATTTTCTGCAGTTGTTCAGTACATCAGAAAGAGATCAGCATTTCAGATGAAACATTCAGAAACAAAAAAAAATCAAAGCAAAACTGTGCAGATCCTGCATACGAAGGAATGATCCTAGTTTATGGAATGAGAGCGAAGACAGCATGCCATTTCAATGTAAAACACATAAAAGGTAATTTCTTAGATTAGGAGGTAATGACAATCACTTATGATTCAAATTATAAATAAATAACTAGCTTTGTACTTATAGACATTTTCACACACACCATGGAACAGAATGGAATGTGCTCCATGCTAAAAGGCAGACTGTGGTAAACAAAATTCCATAGTAATCTCATAACAACTCTTTAGCAACATACAGTACTTTAAAAACTTTTCCTGTTGGGTACAGAATAAGATGACCTTTATAGATGGTGATTTGTTGGATCAAAGTGCAGATAGCTGCAGGAGTACAGGAAATTTAGTTAAAGGGAAACATCCGTCAGTAATTGCTCACGTTTCATTTAAAAACTAAAATTCTACCTCAGTTGGTGTTTTTGTAATTTTAGTTGCACCTTATTTATCTCTTAGTTTTATCTGGTTGATCCTGCCATCCTTCCGCCTGACATTTTGTGAAGAGCGCCTTATGGGGTGCATCACAGACCCTCCTGCGGCTCATGTTAGAGCTGGGGATCAGCCACAGGAGACAGTATGTAAGGTATTAATAGAAGAAGCTATTAATAGCTTTGGTTTTTCCTTTCCTACTCTTAGTGCCATATGCCACACCTTACATGCTCTCTTCCATGACTGTTCCCCGGTTCTGATGTCAGCCGCAGAAGGTTCTGGGATGCATTACTTTTCAGTCAGGCTTTAGACAAGGTAGGTCCACAGCTACTGCGCTCACCGATCTTTTGGACTTAGTTGCCACCCCCCTGGTGGAGGGGAGATCGGTGGGCACGGTATATGTGGACCTATCTAAGGCATTTGACCTAGTAAATCACCATATCTTGATTGATAAGTTAAGATGTTTGGGAGTAGATGATGTATCATGCGGTTGATTTACATCTTACGTTGAGGACAGAACTCAGTTTGTAACAGTAAACGGTAAAAGTTCTAGTTTGGGTACGGTCACTAGGGGAGTACCCCAGGGGTCGATCCTGGGTCCTCTTTTGTTTTTACTATATTTGAATAATTTACCTAGTGTAATTAAAAATTCACAAATTAGACTGTACGCGGATGATACTGTCTTGATTACATCTGGTAAAATGTGGGTGAATTGGAACAAAAACTACAGAGAGACTTCCTAAACATGCAAAATCATTTTACAAATCTTGGTCTACTGATTAATAATAAAAAAACCCAGACTATGTACTTTGGTACAGCTAAGAAGGATAGTGTGGGTATAAACTTGACAATTAGGACACAGAAAAGTGAAAATACTAGAGCAAACCAAGTATTATAAATATCTGGGGGTCATAATCGACCAAGAACTGAATTTTAACCAACATGTGACTGAACTCATAAAAAAAATCAACTCTAAATTAGGGGTCATGAGACGAATATCGAAGTGCTTAACAAGGGAAATGCGACAGAATATAGTAAATCAACTACTTCTTCCTGTGATTGATTATGGTTCCCACATTTACAGACATACTTCAAAAAAACAAGAACATAATCTGGATGTTTTATATAACAAATTAGCTAGATTTGTGTTAAGATGTGACTTCAGTACCCACCATTGTGATATGTATTCAAGACTGGGGTGGAATTCTTTAGAACAGAGGGCAGAGACTTCCTGGTTAATCCAAATAAAGGGTTTACATAAGAATAAATCACAAAATTATTTATTATGTAATTTAAAAAAAATGGAACATGGACTAAACTTAAGAAATTGTGGAGTAAAAGTATATCTTACTCCAAAAATTAAAAATAAATATAGCACAATGACCCTTCAGTATAAAGTTTCGAAGACTTGGAATAGGCTACCCCCTCCCCTCAGGGACCCAAGCCTGTCACTATCAGGTTATAAGTCAGCAGTAAAAAGAGAGCTGCTTCTTAAATGTTTGTGTAATAGGTGAAATTTGAATTGAACATTGATGAATGGATGTATTCATAAATGAAATGTTCGTATGTATTAATTGTATGTTAACGTATTTTGATGAATGGATGTATTTACAAATGAAATGTTTGTGTGTATTAATTGTATGTTGATGTATTTCTATGACACGTTTAGTGTAATATGTATATTTATGTTGTACAAATACAGCGATGCCTTGTAAATAGGGATTTTCGAATCCCTAATGGCATAATTTTCTGTATAAATAAAATTTTACCTACCTACCATTACCAGAGGCAGTCTTCAAAAAATGTTGGATGGAAGGGGTGGCAGGATAAACTAAATTACAAAAACACCAAAGTAGGTAAAATGCTACTTTTTATGTGAAAAACCTGATCTGGGATTGCCCCAGGTGTGAAGCAATTACCAATGGATGTTTCCCTTTACTTGCATTATAACATATTCTTGCAGTTAACTGTAGTACTTGGTCAAAGCCTGTAAGGAAAACCCCTTGAGTATGCACTACTGAAAACACAAGAACAAGATGCCGGTACACTCTGACCCCATATTCTAGCTTCTGATGAGGGACAATGATGGACAAAGGTACCAGTTACATTACTTTTATGCTTGTAAAAGGTGCCAGAGTGAGAGTACAGAAGGCTGATGTCCTCTACACAACTCAAGTAGCTGCAGTGCAAGCTTCCACTTAATGCCCTGTCAAGACAGCCTCCGGCAGGTCAAAGGGTAATTGAAACTTTATGCCCATTCACTGGGCACTCATTTCAGAATGCCAACAGAGTGGCATTTAGTGCCCACTATGAGAACAGAATTTGTGAAGGAGGTGTAATAGCTGCAGGGCCATTCTGATGTCAGACACGTTGTCTCTCTTTGGACACAGCACTTCAACTAAATTTTCCAACATTTAGAGGAGCAAAACCACATAGGCGCTCAGACAAATGTTCAAAGTGCAACTAAACCACATCCCTGAGCTCTGCATAATGGAGGAGGGCGTGAATGCCAATGTTTCAGTGCAGAAGTAGTGTCACCCTACTGAGAGCAACAGTGTGGATGTTCTCAGAGCATTTCTTTCAACGAGCCTGATCCTGTGTTGTCAGTATATGTGCAAATAATGTCATAAAAAATGAGGCCCATGAGCAAAGTTAAGTTGTGTAATTTTTCAGAACACAGGGCCCACAATTCTGTGCCTAAGGCACTGCAGCATCAGAACCTCCATGATACATGCACAGCTTACAAAAACCCAGTTATCCAAATGGGGAAAAGGATGGCACTCCCATTTTGATAGGTAGAAGGGGAGATATCTTGGGGAAAAAAACTGGAGGCAAATACTTTATTTTCCTGTCAAATATCAGGTATGTATCATACAAATACTGCACCTTCATAGTCAAATATGAACACATATACAGTAGGCACTATACACAAATGCAACTAATGTTGACCAAAACAAGGGTCACCTCAGCTGGAAATGTGTTGAGAAACTGAAACTACTGTCAAATTTATCAAGGATCAGGTAACAAAATGATCCAAACTTCATATGATCGTTGCCAAGACCAGACAAAACTATGATGTCATGTTGTGTTTAGTGCAACGCTTTTTGTTAGTAGACTATAAAATGAAACTTCGAGCTTTTATATGGTGAAGTCATATCTGCACATGGCATACAAAGACGTTCTCTTCCAGTATCCTTATAAAAAAATTACATGATCAGTCTCATCTGGCATCTTATTCTGAACCTGCTCCTTATGATGCGGCATGCCTAATAAGAAGGTCTTACCTTTTCTTCTAAAGTGCCTGTCCCATGGGTATTGTGCACAAAGTAGATCTATATCCACAATTCACACTTTCCAGTTGGAATGACTTTAAAGACTGCAGTTACTCCTTTCACAGCAAGCATACCTCAGGGGAAGGATACTTCAGTCTTGCATATTAATAATAGGGAAACTATTCTTCCCCTCTTGGAGCTATTCTTAGTTGTGAGCGGGCAAGCAAACACTACAACGGGTCAGTTAAGCTATGTTACCCCGAGTTTATGGTCTTCAACCAACAGAGTTTGTTCTGAAAGTAGCTGAACCCACAAATTCTGGGACTTATGAAATGGTTTTTGATTTGCTGAGAAAAAATAAGACTTTGCAGTTGTGTGTGTAGGAATATTCTAAGTTATCCCATGCCCATGAGACCATGGTTTGACTACTAAGGATAAGTACTGCACCAAGTCCATTTTGTAAGGAAACATAAGCAATGTGGTCAAATCTAAGGGATCAAGAAATTGCAATGCTAACGTTTTATTGCTGTGTTAAATTTGACTTATAAGCACTATTTGCTTAACAGGGAATGGGATCTGCAAAACATCCCACTCCCAAATATTAAATAATTCGGTGTCTTTGTGCACCTATTCCTTGCACCTGTGTTACTTTCCTCCACCCATCCTAAGGGCCTACTGGTATGGGAGTTAATGATGAAAAAATAGGTTTCTGGATATTGCTAAAGAGGTAGTGAGCCCATTATGAAAATCTATTTTTTAATTAAAATTAATTGGAATTTGTGAAGCAAGATTTTCTCAACAGTTAAGCAGTGTAGGAGGGCTACGTGGATTGGAGAAATAATACCACCCCCTTGGTGCCTCATTTTCAACAGCACTGTTTCTTATCTGAATTTAGCACTAACTTCTATCCGTGTCCCTCAGTGGCAATAATTGTTTAGGTGCTTTAATGGCTCACAAATCAGCTTTGTAAAAGGTAATTTGCACCAGCAATAAATGTAGTTTTTGCCTTTGTAGAGCACATACACGACCACAGAAATGAAGTTAAAGGGAAGCATTCATGTACAGTGGCCCACGCTGTCTGAAAGCCCAAGAATTTTGGTTTTTTTTTAACATGAGGTACTGCACATAACTGTAGCTGGAAGCAGTCCAGAGATACTGCTGACTAAATTGGTCATACATTGACACTACATTGCCACCATTCTACAAAACGTTGTTCTGCCATGGAGGGACAAGAATTGTCTAACTACATGTTCATAAATGCTACCCTTTAAAAAGCCTGTGATATCTCTGGGAAAACGTTGAGAAAGCACAACCTTTACATACAATTCTGATTAGACAGTACGTCACATACAGTATTTTCTACATTTATCTTCCCCTCCTTTATTGCCAAGGACAGCTGTGTAGACGCAGGATCCTTGTCCCTCGTACTTCAGCTGCTCCTGCTGCCTGTCTACCAGTGACTTCATACTCCTCAGTTTATGACTCACAACCGGTTGCCATGAAAATGTTGCAATTCACAAGTAGGAGACTGAGACATCATGCATAGACAAGCAACAGGATCAGAGGCAGTCTAAATGACAAAGATACTGTTTTCATACAAAGTTTATTAGTAATAGAGAATAAGGGAAGGTGGAAAGAAACAGAAAAGATAGAAAACAGAATTATGTATAGTTTCTAAACTTATCTACATGGTGTCACAGGCACTTTAAACAACTACCAAACCATTATCCAACAAATGCTTGGATAACTATCCAACATAAAATTCATGCTAGACAATTACGGGCTATTTTTTTTATACCAGATCTAAATAAAATGGTCCCAAACATGAAGCCAATTACAAATACATGTCAAACCTTGCATGATTCCCCAGGGTTTAAAAAAAAAGGACAAAATGGAGGCAGTAAAGCCCAGTGTTTGGTGCACAGAACTGTGAACCTGGTGACCAAAGGTCAAATCCTACCACTGTCAATGGTCCACTGGGTGACTCTCAGCAAGTCATCTAACACTCCCACCTGTGAATTGAGCAGAAGCTTGGCCCCACTGTAAACAAGATGTTGCCGTCTCAGCCAGACATTCCTACTGTAGTTAAATAAATTGTAAAATAATAAAAACTAAAAATGTAAACTGCCAAACTGCAACTAAACAAATGACATGCAGCCCTTCGCAGGTAGAGCATTCTTTTAAGTACTTCATCAGAGTAATATAGTAGTGGCATATCCTGCTCTATGAATCTTCTGGGAAACAAGATAAACTAGGCCTTTGCAAAGAGTGCATTATCCAACGGTGTTTGATCCACTTATCTGGGATAATGCTCCTTATTCACAGCTTTGTGCCAATATCTGAATTACTGGAAACACTACAGATCGTTTTCTGTACAACTCTAATATAAACTCATTTCAGCCACAGAGCTTGGAGAGCAGGAAGGGGACGTAAAATGTGGGGAGCGTGCAGATAAGAGGCAGACCCTCCCAGAGGTTACTAGAGCAGTTGGTAATACAGATGTTGAGCAGCATTCAACCAAAAAGGTATTAAATGCATTTCTGATGCTATAAAAGTATACTTTAACTTTACTAGAAAAAGTTAAAGTTAAGGCCTCACAATTCCAGTTGTAAGAATATTACAGTATATATATACACACATACACACAGAAGACAATGCTGAACTAGGAAACAAAACGTCTGCTACCTCCATGTAGTTAGCTACTGCAGGGGCGCACAAACAATTGAGCTCACTACACAAATTAAACATCAAAAAATTACAAATTAACAAACCCCCTAAAATTAACAAAATCTGTTCACTCAATGTCATATATTCCCCATCATCATCATGGATGTTTTACTATCCCACCCATCCCCAGCCCCTGCCCCAATCTTGTGCCATATGTGAACTCTTCCCTTTAAACCCTACACTCGTAGCATCAGTGCGCAAACTAGATTTTATTTCAGTAGGCTTTGCAGCATGGCTGTAGCATATGTGGGTCGGGCTTGCTTGCTCTCAATTGTCTTTTGAAGGTACTGGATACCTCCACAGCGCTCCCACACTTCTTCAAACTGCCGAGGAAGAATCTCAGCTCCACGTTTCCGAGTTAGTCCAGTCTCTTCTAGACTCAGCTCACACATTTCCATGTCATCTTTGCCTGAAATACAGAATTGAAAGTACTGAGAATAATTACGTACTGTACTAAGACTAGATTCCAAATGTCTGATTTTCACAGCTCAAAAACAGCATCATCAGATCTGTGGCACAAAATGCTGCCACAGTAGACAGTTGCACTATTTGGTTGATTTTTCAAGTCCCTTCTAGCCTGCCTAACTTTTTTCTTGCAAGCTATGTTGTAGTACTTGTGATTGACTTTTCTAGCTAAGAGTGCTGCAAAAAATGTAACTCAGAATCATAAATATTAGATGTAGGTAACTCAAGTTTAGCATTTATGTTCTCCATTTTTTTTCATTTTTAAACCACCCTCTACTCTTTTAGATTTGTTTGCAATAATAAAACTATTAATGCATTTATTATGTCCATATCAATCTATCCGTGTGTGTGAGTCTACCGATCTGAGACCCAAAAGGAATGCTACATTTCTGTTTGTTTTTAAATGAAAACTGATACAAGCTTCAGAGCATGGAAAATCCATCCCACAACTTCACCACAAACTAGATTCAGGGAACATTACATAGCAGTCAGGAATGGTGACACTGCTAAACCCATTGTATCCCAATTTATCTCCAGGGACCACGGTGTCAATAACCTTTCTGTTTTGTCCTTCAGCAGGGTTTCTGGGATTCTGACCACAGAAAAAACATGGAAGCCAAGCTGATCATCCACCTTGGCTCCCAACAGCCCTCTGATTTAAATGACAGACTTATTATCCACTAACATCTTTCAGCCACCCCTTATTTTCCCTAAAGTCTGTTTGCATCTGTACTCGTTTAATTTATTTTTCATTTTCACCGTAAGTCTCCATCTCTGTCTCCTTCCCACACATTTGTCATCTTTCAGCCTTCTTACTAGGCCCTGTTAATTAGTCCCCACCTGGGGACTTACTAACATACTAACTGCCAGCAGATTAGGCCTTACGGTCTATCGAGTCTGCTCGAACCTCAGATCCCTAATTGGGTGCCGAGGCCCTCCCCCCCTTGTGTTCCAGAAACCCCTATCATCCATCCCCACCCCCCTGGGCCAGGCCATCATCTGATACTTCCACTTTCTGTGTCTGTCCCACCCTCTCTTGAAGCCCTCCACTGTGGATCTCTGAACCAGCCAGGCAGTGCATTCCAAGGGTCCACCACCCTCTCAGTGAAAAACCTCGTCCTCTTTCCCCCCTCACCCTTCCACCTTCCAACTTCAAACCATGCCCTCTGGTGATACCTCCCTGCTTTAGTCTAAAGATCCCCTCCATGTTTACCCTATTTATTCCCTTGAGGTACTTGAAGACCTCAATCATGTCCCCTCTCTCTCTCTCTCTCCAATGAAAATAGGCAGAGCTCCTCAAGTCTGTCCTCATCGTCAAATCCTAGTCCTCAGATCATCTTAGTTGCCCTCCTCTGTACCCTCTCCAGGAGCTGTATGTCCCTCTTCAAGTGTGGTCTCCAGTACTGTACACAGTACTCAAGGTGTGGTCTAACCAGTCCATTGTACAGCAGCAGAATTACTTCCCTGCTCCTAGAGGTGATCCCCCTTACGGTGCATCCCAACATCCTGTTTGCCTTGCTAGCCGCTCTCCTGCACTGCTCAGAGTTATTCATACATGCACCCATGACCCCTAGGTCTTTTTCCCCTGTTGAGGCCTCCAGCGCCTCCCCTCCCAGGGTGTACCTGTGTTTAGGTTTCCCCGCCCAAGACTTCTCTAGCTCTTTCACTCCTATTATGCTTTATCTTTCTCATCATCACCTTTTTGTTTCACAGATTCTCTCTTAACATTGCCATTTATCACCTCTTCTCCCTGAGCCTCCCCTTTTTTCTTTCCCCACATATATATCCTTTATTTACCTCTCCTGTACACTTATTTTTTTTTTCACATTTAGATATTTCCTGAAGAAGACCTAAGGCCGAAACGTAGATTTTTAACTCTATTTTCTATCTTCAGTGAGCATTTAACATAACCATTTTGTTTTGCTTTTAGATCACATGCTGACGCAGTGCCTGGTTTTTTACTAACTAGATTTGCTGCGTTCCCCATGCCAATATTTAAATGTGTAATTTAGTGCCTATTTTTCTGTCTTGAACCACCAATGCACATCATTTGTGCTCTCCTGGGTGGCAGGGTTATTTAGTTTGGTCTGTGACTGAAGAGTCATATCCAGCACTATTTAAGGATTATGGGTAGTTCTGTGGCACACAGCTTAATTTTAAAGTCACGACATCTGCAGCCATAAAAGGTTAACACTGGTTGTCCATGTCTGTTGTTTGTAATCTTCACAAAAGTGTTAAATGTTTCAAGTCCTCCTCACCGCTGCTCCTTTACTCATGAATTGAGGGGCAAGGAGGCAAGAATTCTACCACCTTATTTCTTCTGTAAAGCATTGCATTTAAAAAATGGAACTGTCATGTTGCTTGTAACATATGGTCACAAAAGTTGTAGGCAGGCTCAAACTTCCTGTTTTTTTCTTGCATCAAAATTATCAGATGAAAACCCACATGAAATCTGCAGCTATAAAATGTTTAAGATTCACAGGGCCACAGAAAATCTACAGCAGACCAACGTGCTCTGCGTTTCTCCGCCACTGTTCTCCAGAATGGCTGTAATTTTTTAGCCTCATTTTTGTTCTCAGGCTCTGGAATGCTCTTTCCTTTTCAATTACAACAGCAAGACCCACTGATGCAGTTTTCAAAGACCATTAAAATCTTGCCATTTGCTAAGGCACAACAAAGTCACTGTCATGGTAACAGTTTGTATAGCACACAGAGGCATGTTTTATGAAAGGTGCTAAAGAAATGCAGATTGATGTGGTATTGTAGCTATGGTCTGACTCAACATGCCATTCAGACCTCTCTAACTGCACAAGTGCATCTCACTTCCAACTAGATAAATGCAATTCTGCGATTATTTTAACTTTTTCATTTTATTTAGATTTTTCCCATTTTTTCTGGGGAGATGGCCCCTTCCTCGTGGGAAGGGGGGGGTCTGATTGTCATGTAGTCTTCCAGCTCCAGTTTTCTCCCCACCCCTTCTGTGGAGGCATTCACACGCTGCAGTCCTGCAGCACCCACCCTTTCCTGGGTCGCTCCTGACCTGTGCTATCCTCAGGCCTCACTTGGATGCAGCTGTACAGCGGAAGCGGCAAGATCCTTCCGCGGGAGAGAAGGGCTGCCTTTCGGCTGCTCAATCCAACTCCCGCCCCCCAGCCAACCCCCAATGACTCAGGCTCATTCCTGATTATTTTAACTTTTCAGATAATCACGTATTCACGCTTCGCACTGGGAAGGGTTATTGATCGTTATGTATAAATCTTTGAGACATGAAACTTTATTTTTAAAGAGAGATGTTAGTGGCTAACTTACCTGCCACCAATAGTACAGGAGGTTTGTCCGGATGCAGCTCCATCTGGCGTGCGATCCATGGGCCGTCAAAATGAGCATACCACCAGCCCTTCTTTTTGTTCTGAGGGTCTTTGTACTGATCAACAGGGCGGATGAAGGGAATGCGGAAGTACCGCTGCTGTCGGTTGACTTCAATTTCATGACTGCTGACAGGCAACTGAGAGGTAGGGTTCCGCTCAGCTATGGAACACAAACCAAAGCAAATAACAGTCATGTTTTTTGGGGAACCATCAAATGAGCAACTCAGTCTCAAGAAGAACTTCATATTTCAGTACTGAACTGGGAAACACATTTACAAAATAAATCTGCACCAGTAAATCAAAGTTAAAGTCAAAAGAAATGAAGTGAAATAAGAAAAGAGCACCTGAACTAGATAACTGAAAACTGAAGGCCCCATTCCAAACAGTCAACAGGAGGCAGCTAAATAAACAATTATCCATGGACTTTTTTTCTCTTAGGAAAGCAACAGTATTTTTTTTTTTTTTAAATCATGAACATTTTTCCACATATAGTTAATGTATTTCAGACATCCTCAGCTTTATAATCATTTTTTCCTGCATTCCCTCAGATATTTTTCAGACTATCTGTATTACTAGTTTTGTAATTCATGACTTGTCAATAAAGATGGCTGCTACAACAATTTTTAAAAAATATCTTCTGCTGAGGTCACTTTCTGACTGCAGTTACTTGATTTATACTGCACATGTATTAGGATGATGCTACTTATGTGCCCTGTGCTTGTGTCCAACACTTTCCACAACTCTCTGTCCTACTACCTCCAGTCCTCTTGTAAGTTTCAACCATCTATAAATACTTTCACTTAGTCACACTGACAGGTACCGCTGCTCACTCTGTTCACACATAAAAATAGGTTACTCACCTATAACCGTAGTTCTAGGAGTGGTATACGGTTCACATCCACACTCTAGCTGTTCCACTGGAGCAGACTGATTTGCTGGATGTCTTTAAGCTAAGCTCCTCCCATCACCCAGGTGGTATATCCCCAGACTCCACCCAGTAACGTCAGATCTGGCATGCTGGAAGCAGAGATCTGTGTGCCACTTTCTGGGGGGGGGGCACTGGTTGTGTAGATGTGAACTATATATCACTCCTTAGGCACAGAAGCACCCTGGAAAGCAGGCCATGCTCAGTGGACATCTCCTCGACCGAGACCTGGTTGGGAAGCGAAGTCCCAAAGTAAGCCGTGGACTTGTGGTTTGAGTCAACCAAGGACTCCTCAAAAATGGCCCTTGACCACTGTTTGCCACAGACCACCTGGATATATCCTCCCCAGGGTAATCTGCACTGATAATCAGCCTGGCAAGCTGGTTGCCGAACGGGCATCCTTGGTTGGCATGCCCATCCTGGGCTGTGGTGGTGGTTCCACCCAAAGAGGTGGAGAAGCAGTTGTGGGAAGCACTTGTGTAGCATGGACCAGTGTGGGCACTACTGGCAGCTGCCAGGGGACTGGAGGTCCAGGAAGTAGAGCCATACCCTGCCCCATGATGGCAGAGGAGTGCATCTGCACAGTTCGCGATGGTGCCTCTCCTCATCTGAGGATAAGAAGGTCAAGGAGCACCGACAGCGACTTCTTAAGGTCGAGTGGGATCAAAAACGAGGATGCCTCAAACCGAGATCTCGTCCATGGCCTCAACTGATCGACAGCAAGGGGAACCTTCTGGCTAGTTAAGATATACCACGTGCCCGCCTACATTAGGCAGCACGGGAGTGGAAGGTTTGACTGCCAGTGGAGTTTGCTCCCACTGGGGACCAGATGGGAACACTGACTGAACCACGTCCTCTTGAGTGAGGATCAGGAGCACTGGGGTTTGAAAGATCAATTCCTTAACTTCATCCGACAACTGATCGACAAGCTCGAAGAAAATTTCCATGGCCTGCTAGACCAGAGATTTGAAGTTGACTGGCTCAACAGTGGAACTGAAGGACTTCGATCTGCCTGATCTGTACCTCAATCAAAGGGTGTTCGACCTCTGTCGAGCAGAGAGGCAAATCGAGAGATAGAGAGGACCATAACATCTCCTGGCTACATGACCTGTGCCAGCGGCGCTTGTGCTTAGCGCCATGATGGGCAGGGTCCAGAGGACCAAACACATGTCTTGGACACCTCTGGAGAATGACACTCCAATGCTGGCCCAAGCCAGAAACAGCACTGAGATAAGAGAATGTACCCGTTATGGCAGCCACTTCTGCCACCTCAAGGGCTGCAAGCTGCTGGGCAGACCCAGTCACAGCAGAATCCTTCTTCTGGCCCCTTGGGCAGTCCTTCAGATCCTGTTCCCAAGACCAACCCAGCAAGAGCTGGAGCTTCCTGTTTATGAGGGACTCAGGAAGCACGCTGAGACAAAGGCCGCACCCGACCACATCATGTTGCCTACCCAGGCAGTAAACAGATGTGCCATGTGGGTCGGTGACCCGCATCTTCTGCCTGTACCAAACACAAAACATGAACCCTGGTTTCCACTGCTCCACTGAAGACTGGCAAGGGGAGTCAAAGGAACCGAGGAAAGAATTTATAGGAGATTCAAACACTCAGAGACGAAGTTCATTTATGGCACACTATGTCTTAAGCGGAAGCAGCAAAGAAGGTGACCTGTTCTTTCTGCGGAAAGAAAGATCTGATAATACGGGGCAGAGCTGGGGGATATCCCGCTCGGGTGGTAGGAGGAGCTTAGCTTGAAGACATCTGGCAAATCAGACTGCTCCAGTGGAACTGCTAGAGTGTGGATAGTGAACCATATTCATGCCCCTAGAATTAACATAGTTCTCTCTCACTCTCTCTCCCCCCCTCCCGCAACAGATTATGAAATGCAGTCAGTTTAATGTATCTTTATCACCTCACCGTATTCAAAAGTGCCATGGGGGGGGGGGGCTGTGGAGCCCAAGCAGACTAGACACACTCAATATCAGCTCTATGCAATTATGACTCTGGAAAGCAATAAAAGTTTAAATTTCAGAAACCTGCAACAATTTAAACATATATTTGAAGAAAGCTCAACCCCTAAGAACAACATGGGAAATCCTCGTAGAGATCGGGGCCAGACGGACTCAGGAAAAGGGAAACAATCAACTACAGGACCGTTGGCCCATCCAGTGCAGATGACTGAATCAGCATTGGGCCCAAGTATTGAGACGGAAACCCTAGAATCGCTGGGGAATAAAATGCAACGCCTGATAGCATCGGTTTCAGATTTAAGCCAGAAAATGGACGGATTTAACTCCAGGATAGTGCTATTTGAATCTACAGTCGACATTATAAAAACAGAAATGATAGATGTTAAGAAGCAGGCGAAGGTAGCAACCAGTGTGACTGCCCTGAGGGTAAAGGAGGAACAGCATTTCAGGGCACGAATGGAGACCCTGGAATATCAAGTATGTTCTGCCAATATCAGAATCTTAGGTCTCCCCGAGGAAATTGAGGGGGACCATCCAGTAATGTTTCTTAAAGCCTGGCTTGCAGAGAAACTACAAATAGAAGGAGACCCTGATTGTTTTCACATCCAAAAAGTGTACCGCGATTGTGCCATGCGGTCGTCCGAGGCTCTAACAATCCTCACACCTTACTTGCAGTTACGGCAACATGGGAGAGTGAGATCATATTTTGGCATTAGCCAGGAAACAAAACCCGATTTCTCAGGATGGACAATCTATCCACATTTTTCCAGATATTAGTTTTGCGACACACCAGAGAAGGAAGAAATCTGATGGGACACGGAGTATCCTAAGAGAGGCTAATATCCCCCATTCTATCGTTTTTCCAGCTAGGCTGTGTATTGTTTATCAGGGCAAGGTCTGGGCCTTTATGGATCCTGTGGATGCAGGTCCATGGGCTAAGAAGATACAGGAGGAATCATGGAGACGCAGAACAAAGGAGGAAGGGGAAAGTGAAGAAGATTTGGGTTGAACACTTGAGGACTAACTCTGTTTTCAGACTCTTTAATGGGTGAAAAGGTTATAACTCTGTATTTCTTCATATTATGGGAGGACAGAGGGGTCTGAGACAGAAGAAGGTAATGCTGATACTGTTAATATGTTCTCTCGTTTTGGAGGTCTTCACCACATTTAAAATAATGGACTGTGGAGTGCTTCAATATTTACATTGTTTTTATATAAGCAGGTCACAAGTCAATTAGTTTATATAAAATGAGTGTGTTGTTCACTTTTAGGTAAATTAAACTTAAGGAGGCTAGCATGGTGAAACGTTCCCACTGGTGGCAGAGTTCTTGTTAGGGATTTAAATTAGATATTTTACATTAAGGATTAACCGTGCTGCTCACGGGCTTCATTCAGTAACTTACATAACTTTAGCCCTAAAGTTGGAAAAAGTTGGGATTCCTCCCCGATGTTGTATCACTGATATGATAGATGCAATATTTAATCCTGTGACTAAGGGACTTTTGTCCTATTGGTACTGTATCCTGTATATGGACTGTCAATCTTATGGAATGTACATTAATGTGCACTAGTTGTAAAACTAATAAAAATAAAGTATTAAAAAAAAAAGTGCCACAGAGTTTTTGAGATTGCCAGCAGAAGAGGGGTACAGATGTCACGGGAGGAAGTTTGCGAATGCTGAAGAATTAGACATCAGAAAATTGAAGCAAACTATACTGATTTGCAATATGTTTTGGTGCAAATCACTAGTAAAATTACTTCCAGAAGGGATACAAACTCTAGTTTCTGCTGGATTTGTTTCTGATACAAACCTAGAGGAAAAATGAAAGTTAGTACTTACAGTAACTGTTAATTTTCCTGAATGTCTTTGCCATAGATTATCACTAATGGGTCTGAGCCAGAAGTACTATGACCCCGTGGGAGCAAGAACTTTTCTGGAAACTGGTGGTGCAATAGGCCCTATGCATGTATCATTGCATGCACCCACTGGTATACAATGGCACCAGCTGCCAATCACCTCAGTACTTTTTTTTTACCCAGGAGGTGAATAGCATGAACCTAATGAGTAATCTATACACTTTACCTAAGGCATAAAATAGCCTTGGGGGCTTGTGTATAAAGGGCCATCAAATCTAGAAACACAGTGTCTTCACAGTGCAAAACAAGTATAAAAAAGGGGGGAAAACTAACAGAACAATACTGTAGTGAGTTTAGGGGATGCTAGGCAGGCGTGGTAATCTCTGGAGAAGATATTCAGGAAAATCCAACAGTTATGATGGATATTCAGGAAGATCTACAGGTACGGCAAGTGCATAACTTTCATATCTTCCAAGAACCAATCTTCTCCACAGAGTTCCACTAAAGAGTCTGAGTACCAAGCTCAGAAAAGGACTAGGAAAGCTGGATTTGAGTCTCACTTCAGAACAGTAATCCATTAAGAGCTGTTTGCATGGATATCCAGCGCCATAGAAAGTACTTGGTAAAGTATTCAAGTTGTGCTCCAAGTTGCAGCTCTGCAAATTTCTTCAGTTGGCACAGAGCATATTTATTTTCTTTTTATGTAAAGTGTGGTAACTGGGAAAGGCACACTGATCTGAGGCTCATTTCCAGGTGCGACCTTGGGGAGGGGAACAAAGGAGACGTTACAATAAAAAGTAGTCAGGCTGGTTACGAATAGCCTGGGCAAAAGTACATCAAAACACAGGTCAGACAGGCTGGATTACAGATAGCCTGGGTACAAGAGCAGGTACATATTTATACATGAGTAAAGCAGCAAATGAGGATGACATATTTTATACACATGTGCAGCAATGCTTTACATACAACAAGAGCACTAGGTTGGGCTAGGTTAGCTAAGGGTTAAGTTAGCATGACTTATATCAGCCTGAGTACGTAATGAGGGACTTAGCTTGGTTGGTAGCAAGAACAGGTGGTAGATAAAGAGTGTGATAGGGCATGTTTTAAGAGATTTAGTGAGGGTAGCATATGGAGTGTAGTTGGGAGGGAGTTCCAGTTATGTGGGAAATGATAGGAGAATGCAGCCTTCATGGAGTTTGAGTGGGGACGAGGAAGAAAAAAAGTTTGTAAGTCTCTGAAGCATAGATGATAGGATGCGTGAAAGGTAGGAGAAAGGAGGGAGGTGAGGTAAGGGGTGAGAGAACTGAACTACTATTTGGCTTGAGGATGGGGAGTGAAAGAGAGAAGTATAGGGAGCAGTGATGGGTCCTGGGTGGAGCATTTAAGGTGAATCAGCAAAAGGTATTTAATAGAGAGTCCAGCCTGTAGAGGGTGGAGGTGGGGGTGGACCCATAGATGATGTCAGCATAGTCAAAGAAGGGAAGAATTGTTTTTGTGAGTAGTATATGGTGGACTGGGGTGGAAAGTGCATCCTTGTTTCTGTAGAAAGCACCAAGTTTTGGATGGAGTTTAGAATGGATGTAGTTGATGTGGGCGGTGAAGTCTAGGTGGCTGTATAATCAGATGCCTAGTCATTTGTAGGAGGAGACAGTGTCCAGTGAGGAGCCTTCAAGAATACAGTTGGGGTTGGAGAGTTTTTGGGGTGCTGAAGGTCATGGATACTGTTTTTTTTGGTACTGACTTTTAATTGTTTGGCTTGGAGCCATTCCAAGATGTGGTTAAAGTAGTTTTGCAGCTGTGTGGTCACTGTTGGGGCAGAGAGTCCAGAGGCATACAGTATGGTATCATCTGCATAAAGGTGTATATGGAATGATGAGCACACAAGGAGATCATTAAGAAAGATAGAAAAGAGGCCAGGAGTCACGTGATGCAGCGCTCCTAATGGCAGCATAATCTCCAGCTCTCTCCTACCAACCAGCTAAACTAACTACATTCCGGCATCGGGGATACCTTTCTCACTGATTATCCACCTACCATAGTTCTCTGAAGACCAGCAACACTTTTCATTGGCATTCGTGCGGGTTTTTTAAACCCGATACGCCAGGGTGCGACGAAGATTATGGAGGCCGAGATGAAGTCTGTTGGAGCCAGGCACACGCAACTGAATACTCAGGAGAAAGCGCCTAAAAAATCAAGAACTCTGTCTATGGGTTCTGGTGCTAAATCTGGCTCCGCTGGTACCTCTTCTAACCCGCTTACAGAGGACCGTTTCCTCCAGGAGCTGATCCCTTTTCGGGAAACTCTGCAGGACATTTCAACAGAACTAAAATCCATGCGTAGTGATCTTGCCTCGCTATCAGAGTTGGCGACACTGAAGCTCGAACCTGCTCTTTGGAGTCCTGGAGGGTTAAAAGCGAACCCGAAACTGTTCTGCTCAAATAGCAAATTGTCAAATTGCAGTTGAAGACAGAAGACCTCGAGGGACGCAGCAGGAGGAACAATATTTTGATCCTGGGTCTACCAGAGGCGGAGGAGGGTCCCGATATCCTGTCCTTTGTACAAAAGCTTCTGACCAAGACAGTAGGTCCCTTGCCTATCAATTCCTACTACCATATCGAGCGGGCACACAGATCTCTAAAGCCAAAGCCACCACCCGGTACCTCTCCAAGACCCATAATAATTAAGTTGCTCAGCTATCTAGAAAGGCAACACATTTTAAGCAAAGTTAAAGGCCTGCAAGTGGTTCTATGGGAAACCCATACTTTGAGACTCACTCAAGACCTTCCCTTTGAAACCCGGCAGAAGAGACAAGACTTCCACCCGATAGTGCCAAGCTGATAGCTGCCGGGATTAGATTCCGCATGAACTACCCAGCTCGACTGCAAGTGCAACTCGACGGAGCATGGCATTCATTCGAGAATCCGGAACAAGCCAAAGGAGAACTGTCCCAGAGACTGCCTAATTTGTTTAAAACTGGCTGTCCTGTGAATGCTATTATTAGGTCAAAGTCTGCCTACCTGTGTCGAAGGCTTATATGCGGTTTATAAGTGCGCTCTTGTTTTTTGCAGGAAGGGATTTGGCTGATCGGGTGGCTGGCTGGCTGGGCTTCTGTAGCTGTTTGGGGTAGAGGTGTTTATTAAGGCCTTGTTTGCGGCCTATATATATCAGGCTGAGTGACTGCTGCCTTCATCTTTCGGCCTGAAGGGGGAGGGATAGGCACCTTTCTTCTGCTTTTGGTTTCCGTCGGTTAGTTGTCCGATGGACCAGTTGGTTCCTACCAGTTTGCCTTCCCCTCCCTCTTCCTGCTTGGCGAAGGCCTTTCCGTTCGCACGGAGCTCTTGCTCCTTCTATTCCCGATTCTGCCAATGAATGGCCAGAGTGTATGCTACAGGGATAGTATCTTCCCAGTACAGCGATTTCGTTTTAAGGTCTGGTAGGAGTTGTTAATGTCTCAAAGCCAAGATTATCTATATTCTTTTGCTGGGGGGGGGATGACAGGATTGGCTAGCCTTGGGAGAGCTGCCTCGTAGCCCGAGATGGGGGGTGGGGACAGCAGTACCCTGGCTTCTGTTTTTTTCTGCCTTGTGATGTTTGTGTTTATTTTATTGCACTGTGTCAGTAGGGGCAACAAGCAGGGGATTGTTACAGGTAGGAGTGGGTCTGCTAGTCCCGGGGGCCGATCCCTATCCAGGACACAAAGTCAGTCTAGATATGTACCTCTGGATTTAAAGGGATTGTTTGTAAATAGTTCATGGGGGGTTTCAGCTTTATTAAAAGTACACGTTAACTGGAGGGGTTGGAAGGAGGGGTACATCCTAAACTCGGGACTAGTTACCATTAAAATTTCTCTCTCTAGGTTTAGATCTTACATGTCACAGTTACATATAATTCTGTTGGTGACTTGGTCAGTTCTTAAATGTTATTTTTTATGGGGTTTTTGGGGGCAAGGGAGCCTCGGAGAATGTCAAGCCTTTTGGACTATGTTAGCGGAGGGTAGTCTTGGCGTAAGCCACACGTCACTAACCACGCTGGAGGAGTTGAGGATCCTAATTCCCTTTAAATATTGTAATAATCATTATGGCTGTGAGACCGATTAAATTCGCAAGTTGGAATGTCAGAGGCATCAACGACCCTCTCAAACGACAGCAGGTTTTTCTGAATTGTTCCCTTTTAAATGTGGACATAGTTTTCATGCAGGAAACTCACTTGGCTGCCTCAGAAGCTAAAAGATTACGAAGGCAAGGGTTCACTCAAATTTTCACAGCTTCTGGCTCGCAAGCCAGCAGGGGGCAGCCATACTAATTAAACACCATGTCAGATTTGTAGCGGAAGATAGTATTACCGACCAGGATGGTAGGTATGTGTTGGTCAAGGGCCAGCTTGACAACAGTAATGTGGTACTTGGGGCAATATATGCCCCAGTGGGAGGAGACCCGCACTTCTTAATGTCCCTACAGTCAACTTGAGCAGATTTTTGCCTTCCCTTCTTATCCTTGGGGGCGACTAGAATATAGCTCCATCCAACGACTTAGATAAAACCTATAGACCGTTAAAACCGGTGTCCCCTGCCCAACAAGCTCTTACAGATTTTACACACCTACTTGGACTATGTGATCTCTGGCGCCTTCTCAATCCAGATAACCGCCTCTTTTCCTTTTATTCTCAAGTTCACCAAACTTGGTCAAGAATCAATTATATTTTATTTAGCTCTTCCCTAATGAGTAGTACACACCAGGTAGGTATAGAACCAATAGTTATCTCGGACCACTCCCTGGTGTGGATCACGATTTCCCTTGGTCTCCAGGGGCAAAGGGACACTTCATGGAAACTAAATACTCAAATCCTAAAGGATGATCATACAGTTACCCATATTAAAGACAAGATCCTTTCTTACTTAGACCTGAACCAAGGGTCTGTCCAAAGAGACGACATACTGTGGTGCTCCCTCAAATGTTTTATCAGGGAGGAATTTATCAAGGCTGCTTCCATTAGGAAAAAGGTAAGAGTCAAAAATTAGTTTACTATCTCAACAGCTTAGGACAGCTGAAGACAATCTTCTCCATTTCAATTCCTCAACAAACCTGGCAGTTCTAATCAAGCTCAGGAATGAATACAATGACCTAACAAGGGAAAAAGCTGAATATGCTATGTTTAAGACTAAGACCCGATATATCGACCAGGGTGATAAGCCTGGAAGAATGCTAGCTCTTAGACTGAAAGAGATGGAGAGCTCTCGTGTAATCCCAGCTCTAAACTCTCATGATGGCACCACCAAGACGTTACCTAGGGATACTGCACAAATTTTCGAGTCCTTCTATACAGGAATATATAGCAAGCACTCCCCTCAATCACACCCCCAGATGATAGAGCAATTTCTAGACGGGATCAATCTCCCTTCCCTCCTGACACACCACTGTGATATTCTATCAGCTTCTATCACCTTAGGTGAAGTGGAAGACGCAATTAACGAGTTGCCAGTAGATAAAGCCCCCGGGCCTGATGGCTTTCCTTTGAATTTTTATAAAGCATTTTGTAAAGAACTGTCCCCGCTACTTCTTAAACTATACAAATATATGTTCTCCGCAGAAAGGCTGGACCCCTCTCTTTTAGAAGCCACAATAATTTTAATTCCCAAACCTGATAAACCCTTATTAGATCCAGCCAGCTACCGTCCAATTTCACTCTTAAATTACGATATCAAAATTCTATCGCTCAGAATTAAAAAGATTTGGCAGCACTTGCTGAGTCCGGAACAGGCTGGCTTTGTCCAGGGTAGGTCCGCAGCTGACCACTTGAGAACTCTGTCCCATATCTTCCAAATGGCCCAAACTTCACAAGTTCCCATGGCCCTAGTTGCTCTCGATGCAGAAAAAGCCTTTGACAGGGTGAACTGGGACTTTTTGTGGGCCACTTTGAAGAGAATGGGCTTCCTTGACACCTTTATCCATTGGATCATGGCGATCTACAAGTCTCCCTCGGCAAAAGTCTACTGCAACGGGGTTTTCTCTTCCCAATTTCCTTTATGTGCTGGCACACATCAAGGATGTCCCCTTTCCCCTTATCTCTTTAACCTATACCTAGAGCCTCTACTCATCAGCATAAAAAATTCACCACAAGTTACAGGCTGTGTCATTTCTCAATTCCCCCTAACTTTATCGGTTTTTGCAGACGACATTCTGCTACACCTTACCAATCCAGAAACATCCTTAACACAAGTACTACAAATCATTGACCATTTTGGTCAGGTATCTAACTACAGGTTGAACGTTTCTAAATCAGTTATTTTTCCATTAAATTCTACTACCTTTCAATCAGGTTTCACACCGTTCGGTATGAAATGGTCTCCGGTCTCACTTAAATACTTGGGTATCCACTTGGCCCATGAGGTGGAAATGGTCAAGAAGCTTAATCTAGATGATGCATTAACAAGAATTCAGAGAGATTTGGACCGATGGCAAAAATTGCCAATATCCCTATGGGGGCGAATCAACAACATCAAAATGAATGTCCTACCGTTATTCTACCCCTAAATCTCTTAACATTTGGCTCCCAGGCAGTATTTTAGTCAAATAAATTCTCTGTTATCCAACTTTATTTGGAAGGAAACAGCCTCAGAGAGCCTTTCTTAAACTTAGTGCAGCTAGAGACAAAGGGTCTTCGCACATATTTTTACTATATTACTGGGCTAGTCACCTATATAGAGTAGGGAAGTGGTCCATCACACAGTCTAATTTACCTCAACCAACCTGGCTCAACTGGAGCTTAGTCTAATGGACCAGTTCAACCTCCGCCCCGTATCTTTTGTCACCCTTTTCCACACTACCTCCAGCCATTCAGGACTCTGCTATTGGTCTCTCTATTAAAATTCTTTCCCAATGTTGGAATTTCTTCAACATATCCCAGACCAAGGATCTAGCACAACCTCTCACTCTAAATCCTAATATTAAAATTGGAGATAGTTGGCTAACCTCCGAGTGGCTCCCACAAATACACAACCTTCTGGTGGAATCGCTGTATGTGCAAGGCTCGCTTCTCCCGTCGGACAGAATTCTAATTTCCTTCAACATTCCCCAGAAGTATATTTTCAAAGTCTTTCAATTGAGACACCTCATACACAAAATATTTGGGCCTGTCTACCTTCCTTCCAAAAGAAGGCCTTTCTTGGAGAAAATCCAGCAAGCGGCCGGTAATCCCAATGGAATAGCTAACATATACAACAAACTGTTAGATGCCCTCTTTCCTAACTCCCTGGAGGGTTCCACAATCTGGTCATTCCCTACTTTGAGTTCTCCCCTATCATGGGAATTGATTTGGAAGGACGTGTACCGTTATCTTTCCCAGGACAATCATAGAATAATCCAATACCATATTTTAAATAACCTCTATTATACCCCAGTAAAGCTGGCTAAATTTGGTAAGCTTAAATCGGATATATGTACAAGATGTGGGGCTGCTGAAGGGAATCTGCTGCATATCCTCTGGGATTGTAACAGAGTGGCACCCCTCTGGAATACAGTACGAGACAGCCTAGATCCACTTCTGGGGCTCAGGAGCTCTTCACCATAGAAATATGTATTTTAGGAGTTTACAACATTGAAGGTGAAGGAACGAGGTACCATATGGCTCTAATCTCAATAGCTGTCAAAAAGCTGGTCCTCAGACATTGTATGGATCAAGACCTTATCACCTACCAGGAATGGCTCAAGGAGATGTCCCACTGTTTCAATACCGAGAAACTAATAGCTAGTTCCAGACACAGACTGGCTTCTTTCAATCAGAAATGGGGCAAATTATATGCGCTCTACCTAAATTAACCTCCAGAGGTGTAGTCCCTTGTGGTTGATACTGTTGTACTGAGTCTCTGCTGTGCAGTCATGACTAGCTATTGTGTGTGTGGTTTTCTTTCTCTGTTCTATCCCTAGTCTTCCTCTCTCAAGACCCAGTATCCCCTTTAGCTATGACATTCTCCGAGGCGATGGGGGGTGGTAGGGAGGTCTGGGAGGGTACTGGGGGTCTTATTGTTCCGCTTAATTTGGTGAGTTTGTACACATCTTCAAGAGTTACATTCTTGATCCATGTATTGTATGGTCAGATAACCTCCATTCCATGTATTTTGGTTTTATAAAAATGTAATAAAAAAAATTAAATTTCAAAAAAATAAATAAATAAAAGGCCAGGACCTAGGATACAGTCTTGGGATACGCACGCTACGATTGATTGGGGGTGAAAGGGTGTCACCTGCCTGCAAGTATTGTTTGTGACCAGACGGGTAGGATCAGAACCATTCACCTGTGGGAGGGGCAAGGCCAGCAAGTTCTAGTTTAGTGACTAAGAGAGGATGGGAGATGGAATTAAAAGCTTTTGCTAGGTCGATAAAAATAGCAAAGGTAAGATGTCCTTGGTACATGCCTGTAAGGATGGCATCAGTGACACGCACAAGGCAGGAGACAGTTCAGTGATTTTTCTGAAAACCAGACTGGCAAGGGGAGTGGTAATTTATGGATGACAGGAAGTGAGTGAGCCTGGTTAGGGCTAGGGACTCCTGGAGCTTGGCTAGTATGGGGAGGATGGAGAGGGGATGGTTATTACCAGGGAAGGAGTGATCACCTCCTTTGTGAAGGGGAATCACTTTAGCAGATTTCCAGGCTTGTGGGACTGTGCTAAGTGAGAAGGAGAGGAGGTTAAGCAGGTGGGATAGGGTGTGAGTAATGGCTGGGGCTGAGATTTGAAGGAGGAGTGGGTCAAGCCCATCAGGGCTAGATTTTCGAGGATTTACCGATTGGAGGGCGTAAAGAATTTCATGTGCTGTGATGGGGGAACAATAAAAGCTATTTGTTGATGTGGGAGTGTGGAAAGAAGAGGGTGTATAAGCAGGGGAGGAGGAAGGGCACAGGTTGTGAAGAAATGGTTTAGGGTGGAGGCAATGGTTGGTGGGGGGGGGTCAGAGACTAGCATGCCAGCAATGAAGAGGGAGGGGTGGAGGATTTGGAGGGGGTGTTAAAAAGGAACTAGGGTTTGCCAGAATTTGTGCAGGGAGTTGAGGTTTTCATGTAGGGTGTTCTTGAAGTATAGGGCTTTTGCTGCTCTAATTTTTTTGGTGGATACGTTTCTAAGGGTGTGGTAGGCTGTGAAATCAATGTGGGAGAGAGAGACTTTGTAATGTGCCCGTGCACGGTCACGGGAAGTGCAAAGCTTGATGATATCTGCAGATATGCATGGGTGGTGATGATGTCTTACTCTGCGGCATCGTGATGGACCCTGGGAATGCCACATCTTATTTAGTACATGGGAAAAGAGTGAAAGTTCAGTGTTGATGTCAGTAGAAGCGTAGAAAAGGGACCAGTTAGATGATGAAGGAGTGCTGTACCTTGCCTTCCAGTTTCACCTGAGCCATGGCATAGCTGTGGCAAAGGTAATTTACAATCTAGGCTGAAATGTACTTGATTGTGACAGGCTACCCCTTTCAATTAGGGTCAAAAGAACAAAGAACCTAAGGTCCCTTTTAACATTTAGTGAGAGGAGAGTCTTTTCTTCCTCATTCTGGAAGCTGGCACAGTAGGTAGGCAGGATTACAGCCCGACTCAGATGGAACTCGAACACCACTTTAGGTAGAAACATGGGGTGTGTGCAGAGAACTACCTTATCGTTATGGAAAATAATATGCAGATGATATGTGACCAAAGCATGGATTACAGATACTCTGGCCTAGATATTCAAAGGAGTTGCACCAGTGCAACCCCAGTAATGCACCCCAGGGAAATATTCATACAGGGGAATTACGCAGCACAATTCCTGATGCACCGAGCTGCAAAGATAATGTATGCGGCGCATCTCCAAGGGGCGTGCCCATGCATAGGCGGCACATTCCGATATTCAGCCCGGGATGTGTGGTGTATACGCCTGCACAACCCTGAGATGTGCTGCATACCAATGTACAAAGTTGAGCCTGAAAAATAAGGCTCAAATGGTAGCCACCCACAGGCGAGCTGCCATAATGCAAGGTGCATCACAGCAGCCGCCAGTCGTGGGTGGCCCTCCAGAACACTGTGCACAAGCACCCTACATAGTCCCTGGTGGTCCAGTGATTCCCCTCTCCCTACCCGTAACCCTGATTGCCCGAAAGACAACAATAGCAGTGCCCTGGTAGTCTAGTGGAATCCCCCACCCACCCCGTAGCTCCGATCACTGATAAAAAAAGATACTGATATGGCCCTGGTAGTCTACTGGAACTCCCCACCTGCCCCGTAGTTCTGATCGCTGCTAAACATAGAAAAAGACCACCCTGGTAGTCTAGTGGAAACCCCCACCCTCCCTGTAGCTCCGACCGCCACTAAAAATAGAATTATAATGCCCTGGTAGTCTAGTGTAACCCCCCGCCACCCTGACCCTCTGATCATCCAAATGATGTATAAGGCAATCCCTGGTAGTCTAGTGGTAACCACCACCCCGCCTGTACACCCGACCAAAAGAAATCCCCAGTGGTCCAGTAGCAACCCCAACCCACAAAGGACCCCCAGCCCACCCAGTCCCCCCCCCATCATAGGTGGGCAGCAGCAAACCCACCCGCATACCTCTGCGTCTGCTCGTTGAATGACAGGTTACAGTATGGGCTACAATCCCATTGGTCCACACAGTGGACCAATGGACTTGCAGTGCATATTGTAACAGTCATTCACAAATATGTGTATGGAGTCATTCATTCGTATAATTGTGAATGACTATTACAGTATGCACTGCAAGCCCAATGGTCCACAGTGTGGACCAATGGGACTGCAGCCCATACTGTAACCTGTCATTCGGCAGGCAGCCGCAGAGGTATGTGGGTGGGCTTGCTACTGCTTGCTGATAATGGGGAGGAGGAAGCTGTGTGGGGGGTGCCACTGGACCACCAGGAATTTCTTTCCATCGGGAGTATGGGCGACCGGGGTTATGGGCGGGTTGGGTGTTACCACTAGACTACCAGGGACTGCTTTATAAATCATTTGGGCAATCAGAGGGGCGAGGAGTTCCACTAGACTACCAAGGCATTATAATTCTATTTTTAGCGGCGATCTGAGCTACAGGGCGGTTGGGTGAGTTCCACTAGACTACCAGGGCTATATCAATATCTTACTATTGGCAACTGCAGCTACGGGCCGGGTGGGGGGTTCCATGAGACTATCATGGCTATATGAATATCTTATTTTCAGCAGTCGGGGCTATGGGGAGGAGAAGGGTACCACCAGACTACCAGGATATTACAAAGCCATACGGGCGGGTGATCAGGGCTACGGGGAGGAGGAGGTACCACCAGATGTCCTCTTCATGGCACTACTTGCAGTGTAGGGTGCCATGCATTTCCGACACAGCTCTGCACAACCCATGCAATGGTAATGACATGCAAATGGCCCCATTTGCACCTTGCATACATTATGGCCTCATTTGCATACTGCTAGCTGTATATCAGGAATTTGCACACAGTATAACTCCATTGCACTGGCGCAGTTCCCATTCCGGGTATTAAGCCCTATCTGGGGATGCGCCAAGATCATATTTGGCGCAGACATTCGGATATATTCAAAGGAGATGCATGTCCATCTCTTTTGAATATGTCCCTGAGGTGCGTCACTGCAACTCAGTTGCGCTGTGCCACCACTTGCACCATTGCCAGAAGCAATTCTGAATATCGGGGCCTCTGAGTGCAAAGGTGACAGCTACTAGAAATGCTGCATTTCAAGTTGGAAACCTCATGTCACAAGTTGCAATAGGCTCGAAAAGCTTGTGAGTGAGAATATCCAGCACAAGAATAAAGGTGAACTGCGCTGAACCTACAAGTAATTTTTTCCAGTAGAAGCTGTTTTTTTAAGTACTGGTTCAAATTCTGTTATTTTATCTGTATGGGCCTATTAGTAAGCTCAGAGGGTATTTCCGATTTACACTCTGGTGTTAAATGCCATTTTAGAACTGCATGGTATACTTTATGTCCCACTCAGCCAAAGAGTTCTATAGTAGAACATGGATGCATTCTGCCAACAACAGAAGAGTAGAAGAGGGCCATAAACTACATCATACAGTTCTAAAATGGTATGTAAATCAAAAACAACCCCTAGGATAATTAAAAAGTCTGTATAGCCAGAACAACTACAGAAATTTTAGCTAGTATTTAAAAAAAAAATTTCTGGAAAAAAAACTACTTATAGATTCAGCGCATTCTCTTTTAAGCTCCCAAGCAGCCACCAGCTTTCTGATGGGGTGCCTGGTGTGCAGGATACCCTTGAGGAACCTCTTATACAGTGGCAGCTGTGCCAAGAGAGGGTGCCTACAGGTTTGGGGTATGCTGATATAGCACATAAATGCACTTGACTATAGAATATTGCAGGCGAGCGTCAGAAAGGTCCAGCATGTACTCCAAAACTATTCAGTTGGACACTTGAAATGGACTATGGGTGTTTTGGAACACCAGATGGAGAATCCTTTCTACATGGCTGTGTAAGTCCTCCACATGGAAGGTTTACATGCAGCCAAGAGTACATTTCTGAGTCCCTCTGAGATACTTTAAACCTGTTCATTTCTATCAACAGCCAAGCCTGAAGGTGAGGGGAGCGAAGGTTGGGATGGACTAGCTGACCATGGGGCAAAAGGTCCATCCTAAGTGGCAGAATATTTGGTTTGCTGACTGACTGACAGTCTATTCAACAGAGGATATCATATCTGCCAAGGCCAGCAGAGGGCCACTATGAAAATCTTGCCCTCATGAGCCACCAACAGGAACAACACTCTTTGAATAAGAGGGATTGGGGGAATGCATATAGAAATGGATTGTGCCATGGCAGACTTAATACAGTCTGACAAAAAATGCAATTTCCTGGATTTCTGAAGCAGAATCAAGGCAGTTTGGCATTGGGTGAGGATCTAAAAAGGTCCACATATTTGGTGCCCCACTCATCAAATAATGACTTATGACATCTGATGCTAGTGACCATTGGTGAGGATCTGCCTGTTTGACTTAGTTCACCTGCTAGAATGTTCTAGACCCCAGGCAGATAAATTGTTTGGAGCAAGATCCCCTGCCCATGCCCCTGACATGGCCAGAAGGGAGCTATGAGAATCCTCTCTGCTCCTTCCAACTGGAACTTTAGCAGAACCCTCTGCAAGAGTGGGAAGGGAGAGAATGTGAACAGAAACCTCCCCTTCCAAGAGAGGGACAATGCGTCTTGCCGGAAAACTCCATGCCTGGGATCAAGCGAGCAAAAAAGCAGAAGTTTTGCACTGAGTGGGGATGCAAAGAGGTCCAACTCTGGGTGACCAAACCTGTCTAAGAGATCTTCGACCACTGAGGTTAGAAACTCCCACTCATGAGCCCTCGACCTGGAGTGGCTGAGACTGTTGGCTAAGATGTTTTGGATGCCTGGGACAAGAATGGCCGAGAGCTCCAGATTGTGCTCGATAGCCCAGAACCAGACACTCATTACCTCCCAACACAGAGGGTAAGAATGCCCCCCCCCTTGTTGATGTAGTACATATGTCCATCTGCACATGCAGTGGACTGGGGAGGAGATGAGTCTGGAAGGCTTGCAGGGCATAAAGAACCACCCACATCCCCAGAATGTCGATATGGAGATCCTGTTCCACTGGGGATCAGGTACCCTGGGTCTGGTGTTCAGTCAAATGAGCACTGCAGCACAGGCTGGACACATCTGCCATAAGCATCTGATGGGGGGCAGAAGCTGAAAGAAGACTCCCCGAAGTAGGTTGACCAAGTTTAGCCACTAAGACAGAGTCCTCCGGACCAGGTCGGAGACCATGACCAGTTGGTCTACGTTGTTGGAACACTGATCCCACTGGACCATCAAGGTCCTCTGAGAGACTTGCATGTGCAGTCAGGCCAAGGGGACCATGGTGACTTCTGCCACCATGAGGCCCAGAAGGCAAAGAAAGACCCTGGCTGGGACCTGCTGACTGGGGGAAATCAGCCAGACCTGCACTATCAGTCACTCTGCTCTGTCCTCGGGCAGAAGGCCTTACGCTGACTGGTGTCCAGGACCGCCCCAATGTACTGGAGGCGCTGGCAAGGATGGAGGCAGGACTTCAGCAAGTTTATGGTAATCCCTAAGGCCTGGAAAAGACTGAAGGTTGATTCCAGGGTGGGTCTGAACCAAATGTTCCCTGTAGGGGGCTGCAAAGAGCCAATCATTCAAGTAGGGGATGACACAGAAGCCCTGCCTCCTCAAGGCGACAACCACCACTAACAGGCATTTGGTAAATACCCAGGGGGCTGAGGAAAGGCCAGAAGGGAGGGCCCAAAACTGATAAAGGGCACCCTGAAAGTGAAAATGGAGGACGTGATGATGGGCAGGAAAGACCAGGATGTGCAGGTAAGCATTGTGCATGTCCAGTGAGCAGAGCCAGCCCCCCTGGTGCAGCAGGGGCAGCAACCCATGAAGGGTCATCATCGTGAATCATTTGTACTCTAAACAGAGATTCAGGTTGCTCAGATCTAGGACGGGCTGAAGATCCCTGGTCTTTTTGGAGATGAGGAAGAAGTGGGAGTAAAACCCTTTCCCCACTGAGCCTGAGGGATGGGCTCTATGGCTCTCTTTTGGAGAAGAGCCTGAATTTCCTCCCAAACCAGGGGCAGGTTCACAGGAGAGTAAGTAGAGCGGACGGGAGGAGTCTTGGGTGGCCACTACAGGAACTTGAGTGTGACCTTGAGCTATGAGCTGGAGCACCCAACTGTCTGTGGTCACAGCTCACCATCCTGCCAGGTGGAGAGAAAACCAATCCCAGATTGCTTCCCTTGGACCCTCGGTTGGGGGAGGTCAGCGCAGGAGACAGGAGGTGGGGGCAGGCGAGGGGAGTCGCAGGACCTCTGGGAGCCTGAGCGGCAGCACCTGCGGGGGTGGTGGCAGCCTTACACCGATGCTGGCCCTTGGCAGACTGGCCTTGAGCCTACTTGTGGGAGGACTGAAGAAAGGACTGGCACTGGTTCGCTGTAGGCTGGGTATGCTAGAGCAAATGGACCAATTTAAGGGCTTTGCCAGACTCCTGCAGATTACAAATGAGGTCCTGGACATCACACCCAAAAAGGACCAAGCCTGGAAAGGAGTGTCCAAAATGCTGGCCTGAACATCCGGGGCAAAACCGGAGACCCAGAGCCAAGAGTGGCGCTGAAGACAAACACTGGCAGCAGTCCCACGCTAGAGGTGTCAACAGCATCATAAGATGCCCAGAGCACATGGCTGCCCACATCTCAGCCCGACTTCATGAGCTGAGCAAGCTGTGTTTTCATGGAGTCCTCAGGCAGAGCTTGAACAAGGTCCCTGGCCTGGTCCCAGATGGCATTTTCCGACTTCTGATCCAAAGAAGACACCTGTCCATCTGGTTTAGATCTATGTGTCTGCTTGTGGGGCCTTAGAGCCAGGGACACAAGGGCGGACGGACACTCATGGCTGGAAGACTCTTTGCCCTGAGGATGGGAAGAGGAGGTAGTCTTCTTGGTGGTCACCCCAGGAAGGGTTAATGAGCCAGGGGGGGACTGACTTCAACCTCCTGCCGGAGGTGGAGGATGCAGAGGTCTTGTGAGGGGCTCTAACTGCTCGATCTCTTCTCTCTGGGGGAAGAGTCCCTGGCTGAAGAAGAAGAGCTGTGTCCAGAATGGGGCCTCTGCTTCGCGACTACTTGCTGTTCCAGAAGACAAGCCTTTAAGGATTTGAGGCGGCCAGTGCAAGTCTTTTTGTTGAACTTCTGGCAGTGTGGGCAGTCGTTCAGCTTGTGGTCTAAGCCTAGGCAGATTAGGCAGGCTGCATGGCCATCTCGCACCAGAATCTGCTTGCCACATGCACACTTAGACTTGTGCCACTGTAAAGATAAAGAAGATATGCAACAAAATGTAGGCCAAAGCGAGGGAAAAAAAAAATCAAACGAACGATAACTGTGTGGAGCGTAAAATGGTGGTCAACTGCAAAATAGGTGTCCATGGAGCTGATACTAGCAGGTCGACAGTGGGAAAAGAACTAAGGTGGTGTTGAGGGACTGCTCCCTTTATACTAGAGGGGACGTTGGGGCGGGGCCGATGTCAGGGGGCGGTCCCCCACCTTGGACTGCTAGCTAGAAGTTTTCCGTGGGGTCTTAGTGCCTGAGGAGCATAGTCCTTATGGTGTTACCTGCTGCAAGAGCTCCCTCTCGGGCTTTCCAGCTTGGCCTGGGTCACAGCACAGCAGTGGAGTAGGCAGTTTATAATCTAGGCTGAAACGCAACTGACTGTAACAGGCTGTCCCTTCCAATTAGGATTGAAGGAGACAGCTGTTTGGACTGTTGAAGCCCTCAGTTATGTCTAGGTAAACAAAAGGACTCTAAACATCCAGAGATTGGAGAGTGGGCTCTCTTTACTTTTGGAAGTAGGCAAAGTAGGTTGGCAGAACAAGTGACTGGTTAAGATGAAACTCTGACACCACTTTCAGAAGAAACTTGGGGGGGGGGGGCACTGTCTCGTCCTCACAGAAAACAGTACACGGAGGATTTGTGACCAAGGTATGGATTTTAGACACTCTACGATCAGAAATGATGACCACTAAAAAAGTTGCTTTCCAACTTAGAAACTTCAATACATGTATTTCAAGGGTCTCGAAGGGCTTGCGAGTGAGCACATCCAGCACAAGGTTGGTATCCCAGGCAGCCACCATACTTTTGTTCAGTGTTCACAGAGGAAGGAGAAGGGGAGGGGCCACAAAAAAGTAACAAAAGCTCTGGAGGTAGGGAGGTGGACACTAGTCCTGTTTTGGAGGTGAGAGTCCTGAAGGGACTTGCTAATCTGAAGTTGGACAAAGCAATGGGACCAGATAAGGTGCATCCAAGGGTACTGAGGGAGCTCAGGGAAATGCTGCCTGTACCTTTGACAGTTCTATTTAACATCTCACTAGAAACAGGAGTGGTTCCAGAAGACTGGAGGAGGGTGGATGTAGTCCCACTACACAAAAGTGGTAGTAGAGAGGAGGTGGACAATTATAGGCCAGTCAGCCTGACATCGGTGGTGAAAAAGTTAATTGAATCACTACTGAAGGAAAGGATTGCGGAATATCCTGAATTCAGTGGGTTACAAGACCCGAGGCAGCATGATTTCACAGGGGAGGTCTTGTCAAATTAATCGGATAGATTTCTTTGACTGGATGACCAAGGAACTAGATCAGGGTGGAGCAGTGGACGTGGCCTACTAGAGTTCAATAAGGTGTTCCTACACCATTCCACACAGAAGACTAGTAAACAAGTTGGATAGGTCAGGAGCGGGTCCAAATGTGGTAAACTGGATAAGAAATTAGTTAGGGTATAGGCGACAGAGGGTTGTGGTGAACGGAGTTCTCTCCAAGGAAGGGAGGGTGACCAGCTGGGTGCCTTAGTGTTTGGTCCTCAATGTCTTTGTAAGTGACACTGCAGAGAAACTGGAAGGGAAGGTCTGCCTCTTCATGGATGACACCAAAATCTGTAATTGGGTGGACATCCGGGGATGAGCATAGATCTGAGAAAACTAAAGGAGTGGTCGAGGGTATGGCAGCTGGGTTTCAATGTGAAAAAGTGCAAAATAGTGCACTTAGGCCACAAACAAACTGGAGGCCAAGTACAAAATGGGTGGAGTGGTACTGATGACCACCTAGCAGGAAAGAGATCTGGGGGTAATCATATTGGATGACATAAAGGAGGCCGAGCAGTGCGACAAGGCAGTAGGGAGGGCGAGTGGGATGCTGGGGTGCTGGGGGGGAGTATTACCAGCAGAAAGACTGAGGTGGTGTTGCTTCTGCATAACTCGCTGATAGGACCCAACCTAGAGTACTGTGTCCAGTTCTGGAGATGGAGACCACATCTCCAGAAGGACATAGAGTTGATGCGGTCCAGAGGAGAGTAACTAAAATGGTGCAGGGTCTGCATCAAAAGCCCTATGAGGAGAGACTAAAGGACCTCAATAGGTACACCATGGAATAGAGGATGGAGAGGGGAGTTATGATAGAGACCTTTAGTACCTCACAGGGGTAAATAAGGTACAGGAAGGGAGCATTTGTTTCAAAGAAAAGGTGGATTCCTGGAACAGCCTTCCAGAGGAGGTGATGGGGCAAAAACAGTGGTGAAGCTCAAGAATTTATGGGATAAGCACAAAGTAATCATAGTGGAAAGGAAGAGGGGAGGGAAGAAAAGCTGTAGATCATGCACAGTCTGATGTAACAGTGTAGCTAGGGAGAAATGGGCAAACTGGATGGGCTAAGTGGTCTTTATCTGCCATCAAATTCCATGTTTCTGTGTCTCTACATGTCTGTTTCCTGATGGGAGGCCTTGTTCATACTGTAGGATGCCTTTATAGAATCTCTTGAACAGTGGCAGCTGTGGTAGGTAGAGGGAACCTTTGGGCTCATGGTATGCAGATACAGCACACAGGTAGACCTTTACTGTGGAATACTGTTGACCAGCAGCGAAAAGGTCTAGCAAGTACTCCAGAAACTTGTCAGGTGGGCACCCAAAGAGGTCCCATGTGGGTTTTGGAGCACCAGATGGAAAACTGTTTCCACTTGGCTGTGCAATTTTTCCTAGTGGAAGGTTTACATGCAGACAGAGGTATTTTGAGCCGGCCTGGTGGTGCTGAGGGTTGAGGTGCCGATCGCCTTACATCATGCTACGCCAGCAACCCGGGTTTGGGAACGACCTTGGGGTGCTGGAATGGGGGGATGGGCGGAAGCAAGATAGAGCAGCCGTGAAGGTTGCCTGTCCGCAGTCCTGCTGTCAATGGGTGGAGGCCTGGTGGTGGCGCAGGCGGCTACAGGCAACTGGAAGGGTGGGGTGTCCCGCAGTGCGTGATGTGCGTGTGCCGCCACACGCACACGCTCAACCAAGGACATGAGGGCGGGGGAGAAAATTGGAAAAAGAAATAAACAGATAATTGAAAGAAAAAACTTATTTCAGAGACCCTCAGACACCCTGTATCTGTTCACTTCTGTTTCTTTAGGAGCCAGGCCTGAAGATTAAGGGAGTGCAAACTGGGATGGAGCAGATGACCATGAATCAAGCAAGTTCATCCTGAGAGCAAGAATGCTTTCGCTGACTGACAGTCTGCTCAAAAAAGGAAACTGTATCTGCCAAGGCCAGGTCGGAGTGGGCCAAAAGAACCATTTTGCCACCTTGCTCCTCCAATTTAAGATTTACTCTCTGCACAAGAGGGATTGGTGGGAATGCATACAGAAATAGATTTTACCATTGTAATCTGAATGAATCCTGAAAGAAAATGCCTGGATTTCTGAAGTAGAATGGAGACAGTCTGGCACTGAGTGGGGATGCAAAAACGTCCACACCTGGAGTGCTCTGCTCATTGAACAGCTGTCTCACGATGTCTGGAGCTAGTGACTATTTCTGAGGATTGGCTTCTGTTTTGCTGAGCTCATCTGCCAGAGTACTCTGGACTCCTAGCATGTAAACTGCTTGGAGTGGTACCTCCTCCTCCTCCTCCAGGCACCATTCCCACTCTCTCATCACCTCCCTGTAGAGTGTGACTCTCCTCGTTTGCTGATGTATTACATGACAGACTTCTTGTCTCTCTGGAGGAAGACTGTTCTGTCGATGACTACATCCACCGAGGCTTTCAGGTTATACAAAACAGCACACATCTCAAACACACTGATGTGGACACGAGTCTCTGATGAGTCTCACACACCTTGTGTTTGGAGGCCTTGACAGTGAGCCCACCCCAACAGGGACTTGGTCACATAAATGGGGTCAACCTGAAGGTGTGATGCTTGTGGCCTCTGTACAATGAGTATCGTATCCACTAAGTCATTCTCATGTACAACCGTGCCAGGGTAATGTGATCACTGAGGAAGCTATCAGGCTCAACATGTGCTGCATGGAGTGTGCTTGCAGTTCTGTGCTCCATGATGTAGCATGCCATCTGCAGAATCACCTGAATTCTACTCTCTGGAAGGAGGAACCAGGCCTTGCTCATATCCAGAAGAGCTCCTATGAACAGCAGTTGCTGTGAGGGCTGAAGCTGAAACTTATCAAGATTCAGCAGAACACCCATCAAGGTCAGGAAGTGAGAGGTAGCAGTCACTGCCTTTTCCATTTCCTACCTGGATGGGCTGGCAATCAGCCAGTCATCCAAGTATGAAAAGACTTGGAGTATAAGCTTTCACAGATGAGCAGCAAGTACTGCAACATCTGTAAAGACTCGTGGTGCCAAGGAAACCCCAAAAGACAGGACTCTGAACTAGTAATGCTGTCTCGGCACGATGAAGCAGAGGTATCTGGTGGCTGGTGTGTACCAGTTTGTGCTGGTATGTATCCAGTATATCCGGGGATGCTAACCAGTCCTGAGGGTTCAGGAAGAGAAGTAGAGAGCCCAAAGAAGTTATTCTGAATTTTTCTTGATCCATCAATTTTTTCAGATTTCTGAGACTGAGAATGGGGTGCATGCCTCCTGACTTCTTTGGGACTAGAAGCTTGTTTTGTTCAGACTCTGACACTGTTTCTGCTACCCTGTTGTTCAGAAGGCTTGCAATCTCCTGTGCCAGAAGCTCTGACATATCAGCTGATAGGATTGGCTGCCTTATGGGTGGACAGTGCAGAGTGATTTCTTTGAAATCCATGGAGTATCCCTCTCAGATGATCCTGAGGACCACTTGTCCGCTATAATGAACTCCCACTGACAGTAAAACTGGGTCAGACACCCCAACCGGGAAGGGGAGGCCTGCCTTGAGCAGCTGAGGCAAAACCAGGGCTGGACCTTTGGATAGTGGCACTAGGTGTTTTCGGCTGTGCCTTCTTCTAAGGCTGGGATTTGTTTTGGGCACCTCTGCCCATGCTAGGAAAGGACTGATTGTTCTGGAAGAAACCATGTCCTCTGCCCCTTTAAGGGTTAGAAGAAGTTGGCCTCGAAGTCTTAGTGGTCATTCTAGTTTTATTAGATGCCTTAAGGGACATTTCTACTCTACTTGCTGTCTGAACAACTATGTTCCATCAAAGGGAACATTCATAACCTGTTCTTGGACATCCTGGGAAAAAAACAGACCTTTGCAGTCAGGAATGCGGTCCGATGCAAATGCCTGCTGCAGCGCCAGAGCAAGAAGCAGTGCCAAAGGCATCCATAGAGGCTTTAATCTGATGCCCGTTGGACACAATGCCTTGCTTAATAGCCAGCAGAATATCCAGTTTAGCCTCAGAATCTGGCAGGGACTCTGGCAGGGAATTATGTTTGCTCCAAAGGGAGTACTCACAATGAAAAAATTCACTTGGTAGCTCCAAAGGGTGTACTTGCACTTGAAAAATGTCCTTGATAGCTAGCAAATCTCATACCCAGTGTAACCAAAGCATAGACATGCTTGCCCATGGTGTCAGTCTTGTGAAACTCCTGGTTAACAGGGTGTGCAGTGACCTCCTGAGGAATGAAGGCTTGTCATTCTCGGTGAGGCCAACAATGGCATCAGCTACAGGCTGAGATACATACACCGGCTTATCTTTGGGAACAGTGTACTTTTTGCCAGCCAGCTTGCAGACAAATGATACCATAACAAGCCTGCTCCAAACCATGTCAGACAGAGTTTCAAATGGGGAAGGGATAGGAGGAAAGTACAGTTATGTAAGAACTTACCGTAAGAGTAGATCTTCGAGAGAGACTCTTGCAGTAGGTAATTACATATAGGACTGACGTCGGCAGGTGGCAGGACCCCACGGAAAATTTCTAGCTAGCAGTCTCTTGGGAGGGACCGCCCCCATGTCAGGTGACCGGCGTCAGGAGACGTTGGTATAAAGGGGCGGTCCCTCACGCCCACCTTCCAGTTCTTTCCCGCCACAGGCCACAAAAGGCCGGACGAGAGAGAAAAGGATATTTCCCTCACTGGAAAAGGAGCTGAAAAAGCTTTGGGGGATGGAGGGTGGGAAGGTATTACCTACTGCAAGAGCCTCTCTCGAAGATCTACTGTTACGGTAAGCTCCTACATTACTGTACTATCTTACTTCGAGAGGGCTCTTGCAGTAGGTAATTACATATAGGACTGAGTCCCAGGCAGTCTAGAACAAGAAGAAGCACACGGGAGGAGGAAAGCTACTCAAAGCAGATCCTCTTAGCTGTGAAGGCCTTAAGAAAGGAGGCCTTGCAGAACAGCGAGCCCAAAGCCTGCTCTACGGCGAGAGGCAATATCAAAACTGTAATGTTTTGTAAATGTATGGACAGAAGTCCAAATGGCAGCAGCACAAATGTCTGCCGCTGACACATTCTTGAAACATGCCGCTGAGGCAGCAGCCCTTCTGGTGGAGTGTCCTCTTACTTGACCCGGAAGGGTCTTGTTGTACTTGTCATAACAGAAGGTGATGCAATGAGCCAACGATTTAGACAGGCATTGCTTGGAAACAGCATTGCCTTCTCTTTTGGGGGCAAAAGAGACAAACAGTTGATCAGTCTTTCTGAGATCCTTTGTTCTGTTAGTGTAGTATCTCAGGATCTGGTGAACCTCCATAGTGTGAAGTAGATACTCCCGCTGATTGGAGTACTGCGTAAAGAAGGCAGGTGACTCTATGGACTGGTTCAATTTAGATTCCGCTACCACCTTGGGGAGAAACTTAGGATTGGTGCGCAGAGCCACATGTTCCTTGTGAAAAATCAAGTACAGGATTTTACACATCAGGGCCTGGAGCTTGGAAATCCTCCGAGCAGAGGTAATGGCCACTAGGAAGAGCATCTTCCATGAAAGGAACTTCATGTCTGCTGAGGCCGCCGGTTCAAAAGGAGGCAAAGTAAGTTTCTCAAGAACGAAGTTCAAATCCCAAGGAGGGCCGGGAACTCGGATAGGGGGTCTCAAGTGAAGAATCCCTCTGAGGAAAGTCTTAAGAGACTTCCAGTTGAGCAAATGTCCTATCTCCACAGGGAACATGGTAGGCTGAAATGGCCGCCAACGTGTACCTTCAGAGACGAGTGACTAAGTAAGACCCAGGTCGAAGAGATGGTGTAGGTACTCCAGCAGTCGACCAACCGAGCAGGAGAAAGGCTTGAAGCCTTTTGAAGCGGCCCAGAATGAGAACCGTTTCCACTTCATGGCAATAGTAGACCTATTGGAGGGCTTCCTAGCTTCCACCAAGCTCTCAGCCAACTGGGGAGAAACCCCAAAACAGTCTTGAGCTATGTCTGCAGGAGCCATGCATGTAGTTGAAGGGACTTGAGACCTGGATGGATCAGGATCCCCTGATCCTGGGTCAATAAAATTTGTGACAGTGGAAGAGGAAGAGGAGGTTCCTCTGAGTATTGTTGCAGAAGAGAGAACCAAACTTGCCTGGACCAGAAAGGAGCAATCAGAATCATTCGTGCTCCTTCTCAGCCGAGTTTCTGCAAGACACGCGGGATCAGAGGAATCGAGGGGGAAGGCATAGACAAATCTGTCCCTCCAATCTAGAGACAGAGTGTCTTTCTAGAAAATGCCTCGCTCTTGAACGAGCGAGCAAAAGTCAGGAAGCTTTGCGTTTACAGGTGAAGCCAACAGGTCCACCTGAGGTGTTCCCCAACATAGGAAGATATCGTCTAGGACCCCCTGATCCAGTTCCCACTCGTGAGCTTGAGCAGACGAGCGACTTCATTTGTCTGCTAAGGAATTCTCAACCCCCGGAAAATGAATTGCCATGAGGTGAAGGTCATGTTGTGCTGCCCAATCCCAGACTCTCATCGCTTCCCTGCAAAGAGGGTAGGACCGAGTCCTGCCCTGTTTGTTGATGTACCATACCACACACATATTGTCCATCTGAACGGCTAGGTGGCCTGGAATAAGATGCAGGTGGAGAGCCTGGATAGCATAAAGCACCACCCGAAACTCGAGCACATTGATGTGTAAGGATTGTTCGAGCTTGGACCAAGAGCCCTGGGTCCGATGTGGACCGAGATGGGCTCCCCAACTTTCGCCAAGCGTCTGTGGTCAGAGTCCGGGGGGGAATGGAACTCCCCGAAGGTTCTCTCGAACCATCCACCACTGCAAATCTCGAATCATGGGAGAGGAGACTAGTACCAACTGGTCCAAGTTGTCTACTAACTGATCCCACTGAGAGTGAAGCATCCACTGAGAGACCCTCATGTGGAGCTGAGTGCGAGGGACTGTTGGGATAGCAGCCGCCATGAGCCCGAGGAGGCAAAGAACCGACCTGGCACTGACCCGCCTGCGGCCGGACAACAGGCTTACAGTGGCGTAAAAAGTATTTGCCCCCTTCCTGATTTTCTCTATTATTGCATATTTGTCACACTGGATGTTTTCAGGTCTTTAGACAAAATATAATATTAGATAAAGGGAACCTGAGTGAACAAATAACACTTTTTTTTTTTACTTATTTCATTTATTTAATGAAAAAAGTTAACCAACACCAACTGGCACTGTGAAAAGTAATTGCCCCTAGTTAAATCAACCCAATTAAAGGGATAATTAGAGACAGCTGATTGAACACAGCCAGGCTTGATTACAGCCAGCCCTGCTCAATATAAACCTCACTTATTTTGGCCCTTACCATCAGAGTCACGTTGCCAGCACAAAGATTCAACAAGCACATTATGCCATGATCAAAGGAAGTTCCTGAAAAGATCAGAAAAAATTTGTTGCCTCTATCAGTCTGGAACGGGTTACAAAGCTATTTCTAAGGCTCTGGGACTCCATCGAACCACAGTGAGAACCATAATTCCAAATGGAGAACACTTGGAACAGTAGTGAACCTTCCTAGGAGTGGCGGCCTGCCAAAATTACTCCAAGGGCGAGTGTAAAATCATCCAAGAAGTCTCAAAGGATCCTAAAACAACATCCAAAGAACTGCAGGCTACTCTTGCCTCAGCTAAGGTCAATGTTCATGACTCCACAATCAGAAAGAGACTGGGCAAAATGGGCTTCATGTGAGAGTAGCAAGGCGGAAACCACTGCTAACAAGAAGAACATAAATGCTCGCCTCATTTGCCAAGAAGCACCTGGATGATCCACAAGCCTTTGGGAAAATGTTCTATGGACAGATGAGTCCAAAGTGGAACTTTTGGACAACATGGATCCCATAATGTCTCGCGTAAAGCAAACACAGCATTCCACAGTAAGAACACCATACCAACAGTCAAACATGGTGGTGGTAGTGTGATGGTGTGGGGATGCTTTGCTGCCTAAGGACCTAGATGACTTGCCATAATTAAAGGAACCATGAATTCTGCTCTGTACCAGAAAATTCTTAAGGAGAATGTCCAGTCATCCTTCCGTCAGCTGAAGCTGAAGCGTAGTTGGCTCGCAGCAAGACAATGATCCAAAACACAAAGCAAGTCCACATCAGAATGGCTAAAAAGAAGTAAAATTAAAGTTTTGGAGTGGCCTAGTCAAAGTCCAGACTTAAACCCAATAGAGATGCTGTGGCAGGACCTGAAACGAGCAGTTCATGCTCGAAAACCTACCAAATGTTACTGAATTAAAGCAGTTCTGCGAGGAAGAGTGGTTAAAATTCCTCCACAGTGATGTGAAAGACTGATATTGAATTATAGGAAGTGTTTGGTTGCAGTCATTGCAGCTAAATGTGGCATAACCAGTTATTAAGTGTAAGGGGCAATTACTTTTCACACAGTGCCAGTTGGTGCTGGTTAACTTTTTTCATTAAATAAGTGAAATTAAAAAAAAAAACAAGTGTTATTTGTTCACACAGGTTCCCTTTATCTAATATTACATTTTCTCTAAAGACCTGAAAACATCCAGTGTGACAAATATGCAATAATAGAGAAAATCAGGAAGGGGCCAAATACTTTTTCACGCCACTGTACCTGAGTCTGGAATGTGGCTGCCCTGTCCGGTGGCAGGGAGGCCCTGCCTAGGGTCATGTCCAGTATCGCCCCAATAAACTGGAGCCTCTGGGATGGGATCAAGTGAGACTTGGAATGGTTGATGGTAATACCCAGGTAGGCAAAGACCAGCTGGGTGAGGGAGAGGCAGTGCAGGAGTTCCCCGTGGATGAAGCCACCAGGAGCCAATCGTCCAAGTACGGAAAACCTGTACCCCCGAATGCAGGTAGGCTCCACCACTGCAAGGCATTTGTAATACTCGGGAGCCGAGGAGAGGCCAAATGAAAGTGCCTTGAACTGGTAGTGGTCCCCTGGAAAGCAAACGGAGATTTTGCAGTGAGATGGGTGGATAGATATGTGCAGGTAAGCATCCTGCATATCCAGAGCACACAGCCACTGGCCTGAGTGTAGGACGGGCAGAAGGCTCTGCAGTGAGAGCATCCTGAACCTCTTGTACGCCACGAAAATGTTCAGGGAACTGAGATCTAAGAATAGGTCTTACATCTCCTGTCTTCTTCGGGACCAGGAAGAAGTGGGAATAGTAACCCGTTCCTTGCAGGGGAAAGGGGACAGGTTCTATTGCCTCTTTCAGCAAAAGTGCTGAAATTTCTTCCTGGACCAGAAGATGACGTTCCCGAGAGTATGACGACCTTGGGGGGGGGGATGACGAGGTGGTTTCTGCAGAAACTCTATTGACTGTCCTTCTGCGACTAGCTAGAGCACCCATGAATCTGATGTTAACGTCTCCCAGCCTGAAAGGTGGAGGGAAAACCTCCCTCCTACCGGTTCCTCCAGGAAGCCCGGAAGCTGTGGGAGAGGAAAGAAGTCAGGTGGTGTGTGGCAGTGCCACAACTGAAGCTCCCGCTGCTTTTTTGGGCGGGGGCCCGATGTTTAGTGGCCCTCTTTCCCTATGGTCTCGCTTTGGGCCGATTCCATCTGCGAAAGGGATGGCACTGCGATTGGAGGTGATGATACAAAGAGCCCACAGACTTTAGTGCCCTCCCCTTCTCCTGCAGATCGGTGATGATGTTCTTGACATCAGCCCTGAACAGCACCGAACCCCGGAAGGGCGCTTCCTGGATGGAGGACTGCACTTCCGGGGCCAATCCTGACACTCAGAGCCAAGCATGACGCCGTAGGCCTACAGCGAAAGCTGAGCTCCTACCAGCAGTGTCCACTGCATCGTAGGTCGCACGAAGAATGTGTCAACTGGCTGAACGTGCAGAGTGGACAAGGTCAGCCACTTCCTGTTTGACCTGAGAGTCTGGAAGGGAGTCCAATTTAGATTCCACCTCACTAAGAATCGCCTTCTGATAATCCCCCATGTGGCAGACACAGTTCAGGGCCCTAATGCCCAGAGTGGAAGAAGCAAAAATCTTCTTGTCATACTGGTCCAGAAGGCAGGATTCCTTGTCAGGTGGAGACGAGCTAAGGTGTTTGGGTTAAGCTGACCGGACATGAGGGGCGCTAATCACAACCGAGTCAGCTTGAGGGTGGGAGTCTAAATAGACAACACCCTTGGGAGCCTGGTACAGCCTGTTCGACTTCCTGGGAAGTGGGGCTAAGGCCGACGACTGTTTCCATATAGTGGTAATAAGGTCGGCGTGAGTCTCGGTCCAGAGTGGCACCAAAGTGGGAGCTGTCACGGGCAGATCCAGATGATCAGCGAGTTTTTTACGCTGGGGGTCTGGCTCCAAGGATTGCCACTTATGTACTTCCTGGATCTTTCGTAGCAACTCCGTGAAGGAAGGATCCTGCGGAGGAGACATCAGAGGAGTCCTTGGCCGGGGTTTAGACGGAGAGCATGGCTCGTCGTCTAGCTCGGAACAACCATCGGAAGCATCCGAGGTGTCCGAAGAAGATGAGGGAGAGGTAGACTCCCTCTCCTGATGAGGGGGGGAGGAACAGACCCCTTGAGAAGCCCTCGGGGAAGCGTGTCCTGCCCCTCTCTGGACCCAGAGGGTTTAGCCCTGGTATCTGGAGGTGGGGAGGGAGTGAGTCGTCGTGGACGTACGGGAACTGGCACAGGCACTGTCATCGGAAGATGACTCTCTACCTCTCTGGTGAGCGGAGCCTTGGCCTCAGCCCACCAGGAGGCCAGAGTCTCCTGCAGGTCCACCAGCGGCTGGGGGTGTGGTGGAGGAGGAGGGGATACGGGTATGGACTATACCCATAAGGCGCGTATCCATAACCTGTCAGCGGGAAGCCCGGCATCAGGTATTGAGGAGCCGGGTATTGCGGCATCGGATATGTCGATGCCAGGTACTGAGGTGCCAGATACTGCAGTCCCGGGTATGACGGCGTCAGATATGACGGGGTCAGGTACCCGGGAACCAGGGGTGCTGCCGCAGGGGCAGCATCGGGGAGTGGTATGTCACCCAGAGTCGGCAACACCGGCATCAGAGCCGGCGGCGCTGGAGCCGTCATTGGAGCCAGCGTCCGGGGAGCCGACGTCAGATTGGTTGGACCAGAAGGTGGATGGTCTGACGGAAGTGGAACAGGAACCTCAGCATCACCCGGGGATGGGGGGGAAGAAATCCCCGGGGTTGGGCTGAGGAGACTCAGGGTCCCTGGAGGGCAGCGAATGCTGCGGGGAGCCGGGAGTGACGGACGTGGGAGGGTTCGGTGTCGGCTCATCCGCTGTGCAGACGTTGGGCGAACTGACGTGCGGCTTAGCAGTGAGATCTGGGCGGGGCCGAGGGGCTGGCGTCTGACTTAACGGAACCATCGCCGGAGACAGGCCGCGATGGAGGGGCGGCCTGGTCAGGCGGAATGGGGGCTGCACGCTGCCCCGAAGGGTCAGGCGACTTACCAACCTTCTCCGTACGGGCATCGGAGGAGACGACGTCCGGCTTATCGGAGCTGCTTGCACCAGCAGGCTGCAAAACCACGGCTTTCCCGGGAGCAGAGGCCTCCAAAAGCCTGGAGGCACCCGAAGGGCCTGAGCGCAAGCCAGACAGGCGGGCCGCCGCTGCCTTAGAAGCCTCTAAGGCGGCTGTCGTGGAGCGGTCCCCCGAGGGGGGGACGTTACCTTTTTCACAGTGACTCCCAAAGAAATTGCGGTGGGAGAGGAGCCCTTGACCCGGTGCTTTTCTTTGTCCTTTTTCTTGCGATGGCCTTCAGGGGAAGTTGACGCCTGCAGAAGCTTTTTCAATTCTTTCTCCATGGAGCTCATTTTCTTTTTCAAAATATGGGCCTCCAGGGACTGCTGCCGCCTTCTTTGGATGGCCGCGTTAAAGCTAAGGCAGTGCTGGCACTCTCTACCAGACGGTCAGGCCTAGGCAAAAAAGGCACAGGGAATGGCCGTGCTCCTAGCGGAGTTGGCTGCATGAGTCACACTTGTTTTGTGCTCAGAGGATGTAGGGGACACATACACCGCTATATACCTGACTTGATGATAAGAAAAATTGAAAATTCTCGTTAAAATACTGCCGAAAGAGCCTGATGAGCATGGAACTTTTCCGCGAGGCGCTGGCATGAGCTAACAGCGGGAAAGAACTGGAAGGCGGGCATGAGGGACTGCCCCTTTATACCGTCGCCTGACGCCGGTCACCTGACATGGGGGCAGTCCCTCGCCAGAGACTGCTAGCTAGAAATTCTTCCGTGGGGTCCTGCCGACGTCAGTCCTATATGTAATTACATACTGCAAGAGCCCTCTCGAAGTAAGATCTAACTTGACCGATATAATGGAAATGATTAACCACTCCAGATGGAGATGTTCTGCTTGTTCAATGACTGTAGGCTCTAAATTAAGTGCAGAGTGCACATTTCTGAGCAAAGCCTGGAAGGTTTATTTATTTCAAAAATTGGTAACCAGGAAAGGCACGCTGAGACGGAGCTTGTTTCCAGGTGTGACCTTTTGGGGTGGGGGTGGAGAAAATGCAACAAGAATACAGAGGTTACTGCATAGCAATAGATACAATAAAATACAGGATTTTTTCAAAATATATACAGTAAAGTACAAGAATATTGCAAATGTATACCATATATAGAATAAATACAAATGAGAATGCGCAATGTTTTATGATCAGGCAACAGTACAAGGAGTGAAGTGCAAGGAGCCAAATTTGAAGGGCTAGAGGGTTAAGGGGTTAAGTGGAGGGGTAAGAAGTCTGGGGAGAAGAGGGAAAGGTGAGGAGGGTGTCAAGGGGATGAGGAGGGAAGCAGGAGCAGGGGAAGGGGTTTTAGGTGCTTTCTGAGGGATGCAGCAGTGGGCAAAAGGCAAACCGAGTGGGGAGATAGTTCTAGAGAGCGGGGAGCCTGACTGCAAATGTGGCTGGGGAGGTGAAGGAACGAGGGTCTTGGGTATGAAGTAAGTAACCCAGGTTGGTGGAGGGGGACAGGAGATTGGTGACATAGGAGGAGCAAGCTCCGAACCAACACGTTGCGATGAAGGTAGCACAGTGGGCACGGCTACGACTAGCAAGTGAGGGGAGGGAGAGAGCCGAGTACAGGGAGCAGTGGTGTGGTTGATAGGGAAGGTTTGTGGTGAAGTGACAGAAGGCATTGTGCAGTGGGTCCAGTTTTGAGCGAGATGACTGGGGTGCGGAGCTGTACACAATGTCAGTGTAATCTATGGAGGGAAGAATTAGTTTGGTGACAAGCTCTTTCTGGGTAGGGATCAAGAGACAGTCCTCGTGTCTGTACAAGGCACCAAGCTTGGGCCAGAGCTTAGCATGGATGGCGTCAATGTGGCAGGAGAAGTCCAGCTTTGGATCAAGCCAGATTCCCAGGTATTTGAAGGATTCCACAGTTTCTGATTTTGAGCCATCTATGGAATGAAAAAGGGGGCTTAGCAAGTTTTTGTGCAGTGCCAAAGGCAACTATGAGTTTTCTTTGTGTTGCATTTGAGTGAGTTTATTTCAAACCAGTTTAGCGCATTCTCAAAGTCAGCGTGAAGGGAAGCCTGTACACACGAGAAGAAAGGGCCAGACTCATAGATGGCCGTGTCATCGGCATACATGTGTATGTGTGAGGTGGAGCAGGAGGAAGGGAGTTCGTTTATGAAAATTGAGAATAATATTTGTCCAAGGATTGATCCCTGGGGTACGCCAGCATGGATTTGGGGGGGTGTGGTGTCGCCCAGTTGCACATATTGAAATCTGTCAGATAGGTATGTCCTGAACCATTTGGTGGATGAGGAAGAGAGGATGATGGAAGTAAGTCTGTCCAGGAGGAGACGATAGGAGACTGAGTCAAAGGGCTTGGCTAGGTCTATGAAGATGGCCAGTGTCAGCTGACCATTGTCCATAGCAGAGTGAATATGATTTGTTAGGTGGAGTAAAGAGGATGAAGTGGAGTGATGATGCTGAAAGATGGCTGATAAGGGCTAAGGATAGCACTGGTTTCCAGGAAGGAGTTTAGCCTGTTGGAAATGAGGATCTCCTGCAATTTAGCAAGAGGGGGAGTAGAGAAATGGGCATGTAGTTGCCTGGTTGGGAGGGGTCACCACCTTTATGAAGGGGGATGACCTTGGCTAATTTCCATGCCTTGGGGACTGTGCCTTGGGAGAGTGATAGACTGAAAATGTGAGTAAGCAATGGGGCACTTGCCGGGGCAGAGATCTTGAGTAGATTGGGGTTAGATCTTCATCAGGCAAAGACACAGAACCTGGGTCTGAAATGTGTAGGCTAAAAAATGAGTAATCGTCACCGCACCCAGAAACGATGAGGTTGTGGTCAGACTTGTCCCCCCTCTAAACCCTCCTCATAAGGAGAGTCACAGAGAGGTTTGGGTTATAGGCCCCCCATTCCAGAATGTGACTGCAGCAACGTTGGTGACACTGGCCCTGAAGGACTAGGGGCTGGTGCAAAATGTAATGCTGGAATTGGCACCGAGCCAGGCCATGAAAGGTCCAAGCCCAGCATCGGAACCAGACCCAGCAATGATTACCCAGCTGGCACAGGAGTAATTAGCAATAGTACCATGGCCACCCCATCCTGCCCCAGGATGGGGGAGCAGCAAAAGGCACAGGAGTTGGTGGCACAGTCACCCGCAAGGATTCAAGGGTTGTTGCCAGAGCCAAATGATCTACCTTGCCTGAGGGCCCTGCCAACAGTTCTAGTTCCACCAGTCCCAAGGGACCACAGACTGGTTCCGCAGGCAGAGGCTCATGGACCAGATGCTGCTCCACAAGAGCTGTCCAGTGGTGGAACTACCCCCACAGGAGTCCCCACTTACAGACAGAGAGGGACTCTAGGCCTGAGACTCTGACCCCCTGGACCCAGAGACCCTCAATGACACCGAAGAGTACAGTGAAGGCCCCCAGCTTCCCAGGAACCAGAGATCTCGCAGCAGACCTTGCAAAGGGTGACCTTGACCAAAGCCATTTCTTCCCCTTCTGACAGGAAGAGGAAGAAGTTGAGGCAAAGCAGTGCCAGGACCCCAACCAGGATTGGGTATGCTTCTTATTGTGCTTCCACAGGGACTGTCCTTCCTCTCAGGCACTAGATCACCAGTAGTCAGAACCCTTCCCCAACGGGGAAAGTGGACTGGACACAGCCCTGCTGCCAGAGCAGACTCCATACTATCCTATGGCCTTAGATTGCTGATATTCGGTAGAGCTGAGAGACTGACAAATATTTTTGTAAATTCACTGAACTGACACAAAAATAGCAAACACTAGCTATTTTAAACATTAAAACTGAGAAGAAATGAATACTGTTGTCATATAGGCATGAAGTCCTGACTCGCCACAGGTGAGCAACATTATCACTGATGTATACTTGATGGCAGGGCTTGACGGTGGGGGAAAAAAAGGAACTGAGGTGGTTCAAGGCTGACGTAAGCCTATGCCCATGAGCTTAGTCTCATGGAGCCACGCATGCGTGCAGCTTTCCTCAGCAACACCCATCCTAAAAAGTTCTGTTTCCTGGTGGTCCTACTGCCTTCAGTTCAGAGCCACTAGTGGGAATTTAATGGTGAAAACTGATTCCTGGAAGATCTGAAAATGACACTGAATTCTTCAGATAGTATCAAAGAGTAGTGCTTTGCTGTTTTTCCTGTAGATATACTGTGAAATCAGGAATAACTGTTTTGTAATTAGGAAGTACAAATGCTTTACTTGTGGTGGTGTTCCTGTGACTATAACAAAAATGTAGTGGCAGGTATCTGAACTGGTAAGAGTGTTTAAGACCCTTGGCTTGGGTCAGGATGAGATGGGAGTGTCACTAGATGCCTAGGATTACTTTCCTTGAGACAGGGTAAGTGACGGGTGCCACTGGATGCTAAATACCATTTACAGTTTCCTGTAGCTTGCAGCAGGGAGAGGGATGGGGGTGCTACTGGACTTCACAAACAGCTTAGCATTTTGTAGGGTAAGGTAGAAGGGGGGCACTGATCTCCAGCTCTTTCTATCCCCACTTTCTTTCCACTAAGATTCCTTTATGCCTGTCCCATGTATTCTTGAACCCCAGCACTATTTCCGCCCCCACCACCTCTGCTGGAAGACTATTCCGGGCATCTCCCCCGTGAAGAAGTACTTCCCCATAGCTCACATGAATCCACCACCCCCCAGCTTCACTGCATATCCCCTTGTTCTTTTTTTATATTCTCTATTTTTGCCCCCTTCTCACCGTCGCAGAGGATCTTCCTCAGGGAGCCCAAGGCTCGTGGTCCTCTAATCCCTCCCCGGGTAACTCCTGTGGTGCCACTTGGACCTACCTCCATCGTGCCTCAGCCTACCCCCCGGGTGGGGATGAGGAGGGGTCCCTCTATTCCCCCCCCTCCAGTCCATCAGTGTGCATCAGGAGGTCCTACTGTGGCATCCATTGGGTAGTAGGTTATCTGGGACAGCTGGGTCCAGTCTCCATCCTCTGCGGTGGGGTATTTCTTTGGTTTCCTGGACCGTCCCGCAGGACGTCGGCACACTCGGGGAGCCAAGGGGTGGATCACATAACAATGTGCAGACACTCTGGCTCCCGGCCAACGTCCCTCCTCCCTGCTTCTTGCTGTCCCGCTGCACCTCCACCTGTGGTCACTGGTCACCCCGGTGGTGGCAGAGTGGTGGGACAAGCAACCCACCCTCCCTGGAGGAGATCAGCCTCTGTGCACTCAATGCTCCTCCCCCGGCCAACCCTCCAGCCACCCGAGTCTGTTCCCGAACCCGGGTTGTTGGCGCCGCAAGCGGTAGTCCTACCGCTGCGCCGGCTTCCCCTTGTTCTTGAACAACTTTTTTTTAAAGTTCTTCCCTCCTGTACATTATTTACTCTTGTAAGGTATTTAAATGTCTGTATCTTATACCCTCCTCTCACTTGTCTCTTTCAGGGTGTACATAATGAGGTCCTTTAGCCTCTCCTTGTATGGCTTTTGATGCAGAACCTGCACCATTTTAGCTGCCCTCCTTTGCACAGACTCCACTCTGTCTATGTCCTTCTGGAGATGTGATCTCCAGAACTGGACACGGGGTCTCACCAGCAATCTATACAGGGGCAACACCACCTCCCTCCTTCTGCTGGTGATAGCCCTGAATATGCACCACAGCATCCTCCTAGTCCTCTCAACTGCTCCATCCCACTTCCTGGACACTTTTAGTTCATAAGACATGATTACCCCAGGTCTCGTTCCTGTTTGGTGGCCGTAAATACCCTTCCACCCATTCTGTATTCCGCCCCTGGGTTTCTGTGCCCCAAGTGCATGATTTTGCACTTTTTCGCACTGCCATATCCTTGACCACTCCTCGAGTTTTCTCAGGTCTCTGCTCAATCTTTCAACCACCGGAGTACTCACCCTATTGTAGATTTTGGTGTAATCTGCAAAGAGGCAGACCTTCCTTTCTAGCTTCTCTGCAATGTCACTTACAAAGACATTAAAGAGGGCCTGTCCCAGTGCTGAACCCTGAGGCACCTGGCTGGTCACCTTCTCTTCTACCAAGTGAACTCAGTTTACCACCACCTGCTACCTATCACCTAGCCAATTTCTTTCCCAGTTTACCATCTCTGGATCCACCCCTAAGCTACCCAGCTTCCTTATAAGTGTCCTGTGTGGAACGTCTTGAAAGCCTTACTGAAGTCCACCATTTCATCCTGATCTAATTCCTTGGATACCCAAAGAAATCTATCTGATTTGTTCAATATGACCCCCCCCCCCCCGAATCCATGCTGACTCGGGGTCTTGTAAACCCACTGACTCACTGGATTCAAGATATTCCACAATCCTTTCCTTTAGCAGTGATTCCATTAACTCCCCCACCACTGATGTCAGGCTGACAGGCCTGCATAGAGTTTGATGGCAGATAAGGACTGCTTGGCTCACCTAGTCTGCCCATTTTCTCTACCTACTACTTGATCTCCAGCTTTTCTACTCCGTTCATACTACTAAAGTTCCCTTCTGTCTATCCCTTGCCTTCTTGAATCCCATTACAGTTTTTGCCCCACCATCTCAGCTTGGAGGCTGTTATAGGCATCCACCACTCTTTCTGTGAAGAAGTACTTCCTCACATCTCCAGAGTCTACCCCCTTCCAGCTTCATAGCATGACCCCTTGTTCTGCGGCATCTTTTTCCTCCGCAAAAGGTTTCCCTCTTGAACCTTGTTTATACCCATGAGGTGGTTAAAAGTCTCAATCATATCCCCCATCCCTCCTCTCCTCCAGGGTGTACATACTGAGGTCCTTCAGTCTTTCCTCATAGGGCTTTTGATGGCCCCATCACTTTGTCCACTTTTAAACTTGTGAGTCTCTTCAGGATGCTCTCAAACGAAAAAGGACTAGTGTCCACCTCCCTCCAAAGCTCCTGCTACTTTTTTTGTGGCCCCTCCCCTTCTCCTTCCTCTGCGAACACTGAACAAAAGTATTTGTTCAGGATATTTGTCTTTTACTGGTCCCCCTCTGCACAGTCCTTCCTTCCCTTCCTTTTGTAACCTTAAAATCCTTACCCGATCTTTCTGTTTTCACTTATAAACCTAAAAAATATCTTGTACTCTTTTATTACCTCCTGGACTATTCTCTCCTCAGTTTGCACCTTTATGCTCTTTACTGCTTTCCCTGCTTCTGTCTGCTTCTCCTGATATATCTCCTTCCCCCTCTGCATCTCCCCTGTACATTCTGAATGCCACTCTTTTAGCTTTTACCTTTTAAGCCACTTCTTTTGAGAACTACAGTCATCTTTCTCCTCTTGTTTTCACTCACTTGCTTGATATAGAGGTTTGTTGCCTTCACTATTCTAACTTTGTTTTGCCCACTGTTCCTATACCCCACCCATGTCATCCCCCCTGCCAGGTTATTCCTGAGGTATTCACTCATCTTTTTAAAACTCTGCCTTTCTGAAGTCCAGGAGCCTAGCCCTTGTGGGGTTTGCTTCTGCAACTGTCCTTATGTTGAACCACACTGTACAGTGATCACTAGTCCCCAGGTGGCCTCCCACCTTGATGTCGGCAGCACTGTCCCAGTTAGTGAGTACCATTTCCAGTACTGCTCCATCTTGAGTGGGGCTCCTTAACTAGTTGCCTGAGGAATGCCCCCTGCAGGGAGTCTAGGATGTCCCTGCTTCTGCCAATGCTGCTTTCGGCAATCGATCAAATCCCAAAGAACACCACACGTTCACCAAGAGTTCAGGGACTTGTCATATTCATGTCGCATTTCTTTACCTTTGTGTTTTAACCTTAACTGATGCCTAAACCTTTTTTTTTGGCACTTAATTGGTATCTCCATGATTTGCACTGAACAGCAAAAAACAGTACTGCTCCATGTGGCCTGTGTCTGTGTCCAGACCATGAAGGTCAGGTATGTTTACTCATTAAGCTAGTAGTGAGCTTTCAGAACATAAATACCCAGATGGGGATGACCTCATGGTGATAGCTTGAGTTCAGTTACAGTATGTGGGGAGTGCTGCCTTCTACTGAGGAATTTTCAAGCAGAAATCTTGAGTACCTTTTTAGCATTGTTCAGCAGTCCGGCAACCCGCTGCTGATCAGCTTTGCACTCACCAGTATAGGCCATCAATGTAACAAGGGGGCCAGTATTTTCAGATTTTGGCTATAGGGGACAATAATGACATTACAACATAGCAGAGATAAATAATTTGCTATAAATGGAGGGTTGCATGACATATTTAGTACCGCAGGTCAAGTAGCATTAGTATGGCGACATTGGTTATACGCAAGAATAAGCTCTGTACCCAACCACACCTCGCATGATCCAAAATTATACTTTCCATTTACCACTTCAAGACGCTGAGTTTTGCTAGACTTTGCCTCATAACTGCACAATGTACGCCATTATAAACCATGCCAGAACTCCTAAATGATTCTAGTCTACAGAAACGCTGAGAAGATAGTATTGCTTTCACTATGTTTACTGTAAAAGACTCAGAGTTTTATTGAGCTTGGCCGGAAGTTTGACTGTTGGCCTTAATGCTGAAAGATTTATTCATAAGCCAAGTGCTACGGTTAGAAAGCCTGCCCAGAGACCAGCCCACTTGTGTGCAGGGCTGAGGCGCTGAGTGCCTTATCTTCCACCAAGCTGGTAACCCAGCTTTGGAAGTAGACCTGGGTCACTGGGGACTGACCGAGAGAGAAGTGTGGATGCAAGTTACAGAGAAAGGAGGGCTGTAGTTCTGTGTGCATGCATGCCTCCACACACATGTACTTATGCTACGCCATGGCTGGAAACAAAAGGAAGAAAATGGAAATGGGGACGTGTGTGATTATTGAAGCCCTGCCCACTTTCCCTGACCTGTGCAGCTGCCTGGCCACAGGAGGATCAGGATATGTGCACGGCGGGCGGCAATCCGCTGGGGAAGGGGGGGGACTACACCTGGTGAGTACCAGAGTAGCGAATGTTGGTTGGGGGGAGCAAGGACAGGGCTGATAGCCTGCCCACATGGACCTGAGGGAGAAAAAGCTTTATAGAAGAAACAAAGCCTGACTAGGTTTCCCCTCTGCTTTTATGTGCACTGAACTCTAAGAATACTGTCCTCTCAGCGTCTATAACTCAGCCAACACCAGATAAAAAATGCAAAATTTCTTCTTTGCAATGGATCCCTGATTAATGTTGTTCACTAAGCCAACACCAAGCTTGGGTTACCTCCAGCAATGTGCACTATATCCAGAACTCAAAATGAATCCCAGCTGTCAATCATTCTATATATACTGCCTATGTCCAGTAGCTTTTACACAAGCATAAACTGTCCTCTTGTTTAACAGTTATACTAATGTGCCAAAAATATCAAAATGTGTACAGATCCTACTACAGTCAAGCTGTACATATGTTTATAACAAGGTTTCCCTTTTAAAAGGGGAGCACATTTTATTATGCAAACTGTAATGCAGCATTTCGTTAAAAGTTATTTTTCAGCCTTTGCCATTCTATTTAGAAAACAGTAATTCAGCACAAAGAGCAGAAAGCTATCAGCTTGTGTTTAAACACAGTCTCCCTCTTCATGTTTCAAATGCTAAATGTTACTTTACAATCAATTTGAAACTCGCGGGGACTGGATTAAAGAAATAAACTGTAATACATTGACCATGTTAAATCAGCAAAGCTGCTGTGTTATGGAGGAAAGGATTTTAAAATTTCTCCTCCAAACACTGTTAGTTCAAATGTCGAGTGATTCATGAAGATGCGAGAGTTCTGTCATTTTGCATACTATGCCAAATTGATGATTTAATGTTTCACTAAAGCCACCAAGATTCATTTCTAGCCCAAGTACAGTCACATTTAGAGGTAAACCTGTTAGACAGGACAATACCCAGAACTGGGCACCACTACCCATGTGCACCTTTGCTGTTTCACATAAGATTTAAAATGTTCCCTGGAAAGAAAGTTACCACACTTTTTACAAAAGAGACAGTATTTTACTATAGACAATTCACTTATTTCACTAATTTGTAGTTTAAAGTCACCTGCTGTTTCTTAAATAAAAAAAAAATCTAACAAGCTAAAACAAATTCAACACAAATTGGTATTATTTTGATATTAATGTTGACTAATATTATTAGTTTTATGCTTCTTGGTGTCTTGTACAGCAGGTCTATAGCAAAACACTGTTAAATAGTTCAGGTTAGTTACAGTGAGTAAGATGTATGAGGGTTCTCCCCGCTTTTAGTAAACACATATTACTGTACCCTACTTACATGAGGGATTCATAAATGGAGCAAACTCTGTAAAATATATTACAGTATTTAACAGTGATATCAAAACATACACACACATGTATTAACCTTTGCTGAAATGGTGACCTCGAACTGTATGTAAATATAAAGTATATTGTAAATACTACAAAACGAATGGCGGCCATAAAAGAGATGTCTCCATCATGTGGTATTTACAGTAAATAACACAAGATTATGCCATGCAGCATTTCTATCAGACGTGACATTTTCTGGAAAAAAGGTAACATGACACAAGCAGAGGTGCTTGGATGGCACCAATTCTGATTCAACCACAATCCAGTGGATCACCAGATAATCAGTTTCTGCTCCGATTCTGATCCAGTCAAAAGTCAAATAATTTACCGGATTGCAGTTTTCCAATGTGATAAAATATTCAGCTTTCTGGTGCACAAGAAGTTAACTTTAAACAGCCTCACCTCATGGTGTGACTAAGTCCTCCCCATTATTCTCTCATCAGTTAAGGTGTTCAAGATTGTGTAGGTCTTTGTCCACTTACTGGATATATTCTTCTTCACTCCCCCACACCCAAGTTGCATGCTAGACCCTCCTGCACCCCGCCCAGTTCCTGTGATCCATCTTTATGATGTTTACAGAGTTACGGAGGAGAGGGTGCCACACCCAATACATACTTGGCTAAACTCCAAGGTGCAGCTGCCTTAAATGGTTCCTGAATGAGTTATGCAGGTAGTTTAGTTCAAGGCAGGCCGGGACTGCCACAGTTTGTCATACTGTCAAGAACTGTACTACCCCAGTGTAGCACCACCACCTTGTCATCTGCCGGGCCAGTGGTTCTGCACTGATGTAGTACAATAAAAACAGTGAGAAAAACAGAGGAAGCCCTGGCCAGCTATGAACATCTTATGTAACAGAATTTGGTCTGGGACCAGTTAACGTGGCAGCACAAACAGTCTGGCTAAGCACGTACTAGATTTAGCAGTCTGTCACCTTCTCAACACATCTCCATCCTCCTCACCAGACTGGCCGGCACCAGGAAGCCACCTGCCATCCCTGTAGAAATGTGTTGAGGGCTTGAAACATCATAACAGTGGGTCTTGTGGAATGGGGGGAGAGTGCGAAAGAGCATATGGTGCAATCTGGGTGGGGGGTGAGGGAAGAAATTGACTTTATGATGTGGCAGTCTCAAGAAATTATGCCTGTGATTTTAGCTAAACTTTTTAACAAACCAAATGTATTTCTGCTCACTGTCTAAAAATCATATACATGTATTTCTTAAATGCTTTATTGAACTGGTCTGTCCTCAAGTGCGTTTCCTTTTGATTCACTGCTCAGATTATACCCCCAAAAAATCGGATAACTATGGATAGTGAAAAATTGCTGGACACAGAATATGATAAATGTGTCTTATCTCACTCAAGCTGTGTTGTCTGACATATAAAAACTATACTTTAAATGACCTCCTCCTCCTCCTCCCTCCACTTGTGTAAGTAAGATTCCATCCTCATCCTGCTGGTAATCATTATGCGGCTGTTTGACCCCTTAGTGAATATATTACTATCTCTGTAGACCATCACAGCAGTGCAAAATTTTAACTGAACATATCTGCAAATGCAAATTATACAAATACACTATTGGCAACAACCATTAGTTTGATGTGCCCTCCTCCCCTGAAACCTCCTTGAAAACATAAAATGTAATACAGCAGGTGTACATCCTAGATTCCGCTGATGCTCTCAGAAGTGCTCTGTGAAGGGACATGAAGTGCCTCATATGGTGCACACCACAAATACACAAACTTCAAGTTCTTTTTTTTTTCTTGTTAATGAATTTAGTGCTCATGAAAGGTACAGAAGTGATAACACTGGAAACTGAAGCCCTCTGTTTATCTGCATGACAGATACTGCACAGGTGATCACAGTGCAAACTGCCCACCGATGTACCTCACCCTGTCAAAGAGGGACCACCACATAGGTGAGAGGGACATTCATATTCCATGCCCATTTATTATTGGCATCCATGTGGAACTGTCAACATTGGTGCTAATTAATACCAGTTGTGTTGGTGGATGTTGTGATGTTGATACCTGACCACTGGGAACAGGACTGAGAATACTAGCACTCATTTCACAGAGGTGACTGAATAGCCCTCAGGTGATAATGGCATTTGGACCTGGGCTGGATTATAATAAGTGGCCTAGTTGTTTGGAAAACAGTTCCTCCAGTTTATGTCTTCACCAGCCATAGTACAAGCAACTGCCACCAAGATTCACCAAAAAGGCCATGGCTTAGATCTGGTCTTCACATTTAGTCTTGACATTAGTAATATCAGGGTTAGTCTGATAGGGTGGTTTGGTCATCAAGCTGTACAGTCCCCTTGCGGTGCCCCTCACTGTCAAACCACTCCTATGTAGATGGTCAGATACTGCCCTGTTACAATCTTGGAGCCTAATAACCTTCTGGTGATTCTGGACATTTCGAGCGTGGTATCGGCATGTGTCGGGGATCAGAGAATACTGTGGAGGGTTAATAACAAATCCCTTAATGTAGCCTTCGACTTCCTGGCACCCTATAGTGTTTCCTCCTTGACGTCCTGATGTAGGTCATCCTAATTTGATGATGACCTTAGGCAACTGAAGACTAACGGGTGGAGATTAAAGCATTCCTGGCAGAGATCCAGTTCAGAGGAAGAAAAACTGATGCTGAATGCTTACTGTGGTGAGTATCACTGGGCAAGCACACTGAAAGACAGCTTTCTTGCGATGCATGACTGCTGAAGGGAAAATAATCGAAAGGCTCAACTCTTCAACCCTGTGGACAGACTACTAAATCCTTTCTACCTTCAGTCAGGAAGTTTTTACAGCAGAAAAAGCAGTGAGTTCACTCAATGTTTCCTTTGTAAGGTGTCCTCTATCAGAGTGGAAACCAGTCTTGATGGAGAAGGTCGCCTGAGTGGCCTTGGGGCTGCACCCAATATATAGGACTCAAGACCTTCCAGCTTTCTCTCATGTTGCTGGCTGGCTATGGTTTCAATAACTGCCGAGGTAATCAGGTGCTCCCTTTGGGAGGGGTGCTGACCCCACTAAACTGAAAAGGGCGGTGGTGAAACCCCTGCTCTAACAGCCACTGTTGCACCCTGAGGATCTGGCAAACTACAGGCCTGTTTCAAACTTCCCATATTTGGGGAAGGTAATTGAGAAGGTAAAAGCGGCACAGCTTCAGGACCACTTGGAATGTTATGAGATCTATGAGTAATTTTAGTCTGGGTTAAGATCTCGGTATAGCATGGAGACAGCACTAGTCTTGGTATTCCATGATCTTCTGGCAAGAGACAGCATTCAGTGCTCCATCTTGGTACTGCTGGATCTTTTCTCGGCATTTGACACAGTGGATCACGGGGTGCTGTGATCTGTTTGAGGTATCACGTAGGACTTAATGGGGCAGTTATGTGGTGATTTGAGTCATATCTGTCTGGCAGAGTACAGCAGGTGTCATTAGGTGGTAACATCTTGGAGACTGCTGCCCTCTGCTATGGAGTGCCTCAGGGGTCGATGTTCGCTCCTTCTTTGTTTGCCATGCACATAGTTCACCTGGGGAGATTATTACAGGGTATGGATTAGGTTTTCACTGCTGTGCAGATGATACCTAGAGCTACCAATCATTAAGGCCTCTGATTTGCGGTGATCAAAGTAATAAAATTCTGTTTTCAAGACCTGAAATTCCAGGAATTGTACTGGTGATTATCAGTCTGATTTCTGGATTTTACCTGAATTCTACTGTCATTCTTTTAGTATGTGCATAAATAATCATAATAAAAGAATGCGTAATAAACAGTGCATTAAATGAACCAAACTGAAAATAGTATAGAAAGTAAGTATAAGAAAAAAACAGGTTACTCATCAGTAACAGTACGTCTAGGAGTGGTATATGGTGTACATCCACACTTCTGGCAGTATCCTTTCCCTTTAAATATCTTGCTGGAAGGTCTTCAAGCTGGCTCTTCCCATCCACCCAGGTGGCAACTCCCTCGGCACCACCCCGTGACATCAGATCTTACCCACTGGAAGCAAGACCAGTGTGCTACTTGCAGGGGAGGTTGGGTGGGTTGCGTAGATGTACACCATATACCACTCCTAGAAAGTGCGGTTACGTAAGAAATTACTGTAACAGTAGATCTCCGAGAAATGTCTCTTGCAGTAGGTTATTATTATTCTTGGAAGGTTCTCGCAGAGGGCGCTGTCACATGGCAGCTTCTTCAGCAGTCTTTTACCAGGGACCGCCCACACATGACCTCACTTCCTTGCTCCCTATATAAGTGTGTGCAGTTGATGGTATCCTCTTTTCCCCGCCGGTTTCAGCTCGCAAAAGCGAGGACTGAAGGAAACCAAGGTACCAGTGAGTCCCAACCCTAAGTCCTTAGATCAGGATTTTCCCTGTTGGAGAAGACAGGGCGATATGCAGATTGTAACGCCTGGTAAAGGTATGGATGGTAGACGAGGTAGCTGCACTGCAAATGTCAGTAATGGAGGCACCCTTAAAATAAGCTGCTGTGGCCACTACGACCCTAGTGGAATGGGTTTGGACATGGCCTGGTTAGGACTTGCTACGTTTTTTGTAGCAAAAAGTAATGCAATGGGCTAGTCAGTGAAAGAGGATACAGTTTGCAACCAGAAGACCCTCATGACCTGGGGCAAAGGTGACAAACAGTTGTTAGGTTTTGGGAAGGACTTCGTCCGAGCAGTATAATAGCAAAGGATGCTATGTACATCCATCGTATGCAAAAGATGTTCATCCAGATTGGAGTACTCAGGGTAGAAAACCTGTAACTCCAAGGAATGATTTAAGTTTTGTTCGGAAACAACTTTAGGCAGAAAGGAAGGGTTAGTGTGAAGCTCGACCCGATCCTTATGAAAAATAAGATAAGGTTATCTGCACATAAGGGCATGAAGCTCGGAAATTCGTCGAGCAGAAGTGATGGCCACCAGAATTATCATTTTCCAGGAGAGGAAACGCAGGTTATAAGTGGCAGCTGGTTCACAGGGGTCCACTGTTAGTTTTTCAGTCATGAAGTTTAAATCCCATGGAGGGATGGGACGTTGAATAGGAGGCTTCAGATGTAATATGCCCTTCAAAAATATCTTAGCCAGATGGTGTTGATACAAAAGCCGGCCATCCAACGGTTGGTGGAAGGCAGAGATGGCAGCCAAGTGGACTTTAACAGAAGAATAGCTAAGGCCCTCCAAGGATAAGGACATTTGTTTTTTTTTTTAAGTCTCGTCAATGAGTGCTTCACAGAAGATTGAGTTAGGTGCTCTGCGAGCTGAAGCCGGTGGGAAAATGAACAGAGGATACCAGGGACCACCCACACTTGAATATGGAGCAAGGAAGTAATGTCATGTGTGGGCGTCCCTAGTAAAAGACTGCTGAAGAAGCTTCCATGTGACAGCGCCCTCTGCTGGAACCTCTCAAGAGTACTAACCTACTGCAAGAGACCATTCCGTAGATCTACTATTACAGATGATTAACCTGTTTTTCTAGAGATGTGGATATGATGTACAATCCACACTTCTAGAAGACTCATAGCAGTTCTCCAGGGAGGCAGGAGCAAGGTGTACACCCCCTACTTCGGGAACAGAGATTGGAGAATTGAGGCCCCAAAATCAGCATCCCAGCGTGATCCAAGGTCAATGTGGTAATGGGTAATGAAGGTGTGTGTTGACTTCCACGTAGCAGCCCTAAAGATTTCTTGGATAGGGATATCCCTGGAAGCAGCCACAGAGGCAGCGGTATGTCTAGTGGAATAAGCCCTTAGCCCTAAGAGAGGCTCCCTACCAGTCAACCTAGAGCAGAGGTCAGTGCAATGATATAATCCACCTGCCAATCATCCGCTTTGCTGCCGGTATGCCAGGTGCAGCTTCAGCATAGGTGACAAACAGCTGGTGAATCTCTCCCCGAACTCCAGTCGTGTGCTCCTTAAAATAGGCAAGCACTCGCCTTAGGTTCAGCATATGGAGCCTATGCTCAGCATCCGAGGTGTGGTTGGTGAAGAACATCGAGAGATTTGTCACCTGGTTAGGGTGAAACTATAACACAACCTTCGAGAGGAACTTCAGGTTGGGGTGAAGGACAACCTTGTCCATATGGAAGATCAGGTAAGGAGATGCCACCGAGAGCCGTTTTAGAAAGCAAAGGGCCTACGTCAGTGCGGAACACAAAGGAGGGAACTTTCTTCTTCCAGTGGAAAGGAAGATCTGACATCTCGGGGCAGTGCCAAGGGAGGAGCCAGCTTGAAGACCTTCCGGCAAGATATTTAGAGGGAAAGGATACTGCCAGAGGTGTGGATTGTACACCACATCCACGAACTTAGAAAATACAAGTTTTGTAGATTTACTTATCTGGTATAAGATGCCAAATTCCATGAAATTCTTTGCTGCTGCAGGCAGTCCAGATTCAAGAATTTTACCATGTTTTCTGGTAAAAACTGAAAACCAGTGCCCTTGCCTATCATGTGCACCTGACAGGGTCAATGCTGTAGCTGTGTTAGATGAGTATCTGGCTGAAATCTAAGACTGGGTAGGCTCAAGATGGCTCAGACTGAATCACTGAAGACAGAGGTTACTGGTGAAACCAGGCTGTGTGGGGCAGCAATGAATAATGACAGTGCCCTGCTGCCATCTTTAAATGGCATTACGTTATGAGCTGCTGATTGGGTAAGAAATCTAGGTGTCACTGTGAACAATGGATTGACTCTAGAACAAAAGGTAAGGTGTTGTCTCTTGTCCACCATGGCTTTTACCACTTGCAAAACATCACCCGAACTGGGACCTGGAGACCTCTGATCTAGAAGCACTGGTACACATATTTGTCACTTACAGACTGGAAATGCGCTCTACCTAGGGCTATCTGTAGAGCTGGTGCATTGTTTGCAGCTCATGTACAACTCAGTAGCCCCGCTGATTGCAGGGACCTCACAGTCTGGGCATATCATGCTGGTTCTGTGGAACTGCATTGGTTGCCAGTTGGTGTATCAGCTTCAAGAGAGGTTTGTTAATCTACACAGCCCTGGGTAGCTGAAAGACCTTTGGACTGAATACACTCCCATCTACCCCCCTCCATTTCTCTGAGGTGGGGCTCCTCTCGTTTCCACGTTCCTGCCTGAAATAATCAGGGGATGGAGCCTTTAGTGTTACTGTGCCTACCTTGTGGAACTCACTGCCTGTTTATATCTAAGGAGCCCAATCACTGGAACATTTTAAGTGGTTGCCTAAACCCCATTTGTTTAAACTGGCATTTGGGACCGACTAAGCTTTGGGTGGTGTGTTTTCTGGTTGCCTCATGTATCTTGACCTGTTATAAGCCAACTGCTTTTTTAAGATTTTTGAACTGCTGTTCTGTACTGTGCTCAGAGCTTTGGATAGGCACAAAACAAATAAACTGCCTTCCCTTGTTTAGGGGTGAATGGCCCCTTAACCCACTGCCAATTCACGGAGCCACCCAGTTCCCCCATAAACTTCACATTTTTACACAGGGCCTGTTACACCTCTGCCAGGCTTTGCAAAATGTATCCTGATGTATCCAAAATTGCTCACATCACCCTGAACCAACAGATTTTGTACATATGGACTAGCATTGCCCGAAATTATACTTGTACTGGTCTGGGATGCAACAAATAGTCTTGCTGTAATGGGAAGATGGTTTGGAGCAGTGCACTGTGGTCGATTTGCTGGGAGCCCCATGTGAGGAAAGAGCTGCTTCAACCTGGCAGAAGCAAACTGCATTATGGCCTTTGCACTAACAGTTGTCAGCAATTGCATTTTGGTCCACTGGAAGTCAAGCCCACCCCTCTGGGAGTTGATGTGGGGGAGGGGTTATAAAACAGCTCTGCTTTAAGAGAAAATAGAGTTTATTCATCTGCAGCTTTGGTTCTGCTATTACTATTCAGTTCACATTGGAACAATCTTCAAACTTCTACCACCCAAACATGTGGTCCTCCTGTTCTGACCCCAGTGCACTCAGAGCTACACTCTGGAACAGGATTCTGAGCCAAACCTTGCCGCGGGAGGTTATGTAGGTTGTGTGGATGCAAACTGAACACCAGTATTAGCAAAACACTGTATGATTACAAGTAAGAAATACAGGTTACTCACCTATAACCATACTCAGCTAGGTCATCAGAATGTCTTCAAGCTAAGCTCCTCCCACCACCTGGGTGGAATTTCCTCTGGCTCCACCCCATGACATCAGATCTTTGCATGCTGGAAGCAGAGATCTAGGTGCCACACTGTCAGGGGAGGCCAGGTATGTGGTGTGGATGTGAACAGTACACCATTCTTGAAACTACAGTTACAGGTGAGCCACCTATATTTCTAAAGGCATGGATACAGTTCACTATCCACACTCCTAGCAGTCCTCCAGGAACAGGGGGCTAGGGGCTCATCCCTATTTGGCAACAGAGGTTGGAGGACTGAGGATGCAAAAGCAGCAACCCAATGACTCATTACAACAATGCTGTAATTGGAGATGAAGGTGTGCGCTTTACACCAGGTTGCAGTCCTGCATCTCTCTGCAATGGGGATATCCTCAGAAGCGGCCACAGAGGCCGTGGGATGTCTGGTGGAATGAGCCCTAAGCCTCTTGGGCTACTCTCTACTGGCCAACATATACAGCAGCAGAGATTGATGCACGATGCAATCCACCTGCAATTGTCCTCTTAGCTGCCAGTCTGATACATGCAGCTTCAGTGTATGTTACAAACAGCTAGTGAATCTCTCCTTTCTCCCTAGACTTTGCATTCCCCTTGCAGGCTTCTCAGCATCCTGAAGGGGTCCATCTGGGACTAGGCTTGTCTGTTTTCCCTCCTTCCCCCATCTACTGGCCTTCTATGTCCCCTTGCAGGGTCCCCAGCATTCTGAAGGGTTCTTTGGGCTAGGCCCTATCCCCTCTTAGGTGTAAATTCTCACTTCTTCCCTCTCTCCCAACCCTCTCTAAATTCCTATCTACTGGTCTTCCCTGCCCCCTTGCAGGGTTCTCTGTATCCTGAAGGGTTCTCTTTGGAGTTAGTCCCTTTCCCCTCCTAGCTGTTAATTCTCACTTCGTCCCTCTCTCTCTTCCCTCTCTAAATTTCTACTGCCCTCTCCCCTTCTCTCTAGCCCCCTTAGTCCCCTTGCAGGGTTCCCTGCATCATGAAAGGGTCTTTCTGGGACTTGGCTCTTCCCCCCTCCTCACTCATTTCACCCCTCGTCGCTCACTTCACTCTACCCTTCACGTCTGCACTGGTTAACTTCCCTCTACTCTTGCACTTATTACTGTTCTCTCAATTTACCCATTGTACGATACACTGTATGTAACACCTGCCTTAAGTAAATGTATGTTAATGTTGATCTATGTAACTTGAATGTACAATGACTCATCCCTATTGTACCCCTTCCCCCCCAGGTCGCACCAGGAGATGACCAACTTGTTGCTCAGTGTGCCTTCTTGATGAAACATTTCAATAAATAGATAAAAAAATAAAATGCTGCCACGTGTTCCTTATAATAAGAGAGTACCCTCCGCAGGTCCAAGGAATGGAGCTTGTGACGGACATTCGAGACTGGTGATATACACCGGAAGGGTAACTACCTGGTTAAGGTGAAACTCCATGTAACCCCCCTGCAAATGGGGGTTCCCAAAAGACTTCCAGGAGCTTGCTTGAATGCTCCAAGCCTGAATGGTGTTTGGCATTTAAGCCATTTATCAGTGAGTGTTTTTAGAACCTCTGGTACTGTCTCTTTAAGAGCTGTCTGCTTGCAGACATAATTAGTTTGTATGGGGGACTGTGTGTTTCTTTGATTGAGTACCACTCAAGCTGCTGCCAATTCACTTCATTTTGCAGTCACTAGAGTGCAAAGGAACCTATCTGAAAGATGTAACTGTTTGCCAGAAATTATTTAGAGTAATAATGAAATTACAGTTTGTCTAACCTGCTTTCTTTGCAGTCAGAACTGTGTCTGCTAGTTCCCATTCTAGTTTTGAACTGCTGAACTGGACCAATCAGTGTGGGGTAAGCTAGCTCTAAAATGGTGCCTTGGACGAATCAGAACTTGGACTCATAATCTGAGCCAGCCACAAGAGGATTGTATGGGCAGTGACTCTGGGAGATGTAGTTTAGACTTCAGTGCCTTTTTGGACCAACAGCAGCAGTCTATTGTGAGTGACAGCCAATCCAGTCAAGAACTGGGAGGAACTCAAAGGAAGTGCCCGGTTTTGTCGGTTGGAGTTTCAGTTGAGCTTTGGCAGTGAAGAAGGAAGGAGCCCTGTGCTTTTTCAGTGTGCAGTTTTAGTCAAAAAACGTGTGTAAGGCCAGAGTTCGGTCTGCAGCTTGTGTAACAGCTTGTTAGGACTGAATCTCGTCCTGTGAAAAGAATCAAAGGATCTCTGAAGAGTAAAACCAGGCTCACCCTGTAGAAGACTGGAGGAATTGCTAAAATTGCACTCGGTCTGTCAGGAACTGAATTTGCTGTGTGTTCTCCGGTATTGTGCAGTAATTGCGATCGATACAGATGCAGCCTGCCTGGTATAGTGCTTTGTTTTATATAAATGTGTGAAGAGGTTTGTGTACCTCAAGTGAGCCCTGCTGACATTGAAGGACCCTATCTTATTTGGAGGTCGTGAGTACTAATTCAGGGTCGCTCCTGTTGAATTGCCACATTAAATCCAAATGGAATTACTGTACTGCTGACTGTTTAATTCTCCTTTCTCTGTGTGAAAGGGCCTACCAGCTGCCACGGTTTGGACTAGCCACTAGGGCTTGGGTACCCAGGGACAGTAACTGATAGGGATAGGCCTGTGCACAGAGCCATAGGTAGATTATTAGAGTGATAAGCTAATTAACCTGATTTCCCCTGTCCTTGTTATATCCCCTAAATAAATCAGAGCTGCTTGTTTCAGCAAAGTTATACTGCCTGAGGTATTTGTCTATGTTAAAGTACTGTACTGTGATTGTTGCACTGTATCTCATTTCACAGGAGGTCCCAGTGCCGAACCAGACCTGGGGTAAGTGTATACTGTGAAGGTAATTCTGATATATTGTGTGGGCCACTAGTGGAAAGAAAGGGGTTGCAGTGTCCCAGAGGGCTGTGACCAAGTTAGTTTAACTATTGTAAACCCTGACCTCTGGGTGGAGGCACCGCATTGGATCCAGGCCCTCAACCTGTTAGTGGCAAATCAGGCAGGGTAGTAGCCCTGGGATAGCGCCATCTAGGGGTTACACCTTGGAGGCTCACCGCTGGGATTGTGTGTCCTCTAGTGGCCATATTTACTGAACCACTGTTAAGAAAAATGGGTACCCGACAGAAGTGGCTGTGCACCGCTGGTGGAGTGGTGTACTGGGAGGAGATCAACTTCAAAATGCTATGCTTATCCTGGACATCCCTGGGTATCAATCACGGACACTGTGCAGGGAGTACTTTCCAAGGTGGAAGGTTTACAAAACCCTGTGGTGGTGGGTCGGCATGCTAATCTGCTCACCCACACTTTCCTGGCCCTAGTAGAGTTTAAGGATCCCATAGATAGCTCCAAAGTGCCACAGACCATTACCCCAGAGGAGCCCTCACTGCTTGGAGAGTGATAACTAAGGACAGTAAAGACCCGGGGAATCAGCCCCACCACTATCTGAAACTTTTGAGGAGAAATTTGCTGAATGGTTGCTGGGAGAGGGAAAACTGTGGAGGACTTGAAGAAACTATTCTTGCCACCTGGGGTGTTCCTCCCCAACACCCTCTCCTGCTCCAGTGCCCGTAATGGTGGCTGAACCAATGCAGACTCCTATTTCTGCACCTGCCATTAGTCACGACTCTTACCAAGGTTGAGGATCTTCTCTGGCACCTCCCCACCCCCAAGGGAGGATGACTGGGAGACCTGGATAGACTATGTTGCCCCAAGTGCTAGAATGGCAATGCTCGAAGGCAAAAGCAAAGAGGGTTAGTGAGAGCCTCCGAGGTCCTGCCCTGGCTACCATCCGTGCTAAACGGGCCAGTAACCCTGAAGCGACTGCACAGGCCTATCTTGAGGCCTTGGAGAATGTGTATGGGAGCCCAGATTCTGATGAGGACCTATGGTGGAGAGTAAGAGATGCACAACAGTACCAAGGGGAGTTGTTGTCTGTGTATGTATCTCGGCTGGAAAAATTGTTGCAAGAATGCCTCAGAAAAGGTAGTTTGCCAGCGATTGAACTGGACCGAACCAGGCTGGACAGGATCCTTAAGTCTGCCCCCTTCTCAGAACTGCTGTTGCTTCAGTTACGCCTGGCAGATCGACTGGAATCCCCACCCTCCTATGATGAGTTAATGAGAGAAATTAGGAGTTGAGAAAAGGCGACCTCGGGAGGGACCTGCACCAATAGCTGCGGCTACGACCCGAGTGACTAAGGGTGACCCATCAAGTGAAGTTCAGGGGCAGAGGTTGGCAGTCAATGAGTGCTCTGACAAGGAAAAAGATATGCCACAATGGGGCGAACTGTTGAGAGAGATCCGGGAATTCAAAACAGTCCTTTATGAAGGTCACCTGCAAGTACGGGCCCTGACCTACATCCGACTGTATTCAGTATGGGTGGGGTACCCACCCATGTATCTCCTGCTGATAACAGCTCCAAACTCAATTCCTTGACCATGGAAGTGGAGAAACTGACAGATGTCTCCAAATGCTTATCACGCCGAGACAGAAATGGCACCCAGGTTTCCAGTTAGTAATACCCCCGCCCTGGCTCCCAGTGTGGCGCCTCGGCCAGCTCAAACTCCAGAAAGTATGTTTTGCTATAATTGTGGGAAAGATGGGCACATGAAAAGGGAATGCCAGTCCCCAAAAAGACACTGACAAAGTTGCATATAGGCTACAAGGAGAGCTTCGGAGAACAAATCAGTGGTTAAGAGGTGCACGAAATGATCCCAGTGAGGGCACCAAAAATGCTAACTCACGTCCTTTTGTGGCAAGGTCAGTTGCCCAGGCCCCCACCATCGCCTCCAGACTGGTCCAGAATAGTGGGTCCCTCCATGGAGACCACTGTAAAGGTGAATGGAGTGTCTACAAGAGCTGTATTAGACAGTGGCTCCCAAGTGACAATTATGTTCCAAGATTGGTATCAGCATTTGTCAGACGTACCCTTACAACCATTAGAAGGACTGCATGTATGGGGTTAAGTGAGAAGGCCTACCCCTATTCGGGTATATCGAATTTGGCTGTCTTTCCCCTCCGTGGCTGGGTGGCCGAACAAGTAGAGACCCTATCCTAGTGTGTCCCCCACTGGACTGTATGATGGTGTCCTTTGTTGATTGGAACAAATGCTCATATGTTCGGAAGGCTGGCACAGTTGTGTTATAAAACAGGGGTCAAAGACTAGTAGAGCTTTAAGAGTTCGGCTTTAATTAAGAAGGCCTATGAGGCACAGAGAGATGCTGAAAAAACAGAACCAGAGGAACAGGTCGGAATTGTATGGAAGAAGGATCCTGAGTCTCTGATCCTGGCGCCAAATGCCCAGTGTACCTTACAGGGAGAGGTCCGTATCAGAAAGGATGTTAAGAATAAAATATTAATGTTGGATGCACCAGGCGATGGAAAATTGCCAGAGGGACTGCTGGTCAAGCCTAGTATTTTGCCCGCTAGAGCCCATAGCTTATGCCAGAAGGGTAATGGTCCAAGTTCATAATGTGTCTGAAAGAGACATTCGAGTAAACAGAGGTTGCATCCTGGCTAATGTGCATTGTGCAGACACTGCAGTGCTACCCAGCAGCAAGAGTTCAAGGAAGAATGACAGAGTAACGCCTGACTTGTTTGATTTCGCTGACCTCGCTGCCAGCTGAATGGAAAGTGAGGATCAGTGAGAAGCTTGCCCAGAGAGACCAGGTGTTTTCTTTAAAGGAATGGGATGTAGGATGCGTGCAAGGAGCTGAGCACAATATCCGCTGCATGACGAAAAGACCATTTCGTGAGAGGTCTCGACGCCTGGCACCTGCTGACATAGATGATGTGAGACGGCATCTGCAAGAGATGTTAGCTGCTGGTGTAATACAAGAATCCAGAAGCCCTTATGCTTCCCCATTGTGGTAGTGAGGAAAAAGAATGGAACAGTAAGGATGTGTGTGGATTATCGCACCTTAAACGTGGACTATCCTGATCAGTACACAATGCCCCGCATTCAGGATGCTTTGGACTGCCTAAGCGGGAGCAAGTGGTTCTCTGTGCTGGATCTCCATGTGGGTACTACCAGATCCCGATGGCCCCAGAGGACCGTGGAGAAGACGGCCTTATCTGTCCGCTTGGCTTCTATGAATTCATGAGGATGCCTCAAGGATTTCGTGCCCCAGCCACTTTTCAACGATTGATGGAGCGTGCAGTGGGGACATGAACTACTAGAGTGCCTGGTATACCTAGATGATGTTATTGTGTTTGGCAGCTCACTGGAGGAACATGAGAGCAGATTATTTAAGGTATTGGACCGACTGGAGGACTTTGGCCTTAAACTGTCCATTGATAAGTGTCAATTCTTTCAAACATCAGTAAAGTATGTGGGACACATAGTATCCACCAAGGGAATAGAGACCGACCCAAGTAAAGTTGAGGCCTTGACCACCTGGCCACAGCCCAAAATCTAAAAGAACTGCAAAGATTCCTGGGATTCTGTGGTTATTATGGCGCTCATCAAGGACTATTCAAGAGTGATCCGCCTTTACTTAACCTTACCATGGGTATCCCCAACCCACAAAAATACCAAAAGTCAGCGCCCTCAAGACTGAAAGAGTGTATTTCATCCGAGTGAAGTATTTGGGGCCCGCTGACTCCTGATTGTGAGACTGCTTTTCATGAGATCATATATCAACTTACCCATGCTCCAGTGCTGGCCTATGCCGATCCAAGAAAACCTTACGTCCCTGCACACTGATGCTAGCTTGCAAGGGTTGGGGCCAGTGTTGTACCAAGAGCATGAGAATGGCCTGAGACCAGTGGCCTTTGCCAGTAGAAGCCTGACCCCATCCGAAAAGAACTATCCTGTACATAAGTTAGAGTTCCTAGCTTTGAAGTGGGCTATTGCTGACCAATTCCATGAGTACTTGTATGGGGCTAAAATACTAGTAAAACTGACAATAATCCTTTGACCTATGTGCAGACCTCAGCTAAGTTGGATGCCACTGGCATAGGTGGCTTTCTGCATTATCTACATATGACTATGCTCTCGAATCACCGAGCAGGTCTGAACCACATAGATGCTGATGCTCTCTCCCGGAGGCCTGTTCCCCAGAATGATTGGGTCCGATTGGCAGAACCTGACATTCGGGCACTCTGCCGGAAGTTTGACAGGGAGGAACAAATGTCCACGGACGCAGTGGACTGCATGGTGGATTGCTTGGGACCTCTGAGAATTGCATACCTGCTGCTTATTGCCACTTTTCTGCAATAGACATTGGTGCACTGCCTCAGCTGGACAATGACAGTATTCATGGGCTCAATCTCATGATCCCATGATCAAAGCAGCTTAGAAGCCCTCTATGCAGGAAAAGATGTGTCCAAATTACGCTCCACTGATTTGAGAACTGCACTGTTATACAAAGAAGGTCCTAAGTTGCAACTGATCAATAAACTGTTATACAGAGAAACAGTAGACAGAGGGGACAAGTAGACAAACAACAACTAGTGCTGCCCACTGCCTTTCGAGACTCAGTACTGAGGTCCTTGCACAACCACATGGGGCACCTTGGTATAGACAGAACACTTGACTTGGTGAGATCCAGATTCTATTGGCCTAAGATGGGGCTGATGTAGACAACACATTCAAACTTGTAGTCGCTAAGCTACAGAGGAAAGCTTTATTCAGAGGGCTGCCCCCTTGTTAACATAACCACCAGTGCACCCATGGAGCTGGTCTGTATTGATTTTCTAAGTTTGGAGTCAGATCAAAGAAATATCAGTAATGTGCTGGTGGTCACTGACCATTTCACGAGATATGCCCAAGCTTTCCCCACCAAAGACCAGAAAGCATCCAGTGTAGCCAAAGTACTTGTAGAAAACTTTTTGTTCACTATGGGCTCCACAAAGAATCCATTCTGATCAAGGGAGAGACTTTGAGAGTCGTCTGATCAAAGAGATGCTTTCTCTGTGGGGAGTGCGAAAGTCCAGAACCACTCCTTACCACCCCAGGGGACCCACAGCCTGAACGTTTCAACCGCACTTTGCTAGATATGCTAGGCACCCTGCACCCAAAGGACAAGCCTAGATGGAGCCAACAAATTAGCACCCTGGTACATGCTTATAACTGCACCAAAAGTGATGCCACTGGGTTCTCCCTACCGCCTGATGTTTGGAAGAGAAGCTCGACTACCAGTAGATGTGTGTTTTGGGGTCTCTCCTGATGGGGTTCAAGCTGACAACTATTTACAGTATGTGCAAAAGTTAAAGGCCCAGCTAACTCATGCGTACTAACTGGCTCAAACCATGGCTGCCAAAAGAAATCTGGCCAACAAAGAAAGGTATGATAAAAGGTGAAAGCACAGGAACTCCAGGAGGAGATCGGGTATTGCTAAGAAATCTGGGACTGCATGGCAAGCACAAGATTGCTGACAGATTGCACCATCTCCTCACATTGTAGTGGGCAAACTAGATGATCTGCCAGTGTACAAAGTAAGGCCTGAGAATAATTCAAAAGATGTAAAACAATGCATAGAAATCATTTACTGCCCATTGGACAAATCTTAATTGAGTCTGAGCCCCTAGAAGATGCCCCTCTGGACCAGTGACTAGAGCTGCTGCTAAGAAAAGATCAAGAGAAGTCTGCACCTACAGAAGCAAAGTTAAAGTGTTCCTCCACAAGTCCCAGTTGAGCATGACTGTCAGTCCATATCGGAAGAAAGTGAGAGTGACTTTGAATACTATCCTTCTTATGAACTGAGTCAATTGTTTCGGGGCAATCCCCTAGTCAATACTGGAGAGGAAGCTGGGCCTTCTGGACTGTCTAAGCCCCCAGCTTCATCCCTGGAGCCAATGCTCCCAGAAAGTGAAGTGCAAAGCATCAGATCAGATGAAATGGAATCATTGTGCATGGTTGAACTGTTTGAGCTTTCAGGGGAGGAAAATGATAGATTGGGGCAGACTGGTGATACACCCAAACAAGAAGAGTATTTTGAGTGCCCTGACAGTCCACTGCCAGTGTCCGAAAGCTCTCCATGCGAGCCAAATGTTGTGGACTCAGAAACTGTAACTCCTGGAGCTGAAAGTGCCCCAAGTTCTAGCCTCTCTACCCCCATGGAGACTCCCCTGACAAGTGAGGACAATGCTGAAAATGAGGCTCAGAGTGCAGAGACTATAACAGTTCCCCCTAGAAAGACTGGTCGAGCTGTAAAGCCTGTGGTGCACCTCAGTTATGATTCACTTGGGAGGCCTGTGGACTTGCCTCTCAATGTTGTCCATAAAGGAGTATATGTGTCCCCGAGCTCATTGCCCAAACTGAGCATCAGTGCTAACTCCAAGTTACTTGTGTCGCCTCTAATATGGTGCCCTTACCCCATCCAGCCCCAAGGTAACTGATAGGAAGGGCCCCTCTTCAGGTTTCATGTACAAGAGGTAATAACTTGAGTTATGGTACAATGTGTATGTAATACTGTGTAAAGAGTGACGACTGCAATGTTTCAGAAATGTGTTCTTGGTAAAATGATATATTGACTGATGATTACATGTGCGAGCCTAATGCAAATGTATATGGTTGCAGTTGAAACTTATGGGGTACTTGCTTGACACGGACGCCAAGCTTTCCCAGGCCAGGAAGGGTGTAACCCCCTGCAAATGGGGGTTCCTAAAGACTTCCAGGAGCTTGCTTGAATGCTCCAAGCCTGAATGGTGTTTGGCATTTAAGCCATTTATCAGTGAGTGTTTTAGAACCTCTGGTACTGTCTCTTTAAGAGCTGTCTGCTTGCAGACATAATTAGTTTGTATGGGGACTGTGTGTTTTTGATTGAGTACCACTAAGCTGCTGCCAATTCACTTCATTTTGCAGTCACTAGGAGTGCAAAGGAACCTATCTGAAAGATGTAACTGTTTGCCAGAAATTATTTAGAGTAATAATGAAATTACAGTTTGTCTAACCTGCTTTCTTTGCAGTCAGAACTGTGTCTGCTAGTTCCCCATTCTAGTTTTGAACTGCTGAACTGGACCAATCAGTGTGGGTAAGCTAGCTCTAAAATGGTGCCTTGGACGAATCAGAACTTGGACTATAATCTGAGCCAGCCACAAGAGGATTGTATGGGCAGTGACTTGGGAGATGTAGTTTAGACTTCAGTGCCTTTTTGGACCAACAGCAGCAGTCTATTGTGAGTGACAGCCAATCCAGTCAAGAACTGGGAGGAACTCAAAGGAAGTGCCCGGTTTTGTCGGTTGGAGTTTCAGTTGAGCTTTGGCAGTGAAGAAGGAAGAGCCCTGTGCTTTTTCAGTGTGCAGTTTTAGTCAAAACGTGTGTAAGGCCCAGAGTTCCGGTCTGCAGCTTGTGTAACAGCTTGTTAGGACTGAATCGTCCTGTGAAAAGAATCAAAGGATCTCTGAAGGTAGAAACCAGGCTCACCCTGTAGAAGACTGGAGGAATTGCTAAAATTGCACTCGGTCTGTCAGGAACTGAATCTGCTGTGTGTTCTCCCGGTATTGTGCAGTAATTGCGATCGGATACAGATGCAGCCTGCCTGGTATAGTGCTTTGTTTTATATAAATGTGTGAAGAGGTTGTGTACCTCAAGTGAGCCCTGCTGACATTGAAGGACCCTATCTTATTTGGAGGTCGTGAGTACTAATTCAGGGTCGTTCCTGTTGAATTGCCACATTAAATCCAAATGGAATTACTGTACTGCTGACTGTTTAATTCTCCTTTTCTCTGTGTGAAAGGCCCTACCAGCTGCCACGGGTTTGACTAGCCACTTCAGGGCTTGGGTACCCAGGGACAGTAACTTGATAGGGATAGGCCTGTACAGGCCATAGGTAGATTATTAGAGTGATAAGCTAATTAACCTGATTTCCCTGTCCTTGTTATATCCCCCTAAATAAATCAGAGCTGCTTGTTTCAGCAAAGTTATACTGCCTGAGTGTATTTGTCTATGTTAAAGTACTGTACTGTGATTGTTGCACTGTATCTCATTTCACAGGAGGTCCCAGTGCCGAACCAGACCTGGGGTAAGTGTATACTGTGAAGGTAATTCTGATATATTGTGTGGGCCACTAGTGGGAAGAAAGGGGTTGCAGTGTCCCAGAGGGCTGTGACCAAGTTAGTTTAACTACTGCAAACCCTGACCTCTGGGTGGAGGCACCCGCCATTGGATCCAGGCCCCTCAACCTGTTAGTGGCAAATCAGGCAGGGGTAGTAGCCCCTGGGATAGCGCCATCTAGGGGTTATATCCAATATTACCATTTGGAAGGAATTCTGGGTTGGGGTCAAAGATGACCTTGACCCAATGGAAGACCAAATAAGAGGACTCTGCCAAGAGTGCCTGGAGTTCATTGATCCTTCTGGCTGACGTGATAGCTGTGATGAGATAGGCCCACATGTATATGTTTAACTGTTCATATATTATGCACACATGAGCTGTTTCAGAATTAAGCCACTGTTCCTTTAAGAATTCTCTCAGGAAAAGCCTGGGGAAAGATTAAAAAGACCACTGAGTTGCTGAGTCTCTCTCTCAGACATGGTTGCATAACAAAAGACTAGAATCCAAGAACTAGTTTAATTGAATTAATTTAAAGAGCAGCTGATGCTTTCAGGAGAACTAAAACAAAACATAATATTTAGACACAGTTTGTCTCATATTTCACATTAGTTCTGTATTTCTTCTCCCCATTATTTACTATTGGTGTAATTTGCATGAAAACAGGATCTCTGCTACTGATGAGTTGATCTAGTCCTGTTGCTTTTTCCCTACATGAGATCATAATGTACTGCTTGTGACATCACAGTTACTCCCATGGCAACAGGCTTTGATGTCACAACACAGTAGTATGACTTGGAGTAGGGAGTAAGCTCCATAGGCAGATGAACTCTAAGGGATAAATACAATGCAGTCATGCAAATTTCCTCAGTGATAGACAACGGGGAGAAGAAGTCTACAGAACATATATGGAATGCAAGCTGAATTGTACCTAAATATATTGTTTGTTAAAGTTTTCTTTGTCGAGTCAGCAGCTCTTTAGGATTCATTTGGGTCTGAATGCTCACACCTCAAACCCAGGAGAGTGGAGACGAGCAGTCTGGGGTCTATTGTATTCTATGCTGAGGATTCCCTTAGATCAAAGGGCAGATATGTCTACTGCCAGTAAATGCTCAGCTGAGACTATTAGTGATCCAATACTAGTTGCTGATGTGTTTAACCAGTTCTTTACAGATCTGGACAAATTTAAGACTCTTTCAACTGGCTCACCTCTGTGAGCCATCCCCTCTGACCTCTGTGACCCTCTGATAAAATATCGTGAATTCCACTTCAGGTTATGCAACAGAAAGGAGGTGTTTGATAAGCTCAAACTTATAAATGAGGATACCTCTGCTGGTTATGACAACCCTGAGCCCTCCGGCTGCTTAAACTAGCTGCTCTTATCCTTGCTGCTTCCCTGGCATCCCACTTTAACCTCTTTCTCTGCTGCAGGGCATTATTCCTGATAAACGGAAAGTCAGACAAGTGGTCCCAGTGCACAAAGGTAGTCCTGAGAACCCGCTGAAAATGATTGGCCCATATCCATACTCTGCACCCTGGCTAAAAAGCAAGAAAGATTGGTCTACAACCAGTTACAAGGTTACACTGAGACAACCGCCTTACTAACAGATGCCAGCACATATTTCAGAAAGGGCGTGGCACACATAATGCACTGGTCTGCCCCACCTCTGACATTTTCAGCCCTATGGATGCTGGACAAGCAACAGGTGCCATCTTTATAGACCTAACCCAAGGCGTTTAACCTAGTAAATCACAAGTCCACCTATCTAACCTATGGAGGCTCCGCCATTACCCACTCTACTGTACATCGTTCAAATGTTACCTGACAGATAGCAATCAGCTAGTCAAATGGGGGATAGTTTATCCACAATATGTGTGGTCACAGAAGGAGCACCTCACGGATCTATCCCGGGCCCTATGTTGGTTTCCTTCTTTATCAATGAGCTGCTTGATCAATATCAATGAGCAAAAGCACTACTCTGCTCTGGTGATGCGGTACTTTACAGGTGTCACCCCAACTTCGACTAAATTTTATCAGATCTTAAATCCAAATTCCAGTCAATCCAGTCCTGATTCATGGCTAATAAATTAACTCTTAACTCTAAAAAGACCAGATCAATGTTACTTGGAACTAGGAAACTGTGACCAGACAGGAGTGAGCTAATGAATAAGTGCCACTTCTGGAATTCCTCTTGAGGTTGTGGACTCTGTAAAATACCTTGAAAAGGAGCTCTCATTTATGTCTCACACAGTTAAAGTGAATAAGCTTATTAATGAGAAAAATAGGTTGCTCACCTGTAACCGTAGTTCTAGGAGTTGTATATGGTTCACATCCACACATATAGGCAGTCTCCCATTAACAGCTGATCTTGCTGGACAGTTTTCAAGCAAAGCTCCTCTCACCACCCGGGTGGTATATCCCTCAGCTCTGCCCTGGGACATCAGGACATGGGTGGTGTGGATGTAAACCATATACCACTCCCAGAAAGTACAGTTACATAAGAACTTACCGTAACAGTAGATCTTCCGAGGACTGTCTCTTGCAGTAAGTCATTACTTATGGGAGTATCCACCAGGTGGTGCTGTCACATGGCAGCTTCTTCCAGCAGTCTTCCGTGGGGGCCGTCCACATGACATCACTTCCTGTGGATGTGTATGAGTGGGCGGCCCACAGTACCCTCTGTTCACCAACTGGTTTTGGCGAGCATGGCCTGGAGCGAGGTAAACGAGGGCCAGAAAAACAGACAGCGATCCCACCCAACGTCCTAAGTTGCAGATGTGAGGCAACAAGGCAGGGGGACAGAGGGTGGGGGACTTACTGCAAAAGACAGTCCTTGGAAGATCTACTGTTATGGTAAGTTCTTACGTAACTGTACTATCTTTGACGGACTGGTCTCTTGCAATAAGTCATTACTTATGGGAGATTACCAAGCAGTAAAATCCAAATAGGAGGAAAGGCAAGGCTGGAAGCTGGGCCAGAGGGCACACCCGACGGTTGAGCCTGTGCAAAACCCAGCTGCCAAAGAAGCTAACTTCACAGGAGATATGTCAACTTCAACCGCACCCGCTCTGGCAGACAGGCCAAAGGTGAGGAGGACAACATGTATGATATTTAGTAGAAATGTCAACTCAAACCTCTTCCATGCAGGTAGACAGGCCAATGGTTAGGTGAAGACAACTGGCATGAAATCAAAGAGAAATGTCAACTCAAACCACACCCGCTCAGGCAGATAGGCTCAAAGGTGGGTGAGGGCAGCATGCAGGAGGCATGATGTAGAAAGAACTGTAGGTGGCCAGGCACAGTGATTCATCCTGACAAGGCAGAGGCCGACAGGCTCTGGCATAAAGTCAAATCCAGTAGAAAAATGAGGAGAATGGATCAGAAAGCATAAAGCGAAGCACCATGGAAAAAACATCCCGGATGGTCAGAGGAAGGAACAACTTAAGGGCTCCAAAAGGGACAGCAGCAGGAGTTCCAATCTGATCTACATGGAGGAGCGAAGCATCCAGTCCAGGAGCAAGCCTCCAAGAAAAGGTAAGGAGATCCCCAGGCACCACTGAGGCCTGCAAGAGGAGGCTGGGGAAATCCTGAAAAGCAGTTTAAGGCACAGAAGCGGGTCCCGCCCCAAGTGAGCGGAGGGTACGCCGCAGAGGGGCAGACTGAGCCACCCCCCGGAGGCCTTACTGCAGTCCTGAGAGGCACCCCCAGTAGGGGGCTGGACATGAGGTGGCCCGCCCGCAGGGGTGGGATCTGGAGGCATGATAGAGTTCCTGAACAGACCGGAGAGTGTGCCCCGAAGCCTGAAGGGAATCCAGGATGGACTGAGCACCAGGTTGAAACAGCAGTTTCTCAGAAAAAGGGGCATCAGTGACTGACAGCTGGATGCTGGTCGGCAAACCAGAGACCCGCAGTCAGGTGAAGCGCTGAAGGGTGACGCCAGAGGCCGAAAGGTGGGTCAATGCATCAACCGCACTGAAGCACGCATGGAGCAGGTGACGGGAAAGGGAAGGCATGGCAGACAGTGGCTGAGCTGATCAGGGTCATGAGGGGCAAGCTGAGTGGAAGCAGGACGAGACCAACTATGCGAGACTGCATGAATACGCAGGAATCAAAGGTGGCACAACCATGGCAGGCTCCTTGGGAAAGTCGAGGTGGGCAGCAATGTCTGACGAAAGGAGTCCTGATCCGTAGCACGGAAGCCAAAAGCATGCTGGATCTGCAGCATGAGTTCCATGAAGGAGGATCTGGGAGAGGGAGGGATCAGGCGGTTCAGGAGGCTGCTCCAAAATGAGGATGCAGACGGGGGAACCAAGGTCCCCATGGTCCGAGAGGTCCCTCCAGGAACTTCCCCATGAAAGGATCCCCATCCAGGAATCTCCATAACAGGAGTCCACATAAATGGGAGGAGGAGGAGAGGACCAGGTGACAAGCGCCAGATCCGGTCACAGGTGCCTGGGTGGAGGGAAGGGGAGGGAAGGGGGAATGGGATGAGGCCGGACCCTGACCCATGGACTGTAGGACCTCCAGCACAATGCAGGTGATGCTCAGCACCTGTGATGGGGAGAGATCCAGAAAAGGAGGGTGCATAAGGGTGGTGCTAGGAGGAGGGCAAGCCATCCCTGGAACAACTGACCCCAAATAGTGGGGGAAGGCACTCCAACCCTTGGGGTCCGGGACCGGCTAAGGGGTAAGGGACTCAGGGTTGGGTCCTTTCAGCAGGGCCAAAGGCCCGGGAAAAGTCACATCTAAAGGGTGCAAAACAGGCAACAGGGAGGAGACCCTCGAGGACACTGAAACAAGGTGCCGGTGCTGGGATGAGTGGGGGGGGGCACGGGAGCAAAGCCCAGAGAAGGTGGGGTCCCAGGCTGGGCAGTCCTTATCACCAAGGGAAGTATCCCTGTCAAGGAGGGACAGAGTAGAGGCTCCTCCGTCGACGGTGGAATCATCCCCATCAATGAGAGACCAGAAACAAGCCTCTTTGTCGATGGTGGAAGCCGTCCCGTCGATGAGGCATACAAAACACGCCGTTCCATCGACAGGAAAGGCGTCCCTGTCGAGGAGGAGTGCCCCTTCAATGGAGAATATGCCTCTGTCGATGACAGAACAGCAGAATCATGTCCTGTCGACGGGAGAAGAGCGCCCGTCGACACGGGAGAGCAAAGAACATGTGTCATCAACGGGGATGGGGCAACACAGCCAGTCGACAGAAGACATTCAGAAACAAGCTCCACTGACGGGACGAGACCCGCTGAAGATAAAACAAGCCCAGCAGGCTCAGTCAACAGGGGGAGCGGCCCAGACAACGAGGAATGCTCCATCGACGATAGAGGAGCCACCATCGATGGAGTAAGGTGGAGGGAGTGTGACTCCTGCTCCCTCCTATGCCTGGAATGAGTGCTCTTGACCGGAGAACCTTTAAGGCAGCCCCAGAAGTCCATTCCAGCCTGGTTGAGTGATCAGCCTTGATCAAGGCCCAGCAAGAGAGCCTGGGCCAGGGAGCAGCAGGGGTGCTGTGAGCAAGGAAGGCCAGGGGGCACTGTGAGGAGCACAGGCCCGGCCTAGTGAAAGTAGAAGAGCCAGGGCCTGGGAGAAGTACACATACCCAGGACCAGAGGCAGGGGCTGGGGGTGCAGTGAGTGGTGCACAGGCCAGGTTCCAGGAAACAGAACAGCCAGGGCCTGGGAGTGTTCCACAGGCCTGGCAGAGAGAAGCAAAATTGGGCTGGGCTGTTAACAGCAGACCTAGTGAATCCCCAGACCCAACAAGAGTGCCTGGGCCAGGGAGCAGCAGGTGTACCGGGAGCTCTAATGGAACACCGGGCCTGCTGTATAAAAGAAATCTGGGGATACTGTGAGTAGGTCACAGGCCCGGAACAGAAGGCAGAACAATCAGTTTAAGTTCGAGTCAAAGACTGCAACCCAGGAGGTCAGGAGAGCTGACTATGCGAGCTAAAGCCGGCAGGAAAATGAACAAAGGGTACTGGGGTCCGCCCACTTTTATACACATCCACAGGAAGTAATGTCATGCGGGCAGCCCCCACGGAAGACTGCTGGAAGAAGCTGCCATGTGACAGCGCCACCTGGTGGATACTCCCGTAATGACTTACTGCAAGAGACCAGTCCGTAGAAGATCTACAATTACTGATGAGTAACCTATTTTTCTAGGGACGTGGATAAGGTTCACTTATCCACACAGTAGACTTCCAACATTTCTCAAGGAGGAGGAAGCAATGCATGCACCCCTATTTGGTGAATAAAGATTGGAGAACCTAGGTCCCAAAAGCAGCATCCCAGCGTGATTCAAGGTTGAAGCTGTAATGGGAAATGAAGGTGTGTGCTGATTTTCAGGTAGCTGCCCTACAGATCTCCCCTATGGGGACATCCCTGAAAGCAGCCACAAAGGCAGTGGTATGCCTGGTGGGAGGAGGCCTAAGCCCTACGGGAGGCTCCCTACCAGCCAACCTATAGCAAAGGTCGATGCAGGATGTGATCCACTTGACAACTGTCTGCTTAGCTGCTGGTCTGCCAGGTACGGCTTTAGTGTATGTCACAAAGAGTTGGCGAGCCTCACCCTGAACTCCAGTCATATGCTCCCTAATAAGAAGAGAGCACTCGCCACATGTCCAAGGTATACAGCCTATGGTCAGCCTCCAAAGATGGGCTGGTAAAGTATACCAGTAAGGTAATCACCTGGTTAAGGTGAAACTCAAACACTGTCTTCAGGAGGAACTTCAGGTGGGGCAAAGGATGACCTTGTCCCTGTGGAGAACCAAGTAAGGAGACTTCACTACGAGCACCTGGAGCTCAAGGATACATCTGGCAGAGGTGATAGCCACCAAGAAGGCAGTTTTCCATGACAGGTGTGATATCTCACACCTGTGCATAGGCTCAAAAGGTTTTCAGTCTCACACACTCTGGGTACCCAGGTAGGAAAACGGTGGGCTAGCCAGGAACATTGCAGCTGGTTTGGGCCCTGTGACGGCAGAAAGCAACATGCACCACACACACTATTTATAATTTGGAGCCGGAGGGCTCAGTTTGTGAAAGAAAAGGCAACAAGACAACCAGATGACAACACTTTTAGATTTAGCTGTTGTTGCAGGGAGCTACCCTGATGTTTACTCACGATACCCAATACTGGATGCAGGCAGGATGAAATCAAGACTGCAGGCTGTTGAGCTGGAGTGCCCGGAGAAGCAGGGCCCACACAAATCACCAAGGCGTTGTTCCTGTTCAAGGCGTTGAGCAGGGGGCTGATCCCCAGGCCGGTCTCTTGTCGAAGACTTTCTCTGCGTAGCAGGTATTCTAGCTGGGCCAGTGTACCAGGGCCCAGGCAAACAGAAATGGATACGGATTCAGTCCATGGAGCTGGACACAGCCTCCAGCAAGCAAAACACAGTTCAGACACACAGTGGGGAACCAAATCACGACCCACTATAAGCACACAGCACATTCACATGTAAGGAAATTCCACTGTACCAGGCAAATGACTCTCTGGTCGCAATTACAGAGTCTCTGCACAATCCGGGAATTCAAAGGTAGCTGGAAGTCCTGACGGGCCGATCGCATTCAGCGAATCTTCGGTCTTCTTCAGGTTAAAGCCTGGTCACAATTCAGTGGCTTAATTCACTCTCCAAGTTTGATTCGTCCGAAACATGTCTCTCTCAGGAACAGCAGGCATGCGCCAGGCCAAACTCAGGCCTTCCACAGTTCTCCCGCGCAACCACCATGGATTGCTGCTTGAACTAACTCAAGCTGTTACTTCTTCACTTCCCAACTCAGATCTAACTGAAACTGCAAGCAGTGTGAGACTTTCACCAAGATCCAAACGGTTCGGTTGGCTAATCTGTCTGTCAGTCACAACAAGGATTCCTTCTTCAGGTTATTTTAGGTGCCAAAAGCCCAAAAAGTACAGTTACGTAAGAACTTACCGTAACAGTAGATCTTCGAGAACAGCTCTTGCAGCAGGTTACACCATTAGGACAGATGCCAGGACCCCACGGAAAAATTCTAGCTAGCAATATATCCAGCAGGGGACTGCCTCAGATGTTGGCCCGGCCCCCGACATCAGGCATCATATAAAAGGGGGAGGTCCCACAGCATCCCCAGTTCTCCCACCGGAGACTCCCATCCCAAAGGTGACATCTGAAGGGGAGATCGAGGATCTGATTCCAAAGGAAGGTTCGATAACATAGTTACTGGATGGCGTCAAAGACGCTGTAACCTAAAGACTAGGTTGGAAGGCTCAACCTCCTGAGGGGAAGGTAGAAGGGAAACTACCTGCTGCAAGAGCTGTTCTCGAAGATCTACTGTTACGGTAAGTTCTTATGTAACTGTACTATCTTACTTCGAGAAACAGCTCTTGCAGCAGGTTACACCATTAGGACTGATTCCCAAGCAGTTAGAACTACTTCCTGATCGGAGGAGGATAGGAGAGATACTGGTGGACCAGATTCAGGACAAAGTCCTTGAAGGACCGCCAAGCTGAAACCTGTTCTGCACCTAGAAGCAATATCCAGACTGTAATGCCTGATGAAGGTGTGAACAGTGCTCCACGTTGCTGCTGCACAGATGGCCGATGTGGAAACGTTCTTGAGCACTGTGAAGGAAGTAGCCACCCCCCTCATGGAGTGACCTTTAACCGGTCCCGGTAAAGGTTTGTTGCGCTTCTGGTAACAGAACAAAATGCATTTAACAAGCCATCTGGAGAGCGATTACTTCGACACAGGTGCACTCTGCATCCTGTGCGCAAAGGATACAAAGAACTGGTCTGACTTGCAATGGGATCTGGTTCTAGCCAGATAGTATCTGAGGCTCCTATGAATATCTAAGGTATGCAACAGGGCTTCTCTGTTGGAATGGTTAGGGTAGTACACCGGAAGGTCGATATCCTGGTTGAGTGTTACAGCCGAGACCACTTTGGGAACAAACTTAGGATTTGTCCTTAAGGACACCCTGTCCTTATGAAAAACCAAATAAGGATCTTTGCACATAAGTGCATGAAGCTCAGAAATTCTTCTGGCGGAAGTAACAGCAACTAAAAATAGTGTCTTCCAGGTGAGGAGACGCAGCTCGCAATCCGCGTCTGGTTCAAAAGGGGGTAGCGTAAGCTGCTCTAGGACAAAGGGGATATCCCAAGGTGGAATCGGGTCTTTGATGGGAGGTCTCAAGTGGAGAATACCACGTAAGAAAGTGCAGGAAGTCTCTAGCTGTGCTATAGACCTGTGACCTACCGGTGAATGGTATGCCGAAATGGCACAGAGGTGTACCTTAACAGAGGAGTAGGCGAGCCCTACTTCATAGAGGGATAGGAGGTAATCCAATACTGACCTCTCTGAGCAGTCTAATGGGGTCAGTCCATGAGCCTGAGCCCAAATGCAAAATTTCTGCCATTTTATGGCGTAGGTGGCATGAGCTGATGGCTTTCTTGCCACCACCAAAATGTCTGCAACGTCTTGCGAGACCTCGTGTCGCATGACTGCTATGTACTTAGGAGCCAAGCATGTAGGCTCAGCGACCAAGATCCAGATGGACCAAGAAGCCTGCCTCCTGGGACAGTAGGAGAGAGCTGAATGGCAGAGGCACTGGAGGTTCCTGGGCCAGTCAGTATAGGAGAGGGAACCATATTTGCCTGGGCCAAAAGGGTGCTACAAGTATGAGAGATGCCCGTGCTTGTCGGAGCTTCAAGAGAACCCTCTGGATCAAAGGGAAGGATGGGAAAGCGTAGAGGACCTGCTTGTCCAGGAGAGGGACAACGCGTCTCACCAGAAAACACCAGGCCCTGGATCTAGCGAGCAGAAATTGGGCAGTTTTGCGCTGGATGGGGACGCAAAGAGGTCTAATTCTGGTGTCCCCCATCTGTGAAACAGGTCCTCTACTACTTCCTGTAGCAGTTCCCATTCATGGACTCTGGCCTGTGATCGGCTGAGACTGTCCGCAATGGTGTTGTCCACTCCATGAACATGCACTGCAATGCCCAATCCCATACCCTCTTTGCCTCCCTGCAAAGGGGATAGGAATGAGTGCCTCGTTTGTTGAGATAGTATATCACCGTGGTGTTGTGTTTGTAACAGGAGAGTACCACGTGGAATCTCCAACTGAAATGCCTGTAAGGCGTACAGGACCGCCCTCATCTCTAGAATGTTTATGTGGAGATGAGATTCCAGAGACGACCAGGAGCCCTGAGTCCTGATGCTGTTCAGGTGAGCTCCCCATCCAGACCCCGAGGCGTCCATGGAGAGAGTCATAGCGGGGCGGGCGCTACGAAGGGGGACTCCCATAGAAAGGTGCTCTGGGACGAGCCACCATTGCCAGTCACGGATGACGGCACTTGTAATCTGGACTGCATGCTGCAGTTGGTCTCGCTTTTGGTCCCACTGGGCTCGTAACATTCATATGGGGTCGAGCTAGGGGAACCATCGTTATGGCAGCTGCCATGTATCCGAGCAGGCAAAGAATGGTCCTGGCTAGGACCGCTTTCTCTCCTGTTATGTCCCTTATGAGGGACCTGATGCATTCCACCTTGTCCTGAGGTAGGAATACCCTCCCTTGATTGCTGTCTAGAATTGCACCTATAAATTGCAAGTTTTGAGATGGAAGGCAACATGACTTCTCCCGAATGCTGGTGATGCCCAGCTATTGGAAGCGGGAACGGGTGTCCTGAATCGCAGCCATCAACGCCTCCCGAGAGAGGGCCATGAGGAGACAGTCATCTATGTATGGAAACACATAGTAGCCTTGTCTGCTGAGAGCTGCTGCTATGACTTCCACACACTTCGTGAACACTCGAGGCGCCAAGGACAGTTTGAAGGGGAGAGCTTGGAACTGGTAGTGGTGTCCCAGAAACTTGAAGTGCAAAAATTTTCGATGCACTAGAGCAATCAGGAAATGGAGGTAAGCGTCCTGCATGTCCAGCGATGTGAGCCATGCGCCCTCTTTGAGCATGGGAATGAGACCCGGAAGGGTAACCATGTGAAAGCGTTTGTACAACACAAAGGTGTTGAGATTGCTGAGGTCTAAGATCGGGCGCAAGTCCCCTGTCTTCTTTGGAACCAGGAAGAAGTGAGAATAGTACCCTCTTCCTCTCTGATCCCTTGGTACTGACTCTATGGCATCCTTGTCCAGGAGTGCTAAGATCTCCTGCCGAATGTGCAGGGCATGCTGACCCAAATACTGGGAAAGCAGGGTAGGCCTTGAAGGTGGCTGGTTGAGGAACTTGATAGATTGTCCTTGATGCACTAGATGAAGCACCCACCGGTCGGAGGTTATCCTCTGCCATCCCGGAAGGTAGTGAGAGATGTGACCCCTGGCCTTCTCTTCCCTTAGATCCAGAGGAGGTGTGGGGGCCGGGAAGGAATCATGCTGTGGTGGTATTTGTCCCTGCGGGCTGGGCAGACTTCTGATGTTTCTGGCCCTGGCCCGAGGGGAACCTAACTTGACCTTTTTTACCAAAGTTGCCCTTTGGATGCTGCTGGCGGAATGTGGCTGCTGCCTTTGCCGGCCGCATGCTGAAGCGATTCTGGTTTCTACAAAGGAACCAGATTTGGGCCTGTACATAGCCTGCAGTCTTGTCTGCCTTCCCCGCGCCCTGTAGCTCTGGTGATCACTCTTCGATTCCTCACCGAACAGGACCGCTCCATTATAGGGAATGGCCAGGATGTTCTTTTTGACATCTGGAGTAAACGAGACTCTCAGCCAGGAGTGTGTCTGAGACAAGCGCCTGTGGCTGCTCCCTAACCGCCAAGTCCAGTCCTTCAAGCAGCTCGGAGTACACTGGGTCCCCGTCTGACCCAGTTTGAAGGAGATTAAAAGTTTCGTCCTTCTTTTTGCTATCTGGGAAGTCTTTCATAAGGTCTTGGCCCTGTTCCCATAGGACGTTCTGAAACTGCACCATGTGTGTTAAGTAGTTCAAAGACCTTATACAGCATGTAGCAGCTGTGTACATGTGTCTTCCTAGTGAATCTAATTGCTTAGATTCCTGATCCGGTGGCTGGGTACTCAGATGTTGAGGCCGTTGAGACTGATCATGAGAGGCTGTTATGACCAGGGAATCAGCCAGGGGTTGTTGCGCCAAGTACGGGTCCTCCAGTGGAGCCCCACAGAGGTGGTCAGCCTTCTCCAGAACTGCTGGAGTAGAGTGTGGACATTTCCAAGCAGCCTTGGTGACGTCCAGAAGGTGTCCACCAATGGTGGGACCACCACAGGCTTCGGATCTTTCTGCCGAGATATCTGGCAAGGGTTGTCTCTGGGTCCAAGTCCTCTGTCTCCCACCCCATGTTTTCTTGGATGTGGCTCATAATTTCTGAGAATGAGGGATCATCTGGTGGTGACCTGGGGAGGTCTCGTGGGTCGAGCGATGGGGAGACTAATGGGAGAAGCAGACCTGGAGGTGTCGGATGAATCCAGCCTTGAGTCATTCCCCAGAGAGGATCATCTGCCTCTGGGCCATTTAGGGCTGGGAGATCCTGAGGGAGTCTTTGATGGGGGTCTTTTCCATTCACGTGATTTGCCCCTGAGAGGTGGTGTAGGTTCCTTGGAGGTCGAGGGTCTTTCATCAGCAGAGCCTCTAGGAGGTGGTGGTGGAGGTGGTTTGGTGGGCACTACATCTTTCTTAATGGTATCCCACCAGAAAGTAAATAGGTCTTTGACCTCCTGCAAATTCATACCCATCAATGGGCCCACCATCGGTGTTGGCCTGTCAGCGGGGTCGGACATCGGGCCTTGGGGAACAACCGGGTCTGGTGATGGTTCCCTAGGCAATCCGATGTCCTCTGTCGCCTGTCTGGTCATCAGGCAGCAGGTGACCTCCTCTTCCGAAGACCCCTGTCGACCAGTGTAAGCTGGCCTCACTGGGGGCCAGTGTCGGTTCCCTGGCCCATTTGGCGAGCATCGAGTCGGTCGGCCATTTGGACTCTGAGGTCCTTTTAAGGGATGTCAGCTCCGTTGTCTTCCTTGAAAGGACGTCTGGTCCTTTTGGGGGTTGTGAGACCGATCGGTGATTGGTGTCCCGGTGTCGGTCAGACACCCCGGTGCTCTGATTTGAAGATGACTTCTACTTGTGCCTGTCCGAAGTCCCAGGCCTAGTAGCAGAGTTGGGCGTCCAGGGATCCTTCATCTTCAATGGGTGCAGGGAGGCTGAGGAACCTCCTGAAGACCTTACCTTCACTGGGGGGGGCTGAAAGTGGGCCTGGGAAGGCAACCTGTCCGATTGTGTGGAGCTGGAACTGGCTCTAGACTCAGAGGCCCGACTTGGAGATCTAGACCTACCCTTGTCCTGATGTTTGTCCTGGTGCTTCCCTGATTTATGGGAGGAGTCCCCCCCTGGAGGTAGAGGCTTTTTCCATTTGTTTAAGTTTTTTTTCCAGAAGGAACCCCTGAAGGGCCTTTTGGTGGTGGATCCTGGTCCTACTGTTGAATTGTTTGCAGGTAGGACAGGCCTGTATATCGTGCTCTGGGCCAAGGCACCGCATGCAGGTCATATGGTGGTCCGTAAATGAATCTGCTTTCCGCAAGCGCACTTGGAGGGGTGTCCTTCGGTAGAAGGAGTACGTGAAGTAGACATGGATTTTTGAAATTAAGGAGATTTTGAAGATTTCACACGTCGTTCATCTGTTCAAGGCATCCGTGAAGCCGATGCTGGCGAGTTGACGGCGGGAAAAGAACTGGGGATGCTGGGGGACCACCCCCTTTTACATGATGCCTGACGTTGGGGGCGGGGCCAACATCAGGGGCGGTCCCCCGCTGGATATTGCTAGCTAGAATTTTTCCGCGGGGTCCTGGAGCCTGCCGGCTTCAGTCCTAATGTAAAGTGTAACCTTTGCAAGAGCTGTTTCTCGAAGTAAGATCTGCAATTCCTATAAGTTTTGGCCCCACCAAGCCCCTATAGGCAGGCTCCATTTTAGAATCCCAAATGTACTGACTGGCCCATTCTGCAGTCCAGGACCAAGATAATGGAAACAAACAGAACTGTCCATGCTGCAAAGAAAGCAGTTTAGAACACACTGCAATATCATTACTACTCCAACAAATGATCAGCAAACAAGTACATCTTCTAACAGAGCTCCCTCTCAGATTAATTATGACTACAATCCAGGCAGCTCTTAAAGAGATAGTACACAGAGACTATACAGGCACTCTCTGGCAATCACATTTAAACTGCTAAAAAGCGGGACACCAACCTGGCAGGGAGCATTTAGGCAAGCTCAAGAAAGACTTTTCGGGAACCCCCCATTTGTAGGGGGGTTACAATTGCACAATAGATCAAGTAAGGTTTGCAGCAAAAAAATGAAGGTTAAAAAAAAAAAAAAAAAAAACACGAATAGGCAGACTGGGTGGGCCAATTGGCCCTTATCTGCCATCACATTCTGTGTTTCTATGATGGGGATGTGATTTTTTTACCTCCCTGATGTGGTAAGGAACACGGCTATGAGACTGGTTGAGGGGTTGGGGCTCTGCCTGAATAAGTCAGAGCAGTGCTACTGGCAGAGCTGAAGCAGGGCCACTGGATGCCAAATTAGGGCAAGGTTCGAGAGAGGCAGACACAGCTGGGATAGACTGACCGGCAATGGGTTGACCCCTGGGCAAAACGTCCAAGAGCTCACTGTTGCTAGGCTGTTCCATCCCATTTGCTTGTGCTCAACATTGATGGCGAGAGCCAGATGATGAAAAGAAGGAGCTTGACATTGACCACTGCAGCCAATGTTTGTGGCAGCAATCTCGACCTCGAGTGTCAACTGTGTAGTCGATGTGGCACTGGTACCTACAGGTCCTTATATTCCACCATTCTGGGTATGAGACAAACCAGAGGTGGTGCTAAAGTCAGAACTACAGGTGTAGACTGCACCAGCTTGGACTGGAATGGGAGTTCAGTCAGGTCTGCCCAAACTTTGAGCTAGTGCTTTGTCAGTACTGGCATCTGAAAGAGGGAAGAGTCCTTGGTCAAATCCAAATTCATCTCCAACAGGGTCAAATGGCTTTCTGACTGACAATAGGTTTGCAGACTGCTCCAACAGTGATACTGCTGGCAAAGCAACAGACGTTATGCACTGTTCAACATCCGCTAGGGGTGATCGATCCTGTGAAGCCTCTGATGGAGGAGAATGTGAGGGCTTCCTTGACCCACTGTACTCCCATGATCAGGGACAATTATTTTTCTTAGACTTACCTTGGTAAGGCTGCAATTCATCCCTGAAGAAATGGAGCAATATGAAAAAGTTCTGCAGACTCTCATCTTATGTAGGAGTCACCAGACCAGAGGTGTACTTCTCTCTCGGCAATAGAAGCTCCAGAATGGGCACATCCTCACCATCAGTAGCTTTTTCTTCTATGGCCCTCAAGCTGCTACTGACTCCCCCCGCCTCCCACCCCACCATAGATGGCTTACACTCTGAAGCCTTATCTTGTTGTAGAGGCACCCTTGTTCCTTGAGTGATGAAGGATGCATGGCCTGGCACCATAGGTAGGCCACATTGTGACTCAGCTTAGGAAATAAATGCAGGTGTCATGCCTGGGTTGGTTGTGGACATCTTGTACCTACACAGAATACATCTCTTAAACCCTGGCTAGTGCCTTTGTTCCATGGCGAAACACAAAGATGAAGCAGGGGCCACAGGATCAGGAGAGGTGGAGAAATTTAATACTGAAGAAACCTTTTAACAGAAATTGCAGAAATCACTTGAAAACGAGACAGAATCCTAAAGCAGAAACTGGAAAGGAGGAAACCTGTTCCTTCCAGCAGACTAAAAGACCGAAGTGCAAAGAGGTCAGAGCTGGAGGATCACATGGTTGGGTGGTAGCACGCATCCACCTTGAGGACTGTTCCAGGGACTGAGCCTGCTCAGTGGATTGTGAACTGATTGAAGGTAGCTAGAATCTGATACACACTTAAGCATTAGTCAGATAAATTTTAAACAGTTTTCGGAAAAGTACTCTACGGTCTCATATGCAGAACTGGTGAATGTTTTCATGACCTGGGCAGAATTTCTGCCTCGTCTCTGATAAGTTACTTGAGTACTGGATCAGCCTGACTAATGTTATGTGATATTATGCTCTGCATAAGCTGCATCCAACAGTTCCTATGGCTGCAATAATCCAATAGATCTCAATCAAACTCTACAGTGCATAATAAACTATACCAAAGCTAGCCTTCCATCCTGGAGGACCAGCGCTCAACCATCCAGGTGACTTACTATACACTTACGCAATCTATCTGACCCCATAGATAAAATATCAAGTTATGACCAATCGGACTACAATGCGATTGTATAAAGGAATAAGTACCTGGATACCTCACCATCCTAGACAACTGCATGAAGCAACAGTGCTAAAAATTTGAAAGTTTTAAGCTGCAGCTTACCCAACAGACAGGGATTATTTAAATAAAAAGACAAATAGGGAGTGGAAAATGTTGACAAACTACTTAACTTTTTTTTTTTTAACATAAAATATATTTTCTTTACAGTCCCCTTTTAACACAACTTTTGAGTTACAAATTTTGAGCTGTTTCTGAAAAGCATTGCTAGATTAGAATACCTCTTTCTCATAGCCAATGTCGATGTCTCCTCCTGACCAGCACTAAATGGTGCAGGTGGCAGGAAGGAACCTTTCCCACAAGGCAGTTCTTATTTCTGATCACTAAAAATGTCCCTTTCCACTCTTGTTCTATTAATGTACGAACTGTGGGTGCCAAAACATTCCGGTGCTGTACCAGTCCACTGGCGCTGAGGGATGAGGCGCTGGCACACCTTGCGCTACGCCAGCAACCCAGGTTCGGAAGCAAGCTCAGGCCACTGGGGGTTGGCAGGGAAGGACAGGGTCAAGCGTCCGGAGGACTGCTCTCCTATCCTGGGAGGGAAGGGGGTTCCGATCCCAGACTCTGGTGGCTCCTGGCAGTGGCTGGGAGCACAGCAAGTCCATAATCAAGTAACCAGGGGATTGGTTGCAGCGGCGATCCTGCGGGCATGCATAGGAGTATGCGCACTCGTGTTGGATGCATTGCACATCCGAGCCATGGGGGGAAGGCAAGCAGGAAAAGCCCCCCCTCGAGGATAGGCAAAAGCACCATGGCCCCGGACCACACTCCAAGCACCGGGCACTCTCCTCTCTCTGGGCTTCTCGCTCCTGCCTGGCACTCAACACTATAGACAGAGCACCCTGGGCGGATAGGGCGACCCCTCCCCGGGGGGTTCAGATCCAGGGGTAGTGCCGGGAGGAAGTGAGGAGAGGAAGTAGCGTCTCAGGTGGGAGGTAGAGACTGGAAGTTGGGGATGCTGGAGAGAGTTCCCCGAGGGTGGAGTAAAAGCAGAGGTAAAAAAAAAAAAAAAAACATTCCAATGCGCAATCTTAATTCAAAATGGCTACCATGGCTAAAAAAGGCCACGTGACCAGAAACTAACCACACCTAACCTGGAGCTAAACACACTATACCATAGTTTGAAGGGGTCGTTTGGCTTCCCTCACATAGCCTCCTCCTTCTGGGCATTTTTTGTACTGTGCATGAGGTAAACCACAGATCATTAAAGCTTTTTATTGCCAGCTTAGAGGAAGATTTTCTCAATCACCAGTCCTGCAAACCAATACTACATCTTCATTGCACAAAATATATATCTCTCATTTGGACAGAAAATGAATATACAGTTAGGTAGTTTCACCATGATATCAACAACTTTCACTGTTCTATAAACCTTACCCTCAAATACCACAAGAATAAACTTCCTGGACACTACAGCATACGTCACATAAGATGGGAATAAACAGAAACTGCACTCTATAAAAAAAAAAAATAAAAACACAAATCGACACAGATATATGCACACAACCCGCTTCCATCCTAGTGACACAAAAAAGTACTGTATAACCAGGCAATCTGGTTTCACTGGATATGTTCCGAAGAAGACACAAGAGACCAACAGCTCACAGCTCGCAGCAACTCTTTTATTCAACAGGGTCATACATACAGACAAATAAAAAAAGAGAGAGAATATGCAATACAAATATCATGGGAAAACATGGGAAAACCTACTGCAATACAAGGAAAGAAACACACCTTACTGTGTGCTTTTTGTCGTCATCTATAACCTCATGGCATTGCCACTCCAAAACATTATAAAGGAACTACAACCCTTGTTTAATAAAGATGGCAAACTGAAAAACATGTTTCTCGAGCCACCAGTTATAGCCCTCAGTACCCTATTAATTGATACACTGACAATGCGCAATAGTTCTCTCAGTACCCCCCCCCCGGCACATGCAGATATTGGAGGGGGGAGGGGTGGTAACCACAGGAACCTATGATGCCAAAGGTCAACTTCAGCCATGCAGAAGAGCAAGTTTTCGTGCCTGCTACCACAGTTTCCATCTTAGGCAAGCTGAGGCGGAGTACTGTAGTATTATGTTGGTTGTGTGCTTGGCCTCTAAGGAGGGGAATAAGACAGTCCACTGCATGATCGTTCCCTACAAGTCTTGTAGGGAATGATGATGCTTTGGACTTCCTTATTCCCCTCCTTAGAGGCCAAGAAAACAACCAACACAAGTCCAGCAGGTATTACAGGTGCACACAACCACGTTTATTAGAGGGAGGAAAAGAGGAGGACAAAAAAAGACAAGAAAAAACAGAATTCGGCATGGAGGGTAAGGGGACTCAACCCTCTGCTTCAGGCCTTTAACTTATAAGGTTACGTATAGAACCTTTCAACTCATATTTACGTGGCTGTGGGGCTGAATGAGTTACTCACTGCTGTAGCAAGCTACCATAGGTAGGGACAATGGATGGTCATGACAGATGGAAGATCATGTCCCAGCACTTAGGGGAACTGCCAACAAGAGGAAATGATAAGCAGGAGTGAGACAGACAGAAACAGAAGTAACCCCTTAGTCTGATACAGCTTAGATCCAAAACTTCCTGTTCCTCCATACAACAGTTCAAATTTGAACATAGACTGCTATGTGAGTATTTCAATTCTCACTCAGCTTTAGGAGATGATACATTATTTCAAACACATTTATTAACACCGCTTAGATCCTAAAAGTCTAAATGATACATGAAGGTTTCCTTTCCCTTGTACTGTTCGGTGCTGTCACTACTAATTTGCATTCCTGGAAGAGCTTAGTCTCTAGGAATATGCATTTCTCAATGCTTGTCCCCATCTGACACCTCTAATGTAATCTTGTCTGATTAGCCCCTCTTTCAACAGCTCTAGGGCTCTGAAAGACCCATTAGGTTACTGAGAGAGCGGTATATTTTAACAATACTGTTGAAAACCTGAGATGAAGTAATAATGTATTTCACCATGAAAACTGCATGTCTCGGACCACAGTCTGCTCGACAATAAATCCTTGATGTTCTCTGTGAAGGTTAATAACCAAGTCTTTATAGTCACAGTGCATAGCATGAACACATTAAAGTAATTGTCATGTAACCCTGCCTCTATCCTTGTAGTTAATTATAAATAAATAAATAAATAAATCTAAAAGATACATAACCTCAACACAAAAGCAAGAAATCGAGGGTTTCCTGGGAAGGGTATTGGCAACAAAGCCTGGTTTCAGTGAAATACAAAATTACACATTCCAATAGAGCAAAGGATCATGGGAAGTATATTTGCATATACTGCCAGTTATGTTTCACATTACTGGGTTATGTGTAATTTTGTATTTCTATTTAAGAACGAATGCTGGGCGACTGGCCCAGTGACACCAGTGGAGCGTGCAGAGCTGCAGTATGGGTAACCTGGGGTTGTGCCACAATCTGTAACATGGCCCTCGACCAGTGGTACCAAAGAAGCATGCTGCGTGCCAGTATGGGTAATCTAGAGTTGCATCACAGATCTGGCCACTGGAGCACTGGTGGCACTGTTGAGGTAACACCTGCAGGCCTGAGGGGAGGAGGGATGCAGTGTCCACTGCTACAACTGAGCCTCGGGGGTTTAAAGGCAACATTTGACATTATGGGTGATCATGTAACATCTGGCTTCCCCTCACCCTGCTGTGGCAAGAGTCGCTTAAGCAAACAGCAGTGAGGGGCAAGTAGGCTTAAATAGATTCCACTCCCAAGTCACCTACCTCAGGAGAATCACCAATCCCTCCAGAGCCTGGACACAAGTAAGAGAATGCTTGAGGGGGTTTTACTGTACTTCCTTGGGGCCCGCCATGGGGGCTCCCTCCCACTGAGTGTGCCCAGTTCAGCTGCACTGCATCGGGACTGGTTAGCATGACCTGTGAGGCTACTGAGTGGAGGTGCAGACAACCAAGGATAGAGGTGGAGGTGTGCATGCTTGGCTGTGGGGCAGAAAAGGTAAACTAAGTAAAAAAATGTTGAAACATGGTATCATAAATACAAAATCAACTCATCGTTATGAAAACATATGCAGATGCAAATTGTTTGCTTTCATTGCGAGGACTCTGAAATGCCTCTGCTAAATTATTTTGCGTAAAATGTATTTTAAAGAATGCTCTTTTCTTACCATAGTCTGTGACAGACTTTGGGGCACGCTGTTCTGTCTCTGTATTACTCTTATTCTTGGATTTCCAAGCATGATAGACTTTTAGTCTCCTGTGAAACTCCTCTCTGCAAGCAGCCAATAGTTCAATGTCTGAAAGACAAAAAAAAACAGTAATAATTATTAGTAGTTTCCCCATGGCAAAATAAATGGCAGTTCATTAGAAGCCGTGGCTTCTGTGTTTACGATTTCAAGCTGCAACTTCTAATTAGACATGGCCTGTAAATAAAGCTGGCTCATATTTCTTAAAGGGAAGGTTCCACCTCTGTGGGTCCAGAGTCGCTGCTCTATGCCCCCCAATAAGTTATCTTCCTTGAGACATAATGTTTACCTACCGGTAAAGAAATAACATTTTAAAACTACACTGCCATATTTTTTTTCCTCCAGGTCCCGTGTTTCCCCATCATGCCCAACAGTACCCAGAATTCTGTTCTCACTGTGACATGAGGAGGTGACAGACCCAGAAGTCACCAAGAAAAACAGATGGCAAGGTGCATTATCTTTCATAGGGAGTGTGACCCCAATTTTCTTGGAAAGCTGCAGTCGGAGTGTAATCAGTGATCTACGACAGCAGGAGAGGTGAGCCAGCAAGTAGAGTATCTGTAAATTTAGCCCTCAGATACGGTGAGTTTAGCTGTGGCAACCCGGTTTCGGTGTGGATCACGTGGAATAGAACAATGCTTGTCTACATATATATTATTAACTTGCAGCTGGGTCAGCATGGTGGTAATACAGGAAGGAATTTGTCACGGTTGCTCCGTCATGGTCTTGTGGGTCATGGTCTTGTCAATGGAAGCGCAGAGCACATTAGTATCCTTGGTGAGATGATGTATTAAAATAATGCATCCTGCCATCTGATTCTCTCGATTACTTCTAGGTCTGTCATCTCCTAGCATCGCCAGGAGAACAGAACTCTGGGTAGCATGGGGCATGATGGGGAAACATGGCGCTTGGAAGAAAAAAAATGGCAGTGTAGTTTTAAAATTTTATTTTTTTACTGGCAGGTAAACATTATGTCCAAAGGAAGATGCCTTAATTGGGAGGGGAGAGGCCATAGAGCAGGGACTCTGGACCCACAGAAGTGGCACCTTCCATTTAAGCTGCTTTGCTCCATCTGCCAAATCTGCTCAGTCTCCTCACTGTTCCCCCCACACCTTTCAACTGCTATGAGTTTCATACAGCGCTGTGATTTTTACACTGAAATTTGCCCTTGTTCAGAAAAGGTTTACTAGTGTTCTTAATGTTAGAGCTATTTCTGGACCCACAAACTATGTAAACAAGAATACCAAACAGGGTGGGTGGTATTGGGTAATACTAGACCACCCAGGGGCGTAATGAGGCCCAAAGTCACAGGCAGAGGGTTTTACTGCCCCTGGAAGGTCCATTATAGCCCAATACCGCACACCCTGGAGGGTATTACTGTGCTTAGAAAATGGGCCACAAGTAACAGTTTTAATAAAATTAAATAAAAGATTATACAAGTCTAATAAATGTTAAAAAAAAAAAAAAAGACTAAAATACATTTTTTTTGTAAAGTAGTCCCTCTACTGTTACACTTGCCAGCAGAGGGTGCTGCTGTTTAGGAGACCGTGTTTCACTAAGATTGATAGCTCCCCCATGGTTTCATGGTAGTTGCAATTTGTTTGTGCTGGGGGCAGCTGACAATGGAAACATGGCGGAGTGGATGATGCACTGGCGGGTAATGGCAGAACAGAAAGTGAAAGTCAAATGGGATCTTACCACTAAGATGATTAAAAAAAAAATCTAAAATAAGGTTACAATTGCAGACTGTCAGCGGGCAACTATGGGTGAGCACCATGAGAAATAGTGTATGGCTTTTTAGCACTGTTAGGGAAGACAGGAGTGGGACTTTCCTGAAACTGGTCCCAGGCATGGAATCATGCTGCTAGCTAGTGACACTTGTGACAGTGGCATACATGTGATATGTCCAACTTGCTTAAGAGGGAGGTTTGGGTCAAATTAGGAGGGAGATTGGCCTGCTAGTAGGGAGATGCCGTAACGTTGTGCGTTTGTCCTTAAATGGTGTCAAAAACATAAGAAAAAAGTCATTACAAAAATTAAATGCATTTCATTTTGTCAAGAATAAGCACTAAAAAGCATAAAAGACTAGTTATATAAAGTTATCAGATACATTGTGCATCACTGATTTAATTTTTATGTGTCTTTATCTGCCCAAAAAAGATGGATATTTTGGACAGAATTTTACTTAAGCAGGAGATTTTGTTTCCCAGGAGGGAGGGTGGGAGTTCAGTTAAAAAAAACAGGAGTCTCCTGCGTAAAGAGGGAGATATCACATGTATGCAGTGGTCAGGGGATCAAGGTCTGGAGGGATGACAGTGCTGGAGCAGGTCCAACTTTGTAAAACCAAAAAAAAAAAAAAGTAGTTTTTATGTTGTCTTGTTTATTGCTGCAGTTGTTTGAATTAGTGGCTCAAGGGACTGGTCTGAGGACTGAGTGTGGAGGGGGGCCTCTTGCCCGCTATGCGAGACAAAAATCATGGTGGCTATAAAGTTTAAAACTGGCATGTGCCCACTGATATTCTGACATTAAGCATAGCAGGCTCGTACTTTTTATTTCCTGGAAGTCTTCGGAAAGTTAATGTAACCTCCTGGCACGGGTGCCAGTCAATCAGCGCCCAGGTAATAAAAAGCCCATTTTCTAATAAATCATTGAGATAACTTGATAGAAACATTCCTTATCACTAATTACATGGAGTCCACTATTTGTGGACATATTATTCTTTAAAGTGAGACTTCCGGTTGAGACACGGCGTCATAAAGACATGGGGGAAGTGAGCTCTCGCCCCACTGCAATCAATACAGGTTATTTCTGCCTAAAACAGACCAAATTTAAAATTAAAACCTGCAGAAGCAATTTCGGAGAGGAGAAATATAAGATGCAACCAGAGAACAGAGCAGTATTTTCAACGTACCTTCACAGAATAGCTCGCCATGACTGGAATCGATATCATCCACTGAGAGACCTATCAGAAGATGAGGAGAGCAGACAATAGAGTTCTGATACTGCCTTTCCAGTTCCCCCACTCTCTGACACCAAACGGGGGAAAAGGGAAAAAGAAACAAATACCGGAGATGTCTAACTTAGAGGCGATCCTGTCTGTGATCTCCAAATTTCGTGCCGAAATGAGGGATGCCCTTAAGGAAATTCGCTCAGATCTCACCGAACTGCGGTCAAGGGCTGAAACAGCAGATGCTCAAATAACAGAAAATTCAAATAAAATTTTGGTCCTGGAGAGAACAGTACACGAACTCACAGAGGAACAATTACACACATCGAAGAGACTAGAGGACATGGAGAAACGGGGTCGACGGAAGAACATTAGGGGGTACGGTATTCCTGAGGGGGAGGAAGGGAACGACGCAGCAGCATTTGCGGATCACTTGTTGTGCCAGGCCCTGGACTTGGACCCTGATTTTCAAATAGATATTGAAATGGCTCACAGAGCACTGGGCCCTCACCCTTCTAGGCCTGATGCCTGTCCAAGATCATTTGTAATGCGCTTTGTGAGTTTTAACCAGAAAGATCAGCTATTAATCAAAGCTTGGCGCAAACAAAATGTGATGTGGGGAGAACAACAAATTATTTTCGACAATGACTACGCACCAGCTACTCAACATATGAGAAGGGAATATTCTCCCTTATTCCCCTCCCTTAGTGCTAAAAATTTAAAATGTCGTACCCTTATCCTGCAAAACTGGTGGTTCAATTCCCTAATGGCACCGTAACATATTCTATGGCAGTAGAAGCTAGATTGGACTTGCTACAACGAGGGATGATACTTAAAGATGATCCAAAGCAGATAATAAGAGACCCTGTTACATTCATCAGAAATAACGCCCAAGACAAACCACGAGTAGCAAATGGAGGCCAGTACCTGCAGAAGATTCTGAACAAAGTGCAATTCTTGTGGAATCCAACCATATAAATAAAGTGGGACCCAAGTTCAAAACCAGGTACTGTCTAAAATGGCGGGGGAGGGGGGATGCTAGAGAAAGGGGCAGGGCGGGGAAGCCCAGCTGCCTAGTGTGAGTGGGGTCGAGGGAGGGTTATTGCTCTGGAATAGGCTCCTCCAAATAAAGTAATATAAATTAGCCTCTAATGCCTCTATCTGGCAGTTGGCTGAGAACCTCCGGAGCGTCTTTCTCTCTCTCTCTCTCTCTCTCCCTCCATGGGGTGACCTGGCTGTCAGGCTCCGCCCCTCTCCCCCACATACTTTTAAAGAGACAAACACGCTTTCTAAGTCGAAGCAATGGTGGCACCATGGATGCCTTTTGTCATGGGCTAATGGATAGCGGCTCTGTTCAGGCCCGTGACTTTGGTGAAGGCAACTTCCAGGAACAGCCAATATAGGCCTCTCCCTTGTGACACATGGAAATGAGAGAGCACTGAGAGATTACATAATGGACTGGGGACATTACATGTGCGACAAGTAGGGGACTAATTGATTTAAAACTTAGTTACTTAGGGGTAGCCAGAGGATAGAAGATGTTTCTGAAATAATAAGAGAGTATGGGGGATTCCCCCTCGCCTGTTCCCCTCCTGTATCCCCCCCCCCTTCAAGTTACATGCCCCAGGTTAGCGGGAGAGATTTGGCCTGAAGCAGAAAAGGTATAAATCTTACATAATGGTGAGGGTAGAATAGCTACCCAATCTTAGTGGCTATATCAAGGTCCCCTAACCAGGGGAATGGATGGGTCAGTGGCTCTCTGGGTGGGGAACGGTAACTGATTTCCACACAGTGTTCAGCCAGCAGTGGCGAATACAGGCGAAGGATATCGCACTGCCTTCAGCCTCCCCCACTTAAGCCCAAGGGTTATACATTGCCCACTTCCTCACTCGGCTGTCACCTAATAAGGGTAGAACTATGAGTGGAAGATAGAGGCCACAAGAGGGGGAGAACAGGCACATACTGGAGGGGCTGAGGGCTTATATTACTTCCACAGTACAACAAGTACTCCCTTAGGGGTCAATATTAAATTCATTAAATATCACACCGATAGGCTGGGGCAGAGGCTCTTTTCCCCCTAGGAAAATTAGGAGTGAAATATTATTTTCATATATATTAATACTTATGTTTCAACCAACATAGGAGTAGTTTCTGCGGGTAGGTACAGACTGCTTCTAGAGAGGGTTTCCCTCTTAGGTGGGTCTATACTCACCAATTGGTGGGTGGTGCCCCTCCTCCCTAGGGCAAAGAGACTCTAGGCCCTGGGTCTAGGGAGAGAGATGACCTTCTCTCCCCAACAAATGGAAGATCTTATGTATAAAAGTTGCTCCATTAGGAGCCAGGTTTTTGTTCAAAAGTTATGGAAGTTATTTTGCTGGTTGGGTTTATTGGTTCTGATAATTGTTAAAAAGGATGATGACACAACTTCCAAGTGGAAACTTAACACCCTAGTACTAGCTGGTGGGTCTATAGTCCAAAGAGCTCTTAAGAAGGAGGTGCCACCTTGCTCTGGAAGTGCTGAACCTGGTCTTAAAGGACCAACAGGGCAGGGAAGGGACACTCATAAAAGTGCAGCCTTCATGTATTTAAGCCCTGAGTGGACATAGTACCAGCCTGACTATGATAATCTTTTCCTATAAGGCCAATGGTTAATGTTCCGGTAACATTTTTTTCCCAAAACGTGAATGGTTTGCATTCTCCTGTTAAATGGTATAAGATAATGAATAACTTGGGAAAGCAGAACGCAGACATATATTTTTTTACAGGAGTCCCACCTTTCCTCACTAGAACATTCAAAATTACACTGGAGGGGAGACATAAGGTACTGGCATCTTCATATCCAAGGGGGCCATAAATGGGAACGGTAGTTTTGATCCCTTCCACAACCCCACTGGAAATACTGGACTCTTATCAGGATCCACAGGGTAGATATGTAATTATAACAGGAAAACTTCATTCTCAAACAATAACCCTGGTAAATACTTATCTCCCTCCACAAACATCTCTCCCAGTGACACAGACCTTTTTACACAAGGTGGTGGAGAGGCTTAAAGGCATCTTGATTATTTGTGGGGGATTTCAATATTTCCTTTAACCCTCACATCGACACGTTTAACCCTAAACCTAATAGGCTATCTAAAGCTGGTAAACATTTAAAAGGAAATATGACATTTTTGGGTATAGAGAATGTCTGGGGTAGATTATTCCCCTCAGTCCCAGGTTATACTTTTTTCTCTGGATGCCATAGAACATACTCTAGGCTGGATTATTTTTATGTAACAGGGGAACATCTTACCCTGGTGCAGGAAATTATAATTAAACCCAGGATATTATCAGATCATAACCCATCGACTCTTAAAATAGACTTACGTAAACAAAAAAAAAAAAAATCAGGTTCTGGAGATTTAATGTGTCCCTTCTCAAACATTCAGAATTCCTGGACTCCATAAGAGAACGTATCCCACAGGTAATTCAGGATAATTTAAGTCTCCCAACCAATTCAGTGGGATACACTGAAAGCTGTCCTGAGAGGAGAAATTTTGGAATATGCTTCTAGAAAAAAAATATATATATCTATAAGCAAAGCTTAATTTTTTTAGAGGACCAACTGGCTTCATATCAGCTTTTTACAGAGAAGGAGATACAGCCCTCCAGAGGATGATTAGGGGTTTAAAACAAGAAATACAACGAATATTGGACTATAAGACCCTTCAGAATTTAGACTACTTATGACAATATAACTATGAGGGTGGGGCTAGGGAAGCAAGACTACTGGCACGAAAGCTGAGCCAATAAAAGGGCAGCTACAATTTCAAAAATAAACCACAACGGGCAATTCCACTCGTAAGGAGGAACAAATTAAGCAAGTATTTGTGTAATTTTATGAGACCTTATATGCATCCCCTCAACAATCCCAAGAACAAACTACCCAGATATCAGATTTTCTGAATACACTCCCCCTACCTAGATTGTCAGAATCTCAAATTTACCATCTGACACACCCCATCAGACCTGGATAAATTCTCCAACAGGTTAAACAAATTAAATCCCGGAAATGCCCGGGCCCAGATGGCTTTAGCCCAGAATGGTATAAAACCTTTATCCCTCAGTTGCTCCCCAGCTTTCTGCCGGCATGTAGGGCAGTAACAGAAGGTGAAGCTCCTCCTCCCTCATGGAACTATGCTGTTCTCACCTCTATACTCAAATCAGACAAAGATCCCACACACCCATCCTCATATCACCCAATTTCGATTCTGAACGTAGATTATAAAATATATATGGCTATATGGGCCAAAAGATTAGAGCCAGTGCTTCTCCAGTTAATAGATCATGATCATTCTGGCTTTATTGAGCAGAGGAGTACTTTTGATAATTTGCGCCATACCCTATTACAGAATATATCCATGCTAGAAAAATCCCCTCCATGGTAATAAGTTTGGATGCTGATAAAGCATTCAATAAGGTGGGATGGGAATTCCTATGGGCAACACTTTCTAAATTTTCCTTCCCAGACTCTTCTTACCAGCCTGAGAAATATCTATATGCCCACTAAAGCGTACATTCGAAAAATGGATCTTTGTCCCAGGCAATAACCATACAATGAGGCACGAAACGCGGATGTCCACTATCCCCATTATTATTTGCCCTATACACTGAACCTCTGGTGGAGGCCATCTGGAGAAACACTCAGAGGGAGTCCCGGTAGGCCAGAGGGAACACAAGGTGGCCCTTTTCGCAGATGATATCCTGGTTACTGCCCTCTCCTCAGAGACTTCCCTTCTGGCCCTATGGGAAACCTTGGAGACCTTTATAGAGGCATCGGGTTTTTAACTAAATATAGCTAAAACAGATCTCCTCTCATTATATTTTACCCGAACTCAAGTTCTTAAAACTAAAATACCCTATAAAATGGCACCAAACAAAGTTTAAATACTTGGGCATCATTATTCCAAGAAATTTGGAAAACCTGGAATTACTGAATTATGAACCCCTTTCGATCCAAAAACAGTCAGACCTATCTCGTTGGTCCAGGCTGCCTTTGAGCTTCTACCAAAGAATAGAGTCCATCTGAATGATTATATTGCCAAATGTATTATACCTATTTCAGAACATACCTACAGTATTTTTCCTTCCCCCTTCTACTTTAAATCGTGGGACAAAATTATTTCAAATTTTATATGGCATGGCCAAAGACCTCAAATCAGGATGTCTTTGTGGCAGCTCCCGCTCTCCCAGGATGGTGAAATGTTATGCCCTGGCTGCCTTTCTTAAAATATTAACCTTATGGCTGACTCCGACCTGTGAGGCCCCTTGGAAGGGTCTAGAATTTACTTTAAACGATTTGTACGATATAACAAAAATAACCATGACCTCGATGGGCAGGACTCTTCGCCTAAGAGACTTTACACCCTTTTCCGCTCAGATTCGAAAACAGTGGTATCAATTGAAAAAACACCAAGGCTTTAGTGACCTTTTTTTCTTCCATACACTAATTTCTTTTTTTTTGTTTTGTTCTGGTTATCTGCCCCCTCTCCCAGCTCCACATCCTCAAAAGCACCTGGAGACTGCCCCTGCCTTTGCCACCTACCTTCACCCTTCTCGCTTGCCCATGGAGCCACGCTCCTCTGACGGGTATGTGGGTGCTGTACCCTGACATTTCAGATTTCTGTTTGGAGCTGAAGGCAGAGATCGGGTGCAAGGCCATGAGGGGTAGTTCCTTGGTGCTCCATCTCCTAGAGCCTGGAGGGCTTTTCCATTTTCTGTGAGGGAGGCGTGCCCAGGCGTCATGGCATCACTGCCGTCGGCACCTCTCCCATCCCCCTTACTGAATGCTGGTACTTGCTGCGCCTCTGGCTTCCACCAGAGGTCAGTCAAGCACCAAGCATGGATCCCCCTCCCTCCCTCCCGGGAGAGGAGAGCTGTCCTCCAAACTCTCAATCCTCTCCCTCCCTGCCGACCCGATGGCCGGGCTGCGTTCCCAAACCTGGAGTGCTTGACGCCTCAACCTCACGCCACGGGCGTACCATACATTAATTTCAGAGGATGATAAGTTTTTCCCCGCTGCAATGGATCACACATTTGCAAGGTGGAGAAGAGTGGGACTCCTATACTTTAGACAGTTCCTTTCCCGGGAAGGAATAATAACTCCATTTGAAATACTTAAAGTAATCTATGGTTTATTAGATAATGACATATACAGATATACACAGGTCAGAAATTACCTTTTGAGACAGAGGGACAGGGTGCTTAAACTACCAGACCCTAGCCCCATGTTCTGGAAATATCTGGAAGACACCTTATCAGGACACATTTGGGGACACCTGTACCGTTTACTCAGAAGGGATGGGAAACTCGTCTCTTTCAATTTTAAAAAGCTGGTGCAGGGATCTTGAAATAGAATTTTCAGACCAGGACTGGTTATAAGCTTCCCCCATTGGCCTACAGGGTAACTCATTCTACCATATGGCGTGAATTCGCCTGGAAGTGTCAAGCTCGATTCTTCCATTCTCCAGCCATTCTCTCTAAATACCTTCCCTCCTCATTTGGGAGGTGCTGGAGAAATTGTACATGTCCTTGTTCCGACCTGGGTCATATCTTTTGGAAGCACCCATTATTGACACCCTTTTGATGTGGAATACAAGAAGGAAATAAATGAGTGCCTGGGTGAACAGATAGAGCTAACTGCAGAGGTGGTTTTATTAACCATCTTCCCCTCCCACCACCCATCTTGGCACCGAACCTTGTTACCTATTTAACTTTTGGCAGCCAAAAAGGCAATAACAAGATGTTGGATGTCACCAATTGTCCCTACTGTACAAGATTGGAGAGGGGTGGTTTCTAATATCTACTACACGGAACCCCTTACAGCTACATTACATGACAAAAAAAAACAAGACATGAGATATGCTGGAGGCCATGGGTGATGTATATTTCAAGACATGACCCTGAGTTTATACCTTGAGATACCATTATGAAGTAATTATGTAAAGATAGGTTGGAAGGTAAGCTAGATATAAAACACAGGAGACAACCTTCCCTCAGGTAATATAAGCAGTTAGTATGGGGAAAACCATATAGGCCAGGATATAGTAGGGGGTGAAAGAAAGGGCTGAACTGATTAAATAATAGATTATAAAATTGTTATTTTTATTCAGAAACACTGGCTTAGATTTATAATGTATTAATCACATATAACAGAATTGTAAAGAACTTTTATAGTGAAAACCTATATATTTGACGGTAACAGAACTGTGGTCACATCCATTTAATAAAAAGAAATAAAAAGGAAAAAGAAAGTGCTACACATTCTGGCTATTTGCTCTGAATTTTGAAGGGCAGTGCTATGAATTTCAACGAGAGAGGCTGAGAGGTTTGGCTCCCCATTTACCTCACACTTTTGATTTAAGTTAAGCTGCCCATTACATCTCCACAGATAAGTTTACAAACTAAGGGGCATGCCCTTTAGGAGTCTAACGTTGCTCAGTGGCAGCTTTTCAATATGCTATCAGTAGTTAAATTGCAGCATGTCTGACAGATCTCGTTAGAACATCCAGCCTCAGAATAACAACTGATTAGACAGAAACAAACAGCCAACCCAGTACCTGCTAATGTACAGACACTGCAAAGTGAGTTCTTTGTCTCCCCGTGGGGGGGGGGGTCTATTACTCAAACTCCATAACTTAATACTATCTATAGCAAAACTCCAGCACAGAGGTTACGGCTCAGGACTTAAGGCGCAAGACTTAAGCCATACAGAGCAGCGGGCTAATAAAATCACAGGTCCTGACAGAGACTTACCACAGGAGGTATTGATTGCATCACGCAGTTCTGCGTACTTCCACTTGCTCAACTCGTACTTCTTAGTGCCAGCAACAGCCTTGGTGGCCTGAACCTGAGGACCCCTGCAGTTGTAATAAAGAAACAGTGATGATACAAACAGCTAGGCCAGAGAACTGAGCCAGAGTGAACAGCGGAATCCGTGACTCCTTGACTGTCTCCGTGAACACGGCAGTGTGCTGAATAACAAAGTGCTGAACACAAAGCAGAAAACAACAGCCACCGATCTGGCTCATCCCTGTAGAAAAATTGGATGGATTAAGAAAAGCACTTGATATATAAAAATAAACTTCTATGTTTAGGGACCAGATGTTTCAATCTAAACTTTGCCGCACCACAGAAAAGTTATACTGAGCATTTAGTAAGAAAGCAGGGCAGGCTACTTCATTAATGCCATCATATTATGAGTCAAATGCAAATGATAAACACGTTAAAGGAAAAAAAAATGTTTGAAATGTTTTTCTGCCCCACTCTGAGGAGCTATGATACTACTACAGGATCTCCACAGCAGATAATGGAGCCCACTGTAGCAAGGAGGTGAAGCTTGCAACCCACAGGTGTAGCAAGCTCTAGGACAGGAATCTGAAAGGTAAAAAAACAAACACGCACGCACGCACACACACACACACACACACACACACACACGTTCTACTTAGTGAGCTATGAGCAACTTATCTTTACATGTAGCTGATTCTGAAATAGTGTTTTGGCCATTTGCAAGTACATTTCCTACCAACCACACACCCACCACCACCAGCACCTGAAAGTGCTGCAATTGTTTTCAAATCCCAAATCTGGCACAAGGTGTAAACTATATTTTTTCCAATTGTTATGCCTTGCACCAGAAATACATCTATGGTCTGGCCTGTGAACTTTGCTACAGCTGTTGCGACCTCTGGCTCCCACCTTATCTACTACACTAGGACACTTGAAGGGCGTCATTTTGTTGGGTAAAGGTAGATCTACTTTCCTACAAGTTCATGACAGACACTACTGCTCAGTTGGTACCAGTAACTGGGTTTGAAAGTTTTGTAAAAACAAATAGTACTAACAGTGACAAAAAAAGTTGATGTAAACTTTAGGGATATTCAAAAAATGTCACATGATCCAAAACACTAATACTGTAATTCATTGAATTTATGTGGGGACACGACTACATTCAGGATTAAAAGATTGGATGCATTATGTCAACACTGGCTAAAGAAAAAGGGTCAAGAGAGTCTTAAACGTCATTTCCAGCTCTCGCCAGTTACGGTTTCTGAGCTCTAATTTGATAAGTACTCAGGATTTTCCTGATTTAGCAACACCATTCCTGACTTAGAGACCTGTGAGGATGGTCTGGGTCATTAGAACTAACCAGAAAATCCCTGAAGCAACAAGTCACCTTGCCCTAGAGTGGTAATCCTATTGGAAGGCTTAGTATTTCCAGTAAAGTGCTCCTTTGCATGTAGACTATTTCTCCTGCTTTATATAAACAATTTTAAAGATACAAACCTGCACTGAACATAATGGTATAATGAAATAGGATCACAGCAAATGCTAGATGAAAAAAGACCATACTGTTGATTCACTGTGTTTTGTCTCCTGCCATCCAGGCAGCTACAGCATTCAAAATCATGAAGTACTGCACTGAACCAGAAAAACAGGATACTCACATGTAACCGTAGTTATAGGAGTGGCATATGGTTCATATCCAGACCCTGGCAGTTCCACCGGAACAATCTCATTGCCTGGATGTCTTCAAGCTGAGCTTCTCCCACCACCAACGTGGTATACCCCCCCAACTTCGACCACTAATGTCACATCGTGCAAGGAGTCTGTGCGCCACTTGCCAGGGGAGGTCGGGTGGGTTGTGTGGATGTGAACCATTTTATTTTCAACACAACCAAGGACATCTACATTTGTTGTTAACACTGAGCCACAAATATAAGTCCCTGGAGCTCATCTTACCACCATATGCATTTCTGAATGGCTAAGCCATGCCATGGTGACTAATTTTGTGACATTATGATGCCATATCAGAAGGTTCTATACAGAGCCCAGAGATGGAATTTCTACCTTCTCTTCCCCTGGCTGACCTCTGTCATACCAGCCTGCTGCCCCAGCCCCCACTCCTCCCAGGGCTTACCGCATACAAACAGGTTAATCACCTGTAACAGTAGATCTAGGAGTGGTATATGTTGTTCATCCACACGTTCTGGCAGTGTCCTTTCCCCTTTAAATGTTGCCGGAAAGTCTTCAAGCTGACTCCTCTCACCCACCCAGGTGGTATAACCCTCGGCTCCCCTCCATGACGCAGATCTTGCCTGCTGGAAGCAGTGTTGTGCGCCAAAGCCAGGGGAGGTCAAGTGGGTCCGTGTGGATAAACATATACCACTTATAGAACTACTGTTATAGTTGAGTAACCGGTGATTCTGGGGACGAGGATATGTTGTTCCATCCACACGTTCTGGCATACTCCTAGCAGGTCTCCAGGAGGAAAGAGGTAAGGCACACACACCTATTTAGGAAACAGAAACTGGAGAACTGAGGCCCAAAAACCAGCATCCCAGCATGACTCTAAGTCAAATGGGAAATTAAGGTGTGTGCTGATTTCTAGGTAGCAGCCCTGCAGATTTCCTGGATAGGGACATCCCTAGAAGTAGGCACTGACGCAACAGTATGGCAGGTGGAATAAGTCCTTAGTCCTCCGGGAGGCTCCCTACCCACCAACCTATAGCACAGATCAATACAGGATGTGATCCACCTGCCAATCATCTGCTTGGCTGCAGGTCTGCCAGGTGCAGCTTCAGCGTAGGTGACAAACAGCTGGCGAACCTCTCCCCAAACTCCAGTGATGCACTCTTTGTAGTAAGTAAGTACTAGCCGCAGGCCCAAAGTATGGAGCCTGTGTTCGGCTTCCGAGGTGTGATTTGGGAAGCGCATTGGATGAATAATCACCTGATTCAGGTGAAACTCAGACACAACATTTGGAAGGAACTTCGGGTGTCCCTGTAGAAGATCCAGGTAAGAAGACTCCACCAAAAGCACCTAGAGCTCACCGATCCTTCTGGCTAACGTGACAGCCACCAAGAAGGCGGTCTTCCAGGACAGGTGAGATATCTCAACCTGTGCATTGATTCGAATGGCTTGCCCATGAGCTTTGCCAAAACCAGCAACAAGTCCCATGGTGGTAGTGGTTCACGCACTGGAGAGGAAATGTGATCTAAGCCTTTGAAAAAGAACCAGACCACCTTCTCCTCTGCCACCGACTGCTGACCACCCCCTTCCCGGTAAGCAGAGATGGCTTCCAGGTGCACCTTAAGGGTCATCAACTGAAGTCCCCCTTTGGAGAGAGACCACAGGTAGTCCAAAATGCTAGCCACTGAACAGGCCAAGGGGTCCAGCCCCTTGCCCTGACACCAAATGGAGAATCTCTTCCATTTGAAGGCATAACATTTTCTGTTCGATTCCTTCCTAGATGCCTCCATGACAGTGAGGATATTTTTGGAGAGACCCAACGCCTGGAACTCTAGCCGCTCAGGAACCAGGCTGTCAGGTGCCAGGACTGAAGGTCCGGGTGGAGAAAACTTCCTGTGACTTATGGAGAGCCGGTCCGGGTGTAGTGGAAGACACCTCAGGAGCCTGTTGCTGAGGCTGAGGAAATTGGGGAACCAAAACTGGAGTTGCCAGTCCGGAGCTACCAGGATCATCTGTGCCTTGTCCCTCCTGATCTTGAGTAGCTCCTTGTAGATCGAGGGAAGGCAAAGAAGAGGCCTGAGGTCCAAGACCTCGAGAACACATCCCCTGCAGCGTGCCCTGCTGAGGGGGTCGGGCACAGAACAGCCTCAGCTTTGTGTTCTCTGTGGAGGTGAACAGGTCCACCTGAGAGGTGCCCCACAGGGAGAACAGACTGTGAACTACCTCCAGATGAAGAGACCTCTTGTGAGATGCCGCGCCCACCCAGCTGAGGGAATCCGCCAGCTGATTGGAGGCTCCTGCCACATGGATGGCTAGGAGATCCGCCTCTAGGCTGTGCACAAGGGTCCATACATGGACAGCTTCCTTGCACAAAGGCAGGGAGTGCTTGCTGCCCCGCTTGTTGAGGTAGTACATGGTCATGGTGTTGTCTGTCTGGACTTGGACCACTTGAGCTGGAACAAATGGAGTGAATGTAGTCAGCGCCAGCAGAGCCGCTTGGAGCTCCAGCAAGTTGATGTGGCATCGGGACTCCTCGGGGGTCCAGAGCCCATGGGACTCTGTGTTCCCCCAGATGGGCACCCCAACCCATGAGAGAAGCTTTGGTCATCAGGATGACCGTTGGCTCGGGGTGGACAAACGGGATCCCTTCCTGCAGATGCTCTGGGACTAGCCACCACTGGAGGGCGTCCCACATTTTCTGGGTCACAGTGACCAGCTGGTCAAAGTAACCCTTGCGCTGAGACCACTGGTTGGCCAGCCTCCATTGGAGGGAACGCAAATGCCAAAAGGCCCATCACATCATGCTGGTGCAGGCTGCCATGTAACCCAGAAGGTGCAGAAAGTCCCAGGCAGGGTGCAAGTGCCTAACCAGAAATGATCGGGCAAAGGAGGAGAGAACCTCTGCCCTGTCCGCTGGGAGCCGGGCTCTGGCTTGGCAAAAGTCGAGCTCTGCCCTGATTAAGATGATCACCTGCAACGCCACAAATTCTAACTTGGCCTCGTTGACCAGGAGACCAAGGTCGATGCAGGTCTGGAGGGCCAGGTCCGTGGACCGCTCCACCTCCTGCCTGAAGGGACCTGCCATCAGCCAGTCATCCACGTAGGGGTACACCTGGACCCCTCAGTGCCTCAAGTAAACTGCCACTACTGCTATGCATTTGGTGAAGACCCAGAGGGCTGAGGAGAGGCCGAATGTTATGGCCTGTAACTCATAAAGGGTTTCCTTGGCTCAGAAGTGGAGGAGGGACAGATGGATCGGAACATGAAAGAACGCGTCCTGGAGATCCAGAGAGCAAAACTACAAGTAGAAAGAAGTAGGCTGTTGGTTAACTAGGATTTGCAGCTTATCCAATAGGTAGGGAAATGGACAGACTAGGTGAGCCAAGCGGTCCTTATCTGCTTTCACGTCTATGTGTCTATATCTTGCTCTAGAGATGGTATGATTGGGAACAGAGTTACCATCCTGAAGGTGCAGGACCTGAGGAATCTGTTCATGTTGTGCAGATCTAGAATGAGGTGCCAGCCCTCCATCCGCTTTGGCACCACGAAGTACCTGGAGACAAACCTTGGGTGTTCCCGACCAGGACCTCTTTGCAGAGGAGCTGGGCTACGTCATCTTGAAGAGCCAACCAAGTGTCTGCGGATACCAAGTCCTCCCATGGGGTGTGGATTTGGCTGGGAGGGTACTGCTCGAATTCTAGAGGAAGACCCTGATTCACCACTTCCAGAACCCACTTGTCCATGGTGACAGCAGACCAGGCGGAAAGAAAGTGGCAGCCGGCCCCCCATAGGAGGACCCAGGGGAGGCATGATGGGCATGAGGGTGGCACCCCCCATCCTGTCACTGAGCAGGCTTGGAGGAGGAGGAAGAGGAGGACCTGTCTGAGGAGCCACCAGGTCCCTTCCTTCTGGGCTTTCGGACTATCGAGGCCATGGACTTGGACCTAGGTCACCAGTACTGAGCCTGCAGGCCAGACTGATGCTGGGCTGGTTTTGCCACAGGAGTGCAGGACTGAAAGGGCTTATGATTCTGCTGTATGGAATCCTTCGGATCCCTCTGGGTGGATGTAACAGAGTCCAAGGTGGCACTGGACTTCTCAATACGATGGCGGTGACCCTCAACACCGGGCCCAAACAGGTCGGTGCCTAAGAACAGAACATCCACCAGCTTGTGCTGAGTGTCTGACATGAAGGACGAGATCCGGAGCCAATCCCTACAGCACATGGCAAGTGCAGCTGCCACTGAGCGGGCACAGGAATCTCCGATATCTAGTGCCGTCTGAAGTTGCTGCCTTGCCACGGCTCGGCCATGGTCTCAGACTTTCTTGACCATAGTCTGGAAGTCCACAGAGAGATGAGGAATCACCTCATCCAGGGAGCCCAAAACAGCATGGGAGAAGTGTGCCATCAGGACAGCCGAGCTCGGCTGGCAGAGGGCGAGTGAGGAGGTAGCATAGAACTTTTTAGTCAAGTGGTCCAATTTCTTGGACTCCTTATCCGGTGGCCAAACGATATCACTAGTATTGCCTGAGCGCTGAAACATGGAGTCGGTCACCAACCCCTTGGCCGAGGGGTGCTCTGTGAACCCCGAGAGGGTACTAGTGGGCACTGCATATTTGCAGGCCATCTGGGCTAAGGGTGCATGGCAGGAGGTGGGGCGCTTCAGAAGCTCCAGGGTAGGGCTGACAATGGCCTCGGCCAGTGGGAAAACCTCCATTGGAGAGTCCCCTTTGTCTAGAATCTTTGTGAGGGGATAGCAAGCCTGCTTCTGGACGGGCTTCAGTTTCATCCCAGTGGACGTGGAGATGAGACGGAGGATGCTCATGAAGGAAGTTGTCCCTTCCACTGTCGAGAGATCCCACACTGACTCCATGTTGACCAGACGGGAGTGCAGTGATGAATCCTCATACTCAGAGGCATCTGCATAGAGTGGCCAACCACCAGAGTCACTCTCAACCCGCCGCAGATGGTCAGGTGTAAGAGTGACCGACAGCCAATGAGGAAGCCCCTGAGCCAGTCGAGATTCCTTAGTCAGAGACCTGGTCGGTAGCTGCTTGGGCAGTGGCTCCACCACAATCGGTGGAGAGGTCAGCTTCGGCTGAACTGAGATGGTCTGAACCGGCTCCGCCTGTGGAGGAACAGTGTTGACCTGTCAGGCAACATCCAAGTGATAGCCAGTGTGGGAGTCGGGGTCAGCCTCGGACCAGCCAACACCAACTGTTGCCACATGAGGTCTTTGTAGCGTTGACGCAATTTGTGCCAAAGCCGCTCCTCACCTGAGGACAACAAATAGCGGTGGCGGTGCTTCCCATGGCATCGAGTGTGTGACCACTGATGTTGGCAGAATCTGCTCAACACACTGGACGAGGAAGACCTAGACCTCGACCACCAGGGGTGCAGATGAGGGATCTTGGAGGGAGCTGGGGAGAGCCGCGGCTCCTCCTGGTCTGGGACGGTGATTGGAGGGTCTGGCTCAGAGGGCTGAACCACCCCTTTGGTGGTCACCAGCAGGACTGGAGTCCTGAACAAGGAGGTTTTGGCCTTTTCCAATGACAACCAGTCGACAGGGTTGAGAAAAATCTCGCCTGCATGGTCGGCCATCGTTTTGACCAACTGGCCCAACGGGGTCTCTGTGAAGACAGCGGCCAGGCTGCGGTTTCAACCGTGGTCAAAACCTGTGATTTCGGAGAATGAGAACATTCCTGGTCCCAAGAACGCCAACAGTGAGTCTTCTTTTCTTTCTTGGACTCCTTGCAGGAGTGGGAGTTTGTGTGAACCCAATGGTCCTGTCCCTTGGCAGGGAGAGACTGGCACAGCTCCTTGAAGGAGCTTGAATAAGTGAAGCCCAACATGAGCGGAACAAAGGCAGAGACTGAAGAGGACTGTGCAGCGGCCTGAGCCACCTCCTCCTCCTTGAAGGCTGCAAGTTGCTCCAGCTGCTCGGTGGACCCCATGGCCATGGAAACCACCCAATCGGCATCCTTGGATTTGACCAGCGGATGTAGCTTTTCCGGGTGGCCCAACTTCAGGTGGGCGAGGCAGTCCTCGATGACTGATGCATGAAACGACTGGCAAAAATCGCAGGCCTGGGGGTCGTGCTTGTGGCCCAGGCAGTAAATGCACGTGGTGTGGGGGGTCGGTACGTGATATTCTGCCCACATGGGCACCGGTGAAATCTGGTCGAGGACTTTTCCTCCATCGCAGTCGCGATCCATAATCGAGCTGAAGAAAAAACTCTAAAGAGTTTAAAGTTTTGGAAGTAAATCTGAAGATTTTAGTGCTAGGGCCTACTCAACGTGGGAGACATAAGGAGGGAACCTGCTTCTTCCACTGGAAAGGAAGATCTGGTGTCATGGAGTGGAGCTGAGGGTTATACCACCCAGGTGGATGGGAAAAGCCAGCTTGAAGACTTTCCGGCAACATTTAAAGGGGAAAGGACACTTCCAGAACGTGTGAACAGAACAACATATCCACATCTCTAGAATGCTTGTATCGTTGTGTCACCTGTGTTGTCGAGTGTACGGCCTGCAGGTAGCTGGAGTCATCTGATTGGCCATGGGTTTTTTTTTTTCACCTCAGTTGCTTCCCTTTCCCAAGGTTGGTGCATGTGCAAGGGTGTGGGCATGAAGGCGCTGCACATACTCATACAATTGTGCCTGACCCTCACAGAGGCAGCTGCATGCTGCGCCACCTAGCCTCTCCTAGTTGGCAGCCAAGCAGCAGCAGGCACTGTAACCCCACCCTGAAAGAGGACAGCTGTCTCTGGATGCACAGTCCTCCTTCCCCAGGCCAGCCCCTGAGCAACTCTGGTCTGTTCCCAGGGTCACCAGCGTGGCAGATACAGTGTGATACTTAGTGCCTCAGCCCACCACATCACCAGACCAGATTTGCCATTTATGCTTTTAACGAGGTAGAGCAGGTTGGAGTGGGGACCAGAGATGTCCACTGCCATTCCACTCCCTCTGTATCCTCCATGGGCATGTAATACGAAATGGAAGGTGGTAGACCAGGGGTCACTACTTCAGGAGATGGGACTGGCATAACAACTATCACCTGCCCCCTGCCACCCCCCCCCCCAAAGACATACAGTCTATGATAATTCCCTGGTGAAGGAAGAGCACCCTGTAGACACCAGGGGCCCATCAGCTGCTATGCCTGCAGTGGGAAGGTACAGTTGGAAAGGGACAGCTGGAAGATAGCGTTCTTAGGGAGGCTTCAATTATCAGTGTATCGATAAGGTAGTCTATAACACAAATCAGGTGAGGAGGGTTTTGTGCTGTCTCCTGGGGACGACAGCTGATACGGTACTTCCTGGGATAAATGGGTTGATTAGGGAATGTGTGTGTGTGGGGGAGTCAGAAATGACTGAATTATTGTTCATGTTGAGATGAACCATCTGGCAGGGAAGCCACTAAGTGTAGTAAAGGATACTTTGAGGGCACTGGGGCAAGGTTCAGGAATCAGCTGATACACAAACTTTCTCAGAGGTTCTCACAGTACACAGCAGTGGGGAGGCAAGAAAACTGAAAATCTTCCAACTCAGTGACTGAAAGAGGGCTTTACTTACTAGGGAGACTTTCTGTGGGGGAAAAACTCATAGATGGTTTTCATCCCATGGGGAGTGGTAAGGGCATTGGGTCACAAGTTTGACATCTTCATCTTGGGGCAGTTAATCTAGTGGGGGGGGAGACTGGGATTCCTCACACTGTTAACAAATAGCAGTTACATTAGAACTTACTGTAACAGTAGATCTCCAAGAGAGGTTCCTGCAGTAGGTCTTCTCAAGTAGGACTGTGCCACGTGGCATCAGGACCACACGGCAAACTTGTAGTTAGCAATCATCAGCAGGAAACCGCCTCCGCCATCAGGTGACGGGGCATCAGCATGACTATGAATAGGGGTGGCCTCCCACCTGCCCTCCAGTTCTCCTGCCAGAGACCGCAAAAGAAGAAGCAGGAGAGAGGAGTGAAACTCCCAATACCCTGAGTCCTGGATAAAACAAAGTCCTGGGAAAGCAATAAAGAGGAAAAAACATAGGAGCTGGGGAAAGGTGGGTGGGAAAACCAGACCCACTGCAGGAACTTCTCTCAAAGATCTACTGTTACAGTAAGTTCTTACGTAACTGCTATATCTTACTTCGAGAGGGTTCCTGCAGTAGGTCTTCACAAGCAGGACTGAATACCAAGCAGTCAACTAAATAGAAGGAGTCAGAGACTAGGTTCTGGGAGGAGGAAAATGTCTGCCAATGACAGTCTGCTCATGACACAAGTCCTTGCAGGATTGCTAGACCAAAGCCAGCCCTGTGCCTAGAAGCAATGTCCAGGCTGTAATGTTTCGTGAAGGCGTAGACAGAGGACCAAGTGGCCACTGCTCAAATGTCTGCAGTGGACACATTTCTAAGAAAGGCAGTAGAAGCGGCCACTCCCCTAAGTTGAATGGCCCTTGACAGCCCCTGGAAGGTGCTTCTCATACTTCTGGTAAATGTAAGAAATACAATTAGCCAACCTGTGACAACCCACCTTTCCCTCTAAGCTGGAACAGCTTTCAGAGAGATGTCTGTCCTCAGGTATTTGCTGCCACCAGCTGGACTGTCTTCCAGCACCTTCTTCAAGTTCACAAACTTGAATAATTAAACGTGCAATTGTACAAGTTAAAGTCTGGTAGTGTGTCTCTCTCGAGTGGCGGATGCTACACAGTTTACCGCAGCCAGTGAAAACCAAATATTACCTTAGAAAAATTACATCACAGTTGCAATTGCTGAGCAAATAAATAGCTTTTTACTTAACAGAAAGTGCACTGAGCATTTACGGGATATATATTTACAACACAAGAGAATAACACTAATACAGGAATAGTAAACAAATGTTTTTAAATAACAGACAGCAAAAGAAAAAGGCTATTACTGCAATATGTTAGTACTAAACTTACCCTTCCCTGTCCTTTCAAGAGACCACTGTGCCCTATGTTAACTGCCAGCTCCCACAGACATAGCTGGTAGGGTAGGCTCCAATCTTAGTTACTCCCTCCAGCTTCCAAAGTAAGAGGAACACACTTTTCTGTCTTTCAGAATGTTGCATACTCTCTTGAGAACAGGTCATTCCTATTCTCCCTATGTATGCACCAACCATCTAACAGTATGTATTTAATTGTCCCAATCAGACTGAACACCTATCAGTGACCAATTATATTCCCTTTTACCCTTAAGTTTATATTTGAGTGAACCAACCTCTTCAAACTGGCCTGTGTGTGTGGACATGTCCACTCGAGATTTATGACCCAGCTCTTTATCTAGACAGATGCTGCTGGACAGTGGATTTTAGCCTGTGTGTGTTTTTTTTTTTTTCAAACTGCTAAAAAAACACCAGCTAGAGAATCCAACCACCAAGCACATAATCCAAACCATTAACTCTTTCCTTCCCATTTCTGTCACACAGCCACCTAGACAAAGTCTGTTTGGAAATAGCCTTGCCCTGGCACTTGGGATCAAAGGCGATGAAGAGTTGATCTGACTTATGAACCTCCTTTGTCCTTGAGACATAATATCTCAAATTCCTATGCACTTCGAGGTTGTGCAGGAGATACTCCCCCCATTGGAATACTCTGGGTAAAACACCGGCAGTTTGACATTCTGATTTAGGGTAAATTCCGAAACTACCTTCCGAAGAAAGGAAGGGTTAGTCCGCAGAGCCACCTGGTTTCTGTGGAAAATTAAACAAGGCTCTTTACAAACTAGAGCCTGAAGCTCTGAAACTCTTTGAGCTGAAGTGATCGCAACTAAAAATAGTGTTTTCCATCAAATGTAATGCTTATCACTACTTGCTGCCGGCTCAAAAGGGGGCAAAGTAAGTTTTTCTAAAATAAAATTAAGATCCCAGGGGGGAACAGAATTCCGGACCGGAGGTTTGAGGTGAAGGATTCCCTTCAGAAAAGTTCTGGCAACCTCTAGCTGAGCTAGGGTTTTTCCCACCACCGGAAGGTGGCAGGTTGAAACCGCAAAGAGATGGACCTTCAGAAAAGAATAATTGAGGCCCGACTCTGACAGGTGCAAGAGGTACTCGAGGATCTGGGAAGCCGAGCAGGAAAACGGGTCTAGGCCTTTGATTGTGGCCCAGATTGAAAATCTCTTCCACTCATAGCACACATGGATCTAGTGGAGGGTTTCCTGGCCTCCACTAGGACATAAGCGACTCTGGAAGAGACTCCATAGCATGGAACCGCTATGTCCAAAGGTGCCACGCATGAAGGTGGAGTGATCTGAGGCTTGGATGTACCAGGGTGCCCTGCTCCTGGGACAGAAGGTCGTGAGAGAGAGGTAGAGGTACTGTGGGTTCCATCATTAACTGTTGCAGTAGAAAGAATCATATCTGCAGAGCCACAGACGGGCAAAGAGGATCATGTGTGCCCCCTCTGCCTGTAGCTTCAGCAGAACCTTCTGCAGAATAGGAAAGGGAGGGAAAGCATACAGAAATCTCCCTGTCCAAGATAAAGACTGTGTCTCGCCAAAAAACACCATGCCCGGGAATGAGTGAGCAAAAGCTGGGTAGTTTTGTGTTGGATGGGGAGATAAAGAGGTCTGTTTCTGGCTGAACCCACTGAAGGAACAGATCTTCCACTACCTCCTGCTTTAGTTCCCACTAGTGAGCCCGAGCAACTGAACGGCTGAGACTGTCCACCAGAATGTTGTGAACACCTGGAACATGGACTGCTGTCAAGGACAGGTCATGTTGAACAGCTCAGTACCACACAAGCATCGCCTCCCCTGCAATGGGGGTACAAAAGGGTGCCTCCCTGTTTGTTGATGCACCAGACTGTTGCCATGTTGTGAGTCTGGATGAGAAGTGTTCCTGGAACTAAGAGGGACTGAAAGGCTTGGAGAGCATAGAGCACTGCTCTCGTTTCCAGGATGTTGATGTGTAGATTCTTGTCCATGGAAGACCATGTCCCTTGTGTTCAATGGTCTCCCAGGTGGGCCCCCCCATCCGTGGTTTGAGGCATCTGTCGTAAGAGTTATGGAGGGGGACGAGGAGTGGAAGGGAACCCCCACTGAGAGGCTGGATGGGTCCTGCCACCAGAGGAGATCCCTCTTCAGACTGCTGAAGACTAGAACCTTCTGGTCCATGTCATCCAAGTGTTGATCCCATTGGACCCTGAGGGACCACTGGGTCAACCTTATGTGTGTAGTCTGGCCAATGGGACTGTGGGTATGGCAGCCACCATCAGATCCAACAGTCTGAGGATGGAGTGCACTGTGGTCCAACAAGAGGAAGCCACCAGTGTTGCTTGTAGGATAAGGGTCTCTGCACTGTCCATGGGAAGGAAGGCCCTGCCCTGGACCATGTCCAGCACTGCTCCTGTGAATTGGAGGTGCTGGGAGGGTGACAGCTAAGACTTGGGATACTTGACCGTACTACCAGGTCTGGAGAAAAGATCCAGGGTCAAGGAAAGGGAATCCTTTAGACTGTCCTAAGATGGAGCTGAAATCAGCCAATCGTCCAGGTATGGGAACACATAGATGCCATTGCGACGCAAGGTCTTCGTTACCACCACCAGGCACTTAGTGAAAATTCGAGGTGCTAAGGAAAGACCAAAGGGAAGGGCCTTGAACTGAAAATGCTCCTCCTGGAATGAGAATCTCAGAAAGCGGCAGTGGGCCGGCAGGATTGGGACAAATATAGGTAAGCATCCTGCATATCCAGGGAACACAGTCAATTGTTTAGTTGGAGTAGGGGCAAGAGTCCCTGGAGTGTCAACATGTGGAACCTCTTGCATTCTACAAAGAGGTTGAGCATATTGAAGTCTGGGATGGGCTTGAGATCTCCCATCCTTTTGGGCACTAGGAAGAAGTGGGAGTAAAATACCCTTCCACTTTGCTCTGGTGTAACTCACTCTATGGCTGATTTTTGCAGTAGAGTTTGGATTTCCTGTAGGATGCAACTGTGATGTCCTGATGGGTAATGAGACCTGCCTGGTGGGTTGCTCAGGGGTCTTTCCAGAAACTCTATGGAGTGACCTCTTGTGACCAGTTGTAGAACCCAAGCGTCTGTGGTTACAGCCTTCCACCCTTCCAGGTGGAGGCTGAATCTTCCCCCCACTGGTTCCTCCACGGGAAGGGGAGAAGCCCCTTAAGTCAGGATGAAGAGGGGAGGGGTACCTTGCCCCCACTGGCTGCCTTTGGAAACTTAACCTGGGAGGATTTGGGCACATGATCCAGTAGTACGACGTTTGTTTTGGCAACTGCCCTGGTTCTGTTTGTTCCATTTCCACTGGGGGCGATAAAAATTCTGCTTGGGTTTCTGACCCAAGCGATACATAGAGTAGACATCTTTCAGGGATTTGCCGCTTTCTTGCAGTTTGGTGATTATGTCTTTGGTGTCGCCCCTGAACAGAACTGGACCCCTGAAGGGAGCGTCCAGAAGGGTGATCTGTACATCTTGTGCCAGTCCTGCGAGACGGAGCCAGGCAAGGCATCAGACAGTTTCTCGTAGCTGTGCAATGCGCCAGCAACTCGAACGAGTCATATGTGGCTCGCAAAGCATGGCAGCATGACAACTTATTCAGTCTGATTTTGTCAAGAAGCTTATTCCTGAGCTGTTCATCAGGAATTTCTTAAATGTCCTTTTCCAGGTTGGACAAAGCCGACTTCTGGAAAGCCACCATGCGTGCTATGTAGTTGAGTGAAAGTATAACGCAGGTAGAGAAGGTATAGACCTTGCAGCGATATTGTTCCATCTGTTTCAACTCCTTGTCGGGAGGAGAGGCACTGGGATGTTTGGACTGGGTCGACCTGTTGTGGGCGATAGTGATGACGATAGAGTCAGCCTTAGGTTGTGCCGTTAGGTGGAAAACCCCTTCCGGGGGTTGGTAAGTCCTGTCGGCTTTCTTAGAAACCGCAGGAATAGAAGACAGTTGTTGCCAAATCAAGGATGTCAGATCTTCATGTGGCCCTGTACAGGGTGGAATAGGGAGGGGGTCCGCATTAATGAGGTCCAGATGTTCAGCTAGTCTTCTGCAGTTAGGGTCCAATTCCTGGGATGCCCAAGCACAGGTCTGTTGGATGGACCAGAGGAGTTCCGTGAAAGACAGATCCTCCAGTGGCAATTTTGGCAACTCCTTTAGCTAAGGCTCTATGAGGGAGTGGGGTTCTGAATGGTCCCCCAAATCAAAATCTCCTTTGGAATCAGAAGACTCCGGCCTGCTTGGCAAGGAGTGACATCTGGATCTGCCTCTGTGACTCTGACCCCTAGACTGATCCCAGCCAGGAGACCATCTGTGTCCCTGCTGGATACTCTGCTAGAAGGGACAGGCTTCCTGGTGGCAACCTATGGGTTGGGGTAGCCCTGATGACAGGCTGGAGCTGTCCCAACTCTTGTAGGAGTTGGGTCTTAGCATCTTTCTACCAAGCTGGGATAGATTCCTGAGGCTCTGGCTGTGGGGGTGGAGAAGGAGGAGGCAGTGGTGATGGGTATCCTGGGTACCCCATAGAATAGGAGGGGTAGCCAGGTAATTAGTACCGATAGGGATATGGGAGGTAACCCTGATAAGGTTGAGCCTGACCCGGCGTCAGGTACCCTGGCATCGGAGGCAGGTAACCTGGCATCGGGCCCCCCAGCATCGGGTAAGGGGGAAACTCTGGCGGCATGTAGCCAGGGAAGTATCCTGTGGGTCCTGACAGAGGAGAGGAGAAAGGCCTGGAGGGTGGCGGTGCCGAGGGACCACTGGGGTCTGGGTCCATCGGCAGGCTGAAGGTCAAGGTGAAACCCCAGATGGGCCAGGGAGATCCTGGTCCATGTTGTCTGGAAGGAGATCCGGCGAAAGACCCAGCATCGGGGCCTGAAGGCACCCAAGGGTGGGACCGAGACTAGCGAGGAAGGTAAGTCCAGGAGGACCCCCATCGACAGGTCTGCTGGTGAGGCAGGAGTCTTGGGAAGGAGGCCTGATGTGAGAAGCTCCTCTAGAACAGCCCCACTCGAAGTTCAGGAAACTGTGGAGAACGAGGCACCTGGCAGTGTCAGTGGGTCCTGGGAGGGAGAACCTCCGTGGGACTTGGAGGAACCTGTGAGCTCACTCTACTGGATGTCAGGGACCACGAGGGAGTACGACAGGAGAGCAGTCACCAAGCAGTCATTGGGCAAGCTGGTAACCAGCTTAGAGGCGATGGTCTGGCGGGTGTCAGAGGAGCTGACGTCCAACTTACAAACCATGGTTGGGCTGACAGAAGCTGGGATGCTTGAGTCAGGCTGATCAACCTGGGCCAGGCACCCGGTGGAGGAGCCAGAGGGCGACTTAGCCATCAAGCTAACGACAGGCTCCGAGATAGCTTCCTCTGAAGAGGAGACCCCCAACTGCCCACTGACCTCGGGGGGAGGAGTGAAGGCATCTGATCCGCTGGAGTGGAAGAAGGCCCAGGAGGTAGGGTACTCACCGGGGTGGAGGCACCACCCAATGTGGCGTCGGCTGTCTGGTGGCTTTTCCTCGAGGGAGAAGGGCTCTGCTCCCAGTGTTTCTACTTCTTTTTTTTTTCTTTTCTCCGGGGCAGGCGAAGAGGATCATTCCTGCAGCTCCCAGAGCTCTTTTTCCATCGATGCCAGTAATTGTTTTAATAAGTGGGCATCGAGAGTCCTCTGGCAACAGGTGTGCATGGCCTGGTTGAAGGCCAGACAGATTTGGCAATCTGCGACCTTGTACTTAGGGCCCAGGCAGAGGATGCAGCAGGACTGGTCGTCCCCATGTAGGATCTGCGTGCTGCACTTGGAGCACTTTTTTCTTGGGCCGACGTGAAGACATGCAATGCTGGAAAGGATAGAGAAAAACAAACGGTAACTACGTAAAAAATGGCAGGCGACTGAAGCTGTTTCATTGCGAGGTTCGATGACTCAGGTTGACGGTGGGAAAGAACTAGAGGGCGGGTGGGTGACTGCCCCTATTTATAGTCACGTTGACGTCCCGTCACCTGATGCCAGCGGCGGTCCCCTGTTAATGATTGCTAGCTTCATGTTTGCCATGCGGTCCTGATGCCAGGGAGTGCAGTCCTACTTGTGAAGACCTACTGCAGGAACCCTCTCGAAGGAAGATTAAACTTTCCTGGAAGGAACAGCCCTGGAGCTTTTAGAATTTTATGAAAATTATGGAATTTAATTCAAACTCTTGTGTATCATCACACTCCCACCATTGCACTTTAATGTCACATTTATTACTTAAGCTAGGGTGAGCTACGACCACTAAAACTAGCTAAATGGCTACCAAAAAATGTTTAAAATGTTACCATAAATTTTTTAAAATAGTTAAACAAGGCAGAACAAATTTATTATGAAAAATAAAGTAATTCAGATCACTTAGCAACAACTGTTAAGGCACTGTAGCAAGTAATCCTCAAGCAAATAGAAAAGACCCAACTATTGTCTGAACATTTTGCCAGGTTCTGAAAAGGCAGCAAAGGATCAGGGATTGTTGAACACAGCAAGGGATCCCTCTAGAAGAAAAGTACAGTTACGTAAGAACTTACCGTAACAGTAGATCTTCGAGAACAGCTCTTGCAGCAGGTTACACCATTAGGACTGAAGCCGGCAGGTGCCAGGACCTCACGGAAATTTTATAGCTAGCAGTATCCAGCGGGGACCGCCCTCGACGTCAGGCATCATATAAAAGGGGGCGGTCCATCAGAATTCCCAGTTCTCCCGCCGGAGACTCCCGACCATTAGATGACATCTGAAGTGAAGACTGAGGATCTGCCTTCAAAGAAGGTATGCAGCAGGGAGGTGTTGAAAACACTGAATCTTAGGAAGTAATAAATGGAACAACTCTACCTCCAGAGGGGATGGTGGAAGGGAAACTACCTGCTGCAAGAGCTGTTCTCGAAAATCTACTGTTACGGTAAGTTCTTACGTAACTGTACTATCTTACTTTGAGAAACAGCTCTTGCAGCAGGTTACACCATTAGGACTGATTCCCAAGCAATACTGGAAATCCCTCTCAGATGGGAGGAGGCTAGAGAGAGATCATGAGTTGAACCGGAGCCTAGGATAGTAGTCCCTGAAGGACTTCTAGACCAAAACCAGCTCTTCGCTGTGAAGCAACGTCCAGGCTGTAATGCCTGATAAAGGTGTGCATGGTGCTCCAAGTAGCTGCTGCGCAGATGGCTGAAGTGGAAACGTTCTTCAGAGCAGCAAAGGAGGTAGCCACCCCCCCTTTTGGAATGTCCCTTAACTGAGCCCGGTAGGGACTTGTTACGCTTCTGGTAACAGAACGTAATACAATGAATGAGCCATCTAGAAAGAGATTGCTTAGAGACCGGAACTGCCCAGCATCCTATGGGCGAAGGAGACAAAAAGCTGATCAGATTTACGGTGTTGTCTGGTGGCATTTTAGACACCTACACACATCGAGAGTGTGCAGCAGGGCCTCTCTTCTATTGGAGTACTTTGGGAAGTACTCCGGTAGGTCGATATCCTGGTTAAGCGTAAGGGCTGAGACCATCTTAGGCAGAAATTTTGGATTTGTCCTTAGGGACACCCTGTCCTGGTGAAAAACCAAATAAGGTTCTTTGCACATGAGTGCGTGGAGCTCAGAAATCCTTCTGGAAGAAGTAACAGCAACTAAAAATAATGTCTTCCAAGCAAGAAGATGTAGCTCGCAATCCATGGCAGGTTCAAAAGGAGGCAGCGTAAGCTGCTCCAGGATGAAGGGTAGGACCCAAGGTGGAATGGGATCCTTAATCGGAGGCCTAAGGTGCAGAACGCCTCTCAAAAAGGCACATGCGGTTTCCAACTGGGATATGGACCATAGGCCTATAGATGCGTGACAGGCTGAGATGGCACAGAGGTGTACCTTTATCGAGGAGTAGGCCAAGCCTGCCTGAAATAGGGACAGGTGTTAGTCTAATACCGAACCCTCAGAACAATCCAGTGGGGAAAGTCCCCATGCTTGAGCCCGGAGACAAAATCTGCGCCATTTCATTGTGTACATAGCATGAGTGGCTGGTTTTCTAGCAGCCGCTACAACATCTGCTACCTCTTGTGAGACCCCGTAGCACATGACTGCTATGTCCCTAGGAGCCAGGCATGCAGGTTCAGAGAGCGTAGGTCTGGATGGACCAAGGATCCTGCCTCCTGGGACAGTAAGTGAGAGCTGAGTGGCAGAGGCACCGGCGGTTCCTGAGAAAGTTGGTACAGCAGAGGGAACCAAATCTGCCTTGGTCAAAACGGTGCGATTAAGATCAGCATCACCTGCTCTTTGCAGAGTTTCAGAAGAACCCTCTGGATCAACGGGAAGGGAGGAAATGTGTAAAGGAATCTGCCTGCCCAAGAGAGGGACAACGCGTCTCGCCAGAAAACACCAGGCCCTGGATATAGCAAGCAGAAATTGGGCAGTTCTGCATTGGATGGGGATACGAAAAGGTCTAATTCTGGTGTCTCCCATCTGTGAAACAGGTCCTCTATGACCTCTTGGAGTAGTTCCCATTCATGGACTCTGGCCTGAGACAGACTCAGACTGTCTGCGATAACGCTGTCCACTCCTGGAACATGTACAGCAATAAGGTCAGTGCCGTGCTGAAGTACCCAATCCCACACCCTCATGGCCTCCCTACAAAGAGGGTAGGAATGAGTGCCTCCTTGTTTGTTGAGGTAGTACATCACCGAGGTATTGTCTGTTTGCAGCAGAAGAGTACCCGGTGGGATCTCCGACTGGAAGGTCTGCAAGGCATAAAGGACCGCTCTCATCTCCAAAATATTTATGTGAAGGTGAGCTTCCTGGGTCATCCACGAGCCCTGAGACCTGACACCATTGAGGTGTGCTCCCAAACTGGACCCCGAAGCGTCCATGAAGAGAGCTGCAACCAGAGATGGTGCTATGAAGGGGACCCCCAATGAAAGGTGCTCTGGAACGAGCCACCATTACCAATCCCGGATGACGGCGTTAGTGATCCTGATTGGATGCTGCAGATGGTCTTGCTTTTGATCCCACTGACCCTGTAACATCCACTGGGTCCCTCGTATGTGGAGATGGGCTAAAGGGACCACTGCAATGGCCGCAGCCATGTGTCCGAGCAGGCAAAGGACCAGTCTTGCTGGAATGGTCTTCCTTGCCAAGATATCCCCTATGAGGGATCTGATGTGCTCCGCTCTGTTCTGGGGCAAGAAAGCTTTCTCCTGGACAGTGTCCAGAACTGCTCCTATGAACTGCAGTCTCTGGGATGGAACCAGGTGCGAATTCTCCCAATTGATGGTGATGCCCAACGATCCAAAGAGGGAACGAGTACAATGAATCACGGACATCAGGGCCTCCCGAGAGGGGTCCATAAGGGGCCAGTCATCCAGGTAGGGGAACACATAGTGGCCTTGTCTCCTGAGAGCTGCCACCACGACTGCCATGCACTTCGTGAAAACCCTAGGTGCTGAAGACAGTCTGAAGGGGAGAGCTCGGAACTGGTAATGGCACCCCAGAAACTCGAAGTGCAAGAACTTTCTGTGTGCCCGAGCTATCGGGATATGCAGGTAGGCATCCTGCATGTCCAGTGATGCTAAGGTGGTGTCCTGCTTGAGCATGGGAATTAGCCCTGGAAGGGTCACCATGTGGAAGCACTTGTAAAGCACCGAAGCATTGAGGTCGCTGAGGTCCAGGATCAGACGAAGGTCCCCTGTCTTTCTGGGAACCAGAAAGAAGGGGGAATAATACCCTGCACCTCTCTGGTTCCATGGTACGTGCTCTATGGCCTCCTTGTCCAGAAGCGCTAGCACCTCCTGCTGAATGAGCAGGGCATGCTGTCCCGAGTAATGGGAAAGCAGGGGAGGTCTTGAAGGTGGGTGGTCGAGGAATTCTATAGTGTCCTCTCTCTACTAATTGTAGAACCCACCGGTCAGCAGTTATCATCTGCCACCCTGAGAGGTAGTGGGAGATGCGACCCCTGACCTTTTCTTCCCAATGATCCAGAGGATGGGTGGGGGCCAGGAAGGAGTAATGCTGTGGCGGCATTGCTTCCCACAAGCTGGGTCGGTTTAGTGCGTCTCTGACCTTGGCCTGGGGAAGACTTAGACTGAGCCTTACGATTGAAGTTGCCCCTTTGCTGCTGGCCGGAACTTGGCTGCTGCCGTTGTTGTCGGCCATGAAAATGATTCTGGTTCCTATGAAAGGAACCGGTTTTGGGCCTGTATGTGGCAGGCACAGTCCTCACCGCCTTCCCGGCGTCCTGTAACTTGGTGATTACCTTTTCGGAATCTTCACCAAACAGGACCTCTCCATTGTAGGGGACGTCCAGGATATTTTTCTGGACGCCCGGAATAAATCCAGAGACATGAAGCCATGAGTGTCTCCAGAGACAGATGCGAGAGGCTGCTCCCCTGGCCACAGAGTCCACCAAGTCATAGGCGGCTCTCAAAACTTGGGTCCCCACGTCTGACCCTGTGTGAAGAAGGTTCAAGAGTTCCTCCTTCTGTTCACCATCCAGGATGACTTTAACCAGGTCCTGGCCCTGTTCCCATAGGGCGTTCTAAAACCGAACCATGTGTGTCAGATAGTTCAGTGACCTGATGGAGCATGTAGCAGCTACATACATGCACCTCCCCAGTGAATCCAATTGCTTGGATTCCTGGTCCAGTGGCTGGGTGCTCAAATGCTGCGGCCACTTGATACCGGTCATGTGAGGCAGTGATGACCAGTGAATCGGCCAGGGGTTGGTGTACCAAATACTGGTCCTCCAAAAGAACCCTGCACAGGTGGTCAGCCTTCTTTGGCACAGCAGGAGTGGAATGTGGACGTTTCCACACGGCCTTGGTGACGTCCGAAAAAGTATCCACCAAGGGTGGCACCACCACAGGCTTAGGCTCTTTCTGCCGAAGATATCTAGCTAGGCGCTGTCATTCAGGGTCTAGATCTTCTGTTTCCCATCCCATGTTCTCCTGGATGTGCTGCATGATTTCAGCAAAAGAGGGATCATCTGGAGGTGACCTGGGGAGGTCTCGTGGGTCTGGTGATGGAATACTGATGGGAGGAGACCTGGAGGTATCTAATGAGTCTGGTCTAGAGTTGTCCCCCTGCGGAGTGGACTTTCTTCCTCTGGGTCGCTTGGGGCTGGGGGACCCTGAGGGAGATCATGAAGGGGGCCTTCTCCTTTCTCTGGATCTACTCCTAGGAGGTGGTGTAGGCCCCTTGGGGGTTGGGGGTCTACTGTCTGGACCCTGGGGAGGAGGAGGAGGAGGCTTTACAGGGACCACATCCTTTTTGATAGTGTCCCACCAAAAAGTGAAGAGATCTTTGACTTCCTGAATATTTATGCCGAATTTAAGGCATGGGGATATAAACAACACACATTAAAACAAGCAGAAATGAAAATTAATCAAAAAGAGAGAAATGATTTATTAAAACCTAAAACATTGAGGGGTGACACTCAATTTATGATTTTTTCAACGAAATATAATCATAAAATGGTGGATATTAGAAAAATTATAAATAAACATTGGTATTTGGTCCAAACAGACAATGAACAAATTGCAACACTGCAGAAAAGACCTATAGTAGTAGCGAAAAAGGTTAAGAATCTACAGGACACTTTGGTCCATTCACAGTTTAAGACACAAGAAGTGGTGGGCAGTCAGCTTTTACTGGGCCCATTAATGCCAGGAATGGTCCCTTGCGGTCAGTGCAGTGTTTGCAATCATACATCTAAAAAACAGACTTACATACATCCGCATACACAAGAGAGATTTTTTATCAAACAGCACATTACTTGCACTACAGAAGGAGTTGTGTATCTGATACAATGTCCTTGCGATTTATTATACACTGGACAGACAAGTAGAGAATTACGTACAAGGATCCAGGAACACAAAGGAGACATAAGAAAACATGATGAAAATTCACCAGTGGCCAAACATTTTAATGAGGCTTCACATTCTGAAGCTTCTCTTAGCTTTTGGGGTTTAGAAAAGGTATATATTCATGTTAGAGGAGGTAATGCAAGAGAAATATTATTAAAGGCAGAGATGAGATGGATTTTTAAAATGCATACATTGGACAGCAATATAGGAATGAATGTAGAAACTAATTGGCATGTTTGTATCTAACCTAGAAATATGTACAATACTGGCATGTGTAGTAAAGGATCCATCTGTTTGAGTGGTTTCTGTGATAGTGTCTCTATAAGTGTAAATTTAGTTGTATAACATTACATTTATATAATTATGTAATGATAAATGTATAACAATAGATAGCCTTTTTTGGTATATCATTTGAAACAATTCAATTTAGGGTTTTGTTGTAGGTAATACTTTGTGGTGTTCCAGTAAGAATTTCTTAAAAATATAAGTTAACCCTGAATGTCCTTCATCCAGCATGTTTAACTGTTATTTTTAATTTTTTATTTTTAATTTTCAACCTTCATATTTAGTATTGGATTCTATTTTAATATAACCATCAAAGCGATAATTCTTAAGTGGTGGTGCAGTCACAGTGGCAGTCTTGAAATAGTGCCTGTTTTTGCTTTAAAATCCATGGCTCTAGGGATGAGCCAGCTATTTGACTGCTGTATCAGTCTGTTCGCGCATGTGCAGTAGCGCGATGGTGACGCCATTTACGCGCCGATAGCGCCGGATTGTGCCATCATCACGCAGACATCCTATCGCGATTTGAGCAAAGCGGCACAAGAGGTTCACAAGCAAGTTGAAGCTGTAACAAACAAAGCAGCCATCTTTTGGTACAGAGAGTCCAGTATTTTGTTAAGAACTTTGATTATAACAGCCACTAAGTAAGTAAAAAAGATTTCCTTTTTAATTTAGACAACATTTTGAAAGTTATACTTTTAAATAGAGTAATATAAACCATGTTATTGTGGTTTTCTTTACATAATTTATTAGTGTCTTCGAGCACATTTTTTCACATCAAGCAAAATACATTGATTCGGGTATGCACAGTTTTGGTAAACGGGAATTTTTTTATAAATTATTACAGGTTGTCAGTTAAACTTCATTTGAAGGGATACAAATTAACCTTTATTGATCTTCTTTATAGAAATCATATAGTGCTTTAAAATACATATTTTGGCTGTACCAACAGAATACATGTTTAAGGTACGTACAGTGCCTTTAGATACAAAGCAGCACAAGGTTTATGACCAGTGTATAAGTGACTGCCACGGTGACTGTTTCATGTATTCAGACTACTGTTTTATGTATGTTACAGAGATTTGAAAAGCCAGTACTGCATACAGAGGTTTTTTGAATAACAAGCTTTCAAAGTGGTAACAAGTTTGTATCTTTACTAAGGTATGGGAAAGAGAAAGAAAAAATTTTTTGAAGTTACCTAATAAGCATAAATTATATGAATATAAATGAATTAAAATATGTTTGCATTAATTTACAGAAAAATTAAGAATACAGTATCTACAAGTTATCCTCGTGAACAAGCCCACTCCATGGGTGAAATGTAGGGGTCTGTACAGAATAAAAGTAAATTACAACACAGAGAACTCATTTGAGAATTCTTCAAGGCCCCCCCCCCAACCCTCATTGACTATATTGTTTCCATAACCTCTTTTGGGGGAGGCTGCAGATGTTCCTATAAGAATACAAGACCCATTACCCACCATAACCATTTTGTCTACTGTCTGGACCCTGGGGAGGAGGAGGCTTTACAGGGACCACATCCTTTTTGATAGTGTCCCACCAAAAAGTGAAGAGATCTTTGACTTCCTGAATATTTATGCCGGATGACAGGCCAGGAGTCGGCATTGGCCTGTCGCCGGTATCAACTGTCAGGTCTGAGGTCATCGCCGGTTTGGGAAAAGGCTCCAGAGGAAGCCCGGCATCTTCATTGTCACCTGCCTGGTCGTCAGGCAACGTCAAATCCTCCTCTGATGAACCCTGGCAACCAGTATTGACCAGTGAAGGGAGGGCAGTCGTCGGCTCCGAAGGTCGCTTGACCGACATCGGGTGCTTGAGGGATGTCTGGTCTGACAGGCGTTTGGCCGGTGAAGGATTGGCGGCCCGCTTAGGCTCCATCGTCCGCTTGAGGGATGTCAGGTCCTTGGTCTTCCTGGAAGGTGGATCAGGTCCCCTGGGAGGTTGGGAGGCCGATCTGGTGTCGGGTTCCCGGTGTTTGTCCGAGGAAGCAGAAGCAGACTTCCAAGAGGACTTGGACCTATGATGGTCGGATGACTTCGCTGAGGCCTGAGAGGGCATTGGAGAAGGGTCGGAAGTCTTGGAAGTCTTGAGCGGGTGGAGAGAAGCCGAATGACTGCCTGAGGATGTAACCTTAATGGGTGGAGGCTGAGAGCGAGCCCTGGAGGGAGAGCAGTCTGAGTGCGTGGAGCCAAAGCTGGTGTGCGAGTCTGAGGCCCAGTTCAGGGATCTGGACCTGGCCTTCTCCCGGTGTTTTGGGGACTTGGAGGCTGACTCACCTCTGGAGGCAGGGTCTTTTTCCATCATTTTGAACTTTTCCACTAACAGGAATCCCTGGAGTGCCTTTTGACGGCGGATCCTGGTACAGCTGTTAAATTGCTGACAAAAGGAGCAGGCCTTGGTGTCGTGCTCCGGGCCTAGGCACCACAGACAGGCCGAATGGAGATCCTTGAAAGGGATCTGTTTGCCACAGGCACACTCGGAGGGGTGTCCTTCTGTGGAAGGAGTAGGAGATGCCGACATTTAGTAAGCAAAATACTTTACTGGAGAAGTTCTAGTCATCGTTCGCTAATGAGGCGTCCGTGAGGCCGATGCTGGCGAGTCGATGGCGGGAAAAGAACTGTGGATTTTGGGGGACCGCCCCCTTTTATATGATACCTGACGTCGGGGGCAGGGCAGATGTCGGGAGCGGTCCCTGCTGGAATCTGCTAGCTAGAAAATTTACGTGGGGTCCTAGCGCCTGCCGGCTTTAGTCCTAATGGTGTAACCTGCTGCAAGAGCTGTTTCTTGAAGTAAGATCATCATTGCTACAGTGAGTAATTTTTTCTTCAAACTTCAGGAATCCCTCACCTACGTTTAACAACAGCAGACTCCATAGCAGTACCTTGGGAGGCTGGGTAAAGATCCTATTTTGGGTAATGGTTCTGCAAGGCAGCAGTACGAAAGCTGGCATCCCTTCTAGATTGTATGTCCAGACAATAATGCTTTGTGAAAGTGTGTACTGTTTTCCGATAGCTGCTTTACAGATTTCCTGCAGGGGATACCCCTCGATGCTGCCACAGATGCAGAAGCACCTCTGGTAGAGTGTGCCATGAGGCCTCCAGGTGGCAATTTACCGGCATTGTCTTAACAGAATTATATTCAGGAAACTATCCAGCGAGAGATGGTTCTCTTGGATGCTGGTTTACCTTTCCCCATTTCACCACTGGTGACAAATGGCTTGTTACATGCCACAAAATATTGCATGAAAAATATAATCACCCATTCTATAACCAGGTGAAAAGAGAAACTCCATGCGAGCAATATATTGAGACAAGAAATTCAATAAATTGAATTCCTATGCATAGAAGTTTTAATAGATTAGGAGATAGAACACTTCAAAACCGTGTAGCGAGTAGTTGGAATAAGTTGTCAGACGAACTGAAGTCTGTTACATGTCATCAGATTCAAAGTCATTTTATTTAATTATTTGAAGTTACCTTGCACATGTTTTTAGTTATGTGTTGAAATTGGACTTACTGTAAAATGTGTTGTTATGTCATGTTATCTAATGTCATAATGTATGTGTATATGATGTAAATACAGGACTTTGTTGTTAACGGGACTTTTGTCCCAACAAATGTTTTCCTGTGTAAAAATATGTTTTTATCAAATCAAACAGCTGAGTGCTTGTGGAACTGACATCCTTTTGTGTGGTCCAAGTAGTAAAAGAGTCCCTGTTCACATCCAGAAGGCGGAGCTTTTGCTCCTCTAAGCTGGATTTTCCTGTAAAGAAAACTGAAAGTGCAACTGACTGATTCAGATTTAATTCAGACACCACTTTGGGAAGGAATTTCCTGTTTGTCCCTAGGATTACCTTGTCCCTATGGAAGATTATGTAATAAGAATCTGCACAGAGGGCTTGCAGCTTGCTTACCCATCTGGGAGATGTTTCTGCCGCCAGAAACACTGCTTTCCAGGTGATGTACTTCAGTGCAGCAGATGTCATGGGCTCAAAAGGAGCCTCCAACAATTGGGCAATATACAATTTTAAATCCCCAGGGTAGGAAAGGCTTCCTCACTGAAGGGTACAGGTGATTAAGGCCTTTGAACAATGTTTTGAAAATGGGTTGTGAGGCCACTGACCTATCTTTACTAGCTGGTGTATAAGCTGACACTGCTACCATGTGTACCTTTAGAGTTACAGGTCTTACAACTAGATACTGGAACAGGACTAGGTAGTCCAGGATTATTATAATACAATGTATAACACTAGAAGAAATGATTGTGTATAGTTTTTCCCATGTTGACATACCAGGCTACATGATACTCACTTTTGACATCCGAATCGTGTTTTGTTTTTTAGCTATATTATCAAACAGAAGGCTTAGTCCTAATTAGAGCTATTCAGAGCCATTTTGATCAACAGGTAAAATGCATTTATAAAGATGGAATTAAACAGCACTTATTTTAGATTTTAGTGAGTTAAATAATGGATTTATATATTATGTAACAATGGGAGATTTTGATTTTTTTTTTAATGACTTTACAGCTGATACAATTAATCATAGTGCAGTGGAATAAGAGCAGCAGCTCAGAAACAAGAGGTAGCCACATTTTATTTTGGCATCATTCACAATTGTAAGGCCTAATTTATCACTACTTAGTGTTATGGTGTGCAGCAAAAAGTTGAAATTAAGAATTTGTATGAATATAATAATTATTCTTATACACATTTTATATGATCCAAAATTGACAATTAATGTTGTATATATTTTTACAGTCCCCCAGAAGAAGCCATATACTGGCGAAACATTGGGGCATCTGAATCCATATTTGAAAATAAGGAATTGGTTTATTAAACAAGTTGGAACATATGGGCTTTTTGCCAGAGCCGAGCCTGAAGCTCATTTTTGCTTGATAGTCCAGGATTGTAGACAGACCTGCTGGAATAGGGTTAGTCTGTGTAGAAGTACAGTACACCAGAAGGAAGATATTTTCCATTCTGAAGCATTCTTATATCCCAGAAACTTAGCACCTTCACTGCTTTTTTAAAAAGGTTTAGCCCACAGAACTCTAGCTCTTCAAGATCCATAATCTGAGGCGCAAATCTCTCAGATCTGGGAATGTTATCCTGCCCTGGGACAGTGTCAGCAGACTGTGCCTCAGGGGCAGGCCGATATGAGACTTGCTGGAGAGGGACAAGAGCATGGAGTATCAGGTCTGCCTGCTGGAACTACGAGAATCATCGTTGCCGATTCCCTTCTCAGTTTCATCAGTACTCTTAGCAAAAGTGGGAATGGGGGGCAATACAGAAATCTCCCAGACCACCAGAGGACTACACCACCCTCTGGGACTAAATCTACCACTGGGGTCTGTAATAAAACACTGGGATCTGTCTGTTTTCCCAGGAAGCAAATAGATCCATTTCTGGTGTATCCTACCATCGAACACTGCGCAAGCACCTGCTGGCTCATGGTTCATTTGTGATTTCCTTGGCTAATCCTGCTCATAAAGTCCGCCAGTACATTGTCTTTCTCTGGCAGTTGGATTATGGACAGCTAGACTTCCAGGGAGTAGGCTAGATCCCAGATCTTCTCGACATCTGTGCACAACTTTGAACATCTTGTTCCTCCCTGCTTGTTTATGTGGTACACTGTGATGGTCATATTTGTTCTGATCTGGATAGACTGACCACTGATCTGCCAGGGAAACGCCTGCACTGCCAGGTACACTGCCATAGGTTCTAGGAGATTTATATGTTCCTGAGTCTCCCGTGGGTTCCAGGTGTTCAGTGAGGTTCTCTAGGTGGGCGCCCAACCTAGGAGGGAGGCATCTGTTCTGAGAACAACTGTAGGGGATTGTTGAAGGAAGGAAATTCCCTCTCTGAGGTTGCATTCTTCCTTCCACCACTCCAGTGCCTTTAGTAAAGTTTCTGTGACAGGCATCAGTTTGGACAGAGGATCCCACCTCTGACACAATGGTACCCTAGGCGGTTCTGTATGTCTCTCATTTGGAACCGGGCCCCAGGTACCACTGCAGTGGACAAGGCCATGTGCCCCATTAACCACAGAAAATCTTTTGCAGGTCTTGACTGACCTGTCTTGAAGGATTCTGTAGTTGAAATCAGGTTTACTACCTTTGCTTGAGAAAGGAATGCCTTCCCTAGCAGGGTATTCAGCTCTGCACAGATAAAGTCCAGTACTTGAACTGGTTCTGTTTGAGACTTTGATGGTTTATGAGTAAGGCTAGGTCCTACAATGTGCTTTGCATCAGCAGTATAGAGGACTTCACTTCTTGCTGTGTTTTCCTGAGATCAGCCAGCCATCCAGGTAGGGAAAAATCACCACCCCTTTTTTCTGAAAGTGCTGCTGCCCAGCTAGGCACTTTGTGAATACTAATGAGACCAAGGTGCTGCTGAAGAGAGGCCACAGACTGGTACTGGCAGTTCCTAACCCGAACCTGAGGTATTTTCTGTGACTTGGTCTGACTGGTATGTGAAAGCAGGCGTCTTTCAGATCTAGTAATCCCAGCCAGTCCCCTATTTGCAGAGATGGAAACGCTCAGTCCAGTGTTACCATCCTGAATTTTTCTTCCTTTAAATGTTTGCTCAGATATCTCTGGTCTTAAATGAGTTATCACTCTCCATTCTTCTTGTGGGTCAGGAAGTATCTGGAATAAAACACCTGCCCCATTGTGTGGCAGGTGCTTTTTCCACTGTGTTTGCTTGCAACAATTTCTTTACCTCCTTCTTCAACAAAATGTTTTGTGTTGGAGTGTGATGCTGGAAAATCTTTGGGTTCTGTAGTTTTGGGAATTTTCTGAACTGTAGGGACAAACCCCGACTCACTACTTCCAGGATCCACTTCTCTGTGGTGATTTTTGTCCATTCCTGAAAGCAGTGAGTCAGTCCTTCCCCCACTGGCAAGGGATGGGCGACCTGGGCAGACTTGTCAGGGTTTTTGCTTTGGCTTGAGTTTGGGGCTGGTGTTGCAGCTGCACACCTGGTGCTCCTCTTACCCCTGCCCCTATAGTAGCCCCTATGTGGAGAGTATTCACAGGACACATAAACATGAGGGTAGTATCCCCTACCTCACCTTCTGTAACGCCTGTAGGAAGTGGAGGCCTTTTATTTTGTCAGTATTGCTCTTATAGGTGGTTTTGTACTCTACTCATCCACCTTTTTCAGGAAAACCTCTGTTTTGTCACCAGTGAGTTTCCCTCACAGAGAAGCACTTGTGCTTTGTCTGAGTGTCCTGGGTTACTCTGTGGTTCTAAACCAGGCAAGCCTCTCACGGACACCGCATAAGTCATGACCCTAGATACGGTGTCATTTGTGTTCACTGCCATATGAAACTGGTATTTTGTGGCATCTATGGCTGATCTTGCTGTGTCAGCCATTTCCTGTGTTACATCTCCTGTAGCTTTTCGCTCAGTGCCAGTATGGAATTCCATAAGGCTCTCTGGTGCTGGACTATGTAAGCTAAATAAACTGCCTGTCTCAGGAGCAGGGAAGCGGATGTGTAAACCTTTCTGCCCATACTATCCAGTTTCCTGGAATCTTTTTCAGGAGGCTGGGATAAAAGATACACTTTTGCCTTATCACAGTCGGCAGTCTGGACCACTCTTTCATGATCAGAGTAGGAGTACAGGTACTGAGCACCCTGTTTGTCCACCAGATATTTTTCTCAATTTTCTTATCAATGCCAGCAGCTGAGGTGGGAGCTGACATGACTTTGAAAGTGGCTTTTGAGGGATTTATGAATGGGCAGCATCAGTCTTCTTGTGGGTGCTAATCCCATTATATCCATGAAGTCTACGCATCTTCATCCTCCTCAGTTTCATGGGAGGAGATGTTGAGGTATTTACCATATGCCTTACAAAGGTATAATCTGAGATACAGTCATCTGAAGGCCTGTAAGGAGGCCATATTTTGTTCAGGAGATCTGTCTAGCTCTATGGGGTCTCCCTGCTCATCACAGTACATTTTAACCTCTTCCTCCACTGGCACTGGGAATGAAACTGGAGCCAGGGGAGCAGGTATAGATGTGTAGTTCCTCATTGCTTGGAATGCTTGGAGAATTTGCCATGCCTTTGTCGTGTCCACTGGTGAGGGAATTTGTTTTGTGATCACTGGCGGCTCCTTTTCTTCTTCAGGAGGAGGGACAATGACATGTTTTCTTTCTGGTTTTTACTTAGCAGGCACGGTCTCCAGTGTCTGCTCAGGTGCTCTTTTTATTTTTGTGGCTTCAGCGTTCCTGCTTTCAGACATCCAGAGTTTTGAACCATCTTTAGCAGCTTTATCTTTTTTTCTGTCCACTCTGACAGGGGACTGCTGCTACTCTGAAGGCTGGACCTCACCAGAGCCTTTGGTGACACTGAGGCAGACTGAGAAGCTATAAGAACTTCAAATTTTTGGTCCTTCTGTGTTTTCAGGAAAACCCCTGTTTTGGGGCAGATTAGCAGGATTAAAACAGGGGAGAGATGGGCACAAGACCCGGGGGAGCAGGCTGCAGTACTAAATGAGTACTTCACCTCAGTTTTCACCAAGGAAAATGGGGGTGCTGCATCATACATGGGAGGAGACAGTGATACTGAGGAGGGGGGGACCCTTACCGATCGGCGGGTCTGGGGAGAGGGGGAGGCATCACTGGCAGGAGGGGGGGAAGGCTAAGCAGGGAGAAGAGGTAGCGGAGGTGGAAATCACAGCAGAGAGAGTGAGGGAAGCCCTCAGGTCCCTTAAGACAGAGAAAGCACTGGGGCCAGATAAATTACATCCCAGAGTGCTGAAGGAACTTGCGAATGTCCTGGCAAAACCCCTGGCGGAGCTTTTCACCATCTCTCTGAGGACAGGGTGGGTGCCCCAGGACTGGAAGGTGGCGCATATAGTGCCTATCCACAAGTGGGGATCAAGGGAGGTGGCAGGAAACTACAGGCCTGTCAGCCGGACATCGGTGGTGGGCAAGGTGATGGAGGGCATTGTAAAGGAGAGGCTATGGGGGGACCTGGAAAAGTCAGGGTGCCTGGACGATAGACAGCATGGATTCGTTCCAGGGAAATCATGTCAGACAAACCTTGTGGAGTTCTATGACTGGGTGATGAGTGCCTTGGACCTGGGTAGACCAGTGGACGTCCTCTTTCTAGACTTCAGCAAGGCATTTGACTCTGTTCCTCATGAGGACCTGTTAGATAAGCTGGGAGAAATGGGGCTGGGAATCAGATGATCAGATGGATGAACAACTGGCTCCAAGACCAGACTCAGAGGGTCATAGTTGGCAGGATAGTCTCATCCCAAAGGCGGATCATTAGTGGGGTCCCCACGGATCAGTCCTTGGGCCCCTCCTGTTCAATGCCTATGTCTCTGACACAAGGACAGGTATCAGGGTGAGATGAGTCTCTTTGCAGATGACTCAAAACTGGGGTGGTGGTGGATGGGGAGGAGGGAGGTGGCCGTACAGGAGGACCTGGAGGCTCTGGAAGATGGTCTAGAAAGTGGAAGCTGAGGTTCAATGCAGGAAATGCAAGGTACTGCACCTGGGGGCCAGAAACCGGGCCAAGTGTACACCCGGGGAGAATGCTACAAGTCTCGATGGCTGAGGAGGGACCTAGGGGTGGTGGTAGATGTCAAGATGAACAATCGGAGACTTGTAGGAGGGCAGCAGCCAAGGCCAACAGGATGCTGGGATGCATCGCTGGGGATCACCTCCAGAAGGAGGAAGTGATACTCCCTCTGTATAACTGCTTGGTGAGGCCACACCTCGAGTACTGCATGCAGTTTTGGAGCCACACTTAAAGAGAGACATTAAACTCCTGGAGAGGGTCCAGAGAGGGCAACCAAAATGATTTGGGGCTTGGGGGACAGGACCTATGGGAGAGGCTTGAAGAGCTAAATATGTACACATTGGAAGGGACAGGGGGACATGATAGAGGTCTTCAGGTACATGAAGGGGTAAATGAGGGAGGAGCAGTCAGGGTGCTTAGAAGGAAGGAGGAGGAGGCAACTACAAGGCATGGGTGGAAGCTAGAGGGAAACATTCAGGAGAGAAGGAGGAGGTGCTACTTCACTGAGAGGTGGTGGAGCCATGAAATGCACTGGCCAGGGGGCTGGTGGAGGCAGAGATGGTGGAGGGGTTCAAGAGGGGGTGAGACAGGTACAGGGAAGGGTTCTGGAAGCAAAATCCAGTGCAGCAGAATATTCGGAACTGGCAAGGGAGAAGCCACAGAAGGCGAGGGGGCAGCAAGGTCAGCTCCCAGGGTGAGGCTGACCAAGCAGGCTGGACACGAAGACCGTTAGGCCTATTCTGCTGGCATTTTAGTATGTTAGCATGTTAAAACTTTACAGACATCACAAGTGGAAAAACTGTGGTCTGGACCCATGCACTGCACAGCTCGTGGCAGTCTGCCTGTGCCAAAAGCTGAAATTGAACTGTACAATTTTAAAGCATGTAGGTACTGTCTAGTTTGAGTCTGCCAGTCAAGCCAAACACTGAAGATTCCTGAAAAAAAGAGTTTCTGGTTCTCAATAACAAAACTGAAAATACAATAAGCCAAATAAATGTTAAAAGGGGCTTTAAAATAATAAATTAGATTTTTTTGGTTCCTTGAACAAATAACTACAATTTAAAAGCTAGTCTTTCGGATGAGATGTTAAACAGAGGTCCCATCTGCCTATTCTGGTGGTAGTTCAGGTGGATGTTAAAGATCCCATGGCACTTCTTGAAAAGAGTAGGGGAAAATTTTATTAATAAACAGAGCAGCAGAAAATCAACTAGTAACACAAAACACAAAAATCAATAACAGTATACATAATATGAAGGAATAAAAAAAAATCCCCAAAAGAAAATACAGTACAAGAAACATGGGATTAAATCAGACACGAGCCGCTACATGCAAAACAAAAATAGTGAACCATTCCAATAGTGAAAAAAAAAATCATCCTATTTTATCCTTCAGGAAGAGAACCTCCTTCCAACATGCAATCCATACATTATAGGGCAAAGTACGCTGTTCTGAAAAACAGTGATGGAACAAATCATGTTCAAAACGTTCAAGAACACATAAAGGAGATTGATATATCTGTCTAAGGGTAAGCTGACATCTAACCTGCCACAAATGAAATTTAAACATAGCAAATAAAATTCTAAGAACTCCAACATCATAAGAAGTATGATGCAACAAAAAGCCCCCCACTACCTCCACCTAAGTAACTGCTTTCCAGTATGATTGACTCCAACGTAAAGAAAGGGTATGCCAAAAATCCTGAGCAAAAGGACAATGAATATAAAAATGAACCATAGTTTCTTCCTGTGCCACACAAGTATTCCTAGGATGCATCCTATCAGTTACCTGTTTATGTTTAGCATTACCTTTGACGTTAAGCCGTCCATGGCTACTAAGCCACAACACATCCCAAAGTCTAGGATGTATCAATTTATCTATCAAACCTTGATGTATACGACCACTATAACATTCAGGTATATCCTTATACTTTGGAACGACAGAATGAGCCTGGGTTTGTAAGACCCCATACAGAAATTTACTCGATCTAGAGAATACCTGATCTGGAAGCACTTTCCATTTAGTAAGTTTCTTAATAACAGGTCTAACAAATGCAGGAAATGATGAAGCCAATGACACCTTTTACCTGGCACAGCCCAATTACTATATAAAGAACCTAACCAAGAATCATAAATACCAACCACACTGCTGAGTGAGGGACTACTAAGGTCAATCAAGTTTTGGTGAAAAAAATACTATAATAAAAAGTAATCGGGTTAACACTGTTCAAAACCACCCTGTGCTATAGGGAGATACAACACATCCCTCTTGATCGGGTTCAACCGACTACCCCATATAACTTGAAAAACAGACCAAGCAAAGTTGTTTCCAAATTAGGAGGGACTGGGTAAACTACACTAAGATACAAAAACATGGGGAGCAGTAACGTTTTGTCGAGAGCAACCTTCATATGTTTGGATTGCTGCCAAGATTTCCACAACATCACTCTTGGTTTTGCAACATCAAGTTTCATAGACAAATTGAGAAGCACGTTATCCCCCTTCCCAAAATTAATACCCAAAACTTTAATAGGGCCCTGCAACATAGTAATACCTTGTAACTCCAAAATGTCAATAGGCAAAGTATCCAAAGGGTACAGAAAACTTTTAACTTTGTTTAATGAGGCCCCTGCCACTGCAGAATAAGTAGAAAAATGCCGTAACACTCTATTACCAGAAGGGACATCTGCAACAAAGACACAAACATCATCTGCATAAGCCATAACCTTAGCACTAAGTGTACCTTGTGGAGGGGCAATACCAGTAATCAAGGCATCCTGGGCAATGTTCCTCAATAATGGGTCTAAACCAAAGACAAAAAGCAGTGGACTCAAGGGACAGCCTTGCCTCACCCCCCACCAAATAGGTACATAGGAACCCAAAAATCCATTCACCAGAGGTAGGGCATATGCATGTTTATAGAATAAGGCAAGCCAAGTCACAAATCGATCAGGAATACCATAGGTACGTAATACCTGAAATAAATGTGGTACCCGAGCAAATGCTCAATCCTGATCTAAGGACATAAGATACCCCTTTAATTTATTCTCTTTACCAAGTTCTACCAATTTCTCGAAGCAACAGGAGATTAGAGTTAATAGATCTACCTGGAACAGAACACGTCTGGTGAAGGGAAATCAATGTTGGAGCAACTGTCAACAGTCTAGTATTCAAAACTTTCATCAAAACCTTAAAATCTGTATTAAGGAGACTCAACGGCCGCCAATTAGCAAGGTCAGCCCTGTGACCTTTCTTATGTAACAAAATTTGAACCGATGTACAAAAATGAGAATCAATAGTATGCCGCTGCAAAGCCCAATTAAACACAACTGGGAGTATCTCACTAAGTAAAGGACAACATGCCTTGTAAAATTCAGTCGATAATCCGTCTATTCCAGGTGCCGTTTTGTTATTAAGATGCGAAATGTCCTCTGTCACCTCAGCACTACTTTTAGGAGCAATTAATGCCTGCAGTAGTGAATCCGGCACTAGATCCAGAGGAAAAAAAATCTCCAACATCAGCGCCTGCCAGGAAGGAGCCCGATACATGTCCAGAAATGGGACTAAACTGCATGTCATATGTCTGGCATGGTAGTACAGATAGTACCATCTGGACATACTACTTCCGCTCAACAGTTGCCCTTCTATGATTACTGTCCAATGCATCACCTAATCCTGCCTTCTTATCTGAACAAACCCTGTGTTCATGCAAAGGAAGCAGCCTTGAATATTGCAGAGCTGCCATCTCTTTTTACCTCTTAACTTGGGAAGTTAAATTAACATGCTGCGAATTTATAGCAGAATACAAAGTTTCCAAATGGGTTCTCAGGACCAAATACCTTTTATAATTAGATAACGTAATGAACTTAGAAAAACATACAGCAAAGGACTTCAGTTCAGTCTTAGTGTTCAGCCACCAAGCCATCAAATCATCTGTAAGACCAGCCAGAGACATACGAGCTTTCAATAGATCCCGCAGCTGTTGCAAGAAATACAGGTTACTCGCCTGTAACAGGAGTTCTAGGAATGGTATATGTTGTTCATCCACACTCATTGGCAGGTATCCTTGCCGCTTTAAATCTTGCCGGAAGGTCTTCAAGCTTGCTCCTCCCACCCACCCGGGTGGTATAACTCTCGGCTCCGCCCCATGGCGCCAGATCTGGCCGCTGGAAGCTCAGGTTGTGCGCCGGCCGGGAGGTCGGGAGGAAACAGGGATGAACAACATATACCATTCCTAGAACTCCTGTTACAGGTGAGTAACCTGTATTTCTAGGGACATGGATATGTTGTTCATCCACACTCATTGGCAGACTCTCCAGCAGTTCTCCGGGAGGAGGGAGGCAAGATTATTAATTCCCCAATACTTACTTGGGAAGAGAGACTGAGAACCGAGGCCCCAAAACCAGCATCCCGGCGTGACTCAAGGTCGATGTGGTAATGGGTAATGAAGGTGTTTGCTGACTTCCAGGTAGCAGCCCTGCAGATTTCCTGGATAGGGACGTCCTGGAAGCAGCCAATGCAGAGCAGTATGGGGTAGAATGAGCTCTTATCCCTCTGGGAGGCTCCATGCCCGCCAACTTATATCAGAGATCTATGCAGGAAGTGACCCACCTGCTTATCGTCCGCTTGGCTGCAGGTCTGCCAGATCGCGGCTTCAGCGTAGGTGACAAACAGCTGGCGAACCTCTCCCAATTTCAGCCGTGTGCTCTTTGTAATGGCTGGCGCCCTTCTAGGGTCCAAAGTATGGAGCCTATATTCGCCTCCGAGGTGTGATTGGGGTAGAACACCGGCAGAGTCAACACCTGGTTAGGTGAAACTCGACACCACCTTTGGAAGGAATTTCGGTGGGGCGAGGACAACCTTGTCCCTGTGGAAGACCAGGTAAGGAGACTCGATGGAAGCGCCTGGAGCTCTCCCATCCTTCTGGCTGACGTGATAGCCACCAAGAAGGCGGTCTTCCACGACAGGTGAGAGAGAGCACACCTGTGCATAGGTTGAATGGCTTGCCCATGAGCTTTGCCAGTACCAGCAGTAGATCCCGGAGAGGTGGGGTTCCCGCACTGGAGAGGAAATGTGATCAAGGCCTTTGAAAAGCGACAGACCACCTTCTCCCTCCATCGACTGCTTCCGGCCCGCGCCCGGTAAGCAGAGATGGCTGCCAGGTGCACCTTAGGTCGCTGACCTAAGCCCTTGATTAGAAACGCATCATAAATAGTCCAAGATGCTTGCCAAGGAACAGGAGGAAGGGTCCAAGCCCTTGCCTGACACCAAATGGAAAACCTTTTCCATTTGAAGGCATAGCATTTTCTGGTCGACTCATGCAGGGACGCCTCAACTACATTGAGGACCTCGTCGGAAAGACCCAAGGCCTGGAACTCTAGCCGCTCAGGAACCAGGCCGTCAGGTGCAGGGATTGAAGGTCCGGATGGAACACCTTCCCCTGATTGACTGAGAGCAGGTCCGGGCGAGCTGGAAGCTGCCGCGGAGTCCTGGAGCTGAGACTGAGGAGATCTGGGTACCAGAACTGGCGAGGCCAGTCTGGGGCTATCAGAATCACCTGCGCCTTGTCCCTCCTCGCCTTGAGAAGCACCTTGTGGATCAAGGGAAATGGGGGAAAGGCGTAAAAGAGGCCCGGGGTCCACTGCCTCGAGAAGGCATCCCCCTGCAGCGAGCCCTGCTGAGGGGGCGGCATGGAACAGTCTCAGCTCGCTGCCTCCCTGGAGGCTAACAGGTCCACCTGAGGTGTGCCCCAATGGGAGAACAGATGCTGTACTACCTCCGGCAGGAGAGACCACTCGTGGGATGCAGCCCCTATCCGGCTCAGGGCATCGGCCAGGGTGTTGGAGGCTCCTGCCACATGAATGGCTAGGAGATCCGCCTCCAGGCTGCGCACGAGTGACCAAATGCGGAGAGCTTCCTTGCATAGAAGCATGGAGCGCGTCCCGCCCTGGCAGTTTAGATAGAATATGGTCGTGGTATTGTCCATCTGGACTCGGACCACTTGACCCCGGAGGAACGGAGCAAAGGCGGTGAGAGCTAGGTGGACCGCTCGGAGCTCCAGCAGGTTGATGTGGCATCGGGACTCCCGCGGGGACCAGAGGCCATGAGCCCGGTGTTCCCCCAGATGGGCTCTTTTTCGCAAAATTTATTTTTAAATCCGCAAACGGAGAAATAGGAACCAGTCTCAAACGCAGAGCGTTAAGGAGGGAACCTGAGCTTCCAAGCGGTAAGGAAGATCTGGCGTCATGGGGCGGAGCCGAGAGTTATACCACCCGGGTGGGTGGGAGGAGCAAGCTTGAAGACCTTCCGGCAAGATTTAAAGCGGCAAGGATACCTGCCAATGAGTGTGGATGAACAACATATCCATGTCCCTAGAAATGTGCATTATCCAATAACATGACATTCAATTTCTAGTAACCCTGACCTACCAAAGCATGAGGACCTATTCCCAGAGAAGCAAACAAAACCACATGGTCAGAAGTCTCAGCAGGGATAGTGCGAGCACTAATTACTTGGACAGAATGTGCTGTAAAAAGGAAGTCAATCCTAGTCGACAAAGACCCCTTAAAAAAAGTATGTCCACCTGTAGCATGACACACCCTATAAGTATCCTGGAGACGCCCCTGAGCAATAATGCGATTCAGACAGTTAGTGTCACAAAAATCCTTGTCAGTCTGTGCTCCACAATCCTGTTTATGTACAACACAATTAAAATCTCCACCCCAAATAAGATTTCTTGTCGTAAAAAGATAGGGTTTTATGATATCAAAGAAACCTACCCGTCCCTTCTTCGTAACAGGAGCATACACTACTATTAACATCCAATAAGTACCCAAATGTAAAATCCAAAAGCAATGCACGCCCCGAAACAACATCCACCAACTTGGTGACATGAAAACCATCACCCAAATAAATTAGCAACACCATCACACGTATCCATCCCAAAAGAAAAAGAGGGACCCCAACGCCAAAGCTTTTTTGCCACCGAAACCAAAGAAAGAGTATTCAATTGGGTATCCTGGACAAGATAAATATCACATTTCAAATCTTGCAAGAAATGAAAAGTAAGCAGGCGTCTACGGGCATTCCTAACACTATTGGTATTTAAGGTAGGAACAGTAAAGCAAAATCCAGAGGCCATAAGTAATTGTCAGGGAAAAAAAGAAAAACAAAAGAAAGGAAACATCTGGTTATCTTCCCTGATCTAGTGCATCTGCATGGGCAAACCCCAAGACACGGAAGCCATCTAGCAGTGGTCACCTCTTTTGACTTCTCACCATCTGAATCAGATGATAAAAGGGTTTGGGAAGATGCATCAGAATCAGCTCCGAAGTCTGAGGACTGAGGTTTCCTAGAGAGAACCTCAAATTTGTTACTCAAAGGGATAGTCCCACCAGGGAAAGATGCTTTAGCCAGTTTAGATCTTGACTTCGTTTGTTTCTGTGCTGTTTTTCTGGTTAGCACACAAGTCTCAGGAGGTGGCATGACCAAATCTGCTACAGGCCGCTCAGAGGCCAATGGTGCTTCTTCCTATTCTTCTTATTCTGCTTGCCCCCTTGCTTGGACTCAGTGAATTGTTGGACCTAAAGCTGAATTATTGGCTTTTTGTGTCGTGGAGTCGTGTTGGAGAAGGAGGAAGTGAGATTTGACTGACTGGCTCAACTGTTCCAGAGGTGGGTACGGGGTGCTGCTGTCTGTCCCTGGGAGGGTCGGGAGTACCTGCCAGTGGGTTCGCGTTCTTGGGGCCTCCGGCTGGTGCCGGAGTTGCCTGGCAGAGGCTGGGCTTCTTCTGGCATCCCAAGTAGGGGAGACTGGCTGCATAAACGCGCCCTCCTAGGGTTCACTGGGTTAGGAGCGTTTACCTCCTGCTGGAATACTCCAAATAGTGAGAATTTGCAGTGGCTGGAGTTGAATACCAGGAATATGAAGAAAATGCACTGATTTTGAGATTTTATGGACCTTAGCTATGTGGGGCTTGTGATTAGTACTACCAGTTTTTGTGTTCTTCAGTGGGGGCTTATAAAGTACGGCAGCTTTAGACCCATGCTGTTTGTTTTATTTGTTTTTTGTTTGATTTATTTAGTTTATCTTGCAGTGAGAGTGCTAAGATATTTTCCCCCTCTCTTTTTTGCTGTGAGAGAGCTGGGGGTAATTTTGTTTAGGGGTAGTGAAAGTCCCTTTATATATTTTCTATATTTGTTTATATTTATTTACATTTATTTATTTATTATTTGTTTATTTTGTTTTGTTTATTATTTTCCTTTTTCTTTTATTTTCGTGTTTTCATTTTGTATGGGTTTTTAGATTAGTTTAGTTTTTTGATTATATTTGACATATATTGTTTAGTTTAAGCAGTAACATGTGCTGGCCTGCAGGTTCCATGGCGGTGCACTATTCATCCTCCTCTCTTCGCGCCCTCCACCCTTTTTATACTCCTCCCCTGTAATTTGAGACTTACCAGCACTGTAGAGCCTGGGACTGAGCGTAGGGAGAGTGAGGAGGTGGGGTCGGGTCTGCAACAAAGAGGATGAAAGAGCGGGCCACTGTATCGGGGTTACTAAGTCCAGAAGGTGCCCTGGGGCGAAATGGAATCCAGACCGGGGTTTCCTGTGTCTGGTGCCCATACCCAAGGGCAATGCTGAAGCCGGTGGGCAGATAGGCCGAACAGCCTCCGAGGTTTGTCCAACTCAGGCGGTGTTATGCAATGCCAGGTCTGTTAGGAATAAGACTGCCATTATAGCTGATCTTATTAGTTCAGCTGACCTGGCTTGCATCACCGAGACCTGGCTGGATGAAAATTCAGGCCCCATATTGGAGGCCATGATTCCGGCCGGGTACTCGGTGATATACCGCCCGAGACTGGACTGCAGGGAAGGGGGGGTTGCAGTCTGTTTTAAGATTAAATTGGGCCTCACGAATGTGGTAGTAGGTGAGGCTGAATCCTTTGAGTGTACAGTTGTAGCAGGTGTAGGCGTTCAAATCGTTCTCATCTACCGTTCACCCGGAGATGGGAAACGCTTCTTACAGGAAGTAGCAGACTTCCTCGTCGATATTTCGTTTGAATCACCCAGATTGATGGTTCTGGGTGACTTTAAGCCTGGTCGATGATGAACTCTCACAATTTGGTAATACTTCCTCCAACTTATGTCTTCTTTGGGCCTTACACAGGTAGTTTCCACTGCTACACATAAATCTGGGCACTCTCTGGATTTTTGTCTTCCTCTTAGGGATTGATTCATACGATGTGAGGGGTGGAACCAGTCACTTGGTCTGACCACCACACCGTGAGGATCAATTTTTGCACCCCCCTGAGAAGGCCTTCCCCTGTGGAGATAGTCAGGTACTGCCCATTATGGAATATTACTTCCCAGGGCCTTGCAGCGGTCCTTGACCTCTCATCCCCCGTGTTGGCTAGCAGTAACCCAGAGGCACTGGTGTCTGCTTATAATACGGCTGTTATGGTGGCCCTGGATCTTACTGCTCCTGTTCGTGAGCGCCCCCTATCCCTTCACCCCAGGTCCCCTTGGTTTGATGGGACACTGAGGGAGTTGTGGAGACAGGGGCAAAGGTTAGAGCGCTGCTGGCGTAAGTCCGCCCTTGATGCCCACCACCTTAGATTGATGGAACATTATTCTATCTATCAAACTGCAATCACCCATAAGAAGGCAGAATTCCTGTCCAGGGGAGATTGCAGTTGCACAGAACCGACTGGCTCAGTTGTTTCGGACTGTAGACAGACTGTGCAACCCAGCCTGTCTGCAAATCCGTAAAGCATTTTTGCAATTGGAGTGTGAGGAGCTCGCTCAGTTATTTGCAACTAAGGTGGCTGACATCAGGGCGAGCTTGCGTCCGGCAATCTCTAAGGGTGATGTTGTGGAACAGTGCGAGTTCAGAATACCTCAACTCTCTTGGAGTTCCTTTTGCTGACCGGAGGTCGTGGATATTATGAGGATCATCCATAGTGTGCAGCACACGAGCTGTAGTTTGGACCCTGGACCAACTCCCCTAATTTTGGGTTGCTCTGAGATCATCGGTCCAGTTATGGTGCAAATAGTCTGGTGCTCCTTAGAGTCAAGTGAGTTTCCTAACTCTCTGAAAGAGGCAGTGGTTACACCCCCTATTGAAGAAAGCTACTTTAGACCCAGACTGTTTCTCAAACTACAGACCTATCTCTAACCTTCCCTTTATTGGGAAGGTTATTGAGAAGGTAGTGGCAGCCCAATTGGAAGACCATTTAACCATCCATAATGTCACTAATCCTTCCAATCTGTTTTCGTAAAGACACAGCACCAAGACTGCGCTGGTTCAGGTGCTTAATGAACTTCTGAGGGCGAGGGATCAGAAGAGACGTTCCATTCTAGTTCTTCTTGATCTCTCGTCAGCTTTTGACACTGTGGATCACCTGGTGTTGTTAGCACGCCTGTGGCTAATCTGTGGAATGTCGGGAACTGTTTTAAAATGGTTCACTTCATTCCTTACTGGGAGATCACAAAGAGTTGTGTTGAGGATTCATTCCTCCGCCCCAACTTCTTTGTAGTGAGGAGTGCCTCAGGGTTCATTGCTGTCACCCATGTTATTCACAGTGTATATGCTGCCCTCGGAGACATTATAAGACGGGGCTGAGGTTTCACTGCTATGCAGATGATACCCAGCTATACCTGTCTTTTGCGCCTGACCAGGATGGAGCTCTCTCGGTGTTTAATAACTGTCTGGAAGAAATCCAAGGATGGATGGATTCTAGTTGGTTAAAGCTGAACTCCGAGAAGACAGAGGTGTTAGTGGTGGACCCGGGTGGTCAGATAGCGAGGTCGTATGATGGCACGCCCTCTGGAATTTTTCTTGATGGCGTATTACTTCTGACCGGGTGCACAACCTTGGGATTGTCCTAGACGACAGGCTGACCCTTCAATTTCAAGTGCTGGCCGTTGTCAGGACTTCCTTTTACCATCTTAGGAATATTGCCAGGGTGCGTCACCTTGTTTCGTCTGACTCTTTGCCAACATTGGTCCACGCCTTCGTGTCCTCACGCCTGGACTACTGCAACGCCCTTTACTTTGGGCTTTCTGGGGTTGAAATCCGCTTCACAGCTGGTGCAGAATGCTGCAGCCCGGTGTTGATCTGACAAGGAGATCCAGTCACATTATCATTACCCGGACTGCTTTAACTGCACTGGCTTCCTATACGGGGTGGATCACCTTTAAAGTCATTTTATTGACTTTCAAAGCCCTTCATGATCAGGGTCCGACCTAACAAAGAACTTCTGGTGCCTTACTGCCCCGGCCGACCGCCCCGCTCGGCCGACGAGGGGTTGTTCGAGATTCCAAGAGTGAGTTTAAAATCTTCTGGTAGTAGAGCATTTTCTTATGCTGCACCCACTCTTTGGAATTCTCTACCACGCCGGTTAAGGGAGTACACCTCTGTGGAGGTATTTAAGAAAAATTTAAAAACATACCTGTGGCATATGGCCTACTTGGAAGTTAAATAAATCTGAGTGCAAATATTGTGTTTTGATTGTATGGATGATTTTATTGTTTGTTTTAACATATGACGTTGTTATGTAATTATTTTATTTATATGTTTTTAATTGGCATTGTATATTGTGGCTTTTGATATGTAGCGTCTGATATTTGAAAGGCGCTTAAAATAAAGTTATTATTATTATTCCACCACTTGTACAGTGGCAAGGGGGGGGCTGAACCTTCTCCTGATCCATTGGCACCTCTAGCAATGGAGGTACCTCAGGGGTTAATGTACTGGGAACAGAAACCAATGGTTCTGGCAACGGAACCTCAGGTGTGGGAAGGGAGCTAGGCAGCACCACTTCAGGGGGAGGAGAAGATTTTGAAGCTGCAATATCTTTTTTCTGCGCCTCTAAGAGGATTACATCCTGATTAGGGTAATCTTCCCTATCATGAGTAGCCCATGGACAGGTGTGAAATCCATGACCTGTCTCCTCACAAAGATTAGAATTAAGCTCTTCAGTACAGTCTATGCTTGCATGACCAAAGGAGAGACAAAGGAACACCTCAACCTATTATAGGCTGCACTGAGAAGGGAAAGGGAGCCACATTTAAAACAAGTACGTGGCTGTCCCACATAAAAACAATGTCCACATTCCCTTCACAAAAATAGACTGTTCGGCAAATGTACTGGGCCTTCATTAGTGTGCCGAAGCCATACTTTAAATTTCCACCCACCAGTCCAAAAATGTTCGGAATCAAAGATAGGTTGAGGTGTTCCCAATACTTCACAGCGTTGCTTAAACCAATGTGAAATGTCATGTACTGCCACAGATTCATTACGAAATAAAATAGTAACCATCTTGATAGCAGGCCTAGTGAGGGGAATAGCCTGAAAGGGCAACCACAATGCACAGTACTGTAGTAATTCATACTTAATCCAGAAACGATCCAACCCCTGCAGGGTCTTAAAGCTAATATCAAACATAGAAGTGCCTGACACATGGATAAGGGCAAACACTTTGTTAGTAAAATAACCCAATGAGCCCTTAATAAGGGTTTTCCCCACATAAAGTCAATCTGGATTAATGTCCAGTCCACCAATATACTGCTGGCATACTGCATTTCGTCTCTGTAATGGAGGAGGGGAACTACAAAAGGCATCCCTCTTCCTAAATTCCTCCCAAGTAGATTTAGCCTTATCCCTATGGTCGTGGGGGGCCTGGGAGCAGAATATCTGAATCCATACGGTCCCCCCAAGCAGGTTTATGAGTACTAGTGCCTTCATCAGCCGAAGAGGAGGCAGACAAGAGCGGGACCCATTCAAGTTTGTCTGTATGTAATGCAGGAAATTTCACGTCCATAGCATTCAAATCATTATCCAAACTAGCGGGGAAGGGAGAAAGCTGAATAGCCGGCATACCAGAAACAGCATCAGGCTGAATATTAGACTGAGTACTACTTTCAGGGATCGGACTGTGGGTAGGATCAGGGATCCAATGACCTGCCTCGCCCCGCTTCCAGCCAGAGTCTCATAGGGAAGCTTTCAAGGCCTGGGAAAGCGCACTCATCTTCCCAACAGTAGTTACAGTAGCTATATCCTTAGAAGGAGAAGGTACACAAACCAGAGTGGAAGTCTCACATAGAGGCGAAAAAGTGGGTGTTGAACTCACAGTCTGTGCAGAAAGAGAAGCACCGGTAAACACTGCAATTGCAAATCTTCCGTAGTCCGAGCAGCAGTCCTGGAAGCCACCGACTCTTTGAGCTGGAACACCTGTGATGCACGTACGTCAGGAGCAGGGGAAACAGGAGTCATACACACTGCTACAAGAGGCACTGAAGACTGCAAAGGCGCCGAAATAGGAAATGAGCAGGGATTATGACGATCAGCTATATTAACACAGAGGTTAGGATCAGCAACTTTCAACACAGGAGAAGGCAAACTAGTCTCAGGAGTAGCTGCAATTACGTCCAGGACCCGTCACCGATCGGTGGCAAGTAAAGACTTAACCATAATTCATCAGCAGGTAAAAATACCAGCAGTAGTACTAGACGAGTTTACAGTTGCAGAATTAGCAATGTCCATAGCGTCAGAACACGCTGACAAGTTTGACTGAGCAGGCTCCAAAGCTGGACCTGCAGGAGCAGTGCTCTGTTCTCCTGCAGGTACACCAGCAGACTGTTCAGACCCAGAGGTCACATCCATGATCCTCCAGTGCCCCCACCTCAGAGTAGGGGAATTTCCCCAGTGCCCTGGCCAAATTTCACCCCATTCACTAAAAATACCACCAACAGCTTAATCTGGTTCAAAGTCAGTTGGCATTCATCCGTTTCCCTTCCCCCGGGGTTGTGCCTGAAAACAGGCAGAATTTGTCTAGTGCACTAGCAAAAACTAAATAAATTAAAAAAATTAAAAAAACAGTAGAACTGGACAAATTTTTGTTTTGGTTTCCAGAAACGTAGAACACAAACAAAGTCAATGTAAAACCACTAAAGTGGTTGTGAAAACCAATTATTTATTTAGTTTTATACAGTGGTTCCCTTGGAGAGGGAACCGTGTTGCAAGCAGTCTCACTCAGTTCCTGGGAACAAGTTAGAATCGAGAAAAAAAAAAAGTAAACTAATACAAGTGTAACCCTCTGTTACCCGAGGTTACTAGAATCCCAGTAAGACCTAGTGGGAGGCAGGAAGGCAGCTTGTGAAACTCCAGTTAAATGGATTTCACACTGTCTCACTCTGTTCTCAGTCTCAGCTGAGACTGAGGATGACATCATTTAGAACTGCGCAGCTGCTTAAGCCACACTGGAATGTTGCAGTTGGAGGTTAGAGTAGAACGTTGGGAATTTGAAGTCAGTCTGAGGAGAGTCTGTAGAGTTCAGTAGAGGTGCTAGCTCTAAGCTCTGTTACATAGCTACTTTTGTTTTGGGTGTGTGTTTCCACCTGAGAAGAACACAAGAACTGCATACTGAAGTGGTGGAGACCGCTTTCAATGGTTCAGGGCCTCATCTGCGGGGATTGGGGAAGGTATCAGCCTGTTTCCAGGGGCAACCCCCTTGGTCCGGCTAGGGAGAAAAGAAGCTGCCTGTTTAAGTTCATGCTGAGGCACCAGAAGCTCTGGAAGAGAGTTCCTTGAGGAGAAAATGCCTGTGGGGCACCTGCAACCAAAGGATGAGTTCGCTCTGCTAAAGGGCCATGTGTTTTCACCTGCATCATGATGAAACTAAAGGGACTGTTACTGTGGGGTCAGGAAAAGACAGCCAAGTACAGTTTGGAAGATGTGGGATTGGACTGCTTAACTCTGTGGGGGGGTCTAGAGTAATGGACAAAGCCACTTATTAAGTATGCTCAAGTCCAGCACAAATGGGAAGAAAAGACAGTAGATTGAATGTGAAATACATTTAAAAAGAATCTACACAGCAAAGTGTTTTAAAGGATTAGGTGTTACAGTCCAGAGCAATGGCTGGGTATGAATTATGGGAGCGAGAGGTGGGAGACCCCCCCCATCAATAGTAACCAAATTCACCTCTATGGATTTGCTCTGGGACACCTGTTGCTTTCTTTCAGGTACTTGGCCAGTGCCTGAAGAAAGTACCCAGACGTGGGATTGATAAGGAAGATCCCCTTATGGAGCAGAAGTGCACATAGGTGGTTTAGGGAACCACCAGTAAATGTTTCCATGCTATATGGAAAGTGTCCAAGTGGCTGGCAAGGGAGCCGAGCCAGGAAAACCAGAACAACATACAAGTTGGGCTGTGTGCCCAGTGTGTTTCAAAGCCTGAGGCTAAAGTGATGAGGAAGTGTTCCGCCTCCTTAAATCTGCATTACCAGGAGTGTAGCCCTGTGGGGTCCATCTATGCTTTGTTTATTCTGTTGGATGTGAATAAAACCGAATCCCACTTTGTATTGGACATTACAGTTATTGCTTCCTTTGTCCAGAGTTACTTGGGTGCCCGTGCAGAGTGGCCAAACCTAGCCAATGTGCCGTGACATATTCCTCCCGAACCCAGCCCACCTGGTAGAGCTGTCAAGATAGAAATGGCATAACTGTGTGGGGGTTACACAATTATAACAAATAACACCCTAAAAAAATGCAGAGTATCGAATGTTAAAATAAAATACTCCGAGATTATAAAATATTGAAAAATTAAACTGTAAACTGGACAGAAGTGTAAAGAAAACTTCGGGGGTGACTGCTCTCTCAGGTAGATAAATATGTAGAGGTGAGTGTGACCACACAGCAGAGTTTGAGTTTAATTCCAAATTCCATAATTTGCATAAGATTCTAGAAGCTCTGAGGCTGCTAATTCAGGGGAATGATTGCAGTTGTTAAACATAACTGAGGGATTCCTAGGGTTTGAAAGCACTCCCCTAAATAGATGGGGCAATCAGGAAATTGGGGGTAACACAGTTGGGATACAGGGATAGGTCTCACACCAGACAGCAAAGATCATAATGGATGATGGGGGAAGGTTCAGACAGAGATTTCACAAGCGGGCCAAGCAAATGGGTACTGGCCAATGGACAGATGATAAATACCAGACAGGGTCTTCGCAAGTAGGCTTTTTGGCAAAAGAGGGCTGTTACTCCTGTACAGGTCCTTGGTGACGCCACACCTGGAATACTGTGCACAGTTTTAGAACCTTCATTTAAAAAGAAAAGGACCACCGGCCCAGTGGCACTGAGGGTTGAAGTGCTGGATGCCACACCTCGCGCCATGCCGGCGACCAGGATTCGGGAGCGAGCTCGGGTCATCGGGGGTCGGTAGGGGAAGGAGAGAATTGAGCATCCAGAGGACTGCTCTCCTCTCCTGGGGAGGGACGGTTGTGTCATCCGCTGCTCCAGCGGCCCCCAGTGGAGACTGGAGGTGTCACAGTACGTGGAGACATGCTAAGGGTTAGGGAGGTGACGGTGTATGTCCTGCGCGTGGGTGCGGGAGCACGTCCATTGTGCGCTGGACATCAGTGCACTTCCGCGCCTCTGGGACCACAAGATAATAGGAAAAACCCTGGCTCCCAAGGAAGGCAATGACAGGACCAGCGGAGGACCCAACGTGCTCAACATCAGACCTGCTTAGCCGGCCTCTGGTTCTCCCTGCACTCCGACAGCACTCTAGATTGTGGATAGAGTGCCAGTCAGAGTTGGTGCCCCACCTTAGGGATTCAGAGCTAGGGGATGGCGAGTCGGGAGTTGCAGAGAGGGAATTACCCGGGACAGAGGCTAGCTGCGGAGGTCTCAGGTGAGCCATTACAGGATCGACTCTGTGTTCTGAGACAGTCCTATGAGGCCAGTGCAGGTGAATAAAGAGAGTTGACAAAAAAAAAAAAAAAAGACAAGGACCGCCTGCAGTCAAACAAATGTAAGCAAATGAAATTATTTACAGCCAGCAGGGAAAGACTTCAGAGAAAAGCAAACTGACCTCAATGTGTACTAACCGGAGGCCAGCAGAGGGAATGAGGACAGAATTTAAATCTGGTACCTGAAGGGTATAAACAGGTTTAACAGCCAACATCTGATTAAGCTTAGTGAGGAGTTCCATCAAAAGGGACCACAACTACAAGCTGTCGGGATGGTTAGGAGGGACATAGGGAAATACCTTTAAATGGATAGTGTGGAAAAGTAGAATCACCTACCAGCAGAGCTGATAAATGTTGAGTCACTAGAAATTTTCAAGAGAGGATGGATAAGATACATGGAACTAGTGAGGATGGGGGGACTGTAGAAAATGGGGGAAAGGTTTGGTCTAGGGGTACTGAAGGATGATTGATCCTCTAGATTAGAAGCCTAGCCAGTGCTCAACTGGTAAAGGCTTAAGCAAGAACTGGGCAAACTAGATTTACCTCAAGTCTTTTTCTGTCCGTGGACATCTATGTGCCTATGTCACTATTTTAAAAACAAAATGACATTTCAAAACTAAGGCGAACTCTGGCAGAAGACATGCCACGACTGCAGGGGTTGCTGGCACCTCAAACCAGCTATGACCACTGCAGTAACTTGGAAGGTGTGCTCTTTTGGGATCTTGAAACAATTCAGCCTCCACAACAGTTTGATTATGGGCCCTGATGGGAGTCAAGACTACACATTATACCAGTCTCAACCAACTTGAATGTACAGCTTTTATAAAGTGGACAGCTGTCTATGAATAAACTCTAAAGTCTTTCCACATGACCTAAAAGGGACTATAGCAAACCCCCTCCCTGGGGAAAGTGCACTGGACCACTGTGGCACTCAGCCCCTTCCTGAAAGCATGCTCTCTCAATGTAAGAGATGAAAATGCCACATGATGGCTGAGACAGCAGTCTGTTTTCAAATAGTAGACCAGAAAATGTGATAAATGAACACCATCATAGTTGTGACTTTCAGTGACAAAAAACATTATAGAAATGCATTAATAATGACTCTTGATAGCATGCATATTCATGTATTCATCCAGCATCATACTCCCAATTATAATTAAGGTTTATGATTGTGTATTGTATTCTCAGGTGCTCACGCTTTAATTAATTAGAATTAACTTGCAGCATGCATTCATTCTGGATTACGTTTGGCATCAACTGCTATGATTATTTCCACAATTACAGTGCCTCATTTGAATGCCATTGTTTGTTTTCACCCACCTAGACAACAGGTCTGTCATTTCTTTGGCCATTTGTTCCCTAGAAGAATATTAACAGAAAATGGACAACTGGCACAACAATACAGAATAAATGCATCAAACAAAAGTTGCAAGAAGGTTGAAGTGTTTTTCACAGGTCCATGTTTTTCGAAGCTGTGCACATCATTGCTTGAGTGTGCTTACTCACAAATATAAGCAGTTCAAATACAAACAAATAAGAAAATGTAATAAGATAGCATTATATCTTGTGAGCTGGGTACTAGATATCACGTTTTATCTTGGAATTTGTATTTGCACTGATGTTGTATAAATACAGGTTACTCACCTGTAACAGGAGTTCTAGGAATGGTATATGTTGTTCATCCACACTCATTGGCAGTATCCTTGCCGCTTTAAATCTTGCCGGAAGGTCTTCAAGCTTGCTCCTCCCACCCACCCGGGTGGTATAACTCTCGGCTCCGCCCCATGACGCCAGATCTGGCCCGCTGGAAGCTCAGGTTGTGCGTCGAAGCGGGAGGTCGGGTGGGCGTGTGGATGAACAACATATACCATTCCTAGAACTCCTGTTACAGGTGAGTAACCTGTATTTCTAGGGACATGGATATGTTGTTCATCCACACTCATTGGCAGACTCCTAGCAGTTCTCCGGGAGGAGGAGGCAAGACGCACACCCCATATACTTACTTGGGAAAGAGACTGGAGAACGAGGCCCCAAAACCAGCATCCCGGCGTGACTCAAGGTCGATGTGGTAGTGGGTAATGAAGGTGTTTGCTGACTTCAGGTAGCAGCCTGCAGATTTCCTGGATAGGGCGTCCCTGGAAGCAGCCACCGTTGCAGCAGTATGGGGGTAGAATGAGCTCTTATCCCTCTGGGAGGCTCCATGCCCGCTAACTTATAGCAGATCTATGCAGGAGGTTACCCACCTGCTTATCGTCCGCTTGGCTGCAGGTCTGCCAGATGCGGCTTCAGCGTGGGTGACAAACAGCTGGCGAACCTCTCCCAATTTCAGCCGTCGCTCCTTATAATAAGCGCGCCCTTCTAGGATCCAGAGTATGGAGCCTATATTCGGCCTCCGAGGTGTGATTGGGGTAGAACACCGCAGAGTCAACACCTGGTTAAGGTGAAACTCAGCACCACCTTCGGAAGGAATTTCTGGTGCGAGGACAACCTTGTCCCTGTGGAAGACCAGGTAGGAGACTCGATGGAAAGCGCCTGGAGCTCTCCCATCCTTCTGGCTGACGTGATAGCCACCAAGAAGGCGGTCTTCCACGACAGGTGAGAGAGAGCACACCTGTGCATAGGTTCGAATGGCTTGCCCATGAGCTTTGCCAGTACCAGCAGTAGATCCCCGGAGGTGGGGGTTCCCACTGGAGGAAATGTGATCAAGGCCTTTGAAAAGCGACCAGACCACCTTCTCCTGCGCCACCGACTGCTTCCGGCCCGCGCCCGTAAGCAGAGATGGCTGCCAGGTGCACCCTTAGGTCGTCGACCTAAGCCCTTGACTAGAAAGGGACCATAAATAGTCCAAGATGCTTGCCAAGGAACAGGAGGAAGGGTCCAAGCCCTTGCCTGACACCAAATGGAAAACCTTTTCCATTTGAAGGCATAGCATTTTCTGGTCGACTCCTTACGGGACGCCTCAACTACATTGAGGACCTCGTCGGAAAGACCCAAGGCCTGGAACTCTAGCCGCTCAGGAACCAGGCCGTCAGGTGCAGGGATTGAAGGTCCGGATGGAACACCTTCCCCTGATTGACTGAGAGCAGGTCCGGGCGAGCTGGAAGCTGCCGCGGAGTCCTGGAGCTGAGACTGAGGAGATCTGGGTACCAGAACTGGCGAGGCCAGTCTGGGGCTATCAGAATCACCTGCGCCTTGTCCCTCCTCGCCTTGAGAAGCACCTTGTGGATCAAGGGAAATGGGGGAAAGGCGTAAAAGAGGCCCGGGGTCCATTGCCTCGAGAAGGCATCCCCCTGCAGCGAGCCCTGCTGAGGCGGGCATGGAACAGACTCAACCCGCGTTCTCCATGAGGCAAACAGGTCCACCTGAGGTGTGCCCCAAAGGGAGAACAGATGCTGTACTACCTCCGGCAGGAGAGACCACTCGTGGGATGCAGCCCCTATCCGGCTCAGGGCATCGGCCAGGGTGTTGGAGGCTCCTGCCACGTGAATGGCTAGGAGAGATCCGCCTCCAGGCTGCGCAAGTGACCAAATGCGGAGAGCTTCCTTGCATAGAAGCATGGAGCGCGTCCCGCCCTGGCGGTTTAGATAGTACATGGTCGTGGGTATTGTCCGCCTGACCGGACCACTTGACCCCGGAGGAACGGAGCAAAGGCGGTGAGAGCTAGGCGGACCGCCGGAGCTCCAGCAGGCTGATGTGGCATCGACCCCGCTGGGACCAGAGGCCATGAGCCCGGTGTTCCCCAGATGGGCACCCCAACCCATCAGAGAGGCATCGGTCGACAGAGAGACCGCTGCCTCGGGCGGACGAACAGGATGCCCTCCTGCAAATGATCTGGAGCGGTCCACCACTGGAGGCGTTCCACATCCCTGTCACCGACCTAAGCTGGTCAAGGGATGCAGGCGTTGTGACCACTGGCTGGCCAGTCCCCACTGAAGGGGACGATGTTCCAGCGGGCCCAACGGACCACGCTGGTACAGGCCGCCATGAGACCCAGGAGGCGAGGGAAGTCCCGGCAGGGGCGAATTGCCCAACCAGAAATGATCGGGCAAAGGAGGAAAGAACCTCGCCCTGTCCGCTGAGCCGCGCCTGGCTCGAAGAGAGTCGAGCTGCGCCCCGATGAATAGAATCACCTGCTTCGGCTCGAGTTCCGACTTGGCCTCGTTGATAAGGAGGCCCAGTTGAAAGCAGACCTGGAGGGCCAGATCTCTGGACCACTCCGCCTCCTTCCTGGAGGGAGCTGCTATCAGCCAGTCGTCCAGGTAAGGGTACACCCGGACCCCTCGGCGCCGCAGGAATGCTGTCACCACTGCCATGCATTTGGTGAAGACCCTGGGAGCTGGAGACAAGCCGAAGGGCATGGCTTGGAACTCGAAGAGAGATCCTTCCGCTCGGAAGCGAAGGAATCTCTGGTGAGACGGACGGATAGGGACGTGAAAAAACGCGTCCTGCAAGTCCAGAGAGCAGAACCACACGCCGCGTTCCAAGGATGGTATTATCTGAGCCAGAGTGACCATCCTGAAGGTTCGAGACCTTAGGAACTTGTTTAGGTCGTGTGGATCGAGAATGGGCCAGCCCCGTCCGTTCGGAACCAGGAAGTACCTGGACACAAACCCTGGGTCTGAAGGAGGGTCCACCACCTCTCTTACCACCTCCTTCTGGAGGAGGAGAGCGATGTCGGCTCGACGAGCCGCCAGTGAGGCTGGGGATCCCGAAGCCCCCGAGGCGGCGGCTCTGAAGGGTGGTGCCTGCTCGAATTCCAGAGGCAGGCCTCTTCCCACCACCTCCAAGACCCACCTGTCCGTGGTAACAGCGGACCAGGCGGAACGGAAGTGCCGGAGCCGTCCCCACACGGGGGGACCCAGGGGTAAGGTGACGGGGATGGGGGCGACACCCCTCAGCCCGTCACTGGGCAGGCTTGGAGGAGGGACCGGCCGAGGGACCTCCTGGGCCCTTTCCTCCCTGCCTCCTGTTAGAGGAAGCCGGTGGCTTGGGTTTGGGATGCCAAGGCCGAGCCTGCTGGCCCTGACGTTGCTGGGCCGGGCGCGCCGGGGGCACAGAAGGACGAAAGGGCTTAGGCTGTGGTTTGCGGCCTTTGTCCTTCTGAGCGGAAGAGACCGAGTCCAAGGTGGCATTGGACTTCTCGATCCTCTGCAGGTGACCTTCCACCCCAGGGCAGAGAGGTCAGTCCCAAAGGAACATCCGCCAACTTGTGCTGGGTATCCAGTAAAGGTGGATATCCTCAGCCAAGCCATGACGCATAGCCACTGCGGACACCGATCTGGCACATGAGTCCCCTATATCCAAAGCAGTCTGGAGCTGCTGTTTGGCCACTGCCCTGCCCTGGTCCGCACCTGCTTAACCGTAGTCTGCAGATCGGCGGAAGATGAGGATGACCTCATCCAGGAGCCCAACAGGGCATGAGAAAAATGTGCCATGAGGGCGGCCGAACTGGCCTGGCAAAGCCGAGAGAGGGCATAGCGTAGACTTTTAGCCCGACATAGTCCAATTTCTTGGACTCCTTGTCAGGAGGTTTGTCCACATCCCTGGCGTTGCGTGGCGCGCAGCTGTCGGTAACCAACCCCTCAGCAGAGGGTGTTCCAAACGGACAAGGAACGTGGGACCGCATACTTCCTGGCCATCCTGGCCGAGCGCAGGGCAGGAAGCAGGGCGCTGCCAAGTTCCAGTGCGGACCCACTATGGCCTCGGCCACCGGAAAGGCCTCCGTCGGAGAATCCTCGGTCCAGAATCTCCGTGAGGGGATACCTGGCCCGTTTGGAAGCGGGTTCGAGCTCCATCCCGGTAGACTCGAGATGAGCGAAGCAGTCCTAGGAAGGACGACGGGCTATCGTCCATTGACTGACCTCCTGAAGACTCCAAGTCCAGTCGCTTGGAAGAAGGAGGAATCATCTTCGGACTCGGAAGAGTCCTCGAGAAACTGCCTCTGGCCTGAGCCACCCTTCACCTGCGAGGTGGGTCGGGAGTGAGGGTAACTGACAGCCGATGGGGTAGACCCTTAGCCGACCGAGAATCCTTGGTGGAGCCCCAAGTGGTGGCTGTGGAGGCGGAGGTTCCACCGAATCGGTGGAGCAGCTGGTTTTGGCGAACAACCGGCCTGGGTATGAGCTCCTCGGACAAGTCGGGGGTTGTGTCGGCGTTCGGTGACAGCCACTTAATGGCGGGGAAGGCGCGGGGTCGGCTTATTCCGGCCAGGAGGAGCTGTTGCAACATAAGGTCCTCGTGCCGTCGGCGTAATTTGCGCAAGCCTCCCTCATCCGAGGAGGAGGGCGAGACGGCAGCGCGCCGCTTACCAGTGCGAGACCGAGACCGCCTATGGCGGTGGGAGCGGCTGGACGAAGAGTCGAGCCGAGACGAGAGTCCCGGAATTTCCGAGGTCGGTGCGAGGAGGTGTCGGCGGAACCGGCACTCCCTTGGCTCGGAAGGTCCATCCGAGGCTCCGGAACGGAGGCACAGGCGAGCCACAGGATCCTCAACTCCTCCGGGGAACCGGGAGGGGAATCTCGGCTGCTAAAGGCGACAGCCCGTCCAATGGGTCAGAAAAATCTCGACTTCATCGTGTGAGTCTCGGTCAACTGACCTGACGGGGACACCGTGAGGCCAGTGGCCGAAGCCGAGCGGTCGACCGAAGCCGACGGTCGACGGCCCGGGGAGAGGGACCTTTCCCGCTCCCAAGAGCGTCGACGGAGGGACTTACCCTGTCCCTCTTTTGGACCGAGAATAAGGTCCAGCAGGCGTGAGCCCTTCTCCTTTAGTGGAGAGGGACAGACAAAGCTCCTTAAAAGAAGCCGTGTAGGAAGAACCCAGAGAGCGGGATAAATGCAGCCGAGGAAAGATCTGACCCGCGCCGCCTCCTCGCCAGGCGACCATCCGCTCGAGCTGATCCGTCGAACCCGGCGCCGGGACACCGCCAACCGGGCCTCCTTGGACTTCACGGAGAAGCGCTTCGGGGCGGCCCAGTTGCAATCGGCAGCATGCGGTCTTCGGGGGCGTGGGCCGAGAAAGATGAGCACAGGTCGCAAGCCTGCGGGTCGTGCTCAAGGCCTAAGCAGTAGACACACGTGGAGTGTGGATCCGTCCGAGACATCTTCTGCCCGCATGGGCATCTCCGAAATCCGGGAGTCGATTTGTCCATCGCAGCCGCGAGGGATCGAAGACTGAAGTCTTTTTGCAAATTTTATTTTTAAATCCGCAAACGGAGAAATAGGAACCAGTCGCAAACGCAGAGCGTTAAGGAGGGAACCTGAGCTTCCAAGCGGTAAGGAAGATCTGGCGTCATGGGGCGGAGCCGAGAGTTATACCACCCGGGTGGGTGGGAGGAGCAAGCTTGAAGACCTTCCGGCAAGATTTAAAGCGGCAAGGATACTGCCAATGAGTGTGGATGAACAACATATCCATGTCCCTAGAAATTAAAGTTCCAATATTGAAACCTCCCCGTTGAGATCAACATGGACTCACACACACACCACCAGGTCTCCAGGGTATAGTGACTAACTCTGGGCCCTCAAGTGTATGGGTTACAGCCCTGAAGGGAGTGGTTTCATTTCCCACCTCCAGACCCATCATGACGTCTGTAAATATCATCTCTATACCTATCAGTGCTATCCGAAGAGCCAAATCTTCCCTCATCGTGGCACTGGAAATCCCCATGCTCTCAAACTACTGACGTCTTCAACTTCCGAACTGCACTCATCTCTCTCTAACCACCCCCAAACAGCAGATCTGAGAACTGCATTATTTGTACAAACTAACATAGAAACATAGAATTTGACAGCAGATAAGGACCGCTTGGCCCACCTAGTCTGCCCATTTTCCTACCTAGCAGATAAGCTGCAGATCCTAGTTAACCAACAGCTTACTTCCTCTTACCCCCCCCCAACTAGGACTGCCTTAAGTCTGTCCCATGCATTCTTGAATTCCCCCACTGTTCTTGACTCCACAACCTCCTCAGAAGGCTGTTCCATGCATCCATAACCCTCTGTGAAAAATACTTCCTCACATTACCTCTGAGCCCCGCCTTCAAATTGTGCCCCTTGTTCTTGCACATCTCTTTTCTGAAAGATGCTACCCTCTTGGACTTTGTTGATTCCTTGAGGTACTTGAAAGTTTCTATCATGTCCCCTCTCCCTTCTTTCCTCAAGGGTATACATATTAAGCTCCTTTAGTCTTTCTTCGTATGTCTTCTGGTGCAGATCTTGCACCATTTAGTTGCCCTCCGCTGGACAGCCTCCACTCTGTCTATGTCTTTGGAGATGGGCTCTCACCAACTGTCTGTACAGAGGGATAACAGCTTCCTGTTTTCTACTATTGATGCCTCTTCCTATGCATCCCAGTATCCCCCCAGCCTTCCTTACTGCCTTCTTACATTGCTTGCCCACCTTTAGGTCATCTGATATAATTACCCCCAGGTCCCTTTCCATTTTTACTGTTGTCAGTATCTCACCCCCCCATTGTGTACGCTTCCCCTGGGTTTTTGTTTCCCATGTGCACTACCTTGCACTTCATTGCATTGAATCTGAGCTGCCATACATTTGACCATTCCTCCAACCTTGCCAAGTCCCTTCTCATCCTTTCCAGTCTATCTTGTGTATCAACCCTGTTGCAGATCTTTGTGTCGTCTGCAAAGAGACATACTTTCCTTCAGTTCCTCTGCAATGTCACTATAAAGACATTAAAAGGACCAGTCCCAGTACTGAACCCTGTGGTACCTGCTAGTAACCCTCCTTTCTTCACTGTGTACTCCGTTTACTATTACCCTTTGCGTCCTGTTGTCTAGCCAATTTTTTATCCAGGCTACCACCTTGGGATCCACTCCAAGGCTGGCTAACTTGTGTATTAATCTTTTGTGTGGGACTGTATCAAATGCCTTGCTAAAATCTAGGTAGGCCATGTCCACAGCCCCTCCCTGGTCTACTACTTTAGTCACCCAGTCAAAGAAATCTATTAGATTGGTCTGACACGACCTTCCCATCGTGAATCCATGCTGCCTTGGGTCCTATGCCCCACTGGCGTCTAGGTACTCAACAATTCTTTCCTTCAGAAGTGATTCCATCATTTTCCCTACCACTGAGGTCAAACTAACTGGTCTGTAGTTTCCTGCCTCTGTCCTGCTCCCACTTTTGTGAAGAGGAATCACATCTGCCCTCCTCCAGTCCTCGGGTACCACCCCATCCTCCCATGATTTGTTAAAGAGAGTAGTCAGCAGTGTCACTAGTTCTACCCTTAGTTCTTTTAGAATTCTTGGGTGAATCCCATCAGGCCCCATTGCTCCGTCCACCTTCAATTTTATTAGTTCTTTCAGAACCCTTTCTTCTGTAAATGGACTGGTATCTACATAATCCTTGACTACCTCCTCATCCTGTTCTCCAGTTTCTCACAATCTCAACCTTCTTTCAGTCTGCCTCCTCTCCAAACTACCACTGCTATCTCCAAATGACTCTTCACATGTTGTACTGTCTCTGAAGAAAACCACTTCCACTCTTGACCCTCCTTCTTCACTGCCACTCTGGATCATTGCACTACAGCTATTTCAAATACTAATCAGGTACTTTTCAGATTCCATTAAAACTGCTGTCATCTTCCACTCCATAAAACATTTCTCTTCACGATAATTATCTCTCAACTACCTTCCTTTCTCTAAACATCCTTTTCCGAGTCAGGTCCCTAAAGAAGTGAACTTTATTCACTTTTCACTCACCTGGTGCCAACAAAATCCTGGACCCTTCCATTCTGGTTTGTGCCCTGGGCACAGTACTGAGAAGGCCCTCCTCCTCAGAGTCACTAGTGACATTATCCTGTCCCCAGGTAATGGGCCTCTCTCTCTCCTTATGCTCATTTTCCTTAGTTCTGCTTTTGACACTTGACCATCCCACCATGCTTCACAGTCTTGAACAGAACAGTATGTTGGGGTTACTGGTCCCCTCTGCTCTTGGTTTCACTGCTTTCTCTTACATCATTCCTTCTCTGTTTCTGGTCATTGTTTCTTCTCCTCACCCTATCCTTTTCTCGTCAGTGTACCCAGGGCTCTCTCTGCTTGGTCTGCTTCTCTTTATAAACTACCCACTTCACCTTGGATACCTCATCTAATACTATAATCTAAGCCATCATTTCTGGACTGATGATACCAAGCTGTAACCACTTTTGACTACTTGAACAATTCTGCCTTCTCAGTTCCTTCCTAGGCCAACACCTAGTTCACTAACACTATGCTCCAAATAAAGTAATCCAAGACTACGTGTTTCTCTGGGGAAAGAGAAACTCCTCAGTCTAAATTCATCTATGGCCATCTCCCTTTCGATTCTGACCTCACTGTTGACTCTGCAATTCTCTTTCCTTGGTCCTCTACTTGACTCTGAAGTTCCTTCTCCTCCCATGTTTACCATTTCTATAAACAATTTTTTTCCCCATCTTTGCAACATAGATCATGTATGCTACCAAATGGACCAATCTTTTGAAGACATCCTTATTCATGCGTTCACCTCCTCTTGTCTTTGGTACTGTAACTCCCTGCTTTATGGCTTTCCTAAGTCTCAGCTTTAAGACTCCAGAATGTCCAAATTTCTGTTCCCTGCTTCCTTGCTTACGCCACATTCTCTGTGTCATGCACTGGTTCACCATCCCCTTTCAGATTCAGCTAAAGGCTTGTCTTTCTTGTTTTCAAAATCCTTAAGAGTTGTGGACACCAGAGAGAAACTTTTAAAAACATAACATTAAGACAAAATTCATCTTGTACTTTATAGACTGCATGTCCTATAGATGATTCCTTCCAAGTATTTATTACTAACAAAATCTGCACAAAAACACAGGTTACTCACCTGTAACAGTAGTTCTAGGGTGGTATATGATGTTCATCAATACTTTCTGGCAGTTGCCTTTCCCTTTAAGACTTGCCGGAAATGTCTTCACACTGGCTCCTCCCCCCACCCAGTTGGTAACTCCCCTGGCTCCTCCCAGTGATGCCAGATCTTGCCCGCTGGTAGCAGAGAGTGTGCACCAAAGCTGCGGAGGTCGGGCAGGTCCATGTGGATGAACATCATATAACACTCCTAGAGCTACTGTTACAGGTGAGTAACCTGTGTTTCTAGGGATGTGGATATGATGTTCTATCCAGTCTTTCTGGAAGACTCCTAGAAGTTCTCTGGGAGGAGGAAGGCAAGGTGCATGTCCCCTACCTAGGAAATTAGAATTGGAGAACTGAGGCCCCCAAATCAGCATCCCAGTATGACTCTAAGTCAATCTGGTAATAGGAAATGAAGGGGTGTGCTGACTTCCAGGCAGTGGCCCTGCAGATTTCCTGGATAGGGACATTCCTAGAAGCAGCCACCAATGCAGCGATATGGTGGGTGAAATGTGCCCTAAGCCCTCTGGGAGGCTTCCTACCCGCCAACCTATAGCAGAGATCAATGCTGGAAGTAATCCACCTGCCACTCATCCATTTGGCTGCAGGTCTGCTAGGTGCAGCTTCAGTGAAGGTGACAAACAACTGGTGAACCTCTTCCAACTCCAGCCATGTGCTCTTTGTGAGTAAGCAAGCGCAGCTCAGGTCCAGAGTATGGAGCCTGTGTTCAGCCTCGAGTGTGAGTCAGAAAGAACACTGCAAGAGTCATCACCTGACTCAGGTGAAACTCTGACACAACCTTCAGGAGGAACTTCAGGTTGGGGTGCAGAACAACCATGTCCCTGTGGAAAACCAGGTAAGAAGACTCCACTGAGAGCACCTGGAGCTCACTGATCCTTCTGGCTGACACGATAGCCACCAGGAAGGCAGTCTTCCATGACAGGTGAGACATCTCACACCTGTGCATTGGCTTGAATGGCTTGCCCATGAGCTTTGCCAAAACCAGCAACAACTCCCACGGTGGTGGTGGTGGTTCATGCACTGGAGGGGAAATGTGATCTAAGCCTTTGAAAAAGTGCCAGACCACCTTGTCCTCTGCCACCGACTGCTGACCAACCCATGCCTGGTAAGCAGAGATGGCTGCCAGGTGCACCTTAAGGGTCGTCGACCAAAGTCCCCCTTGGGAGAGAGGCCACAGACAGTCCAAAATGCTAGCCACAGGACATGTCGGAGGGTCCAACCCCTTGCCCTGACACCAAATGAAGAATTTCTTCCATTTGTAGGCATAGCATTTTCTGGTCGATTCCTTTCTAGATGCCTCCACTACAGTGAGGACATTTTTGGAGAGATTCAAAGCCTGGCACTCTACCCACTCAGGAACCAGGTTGTCAGGTGCAGGGATTGAAGGTCTGGGTGGAGAACCTTACCCTGATTGATTGAGAGCAGGTCCAGGCGTATGGGAAGAAGCCTCGGGAAGCTTGTTGCTGAGGCTGAGGAGATCAGTGTACCAAAACTAGCGGGGCCAGTCCGGAGCCACCAGGATCACCTGTGCCTTGTCCCTCCTGACCTTGAGTAACACCTTGTGGATCACAGGAAGTGGAAGGAAGGTATAGAAGAGGCCTGCGGTCCAAGGCATCACCCTACAGCATTCCCTGCCGAGGGGGGTAGGCACAAAACAGCCTCAGCTTTGTGTTCTCCCTGAAGGTGAACAGGTCCACCTGAGGGGTGCCCCACTGGGAGAACAGGCCATGAACTACCTCTGGATGGAGGGACCACTCATGAGACGCCTCGCCCACCCAGTTGAGGACATCTGCCAGCTGATTGGAGGCTCCTGCGACATGGATGGCTAGGAGATCCACCTCCAGGCTGCACACAAGAGTTCAAATGCAGAGGGCTTCCTTGCACAGGGGCAGGGAGTGCATTCTACCATGTTTGTTGAGGTAGTACATGGTTGTGGCGTTGTCAATCTGGACTTGGACCACCTGACCCCAAACAACCGGAGTGAAGGCAGTCAGCACCTGTCAGACTGCTCAGAGCTCCAGCAGGCTGATGTGGCATCAGGACTCCTGAGGGGTCCAGAGCCCGTGGACTCTGCATTTCCCCAGATGGGCACCCCAGCCCATGAAATAGGCATCGGTCATCAGGATGACCGTCAGCTTGGAGCAGACAAATGGGATCCCTTCCTGCAGATGCTCTGGGGCAAGTCACCACTGGAGGGCATCCCACATCCTCTGGGTCACAGTGACCAGCTAGTTGAAGTGACCTTTGCTCGGAGACCACTGGCTGGACAGCTCCCATTGGAGGGAGGGCATATGTCAATGGGCCCATCGGAACACGCTGGTGCAGGTTGCTATGTAACCCAGGCGGCACAGGAAGTCCCGAGCAGGTGCAAGTGCCTAAACAGAAATGATAGGGCAAGGAGGAGAACCTCCATACGGTCCACTGGGAGTCGAACTCTGGCTCAGCACAAGTCGAGCTCTGCCCCATGAAGTTGATCACCTGCAAGGCACGAGGTTCCAACTTGGCCTCGTTGACAAGGAGACCAAGGTTGATGCAGGTCTGGAGAGCCAGGTCCTGGACCGCTCCACCTCCTGCCTGGAGGGACCTGCTACCAGCCAGTCATCCAGGTGAGGTACATCCAGACCCATTGGTGCATCAGGTAAGCTGTCACCACTTCAATACATTTGGTGAAGACCCTGGGAGCCGAGGAGAGGCCGAAAGGCATGGCTTGGAACTCTTAAAGAGTTCCTTCTGCTCGGAAGTGGAGGAACCTTCGGTGGGATGGATGGATCAGGAGATGAAAGAATGCTTCCTGAAGATCCAGAGAGCAAAACCACATGTTTTGCTCCAGAGATGGTATGATCTGGAACAGAGTTACCATCCTGAAGGTGCAGGACCTGAGGAATTTGTTCAGGTCGTGCAGATCTAGAATGGAGCACCAGCCCCCCATCCACTTTGGCACCAGGAAGTACCTGGAGAAAAACCCAGGGTATTCCAGAGGATCCACAACTCTGACCATGACCTTCTTGCGGAGGAACTGGACTATGTCTTCTCAAAGAGGTGACTGAGTGTCTGCGGATACCAAGTCCTCCCGTGGGGCACGGGTTCAGCTGGGGGGGGTACTGCTTGAATTCCAGAGGCAGACCCTGACCGACCACTTCCAGAACCCACCTGATCGTGGTAACAGCGTACCAGGTGGAAAGGAAATGGTGGAGCTGGACCCCCACAGGAGGACTCGGGGGACGTGTGGCAGGCATGAGGATGGTAACCCCCATCCCAGCACTGAGCAGGCTTGGAGAAGGAGGAGGATCCGGCTGAGGAGTTGCCAGGTCCCTTCCCTCCGGGCTTTCAGACCACCAAGGCCACGGACCTTTCCGGAGGTCACCAGGACTGAGCCTGCTGGCCAGAATGATGCTGGGCTGGTTTTACCACAGGAGTAGAGGACCAAAAGGGCTTACGCTTCTGCTGCTTGGAGCCCTTGGGGTCCTTCTGGATGGATGTCACAGATTCCAGGGTGGCATTGGACTTCTTAATGCACTGGAGGTGACTCTGCACACCAGGCCTAAAAAGGTCAGTGCCTAAAAAGGGGACATCCACCAGCTTGTGCTGGGTATCTGCTGTGAAGGTCGAGATTCGCAAGCCAAGTCATACAGCGCATGGCAACCACGGCCACCAATGAGTAGGCACAAGAATCACCAATGTCCAGAGCCATCTGGAGTTGCTGTTTCGCCACTGCCCTACCCAGGTCTCGGACCTGTTTGACCGTGGTCTAGATGAAGGTCCACAGGAAGGTGAGGAATCACCTCATCCAGGGAGCCTAACAGGGCATGACAGAAGTTTGCCATCAAGATAGCAGAGCTTGCCTCACAGAGCCCCAGTGAAAAGGCAGCAAGGATCTTCTTAGCCAAATGGTCCAGTTTCTTGGACTCTTTGTCTGGCGGTCTATCAACGTTCCTGGTATTGCCCGAGTGCCAAAACACGGAGTCAGCCACCAACCCCTCGAGGAATGCTCTGTGAACCCTGAAAGGGTACATATTTGTGGGCCATCCAGGCCGAGGGCATAGGGAAAGAGACTGGGCACTGCCAGAGCAGGGCCAAAAATGACTTTGGTCACTGGGAAAGCCTCCAGAGAGTCCCCTTTGCCCAGGATTTCTGTAAGGGGATAGCGAGCCCACTTTTGGACGAGCTCCAGTTTCATCCCCATAGACTCGGAGATGAGGCAATGCCCATGAATAAAGTGGGGCCTTCGTCCATGGAAAGATCCCCGATCGACTCCGTGTCCAATGGATGGGAGAGCAAGGAGAAATCCTCGGACTCCGAAGAGTCCGCATAAAGTGGGAGACCACCCATGTCACCCTCGACCCGCCGTGGGCAGTCAGGCATACGAGTGACCAACAGCTGATGGGGAAGCCCCATGGCCGGCCGAGACTTCTTGGTCGGTGCTCTGGTCGTCGGCTGCTTAGGTGGTGGCTCCACCACTATTGTTGGAGAAGCTTACTTCAGCCAAGACCACATGGTTTGAACTGGCTCTGCTGGTGGAGGAACAGTGTCGACCAACCCCGCCGGGTGAGTCGGTGTCAGCCTTTCGAGCGACAGCCAGTTAATGGCCTGGATGGTAGCCGGTGTCGGCTTTGCCCAGCTAGAACTAACTGCTGCCACATGAGGTCTTCATAGCGGCGACGCAATTTGTGCCAAAGCCTCTCCTCACCTGAGTAGGACAAAGACAAGTAGTGGCAGTGCCACTTCTCATGGTGCTGAGAGTGAGACTGCCTATTTCGGCGGGACCAACTCGACCCCAAGGATGAAGATGACCGAGACCTCGACCATCGATAGTGCAGATGAGGGGCCTCAGAGGGAGCCAGGGAGGTCTGCGGCTCCTCCTGGTCTGGGTTGGTGACTGGCGGGTCTGGATCAGCAGGCTGGGCTGACCCATCAGTGGTCACAGGCAGGACCAGGGTCCTGAAAGAGGTTGTCGGCCTCTTCAGACGACAACTGGTCGTCAGGGTCAAGAAAGATCTGGGCCGTGTGGTCGACCGGCATCTAAGCCAACTGGACCGACAGGGTTACAGTGAAACCAGCGACCATGGCCGTGGTTTTGACCTTAGTCAAAACTGAAGATTCCTGACAGCGGGAAGGCTCCTGGTCCCAGGATCGTCAATGATGAGTCTTCTTTTTATCCTTTTTGGACTCCTTCTTGCATGAGCGGGGAACTGTACAATTTGGAAGGGCCCTTACCTTTGGTCGAGAGGCACTGGCACAGCTCCTTGAAGGAGGCCAAATAAGTGGAGCCCAACTGGAGCGGAACAAAGGCCAAAGCAGAAGAGGACTGAGCAGCAGCCTGGGCCGCCTCCTCCATAAAGGCCTTGAGTTGCTCTAACTGCTCGGCAGACCCGCAGCTGTGGAGACCACCCAATGGGCATCCTTTGATTTGACCGGCGGATAACATTTCTCCGGATGGTCCAACTTTAGGCGGGCAGTGTGGTCCTCCAGGACATTCAGGTGAAATGATCGCCAAAAGTTGCAGGCCTGAGGATCATGATTGTGGCCCAGACAGTAAGCATGAGGCGTGAGGGTCAGTACGAGACATCTTCTGCATGCATGGGTACCGGCAAAATCCAGGCAAAGATTTATCCTCCATCGTGGTTGCGATTGAAGATTGAGGTGAAGACTAAACTTGAATGAGTTTTGGAAGTAAATATGAAGATTTAAGTGCCAGGGCCTACTCAATACGGGAGCAGTAAGGAGAGAACATACTTCTTCTAGTGGAAAGGAAGATCTGGCATCATGGGGTGGAGCCAAGGGAGTTGCAACCTGTGTGGGTGGGAGGAGCCAGCTTGAAGACGTTTCTGGCAAGTCTTAAAGGGAAAAGCAACTGCCAAAAAGTGTGGATGGAACATCATATCCACGTCCCTCAAACAGGGGCTTTAACCCCTAGAGTTCATATGCTGCTGCAGTCTATTCCCCCACTGAAGCCATAATCTTCTACTATGACATCACAATCTGTTTCAATAGGAATGACTGTGATGTTGCAAGCAGAATATACTCACTTCAGGTGGAGAATAAGCTATGGGGCAAATATACTGTAAGGGGAACAAAATCTTATTTTTATACAAAAGACCAAAGTTATTATCAATCACTCAATAATCATATTAATTGCAACCTGTTATAAAACACAAGATATAGGTCATACAAAATTTGATACAGCATAAAAAAGAAACGTAAAAAAACATTGCTATGACATACTAAAATACATACGTACATTGGAAATTCATATTTCGATATTTAAGGCATAAAATTACAGCACATCAGTAAGATTATGTCCAAAAACTTCTCAAAGTTAAAACATGTGCATATCGTTACGTGAATTTTAAGCAATTATTTTATCATTCAGAGCAACCCACTGAGAGACAGCTAAAATTGGAGTCACTCAAATTTACAAGCTGACCATTTCTAAGAAACTGGATGCAAAGCTCTTGGTTCTAGGTTTATCTGTAACCCACCAGCATTTATTTCTAAAATAATAAAAATCTGGGGAGAAGACATACAGAACTAATGCGAAATATAAGCAGAATTGTGTCTAAAAATTATGTTTTTCAAAGTTCTCTTGGAGGCATCCGCTGCCTTTTAATGAGCTTGCTCTCAACTATCTCACTGATCTTGTCAACAAATACCCTCTCCACTCCCTCTGCTCCTCTGATATTTCCTTCCCCTCTGATCTGTATGTCTGTCTTTACACCATTAGTAATAAAGCCTTCTCTTTTGTTGCCCTGTTTGGGCAGACTGGGTGGGCCAAGCGGTCCATTCTGCCAATAAGTTTTAAGTTTCAACAACTTACCCATCTACCTATCTTAACACCTCCCCTCCCTCTGCCTCCTTAAATCTCACCTAAAAACTCTACTTTTTACTGTTCCTTATACTTTCTTGGAATTCCTTCTATTACCTTTTCTGTTCTTTTTAGCTTATCTTTACTTCCTGATTGTCAGCTAATCCAGATGGCTTTGCCGCATCAAGTGCATGATACTGCACCATACATACTGTAAGCAGTCATGCTATGTAGATTGTAAGAAGGTGAAGAGGGGACCAGGCCCCTTACCATAGGGGAACAGGGGGAGGAACCTGTGAGAGCCAGCAGCTATTGTTTGAGATGCTTCTTACATACTTTGCTCTGTGTTCACCAAAGGGGCCCTGGGGACATAAGGGTGCTAACTGGGAGGCCAATATTATTAGGAGGATGCAGCCTGAAGATATTTCACATCAATCAGACAGGTGATTACCTGGCATTACTTGGCCTAAGATCAAGCCAGGTAAGTCACAAGTGGTGAGCAAGAAGAAAAAGCACCTGAGGAGACTAACATTAGATTCATCAGTGATGCTTTTCACTTGGAGTAATTTCAAAACAGGCAATTATATAAAAGGTAGCATGCAAATAGTACCATACCAAGAAAAGTCACTGATGGGACACCCTGTGCTTTGAGCCTAACTAGCTCTTTGTTAGGAGACCCAAGAAGTGGATGAGATACACCTAGAATCATAACGGAGACTAAGGGAACAATTGCAGGGGATGCTTGCAGTAATCTTTCATGAATCTGTTTAAACAGGTGTTGTGGTGGAGGACTGGAACATAGCCACTGTGGTTCACATCTTCAAAAGGGACAAGGATGAACCCAGCAACTACAGGCTGGTCAGCTTAACATTAGTGCTGGGCAAAGTCCTGGAAGCCATTATGAAGACAGTATAATGGAAACATTCTTTGAGGTCAAGGATCTAGCCACCTCTTTGGTTTCATGAAGAGCAAACAGCGCCAACCCAACCAGAGATTAACTTGGACACTATAGCATGGCCCTTTGGATTTTCTATGTGCTACTATCCTTTTATTGACCAGATAGAAATTTTTACCCTTATAGTGACTCACCAACTTTAAAAGAGCTGATACTGTACTTAAATTGGCACGGAACTAACCTACCAGGTGGTTTCCAAATGGACTGGAAACCTAACTTAATAAAGATAACTCTCAGATAGTTGCAGGGCCCAGAAGCTCTCCCTTGGTGTGGGCAATCACTAAAAAAAAAGTATCTTCCAAGAAGCAAAATTCCATGAAGATACTATCTACTTTTCCTGCACTCCAATGTTCCCTCACCTCCTAACCCCCAAAAAAAAAACCCAATTCTGTTAAATACAGTAATTTCTAGCTGGCACGGTGGTGTGGAGGGCTGAGGCACTGGTGCCTTACCTCCCGCCACACCAGCGACTCGAGTTCGTGGTGCGAGCAGGTTGCTGGAGGTCAGCCAGGGAGTGAGAGGATCAAGTGTCTGAAGCCAGCCTCTCTCCTAGGGAGGGGTGGCGGCAGTCCCGCAAATGACTACCCCAAAGGTGGAGGCCTGAGGAAAAACAGGTCAGGGATGGCAATGAAGGGAGGTGCTGTGGGACTTCGCAATGCATACAACTCCACGTACATGCACTGACATACGCCCCCAGCAATGGGAGGGAGAAAACAGGTGGAAAACACGTTTGGCGGTGGGATGAAGATCAACCTCCCACAGGCTCTGATTCGGTGGCCAGGCACAGCCATGGTCCTGTGGCAGAGGGACAACAGTGACGGGTAAGTCCCAGAGGAGCCGGGTGGACGGGGCTGGGGGGTGATCAGATGGGGGCCATTAGGGAGACCAGGAGATAGCATAAAAAAATACAGTAAATTCTAGCAAAGCTAAACAAAATCAATGTCCTAATCTCGAATGCCACACATTCAACTGCATGCATTTACTGCAGGGCTCTCAACTAATGTGAGGGGACACATATTTGCATAGTGTGATAACAGGTCACTGAAGACTGTTAAATTTATGTTTACTTATAGGTATGTCAGCTGTAACTTTTCTAGCCAGCATGCTGGCTGCAAAAGTTGCTGTTGAAATACCTCCCAACAAAAGTAAAGTACAAAAATGCTGTCTGACACTGTGCTAAGCAAACATGTCGATACTACGATGTAACATGGAAAAGCCGTGACATCCATTTTGTGTCAGGACTATTATTGCAACTCTGAAAGAAGGAATGCCTACTGCTTAAAAGTATTTTGGTTGCCTAATTTTACGGCACAGAAAACTATCAAGAATCAAACAAACAAAGCAGAACTAATCATATGACCTGAGGACATTTAAATTGTACTCCTATTTGCACTTGTATATTCATCTCTGGGTCACTGAGAAAGCAAATTAATAGCTTGACAGTACAACTGAAACAGACATATAAAAGAGTAAAAATAGAAGCTCCATACATTGTCATTTTGGGCCCAGGTCCACCAGCTCTGAAAACAGAAGATATTCCAGTCAGTTTACAAATTCACAAAGTACGTTGTTTTTAATTACTTGAGAACTCAAGAGGTCATTCAGTGTGCCCCATTTTCCTTTGATTTCTGATCTGTGATGTTTGTTGAACCAGGCAAAAGGATTATCAATGCATTCCTTTTCTTTTAATCTTATGGAATCATGCACAAGAAAAATGATTAAAACAACCAAAGTAAAATAATTCATATATCAAAAATCTTTGCGGTTAGATCTCAGGTTTATAGATTCACGCTGCAGACTGGGAATTGTTTTAATTATTCCCCGCAATTGGTATTTCTTTGGGATCAAAGGCTTCAGGCATGCAACCACAGTTAAGTAATAGAAGTACTGGATAGCTTTTCTTACTTAGCAGTCACTACGACATGGGGGAAATGTGGACTCTCTGTGCTGTGAAAATAAATTGACAGGTTGCATTTCTCATAGAATAGAACTCCCCGATATACTCATCAGTACCATGTCCACTAATAACCCAGAAGAAGGGTATAAGCAGCAGCTGGAGAGGCAATCAACAAAACATGCTCCCTATTTCTTTAAATCCATCAAAGCATTGTGTTACAAAAGAGTTCAATGAAAACCCAATAGGTCCCTGTTTATTTTTCAAAGAACTCTGCCAATCAGTTAAAACAACTGCAATCAACACATCATTTGTTCAAGTGTTAAATGTGCTTTACAAGTAAATCGGCTGCCCAATACAGAGTGTCTCTGGAGCTGGAGCTGTCTCTCTCTGTTTTTTCTTCACAGTAGTGAAAGCTTCAACTGTCAGGGCAGATTATAAACAGTGATAATGCATTAAAATGTAATAGCAGGCACTATGAACTCTCTTTCCAGACTTTATAAGGGATGTGCATGCACCTTCAAACTGAAAAGCCCATCTGGAGTTTGAAATTCCACCCTGCGCACATTCTTTACCTTAAGAGGGAAGCCAGCTGTATTTTTTTATATAATACAGAATATACTGTAGGAGTGATGGGCAATTAAATTTTCAGACGACTGAAGCACACTCTAGGATGCCAGTGCCCCACCAGTGCCACCTCCTGCAGCTATACAACAGGAAGTTGGTGAGGCATCAGTGAGAGGATCCTGACTATTGAAACGGTGCTATCCAGCTCAGATGGCCATGCAACAATATCACATTTAAATAAAGTGTCTATATCCCCATAGCTATATTGCTACATGTTGCCGTGAGCCAGGTGCATTAATGTGGACTACTAAAAATAAACACAAGGCTTGGATAAGGTGGCAGCCTAAGGTATTACTAGGGCTACTACGAATGATCGGGGCACTTCTTGTATTATTGTCTCTCTCTGAGTCACTGTACCTTCACCAGAGACATCTTTAAAGAGCCAGCAGTGCCAAAAATAGCTGGCAGAAAATTGTAATAATTTTTAAACACAGTCCCTGATTATTTTTTACATCTGAAGCATTTTCTTTCTCTGTGCTCATTAGGTGGTTTTCAACCTAACAGTACAGGTGTGGTGTAAAAGCAGTGCTATACCTTGCAGGCTAGATATCTACCTACAGTACGATGTGCTCAATGGGTAGTGAGTGACTAGATGGAACAAAGGGTGAAGTAATGTCAGCACTGAATGCAGACTTCAGTCACACAGCACTTGGCATTTCCCATTTTTCAGTGCTCTGATCTCCCTCTTGTCGACCTGCCCATACAGAATATGACCTCTGGGGAAAGGGCCTACACTGCAATTGTCATCACGACAGCAAGCCTCTTCACCAGAGGAGGCATGAAGCAGTGGGGTAGGTGGATCACTCCCCAAGGAGTCTGGGTGTTACCTCCTCAACTTGACCAGAGGAGGCCCTCTGGCAGCGAAGCAGGTGAATCCCTTCCCTTTGGAGTCTGGGCTTGCTGTCAACAGTGCCTCTACAACTCCATCAGAGGAGGCAATGATGCAGAGAGGCAGGTGGATCTTCCCACCAGAGTCTGGGTGTGCTGTGTTCACAGCACCTCCACAACTGCACCAGAGGAAGCCCTAAAGCAGTGGGGCAGGAACTCCAACCACCGAGGCTGGGGTGTTGCCTGCTCAGCACTGCCACAACTCCATCAGAGAGGCCCCAATGCAGTGTGGCAGGTGTCAACCCCGGTGTTTGGACATGTTGGTTCAGAAAGTGCCTCTCGCTAACTCCGCCAGAGGGTGCTCTAATGCAGAAGGGCAGTTGAGTCACTCTCCTGAAGCCTGGATTGAGATATAAACCCAGTTCTCCTGTGTGCTGATGCCAAAAGTGATCTGAAGCTTCAGCCCTGAATGCTGAATGTATAGCTTTGTTAAGGTCCCCCATCCTTTTTCACAAGTTAAAATTTCACGGAAACGGGATCCTGAAACAATTCCAGCTAGGGTGAAATATTTCCTGGGTAGTAATTAGAATGGAAACCAACAGCATTCTGCACTTTTACTTTAGCCTTTTTATTTACCCTCATTGTTTTTTTTACTGTGCGTTACTTATCAGTGTCCATTACCACGGGATTTACATTCTAAACCAGCACTCTGGTGCCACTCATAAAAGCTTTTTTGACAGCTGTATGCGCTTTGGGGGCATTTTGGTGCTAACATACAGTCTATTGCCTAGGGCAATGAAATAAACAACTCATCTGCATTTTGGATTTTTTTTAAGAGTACTTTCCATTAAACTTTCATCTTTAACAGCAGCCACAATCTATTTTGCAAAAGGGGTAAGGCTGCTGTTTTATTAGCAGCAGACCTGCTGTTTACCCTTAGTGAAGTTCACAGGTGACCCCCTTTCTAGCAGCCCCAAACACTCTAGTACTTAAAGATTTGGAGATATTGTACAAAGGCACAAAATACTGTAACTTCATTAGTGATAGAGTATGGATTTTATTTATCTTGTAATAGCAGATTTTAATTTAATTGTAGGAGATACATTACTTTTCATGGTCTACTAATTGTATACCATTTTGCCACAGTAAAAGCTCAATGCATTACAACTCGCGTTAACATTAGTTAAGGTGTTAGGGTAAAATGTGTCCTTTCTTCTCAGTCATCATATTATTATAATTATATTGTTTATCTTTTGCCTCCACAGTGCCTTCAAACTCCACCAGTGGAGGCCCTAATGCCGCAGGGCAGGTGGACCCCTCCAACCTGGAGTGGGGCCAGTGCACAGTAGTTAGGCAGGATAGGCAGCCTGGATGGACCTACAGTATGCACCTTTTTCAGTCATCATCATCTATGTATAAAACCAAAGTCCATTCTGCCCATCTCCAATGGCTACCTAGAGTGAAGGTGCAACATCCCATGGCAAACTCTGAAAAAGTGCATCAGTTATACCTGGTATCTTGACAGACATTCTCTCTTTCAGCAACTTATGGTCTCGTGCAATATGGCTGTAGTGTCTGTGCGCTATTAATGGCTGCTTCATGCATACCACATGGAGTGCCACCACTGCCAAAGCATCTGACTCGGCTGCTTAGTAAGTAAGAAGCTACTTACTTGTAATCATAGTTCTATTACTAGTGCTCACATTAACACTCAGGCAGTTTTTCACTGAGCATGCTCAGTCTCCAAACAGTCTTCAAGCTTGACCTCTCCTACCACCCAACCACATGGTCCTCTAGCTCTGCCCCCACAGCACTCAAACTTGTACAGTGGAACAGGAATCCAAGGCAAGCCTCATCTGAGGTGGTTGGGTGGGCTATGTGGATGTTAAATTAATGCTAGTGGCAGAACTATGGCTCCATGTAAGTAACCTCTATTTCTAGCCACCTATAATAGATTCAGTTCACTATCCACAGTGATGCAGACTGCAGCAGACCTCAGAAGAAGATGGCAAGACACACACTCCAGTTAAAAGGACACTGTCAACCCCCTCAGGCCTCAAAGCATCCTTAGTTTAAGAAAAATACAGTATGTTGTGATTTTTCATATTCAGAAGAGACTGCCAATATACCCAATTGTTTGATTTTGATTCTTTTCTTCTTTTAAAAAGTGAAAAACAGACTGCCCACCATACTGGTGTTGCCACACAAAAATATATTTATTTACATTCCTTGATCAACTCCCACTGCGCCTTTCCTGGACTTTGTAACACACCAAACACTGTATAGCCACTCATTATGCAATGAGAGTACAGGACACTACTGCATCATGAGTGGCTGCACTGGCTGGGGTCTTTCTAATGTTTAGAAAATACGCAGTAAGAGCAGATCCAGGATTTGAAACAAAACAAGGTTGGTTATAACTGTACTTTAGCAAACATTTCAGTTCCACTATGCAAGGAGGCAGATAAAACAACCATCAACATCAATGAATTTTGAGAAGGTAAGCCATTATAAAATGTGGGTTGTTAACTAGAAATAGTGTGGTGCAAAAAAAGGTTGACAGTGTCCCTTTAAGGAGAACAGAAACTGGAGGACTAAGGACCCAAAAGCAGCATCACAATGACTGAACAAGTCAACGCTGTAATCGGTTATGAATGTGTGCGCTTTAAACCGGGTAATAGCACTACATACTTAAAAATGGGACTGTGCCTGGCAGAAGCAACAGATGCAACAGCATGTTTAGTGGACTGAGCCTTCAACACCACGGGAGGCTGCTCCACAACTAACTTGTTACACATAAGAGATGCAGGAGGGAATCCATTGGGCAATCATCTCCTTAGCTTGTTGGTTTGCATAAGGTGGTTTCATTATAAGTGACAAACTGCTAGCAAACTGCACCACAAAATTCCACCATATGCTCTAGTAGAGGAGTGGGGGCCTGCAAACATTTAGCATGTGGAGTTTTCACACTGAGAAGAAGGTCGACAGAATGAGTGCCTAATTATTATGAAACTAAGACTACCTTGGACAGGAATTTCAAAAATGATCATAGAATAACCTTGTCCTTTTGGAAAACTAGATATGAAGACTCCACAGAAAGCACCTGGAACTCACTCAACCATCTGGCTTAGGAGATGTGACTAAAAAACATGTAGTTCCATGACAGATGTCAGAGACCAGATGTGTCCATAGGTTTAAATGGTTTACCTATTAGCCGTGAGGCGCCAACACTAAGTCCCACGGTAGAAGTGGTTTCCTCACCGGAAGGACAGTTGGTCCAGTCCATTAAAAATATTCAACCCCTAGTGGTGTGCCACTTCAGCAATCCCACCTTGGCATGGCATACTGAAATGGGCCAGGCCAGATGCAACTTGACGGATATAGCTTATAACTCTGCCTGAGACAGGGATCAAAGGTAACTGAGTATGTGTCACATGGAGCATGAGAGGGGGAAAAATCCTCGTTCCTTGCACCAACGCAAAAACCTTGTCCACTGGCAAGTGTATGCCTTACAAATCGACTCTTTCCAAGATGCCTCCAACACCTGAAGAACATCTACAGAAAGCCTAAGGGCCAGGAACACTAGTCACTCAGGAACCAGGTGGTCGGTCAGGTGCAAGGTGCAGTTCTGGATGCCTGATCATGCCCTCAGACCTCATCAGCAATTCTGGAACGAATGTAAGCAGCCACAGCATTCTACTGCTAAGACAGAAGTCAGTGAATCCTGATGCCAGAACTAGCAAGGTCAGTCCAGTGCAATCAGAACCAGGGATGCTCTTGTCCTTCGGCACCTTTAGGACCACTTTGTAAGCCCAGGAAAAATGTAAGGAATGCATACAGGAGGTCCTAAGTCCAAGACTGAGAGAATGTGTCCCCTGTAAGAGTGCCCTGCTTTGGTGGGGGGAGGAGAGAGGCACAGAACAGATTCAGCTTCCTGTTTCCCCAGGAAGAGAATTTGTCCATAGATGGTAAGAACACCTGAGACACCACTTTCAGGTGCAGGGACTACTCATAGGATGTTCCTCTAAAATGACTGAGGGATGATAGGCTATGACGCGAGGGACGTCTATATGCCTGGACACATATTTAATACTAACAATGTAAAACAGCACATTTAGCACTTCTTAAGGTACCAATAGAATAAGCACGGAAATGTGTGGTTTTACAACAGACATCCAGGCATACAGACTTCCCCCGCAGCTTAGCCATCATTAGAGGGCTGGCTGAGGGGAGCACTGGGAGTTCTACTTAGGTGATATGGCAGGAGTAAGGGTTCCAGGATCAGCCAGATGAACACTAATGCAACAAAACAGTAACTGATTGAAAAAACACAGGTTACTCACCTGTAACAGTAGTTCTAGGAGTGGTATATTTTGTTCATCCACACTTGTTGGCATGTCCTTTCCCTTTAAGAATCTTGCGGAAGTTCTAAAACCTGGCTCCTCCACCCACCTGGGTGGTATATCCTCGGCTCCACCCTTGGCCTTAGATCTTGCCTGCTGGAAGCAGTGGTTATACATCAAGGCTGGGGAGGCGGGTGGGTCAGTGTGGATGAACAACATATACCACTCCTAGAACTACTGTTACAGGTGAATAAAAACGTTACTCACTTGTAACAGTAGTTCTATGAGTGGTATATTTTGTTCATCCACACTTGTTGGCATGTCCTTTCCCTTAAGAATCTTGCCGGAAGTTCTAAAACCTGGCTCTCCTACCCACCCAGGTGGTATATGCCTGCTCCACCCTTGGACACCAAATCTTGCCCGCTGGAAGCAGAGGGTTGTGCATCAAAGCTGGGGAGGTCAGGTGGGTTAGTAGATGAACAACATATACCACTCCTAGAACTACTGTTCAAGCAAGTAACCTGTTTTCTAGGATCATGGCTATGTTGTTCTATCCTCACTGGTTGGCAGACTCCTAGCAGTTCTCTGGGAGAAAGGAGGCAAGGCACACAACCACTACTTAGGGAACAGAGATTTGAGAACTGAGGCCCCAAAACCAGCATCCGGCATGATTCTAGGCCAATGTGGTAATGGAAAATGAAGGTGTTTGCTGACTTCCAGGTAGCAACCCTGCAGATATCCTGGATAGGGACATCCTAGAAGCAGCCACCGACACAGCGGTATGGCATATGGAATGAGCCCTTAGCCCTATGGGAGGCTCCCTACCCACTAACCTATAGCGGAGATCAATACATAATGTAAGCCATCTGCCAATTGCCGGCTTGGTTGCAGGTCTGCCAGGTGCAGCTTCAGAGTAGGCGACAAACAGCTTAAGAACCTCTCCTTGAACTTCAGCCATGCGCTCTTTATAATAAGAGAGTGCTTGTCTCTGGTCCAACGTATGGAGCCCGTGTTTGGCCTCCATGGTGTAATTAAGCAATAAGGCATGACCAAGGGTTATGTTAATGGTCTGTTAATCACCTTCTAGGGGTGTACTGTTGCATGAGGTGTAGCCGAGTGCCACATGCCCCTAGAGGATGATTAACTGACCATTAACATAATCCCTGGGAGTGTCTTATTGCCATTATAATAAAAATATATTTTTAAACAGTGTTAAACCTTGTTCAGCATATGGCTAAGCTCTACATGTATGTTAATAAAAGATTAACATAAGGCTGTTAGAATGTTTGCAGCCAATCGGACTCCATTTCTCAGACCCTTTTTATAATTGGCGTAATACACTGGCAGAGCCATCACCTGATTCAGGTGAAACTCTGACACAAACTTCAGAAGGAATTCCAGGTTGGGGCACAGGACAACCTTATCCCTGTGGAAGACCATATAAGGAGACTCAACAGACAGTGCCTGGAGCTCCCCAATCCTTCTGGCTGATGTGATAGCCACCAGGAAAGTGGTCTTCCATGACAGGTGTGACATCTCACTCCTGTGCATTGGTTTGAATGGCTTGCCCATGAGCTATGCCAATACCAGCAGTAGATCCCACGGTGGTGGTGGTGGTGGTTCATGCACCGGAGGGGAAATATGGTTGAGGCCTCTGAAGAAATGCCAGACCACTTTCTCCTGTGCCACCGTCTGCTGACTGGCTTTCGCCCAGTAAGCAGAGATAGCTGCTGGGTGCACCTTAAGGGTCATAGACCAGAGACCCCCTTTGGAGAGAGACCAAAGGTAGTCAAGAATGCTAGCCACCAGACAGGACAAAGGGTCCAGGCCCTTGCCTTGACACCAAATGGAAAACTTCTTCCACTTGAAGGCATAGCACTTTCTGATTGATTCCTTCAATAGATGCCTAAAATACGGTGAGTACATCTTCGGAGAGACCCAAAACCTGGAACTCTAGCCACTCAGGAACCAGGCTGTCAAGTGCAGGGATTGGCGGTCCAGGTGGAGGACCGTCCCCTAACTGACTGAGAGCAGGTCCGGGCAAGCTGGAAGATACCTTGGGAGCCTGAGGCTGAGGAGATCGGGGTATCAAAACTGGAGGGTCCAGTCTGGAGCCACCAGGATCACCTGTGCCTTGTCCCTCTTGACCTTGAGAAGCACCTTGTGGATCAAGGGAAGTGGAGGGAAGGCATAAGAGAGGCCTGGGGTCCATGGTGTCGAGAAGGCATCCCCCTGCAGCAAGCCCTGCTGAAGGGGGTGGGCACAAAACAGCCTCAGCTTTGTGTTCTCCCTGGAGGTGAACAAGTCCACCGGAGAAGTTCTCCACTGGGAGAACAGGCTATGTACTACCTCTGGGTGGAGAGACCACTCATGGGATGCCTCATCCACTTGTCTGAGGGTGTCTGCCAGCTGACTTGAGGCTCTTGCCACATGAATGGCTAGGAGATCTGCCTCAAATCAGCTTATGAGGGTCCAGACCCAGAGAGCTTCCCTGCAACAAGATCGGGAGTGCGTTCCACCCTGTTTGTTGAGACAGTACATGGTTGTGGTATTGTCCATCTGGAATTGAACCACTTGACCCTGAAGTAACTGAGCAAATGTAGTCAGTTCCAGCCGAACTGCTCAGAGCTCCAGCACGTTGATCTGGCATCGAGATTCCTCGGGGGTCCACAGCTCATGGACTCTGTGATCCCCCATGGGGGTACCCCAGCCCGTGAGAAGCATGTCGGTCATCAAGATGACTGTCGGCTCAGGCAGACAAACAGGATCCTTTACTGCACATGCTCTAGGACAGTTCAGCATTGGAGAGCATCCCACATCTTCTCGGTCACAGTGACTAGCTGGTCGAAATAACAGTGTCGCTGAGTCCACGGGCTGGCCAGCTCCCACTGAAGGGGCACATATGCCACTGGGCCCATCATACCATAGAGGTGCAGGCTGCCATGTAACCCAGAAGTCACAGGAAGTCCCGGGCAGGGTGCAAGTGCCCAACCAGAAATTATCAGGCAAAGGAGGAGAGGACCTCCACCCTGTCCGCCAGGAGCCTGGATGTGGCTTGGCAAGAGTTGAGCTCTGCCCCAGTGAAGCAGATCACCTGCGAAGGCATGAGTTCAGACTTCGCCTTGTTGACCAGAAGGCCAAGGTCGATGCAGATCTGGAGGGCTAGATCTCTGGACCTCTCCAGCTCCAATCTGGAGGGACCTGCTATAATTCAATCATCCAGATAGGGGGACGCTCTGACCCCTCGCCGCCGAAGATGGGCTGCCCATACTGCAATGCATCTGCTGAAGATCCTGGGGGCCAATGACCGGCCAAACGGCATGGCTTGGGACTCAATAGGGTCCCCTCTGCCCTAAAGTGGAGGAACCTTCAGTGTGACAGACGGATCGGGATGTAGAAGAACACGTCCTGCAGCTCCAGGGAACAAGACCACATTCTGCTAAAGAGATGGTATGATCTGAGACAGAGTTACCATCGTGATGGTGCAAGACCTGAGAAACTGGTTCATGTCGTGCAGATCTAGAATGAGGCACCAGTCCCACTGTCAATTTAGGGACCAGGAAATACCTAGAAATGAACCATGAGTTGACAGGGGAATCCACTACCTCCTTGCGGAGGAGTTGGATGATGTTGTCTTGGAGTGCTGACTGAGTGTGCACGGATACTTTTTCCTTCCGTGGGGCTTGGCTTGGGTGGTACTGCTTGAATTCCAGAGGCAGCCCCTAGCCGACCACTTCCAAGACCCACCTGTCCATTATGACAGCGGACCAGGCGGAAAGGAAGTGGCAGAGCTGGCCCACAAGGGAGGACTCAGAGTGGGCGTGATGGGTACGGAGGTGGAACCCCCCATCACTTTGCAGGCTAGGAGGAGGAGGATCTGGTCTGGGGACCACTGGGGCCTTTCCCTCCAAGTTTATGGGTCACGAAGCTGCTGACTTGGGCCAGGGGCCAATGCAAAGCCTGCTGCTGCCCGGTAGGAGCGTGTTTGGCCACAGGGCAGAAGGTCGAAAGAAGCGTATGCTTTTGAACCTGAGATTCCTTCTGGGTGGAGCAATGGAATCCAAGGTGGCACTAGACTTCTCGATCGCTGAAGGTGACCATCAACTCCCAGGCGAACAAATCGGTGCCCAGAAGGGAACATCTGTCAATTGTGTTGGGTGTCTGCTGTGAAGGTAGAGACCCTCAGCCAGAACCTGATGCATGGCAACTGCAGCCACCACCAAATGGGCACAGGAATCCCTATGTCCAGAGCAGTCTGGGTTGCTGCTTAGCAACAGCCCAACCCTGGTCACAGACCTGCTTGAACCATAGTCTGAAGGTCCACGGGAGTTGAGGAAGGACCTCATCTACAGAGCCCAAGGAGGGCATGGGAGAAATGTGCCATGATGACAGCCAAGCTCGTCTGATGGAGACCCAGTGAAGAGGCAGCATAGACCTTTCTGGCAGAGTGGTCCAATTTTTGGACTCTTTGTCCAGAGGTCTATCTGTGACTCCTGAATTGCCCGAGCACTGAAACACAGATTTGGTCACCAATCCCTCAGCTGAGGGGTGCTCTGTGAACCCAGAAAGGGTGCAGATGAGAACAGCTTACTTGCAGGCCATCCAGGCTGATGGCACAGGGCAGGAGGCAGGGTGCTGCCAATGCTGCAGGGCCAGGCCAACAATGGCTCCGGCCACTGGGAAGGCCTCTGCCGGAGAATCCCCTTTTGTCAGAATGTCTGTTAGGGGATACTGAGCCCATTTTTGAACAGGCTCCAAAGGCATCCCCGTGAATTTGGAGAGGAGACGGAGAATGCCCATGAAGGACGTGGGACCTTCCTCCTTCAAGAGATGCCCAAGTCAATCACCATCAAATGGACGAGAATGCAAGTCAGAGTCTTCAGACTCCAGATAAATTGGCCAACCACCCGATTCACCTTCGACTCGTCGTGGGCAGTTGGGAGTGAGAGTGATTGACAGTCTGTGTGGGAGGCTCTTTGCGGGCCAAGACTCCTTGGGAGGCGCCCGGGAGGGAGGCTGTTTAGGTGGAAGCTCCACCACGATCACTGGAGAGGCTGGTTTTGGCGAGACAGGAGGATCTTCACCAGTTCCGTGGGTGAAGGGACAGTGTCATCCAGCTCCAAAGGATTCGGCATCGGCCTAGAGAGTGACAGTCATGTGATGGCCAGAGTGGAAGCCATGGTTTACTTTGTACCAGCCAACACCAACTGCTGCCACACCAGATTCTTGTAGCATTGATGTAACTTGCGCCAAAGCCTCTCCTCTCCTCTCCCAAGGAAGAATAGGATGAATGGCAGTGGCGGCGCTGCTTTTTAGAATGCCCGGAATGGCGTTAGTGAGATTTCTTTGACCTGTCGGTCAAAGGTGTCTGAGACCTAGACCCTGACCACTGGTGGGACCGACGGGGGTGCTCGGAAGGAGCCAGGGAGAACCGCAGCTCCTCCAGGTCAGGGACAGGGACCGTGAAGAGGTTCCCAGCAGGCTGATCTCCTCCTGGGTAGGTCCAGTCAGGGACAGAGTCCTGAACAAGGAATTGTTGGCCTCATCGACCGGCAATGGGTCGATGGGGTTGATAATAATTTCGACCAGGTCGTCATCCCACATCTTAGCCAGCTGGCCTGACAGGGGCACCATGAAGCCAGTGTCTGAGGCTGCAATTTTGACCAAAGTCAAAACTGGAGATTCCTTGGACAGAGACCTCTCTCGATCCCAAGAACGATGTCGACAAGACGTTTCCTCTCTCAACTCCTTAGAATCCTTTTTACTGGAACGGGAGAAGTGCGAACCTGACAGGCCGTCCCCCTTGGTCGAGAGAGACTGGCACAATTCCTTGAGGGAGCCTGAAAAAGTAGAGCCAAATTTGAGTGGTACGAAGACTGAAGTGGTAGAGGACCGATCAGCGGCCGAGTCGCCTCCTCCTCGAAAGCCTTCATCTGCTCAAGTTGTTCAGCAGATCCCACAGCCACGAAACAGCCCAATGGGCCTCTTTAGAGTTTACTGGTGGGTTCTGTTTCTCCGGTTGGCCGAGCAGAAGATATGCGAAATGATCGTCCAACACGTTAGGCTGGAATACGCGACAAAAGTCACAAGCCTGGGTATCTTGAGTGTGGCCCAGGTAGTAGATGCACGAGGCAGGCGAGTCAGTACAAGACATTTTTCTGCCCACAAGGGCACCAGCAGAACTCGGGCGAGGACTTGTCCTCCATCATGGTCGCAATCACAAACGATGCGGTGAAACTCGAACGAGTTTAAGTTTAGGTAAGTAATCCAAAGATTTATGTGCCAGGGCCTACTCAACGTGGGAGTGATAAGGAGGGAACCTGAATTTTCCAGCGGAAAAGAAGATCTGTCATCAAGGGGCAGAACCGACGCATATACCACCCGGGTGGGTGGGAGAAGCCAACATTTAGACCTTCCGGCAAGATTCTTGAAGAGAAAGGACATGCCAGCAAGTGCGACAAGAACAACATATTCACATCCCTAGAAATGTAATTTATATGTTTTGCTAAAAGGAATCCACACAATTTCCTATATAATTATTGTAAAGGTTACTATGAGGATCCTGTATGTAAACTGCTGGGTTGTATTCAGAAAAGGTTTTCGGTAATGCAGAAAAAATACTTAAATACTTTTAAAACTGTGATGTGAAAGAATCCATTTTGTGGAAGGGTGCTGTGATGATGTCACTACCTCACCAGCTCTATTAGTGTGCAGTGGGGGGGGGGGAGATAAGAAGAAGACTGAGCGCTGGAAGTTCGAAATGCTCAGCCAATCTCTGACATTGGGGATCCTGCTCCTCAGCCTTCCAGCCATTGGCCTTTTGGATTTTCCAGAGGATGTCCATGAAGAAGGGATCCGCCGGGGGAGACTTAGGGGTCTCTTTGCATTTAGGCTCCTCTGGCATAGGGGACTTCAAGAGCAGAAGGAGAGGAGGAGTCTGACTCAGAGTCAGATGAAGGGCTCCTGTCAGGAGACCTCTCTCTGAGGGTCCTCCCACCCATGACCGGAAACTCCACCGCAGTGGGACCCACTGTGTGGCCTGCAGTTGAGGGGCAAGAATCCATGGGCACTAAAGACTCGTGTGAGGGGTAGGCTGGACTGGCATGGAAGACTGACATCGGTCCAGGTCTGACACCAGCTGGTTCTTTGCCCTGTGCCACCAGGAGTCAAAGAGGGCCTTGTAATCCAACTGAGGCTGTGGACGAGGCAGTGGAGGAGAAGGCTGGTATACTGGCAATGTGTAGATTGGTGGATAACTGGGCATTGAGTATCCCGGTGTCAGGTACCCAGGCGCTGGGTACCCAGGTGTTGGATACCCCAGCACTGGATGACTGGAGCTGGCCTTGAAAGGGCAACAGGTGCCTCTGGAGTCTGGGGCGGAGCCGGAGTCCCAGCGGGTCAGTGGGCAGGGAGTCGGAAGGCCCCGGAAGGTTCAAAGTAGGAGCTTACCAGCGTTGGCTGTTCAATTGGAGCAATGGGCAGTGGCTCATCCAGCTCCAGTGGGTGGGAGATTCAGAGGGCCCACTGGGAGTGAAGAAGTGTCCCAACAGGGAGATTCCTCTTGGGGAAGCTGTGGCCTTCGCAGCATCTGACCCCATGTCGGATTTTGAGATGAGGTCACATGGGAGTGCCGAGACTGTGCAGACGTTGGCAGAACCAACATCCAACTCACCAGCCATTCCACCCAAATCAGACCCAGACAAAAGTTTTACGGGCCTGAGGGTAGCCATCTACGAATTCCTGGAGACTCCCACCCAAACTGTTACCAGCTCAGGTGTGGGGAGGGCCAAAGGCTGCTCCCAAGGGAGCACAGCAGGTTTGGCCAGAGGGACTCTTGCCTTGTTGGATGAGGGCAGCTCAGCGGTGAAGTCTCGAAGAGAGCCAAGGATGGAGACTGGATCCTGGTCCTGGTTCTTGTCCTTGCCCGTATGTGCTTCTTTGGTTTCATGGAAGAAGAGGAACACTGTATCTGTTGCAGCTGCTTTTCCATGAGTTAACTTTTCTTCAGAAGATGGGCTTCCAGGGCTTGCTGTGGCGTTTCTGTGTGCCTGGTTGAATTTCTGGCAGGCCTCACAGCCCTCAGTGTGGTCAGACCTTAGGTAAATTAGACACAGGATATGGCTGTCTTTCTCTGGTATCTGCCTGCCACAGCTGCAATTGTTTTGTGGACTCAGACAGGTCAGTGAAGACATGCAATCTGATGCTGAAAGAACCAACGTTAAAGCAAAAATAAGAAAAATCTTGCAATTATCGAAAATGGCGGTCGACTATAGAAGCGTTCTGCGAGATTCGACATGCACAGATTGACAGCAGGGGAAAGAACTGGAGGCAGCCATGGGGACCTCTCACTATCTAGTGCTGGGCTGGCGTCGGTCACTTGATGCGGGTGGGCGGTCCCCTGCCAGACACTGCTAGCTAAGTTTTCCATGTGATCCTAGCGCCTGGTGACTCAGTCCTAAGTGTTATTGCCTACTGCAAGACCCTTCGAAATAAGACCTGTTGTTCATATAGTTTTAACAGAGGCTGCTATCTTCTCCAGGTAGGGAGCAGGGTGCTCTGACGATGAGCAACTTCTTGGGGGTCTGATACGCCTAGTGACGGGAAGCTGGGGAGGCAGACAGATTCTTCAATGTCCTTTTTCCTGTTTGGATTTGTTTTCTCAGCTGAAAATCGATCTGGTCATTCCACATGCCTTAGTTCTCTCGTTTTAAGATGAGTAAGATCTGGTAGGTGCATTTTGGGTAATAGATGGAGGAAGATAGCTTCTGACCAACCGGGAGCTGAAAGTTTAAGCAGCCATCTTGAGCAGGCACACTTGTGACCTCCAAAGTAAGTTTTTTTTTTTTTAATGCAAAAATATGCTGCTTTTTATAATTTTTTTGTGTGTGGTGCGGGTGGACTGCATACACAGAAAAGCTATTGTATGTGTATATGGCGTGTTTTAGTTTTGGGGGTATAACTGTACTATAGAACTGTATGCCTTAAGTGTAGAACTTTGTGCTAGGTGGCTGAATACTGATGAATGGATAAGTAACAGGACAGAACAGCATCAACAGCAGCATACAGAACCCCTCGGTTAGGATTCACCAATCAGAAAATGTTAAACACTATAAAAAGCAATACGTGCATCATTTGTTGCTAAATGTGTGTTCTATTTTTTTGTGTTTAAATTACTTTAAAAATATGTTAAGTATGTTGTATGGCACTTATAAATAGCCCATGAATTTCCTATGAAATTTGAAAATGTTGCCATGTTCAACCACTGAATTATCAAAAAATTGCCTGTGACCAACCAGTGAATTTTGTCACTTTTTCCCACAACAAACTTACATCTCTATGCATCATTAATGGATTCCACTTGTTAGAAGAAAATGGTAACAATGTTGTTTCTTCTTTGGGATCCATAAATGAGGCAATACAAACCCTGACCCCACCTCCTCCTTCTAGAAACTGAAAACAGGTTTACACAAGGATCGGTTCTCAATTCATAGGTGTTTAAGAATTACTTTGTTAGAGTTTCACAACAATGTTAAATTTGTGGTCATTTTCTTATTATTCTGGAGGTCACTGCTCCCCTGGCTTTAGAAGTGAATCTGGTAGCCGGCCCGGTGACACTGAGGGTTGAGGCGCTGGATGCCACACCTCGTGCCATGCTGGCAACCTGGGTTCGGGAACGAGCCCAGGTCATCAGGGGTTGGCAGGGGAGGACTAGGATTGAGCATCCACAGACTGCTCTCCTAGTCCTGGGATGGGCTGGGGGCATCCACCGCGCTGTAGCGACCTCTGAGGATGCCCAGAGGTACTACTAGCGTCTGTGCAAAACATGGGGGAACGTGGCGGACATCAGCTCGCTGTGCCTGAATGTCATTGCACATCTGCGTTCCAAGGGACTAAAGAGGAGGAAAAATCATCTGGGCATGACCATGCAGCCTGATGGCCACGCTCTGCGCTACCTGGAGGACTTGTGAAGACTCCTGTCAGAGAGGGTCCCGGGGCTGTCCTGGCTGAGAGAGGTATGGGGGGCCCTCCAGCAGGATGGCTAGACAGCCGTCCCGGACCCTCCTGGGTGCGGTTTGAGCCACCCAGTTCTCTGGGCAGGCACAGCCAGTGGCTGGATGCCCCACACTGGAAGCACAGCAGCAGGCGGAAAAATACAGTGGATATAAAAAAAAAAGAAGTGAATCTGGTGTTAAGCCACTAGGGAGAGCATGACCACACTGTGGACTTTGAACATCATTATGTAGTCCAATAATTTGTATACATGCTATCTCCGGAGCATCACAATGTCGAAGGATGATGAAATTTGTATTGGCTCACTGCAGGATCCCAAGAAGAGAGAACATTACTACGGTGAGTAATTTTTGGGTTCCACTGCCCACTGAACCTAACTCCTGCAGGAGGACTTATGCCCCAGCCCAGTCTACACAGTCCACAGACTGCTGAGAATCTCCTTCAGTCACTCCCAGGTGCTCCATCTTCAGACGGTCCAATTTATCCCAGCACAGGGCCCCCTGCTGCCACCAGAGTGGGATAGGTCCTTACTACTGGAGGACGGGTGATGTTGAGGAGGGACCCTCAACTGATGTACCAGACAAGCAGATTTTCCCGCTCTCTCCTGTAGTCATGCATTCCACTCAGTAATTTGATGTGCTTTTCAGCACTCCGTCCTATAGCCAGGGCCAGGCCTATGACACATGGCCATTTACTCCATTAATGCCTTGCCATTAACCACCCTAGAAAGGCTAATGCAGCTGGCACTTCATCTCCCTTGGAGTTTGCATGGGCTGCCCACATCACATCAGACACTCCACTGGTGCAGACAAAGAGATCAGATTCACAAATCAAACCTGGGCCCTCAGCACTGTAGCGCAACATACCACTGCTGACATCATTAATTAACAAAGCGAGGAGAAGTCAGGGTCATTTGCTGTTCTGCAACTCCACTCCCCACTTAGTAATCGCATTGTGATACTAAACAGAAATGTGGAGGTAGTATCACAGCGAAGTGCTGTGCTTTGCTCCACAATGCTGTATTAGCGACCTGTACATTTATCTCCATTTGATGGGCTGCATGTCTTCACATTTAGAATGTGTGAGTCAGAAGTCCTTCAGTATTCTTAGACTAACAATTCAGAGGAGACCAGTGCTTTCAATCCCGCTATGCTTAAGATACACCTACTGAATGTGGCATCTGGAAAGCATATTGCTAGCGTAACACAAACACCTGTGAGAGATTTTTCTGTCAACTAGGTACAGGGGAAACATGCAGAAGTAGTGAAAGGAGAGGAGTTACTGTACCTGCGCAGTGCTGAGTCAGGCTGTGCTTCTTCACTTATTAGCTCTGCTTCGCTCTGTGCAATTCTCATGGCAAGCTCCCGGTCACGGCGCTCCTGTTCAAGTATTGCTTGTTTCTGGGCCTCTTCCTCACGTTCCTGCATTAACTGAGCCTCAAGCTCAATCTGTGAATGACACATATGCTGATTAATCAGTCTCAGCGTGCTGGTTGTGCTTTGCACCCCAGTCCCCTAGGCATGACTAAAATAGGGCCATCTTAAACTGACCCCCTTTATGGGTAAACAAACGAATAGTGTGTCATGTCAAGGCATTAATAACTGTCAAAGCCCCAGTAGATTTTTTTTTAATTACTATTCAGAGGTTTTATGTTTTACTTATGTTCAGATTTTATTGATATAAATAGCTGATTAATGCTAGAGTTTTCACTAGTTAGAAAATCCTTCTAATGTAGTTCAAACAATTCTTTTGGGAATTAAAGGTAGTCAACCAATAACTGTCACCAAAATAAATAATGGATATGCAACATGTCACCCAGATAAATAGTGGATGTACAACGTCACCAGATAAATAGTGGATATGCAACATTTCACCCAGATAAATAGTGGATATGCAACGTCACCCAGATAAATAGTGGATATACAACATGTCACCCAGACAAATAGTGAATATGCAATGTCACCCAGATAAATAGTGGATATGCACCCACCTGACTTAAAATAAGCAATTTATCTTCAAGTATGAGGGGACAAAACCATATCTCTTTAGTGCAGAGTAACAAGTGAGTTATGAAAGTCCTGTCTCTTTACAAGTAATGCTAAACTGTGTATTCCATGTCAGATCATTGCATACTCAATTTATACAACATCAATTTACTAGTTACAAATTTTAAATCTGCTGTTTGTTTGAAGATTTGTTTCTCTTTGATTTCAGCTGCTGGCTTTAGTACTGCACTAAACAACTATGATGTCATCAGTATTGTGAAAGCTGATATATGATTAGTTCAGTGCTCCACTGTGATGATACTAACATTCAAGATATCAAATATGACAACACTTTCAGCAGCATATTTTCAATACCTTGCTGTTAGTGCTGTCATAAGCCAAAATATTATTTTCTATGATGGTATTTTTACCCCATTCCTGGTGCATAAGAACAGGTCACTCCCCCGTAACAGTAGTTCTAGGAGTGGTATATGCAGTTCATCCACACTTCTTGGCATGTCCTTTCCCTTTAAGAACCTTGCTGGAAGGTCAGAAAGCTGGCCCCTGCCACCCACCTAGGTGGTATATCCATTGACTCCGCCCCTTGACACCAGATCATGTCTGCTGGAAGCAGAGGGTTGTGCGTCAAAGCTGGGGAGGTCGGGAAAATTTGTGTGGATAAACAATATACACCACTCCTAGAACGTGACTAACGTGAGTTATACCTGAGTAACCTGTTCTTCTAGGATGAATATGTTGCTCTAGCTACACTTGTTGGCTGATTCTAGCAGTTCTCCAGAAGGAGGTAGGCAAAGCACACACCCTACTCAGGAACAGAGATTGGAGAACTGAGGCCCCAAAACCAGCATCCGGCGTGACTCTGAGGTCGATGAGGCAGTGGGAAATGAAGGTGTCTGCTGGCTTCCAGGAGCAGCCTGCAGATATCCTGGATAGGGACATCCCTAGAAGCAGCCACCAACGCAGCAGTATGGTGGGTGGAATGAACTCTTATCCCTGAGGAGGCTTCTTGCCCACCAACAGGTAGCAGAGATCAGTGCAGGATGTTATCCATCTGCCAATCGTCCGCTTTGCTGCAGGTGTGGCTTCAGCATAGGTGACAAACAGCTGGTGAACATCTCCCAAATTCCAGCCTGTGTTCTCTTTGTAATAAGACAGTGCTCAGCTCAAGTCCAACGTATGGAGCATGTACTCAACCTCTGAGATGTAACTGGGGTAGTACACGGCAGTCAACACCTGGTTGAGGTGAGCTCTAACACCACCGGAAGAATTTTGGGTGGGGTGGGACAACCTTATCCCTGTGGAAGACCAGGTAAGGAGACTCTTGACATAAAGTGCCTGTAGTTCCCCAGTCCTTCTGGCTGACTTGATAGCACTAGGAAGGCAGTCTTCCACGGCAGATGTGACTTCTCACACCTGTGCATTGCTTCAAATGGCTTGCCTATGAGCTTTGCCAGTACCAGCAGTAGGTCTCACGGTGGTGGTGGTTCACGCACCAGAGAGGAAATGTGGTAAAGGCCTTTAAAGAAACGTCAGATCACTTTCTCCTGAGTGGACCATGCCCAATGAGCAGAGATGGCTGCCAGGTGCAGCTTAAGGGCCGTGGATTGAAGACCCCCTTTGGAGAGAGACCAAAGGTAGTCAAGGATGCTAGCCACCATACAGGATAAAGGGTCCAAGCCCTTGCCCTGATACCAAATGGAAAATCTCTTCCATTTGAAGGCATAGCACCTCCTGGTCGACTCCTTCCTAAATGCCTCCACAACAGTGAGTACATCTTCAGAGACCCAAAGCCTGGAACTCTAGCCACTCAGGAACCAGACTGTCAGGTGCAGGGTTGAAGGTCTGGATGGAACACCTTGCCATGATTGATGAAGAGCAGGTCTGGGTGTGCTGGAAGATGCCTCGGTGGCCTAGTGCTGAGGTTGAGGAGATCTGGATACCAGAATTGGTGAGGCCAGTCTGGGGCTACCAGGATCACCTGTGCCTTGTCCCTCCTGACCTTGAACCAAGGGAAGTGGAGGGAAGGCAAAGAGGAGGCTTGGGGTCCATGGCCTTCAGAAGGCATCCCCCTGCAGCGAGCCCTGCTGAGGGGGGCGGGCATGGAACAGCCTCAGCTTTGTGTTCTTTCGGAGGTGAACAGATCCACCGAAGTTTTCCCCAGTGGGAGAACAGATTCTATACTACCACGGGTGAAGAGACCACTCATGGGATGCCTCACACACATGGCTGAGGGTGTCCACCAGTTGATTCGAGGCTCCTGCCACATGGATGACTAGGAGATCTGCCACCAGTCGGCTCATGAGGTCCAGATACAGAGCGCTTCCCTGCACAGAGGCTGGTAGTGCATGCCACCCTGCTTGTTGAGACAGTACATGGTCGTGGTATTGTCCATCTGGACCTGCACCACTTGACCAAGAAGAAATAGAGCAAATGCAGGCAGTGACAGCCAAACTGCTCGGAGCTCCAGCAGGTTGATATGACATTGGGATTCCTCTGTGGCCCAGAGCCCGTGAACCTTGTGATTCCTCATGTGGGCATTCAGCCCATGACAGAAGCATCAGTTGTCAGAATGACCGCTGGATCAGGATGGACAAATGGGATCCTTTCCTGCAGGTGTTCTAGGATGGTCCACCATTGGAGAGTGTCCCATATCTTCTGGGTCACAGTGACCAGCTGGTTGAAGTGACCATGTCGCTGAGTCCACTGGTTGGCCAGCTCCTATTAGAGTGGGCACATATGCCACTGGACCATGGCAGTGCAGGCCGCCATGTACCCTAGAAGGTGCAGCAAGTCCCTGGCACAGCACAAGTGCCCAACAAGAAATGATCGGGCAAAGGAGGAGAGAACCTCTGCCCTGTCCATCAGGAGCCTGGCTCTACAAGAGTTGAGCTTTGCCCCGATGAAGCAGATCACTTGCAGCGGTACGAGTTCCAACTTGGTCTCGTTGACCAGGAGACCAAGTTTGATGCAGGTCTGGAGAGCGAGATTCCTGGATTTCTCCACTTCCAGTCTGGAGGGACCCATCATGAGCCAGTCGTCAAGATAAGAGTACACTCTGACCTACCGATGCCGAAGGTGGGCCACCACCACTGTAATCCATTTGATGAAGACGGGGGCGCCAATGACAGGCATTGCTTGGAACTCAAAGAGGGCTCCCTCTGCTCGGAAGTGGAGGAACCTTTGGTGAGGTAGACAGATCAGGATGTGAAAGAAAGCATCCTGAAGATCCAGTGAGCAGAACCACATGTTCTGCTCAAGAGATGGTATGATCTGAGACAGAGTTACCATCCCGGAGTATGCGAGACCTGAAAACTGATTCAGGTTGTGCAGATCTAGAATGAGGCACCAGCCCCTCATCTGTTTTGGGACCAGGAAGTACCTGGAAATGAACCGTGGGTTGACAGGGGGATCCGCGACTCTGGCCACTACTTCCTTGTGGAAGAGTTGGGCAATGTTGTCTCGGAGAACCGACTGAGTGTGCACGGACACCATATCCTCCTGTGGGGCATGGCTCAGCTTGGTGGGTACTGCTCAAATTCCAGAGGCAGCCCCTGGCCGACCACTTCCAAAACCCACCTGTCCATTGTAACAGCAGACCAGGCGGAAAGGAAGTGGCAGAGCCGGACCCTCATGGGAGGACCCAGAGCTGGTGTGATGAGTATGGGGTTGGCAACCCCCATCCCATCACAGTGCAGGCCTGGAGAAAGAGGATCTGGTTTGGGTACCACCGGGACCCATTCCTCTGGGATTATGGGCGGCCGGAGGCTCGGACTTGGGCCGAGGGCACCAAGGTTGAGCCTGCTTCTGCTGTCCCGATTGAAAGTGGTCTGTTTGCCGCGAGGGTGAGACCAAAAGGCTTTCTTTCTGCTTTTGGCACCTGGATTCCTTCTGAGCAGAAGTCAGAGTCAAAGGTGGCATTGGATTCTCTATGCACTGGAGGTGACCATCCACCCTAGACTGAAAAGGTCGGTACCCAGGAAAGGGGCGTCTGTCAATTTGTGTTGAGTGCACCGTGAAAGTGAAGACCCTCAGCCAGGCCCGTGGTGCATGGCAACGCCAGCCACCACCGAGCGTGCGCAGGAGTCCCAGATGTCCAGAGCCATCTGGAGTTACTGCTTTTCGAAACTGCCAGGCCCTGGTTGAGGACCTGCTTGACCATGGTCTGGAGGTCTGCGGGGAGGTGAGGAAGGACCTCATCCAGAGAGCCCAAGAGGGCATGGGAAAAATGCGCCATGACGATGGCCGAGCTTGCCTGACAAAGGACAGCAAAGAGGCAGCATAGACTTTCCAGATCGAATGGTCCAGTTTCTTGGACTCTTTGTCCGGGGGTCTATCGGTATCTCCCGAATTTCCTGAGCACCTGAACACAAATTCGGTCACCAACCCCTTGGCCGAGGGGTGCTCTGTGAATCCTGAAAGGGAGATGATGGGGACCGTGTACTTGCAGGCCATCCGGGATGAGGGCACAGAGCAGGCAGCAGGGTGTTACCACAGCTCCAAGGCTGGGCCAGCAATGGCCTCAGTCACTGGGAAGGTCTCTTGTCAGAGAATCTCCTCATTTGAGGATATCCATGAGAGGGTGTTGCCCATTCCTGAACAGGCTCCAAGGGCATCCCTGTGGATTCGAGATTGAAAGACTCTCACGGATTCATTACATCAAGGGACAAGAATCCAGGTCACAGTCCTTGGACTCCGAGGAGTCCGGATCAATCGCCAGCCACCAGAGTTGCCTCTACCTGCCTAGGACTGTTGGGAGTGAGGGTGACAGACAGCATGTGAAAGAAGGCCCATAACAGGCTGAGACTCCTTGGCAGGATCTCTGGAGGTAGGCTGTTTAGGTGGTGGTTCCACCCAAATTGGTGGAGAGGCCTGTTCGGCCAAGCCAGAGTCTTAACCAGCTCCACAGGTGGAGGGCGGGCGTGGACTGGCTCCTGAGGGTCGATGTTGGCCTGGAGGGCAAAAGCCAAATAATGCTTGGATTAGAAGCTGGAGTCGACTTCTGGCCAGTCGCAATCAGCTGCTGCCATCAAATCCTCATAAGCGTTGGCCGCAGCCTGCGTGAAGCCTCTCTTCTTCGAGGAGGCGCGGAAGAATGGCGGTGGCACCGTTACTTGGGCGCTTATGTGCCTTCTTGACGCCTGTCAGTCGAAGGGGTCTGTGACCTCAACTAGACCATCGGGAGGACTGACGGGGTCATTCGGAAGGAGCTGGGGAAAACTGCGGCTCTTCCAGGTCAGGGACTGGGAACACAAAGAGGTCCACAGTGGGCTGGGTCTCCTCCTCTGTGGGTCCAGGCAGGACTGGGGTCCTGAACAAGGAGTTGTTGGGCTCATCTAGCAAAGTCGGGTCGATGGGGTAAATTATAATTTTGACCAGATCATTGTCCCATGTCTTGGCTGGCTGGCCTGTCGGGGGTACAGTGAAGCCAGTGGCTGAGGCTGAAACCTAGACTGAAGTCGAGACAGCAGATTCTTGGGACCGAGATCTCTCTTGATTCCAAGAACATCGTCGGCAAGACTGTCGTAGCTAGTGGGCGCCAATGATGGCACAGATACACATGTAGAGGTGGCAAGGTGAAAGCAGAAAGGCAAATATTTATTGTCAGAAAATCAAAATAATGCAGCAATAAATTACAGCAGACTTGAATGAAAATCAAAACAGACCAAAATAAAAGGCACAAAAGGAATATTCTCCCAAGAAGTCCCATGAGGCAATAACAGCAACAGCCGCCCTGGAATTGGGAGAGAGCTGTCTATGGATGCTGACTTTTCCTAGATCAGAAGCAGACTGATCCTAAAAAATCTGATCTATGTTACTAGATGGAGTTTTTATATCTGAAAGACAACATGTACTCACTCTTAGGCTCCACCTTCCATGGTTTAACAGAACAAATATCTTTATTATAGAATATAATCATTTTAATTAATATGCAAACATTCTTAATCTTTATTGTGAGGTTGAGGAAGGCTCCTGTAATGATAAACACATTTCTTAAAACAAAAACAGCAAACATTGCAGAGATGAGGCCCTCCTCCTCTAATGCAATGCATAACAATGGTGCACAGAGGCCAGCTGCTGCCTAAGAACACAATGGGGCGGCAGGAAACAACAGCGTGCACCATGAAAACTACTCTGAAAGCCACTTTAGGTAGCTTCTTGTCTCTCTTATAAAGAAGCTATCTTTACATTCATGCTAGTTTGCAAATAGTAGGCAACATTTTACAATCAAATGAAAATTCTACAATTGTGCACACTGTGTCTAGAAGTTCAGCAAAAATTCTCCTGGGACCTTTCTTTTAGGCCTGCAGGAAGAAAAGTCATTGTATAGTACAAGAAGGTATAAACAACAAACTAAAGTACTGCTACTAAGGGGCTGTACTATCGTGACTACTTTACGGGAGATACTGTTGATGGGGACCTGAATATGCCAGATGTTAACTGGGCGACATGGGCTGCAGCCACAACCAAGAGCAGGGTTATTCTCGATGCCCTACAGGAAGCATGCCTTAGACAGTTGGTAGTGGAACCCACTCAGGAGGGAGCAATATTAGACCTGGTACTCTCAAATGGGGAGAGGATCACAAACTTAGAAGTCAGTAGACATCTGGGAACAAGTGACCACTGCACAGTGTGCTTCACAATAAACACAACCATAGAGACAAGCCATACAAAGACAAGGATACTGGACTTTACAAGGGCTGACTTTGGCATAATGGGTGAATACCTGAGGAATGCATTAGCAAATGGCCAGAACGGAGGGGTGGAAGAACAATGGAGAAAAATCAAAACTGCCATCATGGAGGCAACAAGCCTTTGTGTGAAACAAATAAAGAAAACAAAGTGAAATAAAAAAACACTATGGCTCTCAAAAGAGGTGTCAGGGAAGGTTAAGGAGAAAAAGGCTGCATTCAAAAAGTATAAGGAATCACAGATGGAGCACGACAGGGAACTGTATCAATTAAAGCAGAAAGAAGTGGGGAAGGCAGTCAGAAAAGCAAAGGCCCAAACTGAGGAAAAGATAGCCAACTCAGTTAAGAAGGAGGATAAAACCTTTTATAGGTACATTAGGGAGCATAGAAAGGTTAAGGGAGTAATAGTGAAGATTAATAAAGAAGAGGGGAGGTGGGCAGAGGGAGACAGTGAAAAGGCAGAGATACTGAATGAATACTGTTGCTCAGTATTCACAAAACAGGAAGAGGAGGAGTTACCTAAATCAAACAGTAGAAGCATTCTGGATAGTGGGGTTGACACCAGTCCATTTACAGAAGAAAAAGTACTGAAAGAACTCCTAAAACTCAAGGTGGACAAAGCAATGAGGCCTGACGGGATTCACCCAAGAATCCTAAAGGAGCTAAGGGAGGACCTAGTGGCACCACTAACCACACTTTTTAACAAATCATGGGAAGATAGGGTGGTACCTGAGGACTGGAGGAGGGCAGAAGTGATTCCCCTTCACAAAAGTGGGAGCAAGGCAGAGGCAGGAAACTACAGACCTGTTAGTTTAACCTCAGTGGTGGGGAAAATGATGTAATCTCTTCTGAAAGAAAGAATTATTGAGTACCTAGAGGCCAGCAGGGCACAGGACCCAAAGCAGCATGGATTCACAGCAGGAAGGTCATGTCAGGCAGATCTAATTGATTTCTTTGACTGGGTGACCAAAGTAATAGACCAGGAGGGGCTGTGGATATGGCCTACCTAGACTTTAGCAAGGCATTTGACACAGTCCCACACAAAAGATCAATAATCAAGATAGCCAGCCTGGAGTGGGACCCAGGGTGGTAGCCTAACTAACAAACTGGCTGCACAACAGGACACAGAAGGTAATAGTGAATGGAATATATTCTGAAGAAAGGGGTTACTAGTGGAGTACCTCAGGGCTCAGTACTGGGTCAGTGCTCTTTAACGTCTTATAGGTGACATTGCAGAGGGTCTGGAAGGAAAGGTATGCCTCTTTGTGGATGACACAAAGATCTGTAACAGAGTTGATACACAAGGGGTAGAAAGGATGAGAAGGGACTTGGCAAGGTTGGAGGAATGGTCAGACATATGGCAACTTAGGTTCAATGCAAAGAAGTGCTAAGTAATGCACCTGGGAAATAAAAATCCAGAAGAAGAGTACACAATAGCAGGGGAGGTACTATACAACAATAATGGAAAGGATCTGGGTGTAGTCATATCAGATGACCTAAAGTTGGGTAAGCAATGTGAGAAGTCAGTAAGGAGAGCCAGGGGATACTGCGATGCATAGGAGGGCATCACAAGTAGAAAAAGGAGTGGTTATCTCTCTATACAGACAGTTGGTGAGACCCCATCTGGAGTACTGCGTGCAGTTTTGGAGACCTCATCTCGCAAGGACATAGACAGGATGGAAGCAGTTCAGAGGAAGGCAACTAAAATGGTGCAGGGTCTACATCAGAAACCATATGAAGAGAGACTGAGAGAGCTTAATATGTATACCCTTGATGAAAGGAGGGACGGGGGACATGATAGAAACTTTAAGTACCTCAAGGGAATCAGCAAGTCCAGGAGGTAGCATCTTTCAGAAAAAGAGATGTGTAAGAACAAGGGCACAATTTAAAGTTAGAGGGGATAGGCTCAGGGGTAATGTGAGAAATCACTTACAGAGAGAGTGGTGGACACATGAGAACCGCCTTCCTGGAGAGGTTGTGGGGTCTAACACAGTGGGGGAATTCAAACATGCATGAGACAGACATAAGGCAATTATAGTGGGGAGTTGCAGGAAGTAGGTTGTTGGTTAACTAGAATCTGCAGCTTATCCAATAGGTAGGGAAATGGGCAGACTGGGTGGGCCAAGTGGTCCTTATCTGCTGTCAAAGTCTATTTTTCTATGTTACCCTGGAGGAGTCCTTATTTTGCCCTTTATTTTCTATTGTAACATTTCATTTTTACCTAAATGAATTAAACATTTTTTACAAGGCTGTTTCTCACATAACCTTAAAACATTGGGGAAGGTAAGGTCCCTTTTAGAATATCCCTGCAATATATTCTGCTTCAAACCTTGCTCAATTGCTGTCTCCAAATAAGGCAGGCTGAAATGTGTGCTTTTTACAGTATTTTGCTCCGTACCACAAAACATTTGGGCGTGCTTCTGGACCTCAGCCTATCAACAAGGCTTCTCAGGATTGGGCAGGTAGGCAGACACTGCAGCCTTTAATTCTTTAAAGTCTTTGTCTACCTTGCATAATTATACTTCAAACAGATATGCACATCAGAGCGACTTCCCAACTTTAAGCTAGCGAGGGGACAACAGCAGCATGAAATGTGGTTCAATGTGCGCTCGCAACATGGAGCATCATGCAGGCAATTAATTATACAAAGCCTGAATAACACTGCCACATGTGCGCTCCCACTTGTGTACTAGAATAGACAAACAAGGATATTCAGAGCCACCATTCTAGACTCTGTATTGCTCATCTTTCTTTACATATACTGTTTCCTCATATGGGGGATGGGGCGAGTACTGTGGCTCCATACCTTCCTATAGAGATACACAAACAGAGACAGAAAGAGCCTACTTTCCAGGTAGCCTGCCTGGAAAAAGGGCAATACAAAGAGATTAAAATGAAAGAAAGGACTGAATAGAACGTCAAGAGAGTGCTACTGCAGTAAACTTAGGAAAACAAAGAGGCAGGTATATGGAGGGGCACCAGTAGTCTTTCACAGAGATGAACCTTCTTTTTGCTCTTTATCCTTTTTACAGGAATGAGACATGTGTGCACCCAAAGGACCTTCTCCTTTGGTGGGAGGGACTGGCACATCTCCTTAAAGGAGCCTGAGAAGGTGGAGCCCAGACTGAGAGGGATGAGGACGGACAGAGAAAAGGACCGATCAGCAGCCTGTGCTGCCTCCTCTTCTAAGGCCTGCATCTGTTCCAGCTGCTCAGCGGACCCCGCAGCCGCGGAGAGCACCCAACTGTCCTCTTTGGATTTGACTGGCGGGTTCCGTTTTTCCGATCTGCCCAACTGCAATCGTGCGAGACGATTGTCCAAAACATTGGGATGGAATGCGTGACATATTTTACATGCCTGGGTGCCGTGATCATGACCCAGGCAATAGATGCACGAGGCATGTGGGTCAGTCTGGGACATCTTTTGCCCACACGGGCAGAGGTGGAAACCAAATGTGGATTTGTCCTCCATCACAGTCGAAATCGTGAAGCGATCTGGAGAAACTTGAAAGAGTTTAAGTTTTTGTAAATCCGGAGATTGGTTCATCAGAGCCTATAGTAATGCATGAGTGATAAAGAGGGAACCTGAATCTTCCAGCAGAAAGGATGATCTGGGTGCCAAGGTGCAGAGCCGAGGGATATACCACCCGGGTGGGTGGGAGGACCAACTCTCAGACCTCCCAGCAAGATTCTTAAAGGGAAGGACATGCCAACAAATGCAGATAGAACAACATATCCACGATCCTAGAAATTAAATTATGCTAACTAAAAAGAAAAAAAAAGTCAGTTTACAAAAAGCTATCCGAAGCCCGATAGCTACATGACCTTTTAGAAGAATAAGTATCTTGGGGGCGACCTAGTCATGCAGTGGTAGTATGTCCTGCGACAATGCATGTGGGCAACCACGGTTTGGATGCAAACCCGATTACTCACACTAGTCCAAAGAGAATGAGCTTGCACCCTGCAGTGCCAAGATGAAGGTGCAAGCTCAGACGGGCTTGCCAAGCCTTGCCATGTAAACCCGGAAAACATAAAATAGAGAGCACGCTCACGCTGAGGAAAGGCTCACTACTGGTCATTAACTGAAGAGTTCTTTTAATTTGCAGCTCAAATAAACAGTGCTGTGCAGTACAAAAATACTGGTTACTCACCTGCAACAGTAGTTCTAGGGGTGATACACATTTCACTTCCACATTGGCAGTTCCACTGGAACACTGATACGAGTCGGACATCTTTAAGCTAAGTTCCTCCCACCACCTGGGCAGTGGCACTATACCCTCTGTCAGATCTCTGCATGTTGAAAGCAGCTTTCTGAGTGCCACACTGCTGGGGAGGATTGGCGGGTGTTGTGGATGTGAACTGTATACTACTCCTAAAACTCCGGTTACAGGTGAGTAACTTACATTTCTAAAGGTGCAGACACAGTTCACTATCCACACTCTGGCAGACTCCCAGCAGTTCTCCGGAAAGAGGGGGAAGTCACAAACCCCTAGATGACTAACAGAAACTAGAGACCGGAGGTTCCAAAAGCAGTATCCTAACATGACTCAAGGTCAGTGCTGTAATTAAGCAATAAGGCATGACAGGGTGTGTTACTGTGTAATAATGTCACTCCTGGGGTGGGTTGAAACACAAGACAAAGCAGAGTGCTCCCTCCACCCCAGGAGTGACATTATTACACATTAGATAATGGCTGTAAAAAAACTAGCATGCTGATTGGCTAAAAGAGCCTGCCACGCTGGCTGTTATTTCTCAACAATGGCCCCATGAAAAACAAGTTCCAACTGCCACTACCCTATAACTAACACGATCCTTGAACACCGAAATGAAACCTGCCACTTTTATCCCGCTTAAACGGCCACACTACCTTGTCTACACACTCTGAGCACAGTCCAAAAGTAATGTAGGACAATACTAAACTTTTTTCCCTTCTTAATTACTTAACTTTTTTACTGAGTGTGGTTGCACTCCCTCTCAAAATACTTGTACACAGAGTTCCAGAGTTGCGCGGTGCCACATTTCAGTGCTCAACAAAAGAAAAATAGAGACGTACCTATCTCGAAATACCTATAAGCAGACAATACGAAGTAAAATAAAGAGATCGCATCTCTGTTCGTCTGTGACTGAGGGACAAGTGAGACAGAAATTGAGCTGACAAGTTGAAGAAGCAGCTCTCCTGTCTCACTGAGTGGAAAAAGAAAGCAACAGCACAAGCTCATGACACTCACAGAAACATGGCAGCGAACTTCTGTGGTCATTCCACTACTGCAGGGATTACTTTACTAGAACACTTACTTTTTTTTATATTTTTATATAATTTTTATATATAAATATTTATTGTTATATAGTTTTCCAAAACATTCCATCTATAGCCCATTGTCTAAGTGTAATAATACCATCCAGGATAGGCGTTACGGGATATAATGGACCTTCCGGGGCTATAAGCTCATTACACCCCTGGGCAGTCCATTATATCCCAATAACGCCCACCCTCTTGGGTATTATTACTTACACAACACACACCCTGGAGTGCCTCATTGCTATTATACAATGGCTTGTAAAAAAATAATCAATAGTTTTAAAAATTGTGCTTTCATTACATTTCTATTCTTTTTTCGTCTATGGGAGGCATATATGTTGAAACAAGGAAAAGCAGTTCCCAATAGGTGGTGCTGGTGCTGGTGCTGGTGCTGCATGCTCCCCGGCCCCTATATCTTCCTAGCAGGCTCTGAGTATTTATCTTTGTATACGTGTCTCTCTCCCCCCCCCCATCCAACCGCGATACTCACACAATTATTACGCCCATATCCTTTAGTTGTGCTGGTTTGCATGACAGTCCTGATAGCGAGCAAAGACTGTTGTCATTTTCTTTTTAATTGTGATCTGTGGGGGAGTGCCAAGGAGTAAGGGAGCATGCACTGAGGCAGTCACGAACAGTGAACAGCATTTTCAAACTAAAGCAGTGTCACTGCTTGTCCCTACCATTTACAAGCAGCAGTTTTTTGTTTGTCCTTGTGTTTCTCCCAGTACTACTGGCATGTACCGGGAGAAGAAAAAAATAGGAAAATAAAGCTGATTTGCAGGAGTGTGTGTTCATGGTTGGATGGGTGGAGTGGGTCAAAGTACAGCAGAAGTAGTTCTGGGGCAGTTCACATAAGAACACGTTTTCAGTGTGATTTTATTTCAACAAAGCAAAAAGGCTGTAACATGGGGTTTACATCTTGATTTTTAAATAGTGGAGGCAGCAGTTTCACAATTTGTTTAGCTACTGCGGGAATATGAAGCCGTGTCATCATCAGGGTAATGCAGCAGGGAGGGGTATCTTTAAGTGTGCTGCGGTCATTTTTGTGTCTGCCCTAGATACAGTGATGTTATTGTCTAATATTATCACTGTCTCTAGAGTCAGTAATAATCAAGTCATAGGATTTGTCTTGCCATTGTATAATAGGAAATTAAGGTGTGTACTTTCCTTTAGGTAGCAACCCTACAGAGGTCCTGTATTGGGATGTCTCTGGAGGTAGTCATGTAGGGAGCAGTATGACTAGTGGAATGAGCCTTATGCTCTCAAAGAGGCTTCCTGTTAGCCATCTATAGAGAAATCGATGCAGGATGTTATCCACCTGCCAACTGTCTGCTGTGTTGCTGGTCTACCAGGCCTGGTTTCAGCATACATTATAACAGCTGAGAGCCTCATCCCAATTCCAAATGTATGCTCCTTATAATAAGACATCGCCTTCTCCAAGTCCAGTATACGAAGCTTTCAATTAGCATCTGAGGTCGAGTCAGTAAAGTATACCAGTAAGTTAATCATCTGATTAAGTTGAAATGTGGACACAACGTTTGGGAGGAACTTTGGGTGGTGGCGAAGGATGACCTTGTCCTTGTGGAAGACCATATAAGGAGGTTCCACGGAGAGTTCCTGCAACTCACTGATCCTTCTGGCTGATGTGAAGGCCACCACGAAGGCTATCTTCATGACAGGTGTGAACATCTGACATCTGTGATCAGGCTGAAATGATCTGCCCATCAGCACTGCCAGCACAAACAGTGGATCCCAAGGTGATGGTGGTTCACGCACCAGAGGGGACTGGTGGTCCAGGCCCTTGAAAAAGTGCCTGTTCACATTCTCCTGGACCATGACTGAAATACCAGCCCATGCCCAGCAAGCAGAGATGGCCGTCAGGTGCACCTTGAGGGCATCATTCACAGCCCCAACTGAGAGAGGGACGATAGGTACTCCAGAATGCTCATCACAGGGCAAGCAAGAGTATCAAACTCCTTGCCCTGGCACCAAATCGAAAACCTCTTCCATTAGCACCGACAAGTTGACTCTTTACAGGAGGCCTCTACAATGTGGATCACAGCTTCCAAAAGTCCCAAGGCTTGGAACTCTAGCTGCTCAGGAACTGGGTCGCAAGGTAAAGGGAGTGAAGGTCTGGATACTGGACCCTCCCCTGTTTTCTGGTTAGCATGGCTGGGAGAGGAGGCAACCACAAAAGAGGCTTGCTGCTGAAGCTGAGAAGATCCAGATACCAGAACTGTCTGGGCCAGTCTGGAGCTAACAGGATCATTTGTGCCTTGTCCTTCTCAGCCTTGATCATCACCTTGTGGATCAGGGTCTGGGGTTCAAGGCTCGCAAAAGCATCCCCCAACAGTGTCCTAGACTGTGGGGGTGGGGGGGGGAAATAGACTCAGCTTTCTGTTCTCCTAGGAAGCAAACAGGTCCACCAGTGGGGTGCCCCACTAGGAGAAGATGTGGCTTACCAACTCTTTATGCAAGGACCCCTCATGCAACATCTCCCGACCTGGCTAAGAGTGTCTGCCAGCTGACTGTTGCCTTCTGCGACCTGTATTACCAGGAGATCAGCACCTAGGCAGTGCACAAGGGTCCGGGTGCAGAGGGCCTCCTGACACAGATGAAGGGAATGCATTTCACTCTGCCTGTTCAAGTAAACCAGGTGGCATTCTGTCTGAACCTGCACAAACTGACCCTTGATCAGAGAAAATAATTCCATGAGAGCAAACCGCACTGCACAGAGCTCCAGCATGTTGATGTGGTGATGAGACTCCCTGGCTGAACGGAACCGGGGAGCTCTGTGGTTCCCCAGGTATACTCCCAACCCCACCAGAGACATGTCCATTGTGAATGTGACAGTCGACTCTGGGTGGACAAATGGGATTCCTCCTCCAGATGTTGAGGAACTTAGCCACCACTGGATAGCATACTACATTGGCTGGGTCACTAAGACTGGCTTGTCCAGATGACCCAAGCGTTGGGACCACCTACTGACCCAGATCCCACTGCAGCTGGTGTGTTGCAGTAGGTTCTTACATGATGATCCTATCTTCTACAGACAGGTCTCTTGCAGTAGGTTATTACTCTTGGGAGAGTACCAAGCAGATGTACAAAGGGAGGACAGGTGGAGTATGAAGCTGGGTTATAGGCCATGGCAACAAGCAGAGCCAAGAAGACACATCAGTGACAACAGAAAAGAAGCAGCAAACAGGAACCAGGTGGAAGCCATGGAGGAGATGCATAATCCAAGAGACAACCGTGTGAGCCAGGAAAGGACAATGTCACACAAAGTCCAAGTCAAGTCATCTCCAACAACACTCGATTCGAGTGGACAAGCCAAAGGTGTGTGAGGAATGAGTACTCAAGAAGGAGAGTAGGAACAGGGCTATGCCAGTGATTCAACCTGCTGAGCACAGGTGCAACAAGCAATGGCATACAGCAAGTCCAGCAGGGCATCCAAAGCGCCGTCAGAGACATGTTGATGCATAACAGGAGGCGCGGGAGGCCATGCACAGTGATTCAACCAGATGAGGCAGGGTCGAAGGCCATGGCGAAAACCATCAAACCCAGGAGAACACACCAAGTGTGCAGCGGCGTGTGCAGGAGTGGACAGTACCAGGGCAAGGTGCACCGGGCAGGCCACAGCAAAGAAGAACTGGGGGGGCTTCAGAAGGGAGAACACCAGGAGTTCCAAAAGGACCTCAGAGAGGAGGGAAGCAACCAGGAGGAGGAAGCAGGCCTCTGAAGAAAAGGGCGAAGGGACACCCAGATGCCTCAGAGGCATGCGAAAGGAGGTGGAGTGCAAGCCCTGTAGAGTGGTCAAGGAGGCGGTAGGCCTGGGATTGGGGGCAGATGCAGCTGCCCACAAGAGCACCACTGGAGACCCACGCAGTACTCTGGGGAGGGGAGAATGGCACAGCCCGGCAGTCGAGGAAGGCGATGGGAACTGTGGGGCAGGAGAGGACCATCGGGCATGACCAGGCAGCAAATCAGAAGGCCTGGGGACTATGACCAAAGTGCAACACCACAAAGCGGTGATGGCAGCAAACAGGCGGATGTCGGTGCGAATCAGACACCTAAGGCCAGGCGAGGCACTGTAAGGTGACTGCTGTGGCAGAAAGATGGGTGGATGCAGCCAAGGCATCGGAGCCCACAGGAAGCTGGTGTCAGGAGGCATGGAAAGGGTGTACATGGGCAGCACCAACAGGGCTGACCCTGGGCAGGGAGGCAGTTGCGGGAGAAGGGAGAACTGTATCGCTGGGGTCTTAGAACCTAACCATGTTTAGCTAAACTGTATCAAAATGTGTGCTCCTGCATGTACTTATCCTGTGTATTCTCTATATGTCACCCACAATTAGCATCTGGAAGCAGTGGCCCCACTCAGTATGCTTGCCTGGTTAATCTCTTAAATAAATAAATAAGGCGCCAAAGCTGAAAACACTAGGCGTGGAGGCACCAGACCACGCAGCCCATAGGAAAAGCTGCAAAGCAGCAAGGCACAGGAGGGCAAACCCACATGCCAAAACAAACATGGTGCCAGGAACCACAGCCGGCAGACAAGAAGAGGTGTGATGGGAGCCGTGGGCTGAGCAGGAGCCCCGAAACATAATAGTGGCTCGTCGGGAAGGCCCGATGGGGCGCGCACAACTGGGAGAAACCACGGGGCAGGACTGGGGGAAGGGAGGGGATGCCAAAGCCCAGGCATCAGCAGAAAAGGCCCCCAGGGAACCTCAGGTCCGGACCCTCAGGCACAGGACCCCTGAAAACAGAGGGGAGACCAGGCAGAGATAGCCTAAACTGGATGATGCCGGAAGGTGGGAGAGGGCATCCCAACCCCAGCGGGGTGGCACGGGAGGAGGGAAAAGAACAAGGGTGAGACCCAGGAACCCCGTCTGGGGGCACAAAGGGCGCGAAGGCGCGGGAATGGTGATGGAGGGTACCCCGGTGACGTAGGATCAGGATGCTGGTGCCAGGACGGGTGGGGGGGGGAATGCCTGGGTGCGGAGCCCCTACCACTGATGGGGGAACCAGCCTCGCTGAAAGGGATGAAGGCAGGAACGTCCCATTGATGGGGAAGCAGACCCATCGACAAGGAATGGTAATGGGTACGTCCTGTCGATGGGGGAAGCAGCCCCGTCGACGAGGAACACAAAACAAGACGTCCTGTCGATGGGGGAAGCATCCCCGTCAATGAGGAGGGCTCTGTCAATGGGAGAAGAGCCTCCGTCGACAAGAGAGTAAGCAGCATGCTCAGTTGACGGGGAAAGTGCTCCCATCAATGAGGGAAGGAGAAAACATGCTCTGTCAACATAGAAACATAAAAGTTGACGGCAGATAAGGACCGTAGGGCCCATCCAGTCTGCCCATTTATTTTTCTACCTTATGAATGTGCCATAGGCCTCTGCTGTGTCAATGGCCTATCTATTCATACTCATCTATATTGCTTCCTTATGCCTATCCCATGTCTGTTTGAAGCCATGCACTGTATTCATATCCACCACTTCCTGAGGTAGGACATTCCATGCATTCACCACCCTTTCTGTGAAAAAAAACTTCCTCACATTACCCCTTAATCGGCTTCCCTCTAATCTCATGCTGTGTCCTCTTGTCCTGCTGTTTTTCTTATATTGAAACATGTTAGACTCTTTCACTTTGTTAATGTCCTTAAGGTGTTTGAATATTTCAATCATATCACCTTTCTCCCTCCTTTGCTCTACGGTATACATATTGAGTTCAGTTAATCTGTCCTCATACATTTTCTGATGCAGTTCCTGCACCATTTTGGTTGCCCTTCTCTGGACTGCCTCAATTTGGTTAATGTCCTTGTGAAGGTGTGGCCTCCAGTACTGCACGTAGTACTCCAGATGGGGCCTAACCAGTGTCTTGTAAAGAGGGATTATTACCTTCCTCTTCCGACTTGTGATACCCCTACTAATACACCCCAACATCCTTCTAGCCACCTACTGCTTTAGAGGTCTGCTTGGATGATTTCAGGTCATCGATGATGATGACACCCAAGTCTCTCTCTTCCCTTTTGACTGCCAGCAACTCCCTTCCCAGCCTACAGGTCACTTCAGGGTTTCTCTTTCCTATGTGCATGATCTTGCACTTCAATGCGTTAAACCCCAGTTGCCACTCTTCCGACCATTTTGCTAGTTTATCCAGATCTCTTCTCATTCTACCCACCCCATCTGGATCATCTAGTCTGTTGCAGATCTTGCTGTCATCTGCAAACAGACAAACCTTACCCTCCAGTCCATCTGCAATGTCACTGATGAAGATATTGAAGAGGACTGGCCACAGACGATCCTGAGGTACCCACTTGTGACTTGCATCTCTTCTGACTGTATACCGTTTACCATCATTCTCTGTTTTCTGCCCGTCAACCAGTTTGCCACCCAGTTGACCTATATCATGACCACCCTGAGCCTACAACTTATTAATCAGGGGATCAGGTTTCCTGTCGATGAGAGTGCTCCTTGATGGAGGAAGAACCCAGTCAATGAGAGAGAGCAGCTGTATGCTCGTTAATGGGGAAGAGCTCCCATTGATGAGAGAGAGAGAAAGCAACATGTTCCGTTGATGGGGGCAGCCTCCCTGTTGACGAGGAATGTTCCATCAACGGGGGGAAACATTGCCTGTCAGTGGGAAACATCCCAGAGAGCGCTCCGTTGACGGGGGATGACCCGGCGACAATGAAGGGAGTAATGAAGGCTCCGGTGATGGAGGAGCTGCCCACCGAAAGTGCACCCTGATGATGGGGGATGGCCCCCATCGATGGTGAAAAGAATGAACGGCGATGGAGGACCCACCATCGATGGAGCAGATTGGAGGAGTGAGAGGGTGTAAGTCCTGCTGCCTCCGGCCTGGGAATGAGAGCCTTGGGCCAGGGACTCATAACACAGATCCCCGAGGTCTGTCCCGGAAAGGCTGCCTTGTCAGCCATGGACAGAGCCCCCGACCCAGCAAGAGAGCCTAGACCAAGGAGCAGTGGGGGTACTGTGAGTGAACACAGGCCCACTGAAACAAGGAGAGCCAGAGGTACTGTGAGTGGGTCACAGGCCTAGCCTAGTGCAAGCAGAAGAGCTGGGGCCTGGGGTATGCCACAGGCCCAGCACAGACATGAAAAATTGGGTTCAAGTTCACGTCAAGACTGCAACACAGTAAACTGAGCTAGCTGCAAGTGCAGGCTGAAGCCGGCAGGAAAATGAGCAGTGTATACTTGTGGGACCCTCCCCTTTTATACACAGCCAGAGGAAGTGATGCATAGGTGGCGGGCCTAGAAGACTGCTGGAAGCATGTGACAGCTCCACCTAGTGGACTCCCAAAAGTATTAACCAAGGGCCCTAAGTTCGACACTTGAGTTTTGCACAGAACTTACCAATCTACATAAGAACTTCTGTAGTGCCACAATTCACAGTTCTTGGTGATTGTTTTTAATTAATATTTCTGTTTATTCGTAGAATCTGGTTCCCTTCCCCTCTTTTAATATCCAAAATCCCTCTATGCTCAGAATGTGATGTTATCATTGCTATAACATCCTAAATTAGCTAATGAAATAGCTGAATTCTGCAACAGAAATGAACAGTCACTTATCTACCACAGCTCCCGCTGCCAGAGGCAGTGGCACAGCACATCAGGCATGGTGATATTTGCTCAACTTGCACTACAGCTTAATACAATTTTCCATCTTACGTTATGCACTAGGGCCAACTAAACAAAACCTTGTCAATAGCATAGACCTGTTAAGCCCATACCTCACTTTGTACAAACTCATTTGTGCCTTTAAGGTATAGAGATACCATCTGAAATAAATAACTTGTAAAATGAATTTACCTTTCATTTTTAAGAAAAATATAGTAATTATGCCCAGAAAAGTGGAATATAATAATGTGTATACCTGCTGAAAGAACAGACCTGTTAAATAAATAATTGTGCTGTACACATTTTTGCCAGGGTTATTGATTACATATTGTCACTGGTTGATAGTCACCCAAAAGTTATGGAGAAATGTGTTCAGGGCCAGCTGTTGAGCCAGAGGGTAGCATGTTGTGTTTCCATACCAGCAACTCAGGTTCAGAGATTAGCTCTGGGAGCTGGCTGGGCAGCACAAGAATTGGTGGAACACATCACTGCTCTGAGCCTGGGAAGGTATGGTGCAGTGTTCCGTCACACGGTGGACACATTGTGATGGGCTGGAGGGCTCTATCTCACAATCGGTTCACATGCATGTCACGGCCTGATGGTGTTACGTAATGTGTCAGGGGAAGCAGGTTGGCATGAAAAATAAGTTTTGCAATAACTCCTCTATTCTGTTTATTCCATTTCTAATGGGAGTTGTATGAACGAGGATGCAATTTCATGGAAATTAATATATATATATATATATATATATATATATATATATATATATATATATATATACACACACATACACACACATAATAACCTACGCAAGAGACCTCTCCGTAGAAGATCTACTGTTACAGGTGGGTAACCTGTGTTTCTAGGGATGTGGATATGGTGTTCTATCCACACTGTCTGGCAGACTCCTGGCAGTTCTCCGGGAGGAGGGAGGCATGGCGCACACCACCTACTTCAGAACAGAGACTGGAGAACTGAGGTCCCAAAACCAGCATCCCGGTGTGACTCGAGGTCAATGTGGTAATGGGAAATAAAGGTGTGTGCTGACTCCAAGGTAGCAGCCCTGCAGATTTCCTGGATAGGGATGACCCTAGTAGCAGCCACCATGCAGCGGTAAGGTGGGTGGAATGAGCCCTTAGCCCTCTGGGAGGCTCCACCTGCCAACCTATAGCAGAGATCAATACAGGATGTGATCCATCTGCCAGTCATCCGTTTGGCTGCAGGTCTGCCAAGTAAAGCTTCAGCGTACGTGACAAACAGCTGGTGAACCTCTCCCCAAAGTTCAGCTATGCGCTCTTTGTAAAAAGCAGGCACTCACCTCAGTTCCAGCGTATGGAGCCTGTGTTCAGCCTCTGAGATGTGACTGGTGAAGAACACCGGAAAAGTCTTCACCTGGTAGAGGTGAAACTCTAACACAACCTTCGGGAGGAACTTCGGATTGGGACGCAGTACAACCTTGTCCCCGTGGAAGACCAGGTAAGGAGACTCCACCGAGGGTGCCTGGAGCTCACTGATCCTTCTAGCTGACATGACAGCCACAAAGAAGGCGGTCTTCCGTAACAGATGAGACATGTCACACCCGTGCATCAGTTTGAATGGCTTGCCCATGAGCTTTTCCAAAACCAGCAACAAGTCCTATGGTGGTGGTGACTCACGTACCGGAGGGGAAATGTGGTCAAGGCCTGTGAAAAAATGCCAGATCACCTTCTCCTGTGCCACTGACTGCTGACTAGCCCATGTCTGGTAAGCAGAGATGGCTGCCAGGTACACCTTAAGGGTCAAGGACTGAAATCCCCCTTGGGAGACAGAGACCACAGATAGTCCAAAATGCTAGCCACTGAACAGGTCGAAGGGTCCAACCCCTTGCCCTGACACCAAATGGAGAATCTCTTCCATTTGAAGGCATAGCATTTTCTGGTCAGTTCCTTTCTAGATGCCTCCACCACAGTGAGAATTCTTGAGAGACCTAAAACCTGGAACTCTAGCTGCTCAGGAACCAGCCTGTCAGGTGCAGGGTTTGAAGGTCTGGGTGAAGCACCTTCCCCTGATAGATAGAAAGCAGGTCCAGGCATGCTGGAAGATGCCTCATGAGCCTGTTGCTGAGGCTGAGGAGACTGGGGTACCAAAACTGGTGAGGCCAGTCTGGAGCCACTAGGATCACCTGTGCCTTCTTCCCCTGATCCTGAGGAGCACTCTGCTGATCAAGGGAAGTGGAGGGAAGGTATAGAAGAGGCCTGGGGTCCACGGCCTCAAGAAGGCATCTCCCTGCAGTGAGCCCTGCTGAGGGGGTGGGCACAAAACAGCCTCAAGCTTTGTGTTCTCCCTGGAAGCGAACAGGTCCACCTGAGGGTACTCCACTGGGAGAACAGATTGTGAACTACCTCCAGTGGAGGGGCCACTTGTGAGATGCCATGCCCAGCCAGCTGGGAGCATCTGCCAGCTGAATGGAGCTCCTGCCACATGGATGGTCAGGAGATCTGCCTCAGGCTGCACATGAGGTCCAGATGCGGAGACCTTCCCTGCACAGAGTGAGAGTGTGTCCCATCCTGCTTGTTGAAGCAGTACATGGTTGTGGTGTTGTCCATCTGGACCTGGACCACTTTACACTGGACAAACCGAGCAAATGCAGTCAGGGCTAGCCAAACCACTCGGAGCTCCAGCAAGCTGATGTGACATGGGGACTCCAGTGGGGTCCAGTGCCCGTGGACCCTGTGTTCCCCCAGGTGGGCACCCCAGCCTGTGAGAGAGGTTTTGGTCATCAGGATGACAGTCAGCTCAGGGCGAACAAATGGGATCCCTTCCTGCAGATGCTCTGGGACGAGCCACCACTGGAGGGCATCCCACATCCTCTGGGTCATAGTGACCAGCTGGTTGAAGTGACATTTGTGGTGAGACCACTGGCTGACCAGCTCTCATTACAGGGCGTGCATATGCCAATGGGACCATCGGACCATGCTGGTGCAGGCCACCATGTAACCCAGAAAGTGCAGGAAGTTCGGCGCAGGGGCAAGTGCCCAACACAAATGACTTGGCAAGGAGGAGAACTTCCACCCTGTCCACGGAGCTCTGCCTCAATGAAGCTGATCACCTGCAAGGGCACGAGTTCTAGTTGGCCTCGTTGACCAGGAGGCCAAGGTTGATGCAGGTTTTGAGGCCAGGTCTCTGTACTGATCTACCTCCTGCTTGGAGGGACCTGCAATAGGCCAGTCATCCAGGTAGAGGTACACCGCCCCCACCGGGACACCTGAGGTAGCTGCCACCACCGCAATGCATTTGGTGAAGACCCTGGGGCTGAGGAAAGGCCAAAAGGCATGGCTTGGAACTCATAAAGGGCTCCCTCTGCTCCTATAAGTACCAGGGATCCTATTTGACTCAGCCTCTCCTACCATACCCACATCGATGCACTCGCTTCTGTTACCAATATCCGACTTGGTATCCTGTACATCACAAAACTGTCTCCCCAGCGCCTCCGGCTGGCAGGTTACATCCTCCATACTCTCCCTGGTGGACTATGGGCTACCTATCTATGGGGCTGCCAACATGACGGCCCTCAACAAAATCCGCCTCCTCCTAAATAAGGCTTGCAGGCTAATCACTGGGGCCCCTAAGCTCACTTATACCTGCCAACTCTATGACCTTGCAGTAATGCTTGACCTCGACGAACGCCTGTTATACCAAACGTGCCTCATTTAAAAAAAAAACCTTACTAGAACTTTCTCCCCCCGGGCTGACTTCGCCCTCCTCCCAGCACAGCCCTTGTCAGCACCGGACCTCCAGCAAAGCCACCTTCCTGGTTCCTCGTGCTAGGACTTCACTTGGACAGAGATCTTTCTGCCATAGAGCCCCGCAGTACAACACTCTTCCTCGGGCCATCACTGATACCCCACCATCTCCACTTTCAAAATGCCCTCAAAAGCGAGCTATTCAGCAAGCGCTGCTGCTCCTGTGCCTAATGGATGCTCAAACTCCCTCTTTCTCTGACAATGCCTCTGGCAGCCTGGCCCCTCGCTCTTTATTCCTAACAACTTCTCTACTCCCATGATTCCCCAACGACTGTATCACAACTGACTTAAACGAATCACGCTTGCACTCCTATGCTGCTTATACTTATCTTATTTGCTACCCAGCCCTATACGTTACCCCGTTTCCTGTACTACTCCTGTCCCAGGCCCTACACTTAGTATAATCTGATATCATGTCACCGGTGTACTGCTCTATCGAGTTACCTGTACTGCGACTGCCTCATGCCGTACGTTCCTTGTAATCTGGCACAGTAGACCTGTTTGGCTGTAATCACACCTACATGACATACCGTTATACTGCTAAACCCTTTTATTCTACTGTTGTCAATTATACCATATTTTGCTCTGTATCACACTACCAATGTTGCTGTTACCATGTGCCATTAATGCGTGTCTGTTTATACTCATGCGCTGCTCTGTATGTACCCTTCTTCTGTATTACCTGTATTATCTGTTTTATTTGTATTATTCTGTATTTTCTGCCATTGTTGATGAAGTACCTTTGGAAATGAGCCCTTGGCTCAAAGGTTGTAAACTGATTGCTTTATAAATAAAAAAAATAAATAAACCTTTGGTGGGATGGACGGATCAGAACATGAAAGAATGTGCCCTGAAGATCCACAGAGCAAAACCACGTGTTTTGCTTCAAAGATGGTATGATCTGAGACACAGTGACCATCCTGAAGGTGTGGGACCTGAGGAATTTGTTCAGGTTGTGCATATCTAGAATGGGGTGCCAGCCCAACCCCCCATCCGCTCTGGCACCAGGAAGTACCTAGAGACAAACCCTGGGTGTTCTGGAGGATCCACAACTCTGACCACAACTTCTTCACGGAGGAGCTGGGCTATGTCATCTCGAAGATCCGACCGAGTGTCTGTGGATAGCAAGTCCTCCCATGAGGCACGGGCTGAGTTTGGAGGGTACTACTTGAATTCCAGGGGAAGACCCTGTCTGACCACTTCCAGTACTAACCTGTCTGTGGTAACACTGGACCAAGAGGAAAGGAAGTGGTGGAGCTGGCCCCCTACGGGAGGACCAGGGGGAGGTGTGATAGGCATGAGGTTGGCAACCCCATCCCATCACTGAGCAGGCTTGGAGGAGGAGGATCTGGCTGAGGAGCCACCGGGTCCCTTCCCTTCAGGCTTCTGACCACCGAGGCCACGGACTTGGCCCGAGGTTGCCAGGATTTGAGGCAATATAGCACAGTGGTTTAAGGCTCTGAGTTGCAAATCTGGAGACCTGGGTTTGAATCCCACAGCCCCCACTTGCATACTGCGTGACCCTGAGCAAGTCACTTAACTTCCCTGTACTCCCAGGTTGCACCTATAAACAAGCTTTCAGCTTAGTGTGTCTCACCTGGTTAAAACAATAGGAAAAAGCATTGAACCTACTGGCCAGATTGATGCTGGGATGGATTTGCAGCAGGGGTGGAGGATCGAAAGACCTTGCACTTCTGCTGCATGGAGTCCTTGTCTTTCTGGGCAGATGTCACAGAGTCCAGGGTGGCACTGGACTTCTCAATGCGTTGGAGGTGACTCTCCGTGCCCAAAAGGGGACATTTGTCAGCTTGTGCTGGGTATCTGCTGTGAAGGTCGAGATCTGCAGCCAAGCCCTATGGCAACCGCGACTGCCACCGAGCAGGCACAAGAATCACCAATATCTAGAGCCATCTGGAGTTGCTGTTTTGCCACTGCCCTAACCTGGTATTAGACCTGTTTGATTGTGGTCTGAAGGTCTGCAGGGAGGTGAAGGATCACCTCATCCAGAGAGCCTAATAGGGCATGACAGAAGTGTGCCATCAAGATGGCCGAGCTCACCTGGCGGAGGTCTAGCAAGGCAGCAGCATAGACCTTTTTGGCCAAATGGTTCAACTTCCTGGACTCTTTGTCCAGCGGTCTATCGATGTCCCCAGTATTGACCAAGCACCGAAACATGGAGTCAGCCACCAACCCCTCAGCTAAGGGATGCTCCATGAACCGGAAAGGGTGCCGGTGGGCACTGCATAGTTGCGGGCCATCCAAGCTGAGGACGGAGGGCAAGAAGCAGGGTGCTGCCAAAGCTCCAGGGCATGGCAGGCAATAGCCTCAGCCACTGAGAAGGCTTAAGTCAGAGAATTCCCTTTGTCCAGTGAAGGGATATCGAGCCTGCTTTTGGACGGGTTCCAGCTTCATCCCTGTAGACTCGGAGATGAGGCGAAGAATGTCCATGAACGAAGTGGGGCCTTCATCTGTGGAGATATTCCTGATCGAGTCCATGTCCAGTGGATGGGAGTGCAAGGAGGAATCCTCAGACTCCAAGGAATCCGCATAAAGCGGGTGGCCACCAGTGTCACCCTCGACCCGCCACGGATGGTCAGACGTGAGGGTGACCAACAGCCAATGGGGAAGCCCCTTGGCCGGCTAAGTATCCTTGTTCAGAGCCCTGGTCATCGGCTGTTTCGGTGGTGACTCCACCACGATTGGCAAAGAAGCCTGCCTCGGCACAGCCGATGTGATCTGAACTGGCTCCACTGGGGGAGGAACTGTGTTGCCCAGCCCTGCCGGTGGAGTCGGAGTCGGCCTTTCAGGCGACAGCCAGGTAATGGCCAGGGAGGTAGCAGGCATCGGCTTCAGTCCAGAGAAAACTGTCGCCACATGAGGTCTTCATAGCACTGACGCAATTTGGGCTGAAGCCTCTCCTCATGTGAGGAGGACGAAGACAAGTAGCGGCAGTGCCACTTACCATGGTGCCGATAGTGAGACTGCCAATGTCAGCAGGACCTGCTCGACCCCAAAGTTGAGGATGACCAAGACCTCAACCTCGGCCATCTGTGGTGCCAATAAGGGACCTCAGAAGGAACCAGGGAGGTTCACGGCTCCTCCTGGTCTGGGTTGATGACCAGCAGGTCTGGCTCAGCAGACTGGGCCGACCCATCAGTGGTCACCAGCAGGATCGGAGTCCTAAAAAGAGTTGTCGGCCTCTTACAATGACAACCAGTTAACAGGGTGAGAAAAATCTCATCCACATTGCCGAATGGCGTCACAGGCAACTGGTTGACGGGGTTACCTTGAAGTCAGCGGCCAAGGCCGCGGTTTTGACCGTAGTCAGAACGAAGTTTCCTGAGTGAGAGTGCTGTTGGTCCCAGAAGCATTGACGAGTCTTCTCTTTATCCTCCTTGGACTCCTTCCTGCATGAGCGGGTACTGTGCAACTCAGAAGGGCCCTCTCCTTGGTCAAGAGGGACTGGCACAGCTCCCTTGAAGGAGACCGAACAGGTGGAGCCAAACTGGAGAGGAACAAAGGCCAAGGCAAGAGGACTGAGCAGCGACCTAGGCTGCCTTCCTCCTCGAAGGCCTTAAGTTGTTCTAACTGCTCGGTGGACCCCACAACCACAGAGACCACCCAACGGGCATCCTTTGATTTGACTGGCAGATAACGTTTCTCCGGATGGCCCAACTTTAGGCGGGCAGCGCGGTCCTCCAGGACCGTCAGATGAAACAACCAACACACATCGCAGGCCTGCAGATCATGATCGTGGCCCAGACAGTATACACATGAGGTGTGATGGTTGGTACTTGACATCTTCTGCCCACATGGGTACTGGCGAAATCCAGGTGAAGATGTATCCTCCACTCATGATCAAAGACTGGAGTGAAGATGAAATTTGAATGAGTAAATTTAGGAAGAAAATCTGAAGATTTAAGCGACAGAGCCTACTCAGCGTGGGAGCAGTAAAGGAGGAACCTGCTTCTTCCAGTGGAAAGGAAGATCTGGTATCATGGGGCGGAGCCATGGGAGTTACCACTCGGGTGGGTGGGAGGAGCCAGCTTGACGACGTTTCCAATGAATCTTAAAGGGAAAGGCAACTGCCGGACAGAGTGGATAAAACATCATATCCACATGCCTAAAAGGATGAATATCCAACGGACTGCTCTCCATTCCTAGGAGTGGGGTGGAGGGTGTACTTTTCCTGCCAAATGACTGCCACCAGGTGGAGGCCTATGGCAGTGTGGGCCCACAGGAACGAAGGCAGCTACGGGACTTCAACAGCAAGCGCAAATGCCTCCATACATGTGCACGTCTGCGTGCGTGCCCTCGGGAGAAACATGGAAAAGTAGGGGCCTGTGCTTTGTGAAGCCCTACCCGTGTCCCAATGATCCACCCAGTTGCTCCAGTCCCAGGGTGTTCTGGATGTGTCTCCAGCAGGGGGAGGGGGGTGGGGCAGCCCTCCCCTCCCACAGGAATTCTGTGGGATTGACCTCTCAGACTGGAAGTGGTAGGGATGGCCTCAGAGTGATGACAGGTCTGCTAGTTGTCTAGGCCTACTACCAGAGGATAAAAACCTCTGCGGCAAAAAAAGAATGCAATACTGGTACCAGTATACCATAGTGAATACAAGAGGTTCTATCATAGCACATATAAGCTGACAAGACAGTAGCTAGTATTTTAGGCTGTACAACTGCAGCGGGATGCACTAAATGGGTCACCCAGATGGTGTGATTTAAAGAGGGAGTGGGAGGGGGCAGTTGTTCTAGAGAAATGGGCCAGCAGAGGAGAAAGCCATTTTGCCCATGTTAGCAATTACCCATGGAACTTCAAGCAGAGGGTAAACAGAGAAGCGCAGGTCACATGGATTTGTTTTTTTGCCTTGTGAACCTTGACAAGGGAGAGGTTAGGGGTGCATAATGACTTATCAGTCAGGCAGCTGAGGGTGAAGTCCCCACGTGCCTGTCGGGAGAGCCAGCCAACATTACTGTAAAAGTCATAGTGGTGTGTTCTCTAAAAGGGGCCAAGGGAAATCAGCATATGCTGTTATAAACTGCAGTTAGCCTGGAGATGTCTTTCACAATGGCCTGGAAGTAAATGGCTGCGGCATTATCCACTATAGACAGCACAGTACTCTTAGCAACAGTGAGGTGAGCTTTAGGTGTCATTGAGTTCTTCAGTCGGTAGCCAAACCCAATTTTTGGTGAATGCTTTTACTTAGGGAATCAATGTGATCCAAACAGGTGGAGGTGGGGGGCAAGTGCGACTCCTAGGCATTTAAAGGTGTTCATTTGGTCTATGATCCAACCATCAGAATAGACAAGATTTAGGGGAAGGGCTGGTTGGACAGTTTTGCTTTAGCGCCAGATATCACAGAATTAGTCTTTTTGACACTGAGTAGTAGCTTGTTTATCAGCTATCAACTTTGGATATGGAAAAAGTCATCATTCAAGTTCGGAGAGAGACTGGTCAGTGACTTTGAGCTATGGAAAGTTAGGAGATCATCAACATACAGTTGAGTGTTACAGCTGTAAGCTTGAGGGAGGTTGTTTATAAATAAGGAGAAGAGGAGAGTGCCTCCTTTATTTTTTAAATCTTCTTGAGCAAACTGCATGTCAAAACATTCAGGGCTGGATATTCAGACTGCACCAGGCAGTGGCACAAGCCTGGGCGCAGCGCAGCTGGGCTGCGCCGGAGATAGGACCAGGCGATTTCAATGGTGCTGCGCTATGGCTCAGCACCGTTGAATATGACGCGGGGGGTGGACACACTGCGCATGGTGCAGTGGCACTGTGCCATTGCAAGACACACAAAGGGAGCACAGGGATGTGCAAGTGCAGCTGCGCTAGGTGCATCACCCATAATATTAAGCCTGGGGCAAGCAAATGAGGCCAAAATGCATGCAAGGCACAAACAGGGCCATGTGCATGTCATTATGGCCCCATTTGCAAGCGATGTACTAATCCTCAGTGAATTGTGCCTGGCACCCTGCCAAGCTGCTGCCATCAGGGATCGACACCCTGGTGGGCTATTGCAGCCCTTCCCCCCGTTCCCGTACACCCAACTGTGGGCATCTGTACTAATTGCAGTACTCCCTGGTGGTCTTGCGGTCCCCCGTATGCCCGATTGCGTGCTGAAGTAAATGGAAATTAAATCCCTGGTGGTCTAGCGGTAACCCCCCCCCAGTATGCCCATTCATGGGCTGTTGTTGAAATACCGAATTACTTGGTGGTCTAGTGGTACCCCTTCCCTACCCACAGAGGTCCCCAGCCACCCAGCACCCCCATCATCAGCGGGCGGCAGCACCCACCCGCATGCCGCCTGCCAATTGACAGCATATAGTATGATATGTACGCCTATTAGTCCACAGCGTGGACCAATGGGCTTGCAGACCATACTGTACTACACAGGACCAGATATGTGAATGAACATGGGGGGGGGCACTAGACTACCAAGGGGTCAGGGTGCTTGTGGCCAGTGTACCTGCTGGGCAGGTGGCCACCCAAGGCTGGCGGCTGTTGTGTTGCACCTTGCACTACAGTCGCCCACCTGTGGGTGGCCAGCATTTGAGCCTGTGATTTGCAGCTCAACTTTGAGCACCAGTGTGCAGCACATGTAGGGGTTGCGCCAGCATATGTGCCACACATCCTGGACTGAATATCGAGATGTGCCTCATATGCATGGGCATGCCCCCTGCATCTGCACTGCATACATTACCAATGTGCCGCAGCGCATCGGGGTGCACTGCATACCTTACCCCTTTGAATATTGTGCCGGGGCACATTGGGGGGGGTTGCGCATGGTGCACCCTGCTGTGCCAGACGCAACCCCTTTGTATATCCTGCCCTCAGAGTATTTGGTTACTGGCCTTTTAAAATTAGAAGAAAAAAGGACCATCTAACCTGAAGACATCGTTCCTCTTCTTCCCGTCTCTTCCTCTCCTCCTCCTCTTGTCTTCTCTTGGACTCCATTTCTAATTTCCTAACAAAGTAAAGAATACAAATGAAAGGCTTAGGAAGGCTGAATAAAATGGACTCTGGTACAAAGCCTCAAGATTGTGGATCACAGCCACTAGCCCAACCCTGCCTCAACCATATTCTATGAACATCTGAAAACAGTAATCTACAATTACACATATACTTACAACCGTCTCTCCTCCTCTTCCTGTTTGCGACGCCGCTCTTCTTCCTCAAGTCTTTTCCGTCTTGCTCCATTTCTTCTTGAATACCGTGTCTTCAGCCTCCCTTCCTGCTGCTTCTTTCTGGAGAGCCGTGAGAAGCGCCTCAGAGGATTTCACTAGATGATCATACTCTTTGTCTATCTGCTGCCTGGTCATTATGGTGGTCTGGGGGGGATTACAATAAAAATTAGGTTAATGTTAAATGTCATTGCTGTTTGTTATGTCTACAGACACTTCAATGAAGCAGATTAACAGACAACTAAGCTCAACCATCAGTCTTCCCACCCTTCAGCTACTGTACCTGTTTTACTTTTTGGTGGGAGCCCTCCACTTTAATTTAGGTACCATGCTCTCATGTGGTTTTAGGACTAGCTTATATTTTTAATTACATTGGCTAGTCAACTTTCACAAGGCTGTACCTGCAAGTCACACACTTTACTGTGTTCTATTAAAAGAGTCTGCTATAGCAAAAGGAATTTATTAGGGCCTTCAAAGCAACTAGGAGAGACAGTAACAGGACATTAGAAAGTAAGTCTACTTAACCAAAACATTTTCTTGAAACAACCTTTAATCAGGGTGGGACAAATCAGTTTGTGAGCTGGTAGTCAGTTTGGCCACTAACTTTCAAAATGTGGTAGCCAAACCAATATTTGTAGTGGCCATCATTTTTAAGGTCTCAAAAATCACTTTGTAGGCAGGCAGCCAAGTTGGCCAATAACTTTCAAGATCTGATAGCCAAACCAATTTTTTAAGTAGCCATTGGCCACCTGATTTGTCCCACCCTGCCTTTAATACAATTTCTACTATGGTATGCTGCATCCATGAACTGAAACACAGAACAGAGTGCATGTTCGTAAGGAGATAGGGGCAAGGTACTAGGCCACAGGCTGAATGCTCCTCAGCACACACCAAAATGCTTCATCACACAATAAAAAGCAGCGCCGTGTCATGTGTTACTGCATTTTTGATGGCCTGTTATTAAAGTGTTTGGCTTCAAAACCGCTGCACTGTGCATATATCAGTACAAACAGACATGCAGTTGACCTGGTTCATCCAATCAGAGAGCAGTATTTGTGGTGGCCATCTTCACCCTCTGTAAGTTAATTCCGATGTCACTTTCATGCATCTTCTCTATGGGAATCTCCCTTTAACATAACTTTTACAATGATGACAGCCACCATTCACAAGGAATTCCACAATAACCTCCAACTCTCACACTGTTTCATTTATTTGCACAAGTCATGGCTTGAGATTTTGTGGCGTATGCACTGTTATATCATTTCTACAGTTGCATTAGAGTCATGCCACACTGAAACCATATTTTGCATGTTTTCTAAAACTGTAAGCAAGGGAAATGTATAAAAATGGCAGCTAATTTTGTATCTACTCCAAGGATATTATAAAGGACTAGTGACACTATTTGGATGTACAAACCAAAAAAGTTGCATTCTTTAAATATGTACTACATGCAGTAATTAAAATGGCAACTTATGATGGAAACTTTCACTGCTGGGTTCCAGTGAGCAGCTGAGTAAGTGCACTTTTCTTTAGGATGATACGAATATATCTGCTATCAAAACTGATAATTTAATTAATGAAATCAAGCAGTAAAGTGTGAGTAAAAATGAATGAGAAAATATTTCTTGTGGTTCTGATCATGTTTTTCATGAAAGAAACATTGAAGGCTGTAACCCATTCAAATTCACAACAGTGGTGTCTCACTGCAGCTACACTCATTCGAGCATTTGGGGTGGAGTGTACATGTCGTCCCAATACATTCAGCAGAGCAGAGCAGAGAAATATCTGGATAAAAAAAAACAAAACACAAACACACCTTTACCTGTAACAAGTGACAGACAAAAAAGAATGTTTTTTTTCTTAAATGAGGTACTGTTTAAGGGAATCACTAATCTTTTCACAAATGTGTCACAAAATGATCCCAAAGTTCTGCATAAATCTGACATTCTTTTGCTCAGTATGTATTACCACTGGTTACATATTGTAATAGGCACTATGGTGTAGCAAGGCAATGAAATAGTTTCTATGAGAAGTAACTACAAATGGGAGCATACGGGGGTAAGACAGATTTCTTTTCAAATATAACTGGTACTGCACATCTGAACAGCTCTGAGGTACCAAAGCGGTGTAAAGCAGCTTCTCATGAAAAAGTTCATTCTGTCTGTCTAGTACGTAATTCATACCTTAATTTTGGTCATAAGGGCATCAATGGAGCTCTCCAGATCCTTGACCTGTTTACTCATCTCTGGCTTTCCTTCCTTCAGAGCAGTTACTACCTCATTAAATTTAACAATTAAACTTTTTCAGTGTGGCCACCTTTACCAGACCATCAATGCTGTGGATGTAAAAGTTCACAGTCAAGCACTGTTCACAGGGCTTAAAAGTAAAAGCTTACAGAAGCAGCAGGCATAGAGTAAGACGTGCTGACTAAAGAGATAGGAGTAGAGCATTTACTAACTGTTAAATACCTGCTCTTTCACTTCAATTTCATTAACTCATTTGAACAATAAAAGCGAGGCGTTATGGAAGAATCCCATTGGTTTTATTTGGAGTGGGAGTTAATTATACTGAACCTCCAGTACACTATACTCCATGCTCTGTCACCACGCCACTCTGTTTGGAAGAATCTCTTACCGTGGTTTATGTTTCCTCCTGCACAGCCACATACGGACAGTCTTTTGCATCTTAATACAGGCATCAGCTCGGTACTTGATTTTGTTTTTCACTGCAAGAATATGATACTACTTCAGATATGGAATAGCAGCCTCTACAAATTATCCAGGATTATTCTGAGAGTAATTGTACTAACTGGATAACATATGCATGATCATACTGCATGATTAACAACACACTTAGAGCCTGTCAAATGTAGGCACCCTGAAATCAACAGTGCATGTGTTATGGAAAGTTACTTAAAGTAGCTCCAGATCTTCAAAGATATCTTCTCCACACAGCGACTCTATTTAATCTTGAAGCCAGAGGCACCAAGACCCTGCGAGGGTGAGAACATCTGGGGGTGGCATGCACTATACACATGGCACCTATTATGATACCACAAGCAGCAATGGTATAAGCAGTGGTGCCAGCCCCAAACAACTCAGTTTCTTTTTTTCCATGGAAAGGGTAAGAAAAAAACCATCAAACGAAAATCTGTTTGAAAAAGCTTTTTTCTTAAAAGCAGCACTACAGACAGAATTTGTAAAAACATATGTTGTGCAGTGTATTTTGAATTTTGTGTGTAGTCCTACTGTGTCCTATCCCTTTGTCTGGTATTAGGTTATTAGGAGTTTTTTTCTAAATTAGCCTGCTAGTTTTACAGTAGTTTTATGGCCTCGGCGATCTCAGTCTTACAGTAGCACAGGTTTATTGCCCTTCTTGTTCATACAATGCCTCCTGTCCCATGTGACAGTGATGTATATAGGAGCATGGATTCAGCAAGCACTGGTTTAGAGTCAATTTTAGAACAGCAGAGCTGTGATATTAAGTAACTTTCCTTATCCAGTGATCACTAATGGCAATATTTACAGTTTAGTAAATACTTGAGGGCTGAATGGGTTATTCTGTAAAAAACAGCTACAGTCTACTAATTATAGCATTGATGATCTGGGTGATTTTTTTTTTTTTGATGAAAAGTTTTAAAAGCAAAACATTTACTCCTGCTGGCTACACTGACACACATAGAGAAAACAAAAACATAGAACTAGGGCTATTTAGCAGAGGCCAGAACATCAGGCTCCTATCTCTAGTACTTGCTGAACCAGTGGTTCCAGATGCATAATTACCACGAAACTGAGAAGCACTGTAGGAAAAAGAGCAATAAAGCTTACCAAGATGGAAATCCAGGGGCCATAAAACCACCATATAACTAGCAGGCTAATTTAGAAAAAACTCTTATTGGCAAACAAGGGAAGGACACATCAGGAGTAAACGACTAATCAAAACACTTCACACAACATATGGTTTTGCAAATTTTGACTGTAGTACTTTTAAATAAAACGTATGAAAAGTAAAACAAATTAAAAGGCTAAGGCACAGAATGTCTCTGCAAGAGTATTCTGAGACCTAACATAAGTAGTGCCAAAATGAGATTAGAATAACCTAGAATGGATTTCCAAAAGTAAAAATAGCAAGTCCTAAAGGGGAGGAAGTTACAAGAGGTTCTATAGAACCGTTTAAGATAAAAATGGAAATCTGAAACCAGAGTTCCATAAAGCAGAAAGTGAGAGAAATTCAACAAATTTAACAAATACTTCAGTTATCTGCTCTAACAGACTACCCTCAGCCAGACCGACCAAAGCCAGGGGTAAAAACTGGCAGTGGCACATACAGGAAAAGCGGTGAATCTCTCCACCAGAAGGTCAAGGATGTTAGATAAGTGTATGGCTGTCTTTCTTTTTTTATATATGCTGGTGAGATGATTATGAAAAGAATATCTTACTGGGATAATACATGAGCTTAAGCAAGCTTCTAGGACTGTATGCTATTATAGTCCATCTGGCTGCAGAAAAATAGCTGGAGTACTCCGCGACCAGCTGCAGCAGTCCCACTTCTTAGCAGTGCAAGATGCAGCTAAGGAGAGCCACTATTACGCCCACTCAGTTTCCAAGGCAAGGTCCCACCTCCAAATAACCCCTGCATAAAGATGAGGGGGATGGGGGGAGGAGTGTGGCTCCATGGAGAATATATGCATGAAGATACAGTTATGGTAAGGATCGTAACTTTCCTATCTTTCAAGACGCACTCTTTTCCATACAGCACCACTCTCTGGTTGAGTAGCAAGTAGTATATTATGGAGTGAGGTGTGCAATCTCAAATGAGAAAGTGAGTCCTGCCTTCAGCACTGAAAAACAAGAAGGGTTACCAGGGGTTTCTTCCCCCATAGGCTGAGCTGGTGAGTGTGGACGATTCTGGGGTTAGTGGAGAGATAGCTGGCTCTAGTAGCTCCTGCACAAACATAGCAGAGAAAAAGGATTTGCCTCCCAGAAAGGGACGTTCAGGGCTATGCATTGGGAGACCGGACCTAGACGGAGTGCACTACCACTACCAGTGAAGCGTGACATTGTTCAGAAAATGATTCTCCCCATCTTCGATTACGGCGACATGGTCTACAAAGCTGCTCTTAAGTCTTCCCTCACCAGACTGGACTATCTCTTCAATGTCTTCTGTAGTTCTGCCCTTGACTCTACCTCCTGCACTCACCACTGCACCCTGTATCACTCTCTTGCCCTATCTTCTCTCAGAGTGCAGGCACCTCTCACTGTGCTAAGTTCACTTCAAAAGTCTGGTTGGGTCCCAACCCTCCTACCTTTCCTCCTTGTTGTTCTCTACTTCTGCTCCCAACTCCTGCCCTCTCAGATCCCTGGATTATCGGTCTCTCGACTCTAGCTATTCCTCGCTGTCTCACTTCCACTGGCCAGGGAACCTTACTCCTATGGTTTCATAAACTCTGGAACTTGCTTCCTTCCCGTTCGATTTTCCTCGTCCCTTTTTTTCTCTCCTTAGCCCTGCGCACTTACTTTTCCCCTAACTGCAGCTGCTTCTAGCCCCTCTTCCCTCCCTTTACTCCCTGCTCTCAAACACCACTACAGTGTTATTCCCTACTCTGTCTACCCTTCCTACTACTTCCTTCCCCCAAGTCCTACGCTCCATCGTTCCCCCACTACACTTTTTCTCACCGTCTTCTTCTTCCCCTTCCCCTGTATCCTTTCGCCCCCTCTATCCCACTAAAAAGCCACCTTTGCTTAGTATATTTTACTTTCTCCACACCTGCTCCAATTCACTTTTGTACCATGTCTCTGCCATTCTCTTTCCCTCTAGCTATGTGCTCCCCTATTACTTCACCTATCTCCTCTCTCCTTCCTCTTCCACTCTCTCCCTCTCCTCCTAGTTCTACGCCTGGTCCTGCCCTCCTTGCAGGGTTCCATACATCCTGAAGGGGGGTTCCCTGGATCTGGCTCTCTTTTCTCCCTTCCCTCTCCCACCCCTCACTCTTTCCCTATGACTTCACTAGCACTTACTGAAGCTTTGCTTCATTCACAATCAGCACCTCTGTCTCTTTTCACACCCTCTGACATCCTGACTCTCGGCCCTGGGAGGTACCACGTAATTTCTCCTGGAGATTACCTTAACTGCCCTTGGCATATGTTAGAAACACAGAAACATAAAACTTTGATGGCAGATAAGGACCACTTGCCCACCCAGTCTGCCCATTTCCCTACCTATTGGATAAGCTGCAGATTCTAGTTAACCAACTTCCTCCTACCCCCACTATAATTGCCTTATGGCTGTCACATGCATTATTGAATTCCCCCACTGTGTATGACCTCACAACCTCCTCAGGAAGGCAGTTCCATGCATCCACCACTCTGTGAAAAATATTTCTCATGTTGCCCTTAGACATCCCCTCCATCTTTAAATTGTGCCCCTTGTTCTTGTACATCTCTTTTCTGAAAGATGCTCCTCTTGGACTTTGTTGATTTCCTTGAGGTACTTGAAAGTTTCTATCATGTCCCCTCCTCCCTCCTTTCCTCAAGGGTATACATATTAAGCTCTCTTGGTCTCTCAGTCTCTCTTCACAAGCTTCTGTTACAGACCTTGCCATTTTAGTTGCCTCCTCTGGACTGCCTCCATCCTGTCTATGTCTTTGTGGAGATGGGGTCTCCAGAACTGCCGCAGTACTCCAGATGGGGTCACACCAACTGTCTGTACAGAATAACAACTTCCTGTTTTCTACTGGTGATGACTCTCCTATGCATTCCAGTATCCCCCAGCTTTCCTTATTGCTTTCCTACCTTAAAGATCAAATGCACGTGTTCCATAAAAGCTTGAATCCCTTGAATACACATCCTTGTGTCATGATTAGTGATTCCTGAAAATATAATGCAGTTTGGTTTTGCAGTTTTCTTTAAATCAGCATCTGCTAATGTGCTCTTGCAGTAACTGAAAACAGCTAAGAAACAGTAAAGATGTTTCTGTCCCTGTCAGGAGCAATGACATCATAACTGTCCTGCCTGCAGCTTCTGCAATTAAGTCTCTGATTGACTAAATAAGCTGTTGCAGTCCCTAGTTACAACAGTCTGTAGAGCTAATTGTTTTCACTGAGAGTTTGTTAACCCATCTGGTTTATGCTTAGAAAGATATGCTTAAAATCTCTCTTTATGTTCTCATAAAAAGCTGATTACTTGGGGTCCAGTGCTGAATTGAAGTGGTATGAATGAATCTGTCAGAAATAACAGTTTATGTACCACAGCTCTCAATTCTCTGTCATCAAAACTCTGCATTCTGTTCTGGCTGTATAATAGATATAAAATAAACTACATTCCATTAATTCATAGAAGCAACGTGTATTTACTGTAGCCTCAATGAATATGTTCAAGTGATAATTTTGTTTTAATGTCAGATTGACAAATGAGTATCTGACATACTCTGCTATTTCAGGAACATGTACTGTATGAACTCATAAAATTCAGTTCTTTGTGGGGTTCTGTGTGAAAATACATCATGTAGGTGTAAAACTAGAAATACTATTGGCATCCTGATGCCCTGTCTCCCTGCCGACAGTTAAGGCAGCAGCTCTCTACTTCCCCCTCTCCCCTGGCCCAAAAGCCCCTGTCTCCTGACCTCATTTGAGGCTGTTGCAGCCCACTTCCCACTGCCATCTCCACACAGTCAGAGCTGCTGCACCCTGATGCCTCCTGCACAAACAGTTGAGGCTGCTGCACCCTGCTACCCTTTGTCCCCCACCCTATCAATCAATATTTTATTTCTATAGTACCCATCTCCAATTTGGACTCTGGGTGCTGCACAAAAGAATAATGCAAAACATTAGAAAACAAATGTAACCCCCCTGCAAATGGGGGTTCCCAAAAGACTTCAGGAGCTTGCTTGAATGCTCCAAGCCTGAATGGTGTTTGGCATTTAAGCCATTCATCAGTGAGTGTTTTAGAGCCTCTGGTACTGTGTCTTTAAGAGCTGTCTGCTTGCAGACATAATTAATTTGTATGGGGGACTGTGTGCTCCTCTGCGTGAGTACCACTCGAGCTGCTGCCAATTTACTCCATTTTGCAGTCACTAGGGTGCAAAGGGAACCTATCTGAAAGATGTAACTGTTTGCCAGAAATCATTTAGAGTAATAATGAAAATACAGTTTGTCTAACCTGCTTTCTTTGCAGTCAGAACTGTGTTTGCCTAGTTCCCCATTCTAGTTTTGAACTGCTGAACTGGACCAATCAGTGTGGGTTAAGGTAGCTCTAAAATGGTGCCTTGGACAAATCAGAACTTGGACTCGTATCTGAGCCAGCCACAAGAGGATTGTATGGGCAGTGACTCTGGGAGATGTAGTTTGGACTTCGGCGCTTTTTTGGACCAACAGGGGCAGTCTATTGTGAGTGACAGCCAATCCAGCCAAGAACTGGGAGGAACTCAAAGGAAGTGCCCGGTTTTGTCTGCTGGAGTTTCAGTTGAGCTCTGGCAGTGAAGAGGGAAGGAGCCCTGTGCTTTTCGGTGTGCAGTTTTAGTGGGAAGCGTGTATAGGCCCAGAGTTCCAGTCTGCAGCTTGTGTAACTGCTTGTTAGGACTAGATCCGTCCTGTGAAGAGAATCAAAGGATATCTGAAGGTAGAAACCAGGCTCACCCTGTAGAAGACTGGAGAAATTGCTGAATTACTTTCGGTCTGTCAGGAACTGAATCTGCTGTGTGTTCTCCCGGGTATTGTGCAGTAATTGCAATCGGGATAGAGAAGCAGCCTGCCTGGTATAGTACTTTCTTTTTACCATATAAATGTGTGAGGAGGCTTGTGTAGCCTGCTTAATCCTGCTGCCATTAAAGGACTTTGCCTGTGACTGTTTACCATATAAATCTGTGAGGAGGCTTCTGTAGCTCGAGTGAATCCTGCTGCCATTAAAGGACTTTGCCTGTTGTAGTTGCCATATAAATGTGTGAGGAGTCTCGTGGAGCTCAAGAGTAGCCCTGCTGACATTGAAGGACCCTATCTTGTTTGGAGGTCGTGAGTACTAATTCAGGGTCGCTCCCTGTTGAATTGCCACATTGAATCCAAATGGAATTACTGTACTGCTGACTGTTTAACTAATTTTCTTTTTCTCTGTGAAAAGGGCCCTACCAGCTGCCACGGTTTGGACTAGCCACTAGGGCTTGGTACCCAAGGACAGTAACTGGTAGGGATAGGCTAATGCACAGAGCCATAGGTAGATGAGTAAAGTGATAAGCTAATTAACCTGATTCCCCTGTCCTTGTTATATCCCCCTAAATAAATCAGAGCTGCTTGTTTCAGCAAAGTTATACTGCCTGAGGTATTTTTCTATGTTAAAGTATTGTACTGTGATTGTTGCACTGTATCTTATTTTAGAGGAGGTCCCAGTGCCTGAACCAGTCCTGGGGGTAAGTGTATACTCTGAAGGTAATTCTGATATATTGTGTGGGCCACTAGTGGGAAGAAAGGGGGGGTTGCAGTGTCCCAGAGGGCTGTGACCAAGTTAGTTTAACTATTGCAAACCCTGACCTCTGGGTGGAGGCACCCGCCATCGGATCCAGGCCCCTCAACCTGTTAGTGGCAAATCAGGCAGGGGTAGTAGCCCCTGGGATAGCGCCATCTAGGGGTTACACAAAAACACAGATTTAAAATAGCTATAAAATGCAGCTAAAACTTTTGTAGCATAAACTTGTCCTCTCTGCTTAACCTGCTAATTGCTGTAACACACAATCAGGTAAAAGCTTGTAGAAATAAATATGATTTGAGGCCCTTCTTAAAAGTTTCTACCAAGAGGGCCTCCCTCAGATGGCCAGGCAAGGTATTCCACAGGGTAGGCATGGCCATCATCAACTCCCCTATCACCTGAGTACCGCAGCCTAACCCTGGGAACCCCCAGAAGGTCACCCCAGGCAGAACAGAGCATCCGGGCCGGACAGTAAGGCACAAGGAGCTCTTGCAGATAGGATGGGCCCCTTCCATGCAGGGTCTTATAGGTCAATAGACCTAACTTGAAGACAACTCTCCACCGAACCGGGAGCCTGTGCAGTTCGCAGAGCACCGGGGTGATACGCTCGCATCTTTTCACCTTATAAACACAAGATGAAAGTATGTTTGGTTTCTCTTTCAAGTAGTTTCGCAGTGTACCAAAATACCTGACTCTAGTGGCAGGGAGCAGCATGGTGCAACAACTCTAAACTGTGGAGGCAAGAAGCTCTATGGTGTAGCAGGGTATAGTGGTGTCAGGAGACAGAGGATAGCATGATGCAGAATCCTTGACTGTGGTGCAGAACACAGTGGGGCATCAGGGAACAGCAGCCCTGACTGTGTGGAGGTGCACGTGGTGTAGCGGCCCTGCACATCTGGGGCAATGGAAGTGGGTAGCAGGTTGCAGCAAAAGCCACACCTTTGGTGGCCTGGAACAGCATGGTGCAGCAGCCCAAACTGTGAAGGAAGTGGGCAGACAGAGTGCATTGGCCCTGACTATTTTGGGGGAGGGCAGAGTGAAGCAAGGTGCAGCTGCCCCAAATGAGAAGCAGAAGATGGGAGCATCAGGATGCCATATAGTATTTCTAGTTCGACATATACATGATGTATTTCCACACTGAAAACCTCAAAGAACTGAATGTCAGGAGTTCATACAGTATATGTTCCTGAAATAGCAGAGTGTGGCAGACACACATTTGTCAATCTGACATAAAAACAAAATTGTTAACACATGAACATATATATTGAGACTACATTAAATACACGCTGCTTCTATGAATTAATGGAATATAGTTTATTTTACACCCATTAAAACACCCTGTGTTGTATGGCCAGAATAGAATGCAGAGTTGTGATGACAGAGAACGGAAAGCAGTGATACAGAAATGTTATTTCTCACAGATTCATTCATATCACTCCATTTCAGCACTGAACCCCAAATTATCAATTTTTGATGAGAACAGAAGAACAGGTTACTCACCTGTAACAGTTGTTCTAGGAGTGGTATGTGTTGTTCATCCACACTTATCAGCAGAGTCCCTTTCCTTTTAAATCAGCTTGAAAGTCTTCAAGCTGGCTCCTCCCACCCACCTGGGTGGTATAACCCTCGGCTCCGCCCCATCATGCCAGATCTTAGCCCGCCGGAAGTCAGGTTTGAGCGTCCGCAGCCGGGCAGGTCAGTGTGGATGAACAACATATACCACTCCTCGAACTACTGTTACAGGTGAGTAACCCATTTTTTTCTAGGATTGTGGATATGTTGTTCATTCACACTTATTGGCAGACTCCTAGCAGTTCTCTGGGAGGAGGGAGGCAAGGCGCACACCCCCTACTTGGGAAACAAAGATTGGAGACCTGAGGCCCCAAAACCAGCATCCTGGTATGACTCAAGGTCGATGTGGTGGTAGGTAATGAAGGTGTTTGCTGTCTTCCAGGTAGCAGCCCAACAGGTTTCCTGGATAGGGATGTCCCTGGAAGCAGCCACCGATTCTAGCGGTATAGGCGGGTAGAATGAGCTCTTATCCCTTTGGGAGGCTCCTTGCCTGCCAACTTGTAGCTACAGACTAATGCAAGAAGTTATCCATCAAGCAATCATCCGCTGCTGCAGGTCTGCCAGGAGTGGCTTCAGCGTAGGTGACAAATAGCTGGCGAACCTCTCCCGAATCTCCGCTATCCTCTCCTTATAACAGGAGAAAGCTCATCTCAGGTCCAAAGTATGGAGCCTGTACTCGGTCTCTGAGGTATAATTAGGTAGAACACTGGCAGAGTTAACACCTGATTAGGTGAAACTCTGACACCACCTTCAGAAGGAATTTCAGGTGGGCGCAGGACAACCTTGTCCCTGTGGAAGACCAGATAAGGAGTCCACAGACATGATAGACACCAGGAAGGCCATCTTCCACGACAAGTGTGACAGCTTACACTTGTGCATCAGTTTGAATGGCTTGCTCATGAGCTTTTCCAGTACCAGCAGTAGATCCCACGGAGGTGGAGGTTCACACACTGGAGGTGATATGTAATCCAGGTCTTTGAAAAAGCACCCAACCACTGTCTCCTGCACCAATGTCAGCTGACCGGCCTGTGCCCGGTAAGCAGAGATGGCTGCCAGGTGCACCTAAGGGTCGATGACCGAATACCCCTTCGGACAGAGACCAAAGGTAGTCGAGAATGTTAGCCACTGAACAGGACAGAGGGTCCAGGCCCTTGCCCTTGCACCAAATGGAAAACTTTTTTCATTCAAAAGCATAATATTTCCTGGTTGATTCCCTTCAGGATGCCTCCACCACTGTGAGGACATCCTCGGGAAAGACCCAAAGCCTGGAACCATAGTTGCTCAGGTACCAGGCTGTGAGGTGCAGGGATAGAAGGTATGGATGAAATACCTTCCCCTGGTTGACTGAGATCAGATCTGGGCATGCTGGAAGCTGCTCTGGGGGCCTGTTGCTGAGGCTGAGGAAATCTGGGTACCAGGTTTTCCCAGTGGGAGAACAGACTGTCGCTACCTCTGGATGGAGAGACCACTTGTGGGATGTTTTGCCTATGTGACTGAGAGCATCCGCCAGTTGGTTTGAGGCTCCTGCCATGTAGATGGCTAGGAGATCTGCCTCAGGCAGCTCACAGAGTGTCAGATGTGGAGCACTTCCCTGCATAGCAGACAGGAATGCATGCTGCCCTGTTTGTTGAGATAGTACATGGTCGTGGTATTGTCCATCTGGACTTGAACTGCTTGACCCTGGAGCTGAGGAGCAAAGCTGACATGGCCAGTCTGACTGCTCTGAGCTCCAACAGATTGATGTGAAAACAGGACTCCTGGGGGACCAGAACCTGTGGGCCCTGTTGTCCCCATGTGGGCTTCCAGCCCATGAGAGAGCATCGGTTGTGGGGCGGTCATCAGCTCAGAGGCGGACAAATGGGATCCCTTTCTGCAACGGCCTGGGATGGTCCACTATTGGAGAGCATCCCACATCTTCTGGGTCACAGTGATCAGTTGGTCAAAATGGCGTGCAACTGAGAACACTGAGCGGCTCAGCTCCCACTGGATGGGGCGCATGTGCCACCGGGCCCAATGGACTATGGAGGTGCATGCCGCCATGTAACCCAGAAGACGCAGAATGTCCCGGGCAGGGTGCAATTGCCCAACCAGTAATGACTGAGCAAAGGAGGAGAGAACCTCCGCCCTGTCCACTGGGAGCTGAGCTCTGGCTTGATGAGAGTTGAGCTCTGCCCCAATGAAGCACATCACCTGAGAAGGCATGAGCTCCAACATGGCCTCATTGATGAGGAGGCCAAAATGGGAGCAGGTCTGGAGGGCCAAGTACCCGGACCTCTCCACCTCCTGCTGGGTGGAACCTGCAAAGAGACAATTGTCGAAGTAGGGGTAAATTCTGATCCCCCCGACACCCGAGGTGGGGTGCCACCACTGCAATGCATTTGGTGAAGACCCATGGGGCTGATGACAGACCGAATGGCATGGCTTGGAACTTGTATAGGGTTCCCTCGGCTCTGAAGCAGAGGAACCACTGGTGGGCAGACAGATTGGGACATGAAAAAATGCATCCTGGAGATCCAGTGAACAGAACCACATGTTTTGCTCCTGGGATGATATGATCTGGCATAGAGTTACCATCTGGAAGGTGCGTGGCTTGAGATACTGATTCAAGTCGTGCAGATCTAGAATGAGGCATACTGCCCCCATCCACTTTGGAACCAGGAAGTACCTGAATCACGAACCCTGGGTCTGGTGGAGGATCGGCAACTCGAGCTACTATCTCTTTGAGGAGTAGGAGCTGAGCAATGTCATTTCGGAGAGCCGACTGAGTGTAGGCGGATACCCTCTCCTCCCATGAAGCGTAGGCTCAGCTTGGAGGGTACTGCTTGAATTCCAGAGGCAGTCCCTGGTTGATCACTTCTAAGACCCACTTGTCTGTGGTAACAGTGGACCAGGTGGAAAGAAAGTGGCACAGGAGTATCCAGAGCTGGTGTGACAGGAGTAGGGGTGGCAGCCCCCAACCAGTCACTGGGCAGGCTTGGAGGCAGAGGTTCCAGGGCCTTAACCTTAGCCTCCCTTACGGGCCTGGGAGGGTCCAGGCTTGGGCCAGGGGCACCAAGCTTGAGCCTACTGCTGCTGCCCATCCTTGAAAGGGGGACTACAGGGCCACAGGGGAAGAGTGCTGAAAAGGCTTCTTCTTTTTCTGCTGCTTCTTCGGACCAGAAGAACCTTTAGCAGAAGTGGTGTCCAAGGTGGCACTGGACTACTCAATGCACCAAAGGTGACCAGCCACACCCGGGCCAAAGATATCGGTGCCCAAGACAGACACATCAGCTAGTTTGTGCTGAGTATCCACCGGGAAGGAAGAGAGCCTCAGCCAAGCCCTGCGGTGAGAGGCAAATGCGACTGCCAATGAGTGGGCACATGAGTCCCTGATGTCCAAAGCTGTCTGGAGCTGTTTGGCAACAGCACAGCCTTGGTCCCAGACCTGCTTGACCATGGTCTGCAAGTCCGCAGGGAGATGTGGGAGGACTTCGTCCAAGGACCCCTAGAGGGCAAGGGAGAAGTGTGCCATGATGACAGCCGAGCTTGCCTGATGGAAGCCTAAAGACGAGGCCACAGAGACCTTCCGAGCAGAGTGATCCAAATACTTAGATTCCTTCTTAGGAGGTCTGTCGGTAGCGGCAGAACTACCAGTATGCCTGAACACAGAGGCAGTCACAAGGCTCCTGGCTGAAGGGTGCTCTGTGAATCCTGCAAGGGACCCCATGGGCACCGCATACTTGCAAGCCATATGGGCAGACAGAGCTGGACAGGAGGCAGGGTACTACCAAAGTTCTAAGGCCAGGCCAACAATGGCCTCGGCCACAGGAAAGGCTTCCGTCGGGGCATCCCCTCTCTTGAGGATGTCAGTGAGAGGGTACTCCACCTTTTTCTGGACAGGCTCCAGAGATGAGGTGAAGAATGCCCTGAAAGGGCGAAGGACCTTCCTCAGTCTCTAGCCCACCAGCCAATTCATCATCTCAATTATGAGAATGGAGGCCAGTTTCATCCGAATCCAAGGAATCTGGATGCAGCAGTCAACCGACCATATCACCCTCAACTCCCCAAGGGCGGTCAGGAGTGACAGTGACTAAGAGATGCCGGGGAAACCCGGTTTCTGGTCTAGCTTCCTTAGAAGGAGCCCCTCCCACAGGCTGCTTGGGTGGCAATTCCACCAGAATCGGTGGAGAGATTGGTTTTAACCGAACCAGAGTTTTGCTGGCTCCACGGACAGAGGAACCGACTTAACTGGCTGCAGAGAGTTGGCTTTGGCTTGGGAGGTGAAAGCAAAGTAATGACCGAGATAGGAGACGGGAAGGCTTGTGCCCAGTCAAAATCAGCTGTTGCCACATGAGGTCCTCGTAGTGCTGACGGAGTTTCCGCTGGAGCTGCTCCTCATCCGAGGAGAACGAGGACAATCGATGGTGTTGCCTCTTATGGCCTTTCCTCAGCCTTTCAGTCGAGGGGATCTGAGACCTCAATCGAGATTGGGTGGGCCAACTTGGTTGCTCGTGAGACACCGGTGAGACCAGTGACTTCCAGGGTCAGGGACCACTTCCTCGGTGGGATTCCCAGCAAGCTGTGTCTCCTAGTCAGGAAGCAAGAACCGAGTCCGAGAGAGAGTCATCGACAAAGGGTCAATTGGGTTTAGAATTATCTCAATGTTGCCGATTGACACTTTGGTCGACTGGCCAGATGGCAAAGCTGAGAAGCCAGCTGCTGAAGAGGCGATTTCGACTGAGGTTGACATGGCCGGCTCCTGGGACTGAGATTTCTCCCAATCCCAAGAGCATCTCCGTTGAGATGAAGACTGTCCCGGGGTCCTTCTCCTGCTTAAGGGACCGAGAGGAGTGCTTGCCCGCAGGACTCTCACCCTTAGTCAAGAGAGAGTGGCACAGCTCTCAGAAGGTACCCGTGAAGGTGGAGCCCAGGTTGAGCTGAACGAAGAAGCTCTGAGAGGAAGATTCCGTGGAACAAGCCGCTTCCTCCTTGAAGGCATGCATGCGTTCCAACTGCTTGGCGGATCCAGCCGCCACGGAAACGGACTACAGGGCCTCCTTGGATTTCACTGGCAGGTTCTGTTTTTCGGGCCTCCCCAGGTTAAGGCATGTGAGATGGTTGTCGAGGACGTTGGGTTGGAACTCAAGGCAAAACCCTCACATCATGGCATCAGTGCTAACACCCAAACAACAAACACACGCGGCATGTGGGTTGATGCGCAACATGTTCTGGCCACATGAACACTGGCAAAATTCAGGGGAAGACTTGTCTTCCATGATAGAAGAAAAATAATCACAATCACTAATGCGAACAAGGTGAATTTTCAAGATAACTGAAGTTTCTGAAGCCAGGGCCTATAAAATGCGAAAGCACGAAGGAGGCAACCTGAATCTTCCAGCGGAAAGGAAGATCTGGCATCATGGGGCAGAGGTGAGGGTTATACCACCCAGGTGGGTGGGAGGAGCCAGCTTGAAGAATTTCCGGCTGATGGAAAGGGACTCTGCCAATAAGTGTGGATGAACAACACAGCCATGATCCTAGAAAGATACTGTAGATTTTAAGCATATCTCTCTAAACACAACCCAGATGGGTTAGTAAATCTCTGAGTGAAAACAATTGGCTCTATAGACTGCTCTAACTAGGGACTACAGGAGCTTATTTAGCAATCCGGTACTTAATTGCAGAAGCAGCAGACAGGACAAGGATGTCATTGCTCACTGACAGGGACAGAAACACTTTTACTCTTTCTTCAGTTTTCAGTTACTGCACAGCACACTAACAGATGCTGATTTGAAGAAAACCACAAAACCAAACAGCATGATATTTTCAGGAAACACTATTCATGACACAGGGAAGTGAATTCAAGCTTTTTATGAAATAGGTGTGCATTTGATCTTTAAGGTCATCTGATATGACTACCCCAGGTCCCTTTCCATTTTTGTTGTTGTTAGTACCTCCCCCCATTGTATACTCGTCACCTTATAAATACTGTATCCGTTACACTCTCTATAATGAGAAAAAAACATTGTTTTTCTGTATTGTTGTCTTACGTAATAATGTTTATTATAAAATGGAAAGGAGAGATCCCGGAAGCTGACTGGCTGAAGCAGACTTTGACCTGTGATGCTATCTCACAATATCATCACTGTCCAAAACTGATTACCAAGATCAGCAATTTACAAGCACTTATGGGCCATTTTATAATTGCAATAATACTACTCCAGGTATGGTATATCATGGGATGTTATCATGCATGAGGCACTCACGCCTGTGGCCTCGCGGCCTGCTAAATGCACCCAATGCCTGATGATATCTCATGATATACCACACCTGTTGTGTATTATTGCTTAATGATTGTTTACTTGCTCTTCCTGCCGTTGTACATCCCCCACCCCCGACACTCCTGAAAAGCGAGTTGTTTCTCAGCTCATGTTGTCTTTCCTGGTGATACGCTTTGTAAATAAAAATAATAAAAGACCTAGACAGGATATGTGTAAGCAAGACATCCTTCTGAACTGAATGGTAGATATTACCAAGTGGTAGGCTACCTAAGAGGCATTGATGACACCCTTGTCTGGTGCCCAGCTGTTCTATACCTTAACACCTATGTCAAAGCTGTTCCATATTTGTTCCCATACAGGTAGCTTGGAGAGGATACAGGCAGACCTGAAGTGACCAAGAAGTGCATGCAATATGCAGACAAACTGCACCAGAATTAGATACTGCACCATGCAAGGCAGAGGATGGATACCCACAGGATATACATGGATGAGCCACCCACGGAAGGATTCAGAAGAGTCATGCAACCTGCAGACCTCAACCAGAAAGAAGAACCACCTGGAGGTTGGCTCCTCAGAGGATGAAGGATAAAATGAAGAACTTAAAATCCCAAGAATTCCCCCAAACATGAAAAATAGGTGGAGACAAGGATGAGGACATCCTACAGGGTAACCTTGCCAAACCACAGCATGCTCCAGATCATGTAACTGGGGCTGGACGACAGTCAGTGAAGAACCCGCGGGGCAGTCCCCAAGAGAGCCACACCTGCAGATGAAGAAACTCCATAGTCAGGGCCCCGTGTTTTCTGCGATTCTGCAGTTGCAGCAGTGGCTGCAGAAATCAGGGCTAACCGCAGAATCAGTGCTTGCCGCGGAAATCAGGAAAACTAGCCAAACAGTCACAGAAATGCTAGCTATGCTATGCAATCACACAAGGCAAGGGCATAGCTACTGATATGTTAAATATGCCATGGCATACATGCTCATTAGAGGGGGCAGCAAACTGATGTCATCTGCTACAAAGCCAAAAACTAGTGGTCGTATGGCATCTTGACTCGTGTTGACTCCTGTTACATAACTCTGTCCAGCCAGTATTGGAGGTGGGGTGGGGAGACTGATGCAAGAGTAGCACAGCTTATGGTATGTTGCTGTGTAGGTGTAGGTGCGGCTAGCTCAGCCATGTTACTTTTTCATTGTGAGGCTGCTCGAGTTGCACACTGAATCCTTGGAAGATGAATTTGGAAGGAAGAACTGGAAGGCAAGCTGTAGTCAAGAAGTGAGAAGATTCAGTGGTGCACGTGAAGGTGGAATCAATCTCGGTGTGGTGACAGGTATCGAAGGAGGAGCTGACTGCAGAAATACAGGGCTGGTAGCAGACTGAGCAGAGGACTCGGCCCCTACTGGTGGACATCGATCACAGTTCTGATTTGTAGGCCACAGATCTATACCTGAAAGTGTGAGTAATTTCTTGGAAGATTTGAACCTACAGCCTAAGTGGTGACATCAAGCTCAATTCTTAAGGAGGTCAAGTTGTCCAGCTGTAGCAGAGTTGGGGACCAGGGTATACTAGCACTGGAGCAAGCAGGTATGGAAAAAAAATCTGAATGGAGAGTTTGATTGCTGCTATACATGAAGTGAAATGAGGGTCACTGCGAAGAACACCACAACCTCAAGCTGCAAGAAGAGAACATGTTAACCAAGGTTACTCCAGCTTAATAAGAATGACCTGCTTGAAATTTTTAGTGTATCCCCCAAAAGAAAAATTAGGAGTCAACAAATCCTACAGACAATGCAAGTTATACCCTCCTTCACTGTTATAGGAAGACAACCCCCACCCCACCCCAAAAAAAACCAAAAAACACAGATTTGCATTCTGTACTCAACATGTTTGTTGCAAGGCAGTTGGGGGTATTCCTAGTTTTAAAAAATTATAATCTAAAAGAACACTAATCAAGATCAGAAAAAAAAATGGCTTTCAAGTTGTGGTCTCTCTTTCTATCTGCTAACTGTAAATATAATCCAGAAGAAATCCAAGCAGGTTTCGCTTTCTGTGTAGTTTTAGCTAAGTGTGTATTTCCTTCTCTGATTATAACCTAGGAGAACAGTAAAGGCCACCAATTTCCAGAAGAAGAACAGATGAGCCTTCAAATTCAGAGTGGGAAGGAAAATTCATTAAAAGAGAACACTGATGCCCATGGCTGCACCAGGTTCGGGTTGTTGCAGTTTAATATTTGTGATAAGAAGACTACATACTGTAAAATGACCTGCTGTTCCACTTTCAGTGTAGCAGAGTGGTTGCACGAAGGCAGTCAAAGGATTAACTAAGACTTAAACCAACTGAAGGCATGCTGTTTAACCACAATTTATCTGCCACAGAATCAGCAGATGTTCTGCCGCAGAAAGTATGCGGTCCTGCCGCAGAACGTAGGTCCACTCTGCTGCAGTAAACACGGGGTTCTGCCCATAGTGAGCAGATCAGCAGAGGTAAAAGGGTGTGATGTGGCAAGTGGAAAGCCATGAGGGAAAAATAACAAAGTCGTCTGTGTGAGTAAAATTGTGTGAACTGCATGTAAATCATGCCACAAAATAGTGCATGATTGTTTGCAATATGACACGTGTTTGCAAGAAAAGAATTGCAAATTGCGTAAAAACTACTTTGATGACAGGAGATGGGAAAGGTGCCAACTATGTGGTGCTAAAGGCAAAAAATAAAGGTCCGTGTGTGAGAAACAACACAATATGTGTGAAAAAAGGATGAACATTACGTGAAAATACAGACTACATGACTAAGCAAGCCCGCATGAAAAATACACAGACTTGCATGGAATACACAGATAAGTGAGACAGCACATGCTTGGAAAATCATAAATTGCATAAAAGAGCAGGTTTGTGTGACAGTACACAGACTTGCTTGAAGATCAGGCAAGCTGTACTAGATGAGAATAATGCATATTGTGTGATAAAACAAAAACTGCGTGAAATTAAGCTAGAAACTAATCACCAAGGCCAACAGTGATGTCGGCACCAAAGCAGGTGGATTTAGCAACATCGGTCAGCAGTAATGCTGGCACCAAGGCAGGCAGTGAAGTCAGCACAGAGGCTATTACCAATGTCAGCACAGAGTCTGGCAACCGATTGCAGCAAGGTCAGTAGCAATGCTGGCACTGAGGCTGGCAATGAGGTTGGCGCCAAAGCCAGCAGCCGATAACAAGGATGGCAGTGATTTTTGGTACAGAGGCAGGCAGCAATGCTGACATCAAGGCCAGCAACAATGTCTGGACCAAGGATGGCAGTGAGGTAGGCACTGAAGATAGCAGTAATGCCAGCAAAGTACAGCAACAATGCCGGCACTGAGGACAGCAGTGACACCAGCACAGAGGATAGCAGTGATGCTGGCACCGAAGGCAGCAACATACTGGCACCAAGAATGGTAGCAATGCTGGTACCAGGAACTGCAGTGATGCCAGCATTGAGGATGGCCTGGACATTGGTATTGAGGCCAGCAACAATAATACTGCAGAGGTTGGTAGCGATGCTGGTACAGAGAAACCCCACTGTTAAGTCCTTGTCAGAGAAAAATCTGCTGAAGGCAAGTCTGTTTGATAACAGTTGGCCCAGCACTTGGAGCAGATGGCACTGAGGGATGGCAGTGATGGAATCTGTAAAAACAGACTTGATGCTTTCTAGAGAAACTGAGTCAGATGTGAGATTGTCCAAGAACTGAGTCTAGGTGGCAAATGCCCAGAGGGACCCAATGCCATAGTTCATAATCAAACTGCTTATAGAGAGACCCCAAAGGCAGCCAGTGTGAGCGGAAAATGAGGTACTGGCACTGCTGCATGAAGAGGCCAGTAATGGATTCTCCACCATTCAGAGTGATGGTGGGGGGTGCAGACATCAGCCATACACTACACAGAGATAATGACCTTAAGGCACAGTTTCATGAACCAGACCATGGACCTGTGACATTGCATCCTTTATGCGATGATAAGGACATGCAACCCTGGGAATCAGACACTGTGGTTAAGCAGGGCTGGGAACGTAACTATTTACAACTCCGGGAGGACTGGCTAGCTTTCCAAGCATGAGGCTGTCCAGTACTGAAACACTAGCCCATGAAGGACTGGTGGTCTAATAACAGATTCACTGCTGAAGCAACTGGCTTTTACAGGTACCCTACCTGACATAATAACAACTCAACTGGCTGTTGAACGAGGTGGAGCTGAGAAAACTTTTAGTTCGGTGACAAAAACTGTGACAAGATCGAGAAAAGGTAAATAAATCATGTAATCTTTTTTATTTTTATTTATTTTATTCTTTGGTAACCGAGTAAGGCCCACTAGGCACAAGTGCCCTGTTCTGGGGGCAACCTGGGAGCACTCTTGTCGGATTAAGTGACTTGCTCAGAGTCACAGTATACAAGTGGAGGTTGTGGGAATCAAACCCTGGTCTGTTGGATGTACCAAGGTCATTCACAGCTCCTTACTCTAACCTCTAGGCTATACTGCCAGCCCATGTCTGTGCCAAGAAAGAAAAAATATACTGTAAAAAATAAACCAGAAACTCGGAGGCCTACTTGGATAAAACCAGAGGTTCTGTGGATCCCCCAATGTGCATGCTCTTAACAGTAGGGGGCAAAAGGAACCAAAGCAGTTGGGGTGGGCACCACTACTTATGCTGTTGGTGCTTGTGCATGCTGTGTGCTTGCCCCAAAAGCCCCAACTCCTGAGGGGTCCTGGTGCCTCTGTCCCCAAGACCAAAGAATTTGGCTCTACAGAAAAGACTGAGTCTTGAAAGATGATGAGATTAATGTACAGTTCATGTGGCGAACATGTTACGTATGCTTTCTGTTCCATGTCAATTTGCATTATTGACAAATCAGAAATATAAAAACTTCACAATAAATTAATGACCTAAACTTTATGAATGCTGGGGTATACTGTATATTACATGAATCTGTAAGAATGATTTTAAACAGTAGGAGCTGGACTTTCAGACACTTGTGCCCTGCATGCATCTGGTGGGATTTGCACCAGCATTTAAAAATGGAAGCCTGTGAAAGTTCCACCTGTGCTGGATCTGAAGTACACGTGGGATGCTGATGGGGCCATAAGCGTGAGACCAGCCTCTGCCATACAGCAGGCTGGGCTGAAACAACCCATCTGATCTGCTGAAAATAAAAGCAAGTTTGCTTGGCAGCTTATGAACTGAACAACCAGGGAGATGTGTCTACACCTATCCATTTGAATGTCTGGTCCAAGATGTTAATGTAAGGGTGGTACAGGATTCATATAAAAAAGGTGCAGATGAGACTCTCTCCGTTAAGCTTCTCTGACTCATTCTGTTGTAGCTCTTTGGTAGAAAAAGGACTAGAAAAGAATTATCTGCGCAATAAATAATCTAATGACTATGATTTATCTGGTCATTAAAAGAGTGCGCTAATTACAACTATTATGTAGTTGTCAACAAATGATCAGAGTTTGCAGTTATACAGCAACTATCATTATAGCTGTTTAGTAACAATGCATGGGCACATCAGAATCAAGCATTATGGTGCATCTTAAAATTAAATGCTTTTAAAAATGTGGTTAATACAAACTGCAGTTGTGTCAGGTAGCCATTTCCATGCTGGAAAACTATTTGTTGTTGCACTGTCAGGGGCTCAGAACGTTGTAAACTCTCCTTGGAAGATCGTGGGTTCTAGTACCATGCACATAACTTGGACTACTACACTAACTTTTTTTTTTTCTTCTCTCTTTTAGATATTTTCCCTGAAGAACACCTAAGGTCGAAAAGTAGATTTTTAACTCTATTTTCCATTTTCAGTGTGCATTTAATATAACCATTTTGTTTTGCTTTACTACCCAATACTGACACTGTGCTGCACCACTGAGCTGCCATTCTTCCAATGAGATGTTAAACTGAGGTCCCTTCTGTCCATCTCGGGTTGCTCTCCAGGTGGAATTTAAAGATTCCATGGCACTTATTATAGGAAAGCAGGGGCATTTTCCCTGGTGTCATGGCCAACATTCCCCTGTCAATAGAACAGGTCCATGTAGCTCATCCACTGCACACATCAGGAAACAAGCCATCATAGCTCAGTGTGCCTTTCCTGACCCAAAATTACAAATAAAAAATATCGGTTTGCAGCAGGCATGACATGGAATTCCACAACATGCCATTGTGGCCGTGGAAAATACTCCTTCTACAGTTTGGGCCAACTGGTTGAAATATTAAAAGTATATGAAATGGTGGTGGATGTAGTCTACCTGCACTTCAGCATGGTATTTGACACTATACCACATGGAAAACACATGGAAAGTAGTAGTACAATATGGGGTCCGTAAAGTGTACAGCTGGTGGACAGTTTATTTATTATACTGAAAGGCATGTCAGCAGAAGTTGCCCATTTTCACAGAGCGTCCAGTTTAGACAAACAAAGCAAGAGAGTTACAGTGAACAACAGAACAAAGCAGGTGTACAAACAGCCAGATAACATAAGATTAAGGGCAAACACCAGGAACAATAGATTAAATACAGATAACAATAAGTCAAATCAGATCAGTCAATCAAACAAAACAAGTGCCTAGGTCAAGTAAAGTGCTAAAATGAGTGGATGCATCCACAATTGTATAGACAGGGTTAATCCAGCCACAGGAGAAAGGGAGACAGCGAATTGGCAGACAAGCAGGAAGAGGTAACAGCGATGAATGGTCACCATTCTGGATGGAGGCATGTTCTGAGTGGAGTACCTCAGGGCGTGCTGGGTCTGCTGTTCTTTAATATATTTATCAAGCGAATTGAGGTAGAAGTCCACAGCAGGTCAAAGTGTCAGATGACTCTGAACTGGCAAGATTAGTGGATACAGCAGAGAAGGGTGTACAACGAATGGGGAAAGTGCATGCATTACAAGTGTGGGCTAAGAAATGTGGCCTTAGATTTTATGTGGGGCAGTGCAAAGTACTATAGCTTGGGGGGTGAGAAAACTGGGTGGCACATATGCCATGTGCCGAAGCATTAGACAGCACAACCAAGGAAAAAGGTCAAGATGTAAGTGTGGACAGGAAGCTGAATCCAGGTAGGCGGTGCACTGCTGCAGTCAAGAAAGAAGACATATATCTTGTGAACCTGACACATTTTATTTGCTCTGACTGTATTAAGAGGTGGTACCCTCAGTGCAATGTTCTGCATCCTCATGTGTGGTGTCAGTAATTCTGTTATGCGTACCTTGGCAAAACCAATAAACATACAGTTTAAAACAAAAAGAAAGCAAACGTAATGCTGGGATGCATTGAGATGGGGTTAAGGAACAGGTTAGGGTGGTGATCCTCTCCCAGGAGTTACAAGGTCTTGGTTTAACCACACCGGGAGTACTGTGTCCACTTCTGCTCAGCACATTACAGAAAGCATACTGAAGGGATTGAGAGAGTTCAGCATAGGGTCACTAAGCCAGTTAGGATGTAGAGCTACAAGAAGAAACTGGACCTACTCAAATGATTTTGCTTAGGAAAGAAAAGGTAAGAGGGGACAGTATCATGGTTTTACAAATACTAAAGAGGATGGATAGAGTGGGGTAAACAGATATTTGATTTGATGTGACGAGTTTAAACAGAACTACAGGGCACATCTTTTGGGGGGGTAAGCATGTGGAACAGCCTACCCAGTCAGGTTCTGGAAGCTAGCACTGTTCAGGCTTTTAAAAGCAGGACAAGACAGATTATGGAGGGAGAATGGCATTGAAGATCACAGCATGAGTGGGGTAAAATTCCGGTTGTTAAGCTTGGATGTGCGTACATACTCAAATTGGGAACAACTGTAGAGAGAGGCCTACAAGACAGACTCTCAGTGCCTTCCATCATCGCAATACTATGTTACTATTCTATGCACCATACTGCAATATAATGACGCTCAAGTAATTTGGTTACATTTTGAAACCAGTAAACATTAACACATAAATATTCTCCATGGTTGTAATATGTACAATTTAGTCCCTTAATAATATATTTCTAAATAGTCAAAATAAAGCAAAACCTTTACATTTAATAATTCCCACACAGAAACTTCAATTTACCTAGAAGCAAAGCAAATATGTTAGATGTGCAACCCCCATAGCTCCTTCCACAACAGAGCCAAAGCATAACTGTAAATAACCATATTTCTCTGCATTGCCCTACTCTATCCGAGAGTAAAAATGCCTACTTATGCAAATAATAGATTTCTATTTTATACTTAGTGTCAACCTTTCTGTCCCAGATGCACATGCAAAACAAGCAAACACCAGGACTGCGTGCACACCTGGACAAATATTTGAAAAAACTACATGTCTGGGGGTGCTGTGGACCCCAAGCAAGATTGCAGCAGATTTACAGAGCTCTGCTACTTAAAGCTGCTTTAAAGTCTAAAATGAGTGTTTCTAATGAAGGCAATTGAGTTATTTTGTGACCTACCTGCAATTGATAAAGTGCCGAACAACATGGGAAACCCTAAGAAAGATACGGTATCGGGAGATGGAGCTAAATTAAAAACAGCACATAGAGCTCCCAATACGAGGGTGACTCAAGGCCGAGATCCAGACTATGAAGACAGCATGAGAGAGGAAACTATGCAAACTTTAGGTACGCCAAACTAAATCGGCTCCTCTCTTCTGTGACTGACCTCTTAAGTAAATTTGATTTACTCACCAATCAAGTGGCTAAGGTGGAAACCTCAGTGGAAATGGCTACAATGGCATCATCAGATGCCTCCAAAAGAGCTGATGTGGCTATGGGGGCCGTCTCGACCATTCTCAAGGAGAATACACATCTCCAGTCGAGAACTAAAATGCTTGAAAATCAGGTGAAGGCTCATAACTTGAGACTTCTGGGACTGCCGGAGGGGTGTGAAGCAGATCATTTGTGGATGTTCCTCCAGGACTGGCTAGTTCAACAGCTGGGGGAAGAAACCTCTCAAACAGTGAAGAAATTCCAGAAAGCCTATTGAGTTACCTCTCGAGGACGACCGGACAATCTGGAGGCCCCCTGCACAGCTGTTATTTTGATGGATGGGGTCGGCTCTAGAGACTACCTCCTAGAACTCGCCCAATGGAATAAATCATTGTTATTTGATGGCCAGCAAATACAGATGTATCCAAGCCTTTCAAATGCCACTAGGGAAAAATGGAAGAGATTAAATGGAGTGCGAGCCCTGCTGTGCGAAATGGAGGTGCCTCACCGCATGGTCTTCCTGGCCCATATCAGAATAGTGCATCGGGGTAAAGTTTATCTTTTCTCAGAGACTCAGAAATGGTGTCACCGTAATGCTCCAGCCCAAACCCGAGATCAGGATGAAGAGGATGCTACATCAGATGAGGACTTTTCCTGAACTTTTTAAATGTGGTATTTTTGTTGGTGAAAAGATAAATACCTCCATTGATATGAGGTTTGGGGCTGGGGAGGTATTTAAGTGCCCTGTGGTAAGCTCTGTTAAAATTTTTTGGCCCGTTGGTATGTATATAACTACTGTTGGATAACTAAGAAAGCAGGGACATTTGGGGTAAGGGGTTATTTCCTTTCCCTACAGCATTTTACTATTACTATGGACATAAGTTTTATTACATGTACAGTATATAATTACCTGCCTCGGTATTGTTTTAAGTGCCTAGTTAAGATAAGGGACATTGTTGCATATAGTCACAATCTGACAAATCAGCTAATGTCTTGCTATGTAGCTCATTGGAAAATAGTAGCAGATGTTTTGTCTGCCTTATATTTGCTGTTTAGCACCATAAAGTGCTTATTCTTTGGTTTTACATGGTGGAGCTCTCACCCACTTACTGTTAGTTGAATACTTCACTTACAGACTTTGTAACATTTTTGTTCTTGAACCATACAGCTCACAGACTACTATACAGCTACTAAAAACATAATTTGATACAATTATTAGTTTTCCCTCAATATGATGTATCTTTAACATTTAATGGATAAACTGGATTTATTAAGAGGAGTGGCGCCCTCTCGGTTTGAATTTCTATTTGTAAAATTAAATGTCGGATTGTAACCATGTTTGATTTACAAAATAATAAACAATGTTCAAAACAAAAAAAGAAATAACTACATGTCTTTGTTAAATACATCAGAAACTATGTAAAATTTGTAATAAAAATATAGCATACACTTGATGACTGAAAGTGAGCACCACTGAACTTTCTTCCAGCGACTGCAGATGAGCCAGTGATTGACACGCTTAACCAGCTCTGCCAAGTGATCTGGATCCGACTTCATAATCTGATCAAATTCTGCAAACTAAATGGACAAAAAGCACAGTGCTTTACGAAGATCTGTTTGAAAGGTATATACCCTGCAGGGCAGGAAAAATGTCAGGCCTCCCTCCACCCACCTCCACACAAAAAAATACATAAGAATAGACACCTGTGAATTTTCTGATAAAAAATCATATTCATATAACATACATATGTAGGTAAGATGTACACAGTAGATGGCATGCTCGTCTCCAAGACTGAAAAATCAGAAGCCTGTAGGTTCCAGCTCCACAGTACTTGGATAATACCATAACTGGCCCTGTAGTGCAGTGCGAGGGGAGCACGTGGGGTCTAGCTCCACACCAAGTACTTGGAATAATACCATAACTGACACTACAGTGCAGTGCGATGTTGAGCCCGTGGGTTCTAGCTCCACACTAGGTACTTGGGATAATACCCATAACTGACACTGTAGTGCAGTGCGGGGAGCCCATGGGTTCTAGTTCCACACCAGGTACTTGGGATAATACCTGCAACTGACATTATAGTGCAGTCGAGGGGGCCGTGGGTTCTAGCTCCACACCAGGTACTTGAGATAATACCTGCAACTGACACTGTAGTAAAAGTAGAGGGAGCCTGCAGGTTCTGCTCCACCAGGTACTTGGGATAACCTGCAACTGACACTGTAGTGCAGTGCAGGGGGAGCCTGTGGGTTCTAGCTCCACACCAGGTACTTGGGATAATACCTGCAACTGACACTGTAGTGCAGTACGAGGGGAGCCCGTGGGTTCTAGTTCACACCAAGTACTTGGTATAATACTCATAACTGACACTGTAGTGCAGTGTGAGGGGGAGCCTGTGGGTTCTAGCTCCACACCAGGTACTTGGGATAATACCTGCAACTAACACTGTAGTGCAGTGCGAGGGGAGCCCGTGGGTTCTAGCTCCACACCAAGCACTTGGGATAATACTCATAACTGACACTGTAGAACAGTAGGGAGAGCCCATGGGTTCTAGTTCCACACCAGGTACTTGGGATAATACCTGCAACTGACATTATAGTGCAGTGCGAGGGGGGAGCCCGTGGGTTCTAGCTCCACACCAGGTACTTGGGATACTACCTGCAACTGACACTGTAGTGCAGTGCGAGGGGAGCCTGCAGGTTCTAGCTCCACACCAGGTACTTGGGATAATACCTGCAACTGACACTGTAGTGCAGTGCAGGGGTAGCCTGTGGGTTCTAGCTCCACACCAGGTACTTGGATAATACCTGCAACTGACACTGTAGTGCAAGTGCGAGGGGAGCCCGTGGGTTCTAGTTCCACACCAAGTACTTGGGATAATACTCATAACTGACACTGTAGTGCAGTGTGAGGGGGGAGCCTGTGGGTTCTAGCTCCACACCAGGTACTTGGGATAATACCTGCAACTGACACTGTAGTGCAGTGCAAGGGGGAGCCCGTGGGTTCTAGCTCCACACCAAGCACTTGGGATAATACTCATAACTGACACTGTAGTGCAGTGCGAGGGGGGAGCCTGTGGTTTCTAGCTCCACATCAGGTACTTGGGATAATACCTGCAACTGACATTATAGTGCAGTGAGAGGGGGGGAGCCCGTGGGTTCTAGCTCCACACCAGGTACTTGGGATAATACCTGCAACTGACACTGTAGTGCAGTGCGAGGGAAGCCTGCAGGTTCTAGCTCCACACCAGGTACTTGGGATAATACCTGCAACTGACACTGTAGTGCAGTGCGAGGGGTAGCCTGTGGTTCTAGCTCCACACAGGTACTTGGGATAATACCTGCAACTGACACTGTAGTGCAGTGCGAGGGAGCCCGTGGGTTCTAGTTCCACACCAAGTACTTGGGATAATACTCATAACTGACACTGTAGTGCAGTGTGAGGGGGGAGCCTGTGGGTTCTAGCTCCACACCAGGTACTTGGGATAATACCTGCAACTGACACTGTAGTGCAGTGCAAGGGGGAGCCCGTGGGTTCTAGCTCCACACCAAGCACTTGGGATAATACTCATAACTGACACTGTAGTGCAGTGCGAGGGGGGGAGCCTGTGGTTTCTAGCTCCACATCAGGTACTTGGGATAATACCTGTAACTGACATTATAGTGCAGTGTGAGGGTGGAGCCCGTGGGTTCTAGCTCCACACCAGATACTTGGGATAATACCTGCAACTGACACTGTAGTGCAGTGCGAGGGGGAGCCCGTGGGTCCTAGCTCCACACTAGGTACTTGGAACAATACCTGCAACTGACACTATAGTGCAGTGTGAGGGGGGAGCCTGTGATTTCTAGCTCCACACCAGGTACTTGGGATAATACCTGCAACTGACATTATAGTGCAGTGTGAGGGGAGGCCCGTGGGTTCTAGCTCACAGCAGGTACCAGGGTAATACACCTCAACTGACACTGTAGTGCACTGTGAGGGGCTTGCTGCCCTGCTGTATAATCGTCCTTCGGATAAGATGTTATACTGAGATCCTTTCTGCCCATCTCTGGTCACTGTCCAGGTGGAAGTTAACGATCAAGTTCCCAGATTTAGTGTACAAATCACGGACTCCATCAAGCAATGTCCATATATTCCAGTGTTTTATTAACTTAAATAGTAACAAAACAGTTTGACAGTTCTTTTAGCTAGCAAAAATCCATTCAATTCACTAATGTGATCACTACCCTATTTGGAATTTTGGAAGTTAAAGATCCATGGAACTTACCAATGAAGAAAAGGGTTTCCTTGATGACATAGCCAACAATAATCTGTCAATAAAATAGGTCCATGAATCTCACCCCCCAGGACCACTGAGATCAAATATATATAAAAATCAAAGGGAAGGCCATGTGACATTGATGTTTTCTGTCTTGTACTTGCGTGATGTTAGTGGCGCAGAGTAACTTGCATATGGCAACTGGCAGTCTCAGAAATACCATGTGATGTCCCCTCTGCCACAAACGTGCTCTGCAGGTCAGGCCTTCTGCTCCCACAGTGCCAACCTTGAAGCACAATAGTGTGAACAGGAGACAAACAGAGTAACCCTCCTGTTTGTTTTGGGTCCAAATCACCTACTAGCCTCAAGTCCTGGGGGTCAAATGTGAACCTTTAGCTAGCACACCCAGTTTACAGGCTCAGATATATATTCTTTTCGGGGAAATGCAATACAATCTTTCACCAAGTGGCACCCAGTCAGGTTCCCTAAATGTACCCTTAAGACTCAAATGAGACCTAGGTATATTCTTACCTTTAGCAAAATAGTAACATGCCTTTTTTGAGCTCTTAACAGCTCTCAGAAATAGTAACACTTTTCCAGCATTCACATGCAAATGAAACTGAGAAGCCACAGGAAGAAATTCAAGGAAAATAGTGTTTACTAAAATTTAAAATAGATAAAATGCCAAACACAGAACATATAACCTGAATACTTACAGGCAACAAAAATAATTGGGAAATTACAGAACAAACCAAATGTCTGCAAATACTTAAAAGTTCCAGCTGAATTATATCTTTCTGAAGTTCCTAGTCATCAGTTCAGAGACTAAGTGTGTCTTTGATATTTCAGAGAGAGCATCTCCCCCAACTTCTCAGCTGCAGGCAATGTTCAAAAGTAATTTGTCTCCACCTCTTGGTGATGTCGCAGCACCCATGTCACTGTTAGATCCTGCCATAAACCCACATTCCCAGGACAAACCATCCACAATGATGTGGACATCTGCAATTATCAATTTTTTTAAAATATGACAGTCTTTCATCAAAAGCATTTCCTTTGATGTCTCTCTGCTGGTTTCCTGTTTTGCAAGAATGATTTCAGTTTTATGACTTTTAACAAGATTCTGTTAAAAAGTTGTCTCTTCCTTCAGGATCATAAAATTCATAATAGTTTTAGCTTCAAAAGGGATATTTTACAATGTCTTATCACCTGGCATTTGGCAGGAAGCCCGATGTAAGACATAACAGGAAAACTTTAATTAGTTTTCCCCCACTGTCCAGCTTTCTGACAGCCTGTGGCTTCAGTCACACTGACACCTCTGGGGTCAAAGGTCACTTGTTACACTGGCTGTTTTCTTTCCTAAGCAGGCATTCATGTACCATATGTTTATATCACAATTTATAAATATAATAATCAGCAGGTGGCAGAGCATCACATCCTCTAGTATTACATATTGTATATTCTATCACTATTATATTTATTTGAAACATAGAAACATAGAATTTGATGGCAGATAAGGATCGCTTGGCCCACCTAGGCTGCCCATTTCCCTACCTAATGGATAAGCTGCAGATTCTAGTTGACCAGCAGCTTACTTCCTTCTACCCCCTCACTAGAATTGCTTTGTGTCTGTCCCATGCATTCTGGAATTCTCCCACTGTTCTTGACTCTACAACATCCTCAGAAAGGCTGTTCCATGCATCCACAACCCTCTCCATGAAAAAAATGCTTTCTAACAATACCTCTGAGCAGCCCCCCCCCCTCCCAATCTTCAAATTTTGTCCCCTTGTTCTTGCACATCTCTTTTTCAGAAAGATGCTACCCTCTTGGACTTTGTTAATTCCCTTGAGGTACTTGAAAGTTTCTGTCATGTCCCCCCTCTCCCTCCTTTCCTTGAGGGTATATATATTAAGCTGCTTTAGTCTCTCTTCATATGTCTTCTGGTGCAGACCCTGCACCATTTTGGTTGCCCTCCTCTGAACAGCCTCCACTCTGTCTATGTCTTTGCAGAGATGGGGTCTCCAGAACTGCATGCAGTACTCCAGATGGGGTCTCACCAACTGTCTGTACAGAGGGATAACAACTTCCTGTTTTCTACTGGTGATGCCTCTCCCTATGCATCCCAGTACCCAGTATCCCCCCAGCCCTCCTTACTGCCTTCTCATATTGCTTGCCCACCTTAAGGTCATCTGATATAATTACTCCCAGGTCCTTTTCAATTTTTGTTGTTGTTAGTATCTCACTCCCCACTGTGTACTCTTCCCCAGGGTTTTTGTTTCCCAGGTGCACTACCTTGCACTTCTTCACACCGAATCTAAGCTGCCATACATCTGACCATTCCTCCAACCTTGCCAAGTCCCTTTTCATCATTTCCACCCCACCTGTATCAACCCCGTTGCAGATGTTTGTGGCGTCTGTTAAGAGACATATTTTTCCTTCCAGGTACTCTCCAATGTCACTTATAAAAACATTAAAGAGGACTGATCCCAGTACTGAACCCTGTGTTACCCCACTAGTTACCCTCCTTTCTTCACTGTTAACTCCGTTTACTATTACCATTTGCATCCTGCTGTCCAGCCAATTTTTTTTATGTAGCCTACCACATTGGGACCCACTCCAAGACTGGCTAACTTATATATTAATCTTTTGTGTGGGACTGTGTCAAATGCCTTGCTAAAATCTAGGTAGGCTATATCCATTTGTTTTATTTATTTATTTTATTTAAAAGTTGGTGACGAGGAAAGGCACACTGAGCAAAGCTCATTGCCAGGTGTGAGCTGGGGGTACAATGGGCGGGGGGTGATACAACAAAAGGTATAAATGTAAAACAAAAATTGTCAATGCAACAAACGTGCAAGTACAGTAATCAGAAACAGGGGTAAACCCCAAGCATGGAATAACAATATGAAAGGGCATACATAGGAGGCCAGAACTAGCAGGGGCATGAAATCTCAGGGGTAGAGCTGGGGTTTGCTAAGCTGGTGGCGGGAGGTGAGAAGGGGATGAGGAGGAGTGGCATGAGCAGTTGGAGCCTGGAAGGAGACGTAGAAGTGAATTTAAGGACGTGAGCGAGGGAGAGTGAGCAGCATTCCAGGGCAGCTGACTCCAGAGAGAGGGGAGGCGATAGGAAAAAAGCAGACTGCCTTGCCCCAGTGTGAGGGTGGGGGAGGGAGAAAGAATGAGTATCCCTGGAACGAAGGGAGTACGTAGAAGGGAGTGCAGGCAACAGGAGGAAGGAGAGACACGAGGGAAGTGTCCTGAACCAGTATTTAAAATGAGTGAGAGGTAATGGGTCCACGCTTATAGGATAGTGGTGTGATGAAAACAGAGAAGTAGAGACAGTGGTGAGTGGGGAGGGAGGGGCACAGTGACAGAAGGAATTTAGGAGTATCAAGTCTAGAGACAGAAGTCGCGAGGGCAGATGTTTAAACAACGTTGGCATAATCCATAATGGGTAGTACTGTTTTTGTGACAAGATCACAATGGGTAGCTAAGAGAAGGCAATCTCTGTGGCAATAAAGGATGCCAAGTTTTGGACAAAGTTTAGTGCAGGTGGCATTAATATGGGAAGATAACTCCAGATTACTGTCAAGCCAGACCCCTAAGTATCTGAAAGTATGGACCATCTCTAAGGAGGAGCCATACAAGGTGACGAAAGTAGTGGAGGACTGGAATCTAGGCAGCCTCTGCCTGGAGCCAAAGGTCACTGACACGGTTTTAATTTTAGCTGGTTATTCTGCAACCACTATTGCACTTTATCAAAGTCATGCTGTAGGGCGGTAAATACATCATCAGAGCGAGGGCCCAGAAGTGTAGATCACGGTATCACCAATGTGACATATGTATTTTGAACGCAGAGCAGATGGAGGGAAGGTCATTAAAAAGACTGACAATAGAATGGGACAGAGTATAGAGCCTTGGGGAACACTGGCTTGGATAGAAAGGTGGAGGATAATGCATCACCAACTAGGACCAATTGCTGTCTGTTGTGTAAGCCTGAGTGAACCAATTGACTGAGGATTGTGATAGCCCAGAAGAGAGGAGTTTGTGGAGAAGATGGTGGTGGGAAACTGCATCAAAGGCCTTTGCCAGGTCAACAAAGATGGCAGTGGTGACTAGGCCTTGATCCATAGCAGAGTGGATAAAGTCGGTGACGTAACAAGAGGTAATAGTCTAATGTTGTTTACTGAAGCCTGACTGGAAGGGAGAGAGTACCAGAGGATGTTAGTCCAAAAGCCTAGAGTAAACCAGAGATGATTGCATTTTGGCATGAGAGGGCAGGAGAAATGGGTCTATAATTGCTGAGAGAAGTCGGATCCCTCCTTTGTGGAGAGGTATCACTTTGTCCAGTTCCAGACCTGACAGATGGTGCAGGATTAGTGGTATAAGAGTAATAGGGGTTGGCATTGGCTTAAGCACATACACGGAGGAGCTTTGGGTGGAGACCATCTGGACTGGATTTTGCAGGATTAAGGGACATTACTGCTTGGTACACTTCAGTGGGAGAGATTGGGGGGGGGGGTAAAGCTATTTCCAGGGGGAAGGGGATGGAGACCCGTAGGGGTGGAAGTGGGATTACTAGGGAGAGTGCAGGTAGTGAAAAATCTGTTGAAAGTCTCTGCTATACAGGATGAGCTGGAGATAGTTGCACCTTCATGTTTAAGGACTAGGGGGACGAGTGTTGCAGGATGGTCTAATAAGAGAATGGATAACGTTCCAGAAGTTAGTAGGGGAGCCAGACTTTGTCTGTAGTTGGTACTTGAAATAAGTGGCTTAGACTTTGATGGATAGCCTAGGTACAGGCACCCTGTAACGATTTGTATAGCTATAGGTGTTCAGGGACATAGAGGCTTTGAAAAATATCCAGCATTTGTCTACAAACTTTGCAAAAGGATATAAGGTCAGACATGATCCACAGGTGGTGGAGATGCTTGAGTCTTGCCTTTTTAGGGGGCATGGGTATTCCAGGTCTGAGTAAGGGTGTTTGTGAAGAAGCAAAGGGCCAAGTCAATATAAGGGGCCTAAAACACAGGAGACCAGTCTGCACAGGACAGGTCTTAAAGGAGGGAGGTAGAGTCTAGTGCACGGACAGGGCGATAGCAAATATATTTCGGGGCTGATTGGGGGACAGACACTTTTCTTACACAATAGGTGATGCAATGGTCACTGAGGGCATCTGGGAGGACACCAGCAGCAGTGATACAGTTGGAGTGTGAGGAGAGTACCCAATCAAGGAGGGAGTTGTTTGGGGATTAAGATGAGTAGGCTCTGAAATAAATTGTGTAAGATTCAGGGGCTCTATTTTGTGGATGGTAGTTTTAGATGAAGAGAGAGCCAGTCTAGATTAAAATCTCAGAAAGGATGAGTTTTCCATTGTCTGTGTGGGAGGTGATGGAGGAGAGGCAAGCAATGAGTGAGTAGTAAGCCAATTTTGGGGAGGGGGTTATAAAAGCATATGTAGATAAGGATAGTGGAAGAAAGGAAAAGATAATAACAATTTTGTGTGATTTGGGAAGGGTTCATGAAACGAGATGGTCCACTGTAGAGGCTACACTGCCACTGTGTTTACCAAGATCCTGGCAGCAGAGGTTGAAATCAGGGCTAGACAGGACAGAGTCAGGAATCCTGGCTGACAGCCAGGACTTGGTGACACACAAGACATATGGAGAATGCTGGGTGACCCAAAATTTAAGGGGATCCATTTTAGATAAGAGGCTCCTGGCATTCCTGGCATACCTGTGTTATCCAAGATGCTGGAGAAATTAGTGAGTATTCAGTTAAGGGAATATCTGGACAATGCTAATCTATTAAATCCAGCTCAATCTGGATTCAGGGCCAAACACAGCACTATCACTGCATTAGCCAAGGTCACCAATGATTGGCAAACCGAACTGGATAAAAAGAACAATGTCTGTGCAGTATTCCTGGACCTGAGCAAAGCATTCGACACTGTGGACCATGAACTGCTACTCTCATCCCTACACTCCATTGGCCTAGATCCATCCTCCCTTAAGTGGTTCAGATGCCACCTCTCGGTAGATCACAGCAGGTAAAAGCTGAAGGTGACCTCTCCCCATTAAGACCACTGTCAAGAGGAGTCCCCAAGGCTCTATTCTGGGTCCTATCCTTTTGCCATTTATATAAATAAAATTGATTCAACCCTTACCAAGTCCTCAGTACATCTCTTTGCTGATGACACTGTACTGTATGTCAGCAACCCTTCACCTAAAGTTGCTCATGAAATCCTACAAGCAGAATTCTCCCTGTTACAACATCAGCTTCTCGAGAAAAAGCTTCTGCTAAATGCAAAGAAAACTAAAGCAATGATGTTCACAACCCAAAACTCCACCAACACATCCTCTTCAATCAGTCTCCCCCAGATATACTAACATACTAACATACTATTTGCCAGCAGATTAGGCCTTATGGTCTATCAAGTCTGCTCGAACCTAGATCCTTAGTTGGGTGCCGAGACCCTCCCATCCCTTGTGCTCCAGAAACCCCACTATACTTGGAGAAAATCTGGAGTATGTTGGAAATTTCAAATACCTAGGTGTGTGGATTGACAACAGACTTGACTTTACTCAGCATCTAGAACAACTGCTGAAAAAGCTTCGCCTAAGGCTTGGCCTCCTCTACAGATTAAAACCCTTCCTTAATAGAGATTCAAAGATGAGATTAGTCCAGGCCATCTTTCTATCAGTCATTGACTATGCAGACTTCCTCTATAGTCACTGCTCCACTCCCCTACCTTCAAAGTTGGATACCTTATACCATAGAGCAATAAGGTTCATTACAGACCTGCCTTATAATACTCACCATTGTTCTCTCTATGATTCAGTTGGATGGGTTTCCCTTCATGTCAGGAGGAGCAGAAATGCAGCTCTATGGATCTACAGAGCTTTATCAAAAAACTCCCAAGCTATATCCTGGACTGCTTCAACCTGACCACTCCCAGCTCCTATGCTCTAGAAGCAACAATATCATCCTGCTCAAATTGCCCAAAGTCAACACCAAAATAGGGAGGCAGCATCAGCTACTCTCTAGCCATAGCATGGAACACCTACAAAATCCCTAAAACTGTCCATTATCATTCCATTTACATCCTTCAAGCAACACTGTACAGCCTTCTTCACAGAGAAATGCAGTTGCTACCGCTAGAGATAGAATAGTCATCCCACAAAACCTTATTCCAATCACATATGGCATATTCCTTCCAGCCAGACACCGCCAGTATATGGCACCCAATATTCCTTCACCATCCTTGTACTCATTATGTGAGTGACTGTCATGCCCTCATTGTGATATATATGTATTGTACATATTGTAGATGTTAGTTTAACTTTCTCTTGCCAAGCTTTAACATGTGAATTCTCTGTATATTATTGTGTTATAAATAACATTTTCTTGTTTCTGTATGTATAACTGTCTCATAAGTATGTGATGTAATTGCTGTGCACCAACTCGAACCTTGACCTTATCAGGTCCATCTTGTAAATGAGCCTTGCTCAATGATGATCGCCTGAATAAATAAAGATTTGATTGATTGATTGATTCAGGTGGAAAAGATGAAGTCCCTTAGGCAGGACAGGGGGAGATGGAGGTCCTGGGTTAGGCTCAATGTCACCACATAAAAGTAAGAGGGAAAGTGCAAGGAGGACAAGGGCCATCCTTGTTGGGTAAACTGTTGAAAGGATGTGACATCTGCAGCGTTTGCTCACACAGCGAACAACAGAGTATCATAGTTTCTGTATTAAAGGATGCGATTTGGAGGGTCAGTTTAGGAGGGGGTGACTAGAGTGCTGGAGAGGGAGAAGTCTTTGAGATGAGGTAGCTTGTTGCCAGAGCACTGGTCAATGGGCACAGTGTATGTGAGACTGAGTAGTGCTGTGAGGAGGATAACTGATAGACACAGCTGATCCATAGTGTGAGGGGGTAGAAGGAGGTGATCCTGGGTAGTGAGTGAGAGGGTTCCTGAGTTCGTGAACCATTGAGTAAGGAAGTTATTTACAGCACTGTCAGGCTCTGCAGTGAAATCTCGAGGTTGACAGGTATGAAAAGGACAGGAAAGTTGCAGGACTGTTCTGAAATTATAAACAGCATTTGCCTGTACTGAGCCGCTGTGGAGCAAAACTCATGTGGGACTTGGGAAAGGACAAGGCAGAAGCAGTGTTTGTGGCGTATATAATTTGTAAAGAGCAGGCATCTCATTACCTAGTATGTGCAGTCTGACAAGAGCAATGTCAGAGCTGCAAGGTTCCTAACTGGCCCGATCTGGACTAAAATACTGAGCTGACTGAACTAGGAGTGGAAGCAACCACTTAAGCTACAACCAGGGTGAGAGGGACCAACAGGTTTATCTTACACAATGGTTGTCTGAAACAGTGCTGACTGGTTCAGAATTAAGTCAACAATATAAAGGAACACCAGCTTTGGGTGGGAGGTGACTGGGAGGTGGGTGTTAACTGAAAGTGGCACGTGTGAAGCAGAGCATGGCGCTGTGACAAAGCGCCACTTCTTGCAGAGTTCAAACTGGGCTGGGGTACTGTACCCAAGTACTGGGGTCTTGTCGTGCCATGTGTCAGAGGGAGGGCATCTGTCGGGGGAGTCTGACACCTGCCCTCTATATCTCTATACCCAGGATACATCTGAAACAAGCTTTCACACCACAGTGTGCCATTCCAGGTTAAAAAGAAAACAAATATGTAATTAACCATAAACATACAGTAGCCAGCTAAGTACAGTGCTCCCTCACTACAGTTAACCCCACTAGAACACATTTCTTTCATAGTGAGCACCTGTGATGACTCCCATTGTTTACTATAGTAGGCATATTAACACTTGGCTCCAGAGGGGGTGACTATAAAGTGGGGCCATTGTATTCTGGCATTCACTGCTTGACAGAATGACCTAAAAGAACTGCAGAATCTGATGCAGTGTCTTCGCTTATATACACATTTACAGAAGTGAAGACTGGCCCAGACATTTTTATTAAACACATTCAATATGAAAAAAGTTCTCCTTTAGCTGCATCACTGCTGTGTAATGCAAACAAAATAAAATTAATTCTGCATTTCCAGAAGGACATAGACAGAGTAGAAGCAGTTCAGAGAAGGGTGACAAAATGGTGCAGGAGGCTGCACCAAAAGTCATATGAAGGAGACTGGAGGATCTTAATATGTGTTCCCTGGAGGAGAGGAGAAAGGGGGATACGACAGAGACTTTCAAATACCTCAAGGGTATAAATAAGGTACAAGAGGAAGAGGTAGCATCTTAAAAAAAAAAAAAAGATGTTCAAGAACAATAGGCCATGATATGAAAACAGAGGGGTAGACACTGGGTAATGTGAGAAAGCATTTTTTCACAGAAAGGGTGATGGATCCATGGGACAGTCTCCCAGCAGAGGTGGTAGGGAATTCAAAATGCATGGACAGACATAAATGAACTCCAGCGACAGGAAAAAGAGGGCAACCATAAATCAATTAGGATCTGCAGTATATGAAATGGGTGGGGAAAACAGGCAGAATAGGTGGGCCAAGCTGTCCTTATCTGCCGTAAAATTCTATGTTTCTAATTCAACTATCAGGAAGCTGTACCTTACCTACTGTTATCCACTAAATATAAACTATTATAAATATAAATATAAAAATTTGTTGAGGAATCAAAAATGTTTAAAAGAAATTGGCTACTCAAAAAGAAAAGAAAAAAACCTTGCTGCTTACCTTGCCTGGTCTGAAAAAGACCTTAGTCAATCCAAACTTGTAATCATTTTCATTTAAGCCTAAGGCTTTGAACAGAGCCTGTAATGAAAATAATGTTAAACAGTTGTCATTTAAATTTCCATCAGAAATTCTTAAAAGCAATACTATTTTCGTTTGACTAGTTTAGTGGGCTTGAGAAGTGAAAATATTGCTTTTGCATAATTCAGGGTTTGAGTTGAGAACATCAGTACCTTGCAAAACAATCTTGGGTCCAGGCGAGTTAATTTGGCAGGCATGTACTTCTTGTACATATTGTACAGCTCATGGAATGGAGCTCGGAAGGAACCTCCTGCATCAGATCCAGCACAGATACCATACCTACAGGACAAAAAAGTATTAAAACAATGGCAAAAAGCAGAAGTCTCATTGCATGACACACTCTACAGGGGTTAGCTTAACAGCTCGATAACCTCACATAAAATAGAACAACAAGAATATTAACTATAAAACGCTCATTATTAAAAAAGAAACCTTTTTGTTTAATAATGATATTAAAGCAGCAGTATTTGTTAGTCACTGTGTAGTTTTTACTGGCAATAATATTTCTCTGAAAAAAACATAAATATACCCATTTTTCTTTTCGTTTCCTTTCCAAGGCATCAGACTGTGACATTTTTAAAGCATCCTGCTCTCATGCCACGTGCGCCATGAAAGAGTTAAATATCCTGGTACAGTGCTGTGCTGTTTACCATCAGAAACTTGTGGTAGCACCATCCTCATACAAACACAGTATGTCCACAGTATAAATGAAATATGCAAATTTAACAGGTAACGTCAACATATGAAATTTGTAAACACAGCGAGTAGCTGTTAATTACAAAATTTAGCTATAAAAGCTGTTTGAAAAATATCTGAGAAAATTAAAAAAATACACAGAATAAATCAAAGGATGTCAAATACATTTTTGGTAAAAAACCAAAACCAAAACCAAAATATAGTACATGATGAAAATTGCTGCTGACTAAAACACTGTCACTTTATGGCACACCTTCATTAATCTAACCCAAGGGGCATAAGGCCTCTTAGCTGTGCCTCATGCCTCAAGACTCTCTAGGGTTAGATTAACTGCCAGTAACCTGACCCCTAGTAATGTCTAAATATGTAAATGCAAATTAGAAATAGTAATAACAGTTACAAATGAATAAATCAAGATACAAGATGACTACAATGTGTATAAACCACAGGGATAGGAGTTTTTGCTTCAAGACTTCTATTTTTAAAAATGTCCAATTTTCATGACAATGCAAAATGTTTCTTTTATTCAATATATCATTCTCTAGGTTGACTCTTATGTGCATTTCAAAATTATACTGGGACCTAGAGAAATGCATTTTCTTCCTCATCAGCACCTGGACCTACCACCTGGCAAAGGCTGGCATCCCCAGGCCACCCAGTCTGGGAGGCCCCCAGCTAGCCCCCCTGCAGCAGGGCTACCCAAAGGGTGAGACAAAGATATACCAAGGACCCAGCCGAGGCTTACTCCTGGGATGTCATTCGGGTGGAGGTCCAGGAGCTTTATGGAGCGAGTTGCCCAAGGGTTTCTCCCTTAGGTTTCCCCCAGGAGGCACAGGCGTGCAATGACATCAGCGTAGATGGTGCACACTCCCACACCAGACCTGCAGACAGCTACCATTGCCTCTGCCCACTGCATGGTGGTCCCAACTGTTGTACACCCAGCCTCCACCAGGTGTCACTAGCATGCTGGAAAGCCACAACCCTCCCCGCTGATGCTCATCCTACCTTCCCACACTGACCCTCTGACACTCCATGCTCGTTCTTTAACACAGGTCATCAACGCCACAGGCAGTAGCACTACCACTGCACCGGCGGGCCAGCCTTTGCAGCTTTGCTTAATATAGAAAAGGAAATCAAAACAATCAAAGCAAAACAGTCTAACCGTACAACCGCATGCCCTTTAGGGACTATAACATTGCAAAACTTGCATTTAACTGGAAGAAGCCAAGATCACTTGGAAGAATTTATTTAAGAAAATTATAAACTTATCTCTTGAAACACTGATGACTGGTGGTTCTGTGTATGTTAGGAAAGAACCCATCAACCCCGTCCACAGTTTGTGGGTAATGCCTTTGATTAGACTAACAAAGGAATTTTTACAAAAGCCCCTAAAACCACCAAGGTCTCTTCATCCTTTGTAGTAGAAATGATGCCGCTTGTGCGTTACTTAATTGGTAAGGTATGAGGAGGTCGAGGAGTGCTACTGTCGGGTAGAGATTACTGACTGGCAGAGGTTATGAAATGCTATTATGAAATACAGTAAGATGACTTTGCTCTTGTAAAGTTTAAAAATGTGCATACCCCGCAGCACACAACGGCAGGGCATGCATGATGGGTGAACACCAGGCCTCAGAAGGCTGGATTTTCTATTGAAGCTTCAGAATACATTCTGCCTACTCACCATGGAAAAAGTAAGCAGTAAGACCGGATATGGTCTGTAGATATGGACCATTTTAAAATCATAGGCGGATTTAGAGGGGGGACTAAGGGTGCTATAGCTCCCCCATCATGGAGCTCCTCTGTTAGTACCACACTGTGCTGCATTCTTTATCAGTATGCATTAATGCCTCCATGAAAGCTGCCTGAGCCACACAGGTCTCAGCTGTCCTCCAGCAGAGCTGGCCTTAGCTAGGTGCAAACTGTGACCCTGCACCTTGGGGACCATGCTCATCTGTCCTCCAGCACAGCTGGCCTTAGCTAGGTGCAAACTATGACCCTGCACCTTGGGGACCATGCTCATCTGTCCTCCAGCAGAGCTGGCCTTAGCTAGGTGCAAACTGTGACCCTGCACCTTGGGGACCATGCTCATCTGTCCTCCAGCAGAGCTGGCCTTAGCTAGGTGCAGACTGTGCCCTGCACCTTGAGGACCATGCTCATCTGTCCTCCAGCAGAGCTGGCCTTAGCTAGGTGCAAACTGTGCCCCTGCACCTTGGGGGCCCATGTTTTTTTCTTGAGGAAAAAAAAAGTAAAACTTTCAAAATTCCTAAATGTTGTTAGAGATGAAAATGTTTACCAGCAAATGAAAGTGGAAGACAACTGGCTCTGTTACTGTTACAAAAGGTGTGGGCAGCTTTGCTGCAGTGGAAAAGATTAGGTTAAGTAAGTGCTAATGGTATTAATGGCCATACTTTACAGCTCCCAGGTTGACTACTTTCACAAACAAAGGGCTATATTGACAAGAGAACTTGTTTGTAACCTAGACATGTAGGTGAAACAATGAATGGTATGGCAAAATATGTTTCAAAAGTATGTGAGCACTCAAAATGGTTTAAAAACCTGACCAGCACAGAACAAAACCGGATTTCCTGATAGCGACCCTGAAAACCCGATCGCCAGGTAAAAAAACTGACAGGTGGCACATGGCAACCTTACTGGTGTCCCATGACAATCCTCTCTATTCTCTCCCACTCACACCTCCAGAAAAGTTAAGTTGTTTAACTTGTTTGCAAATCAGAGTATCTGAGGTATGAGTGGCCAGTGATGATGTCCCTGTCCTTACAGAAATCCAGGCTCAGTCAGATTCATTTTCAATGGTGAAGTCAAATAATTCAGTGCAGTCAATGGCACTAATTAAAGATGCTGGTTAAACTAGCAGGGACAGCTGCTGGGATGAGACAGGACATCAGTGTTCCATCAAACTGGGTGTGTAATAAATGTAATACTAGTGTTATTCATTTCTAGTATGGGGAGCTTAAATTCATGACATTAAAATTGTTTAAGGTCACTGCTAGTTTTGTCCTATATGGCAATTTGATTTTGGTGCAGATTTGCAGGACAGGGAGTTGGAGAGTAGTGCCCTCCTGTACCATGCTAAGAATGGCACAAAACTAATGCTGGGGCAGGTCTGGTCTTAGCAACAGCATGAACCAGGAGAGACAGAAACTGGTACATGAGACCTCTGAACTGAGGTAAAAACTTCAGCATGTACTGTATGTCTAATCTGTGTTGTCTTTTCAGTCGTGGTTGTAAAGTGTGAATGAGCATAGAGGAATTAACAGACATAGATACTTGAAGGTATTCTGCTGTATACTATGGCATGTGCAGAAGTTTCTGCATGCTTGGAGAGCAAATGCCCCTGACTGGCCCATACCTAGAGCTCCATCTGCCCAATTTACAGACAATGTCCTTCCGAATTGCCTTCTCCCAGCAACTCCTGAACCCCTAGCTGGTACCTTATTATTTATATACTAGACTAATTGTAACTAACTGAAGCCTTTGTACACCGTTGTATTACTGGAATTGCTTTGTGTGTTCTTTTATTGTATCTCACCTGTAATGTTCTCCATTGTTGTACTCCACCACCAATTGTTGTCTACCCTCCCTGTGATGAGGTGCCTTTGTAAATGAATCTTTAGACGCTTTTACACTGGCAGTCTTGCAACTGAATAAGCATTACAGAAGGACCTTATTGTTCCATCCAATGCTGTGTAAACACTATTTGTTCCATTGTAAAAATGAACGGTCGCCTGAAATGCACTCTGTGGTGTAGGTGGTTTGTCCCAAATGTGCCGTTGCAGCATGCAGTGTAAAGCGCTCATTCTGGAGCAAACAACTCTAGCTCAAGCAAGTACTCGCACTGGTACGGATGGCAGGCGCTTTATTGCGAAAAATAGAACTTGTGTAATCAGAGCGTGGAGCGGAACACGCTGTATTGACGCTACACAGGTAACACTTGTTTCAGCACAGCATCGTGTGTATAAAGGGGCCTTTGACTCAAAGGCTGTAAATCCGACGAAATATAATTGCCGACAGAAGCCATAAGACCTTGTTTGGCTCACTGACACAGGCAATTACAAAACCTGAAAAAAAAAGTGATAGAATCAGATATTTAGTTTATGTAGTTTTATGTGTTGAATTGGGGGCAAGTTATCATGTACCCAAGCAAGTGCTGTTGCTAATAAAAAAAAAATGCATTTTTATATTTGTTTAAAAACTGTTTCTGTCTGCTTACTGACGACTTTGGCCTATCATAAAAATGAGATGCCTCAGACCATGGGATTATCCCAGTAAAGGACATTTTAAAACAATAAAAAATATTTTATTTATTTAAAATGTATTTTCTTTGGAATAAATTCTTCTATAGAATAAAATATGTTTTGCAAAAATAGCAAGCAGACTTGAAATTATATTTTCAAGAAACTAGATAGCAAAGTGACTTTGTTCCCATATTTCTATAGTTGTATTTTTTTTTCACTGAGATAAGGTTGGGGATATGTTAATCTGTTCTGCAGGACAAACTGGGATGGGCTGGCTTTATGGTAATGTCATAATGTGCTTGAGTGAGTGACATTTGTGAACTTGTTTACTTGGATTGTCATTAATTTGTCTGCAATTTGTCTTTATCACCAAATCTCTTTCAACTTTTCTCATTTTTATGTGTTTTGGATGTGCTGCTGCCCTGCTGCAGTCTTTTGGTATTTTGTGTTTTTTTGGGGGTGGGAGTATATTTTGGGCAACACACTGTCATGTGGACTGTGGGGACTCTGGGGATGCTGCTAGAGTGCAACTAACAAAGCATGGGGAGGGAGGAAATGAGTAGAAACTGCATTAGAAATACCCACCAAAATGCACCAGAATGCACCAAAATGTAAAAAAATTTCTGGGGGCCTAAGCGGCCCACCAGACCCCCAGCCTATTTTTTTTTTACCTGACTTCAGCACCCCCATCTATAGGACTCCTGGATCCGCCCCTGATAAAATGACTGTAAGAAATTATGATCTGTGATTTTCCAAAAGACATCATGCGATCATGCATCAATACCCTACATTCAACCAGCTACAGTATATAAAAACACTTTTGCATCTTAACAGTTCAAACAGTAATAGACAGTTTTGTGGACTGACCTTCAGAGGAACCGTTCCCTCTGGCCTTGTGCTAGCCCTAATCTTTTAACTCACTGAAGGACTTAGCTTGGTGGTGCTGCTAGAAGTGCTGCCTCTGTTTTTGCTGTGGTTGCCAATGCTGCTGACCTTCCATGCCGATAGGAGCCATGAATGGAACCTGAGCTTTGTGGCCTGTGCATGTGCTACTGCTTGGGACTGGTAAGCACCATCACTGATTCCAGAATCATTAAATTTGGTTACTCAATAATCATGAAATGGTCCTCGACCTTCGACCTAATAAGATCTATCCCTGTGAAAGGCATAGCCACTACCCATTCCTGGATTTCTTGAGTAAATGGTGAAATCCACACACAGACATGTTAGTGTATGGACACCGCTTGGGTCAACACGTTTGCTGAGTCTGGGGCAACCTGCAACTAGTTCTCGGTCACTGTTTGCTCAAGATCACGAATCTTGTGTAGATCTTCTGGACTCCTTCCAGAGGCAGGTTGGTGAGGCAAAGACTCTCACAGAGCTCATGGCTATAATGCCTGTAATGCACAGCTGACGGACTCCCAGGGATACACCTGTATAGAACCTGTGGCCAAGGTGGTCTGTCTTTTTTTATTCTTTGTCCAGCTGCTTTTCTGGCTTGCTCCATGAATTCATCTTGCAGAACACTTTCTCCACAGAGAATAGAGATATAGACCCACTCAGCAAATGTCATACTGTTTCAAAACAGATTTATTTTATAAATGGTACTGTGGAGAGGCACATGTAGCCTAATGCACAGTATGACCAATGTTTATAAAGCGTGGTCTCTTCATTAGGGCATATATTCTTGTTTATTTATTTACAGTCATATATAATTAATTTGTTAAATACCACTCATTACAATACGGAAGAGGCTATCCTACCCTCTAAAATGATTCAGTGCCTAGTGAGCCATTGCAGAAGACAGGACAGCCTAAAATACTTATTTATTAAAATCAGAGAGTGTTTCAGCTTAGTAAAAAATAATTATTTTAAGTGACCATGTCTTAGTAAGAATAAAACGCGAAAAACTGCAATCCAGAGATAAAGTGCCAATTGAAAGCGGAGGGTCCAGTCTCTTCCTTGTTGCAGAGAGTGACAGTTGACGGTTTCAGGAAAACATTTGGAAATGCATTAGAGTTTTGATGAGTGCAAATAATAGGGTGCTGTAGACCAGACATGAATATGAGCCTGATAATGTGACCATGTTGGCCACAAACGCTAGTATATGTCAGGCTACATGTGTCACTACACAGGATAACTTACAAATAAATGTTTTGAAATAAAATTAAACTTGGTAAGCTGGTCTGTTTTTCCAGTCAATGTGGGTACTGTTAGTGTCTACTGGAAGACTCCTCCTGGTTTTACTTTTGTCTTTCAGGAATGGGGCATACTGGGATCTTCTATGGAAAGCAGTGACTGCCACTAGCCCCTCTGTGAAGGATGCTTTGAAAAGCTGGACAGTCCACACAGGGTGACCATAACTTGCAGTCCATACAGCACGATGGGGCCTAGCAGGAGGCCTGTGCTGCCAGATGCTGAGCACAAGGCCCACAACAGCAGGGGCAATGGAGCAGATTTAAACAACAAAATGCACTCACACTCCAGAGCCAGGAGTGCAACCTTCAGAGAAGGTATAAACTCAAAACAGATGCCAAAGTTGGATTAAATTCATCAAGTATTTATTGCAGTTTGCAAAAACAGAAAAGCACACAACAGCATTCAGGATTACTGAATGTGGCTAAATGCGAGGTGCCGTGCTTGACTGGTTTAAGTTTATACCTTCACTGGAGGTTGCACTCCTGACTCTGGAGTGTGAGTGCAATTTGTCTGCTGTTTTGACTTCAGGCTCATAGCAGACTGTCACCCTGCCCTGGTCTACAATGCAGCACTTTCTGTCTGGCCATTGCAATGGGGAAGGTTACCTGGTGAGAAGTCTAATTTATGAATGTCCAACAGCGGCAGTTCTTCTTCCAATGGAGTGTCCACAGTCACAGACAAGTACTCCATGACAGCGGCCAAGGAAGACAGGTTCTCTGAAGAAAGTCTGTTGGTTGGTGGGCTACTATCTCAATGACTTGCAGTTTATGGAATGGATGACACATCCATGAAGAGTCTGACAGAGGATCACTGATCACTTATACAGGGTATGGATGACCCTCTCTACTGGGCTAACCACAACAGATGACCACCACAACAGTAGATGAGGTCGTTCAGGCTCTGGCCTGGAATCCTTGATAGGAGTGCCCTCTGCTGGCTTTGGAGGTGGAAGCTCCACCTGCATCTGTTGCTGGGGTAAGGCTGGCAAAATCAGAGGTGGGGCTGCAGGACGCAAGACCAAATTCAGCACTAGAAAAGGCATCTAAGGCCTGGATTGGTCCCGTGGCATCACCAGTCGACCGTGACCCTGGGTGATCTTGCTGTACAGCCAGTGCAGCCAGGCTGCCCTCTTCCATACATGAACTTGACATCGGTGATGGGAGCCTGATGACAAAGAAGCAGAATTCAAAAGATGATAGCAATGTTAGCATGGAGAACAGAACTTAGTCCACCACCTCAAACCTTGACACAAGAATCAATAAGGTGCAGGTGCTCCTAGGTCCAGGTGCCCTGTTGGAGAGACCCTGCGCACCATCTGGACAGGAGGCTGTGCCATGGTATGGCTGACTGGCATTGGCTGAACCAGAAGAGGGCTGATCAGAAGCTCAGTTGGCCGTGACCAGCCCTACTTGGGATGAAGAGTAGTCAGCACTGGAGTCTGACAGACCAAGGAACTGTGGGTCAGCTGTCCAACTGACTGGCTTTGACACCTTCAGTTGCTTGGAAGACAGTTCCATGGACAGACCAATGGGTCCACAGGTGCTTCATCCTCCTTAAGGGAGACCAACCACAAAGTCCCTCCAGATGTGGGTAAGCAGGATTCATCCCAAAAGACAATCCATGACCAACAATGGCTCTTCTTCATATGCTATTGGCATTTAAACAGAGACTCACTTTCAAAGGACAGACAGAAGTACATTAGGGAACCTGTCTTTGTGAGGAATCAGGAGATTAAACATGTATTCCTTCACTGTCAGAAGGTCCAGTACTGGAACATCCTTGTCGGTCATCTCTGCTTTGTGGGCCTGTAACTGCACCAGCGACCCTGCAGTTGGGGATGGTACCTGCATCTTACTTGACTTGACCAGAAGCATTCATAGCCAGTGCTCATTGAGTGCCAGCAGATGCTTGGACTGGCATCAGGAACAAAGCTTCCCACTGAGGGCAATGCACAAGCAGTACATGCAGATACTGTGTCTGTCACTGGAGCACTGGGTATCTGCACACCACACATTTCCTGAACCCTGGCTGCTTCTTCTGTTCTATGGCAAAGATAGATGATGGAGTGGTAAACCAATGGTGTGGCTAGAGAAATGAGTTGAAACTGAAACAGAACTTCAAAAATGATTGAAAAGCCTGAAAACTTTACAATAATCCTTATTCACTAGCAGGAGCTCTACAGGAGAGATCTGTTTCTTGAAGCAAAATAAAGATCTGAGTGCAGGGGGCAGAGTCAGAGGACCACATGGTTGGGTAGTAGCAGGAGTAAAGCTTAAACATTTTCAGTGACTAAGCATATTCAGTGGAAGACTGCTTAGGTGTGGACAGTGAACTGATCTAGATAATTAAAAATATGACTGCCGCATTGATCACCAATAGATGTCATTTATAAAGTGGTAAAAAGCAATAGGCACATGGGTCTGAACATGGCAAAGTGCCAAATGCATGGCACTATATCAGTCATTGTATGATGCACAGTATTAGCTGGACAAGCCAGAGCAGGCCCGAGCTTGGCTCGGGATTACTGCCTGGATCAGCCTGGCACAACCTCTGTCAGAAATTGAGAGCCAAGGTCAAGCCGAGACAGATATGGTCAAAGTAAGCATTTCTGTCAGCCTGAGCAGCTAGTATAGTGTCTGAAATGTCCAACTGCTATGCAGAAAACAGCCTGCAGTAGCTAGGGCTCGGCTCGTGTTCTGGCTTGCAGAGTCAAGCCAGACCCCTGGCTTGGCTCCATCTTGATTACAAGTGAAAAACCCCTGGCTTGGCTCTGTCTTGATTACAAGTGAAAAACCCCTGGCTTGCCCACCTTTAATGCATACAGCCTCAGCCTACTGGTGCTACCACCAACACTGTCCCCCCACCCCATCCCTGGGGACTGCTACTGAGCTGCTGTGTCTTCTAAGTTTTTGATGTCATCCTTCCTCCCTTGTGGTCCAGTGGCCCGCCACCCTACCGTAACCCTTTGAACAACTCTAGCAACCAATGGCTCTCCCTCCCTAGTCCAGTCCTGGCTCCTGTAAGTGTTTGGAGGTACTCTGGAAACATTTCTTCATGGAAAGGGTGGTGATGGCCTGGAATGAGCTGCCAAAGGAGGTGGTTGAGGCTAGGACAGTCTGAGCTTTTAAAAGCATGGGACAGCACAAGGGAAACAAAGTGCAGAGGCAGTGATGGGAGAAAGGGGAAGGGCAGAGGAGGCATGAGGCACTGGTGAATAGCCAGGTCTCATCAACAACACGAGCAGACTTGTTAGGCCAAGTGGTCTCCTTCTGCACGCAACTTTCTTATGTTCTTACTGTGCTCCACTTAAACCCTACCCCAGCATGAACTTGTATTTCAGTTCACTAGACAGTGACCCCCTATAGAACTGTTTCAGAAACATAGGCTGTGTCAGCAGAACAGGACTGCAAGGCCATCCACTCCAGCTGTACCTCGGTTGGGGGTCGCAATACTTTGTAACTGGCCGTAAGGGTGCTGGTGATCTGTTAAGAATGGCTCAGCAGCTCATATCAAGACAGAGAACTCATTAATATGGCTACCCCATTCCTTTCCTTATGCCACTGCAATACTCATCCTGATGGCACAGGGAAAGTCTCAGTAGGGCAGCTGGGGCGGGGGGGGGTAGGCAGACCCAAAGGAGTGTTAGATCAGGACTTTTTATGAACTAGCAATGTGATACATATTTTTTATTCTTTTTTTTTTTGTTTGTTTTAAATCTAGTCAGAGGCTCCTCTGGGCCATGTTGTAACTGTGTTTTTTTTTTTTTGGGGGCATGTGTTTGCCACTGGCTCCACTCTGATACCTGCAACAGATTACTGCAACATGACTTTGTTTAGATAAGCCACATCAACATCACCCCACCCCGAAGTTTGCATCAAGATTCTTAATGCTTGCTTCTGGTATTCTGCTGTCTTTCACACTAATTTGTGAGGACCCAAATGCAGACTAGTGAAGCACCATTGAACCTGCCACCATCAGAGCCACTTGTGCATGCAGTGTGTCTGCAGCTGTGCCTTTGTGACATCCTTTTTAATGAACTTCACTCCTAATTGTTGCCTGTGTGAGTGAGCAGTGAGTACTGATTTCAGCATCTGCTCAACTTCAATTATTCATTGCCAACTCGCACTGACATTAAAGTAGGTCGGTTGGCTATCTCCTGCTGGAACTAAGCAAAGCAGGAACTCTGGAGCTGAAAATTAGTTCAGCTAGTTATACCAGCCAGGCATTTGTGGTGGCCACAATGGTAATTCTGCAGATTTTAATCTGCAAAATCAACCAGAAAGCTCGTCCTCGTATGGTAAGTGAGTCACACAGAATGATAATAAACATGCTTGGCAGGCACTGGGGAAAGGAAGGCCAAGGGCACAGAAGGTGGAAGCTCCCAGAGAAACAAAATATCACATTTATTCAACTATAGAACACAGTATGGGCAGACCTATGGGATGAGCTGGTGCACTGGTGCCTGGTGCAAGAAACCAGATATAAAAAGAAAATCATTTACTAAATTAAATGATTCTTCCATTGATGGGTGATGGGTCACAAAACGGTATAATTCTTTGCAAGCCATAGATTTCTTATTTTAACTGTCACCATCTCCTGAGCTCATAATTAATTTTGAATACTGTCATGATAACTCGTGTGGACCCTCAGAAATATTCTCCGATTGGCTTTAGTGTGCTCACCAAAAAAGAGAGAGTTCCCATATAATATTTTGTACGCTAGAACAGTGGGGGCATGTATTGTACATGCTGCTTACAACATTTATTTTTATTTTAAAACAATTTATAATACTGTAGAATCAAAAAGTGAGAAAATGAAAACAATTAGATACTCTAGATAGACATGTCCTTAAATTGAGGGTAGATCAAAGACACCAATATATAAGTCAAAAATAGACCATTTGCTATTCAATACTTTTGTTATGTAGTACCACAAGCATAGATCAGTTTTGCTAACAGTAGTTATAACATTATATTGGACCTTTAAGTACCCGGCAACTTCATTTCATTTTGACACTTAGCTACATATTTTATTTCTGATATTTTACTTTTCTTTTAAATTTCTACACTAAAACAAAGCTCTAAAAATCACACAGGAAAGTACAGAATTACCCCCCAAATGCACCGGAATCCATCTAACACCCTGTAGCTTATGGGGGGCTAGGTGGCCCCCAGAATCCCAGTAAACATGCCCCCACTTAGGGAAAAAAGTTAGTTATAAGCAGCCTGATGGCCCAGCAGGTAATGCGTCATGGGCCTGCGCTGGTGACATAGGTACGGAACCAGACTTGGGAGCTGGATGAGGCAGCTGAAGGGGCTGGGATGGCACTGCCATTTGGCAGCACTCTCAGTGGGGGAGAAATGGTGCTGGGTTCTGGCACAAGCCCTGTGGTGGGCTGGAGAGCTTGACTCCTCCACAAGGGTATCACTGTGTTTATGCGAGGCCTAATGTGGCACCACCCACTGACAGTGGTCTGGATTCTGGATGAGGGGCTAGCTGCACATTCGAGCAGACTCGCTAGGCCATGAGGCCCATTTCTGCTGGCAGTTTCATATGTTCGTATTCAGGGACAAAAAGAATAACAACCTCCATGTCACCCGGCCGACTTCATGATAGCCACTGGTACACTCAAGTCCTACTGCATATGGTTCCCCTTTAACCAGACAGTGGGGGAAATGACTGATGGGGCAGGGAGGTTACTAGACACTGGCCTGAAGTCTGGTTGAAGTGACAGTCCATGGAGCAAACAGCTGTAAGAAGAAAAAAAAAAAAGAAAAAGGAAAACTAAAGCCAAGTCTTTTCCTGGAAAGGTGTGTGGTGGGTGCAATGCTGAAGAGTGGCGCAAGGTGGTCATCACAACTGCATATGGGGCCTGTGGTCTCTCTTAACAGGCAATTATCTGACAGAGTTCTTGGGGACAGTGGAGTAACATTTTATTTTAAATCTGCCAGTTCTTAGTGTTGTAATTTTTCGTCTTTGAGGGTGGTGGCACTAGTCCTATGGAACTCGCTTCCCAGACACTTGAGTGAGCGCCCCCATAGAACTCTTCAAAGGGGGTCTGAAGGCACACCTTTTAAGACAAACCTTTGGGGTTAGCATAGTATCCTTTATCTGCCGATTTTATTGCTGATGTCTTATGTTTTGCGCTACCTGTAATTTTCTCATCTGCCTGTATTGTGTACAGCACCCTGAGCCTCAGGGAAAGGGCACTTCTAGAATAAAACCTTGCTTGCTAATCTAGTGTTCATGCACCATGAGACAACAGCTACTGTACATCAAGAATCTGAGTAAGTGAGGTAGCAGAAAATGAAATAACAGTTTTATTTCTCTCTTTTTTTAAGAAATACATGAATTCCTCAATCCAAAAGAAACCCAACAGGCATGTGGCACCTGAGCACTGAAGCTGAGAAAGAATCTGCGCTCCTTCAAATTGGTGACTTGTCATCTTCAGGTTGGGTTTGACACAGCGAATAAAGCTTGAACCCTATGAACAGAAAAATAGGTTTAGAAAACCATTTATTTATTAAGAATTGCAATAATAGCTTAGTGCATTTAGAGAACAAAAATGGCAGCACACAAGAAGTTTTAACCAGTAAAGGAGCTGTAGTCGTGATATAAAAGCATAAGAAGCAGCTTCGTTACATTTTCACTTTTACACAGTACCTTAAAGCAGGGTCAGGAATCAGAAACATCTTGCATAATAAACATAGTATTATACTAAGTCCAGCTTATCCACCCTTCCAGCACAGGCAGTGTCTATACCCAGTCTGAGGAAGAACATGCATCCAAGTACTCCTGCTGTGTGACTCAACAGAAACAAACCACACAGTCTGCTCATTTTTCCCAACCTACAGCGTCACCACAGACCCTACCTGATTTCCTGCTCTCCCCCCCCCCCACTAAAGGTTCCTTTGTGCCTATCCCATGCGATCCTGAATCCTTCCACTGTTTTCACACCCACCACTTCATTTCATTTTTTTCATTTTTATTACGTTGGTTCGTGCATGCACAAACCAACATATTAATACAATATGGGATGTTGTGTGTGTGTGGGAGAGTGTTGCTGCTGAGCCCATTGCAATACACACAACCAGGGGTTTGCAATGGCTTGGCAGTTGCACCAAAGATCACTGGCGTGGTCCTGACACAATCCTCTGCTAGGTGGGCTGAACGGTCATGCACTTCAAAGACTGAAGCCACTCCAATCAGAAAGGGCTTTGGCCCTTTGATTTGCATGAAGCCCACATTAGCTGAGCCAAGCAATTCAAGGAAGATGGCAACCACAACAGTTGGGAGGCCCAAAGAGACAGGTGATCGCTCTCACACGCAGCTGGACAGTTGTGGGTGAGCCGGAGGTAGTGGTAGCAAGGGGAGTGTGCTCCAGTAACGATGTCCTCACTCCTCTGCCCCCCCCCAAAGTCTTCAACAGTAGCCATGGTGCGGCTTTATCTCCTGGTCCTCACACCTTTGACCCCCACCCCAAAGGCTTCAACATTAGCCATGGTGCAGCTTTCTCTCCCGGTCCTCACTCCTGTGCCCCCTTCAACATTAGCTGCAGTGTGCCTTTCTCTTAAAGCTGACACTGAGGTACCCAATTCCCGTATCGGCTATAGAACCCCCCCTCCCCCACTAAGGGACACTGGGGAGCCCACTCCCAGTGTCCCAGTTATTTCCTCCCATCCATTTGCTGTCTGGGATACTGAGAAGCCCACTCCCAGTGTCCGCATATCTGTACCCCCAATACTCGGAAATGTACCTGTAATAAAAAAAATGGTCCCCTGACTTTTTACCTGAAGAAAAGAAAATGGTCCTTCATAGCCACCTGTCCCCCATCCCGACCCTCCCTCTGTGCACCTACCTCCTGCACCCCCTTACCCCATACTTCCTCCGGATGTCTGCGGATGTCATCTTATCTGGACCAGGACATGTCTACACTTTTCAAAACCGAACTGCAACCGAGGAATCAAGGTAAGCGCCGTATAATGGCTGTCAATGGCGTTTTGAACTTATGTAGATATCCCGGCCATTTGTTTATATTTTTTTACACCAGATTTTCAACATAGCCTTTTTGGGACCCCTACTCATGAACACTGTCACTGTCATCTAGCTAATCAGTCCCAAAAGGTGATTTTGCACGTCACTCGCCGAAATCCTTTTGGGACTGGTTAACGAAATGACAGTGCCAATGATCATAAGGTGGGGGTCCCAAAAGACCATGTTGAAAACACCACCGCCTGATATCCATCCTGGCGCCCGCCTCCCACACCCCAACAGGTAAGAGTTCTGTGCAGCCGATCGCCTGACTAGGTTTTGTTATATAACAAAGTAACAGTGAGCACAAATGTGCAACAGTAGTATGTTAGATGCAAAGAGCAGGTCAGACAGGTATAAGCATCAAGTACCAAAGACAACATTGAGTAATGTGTGGCCCTAGCTGAATACATAGCAGCCAACAATAACAGATAAGAGGGAGAGGTGAGGGAATGGTGGGGCAGGTAGGAGGTGGGAGGAGGGCTAGCTGGGGGGCAGGGCAGAGAACAATATCTAGCTGCCCATAAGTATAGAAATAGATTGGTAGGGTGGGTAGGAGGAAAGGATGGAAGTTACTTAGGGGAGAGAAAAATACCTAGCTGTACATAAGTGCAGATTATAAAATGGGCAAGTGAGAGCCTGCATCCTGATTGGCTAACAAGTACCAGTAGCCGTGTCCTTATCAGCTGATATATATGGCAACTGGTACTTGTTACGCTAAGCAAGATGCAGTGCAGCCAGAGATCATGCATGCCAGTTATGAAAAAAATTGTCGGCTCTCTCGCTGACTGCTCTCCTCCCTTGCGGACAAACAGCCATCCTCCTTCCTTGCGACTCCCCACCAAGTGCAAAGCTGTATTTACTTTATTAGGACTTCGACTTTGTACCTGTTTTAATTTCACTGCTCATCTGCCTCTGGCCGCCAGTGTATAGCTCTCCTTCCCAACATCACAGAGAAACCGCTGGAAAAACATGATCGTTATTGGTTCGTTTCACAAACTGTAAAGTCAGTGAGGCACATAGTAAACTAAAACACAGAATCCTTCCTACAAACTGCATAATCAATGTAAAAGCAGTTATTTTCTGTACCCTGACCCGTCCGTTGCAGTTTGAAACTGCAAAGTGATGAGCCTGTCTATGGTGGCTGCTGATGGACCGCGCTCGCTCCCAGTGAAGCCAGCCATTTAGCAAATATTTGTTTTATTTTGGTGCAGTTTAATTAAAAAATATATATATATTTGCTAAATGGCTGGCTTCACTGGTCTGAGTGTGTCAGTCAGCGGCCACCGTAGACAGGCTTATCAGTTTGCAGTTTTCAAACCGCAACGGACGTTCAGGGTACAGAAACTAACTGCTTTTACATTGATTGTGCAGTTTGTAGGGATGGATTCTGTGTTTTTGTTTTAGTATGCACCTCACTGACTTTACAGTTTGTGGAAATGAACCAATAAAGATCACAGTAATGGTCACGGTTTTTTCGGCGGGTTTCTCGGTGATATTTGAGAATGCTGTATAGCAACCTCATCAGACGAGACTGCAGATATGGCAGCTGTCAGTGTGAGTGCAAGCTCAGTCTTAAAACCCTGTACTCTCATCATTTAGCAGGAAAAACAATACAAAAATGTCACAGGAGGATTTAAAGCAATCTAAATCAGTAAACACAGTAACAGCACTGTACTGCCAACTTAACTGTGACTTCATAGGGGGACTACTTTTTACTACTTGAGTTATTAAACCATGTTTTTTATATTTTGTAATTTTTGTTTTTCCCAATAAATAATACTTCAGGGCCCATTTATAAGCGCAATAACACACTCCAAGTTGTGGGTTATCTCCTGATAAGAGCATGCCCAGGATAACCCACAACTCTTTCGTGTGTTATTGCTTGTATAAACTCACGGCTTCATGGGGTGAGATAGATGATGGGAAGGTGAGCTGAGAGTAGGGGAGAGATTTAGTATGGGGGGGGCAGGTTGCAGAGGGTGGGGGAGTGGTAGTTCAGAACCACCTCCGCTGGAAGACTATTCCAGGCTTCCACCACTCTTTCTGTGAAGAAGCACTTCTTCACATCTCTCCTGAATCTATCCCCCTCCAGTTTCACTGCATATCCCCTTGTTCTTGAGCATCTTTTTTTTTCCTGAAACATACTCCCTCCCTTCCTGTACCTTATTTACCCCGTGAAGTATTTAAAGGTCTCTATCATACAGTCTCTCCACCTCCTTTCCTCCAGGCTGCAGATAGTGAGGTCCTTTAGACTCTCCTCATAGCGCTTCTGACACAGACCCTGCATTATTTTGGTTGACCTCCTCTGGACAGCCTCTGCTTTGTCTGTCATTCTGGAGATGTGGTCTCCAGAACTGGACACAGTACTTTAGGTGAGGTCTTACCATCGATCTACACAGAGGCCCCATCTTCCTCTTTCTGCTGGTGATACCCCTCCCTACACACCCAGCATACCAACTGCCCACCCAATTGCCTTGTTGCACTGCCTGACCACATTTAGGTAATCAGATATGATTTTCCAAGTCTCTTTCCTCTTTGGTGTTCACCACACTTCACCCACTTTATACTCTGCCCCTTGGTTTCTGCACCCTAAGTGCATTATTTTGCACTTTTTCACATTGAAACCCAGCTGCCATACCTCTGACCACTCCTCTAGTTTTCTCAGGTCTCTGCTCATTCTTTCAACCACCCCTGGGTGTCCACCCTATTACATATTTGGTGTCATTCACAAAGGGCATACCTTTCCTTTTAGCTCCCCTGCAATGTCACTTATAAAGACACTAAGGGACTGGTCCAAGTACTGATCCTAAGGCACTCCACTGGTCACCTCCCTTCTCCGGGTGAACTGTTTACTACTGCACCCTGTAGCCTATCCCCTAACCAATTTCTTACCCAGTTTACCCCCTTTGGAGCCACCCCTAAGCTGTCCAACTTCCTTACGAGTCTCCTATGTGGAACAGTGTTGAAAGCTTTACTGAAATCTAGGTAGGCCACATCCACCACTCCACCCTGATCTAATTCCCTGGTCACCCAGTCAAAGAAATCTATCAGATTTGTTTGACATGCCCCCAATGAATCCATGCTGACTCAGGTCTTATAACCCACTGGATTCAATTCAACAGTGATTCTATTAACTTTCACACCAGTGATGTCAGGCTGACTGGCCTATAGTTTCCAGCCTCCTCCCGCTACCACTTTTGTGCAGTAGGACTACATCTGCTCTTTTCCAGTCCTCTGGAACACTCCTGTTTCAGTGAGTCATTAAAAGGACTATTAGAGGTGCAGCTAGTACCTCCTGAGCTTCCTCAATACCCTTGGATGTACCCGTCTGGCCCCATCACTTTATCCATTTTCAGATTTGTGAGTCCCTTCAGGAGTCTCTCCTCTGAAAAAGGACTTGTGTCCACCTTCTTCCCTCCAAAGTTCCTGTTACTTTTTTGTAGCCCCTCCCCTTTTCCTTCCTCTGTGAACACTGAACAAAAGTATTTGTTCAGGATTATTTGCCTTTTCCTGGTCCTCCTCTGAACAGTCCCCTCTTCCCTTCTTAACCTTACAATCCCTTCCCTGGTCTTTCTCTTTTCACTTATGTACCTAAAAGACGTCTTGTCCCTGTTGCTACAGTCTAGGCTATTCTCTCCTCAGTTTGTGCCTTCCAGTTCCTTACTGCTTTCTTTGTTTCCCTCTGTTGCACCCGATACACCTCCCTATCCTACTTCCTCTGTGACTACTTATACCTTCTGAATGCTAACCTTTTAGCCTTTTCCTTTTTAGCCACTTCTTTCGAGAACCATAGCGGTCTCTTTTTACTTTTGCTTTTCCTCACCCTCGTGATGCAGAGGTTTGTTGCCTTCACTATGTCTTCTTTTAACTTGCCCACTGTTCCTCCACCCAACCCAGGCCTCCCCTGCCAGGTCATCCTTGAGGCATTCACCCATCTTTTAACATCTGCCCTCCTGAAGTCCAGGACCCTGATCCTTTATGATTCGATTCTGCAGCCGTCTTTATTGTTGAACCACTTTTGTAGGTGATTACTGGTCCCCAGGTGGCCTCCCACATTGACATCTGCAACACCATCCTTGTTTGTAAGCACCAGGTCCAGTACAGCCCCATCAATGAGTGGGCCACCTGACTAGATGCTTGAGGAATGCCCCCTGCAGGGAGTGCAGAATGTCCCCACTTCTAACTGAAGCTGCAACTGGCAAGTTCCAATCTACATCTGGCAGACTGAGGTCCCCCAACAGCAGCACCTCCCCTTTTTCTGCCATCTTGCCAGTGGTTTCCACCAATACCTTATTAAAATCCTCCACCTGTGCTGGAGGTGTGTAGATCACGCATGTGCGAATACTGGCTCTGCTCCCCATCTCTAGGATGACCCAGAGTACCTCCACTTCTGACTCCCTGTATCTCCACTGCTTGTATGCCTTCACTCACATAAAGCACCCCCTTTCCTGAACTGAATATAGCCTGATATGGCCATATCCCAGTCATGGTTTTCAGTGCACCATAACTCAGTGGTGGCTACAATATCCAGGTCAGCCTCTGCACTGATGGTCTCTAGGTTTAGAATTCTGTTTTCTAGACCTCTAGCATTCATATACAAGGCCTTCCAGATTTTGCCACCTTTCTGCTTGCCACACCCCTTTTTTCCTTTCTGCCTCCTCTCATTCCCCCCTCTCTTTTTAATGCTCTCGTACCCATCCCCCTTCATTTCCACCACCCTGCTTCTTTTACTAATTTGCACCCTGGGGGACTCCTTTTCCCTCGGGTCCTCCCTACTTTAGCCTGGGGGGGCAGTTTCTGCCTCTTTTATTCCTTCTGCTGCCCCCATCAGCTAGTCTACAATGCGACTGTCCTTCAGGAACTTGTCTAGCCCTACTCTATAAGCCTAAATAGTCCTAGCTTCTATAACCTCATTGAGGAGGCTATTCCATGTGTTAACCACCCTTTATGAGAAGTAATGCTCTGTAATAGTCTCCTGATTCTACCTCCTTCAGTTTGAGGCCATGGCCTCTACAGCTGCAGACACCATTTAAAAAACTGTGATCATGTTCCATGACCCTCTCAGTCTTGTCTTTTTTTGCCTAAATACTCTGAGTACGCCTCACTTCTCTTTGTAGTTTTTGCCTCGTAAACCACTAATTAGCTTGTACTGAACCCTCTTGAGGTTTCAACATTCTTTCTGTATGGTAGTGCCCAGAACTTTACACAGTACTCTAGGTGTGAATGACCCAAAGCCTTACACAGAGGGAGGATTTCTCTGTTGACCTGCTCCTTACCCCCTCCCAAAGCATAACAGCATTACGTTTACTTTCTTGATGGCAGCAGCACCCAGCCTATCTGGCTTCAGCTTGAGTTGCCCAAAATTACTCAGAGATCCTTCTCCTTGGTTTTGCTGTCCACTGTTGTCAATTATCACATGTACAGGGATACAGCGGTTTTGGAGGACTGCTGTATCCTCAATCCCTGCTCCGGCAGAGCAAGAAATCCACTCTTGAGCCAATCCAAGCATCAGAATGGATACTGAGTCCGCCCCACTGCTGAATGCACAACTCATATGCAGCAGGGCCACATAAGGTTGTGGATGCGCTGTCAAGTCCACCGGCATCTATGGATGCAGAACTCTCCACCTTAGAGGCCAATTTATGGATCATGTGCTAATTCTTCACTGAAGTCATACTCCTCTGTGACATCACAGTTTTTTTGCCATGGAAATGGTTATATCATCACAAATAGAGGACTGCAACATCAGTAAAGGATTAAATAGCTGGACCAGATCAACTACTGGAGACATGGATCATGTTTCCAGGTAAATTAACCCACAACAGTAATGAACAATAAAACAAACTGAGACCCAGAGCATCTATAAAATACATGTAGAATTGTAGAATATATCTTTACAGTTTTCCCAAAGTGGAAAACCCACTTTAAGAACCAAATGATTAAGCAATGAAGCATGTCGTGGCATAAGTCATTGGGGATTTACCCAACCCTCATAAAGGAGAGTCTCAAGGTGCAGTCCAGTGACATAACACAGTATGCAAGTGGGGCTGTGGGATTCAAACCGCAGTATAGCAGTGGTTTAAGGGTTTGAATCCCACAGCCCCCACTTGCATAACACTGTGTAATCCTAAGCAAGTCACTTAACTTCCTGTGCTCCCAGTTTGAACCTGTAAACAAACTTTCAGCTTTGTGTGTCTCACCTGGTTAAACAATTGGAAAAAATTACCACAGATGAAGTGAGTAATCCTCCAATTACCCACATCCTGGAGTACCATACTGCAATGATACAATACACCCATTTGTAAAATACATTTCAAATTCTGCTTGATATATTTTTTTTATGCAGTAAATGCTCTTCATCGGCCATGGTTTATTGCAGGATTTACCTACAAGTAAAGGCCTTAGCAGAGCAATGAGGTTACAGAATTTTGTGAGTCCAATGTACAACGTGAAACAATGACTGCATCCAGCCAACATTTATCTGTAAGTTAAGATGCTTACATTAATTATTTAATTCACTTCTAAACACAACTGTTTCACTCACAGATTCATCAAAATTTCCTCATGAACATTTCAATTCACTAGCAAAATATTGAAAAGTACATTTCTGAATAAGTCACTTCAGCTGGAAGATGCAATGTTTTCTGGAAGTCTATTCAAAGTTCCCAACACCTCTAAGAGATGAATGCCCTCTAGTTTCTATCCCAAACCTACCTTTAAGCTGTAATTTGTGTGTCCATAGGTGTTTGTTGGTAAATATATACAAAAGCGAGGAAGATGCGTTACAGCTACAGGGGAGACTGAAATGTATGCAATGTGATTAAGGTCATAAGATGACTGAAAATAAAATTTAACACTACAGTTACTAATTATATAATGTATACTATTACCAAAATTCAGAAAATGTTGAATTTTGTTTGTTAAATTTTTTAAACCATCAAGTAATTTTATGTATCAGTACAGTCTACTGATACCAAAAAATAGTATCGACACTATGTATTTGCAGTTTTTTGACTATGTCAACTAAAAACATGTATCGATAATATACTGAAAAAGCAGCTTCAAACAGTATTGCAACATATAGAATAGTACCGACACGTAGAAACAGTACTGACAGAGCTACTGTAATTAATGGCTATACTCCAAGCTTTCATTTAAAAAAATTACATTTATAGCCCCAACAGATCCAAAGTTAAACCTTTCAACAAACAATTTCTTTAACATGGGATAACTTTGGTACCATTAGGGCTAGAAATGCAATATTTGAATGAAAGCTTGGAGTCCGCTTAGCTGATATATCGATTAAATATTGCTAAAGTTAACATATATTGATATAAAAATAAAATGGTTTACTACATTTTTAAAATCTTGTTATTTTTAACAACATATTATTATATTACATGTACTTTATGGACATGTAGTGACACAGGAGAACTGTGTTGTTAGGATCTATAGATGTTGATTGGACTTCTAGCTTTCATTTAAAAAAACAGTTTCAATGATTAACAGTTAAATGCTACTGCTTTCAAAATATAATTTCAAACATTATAAAATAAAATATTTTTGGAAATGGTTAGAAGATACTACTAGTAGTTGCTTTGTCTAAGAATTAATATAATCTTTTCTAGTTATAGTCGAGTTGTAAACTTTTTAAGAGATCGGCATTCCTGGGCCTGACAAGCCTTGATTAAATCCTCTCAGCCTTCTCTCTCCATAAGTCCTGTAATTTCACCTAGTAGCTCAGACCACTGAAGCCTGCCACATGACTGGTCACTTTCTCTGTACCCCTCCAGTCTGTTAATATCGTGATGGTCCCTAAAACTAAGCAACACAGTCCATATGTGGTTTCACCACTGCTTAATCACGGTGCTTACAAGCACATTCCTTGATCTTGAGCTTGTATTCCTTCTTATATGGACCTATATTCCTGCACTTCTTAGTTACCTCTGTGCATTGTGTCCTTTGCTTGAACGAACTGTCTAGTATTATTCCCCAGATTCTCTGCCCTGTCAAGTATAATTTATTTGATCAACCAATTTGTTCTTTTCAATAAAATGCATACATTTCACAAATGCATTCCAATGCAGGTAAAACAAATGGAATAAAATCCTACTCTAAATACAGTCAGTCAAACAGAAGAGAGAAAGAAATAAGTGCCTTAGCTGGGACTTGAACCCAGATGACCCGAAATACCATTCTGATTGTGTCTCCAGCTACAGCACCAAGGCAACTGGAAACTGGGCCATCCTAAGGCACCGTACTCATTCTCTAATACACAACCTGATGCTGCACAGATACTCATACTTTCAATCACAAGAGTGTGGTATGCACACTGCAGTCTTATGATTTATCATCTGTTCAGCACCAGGCTCTGCATTAGAGAAAAGAGTAAGGTGCCTCGGGTTGACCCAATTTCCAGTTGCCTTGATGGTGCATGTGGACGGGCATGGGCAGTCAGGATAACATAATAGGCAGACAATCAAAATCAGTGCATAAACAATGCCAAAAAGGCATTTATCATTTTATTTGCATCATAATATGGAAGAATATTTTACAGAAATCATAATAAAATGGAGTTAGGTAATTCACTCAGAAAAAAAATAAACTTATATAGAATAAACCACTGCTTTGGCTCAGCAGGATCTCCAGGCTTTCCCTCTGCCCAGCCAGTAACTGCTAGGGTGAGCAGCCCACACTACACTAGAAGGGTGTTACTCCTACCTCAGTCAGCTGCCTATTGGCTCCCTATCTAACTTCTGGAAGCACAGGATGACTTTTTATACCCCCCCATGGTCAGGTGATCTTAGCATCACTAAAAACAAACTTGATTATTAAGCCCTCTTTTTAAAGTATACAATGGCTGAGGGCTTACTAAAGATAATGCTGACTCAGTCATGTTACCAGGACTAAGCAAACCAGCCCAGAAAAGTATTAACTTGTAGGGGGAAGTGGAAACCTTTCCATTCCCTTTGATTGAAAGCTTTTTCACTAGAACAATGGACCATCAGGGAACGCTGTTGGCCTAAAGAGCACCTGGACTTTTGGGCCAGTTTTTCCTGGCCCACCAGACTACCAACTTTAGCTGGTAAGCACTTCACTTTGGGGTAAACCACATTTGAGCAATGACTTGCTACACAGGACAACCCAGGAATAAAGGTAAAAACATAGATGTTGTTCATTAAAACAGGCTAGGCTTTTAGGGACATAACTATAGCCTTGCTTGAAGTGATTTAGTCACATTCCCAAATGTCTGCTCACATAGTATGCCATAGTATGTCATTGCTACCCATGCTTCAGATGTTGAAGCTGCAATTTGTTTTGTAAAAAAATCTGTCAGTCATTTTTTTGTATGTTTTTGTTTCTGCCCACCTCCAGTTTTCTGTGTGCGGCCACACCCCCAGAATGATATCATGCAAGAGAACTGTCAATGTTTTACATACAGCAACAAGGAATTCTGGGTAAATTATAAAGATGACTTAAATGTTCATTACTCAGAGGTGCAGTCCCTTATTTTGGTAGTGGGGACTGCAGCATAGCAACTAATATGTAGACATGTAACCTAGTTCTAGAGAAGCTTGAAGAAGCCAAGTATGTGAGCACATGGGCAGACTAGGTGGGCTGTAGCCCTTATTGCTATCAACATCTATGTATGTAATATATATATATATATATATATATATAAAGGCATTGTGGGTACAGTACATAGCTGATTTTTCTGTCTCCTTATCAAAGTGCTGTCTCCTATGTCGGTAGTGTTTATAGAGCACAGTCTGTAGAAACATTTCTGGAAACTGTTTTGTGATGCAAATAGGCCCAAAAATATCTGCCAGTCTGTGTAGATGTTGTTTGACTTTTACTGCCTGCTGGTGAAGTGACAGGTCAGAAGTGGCAGCTCCTGCTAGAATGTGAGAATGTGATGATACTTTTCTATGTTTATGTTACAGGGCCCTAATGACTATAAGTAGCTCAGGAGTGTAATTATGGGTCAGACTACTTTTCTTTTTCTTTGGTGTCCAGTTTCTGCTGAGAGTCCAAAATTGTGAAAGAAAAGAGGTGTCTGCAATACCAAGACTTACCAACAGAGGTCTACGTTTCAACACAGTGCTTAAAAACATTGTTTCCCTTGCATAATGTCACGGCTTGGGGTTGCAGCACTGAGAAACAAAATCTGTTCAGATCTACCACAGCTGCATAATGAAGTTAGCGACGTTGTGTGGAATTGTTAAGGAGGTATGGAGAGACAGCACAATGATTTGTAAGTGATAAGATTTGTTTTCGTTCCTGTTCTAAGGAAGGCATACACGTTATTAGGAAAATATGTGGAGGTGTACAAAAGAACCCTCAGAGCAAATGCCACTGAGGTATGTGTTATCTCGGATGATATTGGCTGGACAGCCAAATTTGAAAGAAAACACAATTGTACATACCTCAATAATGCAAAGCATCATTTTAAACATAAGCAAATCCCTAAGATGGTACAGAAGGTGGGGTACATAGAAAAAGTAATGGATGGCACATGTTCAGCCTAGGGATTATTTACACAGGTTTTTTTTTTTTTTTAAGAGAAACAGGGTTTTGTCCATGAGGTGATGTAAGTTATATTTAAGCAATGTGTTGATGTCAGGAAGTCAGGTGTAATGATGGACTGTTAGCAGAGAAAATGTGATATTAACTTTCAGAGGGGGTTGCTTTCGATAAGAGCAAGGTAGTTATGCTTGTGATAATGGGAATATTAGGAAAGTATGAGGTCTAGTAAGTATTTGCTCAGAGTACAGGCCAATGTGATATGCAGGTTTGTTTTAGAAATAGGTAAAAAAAGGGATACATGCAATTGATAGAAAGATAGATAATTACATCGACATATAGATAGATAGAGAGACAGACAGGCAGAATAGGAATGGCAGTGAAGTACTGAAGTGATGCTAACCCCACCTCCACCTCACAGAGATGGACAGGCATTGGGGTGTGCCTTTGGGTCATTGCCCATAACGCTCATGCAATTTCACATCACCCTACCCTGCAGACACAGACAAGTGTCAAGGTGTGCCTTGGGTGTTCAAACTTTAAACTAACCCCATTTCATAAGGAAATATGCTGGAATGGGTACAGTATAAGAGAATGGAGTGAACTTTGGGGCTGAAGAGTCAAAGGCACACCTGATACCTGTCACTGGCTATAGGGTGGGGATGGGGGTGGGATGGCATAAGCATTACTGTTAACCATCCCAAATCACACCCCTGATGCCTGTAAGTCCCTACAGGGCAGGGTGTTATGGTCAAAAACCCTAATGCCCTGAGTATTTCTTGGTATATTCACTGCAAGTTTTCAGCATGGGCTTTTTGTGACCCCACCGCATGAACAGTGACACTATCAGTTCATTAGCTGAAAGATGATTTTGCACAGCAACTGTGCCATTTGGTACCACTGGTACAAAAACACATTTTGAACAAGATGTAAAAAATGACAGCTGGACTGTTTATAAGGAGGTGTAAAAAAATGGTAATGTTGAAAATCTGGAGTGAAACTATAAAAAAAATATGTGAAGTCATGACATTGCTCCTGCTAATGTATACTTCTTTTCAAATTGTTATGCGTCCCATTGTTTTCATCTCTATTGCTGTTATGTGACTTTTTAACCTAGCAACAGCATTTAATGCATTACATTATAAGGACAAGTAAATATTTTTAACACATTTGCAGACAGTTGCATAAACTTAAATTTCCTTCATAAAATAATTTAAATTTAGTAACAGTGGTAGTACAAAGCAATTACTCAAAAAACTTGAAAACTGTAACAACTTTATATTGTACATTGACACCCCATAAGGACCTCCTTGAAATTGAGATGCAAATATCACACATTTATCAGTTTTCTAACAGGAGTATTTTACTATCCTAAATACATTTCTTGCTTCAATAACTGCTCAACATATCTACTACATGACCTACTTATTAACATTTTACACCTGCGATGCAATGTACTGCTGCTTACTACACCAACAGTATGAACCATAAAACAGATGACTGCCATAACTAGGGAGACAGTATAGCACAGTGGTTTAAGGCTCTGAGCTGCAAATCTGGAGATCTGGGTTTGAATCCCACAACTCCCACTTGCATATTGGGTGACCCGGAGCAAGTCACTTAACTTCCATGTGCTCCCAGGTTGCCCCTGTAAACAAGTATAGTGTGCCACTCCTGGTTAAACACTTGAAAGAAAAAAACACAATATATTATTTTTATTTATTTATTTTGCTACTATAAGCTTTGACTACTATATCCATCCTTCAATGAGAGGGTGGTGGAGCCATGGAATGGTCTGCCCAGGGGGCTGGTGGAGGCAGAAGGGTGGAGGGGTTCAAGAGGGGTGGGACAGGTACAGGGAAGGGTTCTGGAAGCAAAATCCAGTGCAGCGAGAATATCCAGACCTGGGAAGGGAGAAGCCAGAGATGACAAGGGAAGCAAGGTCAGCTCCAGGTGGGCTGACCAAACGAGCAGACACAAAAGACCATTAGGCCTATTCTGCTGGCATTTTAGTATGTTAATAAATGTACTTTTTATAGCTTATGTGTCTGTGACCTAGGCAGAACTACACTTAAAATCCTACACATAAATAAATAAATCATCAAAACAGCATTTTTTCAGTAGTATCTACTTCCTTTTCAGGTGCACATGACACTATGTATATATATTTATATCTTTTAACTTCAAAGCACTAAACATATTCAAATGCACAAAACACAACTTTATTCTCTTCCACATCACTGTTAAACTTCAGGTACCAGAATGGCCAAGAAACAATTGTTAAACTTCATTCTTGCATGACACTGCACACCCACTTCTCATGCAAACAACAATCAATTAGGCAAACCCTTTCATTTCTGTGCTATGCACTCTTACATCAGAGACACATAAATCTTACAGAACTGCTAAAAAAACAAATTTATCAAGACTGGATTTCTGAATTAAAACCTGTTGTTTACAGTATCTATGTAAATAATACTTTACTGGCTACAAACAATGCTACAGACATGACAATAACAACATTTCTGTTTTACATGGAAAACATCCATATAATGAACTTGTCATACAGGATTTGTGACCTTCTGTTTGCACGTATCTGACAAAGGAAAAGGCACCTGCTTGATCCTTTTTTTTCTATTTTATTTTTATACCCAACTTGCCCATTCTGTTAGAGCCAAATATTGACAGTATTAGAGTTAAAAAAAAAAAAAAATCATGATGCCGATGTGTGTGGGTGTGGGTGTGGGTGGGTGTGTGTGTGTGTGTGGGGGGTTATGCCTAGATGCAGTTTCAGGCACTCCTTAATTACTTCCCCAGGCAGATCTGATAGACAGTTGTCCCAACATGACAGATCCACCTCATGCCCCTCCACATGAACCAAAAAAAAGGTGGGGGTGAGGGTAGATCTTACTCCCCCAAAAACTAATGCTGCCTCCCACTATTCAGGTTCCAGTTCTTGTACCTCCCATTTAGAAAAGAAAATAGTGCTCTGCAACCATTGACTAACTTGAAAGCGTATTTATTTGAGGGCAGAAAACATTCCTTGGAGGAGGATAAGGCAAAGGAGACTGTTTAATCCTTCAGTCAGTTCCACGGACAGAAAACATGACAGCACCCCTTTTGTACATGCAAAACGTCTGCAGGCTCCGCCCACTGCAGCCGTAAAAAATGGTCAATGTTATGCAAATGAAGCAGAGCACAGAAATAAAAGCATTCTTTTTTTAAATAGAAAACAGCACTTTTTGGCAGTTTGAAAAGCAGGAGACTGATTCACAACTCCTACAGATTACTACTCCTGTTTGTTATAGCAAACCTGACAAAATCACTTTAAGCCCTTTTTATAATTATCTTGTTTGTTCTCTGTGAGCTTTTGGAACAGCACACTGTTTACATAAGGGGGACTGCCTGGCTTTAAAAGGTACAGGAGAAGCACTTTTTTATTATTTCTTTGTGCCTTGCCTTGTCTTTAATACTGGCAATCCCAGTCTGGCAAATAGAAAGGTTTTCATATTGCACAGCTATTGGGAGTGGTGGCTGATAACATTCAGAACCCCTTCTTGGGGTTTTATATGTAGCCCAGTATTTCCTTTCTCATGTTCTCATTAACAAAACAATACTAGGACTTTTCTGTATATGAAAGAGTAGCTACTAGCTGCTTATGTGGGCTGCTCAACAACTACAGCTGAAAACATAGCTCTTTTTTATTGCGGACAGCTGCAAAGTTAAGTCGTCGACTAAACTTTTTATTCGGCCCTCTGCCAATGGGCTAGTTCTTTCTTAACTCGTGTCAGGCACCTCAGAAGGTTTTAGGGTGTAGAGAGCCTGAACAAGAACACATTATATGTTCTTATTTACTTGGGCAGCCTGGCTTATTCATATATTTTACTTTCTTCTGCCAGGTTGCTGGAGCACAACACACTGTTCTTTGTTCGGAACACAGGAGAGAAAGGGGGCATTATGACAGGAAGCGCTTCTTCTAACAGCTGTCTCCTCTCCATTCCCAAATGCTCCCCTCTGATTATTTATTTGCATGGGACCCCTGTTCTAGGGCTTATTTATTAGCCCAACATCCATTTCTTTATATTAAAAAGGAGGATCCCTTCTGGTACTCGGCTCCACCTTCTAACCTCATTCGGGAGCTGAATGCCGCTCTGTACGCATTTGCACATCTCCTGTCACAGCATGTGACCCTTTTTTCGATTAGAGCACCTTTTAGCTCTGATCCTCCAGGCTGCTTCGCATCAGGATAGTGCTGCTCTCCTCGCTCTCCGACTGACAAAAAGCCACAAAGTGTGGCAAGTGGAGAAGTGAGGAGACAGACTAGCCACCCTCTCGGCTTTTATCGGCTGCTCTCTCTGTTAAAAGATCCACCTTACATGGCTAACTCTGAGGCCACCAGAGGAGTGGGGGATGTCTTATACTATCACACCCCATAGCACCAAGAACAACTCCTCTTACTGTTTGTACAGCTGCTAAAAGTGGCACACATACTTCATACACTTGCTCCTTTCAGGAGCTACAGGGGCAGCATAAGTGAGCTGCGGAAAGTGACAAATACTTGTTCCAACCGGGCCAGGCAGGGCTCAAGTATTACCTTGCTCGAGGTTGTTTATTTCTTTATTTACAAGTCTGCACCCCCATGGCACATACTCTGTTTCCTTTTCTCACTAGTGCTGCCTTTACTCCAATGGCACAGGACCGACAATGCCCCACAGGCCCTGCAGACATGTGATCCAGTGCCATACACAAATGGCCCTGGAGATGTGGAGTTAAGGCTGTCAGGGCCAGGTAAACAACTTGATGCTCAGCAGGTTAATGTGACATCAGGACTTCTTGGGGTCAGAGGCCATGGACCCTGTGTTCCACCAGGTGGGCAGCGAGCCCATCAGGGAGGCATCGGCAGTAAGAGCAACTGTCGGCACCAGGTGGACAAATGGGACTCCTTCCTGTAGATGTTCGGGATTAAACACCACTGGATGGCATCCCACATCTGCTGGGTCACTATGACCCGGTTGGTCAAGGCAGCCCTGATGCCAGAGACCACTGACAGGCCAGCCTCCACTGCAGGGGCACATTCTCCAGTGAGCCCAATAGACCAAGCTTGTGTAGGCTGCCACTTAGCCCAGGAGACACAGGAAATTCTGGCAGGGTGCAACTGCACAACCCGAAATGATCTGGAAGGAAGAAAGATCCTCCACCCTGTCCACCAGGAGCTGGGCTCGGACTTTGCAAGGCTTGAGCTCCACCCCATGAAGTGAATCAACTGCAATGGGACGAGTTCTGACTTGCCTTGTTGACCTGGAGAGCAAGGCTAACCAGGTCTGGAGGGCCAGGTCCCTGGACTCTAAACCTCCACCCTGGAGGGGCCTGCAATCAGTCAATTGTCCAGGTATGGGTACACCCGACCCTCAGTGCTTCAGGAAGGCTGCCACCAATGCTATGCATTTGGTGAAGACTCTGGGGGCTGAGGTGAGGCCAAAGGGCATGGCTTGAAACTTGTAGAGGGTCCCTTCTGTGTGGAACCGGAGGAATCACCAGTGGGATAGATGGATAGGGACATGGAAGAAGGCATCCCAGAAGTCCAGGAAGAAGAACCACAAGTCCTGCTCCAGTGACAGGATGATCTGGTTCAGAGTGACCATCCTAAAGGTGCATGACCACAGAAATTTGTTCTGGTCATGCAGATCTAAGATGGGATGCCAGCTCCCCCCCCCCATTCTGTTTTGGAACCAGAAAGTACCTGGAGACAAACCCTGGATTGGCCACTGTGTCTGGGATACAAACCACCACCTCCCTCTGGAGGAGCTGGGTGATGTCATCCTGAAGGGTGGACAACATGTCAGAAGATACCATATCCTCCTGAGGAGCACAGGCTTGGCATAGCAGGAGAGCCTCAAACTCCAGAGGCAAGCTGTGGCTGATCACTTCAAACACCCTCCTGTCTGTGATAACAGTGGACCAGGCAGAAAGAAAGTGGCAGAGCCAGCTCCCCACTGGAGGACCCAGGAGAGACAGGATGGGCAGGGAGGGGCACCCGACCCGTCACTACGGGCAGGCTTGGAGGAGGAGGCAGGGCCAGCAGAGGACATAGCTTGGCGTCAGCCACCAGGCTTCCGGACCATGGAAGCGACAGACTTAGGTCTGGGACACTAGGCCTGCTGGTGCCCAGTTGGTGGCTGGGATGGCTTGGCTGTAGGGACAGAGTAGGGCCAAAAGGACTTCTTTGGGGTTTAGAGACCTTGACGCCCTTCTGGGCAGATGTGACAGAGTCCAGGGTGGCACTGGATCTCTAATCCTGGTGAGATGACCATCCACCCCTGGCCCAAACAAGTCATTACCCAAGAAGGGATATCTGCCAACTTGTGATAGGTACCTGCCATGAAGATTAAGATCCTCAGCCAAACCCTGCAGCACACTGCCACAGCCAAGGCCACACACCTGGCACAGGAGTCACCAATATCCATGGCAATCTGGAGCTGCCGCCTAGCCACAAGACAGTCTTGGTCCCGGACTTGCTTGACCGTCATCTGAAGGTCAGCTAGAGCCAAGGAGCACCTTGTCAAGGGGTGCCCAACAAGGCATGAGCAAAGTGGGCCCTCATTAAGGTCAAACTAGCCTGCCTAAGGCTGAGAGATGAAGCCACATATACTTTCTTGGCCACATGATCCATTTTCTTGGATTCCTTGTCAGGAGGCTTGTCTACGTCTCTGACACTGCCTGTCCATTTAACATCGAATCGGCAACCAAGCCTTTGGATGAGGGGTGTTCAGTAAACCAAGAGAGGGAACCCATAGGAACCACATACTAGGGCCATAGGGCTGACGGTGTGGGGCAAGAGGTTGGCACAAGTGAGCTCCAACATTGGCCCAAGAATGGCTTCAGCCACCAGGAAGTCAACCCCAGGGAAGCCGTCCCAGTCAAGGATTTCGGTGAGGGGATACTGAGCCCATTTCTTAATAGGCTTCAGTTGGATCCCCGTAGCCTCCAAAATCAGGCAGAGCATAGCCCTGAAGGATGTAGGACCATGGTCCGTCAACAAATCCTCCACCAGCTCCAGGTCAATGGGGTGGGAATGCATGGAGGAACCCTCCAATTCCAAGGATTCATTGAAGATCAGCTGACCCTCCTGAGTCCCCACGAACCCTGTGGGGCTCATCAGCCTGAGTGACAACAACCAACAGCCATCGAGAAGCCTGAGGGCAGTCGGCTGTCCTTAGGTGGGGTCCTCCTTCAGCTGAGGTGGAAGGGGTTCCCACCTGAATAAGCAGAGAGGCCAGGGACAGCTGAACTGGAATAGGTTGAACTGAGGTGGCAGCAGCCAAGGGAGGCGGCTAGGTGAGCGGCATCAGCTTGGGCCCAGCACCCAAAGGCGGCTGGCCACACAGGCTCCTCACAGTGCCGTTGCAACTTGCAGAGGAGCTGATCCTCCCAGTAGAGGAGGAGGAATAGTGGCAGCACCACTTTTCCGAGTGCTGAGAGTGAGACCAGAGGTCCCAGTGAGAGCTACTCGACCTTGAGCTGCAGGACCTCGACAGCCGGCGGACAGATGGCGAGGGGAGGCTTAGGATCCCCTGTAAGCTCGAGGTCCTGAGGGTTAGGGACCAGCTCAGGAAGCTGATCTGACCTGCCCTGGGACTGGAGAGGCAGGACCGGAGTCCTGGAGAGGGAAGTATCCCCCTCATCCTATGACAACGGTTTGACCGGCTTGAGGAAAATCTCGACAGCCTAGTCAGCCTGCGTCTTGGCCGAGAGGCTCGACGGGGACACCACAGGACTTGTGGCCTCGATCGAAGTATCAGCCAATGCTGACTCATCGATGAAGGTCGACGAAGCAGGAATATGGGAATCCGAGGCCAGAGAGCACTCAAGGTCCAATGATCTGCAACAAGACTTTTTAGCTTCTGACTTGGAGTCCTTCTTAGAAGATTTGGACCCACAGGAAGGGCCTTCCCCATGGGTAGGAAGAGACTTGCAAAAGTCCTGGAATGTCCTGGTGAAGGAGGCACCAAAGCCCAGTGGAACCAGTGCAGACACTAAAGAAGGTCCCACTGCAGCCTGGGCAGCAGCTTCCTCGAAAGCTGGTAACCATTCAGCAGACCCCGAAGTCACAGAGACCACCCGACGGGCATCCTTGGACTGAACAGGAGGATCCTGCTCATCCGGATGACCCAACAATAGTCATGTATACCGGTTCTTCAAAGTGAAGGGGTGTAAAATGCAGCACAGGCTGCAAACCTGGGAGTCGTGTTCATGGCCCAGGCAGTACAAGCACGTGGCGTTAAAAGTCCATATGTGACATTTTCTGCCTGCATGGACAAAGTTTGAAACTGGGCATCGACTTGGAATTGGTAAAAGCCACATCGCTGCAATGGAAAACTGCAAAGCAACTCGAAAACCAAGATTTTCTAAACTAGAAAATGAAAGGGCCTACAAAAATGCAGAGTGCAATGGAAAGGAAGATCTGACATCACGAGGCGGTGCAGAGCAGGATACCACCTGGGTGAAGACCTTCGAGAAGTCTTAAAGGAGAAAGGAATTCTACCAGAAGTATGGATAGTACACCATATCCACCATGCCACTGGAACGCCAACCTTTCCCTGTCCTGGTGCTTCGACTTCAGCAGCCACTTCTCAGCTGACGGTGAGGCTGCCACAAATTTTGGGCCCTGTTCCTTCTCCATAGCTGTGAAAGTTTTAAGGAGACAGTAATTTTCTAGTGCTTTCTCACGGCATCGCCTTGTAGCCTGGTTGGAGCTCTGGCAAATTTCTCATGCTGTGAGAAAAGCCCAAGCAGTACACACAGACTATGTATGTGTTCTTTGTAAATTTTCTCTCCACATTTACAATACCAAAATAAAGGGTCTTCTGACTTCAGCAGCATTCAGACATAACAAAATATACAGGTTACTCACCTGTAACAGGAGTTCTAGAAGTGGTATATGTTGTTCATCCACACTGTCTGGCAGGTTTCTTGCCACTTTAAATCTTGCCGGAAGGTCTTCAAGCTGGCTCCTCCCACCCACCCAGGTGGTAAAACCCTCGGCTCCACCCCATGATCTAGCCAGCTGGAAGGCAGGTTGCTCGTCGAAGCCAGGGAGGTCGGGTGGGTCGTGTGGATGAACATAGCCACTCCCTAGAACTCCTGTTACAGGTGAGTAACCTGTATTTCTAGGGACGTGGATATGCTGTTCAATCCACACTGTCTGGCAAACTCCCTAGCAGTTCTCCGGAGGAGGAGGCAAGCGCACCCCCTACTTAGGGAATATGGACTAGAGAACTGAGGTCCCAAAACCAGCATCTCGGTGACTCAAGGTCAATGTGGTAATGGGAAATAAAGGTGTGTGCTGACTTTCAGATAGCAGCCTTGAAGATTTCTTGGATAGGGACGTCCCTAGAAGCAGCCACCGAAGCAGCGGTATGATGGGTAGAATGAGCTCTTATCCCTTTGGGAGGCTCCATGCCCGGCAACCTATAGCAGAGGTCTATGCAGGAGGTGACCCACCTGCTTATCGTCCACTTGGCTGCAGGTCTGCCAGGTGCGGCTTCAGCTAAGGTGACAAACAGCTGGCAAACCTCTCCCGAACTTCAGCCATCCGCCTCCTTATAAGCTGGGCAGCCTTCTAGGGTCCAGAGTACTGGAGCCTATATTCGCCTCCGAGGTGTGATTGGGGTAAACACCGCGGCAGAGTCAACACCAGGTTAAGGTGAAACTCCGACACCACCTTCGGAAGGAATTTTGGGTGGGGGCGCAGGACAACCTTGTCCCTGTGAAGACCAGATAAGGAGACTTGATGGAAAGCACCTGGAGCTCTCCCATCCTTCTGGCTGACATTACAGCCACCAAGAAGGCGGTCTTCCACGACAGGTGGGAGATATCGCACCTGTGCCTTGGTTCAAATGGCTTGCCCATGAGCTTAGCCAATACCAGCAGTAGATCCCAAGGAGGTGGAGGTTCTCGCACCAGAGGGGATATGTGATTAAGGCCTTTGAAAAAGCACCCGAACACCTTCTCCTGCGCCACCGACTGCTTGCCGGCCTGCGCCCGGTAAGCAGAGATGGCTGCCAGGTGCACCTTAAGGATCGTTGACCGAAGTCCTAGTTGAGAAAGGGACCACAGGTAGTCCAAAATGCTAGCCAATGGACAGGAGGAAGGGTCCAACCCCTTGTCCTGACACCAAATGGAGAATCTCTTCCACTTAAAGGCATAGCATTTTCTGGTCGACTCCTTACGGGATGCCTCAATGACGTTGAGGACCTCGTCAGAAAGACCCAAGGCCTGGAACTCTAGCCACTCAGGAACCAGGCCATCAGGTGCAGGAATGAAGGTCCGGATGGAGCGTCCCCATGTTGACTGGAGATCAGGTCCGGCGGGCTGGAAGCCGACTGGGAGCCCGGAGCGAGGCTGAAGAGATCTGGTACCAGAACTGGCTGTGCCAGTCTGGGGCTACCAGAATCACCTGCTCCTTGTCCTCTTTGCCTTGAGAAGCACCCCTGTGGATCAAGGGAAATGGAGGAAGGCATAGAAGAGGCCCGGGGTCCATGGCCTTGAGAAGGCATCCCCTGCAGCGAGCCCCTGCAGAGAGGGCGGCATGAAACAGCCTCAGCCGCATTCTCCCTGGGGCAAACAGGTCCGCCTGAGGGGTGCCCCAATGGGAGAACAGATCTTGTACTACCTCCGGCAGGAGAGACCGCTTGTGAGATGCAGCGCCTATCCGGATGAGGGCATCGGCCAGAGTGCTGGAGGTTCCTGACATATGGATGGCTAGGAGATCTGCCTCCAGGCTGATCACAAGAGACCAAGTGCGTCCCGCCCTGTCGGTTGAGGCAGTACATGGTCGTGGTGGTGGTGTCTGTCTGGACCTGAACCACTTGACCCTGTACAAACAGAGCAAAGGCGGTGAGGGCTAGATGCACCGCTCGGAGTTCCAGCAGGTTGATGTAGCATCGAGACTCCTGAGGGGACCAGAGGCCATGGGCCCTGAGCTCCCCCAGATGGGCACCCCAACACATCAGAGAGGCGTTGGTCGTCAGAGTGACCGTCGGCTCAGGGTAGACAAACGGGATACCCTCCTGTAGATAAGCTGGAATGAGCCACCACTGTAGGCCATCCCACATCTCCTGGGTCACCACCACTGGCTAGTCCACAGGACCAGAGCACTGTGGCCAGTCCCCATTGCAGGGGAGGCATATGTCAGCAGGCCCAATGGACCCCGCTGGTGCAGGCCGCCATGAGGTGCAGGAAGTCCCAGGCAGGGCGCAATTGCCCAACCAGAAATGATTGGGCAAAGGAGGAAAGGACCTCGGCCCTGTCCACCAGGAGCCAGGCTCTGGTTCGAAGAGAGTAGAGCTCTGCCTCGATGAACTGAATCACCTGCGATGGCATGAGTTCCGACTTGGCCTCATTGATGAGGAGGCCAATCTGAGAGCAGACCTGGAAGGCCAGATCCCTGGACCGCTCCACCTCCAACCTGGAGGGGGCTGCAATCAGCCAGTCGTCCAGGTAAGAGTACACCCGGACCCCTCAGTGCCGCAGGAATGCTGTCACCACTGCCATGTATTTGGTGAAGACCCTGGGAGCTGGAGAGAGGCCGAAGGGAATGGCCCGAACTCGTAAAGAGACCCCTCTGCTCGGAAGCGGAGGAATCGCTGATGAGATGGACGGATTGGGATGTGAAGGAACACGTCCTGAAGGTCCAGAGAACAAAACCACACACCTAGTTCCAAGGATGGAATGATCTGAGCCAGAGTGACCATACTGAGGTGCGTGGCCTCAGGAACTTGAGTCTAGTGGGCAGGTCAAAATGGGCACCAGCCCCCTGTCGCTTTGGGACCAGGAAGTACCTGGACACAAACCCTGGGTCTGGAGGAGGGTCCGCCACCGCTGATCACCTCCTTGGAGGAGCAGGCAACGCCAGCCCAATGAGTCGACATAGAGGTTATGAACCCATTGTCCCGGTGGGGCTTAATGGCTCGACAGGGAGGGAACTGCTCGAATTCCAGAGGCAGACCCTGCCTACCACTTCTAACACCAGTGGTCCATAGTGATAGTGGACCAGGTGGAAAAGAAGTGGCAGAGCCATCCCGACCGGGGAGGAGTAGCGAGGTTGAGGCGACACCCTCAACCCGCCACTCAGCAGACTTGGAGGAAGGGCCCAATTGAGGGACCTCCTGGACCCTTGCCTCCAGACTTCCTACTGGAGGAAGCGGCAGACTTGGCCTTAGGGTGCCAAGTGTGTGCCTGCTTGTGCTGGTGCTGCTGGGCCGGATGTGCCGCAGGGGCGGAAGGGCGAAAGGGCTTACGCTGCTGCTGGCGGCCTTTGTCCTTCTGGGCAGATGTGACCGAGTCCAAGGTGGCATTGGACTTCTCGATCCTCTGGAGATGGCCTTCCACCCCCGGCCCGAACAAGTCAGTGCCCAGGAAGGGAACATCTGCCAGCTTGTGCTGGGTGTCCGCCGTGAAGGTGAAGATCCGCAGCCAAGCTCTGTGGCTCATGGCCACTGTGGCCGCTACTGATCATGCACAAGAATCACCAATGTCCAACGAAGTTTGGAGCTGCTGTTTTGCCACCGCCCTTCCCTGATCCCGCACCTGCTTGACCATCGTCTGAAGGTCAGCCGGGAGATGAGGAATCACCTCATCCAGGAAACCCATAAGGGCGTGTGAGAAATGTGCCATCAGAATGGCCGAGCTAGCCTGACGAAGACCTAGGGAGGAACCAGCATAAACCTTCCGCCCTGCGTAATCCAGATTTTTGGATTCCTTATCGGGCAGTTTTTCCACATCCCGAGTGTTCCCGGAGTGCCAGAAAACGCTAAAGTGAGCCGGTGGGGGTTGTATACTTTCGAGCCATCCTGGCCAAAAGCACGGGACAAGATGCTGGCCACTGCCACAACTCCAGGGCCGGGCCAACAATGGGTTCGGCCACCGGAAAGGCCTCCGTAGGGGAATTCCCACGGTCCAGCATCTCCGTGAGGGGATACTTGGTCCATTTTGAAACGGATTCGAGCTGCATCCCAGTGGACTCCGAGATGAGCCGAAGCAAACCTAAAAAGGAGGATGGGCACTGTCCACCGACTGGCCTCTGCAGACTCCAGGTCTAGTGGCCTGGAGAACAGGGAGGAGTCGCCATCAGATTCCAAGGAGTCTGCAAACAGCTGCTGTGTGCCTGAGCCACCCTCCACCTGCCAAGGTCGATCGGGAGTGAGGGTGACCGACAACCTGTGGGGCAAGCCCTGACCTGATCGAGAATCCTTGGTCGGGGCCCCAGTCTTTGGTTGTGGAGGCGGAGGTTCCACCACAATGGGTGGAGCAGGCTGCTTCAGCCGAACTGGTGCCGGGGTAGGCTCCTCGACCACTACGAGGGTTGTTTAGGCGCTCCGGTGACAGCCACTTAATGGCCAGAGAAGGCGATGGAGTCTGCTTATTTCTGGACAATAAGAGCTGCTGCTACATTAAATCCTCATAGCACCGATGCAACTTGCACTGGAGCCTATCCTCCGAAGAGGACGACGAGGATGAGTGGTGACGCCGCTTTCCATGGTGCCGAAACCGAGACCGCAGACGTCGGCGGGACTGGCTGGACCTGGAAGAGGACCGAGATTGAGACCTCTGGGGGTTCCAAGGGTGGGTCACAGAGGTGACAGGGGAAACCCGCTCCTCCCTCAGTGCAGGGACCTTAATCGGGGACTCCGCTGGGAGGCACAGGTAAGTCTCCTCTGTTCCCACCGGGGAACCGGTGAAGTAGGGTTGTCGGCTTCTCCAGTCGACAAACCGTCCGGCATTGAAAAAATCTTGACTGCGTCAACAGATGTCTTGGCCAGCTGACCTGATGGGGCACCGTGAAGCCAGCAGCGAGCCTCAATCAAGTCGAGAGTCGACGGTCCGGTGAAGGGATCTCCCGCCTCCCACGAATAAGCCGACTGGTGGACTTACCCTTAGAATCCTTCTTCTTGGACCGACTGAATGTCCCAATGGCCCTTCTCCCTTGGTGGAGAGGGACTGGCAACTCCTTAAACAAAGCCGTGTAGGAGGCCCAAAGAGCGAGATAAATGCGCAGCCGAGGAGGAAGAAGAAGCGGCTTGGGCCGCCTCCTCCTCGAGGGCAATCAATTGCTCCAACTGTTCCGCAGAGCCCGACGCCGGACACCGCCCAACAGGCCTCCTTAGACTTGACCGGCAGATACCATTTTTCAGGTCATCCGAGAAGAAGTCTGGCAGCGTGGTCCTCCAAGACTGAAGCCGAAAAGGACTTGCACACTTCGCAAGCCTGCGAGTCGTGGCCAAGCCCCAGGCATTAGACGCACATGGAGTGCGGATCGGTCTGGGATCTCTTCTGCCCACACGGGCACCGACGGAAGCCGGGAGTCTATTTGTCCATCACAGCTGCGAGGGAAGACGAAGACCGAAGTCTCGTAAATGTTAAAATAAGTTTCGGAAATTCAGAAGAGTGTGGATCCAGGCCTAAAACGCAGAGCGCTAAGGAGGGAACCTGAGCTTCCAAGCGGTAAGGAAAATCTGGCGTCATGGGGCGCAGCAGAGGGTTTTACCACCCGGGTGGGTGGGAGGAGCCAGCTTGAAGACCTTCCAGCAAGATTTAAAGCGGCAAGGAACCTGCCAGACAGTGTGGATTGAACAACATATCCACGTCCCTAGAAACACTTATAATAAAAGTAAAAGAAGCAATGGCTAAATGACTACTTTTTCTTCAGCAGATCCACAAGGACAATCACTAGCGGAGAAACAAAAATTGAGGAGTGATGTGGCTGCCCACATTTATAAAGACATTGGTGCATGACATCATGGTGGGTGGCCCCCAGCTAGCAAAAGTTTCCATGAGGTCCTAGTGCCAGGTGGCTATAGTTTCAAAGGTGTGGACTAGAAGAAGAAGAAGAAGATTAATAGTTCCACAGAATAGAACATTCCCACACTGAAAGCCACGACGGCAGATTTGGGCAGGTGCTACAAAAAGGGCTGCCAGCCCTAGACTACACAACTAACAAAACAAACAAAGCAGCACAACCTGAGGCAGCTACTAGAGCTGTGGACGTGTGGGTCACTTTTGCTACTAAGCATTAAAAAGCTTTTCACTTATTTTGAGTGAGCCCTCGTTTTATTTTGTTGTTTTGCACAAGTGCTATTTTGGAGTTAGTCATGGTATAGAACAAGTTCCTAGCAAAGTGAATGGAACAAATAAAACACAGACACAGAGTTGGTTTTGACTACTTTATTTCTATTACAGTAGCTGGGGAAAAGATCAGCCCAGCAATTACATAAAACAATGCATGGGAGGAGTGCCTAACTCGAATTTTATGTGCACCTTCACCACAGGATGCTTTGATAAATCCTTTGGGCTTTGCCCTCAGGGTTTACTTACCATCCCACACCTTGGGTGTGTATACAAATCATGTTATGCACTCCTCCCCATGCATTATTCCATATATGAGTATTTTTTGACTTGCTATACAACATCCCCTATGTATACATTTAAGTACAGTGGCGATAAAAATGAAAAACTAAGTTATATTTTCCTTTTTAACATGAAGATATCATGACATCCTTTTGTTAGTGTTGGCATAATTAATGTTGTAAAGGTTAGGTACATTACAATACAATAGTGAACAAATCCAAGAGTCACTTTCACAACACTGAGAGCATCACAGTAGCACTGTGCTGTACTGAAGCAGCAGTTCAAATTAAAGCAAGACAGTTAAATATTTAAACAAACAGATTTAAAAGATTTAATTATATTATTAAAATGCTGTTGTATAAATCTAGTATGTAATAGTTTGACTCAAAATACGCAGTTTATCTTGCTTGATGGAGGGCAGGACTTTCATAACTCACTTGTGGATCTGCCAGTCGTAAGTTATGGTCCTGCCTCACACCTGAATACTAACATGGGATATGAATGGATGGATTCAAAATATGCATTCTGACTTCAAGCGTGAGGGGCAGGACTGTAACTCATGAGTGGTACAGCCACAAGTGACTTATGAAAGCCCTGCTCCCTCACAAGTGATAGAAACTGCGTATTTTGAAACAGACCATCATGTATTCGATTTATGTAGCATCAGTTAACTTGTTATAACTTTACACCCGCATGCTGTTTAAATATTGAACTATTTCTCTTATTTCAGCTGCTGGCTTCAGTGCTGCACCAGTCAATTATGATGTCATTAGCAATGCAAAAGCTACTGTCTGATTGGTTCAGTACTCCATGATGAAACTAACCTTCAAGATAACAGTTATGACAAAACTAACAACATGTGATTAGCTGCAAAGATATAAACTGTAATCTTGTCATTTTTATCACGTCTGGTGTTATATAAATTGCATTTTTTCAGTTAGGCCATTCCATATCTCCATTTATTTGGCCTAATGTATTCAGACTGCTATTGCATAAATCATTAACTTCATCACTTTCATTGATATTGTGACCTTCTGGGCATGCTCAAAGTACATCACAGAGTAAATACAACAACAAAACAGATACAATTATGAGAAATGGTCAAAGCAGATCTTAAATCAGTGATGCATTAGGTCAGATTCTGTGATGATGCTGCATAGACATTATTTACAATGAAATGTAGAAAAAGGTCATGGTTCTCCTTTACTGGAAAATTACTAGCATCTTCCACAGCCATAGTTTTCCCCAATATTTGAAATAATACCCAGGTCCCCCACCCCAGTCATCTCTCATTGTCTAATACCCCCCACAATATTTCCATACAGTTTACATTACAGATCTGTAACAAAAACTTTCTGATCTAAAGAGCTGATGCTGTTTTTTTCTATGCACCGTCTTCCTCCTTAACCTACCACCCACAGCGACATTTTTCTGAAATAGGCACCCAACTGACTCCTAATCCATGACTGGGTGGTGGAAAACAGTAGTCCCATCACAAGTTCAGTGGGTCCACTCTCCCTAACCTGCAGTATACTGTTTGTAAATTACACTGCCACATGACAGTGGCTGTGCACACGCCTAGCAGGGAAGGAAGACACAATGTCTTATGCACTAGATGACTGACCTATGACAAAAGACTACTCGCCCCCCCCCCCCCGTGTGCGCTGTTGACATTGCACAACAATATGACTTACTAACAGCACACTGTGGGTTGGGGACGGGTGACTAGCTAAGTCTGCCTGCAATTAGACTACTACTGCCCTCACAGAAAAATCGGAGATCAAGAATCTGATCCTGGCACCATGACAGCAGTGGGTCTTGACAAAGAAAACATAGTTCTGTAAATTTTCTGACTTTTTGTTCGATTTCAGACAATTTAACAAACATCTAGTACAGTTTTATCAAAATATACTTTCACATAATACCTTTACTTGCACTACGACCATTTAATCTCTCCAAGAAACCCCCAATCCTTCCTTGTGAAAGATTTGAAAGATAATCATAGTTCTTAAAAAGAGCCCTGCAGAACACTAGCAATGTTCATACATCCATTCATTCTCCCCCTCCTTTGTACACGTATGTGAGTGTCTGGTGGAATAAGACCTGCACACAAAGTCCTATGCAGTACTAATGGGCAGGGAAATTTGCACTTCACGATTATATAACTCATCTCTGCTGCTACCTACTGAGCTTTCTTAAGTATTATAAAATGGACAGGAGAACTCAAGTATATTGATTGGATAAAACAGTCTTTGACCTGTGATGATATCTCAGTATATCATCTTGGTTCAAAACAGATAACCAAGATCAGCCATTTCATGCACTTTGGGGCCATTTCATAACTGTAATAATACACTTCAGGGTGGGATATATCATGGCATATCATCACTTCTTGGGTGGCTGAAGGTACTCAGTATTGCCTCATGCCCCACAATGCATCCTAGGCCTGATGGTAACTCATGATACCCCCACCCTGTCATGTATTATTGCTTACTGTTATTATAAATCACTTATGTGATTTCAGCCAAGCAGTGCTCAGAACCACAGGGAATCTTATCCTGCATACAGCTGTCTGGTGAGGGAATCTTAAAGTAGTGTTCTACTTGAAGGGGGGGGAATTACATTCAGTAACAACAAAAAGAAAGAAATGTAAAACTTAGAAATCCTCTAGCTAACTTGACTGATTTAAAAATATGTATATATTTGTACTGAGGGTGTGTCTTTTGAATAAAAATCCCCTCATGCTGTTTGGGGCTCATAGGTCTGCACAGCTTCATTTTCGAGTCCTCTCACTCAATCAACACGAGACCACACAGAATAATGCATGGCCAACCCTAAACAACAAGGCTCTGTTTCCACTGAAGGAAGAGTGAAGCTTGAGATGCCCTTTGTGGCAACCCGAGTTGAAACACAGCCTTGCAGTGTGTGGTCATACCTTATTCTGTATAGTGCATGGGTAACCATAAAAACAGGGAGACAAGTACATGATGACAGGTGGCAAAGCAAAAAAAAAGCGTCACGGTCTCTCTTTCTCAAATGTCTTTTTGGCGTCCCTCTCAGCGGCTCAGTCAACCGCCCTCCCTGCAGCTTGTCCTCACTACCCGAAGAAACCATTCCTTTCTACACTCTATATCATTTCTCTTTCAGCAGTAACAGAAATTTTGCCTTGTTGCCAACTGCCCTCCCCATCAACAATGCCACACTCTCAACTGCTGACACCTCTCTCACCATGCATTACATTGTGATGTAACTACTATAGCAGAAGGAAAAGTCATTCTGCTGCAATAGTTATGTCACTACTACAGCCGAGCCATTTTTTTTTCTTTCAATGTAAGGATTTCCATAACACACTAAGCCCTGCCCACACACTATATTCTTATTCAATATGAGATACCCCGCAGTACACATATAGCGTACACGTATAGCGCAGTGGTTTAAGGCTCTGAGCTGCAAATCTGGTGACATCCAGCAGACCAGATCTGGGTTTGAATCCCACAGCTTCCACTTGCATACTGTGTGACCCTAAGCAAGTCGCTTAACTTCCCTGTGCTCCCAGGTCGCTCCTGTAAAAAAGCTTTCAGCTTAGTGTGCTACTCCTGGTTAAACAACTAACTAAACTAAACATATACAACTGCAGCCTCACCAGGCAGGAAAAATTGAATTTCTATATTTTTTTATTTATTTCATCTTTCGGAAATCACCTTTGAGCAAAATGCTCTTTTTCAAAGGTTCCACATCAGATAACATGCATGACAATACAGCAATAAGTTTCAGCAGTAGAGATCACAGACAAAAATCCTGAAGTTACATAGGAAGGACATAGTTGGTACAATTTCAAAATTTGTAAAAGTTGAAAACAGTGGACAACTAACTACTCTAGAGACTCACTGAATCAGAGATAAAGTTCCAAAGATACAGAGGAGCTAGAGGAATAACAAAAGTCTAAGGCTATGCAACAAAGAGAAGAGTAGAGCACAGGGAACTTACATGGCAGGGATTGAGCAGCCTGGTGCAGGCTTTGTCCAGGTTTAGAGGTTGGGGGAGAGAAGAAGACAGGTGTGGGGAGATCAGATACATGGGAGGGGTAGGAATACAGGGAGGTAGGAAGCTCAGAATGGGGGCCTTGGATTCAGCCTAGGGGGAACCACAATAAACATTACGCGCAGGCCACAGACATACAGACATGCAGGAAATAAGTGCAAGGAAGAGAGAGGAGGCTAAGGAGTGGAGAGGCATGGGCCAAAGCCCTCCATCTACCTATCAGTAGCTAGGAGTGCCAAAGCAGGGACTGTCTAGAGTACCTGCAAAGCTGGAGGCAAAATAGTGGGGGAATGGGAAGGGAGGGAGGAAAGAATGGAAGGAGTTTGGAGAAGAAGGGGAGAGTAACAGAGCAGTGGACAACCTCAGGCAATTAGGTGACAGAAGAACAGGAGAGGGATAATAGAGACTACCCCCTGCAGTAGCCATAGATTGGTACCCTGGAAGTAAGAGTCTAGGGATGAGTAGAGGGAATAAGGGAGCAATGATTAAGGGCCAACCTACACATATACACACACACACACACACACACACACACACACCCCCTGGTAACAAGGTGGTGTTTCAATTCAGTTTTGAAGGAGGAGAGGCTCTGTAGATTTAGTGTAGAAACAGGGACCTCATTTAGCTAGTGCGGAGCTCTGAATGCGAAGGACCTCTGGCCATGGGATGTCTGCATGAAAGGGATCATAAGGTGGCCAAGGTCCATGCCCCTAGTATGGTAGTGGGATTGATTGAGATGCAGTATGTCTAAGATACAGTGAGGAGTCTTTCCAAGAAGTGCTTTTTTATCCAGTAGACTCATTTGGAACCTCATCCTACAATCCAGGTTTAGCCAGTTAGTTAACTTATAGAGTGTGAGGTGTGAACAAAGGTCTCCGCACCAAGAGCGAGTCTGCAAGCTTTGTTTAGGGCCATCACAACTTGCTTGAGAGCAGTTTCTGTTGCTGCACCATAGACAACCAAGCCATAGTCTATAACAGACAGGACTGAGCTGGAAACTGCCAGCCTAAGGGCTGAGGGTGTAAGATATTGTTTGTGTCTATAGAGGACGCTCAACTAGATGTTGACTGCTTTTACCACGTAGTCAATATGTTGATCGAAGGAAACTGTGTAATCGATGGTGACATCAAGGACTTGGATGAGTGTACTTGCTCAAGGTGTGCGCCTTTACTGTTGACAGTAGACATATCAGGGTACAATTTCTTTAGCTGGTGACTTGAGATCAGCATAGAGTTAGTCTTCTTACAATTGAGAAGAAGTTTGTGTGAGCAAAACCATTCGTCCAACTGATTAAAGGTGGCCTGTAATTCTTTTTGCAGCAGGAAGGTTGGTTGCTACTCAGGATGACAGCATCATTCACATACAAAATTATTTTACTATTACAGGCAGGCGGAGATTATTCAGAATAAACTGAAAAGGAGAGGACCAAGAATGGATCCTTGAGGGACTCCTAGTGTTATATTTCTAGTGGATGAGATTTATAACCCTATTTTGACCAGTGGCATCACCACGTTGATTTCGGGAGGCTACAGCCCCCAATCATTTCAGTAAACAATGACATAAATAAATTAAACAGCAGCCATACTACGTTTTTGTTTGTTTGTGTGTCTGATCTGACTTGATTTCCTTGCAACTTGCGACTACGCTACTGAAGTCGGGAGAAAAAATATCTGACTAGCGCCAGTCTGACTCAAATCAAGAGAGTAGACAGCAGACTCTAGAGTAGCGAGGGGAGCTGACGCCCGCACAGTCGCAAGGGGCAGCAGGAGCCGAGCCCCAACTAAAGTAAGAGAGCCGAGGGAGGGACTCAGGAACTTGTTCAAGTTAAATTTTATTTTCTGGCAGCAGAATTCTATTAGCTTCAATGTCCTGAGTACACACACATGGCACTTTCATTCTGTCTGTGACTGGATATATAGCACCTTTACCGATCCCTATCCCCAGCACCCATCCCTCCCAGCAGCTGAGCTGGAGCACCTTCCTGACCTGAACTGTGGATTGTTCTCTAGACTCTGTCTACTCTCTGCCTCGATTTTACTCAGTCTGAACTGCATGCAGAGATCGCCGATCTGCATGCAGTTCAGACTGAGGTAAAAATTAGCCATCTGCCCTGACTCCCAGCCATCCTTGGTGCAACTCCATCTCACCCACCAGACCGGCTGCAAGTTGCAACTCAGCTGCTGCTGTTGTACACCCTTACTGGCAGTGACAAGGACAAGGACCCACTTGACTGTGTACCTGATTCCCCCAGTCCGTTCTGCACTGCAGCTAGGAAGAGGACAGAGCTGAAAATGATGGATTTCAATCAGCACAAACACCTGCGATGCTAAGGCGTGCTCTCCGGTCCCTTGAGGCCAGGAAGGATTTTTGGCACTGGGTAGTGGCTGCCTGGCAGCAGAGCAGATGCAGGCATAGCAGGTACTAACTGTGTGTGGTGTAGCTTCCTTGGTGGCTTGTCTGACTTGGAGCGGGGCGTGGCAACAATATTAATTTTGTGTGGATTCTCATACTGGGTGAAATTAAAGTTCTTAGGCAGCAGCAAACAACAAACAAGGGCACTGTAACTAGACTAGGGCACTGCAACCTTCCCACCAGATCTGCTGGGTTAATGTGTCTGACTCTTGTGTTGTTCTGGTCTCTTATTTGCTCTGGGATCCTCCTATAACCTTCCCAGCAGATCTGCTGGGATAATGGCTGTTCTGGTCTCTTATTTGCTCTGGGGTCCTGGTCCTTCTGTAACCTGTCCTCGGTGGACCAGTAGTCACAATTTTTCCACATGTACCATTAAATATATGGCTGATAACTAGCCTTCTCAAACATATTTGTCATCACTAAAATACAGGAAAGCCACCATTTGAAGGTAAAATTTCAAAATTTTCCAGGGGAACACACCCCCGGACCCACTAGCTTAGTTAGGATCTTGACTAAGGGGCATTAGCTCCCCCCAACTTTGTACCCCTGGTGACGCCCCTGATTTTGACACTCTAGGACCTGTGAGACAGATAGTTCTTGAACCAAAGGAATGTTTCTGGGGCCATTCCAACAACATCAGCTGCTGAAGCAGGATTGGATGATTGACGGTGTCAAAGGCATTTGTGAGATCTATAAAACAGATCCCACTAACTTGCCTCCATCCATAGCTTTATGCACATAGTCTGAGAATTCCACCAGGGCAGTGGCTGTACTGTGGTTCTCCTGAAATCCATGCTGCTGTGGACATAGTAGATCATACTTCTGTAGAAAGTACAGTTACGTAAGAACTTACCGTAATAGTAGATCTTGAGAACAGCTCTTGCAGCAGGTTACACCATTAGGACTGAAGCCGTCAGGCGCCAGGACCCCACGGAAATTTTCTAGCTAGCTATCTTCAGCGGGGACCGCCCCCGACGTCGGTCCCGCCTCCGACGTCAGGCGTGGTACATAAGGGGGCGGTCCCGCCAGAATCCCCAGTTCTCCCGCCGGAGACTCCTGGCCGCACGATGACATCAGAAGGGGAGACCGAGGATCCACCGTCAGAAGGCAATAAGGGAACAAATTCCCGACTGGATCAAAATAAATTTGCTCATTTCCCAAATGACCCCCAGCCTTCTTCACTCGTTATTTATTTGAAAAAATTTTTTTTTTTAAATGAGCCATGTCTCTTCCAAGGGGGATATGGTGGGCGGGAAGGTACCTGCTGCAAGAGCTGTTCTCGAAGATCTACTGTTACGGTAAGTTCTTACGTAACTGTACTATCTTACTTCGAGATACAGCTCTTGCAGCAGGTTACACCATTAGGACTGATTCCCAAGCAGTAACGCTTGCCCAAAAGAAACTTTGGGAGGAGGAAGAGGAAGAAACAGAGAAAAACCAAACCAAATCCTAACTCAGGACAAGAGGCCTTGCAACACTGCAAGGCCGAAACCGGCCCTTCGCCTAGAGGCTATATCCAGACTGTAATGCCTGATAAAGGTATGCACAGAGCTCCAAGTAGCTGCAGCACAGATGGAAGAGATTGAGACATTTTTGAGCGCTGCAAAGAGTGGCCACACCCTGGTAGGGAATGACCCCGGATGGAACCCGAGAGCTTTGCCCTAGACTGATAACAGTGTGAGATACACTGCACAAGCCAGCGGGATAGGATTGCTTAGAAATCGGCTGGCCTCTCATTCTCTGCACAAAGAGACGAAGAGCTGGTCAGAAGCCGAAAGGGTTTGGTTCTGTTGAGGTAATACCTCAGGCTGTGGTGAACATCCAGAGTGTGGAGCAAAGCCTCCCCTCTATTTGAATAACTTGGGAAATAGACCGGAAGGTCGATGTCCTGATTTAAAGTGAGTGTCCAAACCACCTTAGGCAAAAACTTCGGGTTCGTCCTCAGAGATACTCTGTCCCGGTGAAAAACCAAATAAGGCTCTTTACACATGAGAGCATGAAGCTCAGAAATCCTTCTGGCTGAAGTAACGGCAACTAAAAACAACGTTTTCCACGACAGAAAACGTAGCTCACAATCTGCGGCTGGTTCAAAGGGAGGAAGCGTGAGCTGTTCCAGGACAAAAAGGAGATCCCATGGAGGAACCGGGTCCTTGATAGGAGGCCTAAGGTGTAACACTCCCCTCAGAAACTCCCGAGAAGCGTCCAGCTGAGCAATAGTGCGCTGCCCCACCGGCAGGTGGTAGGTCAACAGCTTATTGGTGGGTGCACTTTAACAGAGGAGTAGGCCAGCCTGACTGGAATAGGAAAGGAGGTAGTCCAAGACTGTCCTGACGGGACAACCTATGGGAGAGGTCACGAGCCGTGACCATAAACAAAAGCAGCGCCATTTCATGGCGTCACGTAGCATGTGTTGCGGCTTTCTGGCTGCAGAGAGGACCTCGGCAACCTCTTGCGAGACCACATGTGCAAAAATGGCTATGTCTCTAGGAGCCATGCATGCAGGTTCAAAGCGAAGATCGGATGCAGCAATGAACCTCTCTCCTGAGACAGAAGGTGGGAGCTGGCGGCGCAGGAGGCAGTGGTTCCCGGGATAGTTGAGCCAGCAATGGGAACCAAACCTGTCTGGGCCAAAATGGAGCTACCAGAATCATCCGTGCATGCTCCCTGCGCAGTTTGAGAAGAACTCTCTGGATCAACGGGAAGGGAGGAAAAGCGTAAAGGAATCTGTTCACCCAGGAGAGGAACAACGCGTCTCGCCAGAAAACACCAGGCCCTGGATCTAGCGAGCAAAAATTGGGCAGTTTTGCGTTGGATGGGGACCGAACAAATCCAGTTCTGGAGTTCCCCATCGAAGGAACAGATCCTCTGCCACCTCCTGAAGAGTTCCCTTGTGGACTCTGGCCTGGGAGGCGACTCAGACCATCTGCGATCGTGTTGTCCACACCGGGAACGTGTACAGTGATCAAGCTTGCGCCGTGTCCGATTACCCAATCCCACACTCTCATGGCCTCCCTGCAAAGGGGGTAAGAGTGAGCGCCTCCTTGTTTGTTGAGGTAACACATCACCGCCGTGTTGTCCGTCTGAAGCAGGATAGTGCACGGCGGAATCATGGACTGGAAAGTCTGGAGTGCATAGAGGACCGCTCTCATCTCTAGGACATTGATGTGGAGATGAGCCTCCAGCGGGCTCCATACACCCTGAGACTTCACCCCATCCAGGTGTGCTCCCCACCCGAGACCTGAGGCGTCCGTGGTGAGGGTTATCTCCGGGGACGGCGCTGCAAATGGGATGCCCTTGGAAAGCGACCCGGGGGCTAACCACCATTGCCAATCCCGAATCACGCATTTCGTGATCCTGACTGGATGCTGCAAATGGTCTTGCCTTTGGTCCCACTGCGCCTTGAGCATCCACTGCATTATTCACATGTGGAGTCATGCGAGAGGGACCGTAGGAATGGCCGCAGCCATGTGTCCGAGCAGACGAAGGACCGATCTGGCCGGAGCGGTCTGATTCGTTGATAGGTCCTCTATAAGCGACCTGATGTGTTCCGCCCTGTCGGCTGGAAGGAAAGCCCTTCCCTGGACCGTGTCCAGCACTGCACCTATAAACTGCAGGTTCTGCGACGGTACCAAGACAGACTTCTCCTGGTTTATGAGAATCCCTAGCGATCCGAACAGATCCTGAGTGTCCTGGATCGCCTGCAGAAGCGCCTCTCTGGAGACAGCCATGAGAAGCCAATCGTCGAGGTACGGGAACACATAGTGGCCCTTTCTCCTCAGAGCAGCTGCCACGACTGCCATGCATTTGGTAAAGACCCTTGGAGCGGATGACAGTCCGAAAGGGAGAGCCTGGAACTGAAAGTGGTGGCCTAGAAACTCGAAGCGCAGGAACCTCTGATGCGCCTGAGCTATGGGGATGTGCAGGTAGGCATCCTGCATGTCTAAGGACGCTAAATAGGCGCCTTGTTTTAGCATGGAGATCAGACCCGGAAGGGTCACCATGCGAAATCTTTTGTATGCGACTGATAAGTTGAGGTCGCTTAGGTCCAGAATAGGATGGAGGTTCCCTGTTTTCTTGGGAACCAGGAAGAAGTGAGAATAGTGCCATAGTCCTCTCTGGTTTCCCGGGACATGCTGTATCGCCCCCTTGCTTAGGAGCGCGATCACTTCTCACCAAATTAAGGCGCCGTGCTGACCCGAATACCGGGAGAGCAGAGGAGGCCTCAAGGGTGGCTGTTCTGCGAACTCTAAGAAGTGGCCGATGCTGACCAACTGAAGCACCCACCTGTCGGTGGTAATTGCCTGCCATCCCGACAGGAAGTTCGCAATGCGACCCCCGACCATAATATCCCGTTGATCCTGAGGGGCGGGGGCCGAAAAAGAGTCATGCTGTGGCGGCGGAAGGGGCCCGCCGGCTGGGGAGGCCGAGTGCGCTGACCCCTGCTGACGGGCTGCTTTCCTGGGTTCCTGAGGCAGACCCCTCTGCTGTGTGGCGGAGCGGGGCTGCTGCCTCTGAGTCCGCCCACGAAAACGGCCTTGGTGCCTGCGAAAGGAACCAAGCCTCGGCCGGTACATTGCCTGGACCGACCGAACCGCCTTTCCGGCCTCTTGGAGTTTGGTAATGATCCTTTCGGATGGGTTGCCAAACAAAACCTCTCCCTCAAAGGTGGCGTCCATAATATTTTTCTGGACGTCCGGGGTGAAACCGGAGACACGGAGCCATGAGTGCCTCCGGAGGCAAACGCCTGACGCTGCCGCTCTGGCCGAAGAGTCCGCAGAGTCGTATGCGGCTCTAAGAACTTGGGTCCCCATGTCTGAACCCGTGCGGAGGAGCTGAAGCATCTCCTCCTTCTGCTCACCATCAGGCAGCTTCTCAGCCACCTCTAGGCCCTGTTCCCACAGGGCGTTCTGGAACTGCACCATGTGGGTGAGATAATTCAGGGACCTAATGGCACAAGTAGCGGATGCGTACGTGCGCCAACCCAAAGAGTCCAACTGCTTGGACTCAGGGTCCGGTGGCAGGGTGCTCAGATGCTGCGGCCTCTGAGACCGGTCATGTGAGGCTGTAATGACCAGAGGATGCTGTGACAGGTACTGGTCCTCCCTGGGAGCCCTGTACAAACGGTCAGCCTTCTTCGGCACCGCCGGTAGCGAATGTGGACGCTTCCACGCAGCCTTGGTGACGTCCACAAAGGTGTCCACCAAGGGTGGCACCACCACAGGCTTAGGGTCCTTCTGCCGAAGGTACTTGGCCAGGCGTAACCTCTCGGGGTCCAACTCCTCAGCTACCCACCCCATGTTCTCCTGGATATGACGTAGAATATCCATGAACGAGGGGTCATCCGGAGTAGACCGTGGAGTCTCACGTGGGTCCAGTGAAGGAAGAGAGACTGGAGACGGGGATCTTGAAGTGGAATAAGCTGATCCCGTGTCCTTCGTCGACGGCGAACAATGACGTCTTCTGGATCTCTTGGGGCTGGGCGATCCAGAAGAGGAAGATCTCGCCGGAGGTCTCCTCTTGGAATGGCGAGCCCTGGGAGGGGATTCGGGCTCCCTAGGGACAGACCGGGCGACCGACCTCACTGGCGAAGGTGGGGCCGGGGCCGGAGTTTGAGTAGGCACAGGAGGAGGAGGAGGAGGAAGGACTGCGGGTGCCACATCCTTCCTAATGGTGTCCCACCAATACGTGAAGAGGTCCTTCACCTCCATAGCGACAGTCCGCCGTCGGCCCTGAGGGCGCGGGGCGGACGTCGGGTCGTGGCGGCGCTCAGCGGGGGCCTCGGGCGGCGGCGAGGACCTAGGAGACTGCTCGAGGCCGGGAATGCCCGTCTGGTCTTGGGCTGTGTCGATTCCTCCTCTGTGAGGGACTCCTGCCCGATGGCCGTCGGAGGCACAGGAGCCCTCTGCTCAGGCAGAGCAGGACGTCGGACCCCCACCGGCGTCCGATGCGAAAAACGAAGGCCGGCGCCCGGCCGACCGGCCGATGTCGACTCCGAGCGATGGCGTCTGGGTAGGGCGGTCTGGCCGGCGTTGGGTCCACCGGTCTCTTCAAGGGCGTCAGATCCAGAGTCTTCCGGGTACCGAGGAGGACCGGGCGTCGGGGGCCGAGGCGAAGCCCGACTTATGATGATGGTGGTGGCGTTCCCCGGACTTCGCCACGGCCTTCGGGGTGGAAGAAGACGGCGGCCTGGCGGTAGGAGCCTGAGCAGACTTGGGAGCTGGAGCCGCAGCCGGGGGAAGGGAAGAAGCCCTGGACGGGGACCGGTCCGACCGCGAACCGGAGCTGCGGGACTCGGAGGCCCGAGCTGGCGACCTGGGAAGATCCTTCTCTCCTCTTCTCCAGCGTGTTTGTGGGAAGATATTCCCTTGAGGACATGGCTCGAAGTTTTTCTTTCAACAAGAACACTTGAAGGGCCTTCTGCGGTGGATTCTGGTGCGGCTGTTGAACCCTTGGCACAGGAGCAGGCCTTGGTGTCTGTGGTCTGGGCCCAGGCACTGAAGCGCCTGCGAATCTGCGGTCCTTGAAGGGATCTGTTTTCCACGCCCTTGGAAGGATGACCCGGTCGGAGAGGACATCAGCGATGATCAATTCTTGAAATTCTTCAATTTTCGAAGAGGAGTTCTGAAAACCACGCGTCGCGGCCTAGACAGTGGCCGGAGGGTGAGGCATGCAGTTCGGCCAGTGGGAAAGAGACTAGGGATTCTGGCGGGACCGCCCCTTGTGACCACGCCTGGACGCCGGAGGCGGGACCGACGTCGGGGGCGGTCCCTGCTGAAGATAGCTAGCTAGAAAATTTCCGTGGGGTCCTGGTGCCTGACGGCTTCAGTCCTAATGGTGTAACCTGCTGCAAGAGCTGTATCTCGAAGTAAGATCTCAGTGATCTGATCTGCAACTATTCTCTTGAGCGCCTGTGACAGGGGACAGAACTGAAATAAGTCGGTAGTTAGCAGTACAGGAGGGATCACCACTTTTGAGTACAGGAGTCACTAGTGCCAGTTTCCAGACAGAAGGAAATACAGCCTGGGAGAGAGAGACTTGTTGAAGATTTTGGTGATGGGGGCGATAACTTTGTTAAGAGTCACCACAACCAACTTCATATCTATTTTGTCACTACCAAGTCTTGTTCTATGGAGGGACCTTAAATGCATGAAGTTTGGCCTCCTTGACAGTGACATTCCTGAAATAAAATCTGGGATGATTGATCCTGGGTTTTGTCATTAGCTGTGGTAGATCAGTGTGGGCGAGGTATTACGGAGGAAGGACAGAGCTCAGATCTGTAAATGTGGAGTTAAAGGCTTCCACAATAATGTAAGGATCCGTATTAGGGAAGCCATTTCTGTTTAACATTGTAGGATATCTCCTGTCATCTTTACTGAGCAGGTTCTTAATGTTACCCCAGAATTTTTTCCCATTACCCCAGTTCTGTTCCATCTGTTCTTTGAAGAATTTTGCTTTGGCAAGTCTAGCAAGTCTGGTACATTTATTTCTGGCTGCCCTGTACTTCTGGAAGTCAGCTGCCTTTCCAGAGTTCGTAGCCTTGCACCACAGGTTATCCCTGACCCTCATTTCATCTAGAAGGTGGCGAGTGATCCACCCATTGTTGGACCCTCTTACTTTCCTCTTCCTTATAGGTGCATAGATGTCACAGATCTCATTAAACTTGCCCACGAAGTGTTTCAAGGCAAGGTCCACATCTTGTGCCACATCAGTAAAGGACCAGGCAGTTTGGGATAGCACAGCTTCAAGTGCTCCTACTAGTCCTCTCCTGATCACTCTGCTTTGGATTGTAATAGGAGATCTTTTACCCTTTACTAGCCCACCTACAGATCACTGAGACATTCGAAAGCACAGCAGTATATTTGATCCTACAGGGGCAGCTGGTCAGAATCCAATCAAGGCGTGCCAGACCCCATTTGTAGTTGACTCTGGTGTGCTCCTGGACCATCTGTGTTAGATACATACTGGACACATGGTCCTTAAGGGACCAGATTTCTTTGCTGAACCAGTCAGTGTTGAAGTCACCTGTTACTATAACCTCAGAGCTCTTCTTTCCTTTTGAAATAGCATTCAAGACTAAACTTAGCCCTAGTTTTGTATTGTGGGAGGCAGATAGACAGAGGCAATGGTGAGTGCCTTGCCATGACTGCTAAGAAGGCACTGCACTGCAAGCAGCTCGTAATTCTCAGTGACCCCTGTTATAGGTAGTACACTTCCCTGGATATAATCCCTGATATAGATGAGGCATCCCCAACCCCTTTTCTTAGATCTATCAAGTCCTAAAGTTGCCATAACCTGGTAATGCTATAGAGTTATCCCTAGAATATGAGGTAAGCCAAGTCTCAGTCAGACAGATAATGTCAGGGCCATGAAGTTGCATCCATGCCTGGAACTAGGCAAATTTGGGGAGCAGACTGCAGATGTTCATTGTGGTGATCTTTAATCCACAGTCTTTTTTTTTCTCCCCCTTACTGGGTTAGCAGGGGTGGTCCAGGTTGGTGCACATCCCCAGAGTAGGATTAGTATATATAATTCCACCATGGGCAAAGTGAAAAAATGAATTGTGCAGGACACATGGCTGAACTCCTGCAATCTTTAAGAGTGGGGCCCACAGAACATACACTAGGCAACATACTGGGGCGCTGCACTGAACAGCTATGGAATACAGAACCACCTAACACTTTTTTTAAGTTTAAACAACCTGTAAATAATATAAACTAAAATATCTTTCTGTTTTAAAAGCACATCATGCACACAGTAAGTGAACATTTATCTTTATTTTTGTCTTAGATAGCCCCTTTCACACTAAATAATGAAATCCAGACTGGCAGTCTCCTGTATAGTTTATTAAGACATGCTGGAAAATGGGCTTGACAAATCCTCCATCCTGATTGGCTGAGAACCACCTGCAGGCACACATTTTATTTCTTAACAATGCCTGCTAATAAAAACAGGTCAGTTGGCAATGCCACCTTACTGAAACCATATCACTGTGCCACTTTCTTTTTTCTTGATGGGGGAGGTGACAAGGAGCTCCGGACTCGTTCTCCGACCCGATATGCGAGTCATCATGGACCCTTTTGGCTCCTGATTTTGTGCTGTTTTTTTCCTGAGCCCATGACCATGCAATAGGCAGACTGGCTGTCTCCGCCTCCACAGAGGCAGACTAACGCCCTGGACATGGGCCCTTCCCCGTTACTGGCAGTGAGCCTGTGCTGACAGCCAGCCACTGCTGGAAGTCAGTCTACGGTGTGTCACACGATCCCCCTTCCCCGAGGATGGAGAGCTGTCTACGGATGCTCAATCCTTCTCCATCCCGCCGACCCCCAAGCAACCCATGTCCATTCCCAAACTGGTCAAACTGTGGCATCCAACGCCGCAACCCTCAGCACCACTGGGCCAGCTTACTGTGCCACTTTCAATTTTAAAAGACATGGCAGTTTCTGGTTTAGTGAGTGAGTCCCCACACACACACACACATTGAGCTACCAATGTCATCAATATCCTAACTGCTTGAAAACTAGCTGCTGAAAAGTTAATTTTCTGTGGTAAAGAAACACGGACATTATTTTTATCTATAACTAAATGGCCAGCATAAATCTTGACCATTCTTGAAGCTTTTCACTAAACATGGAGCCAGCCAGTATCACGAGTCCCCCCCGCGATAAAACAGAAAGTTACCTTGCAACAGTATACAGCCACCAGCTACAAGTCGCATTTTGCCTCCATGCCCCACAACAGAAAGCCTGTAAAGTAATTTCTACAAATTTTTTATGTTTAATATTTAACTCTTATGTAAATGACACATGTAACCCATTTGTATACTGTCTTCACCCTTCAGGGTGGGCAGTATAGGATATATTGGACCTTCCAGGGGCTAAAAGGCTCCCTGCCTGTGGCACTGGGCCTCATTACACCCCTGGGTGGTCTGGTATATCCCAATACCGCCCACACTGGAGGGTATTACTTACAAATTTAGATGTAGGGGACCAAATCAGCACTGCACCAGTGGAATTTAAATTTTAGCCTAATAACAAATACATCAAAGATTCAAACTGGTAGCCTTTAAACGAAGAACTCTGCCAAGCCAGCTAATGGGAGAAAGCAGTTTAAACAAAGGCAAAAGGAATCCCTACAATCTCAGTGAAGTCACTAGCACAATCTGACATATACCAGTTCTCTTGTGCAAGGAAATATTGTGTATTTATTTTAAAAAGTATACTCACAGTACTACGAAGCTTTTCAAGCAGCAAATTCAATTGAGTCTGAGAAAGAAGAAAATTAACATATTTAGATATCCTATGTGATGACACTATAAAGTTCACACAGTGCTACTACTTGCATCTGCATTAACAAGCAAACTTGCAACTATTTCTTATTAAATACTAGCTTTTCCATTATGTCACGTACATTTGTTGCGATTAGGCTGGTTATTATCACTCACTAACACACAGCAGTAAGCCTAGGTTTAACAAGCTGTAGAGTAGCAAGTGCTGCAGCAGACAGAATTATGCATGTTATCAACGTGTGCCTACATCAAGAACAGGAAATTATGGAATACATTACAGAGAATGCCAAAGCAGGAATCCTTTTTCAGTGCAAAGCTACTCACCCCATCAAGTATTCAAAGGTTTTTTTTTTAAATACCCTCGAGCATTCAGCTCCACACTCAATCCTAGCTTATAAACTGGGTCAACAGAAAGCTAAGCAGCCCGGGATTTCTATAGAAATCACAATTTTCATTGTTAATTTGGATCGAACAGATCAAAGGCAGAGTAGAAAGATGTGAATAAATCTAAGCACATGTATTTTAATCCTGCATATGATTTAGAGGATTATTATTGTGATTTTTTTTTTAAAACACATCTACATCCCTGACTGTAAACTTGTTTGGTGTGGAACCATTTTTTCATACTGCAGTTTGGCACTGACGAAGATCATAAGTCAGATACCAGTCTGTTGTCCCCCCACCCCATTATTAATTTTGCATAGCACTAAATGCATTGTGATGACTTTATGTGTAAACCACTGATTCTAAGTCTAATTATTCATGAACCTAGCAAGGCTCCTGATTGGCTACTGGACAGGTCAAACATTTCTTAGAAATGACCGATCCAGCTGAGCATACTGACAACTGCCAGACAAGTAAACCCTAAACGAAAGTAAAAAAAAACAGCAAAAACTAAAGTTATAATTGCAAAAACAACCTTGAAGCAGGTCATTTCCTTGGACTAACAACCGGCCGGAGGGAGGTGACCCTCAGATGTACCTCGGGCTGACCATCCCTCCAACTGGTTGTTAATCCCTCGGAAATGACCAGCTTCACAGTTCTTATTACTTAAATGGTACATGCCCCTACAGAATGCAAATCATGTTGGAGAACCAGTGCAGTGCATTCTGTGTTCATGCAGCACAGCACAAGATATGGCAAGGGGTACGAGTAGACCAGACACTCAAGATGCAGTAAAAAAAAAAAAAAAGAGGTTTAAACGAGGTCATGCCCTGTTAGGTGAGTTAGTGTTAAAGTAAAGGAGCTCAATCATCCATTAGTTTAGGTGATGATTTACCTGCTTCCCTGGGATTTGCCTACTTTTCCCCTCTCACCATCCCCACAGTTCTCGCTAGCCCTCCTGAGCTGGAGTAACCCAGATGGGAAAACAAAAACAGCCAACAGAGGGAAGAAAGGAAGCAGGAAACAGTCGGAGAAGGCACAAGGCTGCAAGGTCAGCTTTACAGAAGGTGGAAGAAAGGAGAGTTAGAGAAGTATTAGAAACTACAGTTATGCATCATAAAGGCAACACACAGCAGAAGCCTAATACAACACAAAATACTAAGAACAGCTCTGCTGTTAGTCTAGTTTATGTCCAAATTTGTAATAATCACATGGTTGATTTCAGAAATGTCAAGCAGTTCTGAAATCTGTGTGCGACAGTTATTTGCAGTAACAGAAAGAGAAAGGAAGAGTATTCAACTCCTGTTTCCTATGCATTGATGCACTGTAATTCTTTACTTTTATCCACCAAAATCACCTGCTTATGTTTTGTGGTGAACATCACTGTTTCAAGGCAAACAACGGTCTCTCATCCCATCATATGTATTTCACCTATGCATTCTTCTATTATGTTGCATTATACCAGTGTGGATTAAATACTTTTTTCTACTACCGTACTAGCAAGTAGTCACAAACTTAAAGTATCACAATCCTCTATTAATGGACAATGTAACATACATATGCCTGCTGTAGTTATCCAAAAAAGGAATAATAGTACAATAACTAGATATACGAACATATGAAAATTGCCAACAGAAACAGGTTGTAGCGGTCTATCGAGTCTGCTCGAGTGTGCAGCTCAACCTATTTTACTGAAGTTGCCCCCTCTTCCCTTGCAGCAATCCCCCCCTTCCCCCATCCTCTTCCTACCTCCCGTTGCTGCTCTCCTTTTTGCCCTGTCCTACCCCCTTTAAAAATTTACCACTGTTTTCAATGATATCACCTCCTTAGGCAGGTCATTCCACTTTGACACCACCCTTTCCATGAAAAAGTGCCTCCTCATTTCCTTTTTAAATCTACCCCCAAGTTTCAGACTGTGGCTCCTTGTGATCCCCTCCCTTTTTAAATTGAAAATGCCCTCCACTCCAACCTTGTTTATACTTTTTAGGTACTTAAAGGTTTCTATCATATTTCCCCTTCCCCTTCCCTTCTGTCTTCTAAGGAATACAAATTGAGCTCCCTTAACCTCTCATCATATGGTTTATCCCCCATGCCCTGGAACATCATGGTCACCCTTCGCTGAACCCCTCCAGCAGTTTGATGTCCTTCTTCAAAAAAGAGCACCAGAAATGCACACTGTACTCCAAGTGCGGTCTCACCAATGACCTGTACAAGGGCAGAAAGACTTCCTCCCTCCTAGAGGTGATTCCTCTGGCGATGCATCCTAGCATTTTATTTGCTTTGGCTGCCACTTTACAACACTGCACAGAGTGTTTCATGTCACCCCTGACTAGCACCCCTAGATTCTTTTCCTCCTTTGAGCCGGACACATGCACGCCCCCCCAGCCAGTAGCTGGCCCCTGAGTTCCTAGCTCCCAGGTGCATGACCTTGCATTTCTTGGCACTGAACCCCAGCTGCCAGATGCCACACCATTTCTCTAGTCTGGCCAGATCCTCCATGAGTTCCTGTCTCCCTTCCTCTATGTCCACCCTCCCAAAAAGGTTAGTATCGTCTACAACAAAGGCAGACTTTACTTTTGTCCCCCTATCATGTCACTAATAAAGATTTTGAATAGCATTAGACCGAGTATTGATCCTTGTGGGAGCCTGCTGGTTACAGGTTTAGGCTCAGATAGTTACCCCCTACCGTCACTCTCTGTTTCCTTTCTTGCAGTCAGCTCCTGACCCACCCCAGCAGCATGTCCCCGACTCCCAGGTTACTCAGTTTTCGAATCAACCTTCCATGCGGCACGGAGTTGAAGGCCTTATTGAAGCCCAGGTATAGTACATTCACTGCCTGGCCCTTGTCCAATGCCCTTGTGACCCAGTCGAAAGATTCTATGACGTTCGTCTGGCAGGATCTCCCCAAACCCATGCTGCCTGTCTTCCTGGAGACTGCTAACCTTCAGAAAGTTTATCAGCCTTTCCTTTAGAATAGTCTCCATTAATTTGCCTACAATGGATGTTAGACTGCCCAGTCTGTAGATATGAGGTTCATCTCTGGGACCACTCTTGTGCAGTGGCACCACATGAACCATTCTCCAGTACTGAGGCACACACCCAGTCTCTAGTGAGGTGTTAAACAGATCCACCAGGGGGCTGCCAGTTCTCTTAGGATCCTCGGATATATGCCATCCGGGTCAGGTGCCTTCTCCACCCAAAGGACCCCCAAAGCTGTCTAAGATCCCATCCACCTTGATCACCCCATCTATTTTATCCCCCCCCTTTCCTATTCCTATCTTCCCCTTTGGTATAGGTCCACCTTTTTCCCTAGTGAATACAAAGCTGAAGTACTCATTCAATGCTTCTGCCTGATCTTACTATTTTCACCCATCCCCCTTCTTGATCCTAACAATTCCTCCTTACGCTTCTTCTCTCCTTATATATCTGAAGAAGTCCTTTCCCTCCCTGATGCCCTGTGCTAGCCTTAGTTCAATTTGCAGCTTTACTGCCTGGACCACTCTCCCTGCCTCTCAGGATTTCCCTGAGTAAACCTCCCTGTCCTCATCACTCATAGTACACCTGTACTTCTGATAGGCAGCCCTCTCTCTCTCTCTCTCACCTTCTCTGCCACATCCTTGTTGAACCAGCTTGGCATTTTGGTCCTGGACTTTTTACTCTAGGTCTTCATGCAGTCATTTGTGGCCTCATTCAGACCAAACGTAATGATGGATCATTTCTGCTCCATATCCATCTCCAGCCTGATTTTCACAAGATGCCCTACAAGTATGTCCTTCATTCCTCTAAAGTCTGCTCTCCTCAAGTCCACCACCCCCCGTCTTGGTCTTAGCTGTTTCTTTACCCATACTGAGGTAAAACCACACTGTGTGGTGGTCACTACCCACAAGAGGTCCTCCACTGCTATTTCTTGGACATGCTCTCCATCTGACAGCACCAGGTCCAGTATGGCACCACCCCTGGTCGACTGTGTGATCCCGCACCAGGAAACAGTCCTGTAAAGCTTCCAGGAGGAAATGTTTCCTGGCACAGGAGGTAGCCGGGGCACTTCAGTCTACTCCAGGCAGGTTAAAATCACCTGTTATGACAAGGTTTCCTTTACCTCCTAGCTTACTGATCTGATGCCCCAGCTCCCTGTCCATCTCCACGTCCTGATGATAATACATTATAGTATTAATGATTAAAAATTCATTACCTCTTATCCAAGGCCATTGGTTTTGGGTTTTTACCAGAAAACCTGGCAAAATTCCAGAACATGGACTGCCTGCACACTGGTAAAACCAAAAAGGGACAAGAGCTGGGCACCTGTGTAGTCAGCAACAAAGTCTATACTGTACTCACAAAAATATTAAAGAAGACTAAGTGTTAGGATATCATGGATAAAAATTACAGCACAGCAAACCTGTAACAAACAACCACTGATATTTCATGCCTATAACTGGCACTTTTAGCACCTTGATAAAGTGCCCATTATAGGCACGAAATGGTGGCTGTGGTTACAGGTTTGCTGTGCTGTAATTTTTTTATCTGCGATATCCTAACACTTTTTTTTTTAACTCTATTTTCCACAGCACCAATTTGGATTCTCTTATATATAATTATGGTTGTTTCATTGTAAATATATGTTAGAAGTTTGAGAGCGGGGTTTTGTAAGTAGTGTGTATGGTGTGTGACTGTGTAGTTAAATTAGTGTATTAGTATTGACTATGTGGTGGTTGGTTGAGTGCGTTAGGGTGTCGTATGATTGGAGGGTGGGTTTATTCAATTATATTTATATTGTAGATTTTATGCTTTAGCTGTAGCAGGGTTTTTAATTAGTAGTTAGTTGCTGCAGGATGTGTCGGAATCACAGACTCCTGTGCATTGCCTATGCAGCGTCTCTACTGAGAGACCTTCACCCCTTTACCAACCTCCCTTTGCCAGCTACAGCAGTGAGACGCTGTCAGAAGGTGGGTATTGCTAGGGAGCAAGCTGGTTGGCGGTGGGGCGCTGTGGGCACAGTAGAGGTATTGGGCTGATTAGCACTAGGAGACACCCTGGGGTTAAATGGAGCCAGGAGAGAGGCCCAATGTGTTTAGTGCCCATTCTCGGGGTTCCCACCGGACCAAGCGGGCAGGTAGCTGGTGGGCCTGCAGTCTCCACCAGTTTCCTTCAGGTCATGTTATGCAATGCCAGATCGATGAGGAACATGACCGTAATTATGGCGGACTTGATTTTATCTGTTGATCTGGCTTGCATTATGGAGACCTGGCTGGGAGATAACGTTGGGCCGATTTTGGAGGTGTCTGTCCCCACCAAGTGTTCTGTAGGTCACTGCCTGAGGAGGAAATACAGTGGTAGGGGTGTGGCCATCTGTTTTAGATCCAGCTAAACTTTGCCATGCATCTAGTGGGTTCTACCTTGTCCTTTGAATGTGTGGTAGTGCGTGGGGGTCCAGGAAAGGGTTGAAGGATTCTCCTTGTTTACTGCCCTCCGGGTTGGGGGTGGGGGAATTACCTACAGGATTTCATCATTGAGAGGGTGTTGGGAGTCCTCCAGATGGTTAACTCTGGGGGACTGCAACGCCTGGGTCGATGACAAATCCTCACATCTTGGAAATGACCTCCTCTAGTTTATTGCATCACTGGCACAAGCAATTGCTTCTGCGACCCATGACCATGGCCACACCTTGAACTTGGCATTCTCAGTGGAGCTTGAAGTTACAAACCTTAGGACTGATCGGGTCGCTTGGTCCGATCATGGCATAATAGAGTTCTTGTTTGGGCCCCTCCCCTCCCAGTCCCTCCCTATTGGATGGTCAGCTATCGCCTTCTACGGGGATTGTGCCAGAGGGACTTCTGGCAGTAGCAGATCTGTCTGGTGTGAGTACAGCATGTGCAATTGGTGTGGGTGAGGCAGTGGCTGCCTATAATAAGGCCATACTGCAGCGTGCAATGCCACCAGTCTGTATATGACTCAATCTTCTCGCTGAGACCCCATGGTTTATGGGGCTCTTAAGGAGATGAAGATTATGGGTCAGAAGTTGGAGCATTGCTGGCAGAGGACTCGATCTGATGAGGGCAAACTGGCCTGAGAGCTCACTACCAAGGGGCAATCGACTGTAAGAAGGCAGAGTCCCTGTCCAAGGAGATTGCTTCAGGGAGGAATAGACCAGCTCAGCTTTTTTGGACTGAGGAAAGACTACTTCACCTAGTCTGTCTGCAGGTGAAAAAGCATTTTCAATTGCACTGTGTGATGAGTTTGCTCAGTCCTTCTCTGACAGGGTATCTTCTGTCCGGTCCGGTATCTCCCCAGTGGGGCAAGGTCAGCCCCGCAGTGGTTGGCCTGGTAGGAACATGGTCTGGTAGAGGTTTAGGCCAGTGGATGTGGCTGAGGTTGTTGGGGTGATCCTGAAGCTGCGGCCCACCTTTTGTGAACTAGACACAGCTCTGATCCGTCTCCTAGTGGGATGTGCAGAGACTGTTGGTCCAGTGTTTACCATGATAATCTGGTGTTCACTTTCAGAAGAGATCTTTCCTGACACCTTGAAAGAGGTATTGGTAAGGCCCCTCATAAAGAAACCAACTCTGAACCCTGATGTCCTGGTGAATTATCGATTCATATCCAACCTCCCATTCCTAGGGAAGGTTGTTGAGAAAAACAGTGGCACTGCAGCTCAATTCGCACTTGACAGCCTTTGACATCTATGAGCCACTCCAGTCCAATTCCAGGGCTAGGCACAGCACCAAAATGGCATTGGTCAAGGTGTAAAACTACCTCCTCAGGGCAAGAGATACAGGAGACTGGTCAATTCTTGTTCTCCTCAATCTGTTTTCAGCATCTGACATCATGGGTCACACTATGCTTTTGGGTCACCTCAGTATTGTGGACTCGCTGGTACTGTCATCAGCTGGTTTGAGTCCTTTCTCTTAGACAGAAAGCAATGGGGGGTGATGGGGAATTTCTCCTCCTCTCCAAAGCTCCTGCCATGTGGAGTACTTCAAGGTTTGATCATGTCGCTGATGTTGTTCGTGGTGTATATGCTATCCCTTGGAGAGTTCATTGGATCTTACAGTCTGGGTTTTTACCGCTATGCAGAGGATTCCCAGCTGTATATCTTGCCCCTGGAACAAGTGACACTGTGGAAGTGCTAAATGACTACCTGGTTGAGATCCAGGACTGGATGTCCTCCAATAGGCTAAGGCTGAACGCCGACAAGACGGAGGTCCTGGTGACGGCCAGGTCGCAGTGCCTCAGGGTGGCAACAGGACTGGTCCTAGGTACCATCCCATTAATGGCTTCCTCTTAGTGAGAAATCTGGGCATCTTCCTGGATGACAGGTTGACACTGGATGTTTAGGTGTCATCTGTTGTCCAAAGTGGTTTTACCACTTAAGGAGTGTTGCCCGGATTAAACCTCAATGCCTGAGGACCTGCCATCACTAGTGCATGCCTTTGTTACATCCATGTTAGACTACTGTAACAGTCTATACATTGGGGTTAGTGAAAGAACATCCATTGGCTGCACGCTGGTGCAGAATGCAGAGCCAAGTTACTGACAGGCCTGCCTAGGCCATGTCATGTGACCCGGTCCTCACGGATCTGCACTGGCTGCCTGTCAGGTGGAGGATCATCTTCAAGGTGGGCTTGCTCACCTTTAAGCCCCTTTACCGCTAGTGCCGTGGCTACCTGACTGATCTTCTTACACCTGCCATTCCAGTTCACTCCCTCGGCTCCTCCACCAGGGGTCTACTTGTGGTTCCAAGGGCCAGACGGAAAACCTCAGGTGATCGAGCATTCAAGATTGCTGGCCCCACCCTATGGCACTCGCTTCCCAGCTCTGTAAGGGAGGCCCTGTCAGTGGAGGCATTGAAAAGGGGTCTAAAAATGTATCTTTTCAAACAGGCATTTACAGATTGATTGCAGCTGTTTTTAAGTATTAATTATTATTTATTATGTCTATTCATGCTTGAATTTTAACTTTTATTTGTATAATCCTTTATGGCATTTGACTGACTTCTTGTTGTTATCCTGCCTGTTTTGACTTCTGTAAGGTACCCAGAGCCCCTGGGATTGGGCGCCATATAAATAAAGTTTACCTTACCTTACCCATTATTATTATTACTCATTTTTCAGCTGGATAGAACAGGCACAGGTATGTCACACTGTCCATAAAAGGGGAACAATCAGCATACAGGACCCCCCACACACCCAAGTGTGGGGCTTGTCTCAAAGTGCAATTTGTGTGCAAAAACATTTTGATTTACTTAGTACTGTATTTACTGTAGTACAGTAGATTGTATCAGATTAAAGTTGCTTAGTTCTAGGCTGACATCTTCTGTTATTACAAATCCCAGAATCCCTTGCAGCTGCTATAACAGCAGTAGGCAGCAGTGGGAGATTCAACAGCCTGCATGTTAAAAGTTAAAACTCTGCAGGACCAATATATTACAGGCAAGACCACTGGTTTACAGTGTTTGCTGGTAAAATGGACAGATCTGTGGAAATCAGGTTGGTCACAATCACCAGAAGAGTAGAAACCCAGCTGGTCATAGGTAACTGAAATGCAGTTGCAGCTAACTCCCGAATCCCAGGGTCATGCCTTAGTAATCAAAAAGCTGTAGTTGCTGTGGGTCTCATAGGAACTCTTATCCAAAGTAGTCTCAGTAGCTTTTTATTTTCCATGCCACTTCATGGCCTAGGAAATTACTGCTGTGGGGTGTATTCTGTTGTGTTCAGTGGTGTGCAACTGTCAACATCTCCACAGGACAAGGCAATCCAAAGAGGTTTAAACTAGAAAAATCAGAAGTGGGTGGGTGCACTACAGTGGGGGCACCCCTTAAATAGATATACGAGTCCCAAAAGAACGGTGTACTCCTGTAGAGATCTTACAGCAGCTTACTTGTAAATACCATGATAAGGCACAATTTCGTCCAAGCATGCACGTGCTAGCCAAGAATTAGCTAGCAAAAGAAGGCTTTCAGAGTCCTTAAATGTAAGCAGTTGTTTATTGCAAACAGGTCACACAAAGGTGCACACACCCCCCCAAGGAAGGGTTGTTGAAGCCGAAGCAAGTGTGACTAGTAACACTGCTAGCTTGCTTACATATGTGTGACCTGTTTGCAATAAACAACTTTGCTTACATTTAAGGACTCTGAATGCCTTTTTTGCTAGATCATTCTTGGTGGCTTCGTTTCAGGACAAAACTGTGCCTTGTCACTGTATTTACAAGAAAGCTGTTATAAGATCTCCACAGCAGTGTACTGTTCTTTTGGGAATCGATATCCAGAGGACAAGGGCAGAGATTGACTGAGTATTTGCAGAAGAGGGTGGGGATGAACATTTTGAAGAGGAGTCTAAACTCCTCATCACACCCTGCTGAATCCCTAGTTTAAAGCCAATTTTAATTTTTCAGTCACCATGACCCAGGGTCCTTGATTATGAACCCCTTCTTTAACTGTTTTGCCATGGGTATAGAATGAGGCAAAACCTTTTGAAAACAGCATACAGTACCTTCTGTGGTAGCAATTCAAACCTTAGGAATTTTTTTAAATAAATGTTGCTTTCACTAAAAGAACAGGCAATAATGTTCAAATGGATCAATAACCAAACAATTAAAATCTTAGCTGAAAATGTCTATTTTTTAACAACAGTATGTCACAAAAAATATCAAACACACATGATACTCATATGGATGGTAAATAATGCCAAAACTAACCCAATGTTTTTTTCTGAACATGCTACGCTGTACCTGAACCAGTAATTCTGTGCTGAAAATTTGAAATTCTGAACCAACAGTTCTGTATCCTCAACTACTGTAAAACCTGATCCTGCAATTCTGTATCCTGAACTGGAACTTCTACAGTATATATGAAAGCTGCAAGTCTGTAACCTGAACCTGGAATCCTGATCCTGCAAGTATGTGTCCTGAGCTAGAATTGCTGTATCTGGAATCTGCAATTCTGCACCCTCAACCTGGAATTATGTATCCTGATCTGGAACTTTGTAGCCAAGAGCTGTGATTCTGCATCCTGAACCTAGAAACTCGAACCTGGAAGTGTTATGTCCTAAACGGCACCTTTTGTATCTGGAACCTGCAATTCTGTATCCTAAACCTGAAACCAAGTTAAGTGTGCTTAACAGGAACATTTGTATCAAGAACGTGCAATTCTGCATCCCAAATCTAGAATTATAGAAACACAGTTGACAGCAGATAAGGACCGCCAGGCCCATCCAGTCTGCCCAACTAAATCAGAGCTTCTATATCTAGAACCTGGAATTCTGCATCCTGAACCTGGAATTCTGTGTCCTGACAGGAACGTCTATATCTGGAACCAGTAATTCTGCATCCTCAGCCTAAAAACCTGAATCTGGAATTCTCTGCCCTGAACTGGAATATCCATATCTGAAACCTGCAATTCTGAATCTTGAAACAGGAATTCTTTGTCCTGAACTGGAACTTCTATATCCTCATTCAAGATACAGCACTGCATGTTCAGGACACAGATGTTTATGTTCAAAACTTCATGTTGCTTCTGCATTATTTACCAACCATAATTCGTGTTAATTTTGACATTATTCCATAGTTCATGCCCTCTTAAATCCAGTCCACAACTCTGTACCAAATGGTCACATAAGGAAAACAGCAAAGGAAACCAGAATAAGCCATGCCGATGATGTGCATGCTCTGTCAATTAATTTGGTATTGCACATGTGTGTCCACAAGCAATGTAAAGTTCATGGGTACAGGGTGACACTGAAAGCTACCTGCCAGGAACTGCCCCTACCCTCCTTACCTTGAACTTGTTGCCCACACTGATAAAGCTGAGTTTTCCTGCTTTCTGTTTGGAGTCTTTGTTATTGTTGGAAGCCTCAAAGAGATGGCTGACAAATTTGTCCTTGGATTCACATACAAGCGATTCGAGGGACATGTGCAAGGCATCATTGTTTTTCTCCACAAACTGGGTCTGTTAACAGTAAGCCAATATATGTAAGTGGCACCTCTGGAATATCGACAGATCATTGCTTTTACTCAGCCCGAAGACCAAAGGCTGTGGAACTTTGATGAGCTATATCATTACAGGCATTTTATTATGCATACTACTGACTGGAACATGCTTCTGAACATTTTAGTTTTCAGTCTCTTGTAAATAATTAAACGACAGTAATCATCATCTCTTACATGTTTTATTAATCTAGTATTAGGAGTAATATGATTAATAGAACAGTAGTAATATAATATACATATGTTATTAATGTAGTCTGTGTCTCTGTATGTCTGTACAATGTCTGTATGCCTCCAGCCAACTCAGGGCACTCTTGTAAAAAAGTTGTTCTTTGCCTCAGCAATTCTTTCCTGGTAAAGCAAAAAATATATGTGATTTTCTGCAGAAACAGTCCTGTAATGACCTGCCTTGAAGGGCTAATAATTTTTAAAAGATGGCTGGAAACAAGAAATCTGTATTCTTTATTATTGTAAAAGGCGTTCTGGAATCGCAATTCCTATGTCACTAAATGAACAGTCAAGTTATGCTCTACTACAAGATTTAAAACTTTTAAATATAGTCTCATTTTGGATTTTCAGAATCCGTTAACATGCCATTATTATAACTGAACATGTTTATAGCTGTATTTAATTGTTTTGCAGCTTTGTATAAATTATTATAGGTATAATTTAAAATATGATTCTGGATGAAAATGGGGCTAGTCACTCGAAACAGTCCTCTGGTCTATGAATAAAATCAATAAATCCAGTCATCAACCAAATCCAATTAATCAATTCTGTAGTCGTCTCTTAGGGATGGTCTGTTTTACATCTATTGAACCAGAGTGGAGGTGGGGGTGCTTAACAATCCACAGTCTGCCTCACTCAATGAGCCAATCATGTTGACCTTGAGGTGCTGGAATTGTGTGGTGGCTCACCATGTGGAAGACACCCAGGTTTGCCTTGCAAACTCAACTCCCAGCCCAAGGCCACTGAAGTCACTGGGAGCATTGTGGAGGTAGCATTCTCAGACTCGAAAGGGGAGGGTATTACCTCATCCCACTGCAACAGTGCCTCCTTGGACTGGCAAGGTCAAGGTCCTAACACACTGGGCAGTCCTTCATAACAAAAGACACAGCAGGCTGAACTCACTGAGGAATGTGCGGGAAGAAAAGTCAGAAACACCCCAGCTGGCTGTAGGAAAATGGCCTACCAGTGCTCTTGGGTCCCACAAGCTTCTGGGACACTTCAGATGGTAGCATTGCCTGACAATTTGGGACTGGGTAGGCGAAGACCTGAAAGGGATGACTGCTGGTAGCACATGAATAAATAGAGGATTGAAAAATTAGACAATCATAGTGCTACTTGAAAGTTTTCAAATGAATTGGCATACTAGTTATTCATGAAGTAAAATGATGCAGCAAGCTGAATACTGAGATACCATATTTTGTCAAAGTTGTACTGCAAACACGCCACACCAGTACTTCCACATTTCCACTGTTACATGACTTTTTACCATTTAAAAGCAGACTACAATTTGATTTAAAAAACAAACAAACTTACTGTTTCATAGCACACAGCTCCTGCAAAGTGTCTGATGATAAAACCCTCATCATCCCTCACATTTCTGTGAACAGTTAGTTTGGACTTCCTGGGTATCTGCATTAAAATATAATAATTATCACTCCTCATCATTACTGCTGAAGGACACCTGCCTTTCCCACAGCCCACCCTCATCCCTTTCAGGCATTAACAAGTTCCCTAAACTCCTGACCTGTCTCATCAATTCCAAGCATTATTCTAATCCAGTGGAATGAATAAAATGAAGCTTTAAAACTTGTATTAAGCAGACCACAGATAAACTTCAAGATCACAAATTGCTCCCCAAATCAAAATTTTCTTTATTTTCCTTTTCTTCTTCAGATATAAACAGAAATGCTATAAAAGAACTGCACATAAGTATCGTAAGGGTTTATGGATCAAGATGAAAAAGAAAAAAAATCTGAAGTTAGGGACTCATGACCCATGAATTATTCTGATTTACACCATTCCCGCTCCACAAGAGATTCCCACCTCCCCATGGTGTCAACACAGCCAACTACTGGCCTGGTAAGCCGTAACACTCCCTTAGCATGCTAGAAACCTTGCAGAGGAGCAAGTTCCCTGGACTACAGTGAGGGGCTGCTGCAGTGCCGACTGTCCAGTGCCTCCTCAGGCTGGCTCACTACGCTCATCAGCAGACTTCACCCTAGGACTCCGCTGTCTTGGCTTGCTCCTGAAAACAAGTCACCAGCACACTGCACTTCCATTTGGCCACTGGGCAGCCCAGCCATTGTGTTTTATGTCCTCATAAACAAATCCCTACAGTCTACCTTGTTGATACCCCTTAAAACTTATAGATCTCAGTCATGTCCCCTCTCCCTTTTGACTTCCAGAGTGCATGTTCAGGTTTCCAGCATCTCCTCCCTGCTGTCCCTGTATCATTTTCATAGCCCTCATCTGAACTCTCTCCAAGTGGCCCATGTCCTTCTTGAGGTGAGGACTTCAGGTGCAATCTCACCATTGATCAGTAGAGATAGTGTTACTTCCTTCCTCGCGTGGGGAATGCCCTAACTAAACACGCCAGCATTCTGCTCCCCTCCCATATGCCTTGCTGCATTGGGCTGAGGACTTAAGGCTTTCATTGATCACGATTATCAGGTCCCTTTCATTAGTAGTCTCAACCACCCCCTTGATAGTCAGTTCTAAGATTTCTCTTCCCAATATGCATAACTTTATCTTTACATCTCTTTATCAAATCACAGAATTCTGCCAGCACAGTACAGGAATGGTGCCACCGCTGATGGCAACTAACTCGTATTTCGGATGAGATGTTAAACCGAGTCCCATCTGCCTGGATTGGTGGTAGTTCAGGTGGATGTTAAAGATCCCATGGCACTATTGAGAAAAGAGTAGGAATTTCCCGGTGTCCTAGCCAAATTTCCCTCTTTCACTAAAAATACCACCAACAGCTTAATCTGGTTCAAGGTCAGTTGGCTTTCATCTGTATCTCCCTCCCAGGGTCATGCCTGAAAATAGGCATGATTTGTCTAGTGCACTTACCCGGTCAACAAAAACTAAAATAAAAATAAATAAACAAACTATGAAATTACTGGATGATGCAGTCCTTAAAGTGCAAGTGGAGACAATATATTTAGAAATTCCATCCGAGCCTGTAACAGGGTGGGGTGCTGGCTCTGCATAGGCTGAACCTGCCTGTTTCCCTGGCATATCAGATGATCTGAAATCACTGATGCTCGCAGAAGCATTGTCTACATTTTGATAAAGTACAGCCCAACTTCTACTGGCCCCAGTGGCTTTCCATCATTAACGGAGAAGACTACTACAGGGTGGTGAATTTTGTTAGCTATCATGGCGGCAATTTATGCGGTGACTTTATCTGCCAATGACAGTTTTGGTTTTGCCAGCATTGGCAGATTTTTAAAACTTGGTGGGAACTACAGTAAGTTTATCCACTTTTCCTAGGAAATGCTCAAAAGCCTTTTGCCTGTGTCTCTGTGTAACCTGGTTGAAATCCTGGCAGATGTCACACTTTTTACATCGGGGCTAGGCCCAAACAACAAATGTGCAGATCATGAAAAGTGCTTTACTGAGTGACAACATATACCAGCAATAAACTTTCCTAAGGAGTGGCTACAGAGCTAAAAAATAAACTCAATCAGCAAAAATCAATGATGGAAAAACTTCCACTTGTCTTAAGTTCTTTCTCTCAATGGCAGGAAAAAGAACTAAATAAGTTGGGGTCCCCACTTTATGAAGATAGCGTACACACAGACGCACATCAACATGGGCAACCCCATCTTGCAAAAAGCTTCCCACAAGGTCCTGACATTGATGGCTTACAGTTCAATGTATTATGGTTCTATGGCGATACCCTCGAAGAAGATCTCTCTTTTAAGCTGACTGCCATATCCTTAAAAGGAATGAAAACTGCAAGCACCCTTGGCCTACCCCAGGGGTCATTATGGTGGTGGAACCAGGATGCCACCATCCTCTGGTTGGGAGAACTGTCACATGGCAGCACTGCTCCAGCCCCCCGCCTGCCCAAATCGACACCCAAGTTTGCTCCCAAACCCAGGATGTTGGTGCAGGAGCATGTAGTGCTGCTTCCACTGGATCATCGGGTGGCCTAGCCAGTAGTCTTTAACCCAGTTTCTTTTCTTCTTCAACTTTATTACTTGAAAGGTGAACACCCATGTACTAGCCCTACACATACTCTGTAAGGCCTACCCCCGGCCCCCGATTTGTACTTTTAAGGCAATAACCAGCTTTTAATTACTTAGTTATTATATAATCTAGTTGGTCCTGCCAGCGTCTGTTCTCCCGAGAAGTAAACACTGCTGCCGGGCAGCATCCCACAATCCCACGTGGAAGATGTCACGACCGGGGAGCAGCTGCAGGAATTCAAAGTGCTATGCATCAGCTTAGAGCTTTTATTAGTGGATGCCACCCTACCCCAAGCTTAGTGCACTCCAGTGGAACAAAGTCAGCATGCCTCTATGTGCCTATCATGAGATCTCGGTTTTCAATTAAGGGGATGCAGTGTATGGTGCTACACCAAAATCCACCCTCGCTTGACTATAGCCCTCCTTTTATATGCTTTCTGTTGTCTGCCCTTAACTGCCCTCGCACTTACCACTACTCCCTCTATTTCACTCTTGTTCCCATCTGTTGAGGGCAGATGGTACCCTCACTGCACCTCATTTGTCTCTAATTTATGGTTTGGAGCCAGAATTTTTAGTCTCTTTCAGGGTAGACAAGCCAAGGCCCCCAAGAAAAAGGAAAAATGGCCCCAGCCTAGCCGGATCACGGCCGCTCCTCCTCCCAACACGCTGGTCCCCGGAGCACACCTTCTCCTCCATCTCCCATGTGTGTGCCTGCCCCAGGGGCACTGTATCCATGAATCCCTCCCCCAGGAAGGTGCCCTTCCAGTAAGGTTAGTGCCAGATCCCTTGGGGTGCGAGGCACATGGGACCGTGACTGATGAAGGAGGGGCATCGCAGATGAGACGGCAGGCACAAGGAGCTACGCAGGCCTGAAGGAGTGGCAAGGCTGGGGCCCAAGAAGACCAAAAAAAAAAAAAAAACCCATTCCTGGCATCCCAGGTACAAAAGACAGATAGAACTGGTACCATATGCATAGTAGTGAAGCCCAAGTCCATACGATCTTATGATCCTGCCACGAGAGATTGCTGAAGAAGTTTGGGGACTCGGGAGAAGGGGGTTTAGTCAGTAGGTAGTAGTTGGCTTGGAGGAAGCAACAGAGGTAATGGCAAACTGGAGCTAATTAGGGTTTAGGAGGTCACCTGAGGAGTGCCACAGGGATCGGTCCTGGTATCTGTCCTATTTAATGTGTTCATAAATTACATAAGGGAAGATTGCCAAGTAAAGTTGTGCATCTTTGCTGACAGTACAAAGCTATGCAGCAGGACAGATCATGAGGAAGGGGTGTGGACGCTCCAGAAGGACCTAGAGAAACTAGAGATGATCTAAGGCCTAGCAGTTGCAATTCAGTGCCAAGCAGTGCAAAGTAATGCAATTGCGGAAACTGAATCCATGCAACAGAATACTGGATTGGAGAGGTTAGACTGGTCACTTCAACAGAGGGGAGGGATCTAGGGCTAATAATCAGCGACTCCCTCAAGCAAGCAAACAAGTCAGTGCAACAAAGCATGCAGCAAGGCATCAGGATGCTGGGATGTAGAAGACGGGGTTTTAACAGTATGAGAGGTGAGGTGATTCTGCTACTATAGATCTCTGATGAGGCCTCACCTGGAGTACTGAGCCCAGTTCTGGAGTTCTCCTCTGAAGAAAGACACTGACAGACTAGAGTCAGTACAGCAAAGGGTCACCACGAGAATCCAGGCCCAGCAGGGCAGATCCCTCGAGACTGGCTCAGGGCCCCGCATAAAGTATGTACTTGCTGGAGGCCAGGCAGAGCAGGAGGGGTGTGACTGAAGCATTACATGTTTCTCAAGGGGTATAAGCAAGGTGAATACCCAGGACCTCTTGGTAAGAAACTGGGATGCAGTCACTAGGGGGCATGACTGGAGGATGATTTGGAGGGCAGCAAGAAGAACATAAGGAGATTCTACTTAACTGAGAGGGGTGGTGGAACTATGGAACATACTTCCAGTGGACATGGTGAGGGCAGACACCCTTAACAGGTTTAAACACAGGTCTGATAGAGCAAGGGGACTCAGAGCAACACAGATCTGAGGCATGTGGGTAACAGCCCAATAGTACAATAGGTCACTGGGGTGAGGTAATATAGTGTGGGCAAACTCGATGGACCTTTGGTCTCACTCTGTCATCAAATTTGGTTTCTAACCCTCCCCAACAAACACAGCTCCTTACTCTGCTGCCCCCAACACCTCTTACTGCCTCCATAACTCTGACCTTCATTCTCTTTCATGTTCCCTTGCATTAAATCCTCTGTGGGTCAATCTGCCTTCGCCTTCATGATCTCCCGCCTTTGGTCTGACCCCTGGTACTCTCAAAGTCCTACTCCATAACTATACAATCCATTCCTGCAACTGCTTCACTTCTGTATTCCCTGCTCAGAACGTTTGTTGTTGCATAATTTGTTCTGCACAAGCGTTATATTATAATTGTATGTAGCTACAATGTGCCTACAAAAATATGTCCGTCCCGCTGCTGTCGTAATTTTGCACTCACCTGATACCTTCCACTGTACTGATTGTATGAAGTGACTTTTACTGCCTCTCTTTTTGTTGAATTATTTTACTGAATGCTTTGATTAGCAAGTACCATTTCCCTTCCCCTCTCCTCCAGGACGCATCTGAAAATGAGCCATTCCCCACATGTGTGGGGTTGGTACATGGACAGTCTCCTTAACATGGTTTGTTACATAGAATTCCCCAATTTTTTCCTGGCAGTTAAATTTAATATTACCCACCCAATCATTAGGGTTGTCATGACCATGACCTTCCTCCAGATGAGAGTGTGGAGACTGACTGATTTCAAAGCCTTGTCCAGTAGGGGGTGCAGAAATCACACTTCTTCCCTGAGAGTTGAACATTTCACAAGCATGACACTCCTCCCCAGCATGCGATTTCATGCAAGTCCAGGTCATGCCGAAAAATGGGCAACATTCTTGTCTAGTGCACTTACTCGGTAAACAAAAACTAAATAAACAAAATGTCTTATCTCCTAGGAGACAGCGCAACATGTGGCTGCCACACCATTGGGCAGGCTTGTAGTCACACTTTAAAGCAGCCATAGCTGTTTTCGGAAAAAATGACATGCCAGTTTTTATTAATAATGTATTTCTGACAAAAACATTAAACTATCCATTTTCATTACATTGTACATCATGCTTTAACTGAGATATGTAGCTCATATGTTTTTAAAGGCAACAGCTTTTTGGCCAAACCCACTATGAATAAATTAAACAGCTTGATGTGCTGCTGTGCTGTTTACCACTGAAAATGTGTACCGGCGCCCCTGTAATACAGTACATCCACAGTAACAATCTAGTATTTAACACCAAAATGAAACCCAAAGAGATGGGAGTTTTAAAAATTGCAAGGGGCGGCCATCTTTAAAGACTTGAACCATTAAACTATAAAAATTGACAAGAAAAATGGTTCTAAACACATTAGATAGAAACAAGGATATACTGTTGCATGCAATTATGTCAGAAATATATTGCAGCTAAAACACTATATGATAAAATGTTTTGCTGACTAACAAATACTGCTGCTCTAAGACACCCCAGCCAGCTGTGTGTTATACAAGCAACTGTCTGTTCTTCAACAACCGTATACAAGAAACTTTCAGAAGGGCCAACAGTTATAGCTATTAAACTCTTATAATGTGATCTAGTCGGTTATGCATTTAAAATAAACCCTCACTTCCCTCCCAACCTCTGTAGTACCTAATCCCCCCAATTGACATGGCAGTGGTATTGCAAGGGTCCCTGAGAGCTAATCAGGCATAAACTTTAATTTGGAAAGACATGCCAAGTGCCACAGTATATTTGTATAGCTGTTTAATGGATTTGATGGTGCACTAAAAGACAATGACACTGCAGGCATACTGGGGAGGGCACAGTAAGTACAGGAGTTTATACCTTCCACCACATATACTGTAGGTGTGTAGGACTGAACAAGGCCAGCCATACTGCACTATGACTTGGAGATTTTGATTGGGGGCTACAGGATCAAATCAGATGTTTAATAAATATGGAACTGTGGGGTTTGGTTGGTGTTAGCGGGTTCTACAGAGGATGGGGGAAGTGTGTGTTTTTTTTTTATTTCAGTGGGGAAGTGCAGGGTTGTAAAGAGTGCTACAGGGGTTGGGGTGTAGGTAGATTATTAATTTCAATAGCGGGAAGGATCAAGTAGAGATGATGTCCTGGGGAGCTAGATAAGCAGGTCTATAAATAAAGATGGGGCAGGCAGCAGTGGTTGCTACAGGACTTTCAGGGAGTCTTCTTGCATCATTTATGCATTCTACATACTGCTCTTCTTGCAAACTGTCTTTTGTTATGAGTGTGCCTCAGGCATGTCCATGCAAGTCTCATACACTGGCCTGTAGTGGTCGGAATGCTTTATGAAAGGAATGTACTAGTAAAATACAGTGTGGTGGTCCTGTGTGTGGCTGGCAGTGTTTAAACAAGCAGTCTGCTCACTGTGTTTCTTTGTTACTGATCAAGCAAACTGACACTCAGTGCAGGTTGTCCTTTAACCCAGGACATGGAATGGCATAAAGGCTTGAAAGAAAACCTTGAGGAAATTAAAGCAACGTGAGGGCAAGCAATGTGAGAAGGCAGTGAGGAGGACTGGCAGGATACTGGGATGAACAGTGAGAGGCATCAACAGTAAAAAACAGGAAGTTGTTATCCCTCTGTACTGACAGCTGGTGAGACCCCATCTGGAGTACTGCGTGCAGTTCTGGAGACCCCATCTCCGCAAGGACATAGGCTGAGGCTGTCCAGAGGAGGGCAACCAAAATGGTGCAGGGTCTGCACCAGAAGACATATGAAGAGAGATTAAAGGAGCTTAATATGTATACCCTCGAGGAAAGGAGGGAGAGGGGACATGATAGAAATTTTCAAGTACCTCAAGGGAATCAACAAAGTCCAAGAGGGTAGCATCTTTCAGAAAAAGAGATGTGCAAGAACAAAGGCAATTTGAAGATAGAGGAGGACGGCTCAGGGGGACTGCACCAGAAGACATATGAAGAGAGATTAAAGGAGCTTAATATGTATACCCTCGAGGAAAGGAGGGAGAGGGGACATGATAGAAACTTTCAAGTACCTCAAGGAATCAACAAAGTCCAAGAGGGTAGCATCTTTCAGAAAAGAGATGTGCAAGAACAAGGGGGCACAATTTGAAGATAGAGGGGCGGCTCAGGCGTAATGTGAGGAAGTATTTTTCACAGAGGGTTGTTGGATACATGGAGCGACACTTCCTGAGGAAGTTGTGGAGTCAAAACAGTGGGGAATTCAAGAATGCATGGGACAGACATAAGGCAATTCTAGTAGGGGTAGGAGGAAGTAGGCTGTTGGTTAACTAGGATCTGTAGCTTATCCATTAGGTAGGGAAATGGGCAGACTAGGTGGGCCAAGCGGTCCTTATCTGCTGTCAAATTCTATGTTTCTGCCTGGGACAGCTTGATGTCCCCAGTACCATTGATGCTTTGACCTTCTGTGTAATGAATGACTCAAGGCAATAAATATGGCACCACCAGCAGTTTTAAACTCCCTTACCCTGAATGGACTCTTTCACAGTGCACACTAGATTTATACTGCGGATTCATCAGGATCCTTCTGCATGGCACAGAAATGCACCAAAATGCTTAGTTTCATCAGAGTGGGCATGGAAAGGGTACAGAAGCTTTTTATTATTCCCAAACCCCTTACCTTGTTAAACAAATGAAAGAAAATAGAACAAGAAATGGGTATCTGAATGTTTCTGTTTGTGCTAACTGCTGACAGTACTATAGGAACATACTGTAGGAAATGCTGCACAAAAAAATAGTCCGAGGGTCCATCATGTAAGTCTCCTGCCACCCAGGCAGCTGCAGCATTCCATTTTATGTAACATAATGAAATTGCTGGGGAACCTCTCCGTCCCCAATAAATTAAAAACACTTGAGTTTTAAAGATATCACTCTCCACTTGCACCTGCTGACCCATGTCTCCACTAAAGTTAAGGGGGATACTTTCATCTTTTGGGGGAGAGGGGTGGAGGATCAACCAGCTAACTTTGTTTTATTGTAAGGGCCAGTTTATGACAGCTAAGGATACTGCTGGAAAGACCGACAATTAACTGTTACTGTACCTTCTGGTAACATAATTGTCAGTGATGAATAATGCATGGGGAAGTGTGCGTAATGAGGACTTCATGCACACTTGAGGGGTGTGATGCCTCATAAACCCAGAGTGAAGCTCGAGGGGTTTATCAAGGCATCGCACACTGAGTGTGTGCGTAAAACCCAGGTGACACACACTTCCTGCTTTTTATTTTTTTTATAATAACTGTCTTTCATTTTTTTTTTCTTTCAGACAGGTACTTGTTGAACAGTCTAACGTTGGTCACAGTTTTTCTTAAGAGTGTTTCTGTTTTCTTGCTGCTCTAAGAATATTTGTCTTTCTACATCACTAGGTTGCTGAAATGGTGATGAATGTGCCATTTTAGGTGGATAGACAGATGTTAGTAGATCGCTGATTATTTTCATTTCTGTGAGAAATGTGTCTTTCTTCAGCAACAAATGAGTTAGATTCTTGCCAAGCGGTTTCAGTGAGGTTAGTTCGATCAAGTTGACAGCACGAGCTGATAGCACAAGGAGCCAGCAGCACTAGCACAAGAGTGATTTTAGAACTTTTTCAAAAGGTGCTTAATCAACTCCGTTATACATGGGTGATCATACATGGCCATGTATAATCAAACTCTGTTATACATGGATGATTATACATGGCTGTGTATAATGGAGTTTGAGAGCTTCTGCCCACAGCTGATAATCATCACTAACCAGTTATACTGTATGGTGGAATGTGGTTGTGTATGGAAAGCCATACACCACAAAAAGTTGTTCTTCTGTAGTAGTGATGTCCTCACTAACACAGAACGATTTTTCATTCTGTGTTAGTGAGGATGTCATAACACAAAGGACTCCAGCAGACCTTGTGATTTGTCCATTGTTGTGTGAGAGTGGCACGTGCATGTGCTGGGCAGCGGCAGTTGTTAATTGAGGGAGGGCGGCAGAACTGATTTAAAATATGGAAAAGTGAGTATTTTTTTCTTTTTTTAGTCACCATACACTATATAGAACAGTGTATGGTTACCCATACATTACTTGGCTATTCTTTCACCTTGTAGATACAATGCCAACTTGGAGACCTCTCAAGCTTCGCTCTTGAGGTCATCAGTTGGCACTGTATCCACTTGGTGGAAGAATACCTTGTATTGTATGGTTACCCATACACTATCCTATATACTAACATACTAATTGCCAGCAGATTAGGCCTTACGGTCTGTTGAGCCTGCTCGAACCTCAGATCCCTAGTTGGGTGCCGAGGCCTTCCCCCACCTTATGTTCCAGAAACCCCATCATCCATCCTCATCCCTGGCCAGACCATCATCTGATACATCTGCTTTCTGTGTCTGTCCACCCTCTTGAAGTCCTTCACTGTGGATCTCTGAACCAGCTCGCCAGGCAGTGCATTCCAAGGATCCACCACCCTCTCAGTGAAAACCTCCTCCTCTTCCCTCCTCACCCTTCACCTTCCAACTTCAAACCATGCCCTCTGGTGATACCTCCCTGCTTTAGTCTAAAGATCCCCTCCATGTTTACCCTATTTATTCCCTTGAGGTACTTGAAGACCTCAATCATGTCCCCCCGTCTCTCCTCTCCTCTCCTCCAATGAAAACAGGCAGAGCTCCTCAAGTCTGTCCTCATACATCAAATTCCCTAGTCCTTGTATCACCTTAGTTGCCCTCCTCTGTACCCTCTCCAGGAGCTGTATGTCCCTCTTCAAATGTGGTCTCCAGTACTGTACACAGTACCCAAGGTGTGGTCTAACCAGTCCATTGTATAGCGGCAGAATCACTTCCCTGCTCCTAGAGGTGATCCCCTTACAATGCATCCCAACATCCTGTTTGCCTTGCTCCTGCACTGCTTAGAGTTATTCATACATGCATCTACCATGACCCCCAGGTCTTTTTCCCCCTGCTGAGGCCTCCAGCGCCTCCCCTCCCAAGGTGTACCTGTGTTTAGGTTTTCCCACCAAGATGTAACACCTTGCACTTGGTGATACTGAAATTTAATTTCCATGTGTGAGCCCAGCTTCCAGGGTGTCCAGATCCCTTGCAGTGCCAACTTCCCCTCTTCTCCCTCAACTACTGCTCCCATCTTGGAGTCATCAGCAAAGAGACTCATTTCACACCCTATACCCTCCCTGATGTCCGATATGTATGCATTAAACAGGATCGGACCCAGGACCGAGCCCTGTGGTACCCCACTACCGACTTCTCTAGGGTTCAAAAGCTCCCCACCGACCACTACTCTCTGGGTGCGTCCAGCTAGCCAGTTTTCAATCCATCTGACCAAAGGGCCTACTCCCAACCCCATCAGTTTCTCCACCAGACCACTGTGGGACAGAGTCAAACACCTTGCTGAAGTCCAAGAATAATACATCCACAGGCATTCCCTGTCCAGTTCTGATGTTACCCATTCGTAAAACTCCACAAGACTGGTTTGACATGATCTACCTGGCACAAACCCATGTTGCTGACTATCCAGACCTCCCCTCCTCCAAGTACACCCCAATCATTCCTTTAGTATATTCTCCATTAATTTTCCACCACGGGTCAAACTGATGGATCTACAGTTACCTGGCACTTCCTCGACCCCCTTTATGGACTGACACCCATGTGCCTCTCGCCAATCCTAGGTACTCTCCCTGTCTCAAGTGACCTGTTGAAGAGCTCTGCCAGGGGTGCAGCCAGTATGTCCGCCAATACCCATAGTATTCTTGGATGAATGCCACCCGGCCCAGGAGATTTATCTTTCTTTAGGGCCTTGAGGGCTAACCACATCCTTTCAGTGGAGATAGCATCATCCGTTCCCTCCACCTTACTGGCCTTTTTATCCTTATCCTGATGTGACACCCCTGGGGTACCTCTCCTTCCCTCTTGCTCCATTTCTGTTGCTCCCCTGATCCCACTCACTACTACTTCTATCTCCATTGTGCCTTGCTTTATAGATATCCCATCCCCTCCCTAGTGAACACAGAGGCGAAGTACTCATTTAATATCTCTGCCTGGTCCTCGCCTCTTCCACCCACCCTCCTTCTGATCTCAATCTGCGAGACAGCCCTTAGTTTTTTCTCCACTCCCCAATGTACCAGAAGAACCCCTTCCTCCATGTATCCCCTGTGCCAGCCGCTGCTCTTTACTGACTTTGCCCCTCACCATCCGGGTGACTTTTCTAGATGCAAGATGGTACATTTCCTTTCTCTATCCCCTCTTGTCATTTATATTTTTTTTAGGCCGCCTTCTTTTCTCTGACCACTACCTGAACCTCACTGGACCACCAGCATGGTTTATGTGACCTTGCTCCCTTACGTTACACCTTAGCACAGGTCCTGACTGCCTCACGAAGTCCCGGTTTTATGACCTCCCATCTCTTTTCCACATTTGTCATTGATGTAATCCCCTTCAAGTGATCCTTGAGAATATTTCCCATGCCCACAAAGTCTTCCCCCTGAAGTCCACTGCCAGTGTCCTTGATCTCTCCTCCTCTCCCCCATGCTTATTTGAAACCAGACAGTATTGTGGTCGCTCCCAGTCAGGGGATCCTCTACAACCAGGTCCCTTACCATATCCCCATCTGCCAGAACCACGTCCAGGACATGCCCCTCCTTGTGGGTTCCATCACATGCTGTGTTAAGAACACACCCTGAAACTGTCCAGCAGCCTCTGTCCCTGGCCACCTTACAGGACATGGTTCCCCAGTTTGTACATGGCATATTAAGTTCCCCCATCAACACCACTCCTTCCCCTTTTGGTCCACACTGGGCAATGATGTTGTCCAGCAAACCATCCTCCAGAACATCACCCATCCCGGGGGGCCTATATACTACACCCAGCTTGACCTTACCTCCTGCTGGGGTTCGTAAGGTGACCCATAAGGCCTCCACGTTTCCCTCTGCCTCTTCTACCCTAGCAATTTCTATGTCATCTCTAATGAACATAGCGCTCCACCCCCTCTGCCCTCCTTTCTATCCTTCCTAAGCATAGTGTACCCCCGCATATTTAGGTCCCAGTCAGGGTTTTTGTTGGCCCACATTTCCATGACCGCCGCCACATCCACCCCCCTCAAACAGCATGGCCTGGAACTCTGGCAACTTGTTTCCCAAGCTCCTGGCATTTACTAACACCACCCCCCACCCCTTATCCCTGATCCCCTTTGTCGAACTCCACCCAGGTTCCTTATACTTCCATCCTCCCTCTGCTCCACCTGAAACCTCCTTCCCCAGTCTGTTTCCCCTCCCCTTTGGTTTGAAGGCTACTCCCCTCATCTGGAGGAAGGGCTTCTGGTCAGCCCCTCCCTTATCCCTCACAAGTTTAAACCCCACCTTTCTTGAATGTAGTCAGCCACCCCTGTTTAAGGACTTCCTTCCCTAACGGGGCAAGATAAAGCCTGTCCTTGGCATACAGTCCCTTATCCTCCCAAACTCCTTTCCAGTTCCCAACACCCACAACCCACCCTCTTCACCCACTTCCTGAGCCAGTCATTAATCTCTGTGATCTTCATTTTTTCTCCACTGAGGCCTTTGGTACTGGCAATATCTCCAAAAGGAAATGTTGCATCCATTATCCCGACAGACTCTGGCAAGTTCTTGGAACCTTGCTTGGATTTCCAAAACGCAATTTCCCTCTAGATCGTTAGTTACCAAATGCACCAGGAAATCCGGTTTCCCTCCACAATCCCTAACCACTTCATACGTATTATGTAATATTTACAAACTGTCAAAGAATGACCTTTAACCAAATTTCATAGGTCTGCTTATGATCACTTAGTAGTTTGCACGTGATAAAAGTGGACAAAGTACCATTTCCTGGCCTCAGAAATCAAAGAAACTATAATCTTAGTCCGATTTGTTTTTATCAAACATGCCAAGTCAGAAAACAAATGCTGAAAGTTTCAAGTCTCTACTCCTAAAGATCAGTGTAAGCAGAGCTGCAAGTTTGGGTGTGCCTCAATATTCAAACAAGCTGAACTTTGGATTCTCAACTACAGTACTTCTAGACCAATACAAATGTCTGGGCAAAACTGCAAACTGGTTTAACATGAAACGAGGAGCAGTCACACCAGGTCAAACTTTAAGCTGCAATATTAGTTTGGTTCAAAATAACAAAATGGTTACCCCTTGTCCCCATAAATGGCAGAATAAACAGAAACCACAAACCCAGAAACCCTCCAATTGGACTTCCTACTTCCCCCAAATCTTTAATAATTGAGAGGTGCCTCCTGGACCTGGAATTTAGCTGTCCCATCTGTCTCTACCTATCTGGATAACAGGGAGGAAGAGTAAAACATGCCATCTTCCCAGTCCCATCTTGGTACACAGCCGTTGCCTGACCAGGCAGGGATTTCTTATACTCACATTGTGAGCTTTCCGATGGCCCAGTAGTGCTGCGCAGACCTGCTACTGACACTCACCATCGCACATGCCCCCTCTCCCCATGGCAACCACAATTAACTTACCCTCCTTTCAACGCCACCTGGCCAGAGTCCACTGTCTGCTCTGGCAAACACAGTCAGGGCTTGAGTGAGTATATACTGAATTGTGGAATACAGGGATATTCTGCATTGTTTTTGGAAGTAAGATTTTCGAACTGCCGTCTGAAGATGCTAATTCAAAAGTTAAAAGAAAATATAAAGGCAAGCAAGAGTTTTTACATAGGAACCAGTAATTAACATTCTCGAGAGCGAGGTTTGAGGTTTTAAGAAATTAAAAATTGTAAATTCTGATGGAATCTATGCCAACTAGATGGACTCTAGTCTCTTTCTGCCTTTAAAAGTGTTCTAGGTTTCTATGAACCCTTGCCAGTGGTGGCTCTACACCAGGGTAGATGCCGTGGTAGACAAATGCTGGGCCCCGGTTGGTGACCCACATGGTGCAGAGCTTCCACCATAGTAATAATACATTAGTACCCTGGCTACTATCTGTTGTACCCCAGCTGTGCCCTGGTAACCGACAGTGGCTACAGCTGCTACTGATCCTTGCAGATTGGACTCAGCCAGTTCCGAGCATCCCTTCACCAGTAGGTTTAAAGCTCACTTTCTTAGTCGATGGCATTCATACTGGATCTCACGGCTGCCCTGTAAAATGCTGCTGCTCTGTACAGAAAAGCCCTTGTGCTTAAGCAATATACTTACTGTTAGTCTGAAGTGATCCTTGTGCTTCACGTGCACTACAGATGTGAAATGCTGATCGCTTGACTGAGGCAGACGGTTTTCTTCATCCAGAATATCCAGGATACCCACCAGTTTTGCCTCAATTAAATCTGTTGGTAAAAAATAGAATACTTCTGATGGCACTGCTGCAATGATAGCCAAGTCCAGCTGCAGACAACAAGGTTATCAGAGGACTACCAGAGTAGTTAGTGGTGTTAAGTGTGCTGAGTGGCAATTGCAACTTGGGGCTCTTTTTGCAGGAGAAGCAAGAAAAGCAGTGTGGTCTACAAATCAGAGCACTGAAAAGCAAAACACAAGATCACAGGTTCAAATCCCACCACAGCTGCTGGCAAACAGTGGGACTTAAACAATCTCCCAGTGTTTCAGTAGCCAGACTCAACAGAAAGCTAGTCAATGTGTCTCAGCCGGGGTATCCAAGATAAATAAACTGCAAAACAAAATACATTTTATGCTAAAGCAGTAAGAACAGATGAGTTATGAAGGACAGAGCTCTTGTTAAGATAGCAAGAGTTTCAGTAAAAGGTAGTTGGTTTTAGTTTAAGTGTTATGGCCTTAATTCAATATTGGTATGCTTTTTTTGAGGGGGTGACCATGGAGGTGCACAGGGGCAGGGCCAAGGACAATCTATCCAGATTTCAGCAAGGCATTTGTTCCTCTGGGGAATGACATGCTTCTTAGCAAAGTAAACCAGTGTGTTCTACATGGGACGTCCATAGGGTGGATTGCTAACTGGCCCAGGGGCAGGAAGCGGAGGGTAGAGGACAGACACAACTCCAAATGGAGAACAGAACTCAGTGGTGCACTATACAGATCATTAGTGGGTCCATTGCTCTTCAACATTTTCATGAACCTTCTGAAGTTGGGGGTCTACAGCAGACTGCTTAATTCCACTGGTGACACTAAGCTAGCCATGGTGGTGGACTACTCTGAGGATGGGAACACACTTCAGGAGGATCCTACCAAGGTGGGCAATTGATCAAGCTGGTCTGACTAACTCCTGAAGCTCAGATTAAAAGGAGGCAAATCCAAGGTGCTACACTTGGGGAAGAAAACCAGTGATGGGACCTATCCATGGCGAGGGGCCAACTTGCTGTAGTAGAGAAGGAAAAGGAGTTAGGGGTTGTAACAGACAAGGGACTGAAGCAGGAAAAACAGTGTATGTCTGCTATCAAGCTGACCCAGTGGAATTCTGGGTGCATCAAGTGTTGGCGGGGGTGTGATTAGCAGAGCAGGGAAGTAAACCTGCTCCTTTAGAAAGCCCTGGTCAGGCCCCTCCTGGAGTACAACATGCAGTTACGTTTCTATTATGGAAAAGGACACCAAGGCAGTTGACAGGGTACTACACAGGGCCACCAACATGATCAGCTGTTGAGAGGACAAATAGCTCTGAGAGGCTGGAGGCCCCATCATGTCCGTTGTACAGAAAAGGAGGCTGAGAGGGTGCATAATCGTAGTCATTCACATACTCAAGGGATCGACATAGTCTAACAGTCAGAGATGCTTGATCTGTTGCCCTGCAGCAGGATGCAGGGATCAGAATAATGTTAGGAGGCATTTTCTCACAGAGGTGGTGACACTGTGGAACAGCCTACCAGCAGAGAGAGTGGAGATGAAGACAGCACAGGCCTTTTAACTGAGCCTGGACAAACTTTGCTTACCAAGTCAATCACCAGGTACTCTGGGTAGCAGGTGTAGGAAATCCCTTCACATCGGTATCACTGTTTGCACAGCATACTTATGTCATCTCCGCTTATGAAACAGGGGTGCAGACATGATTCCCCTGCAGCCCCTTTCTGACATTACCATTATTCTGTACCAATAAAAAAAAGTCTGACAGCAAAGTCAAGATTATCTGAATAACCAAGCTAGGCAAGATCAGTTGCTGGAGAGACCATGCTGTACTGCACTGTGGTACGTACCTATGCAGTCCTGGTTGTCAACGTAGTGCACTTCATTTACTCCCAGCCCTTCTTTCTGGTACAGCTCTTGTTCCTAAAATGACAGGGCAAAGTCCGAGTCAGAAGGTAATAGAAAACACTCTTGCGACTCACTACATGGAAAGAAATACAGCCACATAATGTCTGTTCCAATAAAAATAGATATTCAGAACATTTTACATTTCAATGTGACGGATCCCATTTCAAGGGTTTTTCTCTTGTGTCAGCAGGATAAGTTTTCATCACATATGAGATAAGCTCATTCCAGCTATATCCAAATTCATACTGGTATATATCTGTGTTTTATCCTAGCACTGCAGTGTACAAGCAATAAATGCTTGTACTTGATCTGCAACTGATGTGTATGTCAATGTTTTTATTGACTGTAGATGGCACTCGTATGTCTGAGACACCCACGAAAATACAGTATTGTATTTTGCCCAAAGGCCTACCCAGTTAACACATTCTAATAAATAAAACAATATTGTTTATTCATTTAAAAATAAATATTGCAAAACTGATTACCTGGAACACTAGCATGTATTGATTTATTAAATTCTTTATAATCGAGATAGCTGGCCACTGGCACAGCAGTAGTGCTACTGCTCGCGATATATCGGCAACCTGAGTTTGGGAACGAGCTTGGGTCATTGAAGGCATGAGGAGGACTGAGAGTCCCACCAGACATCCTCCTCCTCCATGACAGGTAGAGAGTACGCTCCACTGCAACACTGCCACCTGTGGGACCGCAGATGGTGGTGCAAGCTAATGCACTTGGGGAGGGAGGATGGTGCCTGAAGTCAACAGCAGCATGTGTTGTATGTGCGCATCATGATGCACCCAGCAGGCACTGCTTGTGGGGCATGGAGAAAACAGTAAACACCCAGCAATCACAGGATGAAGCTGGCCCTGCCCAGCAGGCCCCGCACTGCCTACCATGGCACCCACCACATCACTGGATTCAGACTCCAAAGGGCTTGTCCCAACCCTGCGGCTTTGCCATGGGGGAGGGAAGTAAGCCATGGGAGAACAGAAGGGGATGTTAGATCTGGAAAAAGTAGGTGATGGGCTGGGAGGGGTAGCAGTAGGAGGCTGACTGGGAGACAAGGAGGCAGAAATATAAACTTTACAATACTATCCTGGGAAATAACACCCCTTGTTTACAGCATTACTAAAATTAGAAGAAGAGGTGCTCAAGGTACCTTAGGTAATTGTTAAGGCATCGTGACAGAAATCCAATGCTGAGTGGACTAAAAATGAAATTACATACTCACCGGCTATTCCTGTTCTTCCAGAATATCTTCCCATTAAGTCCCACTTATGTGTCTAAGTCAAGGCACTAGGACCCAGCAGGAGCAAAGTGTTTTGAGGCCCAGAAGGGAATGACATCAGTGCCACTGCTCCCCATGAGGCAGACGTAGTGAAATTGTGCTCATGGGTTAGCCAGTAACCGACGCCAGCTCCCTCCTTTCATCAGTTCTGCTTGCCAGGAGAGACAACAAGTGGGAGGGATAAAAGACAGACTGGGCTATGGACTCCTAGACCAAAGGAATGGGAAAAGTATATATGATAGAAAATCATAAAAGAACAGGTTACTCACCTGTAACAGTAGTTCTAGGAGTGGTATATGTTGTTCATCCACACTTCTTGGCATGTCCCTTTCCCCTTTAAATCTTGCCGGAAGTCTTCAAGCTGGCTTTTCTTACCCACCTGGGTGGTAAATACCTCGGCTCCACCCCATGATGCCAGATCTTAGCCCGCTGGAAGCAAGGTTTTGCGCCTGAAGCCTGGGAGGTCGGGTGTGTGTGTCTGGATGAACAAAATATACCACTCCTAGAACTACTGTTACAAGTGAGTAACCTGTTCTTCTAGGAGCGTGGATATGTTGTTCATCCACACTTCCTGGCAGACTCCAAGCAGTTCTCCGGGAGGAGGGAGGCAAGGTGCATACCCCTACTTAGGAAAGAGAGACTGGAGAACTGAGGCCCCAAAACCAGCATCCCGGCGTGACTCAAGGTCGATGTGGTAGTGGGTAATGAAGGTGTTTGCTGACTTCCAGGTAGCAGCCCGACAGATTTCCTGGATAGGGATGTCCTTGGAAGCAGCCACCGAAGCTGCAGTATGGTGGGCAGAATGAGCCTTATCCTCTGGGAGGCTCCTTACCCGCAACTCATAGCACAGACCTATGCATGATGTAATCCACCTTGCAATGGTCCATTTGGCTGCAGGTCTGCCAGAAGCGGCTTCAGCATAGGTGACAAACAGCTGGCTGAACCTCTCCATGAATTTCCGCCATCCTCTCCTTATAATAGGAGACAGCACGTCTCAGGTCCAAAGTATGGAGCCTGTACACGGCGTCCGAGGTGTAATTAGGATAGAATACCGGTAGAGTCAACACCTGGTTAAGGTGAAACTGTGACACCACCTTCGGAAGGAATTTCGGGTGGGAGTGCAGGGCAACTTTGTCCCTGTGAAAGACCAGATAAGGGGAGTCCACCGAAAGCTCCTGGAGCTCCTCTGTCCTTCTGGCTGACGTGATAGCCACCAGGAAGGCCGTCTTCCACGACAAGTGTGAGAGCGCACACTTATGCATGGGTTCGAATGGCTTCCCCATTTCTTTGCCAAAACCAGCAACAGATCCCACAGAGGTGGAGGTTCACGCACCAGAGGGGATATGTGATCCAGGCCTTTGAAGAAGCACCCGACCACTGTCTCCTGCACCAATTTCGGCTGACCGGCCCGCGCCCGGTAAGCAGAAATGGCTGCCACGTGCACCCTAAGGGTCGATGACCGTAGACCCCCTTTGGAGAGAGACCAAAGATAGTCGAGAATGTTAGCCACAGAACTGGATAAGGGGTCCAGACTCTTACCCTGACACCAAATGGAAAATCTTTTCCATTTGAAGGCGTAACATTTCCTGGTCAATTCCTTTCTGGATGCCTCCACCATGGTGTAGACATCCTCAGAAAGACCCAGAGCCTGGAACTCTAGCCACTCAGGTACCAGGCTGTGAGGTGCAGGGATTGAAGGTCCGGATGGAAAATCTTCCCCTGGTTCAGTGATATCAGGTCTGGGCGTGTGCAAAGCCGCTCCAGGGGCCTGCAGCTGAGGCTGAGGAGCTCTGGATACCATAACTGGCGCGGCCAATCTGGGGCTACCAGGATCACCTTCGCCTTGTCCCACCTCACCTTGAGTAACACCTTGTGGATCAAGGGAAATGGAGGGAAGGCATAGAGAAGACCTCGGGTCCATGGCCTCGAGAAGGCATCCTCCTGCAGCAAACCCTGCTGGGGGGGACATGGAACAGCCTCAGCTTGGTGTTTTCCCTGGAAGCAAACAGGTCCACCAATGGTTTGCTTCCAGGAGAACAGACAGTACTACCTCTGGATGGAGAGACCACCGTGGGATGCCTGGCCTATGCAGCTGACAGCATCCGCCTGCTGGTTCGAGGTTTCTGCCACATGAATGGCTAGGAGATCCACCTCCAACCGGCTTACGAGGGTCCAGATGCAGAGCACCTCCTTGCACAGCAGATGGGAGTGCATGCCACCCTGTTTGTTGAGTCAGTACATGGTCGTGGTATTGTCCGTCTAGACTTGAACCAGTTGACTCCAAAGCTGAGGAGAGCTGACAATGCTAGTCTGACTGCTCTTATCTCCAACAGGTTGATGTGGCATCAGGATTCATTGGGGTCCAGAACCCATGGGCCCTGTTGTCCCCATGTGGACTCCCAGCCCATGAAAGAGGCATCGGTCATGAGAGCGACCATCGGCTCGGGCGGACAAACAGGATCCCTTCCTGCAACCAGTCTGGGGCGGTCCACCATTGAGAGCATCCCACATCTTCTGGGTTATGGTGATCAACTGGTCGAAATGACTGTGGTGCTGAGCCCACTGGGCGGCCAGCTCCCATTGGAGGGTGCATGTGCCATCTGGCCCAATGGACCACCAAGTGCATGCCGCCATGTAACCCAAAAGGCACAGAAAGTCCCGGTGGGGCGCAAGTGCCCAACCAGAAATGATGGGCAAGAAGGAGAGCACCTCCGCCCTGTCCGCCGGAGCCGAGCTCTGGTTTGACAACAGTCAAGCTCTGCACCGATGAAGCCCATCACCTGAGAGGGCACGAGTTCCAACTTGGCCTCGTTGATCAGGAGGCACAGTTGGAGCAGGTTCGGAGAGCCAGATCCCTGCACCTCTCCACCTTCTGAAGGGAGGAACCTGCCAAGAGCCAGTCATCGAGGTAAGGGTAAATTCGGATTCCTTGATGCTGAAGGTGGGCTGCCACCACTGCAATGCACTTGGTGAAGACCCGTGGGGCTGATTACAGGCTGAACGGCATGGCTCGGAACTCATACAGGGTCCCTTCAACCCTGAAGCGGAGGAACCACTGATGGGACGGACAGACTGCAATGTTAAAGAACGCGTCCTGTAGATCCAGTGAACAGAACCACGTTTCACTCCAGGGATGGTATGATCTGGTTCAGAGTTACCATCCGAAAGGTGCGGGACCTGAGATATTGATTCAGGTCGTGGAGATCTAGGATGGGGCACCAGCCCCTCATCTGCTTGGGCACCAGGAAGTACCTAGACACAAAGCCTGGGTCTGTAGGAGGATCTGGCACTGGAGCTACTGCCTCCTTGTGGAGAAGCTGAGCACGTTGTCGCCAAGAGCTGACTGAGTGCAAGCTGAGATCCTTTCCTCCCGAGGGGTGCAGGCTTGGCTGGGAGGGTACTGCTTGAACTCTAAGGGCAGTCCCTGACCCACCACTGAGAACCCATCTGTCCGAGGTGATATCGGACCAGGCAGAAAGAAAGTGGTGGAGCTGGCCCCATGGGAGGACCAAGAACTAGGTGTGAGGGATGGCAACCCCCAACCCATCACTGAGCAGGCTTAGAGGAGGAGGAGACTCCTGGACCTGCGCCTCAGCCTCCCTACGGGTCTGTTGAGGACCCTGCTTGGCCCGTGGGCACCAAGCCTAGGCCTGCTGCTTTTGCTGCTGGCACTGCTGACCTCCTTGATAGGAGGGCTGTCTGACCACAGGGGAAGAGTACCGAAAAGGCTTCTTCTTTCTTTTCTGTTGGTTCTTGCCCGAAGAACCTTTTGCAGAAGTGGCATCCAAGGTGGCACTGGACTGCTCTATGCGCTGAATGTACCAGCCACTCCTGGACCGAACAAGTCAGTGCCTAGGAAGGGCACGTCAGCTAACTTGTACTGAGTATCCGCCGAGAAGGAGGAAAGCCTCAACCAAGCCCTGCAGTGAGTGGTCACTGAGGCCGCTAAAGATCGGGCACAATAATCACCTATGTCCAGGACCATCTGGAGCTGCTGTTTTGCAACAGCATGGCCCTGATCATGGACCTGCTTGACCGTGGTCTGCATGTCCACGGGAAGGTGAGGGAGGACCTCATCTAATGACCCCAGGAGGGCATGAGAGAAGTGTGCCATGATAACAGCCGAGCTCGCCTGATGAAGACCTAAGGAAGAGGCCGCACAGACCTTATGAGCAGAGTGATCCATATTCTTGGACTCTTTGTCCGGGGGTCAGTCACTGTCGGCTGAGCTTCCAGTACACCTGAACACAGAAGCAGTCACCAGGCTCTCGGCCGGAGGGTGCTCTGTGAACCCCGCTAGGGACCCCATGGGCACCCCGTACTTGCAGGCCATGCCGGCAGACAGTGCTGGATAGGAAGCCGGATGCTGCCAAAGCTCAAGAGCCAAGCAACAATGGCTTTGGCCACTGGAAAGGCCTCCGTCGGGGTATCCCCCCTTTAGAGGATATCCGTAAGGGGGGGTACTTACTTCTTCTGGATGGACCTAGGGCATTCCGTGCATTCAGAGATCAGACAGAGGATGCTCTTGGAAAGGAGGAAGGCCTTCCTCCAATCCTGCCACAGATGACTCATCATCCCCAGGATGGGAGTGTAATCGATGACATCTGAGTCTGAAGAATCAGGATATAATGGCCTCCGCTAGGGTCTCCCTCGATATGCTGAGGGTGATCGGTGGGCTGCAATCAACAGACGCCGGGAAGCCCGGTGTCTGTTTGGTCCTCTTTCGAGGGAGCCCTTCCCTGAGGCTGCTTAGGTGGTGGTTCCACCAGAATCGGTGGAGAGACCAAGGCAGGCCGAACCGGGACGCTGGCTGGTCCCATGAGTGGAGGAACTGACGGCTTTGTTTCCGGAGGGGTCGGCGTTGGCCTAGGAGGTGGGAGCCAAGTAATGGCTGGGATAAATGGCGGAGCCAGCTTCTGCCTGGACAAAACTAGCTGTTGCCACATGAGGTCTTCATAGTATCGACGGAGTTTCTGCCGAAGCCTCTCCTCGTCCGAGGAGGATGAAGACCTGTGGTGCCTCTCTTTTGAATGTTTGTGTTTCCTCGGCCAATGAATCAAGGGAGTTCTAGACCTCGAACGAGATCCAGCAGGCCGAGCCAGTCAATCGGGAGACACCGGATCAGTGAAAACCGAGGTCTGGAACTGGATCCTGAATGGGACACCAGCAGGCTGGGTCTCCTCATCAGGAAAGACAAGGACAGGAGTCCTTTCCAAGGAGTCGTTGACCGGGTCGGCGACAGAGGGTCGATGGGTCGAGAATAATCTCATCCTCATCGCCCAGTCCTTGGTCTCCCTGGCCAGACGGAAGATCCGTAAAGCCGGGCGGTCGAAAGCGATCTCGACCAAAGTCAAGATCGTGTGTTCCTGGGACTTGGACCTTTCTCGTCCCAAGAACGCTTCGCTTGGTCGAAGACCCAGGGTCCTTATCCTCTTCAGAGGGCGAGAAGAGGCGAGCCCAAGGGGTGCCTCACCCTGGTGGGAGAGACTGGCACAACTCCCTGAAAGAACCCGACAAGGTGGAGCCAAGGTTAAGTGGAACAAAAAAGCTTCGATTGGCCGAAGCTTGAGCCGCTTCCTCCTCAAATGCCTTCATTTGTTCCAGCTGCTCAGCGGATCCCGTGGCCATGGAAACCGCCCACCTCACCTCCCTTGATTTCACTGGCGGGTTCCTTTTCTCTGGTCTCCCCAGCTTTAAGCATGCCAATCGGTCTTCCGGGATGTTGGGGTGGAAGGCCAGGCAAAAAGTGCATGACGAGGTGTCATGTCCTACACCTAGGCAATAAATGCACGTTATATGGGGATCGGTGTGTGACATCTTTTGGCCGCAGGGGCACCGTGAAATCTGGGAAGATTTTCTTCATGTCCGATGCAGTAAAATTGGAATCGCTAACTTCGAACGAGTTTTAAAGAAGTTTCGCAAAACCACGCTTGAATCCAGGGCTCAGGGAATTGCTGCAAGAGCACGAGGGAACCTGTATCTTCCAGCAAAAGGAAGATCAAGGCCATGGGTGGAGCCAAGGTATTTACTACTTGGGTGGGTGGGAGGAGCCAGCTTGAAGACTTCCGCAAGATTTAAAGGGAAAGGGACATGCCAAGAAGTGTGGATGAACAACATATCCACGCCTTAGAAATAATAAATCCCAACTACCACCTTAGAGAATTAAGGGATGACCCTAAGTGGCACAGGAGGAGCGGGTGTAAGAGCCAGCGCCTACTAACCATCTGGACAGGAGGATGGAGAGAAGGGCAGCAGCCCTGGCATGTAGCTCTGGCTGGTACATGAGACCCAGGGAATTCTGTAAGGTCATAAAGGTAGGATGCCAATTCAGGGGAGTCTTGTGCTCCAAGAGGACAAAAACTAGAGGTATAAAAGCAAAAATCTAAGGGATAGATAGTACGAGAGACTGGACGGCGTCCAACAGCACAATTACTATCTTCTAGGGACGGCCTGCTGGTGCAGCAGTTGTGCTACCACTTGTGGCGCCGATGACCGGAGGTCAGAATTGACCTCCAGAGTCAGAGGGTCAGCTGGGTGGGAGGAGGATCGAGCATACCAAGGACTGCTCTTCTCCTCCTCCTCTGGGGAGGGAGGGGATCAATGGTTGGAGTTAGCCTAGCCCCTAGCAGAGGCTGGGGGTCTGGCACACTGACACTGCAAATGGGTGAGTGGAGGCGGGGCAGATGCTCGTCATGCTGTGTACTGCCACTGGTATCATTGCATACCACCTCCTCCACACAAGAGGAGCAAAAGGGTGAAAAAGGCTGCCGGCTGGTAGGATGAAACCGGTCCCTCGCAGGTTCCGCACCTGGACAGTTGAACACCTTTGAAGAACCGGATCCTGTCTCGGTGGGGCTATAGGGGAGCAAGCCCTGGGAGAAGATCTGGAGAAGGTAAGTACTAGTGGACGCTGGGTGATGGGGCTGGGGGGGATTGGTGGATGGGGGCCGGTCAGCAAGGGGGAAGAAAAAAAAAAAAAACCTACAATCCTCTTACTACTCCAAGGGAGTGAGAAAGGAGAAAACAAGGAAAGGAAAAGTCCCAGTGACTTTGTGTGGGATAGCACACAGCCTAACAGGCTGAGCAGTAGAGCACAAGAACCCCTGGCACCTGCCTCTCCCGACACCAGAGGTACAGGAAGCACCTAGTTGCAAGGCTAAACTGCTATGGTACAGGCTGGAGACTGAAAATCTCAGCAGCTCTAGGGTGATCACCCGAGACCTCCTAGCAGGGCAGGGAGGAGAACCAGGAAAAGGAAAAAATACAAAGCGATATATATATATACATACATACACACGCACACATTTATTTATTTATTTATTTAACAGATTTACCAGGAAGGCATACTGAGCAGAGTACTGCTCGATTCCAGATGCGCCCTGGGGTAGGGGGTTACAGAGTGCAGTAAATAAGACATAACAGTACATACATAATTAGCAGATAACAAACAGTGGCCCAGTAGGATGGGTGCAGTAACTGAGATGCATAATGGTTTGTACAAAATGAAGAGTATTACAGACAGTGATGTAGCAGCATGGAAGAAATTTCAACAATTACATAGTGTGAACAAAATTAGATTAGATACAGTATAGGTGAGGGTGCATATCTACAGCAACAGTAGAAGGTACAGTGGTATATGGTACGGATTAAGAAATGGAGCCCAGGATAGCTGATAAGAGTTGTGCAGGGAATTCAGTGATGGGGAAAGCATGTGCAGTTGGTAGCAAAATGCGCTTTGAGAAGGGCATTACGTTGGGGAGTACTTGTAGTGAGTCTGATGTCGGCTGCCAGTGAGTTCCATAACTTGGGCAGTCTGAAACTGAAAGCTACCTGACCTGATCGGGTGGATCTGTGGGGAATGTGAAGGAGCCTGGAGTCAGTGTTCCTGAGATCGTAGGTAGGTGGGGGGACGGCAGTTAGGGATGTTGATAGGTAGGAGGGCAGCGTATGTGACCAGAACTTAGCAGTAATTCTAGCACAGTGCAGCACTCGCCGGTTCTGGAGTGATGGGAGGTCAAGGGACTGGTGAAGGTCACAGTGGTGGGTGTTGGGAGGATGGTCCAAAGCGAACCGGTAGAAGGAGTTGAATATGGGGTCGAGCCTGGCTAAGGATGTTTGGGGGGCGGTACCGTAGACGACGTCGCCGTAGTACAATATTGGGAGGATCATTTTTTGTACTATTGCTTGCCTGGTCATATACATACATACACATATATATATATATATATACACATATACATATATATATACACACACACATACATACACACACTTTTTTTTATTAAGGAAAGAAGGGAGGGGACTCTCCTTCCTAGTTTTTTTTTGCTGTTGTTAAAACAAAAGGAAAAAAGCAGGTTGTTGGGAGGGTGAGAGGGCCCAATTCCAACTGTAGGAGAAGAAGAGCTAGCTCTACAGAGGAGAGAGAGAGAGCACTGAGGGAATGGCAAAAAGATGCCATGTGCATAGCATCGCAGGATGAGCTGCCCAGAGAACTCGACTCGTACCTGAGTGGGGGATAGTGGGTGAGCATGTGCCTGAATGGTGAAGATATTCTGAAAGATCAAGAATTACAATGAGTACATAATTTTCACATCTTCCAAGACTCGATCTTCACCATTCAGTCTCACTTATGGGACAGAGTACCAATTTTCCTCAAAAAGGCAGAGGGAATGGCTTAACTCGAGGGAACAATAATCTCTCAGCCCTCCGCTGGGGGACAACCACTGGAGGGCAGGGATCCCTCTGAGGTCTGTCAGGACCCAAGACAGGTCAGGGGCAGGTGGAGGCTCCCATGGTCTGGGAGCAGGATGGAGCACAGACAACTCACATCTGATCCTATGGGAGAAAAAGTGAGTCCTCTGGAAATGCAAGTTCAGCACCCCATGCCAGGTCATGGGTGCCAACTGGGAGAGGCAAAGCCATGCTGTCCTACAAATGCAGGCTACTGTCCCTGTTCCCACCAACATGGAAGCTACCTTGATGGTGTCATAGGATGCCCTCGCTTGGTGTCTCACCAGCTCCAGCCCTCTCCCTCCCCGGGAGCCATATAAACTGAATACCCAAAGTTCTGCATATCATAAAATAGGCAGATGCATGCCTAATGCACTTACACGGTAAACAAAAAAACTTGTAGAGCCCTACCTGTAGCATTTGTATCAAGAAGATGACTGGGAGAGCATGCATTTTTTAAGGCTGATTCTCCCAATCCAGGAGTCTGGTACAGTCTACAGTTCCTTTGAGTGCACCTGCAACCCCCCACCAGGAGGACTGGAGGAGAGCAGATGTAGTCCCACTTTACAAAAGTGGTAGCAGGAAAGAGGCTGGCAACTATAGGCCAGTCAACCTGACTTTGGTGGTAGGCAAGTTAATGGAATCTCAGCTGAAAGAAAGGATTGTGGAATATCTTGAATCCAATGGGTTAAAAAACCCAAAGCAGTATGGATGTAGCTTACCTAGATTTCAGTATTCGACACTGTTCCACACAGCAGACTAGTAAGCAAGCTAGTTAGCTCAAGAGTGGGTCCAAAGGTAGTAAACTGGGCAAGAAACTGGTTAGGGGATATACAGCAGAGGGTGGTGGTAAACAGAGTTCCCTCAGAGGAAGGGAGGGTGACAAGCAGGTGGTCAGGGGTCAGTGCTGGCACCGGTCCACTTTAACATCTTTATAAGTGACACTACAGAGCAGCTGGAAAGGAAGGTCTGCCTCTTTTTTTTTTTGTTAATTTGTTTATCCTCCCCAGCTGCAGTGCAGCCAAACCTTCTACCATCCTCCCTAGTCTCACTACCGGAACACACAGGGACTTCCCCCCAGGCTTTTTCCACAGCTCCAACCCCCCACCCCCACCTGGTGGCAGGGTCATCGAGTGCTCTGCCACTAGCTAGATGGATCTGGTGAGGGCCCCAGGCCCTAACTTCCCCCATAGCTTAGCCCCCTATGGCAGAGGTCTGATGGCAGTGCACTACCTACCGATGAATGGATCTGGTGCAGGAGAGGTCCGGTATCCCTGGTGTGGTGCCAGAGAGAGGCCAATGTCATTTATGCTGCACCCAGCGTTTCTATTTATCCTTTAGCCCCATGAAGTAGCCACACAGTGTGGCATCCTGGAAGACCGCACTGCAGTACTTGGTCACCCATGCCGCCCAGGTGTGCCTCTACTAAGCGACTACAGGAGCCGCTCAAGAGCAGTGCAGGCTGAATCCTCCTTTCTGGGAAGACAGCGTCCAAGCGGACACTCATAACCCTCCCACCAGTCTCCGCTCCTGTTGTACCAGGTGCTGGCACAACTCAGGCTGCCATTGTGCAGAGCAATCCCCAATGCTCCGTTCTGAGCCAGCTGGAAGGTCTGCCTTTTACAAATGACACAAAACTGCAATAGGATGGACACGCTGGCTTTGTGGGGGGTTGTGGAAAGGATGAATAGCAACTTGAGAAAACTCAAGGAGTGGGCAAGAGTATGGCAGCTGGGTTTCAATGAGAAAAGGGCAAAATAATACACTTGGGGCACAGAAACCCAGGGGTGGAGTACAAAATGGTAGTGGGGAGTGGTACTGACAACTATCAAGCAGGAAAGAGACCTGGGGGTAATCATATTGGATGACCTAAAGGTGGCCAGGCAGTGCGATAAGATAGTCGGAAGGCTAGTGGGATGCTGAGGGGCATAAAGAGGGTCATCGCCAGCAGAAAGAGAGATGGTGCTGTCTCTATAGATCATCAGCAAGACCCCATGTAAAGTACTGGAGATCACATCTCTGGAAGGACACAGACAGAGTGGAGGCAGTCATAGAAACATAGAAGTTGACGGCAGATAAGGACCGCAAGGCCCATCCAGTCTGCCCATTTCTTTTTCTACCTTATAAATGTGCCATCGGCCTTTGCTCTGTCAGTGGCCTATCTATTCATAGTCATTTGCATTGCTCCCTTATGCCTATCCCATGCCTGTTTGAAGCCCTGCACTGTATTCATAGCCACCACTTCTTGTGGTAAGCCATTCCATGCATCCACCACCCTTTCTGTGAAAAGAATTTCCTACATTCCCCATAATCGGCCTCCTCTAATCTCATGCTGTGTCCTCTTGTCCTGCTATTTTCTTATATTTAAACATGTTAGACTCTTTCACCTTGTTTATGCCCTTAAGGTGTTTGAATGCCTCGATCATATCACCTCTCTCCTCCTTTGCTCAAGGGTATACATATTGAGCTCCTTTAATCTGTCCTCATATGTCTTCTGATGCAGTCCCTGCACCATTTTGGTTGCCTTCTCTGGACTGCCTCAATTTGGTTAATGTCCTTGTGAAGGTGTGGCCTCCAATACTGCACGCAGTACTCCAGATGGGCCTAACCAGTGTCTTGTACAGAGGGATTATTACCTCCCTCTTATGACTTGTACCCCTACTAATACACCCTAACACCCCTAGCCTTACCTACTGCTTTAGGGTCTGCTTGGATGATTTTAGGTCATCAGTGATGATGATGCCCAAGTCTCTTTCTTCCTTTGTGACTGCTAGCAACTCCCCTCAGGCCTATAGGTGGCTTCAGGGTTTCTCTTCCCTATGTGCATGATTTTGCACTTCTTTGCATTAAATCCCAGTTGCCACTCTTCTGACCATTCTGCTAGTTTATCCAGATCTCTTCTCATTCTCCACCCCATCTGGATCATCTACTCTGTTGCAGATCTTGGTGTCATCTGCAAACAGACAAGCCTTACCCTCTAGTCCATCTGCAAGGTCACTAATGAAGATGTTGAAGGACTGGCCCCAGGACTGATCCTGAGGTACCCACTTGTGACTTGCATCTCTTCTGACTGTATACCATTTACGACCACTCTCTGTTTTCTGCCCATCAACCAGTTTGCCACCCAGTTGACCAACTTCTGACCCACCCGAGCCTACCAAGCTTATTTATCAATCTTCTATGTGGAACAGTGTCAAAAGCTTTGCTGAAGTCAAGGTAGGCGACATCAACTGCTCCCCTTGGTCCACCACTCTGGTTACCCAGCCAAAGAAATCTATGAGATTAGTTTGACAGGACCTTCCTTTTGTAAACCCATGCTGTCTTGGATCCTGTGCCCCTATGGATTCCAGGTGTTGCACTATCCTTTCCTTAAGGAGTGCCTCCATAATCTTGCCCACTACTGAGGTAAGACTGACTGGTCTGTAGTTCCCTGCCTCCTCCCTGCTACCACTCTTGTGGAGGCGGAATCACATGAGCCCTTCTCCAGTCTTCTGGGACCTCTCCTGTGCTCAGAGACTCACTAAACAATTCTGCTAATGGCTCTGCTAGTTCCTCCTTTAGCTCCTTAAGTACCCTGGGATGTATGCCATCAGGTCCCATTGCCTTATCCACCCTGAGCTTAGCAAGCTCTTGTAGGACCCTTTCTTTTGTGAAGGGAGTAGTCTCACCTCCCTCCCCTGTGTCCATGATGCTGAGCTGTGGGCCCTGCCCTACCTTCTCTTCAGTAAATACTGAGCAAAAGTATCTATTTAGGATAGATGCCTTTACAGGGTCCTCCTCCTCACATGCTCCCTTTTCTCCATTAAGCTTAGCAATACCCCCTCTGGACTTTCTCCTTTCACTAATGTATCTATAGAAAGTCTTGCCACCTTCTTTACTGTTCGTGCTAGTGTTTCCTCAGTTTGGGACTTTGCCTGCCTTACTGCCTTACCTGCTTCCCTTAGGGCAGTTTGGTATGCCTCCCTATCTTCATCCCGCTGTGTTCCCTTATATTTCCTGAAGGCCAGCCTTTTGGCTCTGACCTTTTCTGCTACTGTATTTGAGAACCAAAGTGGTTTCCTTCTTCTTTTGCACTTCCTTTTCTGTCTAACACAATGGGATGTTGCTTCAAGTATTGCATCCTTAATGCTTGCCCACTTTGCCTGTACCCCCTCACCTGTGTTTCTTTTTGCCAGGGCTAGCTTAACTCTGTTGGCCATCTTATCAAAGTCAGCTCCTCTGAAGTCCCATATTTTGCCTTGGAATGGGATGATTTAGATGTAGTAGCCAAATTGAACCATACCATGTGATGGTCACTGGCCCCAGGTGACCTTCTACCTGGAGATCTGTGATCCCTTCTTTGTTAGTCAGTACTAGATCTAGGATAGCCCTGTCTCTTGTGGGTTGCTGTACCAGTTGTTTGAGGCCCTCCCCCTGCAGGGAATCCACTATGTGTCTAGTTCTGGCAGATGTTCCTGCTGGTATTGACCAATCTGTATCCGGCATGTTGAAGTCTCCCATTATCAGAACCTCCCCTTTAGCTGTCATGTTTTGTATATCTTCTAACAGTAATGCGTCTATGTCCTCCCCCTGGTCTGGGGGCCTGTAGACAACCCCAGTTCTTATGGCTGTCCCATTTCCTGTTTCCAGGGTGACCCACAGTTCTTCTGGCTCCTTATGTGTAGTCCAGTCCAGAGGAGGGCAACTAAAATGGTTCAGGTTCTGCATCAAAAGCCCTATGAGGAGTAAACCTCAATGTGTACACCCTGGAAGAGAGGGATATGATATACACCTTTATATACCTCACAGGGTAAATAAGGTACAGAGCCAGTATTTTCAGAAAAAAGGTGCTCAAGAACAAGGGAACATGCAGTGAAGCTGGAGGGTAGATTCAGTGGAGATGTTAGGAAGTACTTGTTCACAGAAAAAGGTGGTGGATTCATCTCCACAAGGATATAGATGCACTGGAGAGGGTTCAGAGAAGGGCAACCAAGATGGTGCAGGGTATAGAGGGAAAGTCATACAAGCAGAGGTGTAAGGAGCTGGATCTGTACACACTGGAGACAAGGAGGGAACGGGGAGACATGACTGAAACTTTTAAATATGTAAAGGGGCTCAATAAAGTGGGAGAAGAGGGTTTACTTATGAGAAAGGAGGGGGTCAAAACTAGAGGGTACAGCCTCAGACTGCAAGGAAAAAGATACAGGGTAATGTGAGAGGAATTTCTTCATGGAGAGGGTTGTGGAGCCCTGGAACAGACTACCAGACAGAGTGGTGGGGGCTAAATCGGTGGAAGAATTCAAGAGGGCATGGGACAAGGATATGAGGCAGAGTATCGGGGCGAGGGCGGGGGCTGGCAGAGAGGGGGAGGTGTGGGGGAAGGGGCAGACTAGATGGTCTGGTATGATCCTTTTCTGCCATCAAGCTTCTATGATTCTATGATTCCTGGAACAGCCTTCCAGCAGAGGTTATTAGGGGGGAGGGCACTGGTGGGGTTCAAGAATGCATGGGATAAGCACAAGGGAATCATAGTGGGAAGGACAAAAGAGCTGTAGATCAATTATGGTCTGCGGTAATATTGTAGGTAGGGAAAAATGGTCAGAAAGGGTGGGCCAAGAGGTCTTTATCTGCCATCAAATCCTATGTTTCTATGTCTATCCTCTTACTCAGTGGAGGAAGTAGGAAAGAATTACCTGGATCCAGGCAATGGCGGTGCAGGGCCCTCAGGCCTTAAAAGAGCCTGGTTAGCCTTGAGGTGGTACTGGTGGAACACACCAGCAGTTGACATGAACTGATCCCAGGTCACGGACCCCAGGGGACCCAAAGTACATGGGAGTGCGAGGAGGGGGGGGAGAAGAGGGTCATGGATGATCAGGCCACACCCTCTGCCAGGGCTGCAAAAATGCTCAAGGGACCTCACCTGGAGGGAGGGCCTGAAAAAAGTGCAGTTACGTAAGAACTTACCATAACAGTAGATTGTCAGCAAGGCTCTTACAGGTAATCACCTGAGGACTGGACCATATGGAAAACTTTAGCCAGCAGTATCTGACGGGAGACCACCCACCCAACGTCATGTGATGGACATCAGCATGACCCTATATAGTAGGCGGTCCCCACACCTACCTTCCAGTTCTCCCACCGAGATCTCGAGGAGAAGCAACAGGAGAAAAGGAAAGCGGAGGCTCCTGGAGCCCTGAATGACCTTAATAGAGAGAGCAAGAAACCAAACAAATGTTGGGGATGGAGGGAGGAAAAGGTTACCTACTACAAGAGCCTCTCGAAAATCTACTGTTATGGTAAGTCCTACGTGAACTGTACTATCTTACCAAGAGGGCTTGCAGTAGGTAATCACCTTGAGGACTGAGTCCCACAGTGTGAATCAGAAGAAGAAGCTGTAACACGGAGGCAGGAAAACAATCATAAATGCAGACAATTCAGGACAGGAGTCCCTGAAGCACAGCTAGGCCAAACCTGCTCTGCACCTGGAAGCAATGTCCAGATTGTAACGCTTTTAGAAAGTGTGGAGTAAACCCAGGTAACCACAGCACAAATGTTGGCTGCTAACACATTCCTGCCGAGAGGCAGCCATACTCCTGGTGGAATGCCTTGACCTCCCCCAGAACGGCTTTATCATACTTCTGGTAACAGAAAACAATGCAGTTTGCTAACCATTTGGATAAACACTATTTTGAAACTGCTGCATCTTCCCTCTTAGGTGCAAAAGAAACAAAAAGCTGATCAGTTTGCCGGACAGACTTTGTCCTGTTAGTGTAATAGCATGAGATTCTATGTACATCTAAAATATGAAGAATCGCTTCTCCCCGATTAGACTGGTCAGGGCAATACACTGGAAGTTGAATAGACTGGTTTAAAGTAAACCCAGAAACCACCTTGGGTAAGAATTGGGGCTGAGCGAACAGTCACCCTGGTCTCTATGAAAAATCAAATAAGGCTCCTTACAAATCAGGGCCTGAAGCTATGAAATCCTTCAAGCTGAAGTAACTGCCACTAAGAAAAGCACTTTCCAGGGCAAGTAGTGCATCTCACAGGAACCAGCAGGTTCAAATGGAGGCAGAGTCAATTTACTAAAATAAAATAAAGATCCCAAGGTGGCGCGGGACTGTGCATCAGGGGTCTGAGATGCAGAATTGCCTTCAAAAACATTCTGGAAACTTCCAGTTGAGCCACTGTCCTACCATCTACCAATGAATGATGGGTAGAGACAGCCGATAGATGGACCTTTAAAGATGAGTAACTAAAGCCCAAATCATACAGGTGCAGGAGATACTCCAAGACAGACGGAGTGGGGCACCAAAAAGGGTCCCAACCATTTGAGGTGGCCCAAATGGAAAAAATGCTTCCACTTCATAGCTTATGTTGTTCTCATAGGTTTTCTAGCCCCTATGAGGACTTGCGCCACTCTGGAGGAAACTCCAAAGCGCAAAACTGCTACGTCCTGAGGTGCCATGCGTGAAGATGAAGGGATTTCAATCTCGGATGGACCAGCGTGCTTTCCTTCTGAGTCAGAAGATCTGTGCAGAGGGGCAGAAGAACCAGAGGTTCCACTGCTAACTGCTGAAGGAGTGGAAACCACATTTGGCAGGGCGAAAATGGGGTGATCATAACCATATGGGCCCCTTTTGCCTGAAGCTTGAGCAGAATCCTCTGCACAACTGGAAAGGAAGGGAAGGCATACAGAAACTTCCCTGTTCAGCAAAGAGACCATGTGCCTCACCAGAAAACACCATGCCGTGGAGCGAGTGAGCAAAACCTGGGTAGTTTTGTGTTGTATGGGGAGAAGAACAGATCCAGTTCCAGCCGACCCCACAGGTCGAAAATGTGGGCGACCACCTCTTACTTGAGTTCCCATTCATGGGCTCTTACTCTGGTGTGGCTGAAACTCTCTGCTAGGACATTTTACACACCCGGCCCATGAACAGCTGTGAGGTGAATTCAGTGCAGAACAGCCCAGTTCCACACCCGCATCACCTCCCTGCATAGGGGATATGAGCAAGATCCTCCTTGCTTGTTGAGGTACCAGACTATGCACATGTTGTCTGACTGTACTAACAGTGTGCCCCAGTGAAGGAGGTGCTAAAAAGCCTGAAGAGCGTACAGCACCGTCCTCATCTCCAACATGTTTATACAGAGAGAAAGCTCTGCTTGGGACCACATGCCTTGGTTTTGTGGTCTCCCAGATGAGCACCCCAACCCATCCCTGATGCATCTGTTGTCAGACTCTGGGAGGAATCTGGGAGGAAGAAGAGGACTGGAAAGAGACCCCTTGGTGAGATTGGGGAGATCCTGCCATCACAAAGATCCCTCTGCATCGAATCGGAGACCATGACCATCTAGGTCGCTCAGTCTTTGATCCCACTGTATCCAGAGTGTCCACTGCAAAATTTGCATGTGAAGCCTAGGCTAAGGGCACTGGGGGATGGCTACAGCTACAAGGCCCCACAGTCAAAGAATCAACCTGGCTGGAAGCCTTCCTGCTGGAGGCCACCAAATGAGCCTGTCTCTGCAAGGGTCTGCCCTGTCTAGAGGAGGAAAGCCATACACTATACAGTATCCATCATTGCTCCAATACATTGGAGACGTTGTGGAAGGGGCAAGTTGGGAGTTTGGAAATTCAGTGACCCCAACTTGTGAAAAAGATCCAAGGTAGCTGATAGGATAGTTCCAGTTGCTCCTCGACGGCTGATAGAAGCCAGTCATCAAGGTAGGGGAACTCACATTGGCCCCGACACCTCAGGGCTGCACCACTACTGCCAGGCACTTGGTGAAAACCTGAGGTGCAGAGGATAGGCCAAAGTGAAGGGCCTTGAATTGGTAAAGTTCCCTCTGAAAGGAGAATTGGAGGTAGCGACAATGGGCCTGAAAGATCAGAATATGTATGTAGTCATCCTGCATGTCCAGAGCGCAGAACCACTGTCCCTTGTGCAGAAGGGGCAGCAGGCCTGGGAGGGTCAGCATCCAAAACCTTTTGTACTCTATGTACAGGTTTAGAGCACTGAGGTCCAGAATGGGACATAGATCTCCCATCTTTTTGGGGACCACAAGAAGTGGGAGTAATACCCCTTTCCTTCATGGTGGTATGGGATGGGCTCTATTGCTTCTTTTTTTTAACAGAGCCTGAATTTCTTCTTGCAGAAGAGGGATGTGCACCTTTGGGTAATGTGACTGCACCGGAGGCCTGTCTGGGGGTTTGCTTAGAAACTCCAGAGTGTGGTCTTGCTCTATGAGCTGAAGGACACATAGGTCGGTTGTCACTGCTCTTCACCCTGGCAGGTGACAGGTAAATCTTCGGCCCATTGACTCCTCCAATGGACCTTGAGGAGGGAGGGCAGACCACGAGTCAAGTGAGGGAGGGGAGGTTTGAGAGAGCTGCACCCGAAGCTTTCTGGGCTTTTGCTGGAGGGGTGGCTGCGGCCGACAGAGCCTGATGTTTGGGCAGACGTCTGTTGCTGTTATGTCTGCCTTTTTCCTTGCCAATGAAAAGGCTCCTTTGCCTGGAACTTGGGTCGGTACATGGTATGTACTGAACTGAGAGCCTGGCCCTTGTCTTGCAAGCCAGTGATGATGTCCTGTGCATCTCCTCCAAACAGGACAGAACCTCTGAAAGGGGCATCCTGGATGGCTGTTTGACATCTTGAGCTATACCCGGACACCCTCAGCCATGAGAAGCATCAGAGACAACAGCCATAGCGACACCCCTTGCTGAGGAGTCCACTGCATTGTATGTGGCCCTGATCGACTGCCTGCAAGCCACTTTTGGCGGGTTGGATGGAATCCACTAAGATGGACTTTGAATCAGAGTCCGGCAGAGCCTCTATGGCCGGTTCTAGCTGGGCAAACATTGATTTCTGATAGACCAGCATGTGGCCTACATAATTCAGTGCCCTCATGGCCAATGTAGAATAAGAGTAAAGTTTCTTTCCGAATTGGTCTAGCTGCCTTGACTCCTCGTCAGGAAGAGAGGTGCTCATGTGCTGGGGTTTGAAGACCAATAATGGGCCGCTGCAAAAAGCACAGAGTCTGTCTTTGGGTGGGCAATTAGGTGGTCTTTCCCTCTGGCATCCGGAAGTGCAGTCTGCCTTCTTGGCCATTGCTGGTATTGAGGAGGCACTCTATGGTGGATGCCAGGTCCCTCATGCAGCTCCAGCCAGGGGAAGCAAGAAGGAGCTGCCTCCTGCATGTCCAGGTGTTCGCCAATCTTTGGCATTTTGGATCCTGGTTGTCCGCTTTTCAGTTGTAGACTTCTGTTACGGAGCAGGTCTTTGAATGAAGGGGTCCGGGGACTGGGGATTCCTTCGGCTGAGGTTCCCCAATGAGCGGGGTTTGAAACCCTGATGCCCCCGATGAGGAGGAGTTGGACTCAGAATCCTGGTCTGAATCCAATGAGTGGACATCAGGATGACTTGGTTCCCCTGAATCTAGAAGCAGCCTCTCTAGTGTCTGGCCTGATGTTGGTTCCTTCTGAAGGACCAGTGTTGGCCTAATAGGTTGGACCCTTGGGCTCCTGTGAACCTCCCTGCGGCATGCAGCTACTGCACAAGGATTCACTTTCTTTTTGCCTCTTCTGCCTAGGCCTGAAGCACAAGGTCCAGGACTGTTAGGCCTGCACCAGTTTCAACCCAGCCACATGGAAGCACCACCAGCAGGCCCTTGAAGCTCACCTCCTGAAGCAACGACTGGTCACCATGGAGAAAGAGCTCCAAAATCTTTGCAGAGCTTCACCCTTGCCAACTGAATCTAGGCATAAAAAGAAGGAAAACACCGGACCAGGACAGATCTCTCCTTCGAGGCTGCCCGCGGGCCCCTCGGGTGAGCAGCAGTCCTTCCCTCCAGGAAACTGGCTGCCACGACTCAGCCTGCACCGCTTCTGAAGCAGTCCTCGGGCCTCCCATCACCACTAGTCTTAGTGACCTCGGCCGATGGCTCAGCCACATTTAGACCCATTTCCTCAGTCGGGTCTATCATGCTGAAAGGGGCTGATAAGTCGCCATCAGAGGCTCAGGCTGTTCCGTTGGACTCTGGAGATTCCGAAGTCCACCGGCTTCGATTGATAAGTCGGGTGTCGGCTCTGCCGATGCCCACTGACCGAGGTGGGAACTGGAGTTTTCCTTGAAGAGGACCCACTTGCTGGAGAATAAGATGTCTCTGAAAACACATTCTATGGATTATTAGAGGACTACCACTCTGAAAAAGGCAGAATTCTTGTCACAGATTATAGCTTCAGGAAGGAATAGACTTGCTCAACTCTTCTGCACTGCGGACAGGTTGATTTCTTCTCTTTTGTACAGTCTCGGGGAGTGTTATCACAAGAAAAGTGTGAGGAGTTCAGGTCTTTCTTTCTGGACAAAGTGTCCTCCATCTGAGCTGGGATGTCTACAACTGGCCTGTCATAGGCCAGCAGTAGTGCAGATTAGAGGCACGTTGGCACTCCATGGGTTTGGAGTGAGTTCCGGCCAGTTACTATGGAGGAGGTTCTCGAGGTAATTGCAAAGCTGCGTCCCACCTACTGTACTTCGGATCTGGGCCCTACTCAGCTGTTGGTGGACTGCTGTGAGGCCCTGGATGGATGTTTGCTGGCTTTATTCACTGCTCCACTTCAGAGGGTTGTTTTCCCTCAGCTTTTATAAAAGCCATGGTGAGACCCCTCCTGATGAAACCGGGACATACTGGCTAATTACAGGCCTGTCTCGCACCTTCCTTGTTTATGGAAGGTTATTGAGAAGGTCGTGGCGACGCAGCTGGAGACTCACGTTGAGAGGTATGACATCTATAAGCCATTCCAGTCAGATTTCAGGACTTGTAATAGTACAGAGACTGCATGTGTCAAGGTGTTTGTTAGCCTGCTCATAGTAAGGGACAGAGGGAACATTCTATTCTTATTCTTCTAGACCTGTCCTCAGCATCTGACCCAGTCAACCATGGGGTTTTGACAGAGCGTCTCGGGGAATGTAGAGGACAACTCTGAAATGGTTTGAGTCTCTCCTTCCTGGGAGATTGCACCAGGTCATGATGGGCACTTACTCATCGCAGTCAGCTGCAGTCTGCTGTGGGGTTCCTCAGGTTCGCTTCTGTCACCTATCTATGTTGTTTGCAGTGTATATGCTGCCCCTAGGACAGGTCAGATGGTACAGTGAGAGTTTTCACTGCTACGCAGATGATACTCAGCTGTACCTGTCTTTCACGTTAGACGGGCAGGAAGCAGCTGCTCTGCTGGAATAATGCCTTGAAGCAGTTTCTGACTGGATGGGTATTACTGTATAATTATTTACTTGTTTTGAAGTCTGTACGTGAAGCACCCTGAGATCTTGGTATATAGTGCTGTGCGACTGCCTTGCCATTATCTTTAAAACAGAAAGAAGTAACTTGACTCAAGCTCAACATACTACAACTGCTGTTTGTTTAAAGGTCGAACTACAGTATACTAATTACTCCTTTTATCTCTGTTAGTGATGGGTTCCTTCACTCCAGTCCAGGTGATAACAGGACAGTAAATTCAGGTTCCCACACTTGACCTCACATTCAAAGGAACCTGCACTTTGCACACAATTTATAAGCAGCTTCTGGCGTTATTTTTCTTAATTTTTTATAAAAGGTGTTGGGCATATGATACTAAAGATTTAAGTCCTCTAACCACAAAACAGTAAAAGCATAGACAGCTGCAGTACAAGCCTCACCACACTATCCCATCAATGTGCATCAACCCTGTCATGCATGGGCCACCTCACAGATAAGAAGGTAACTCAGATTCCATGCCCATTCAATCCTTGCCCTCACCAAAAAAAGACTTCCAAGTAGGGTGTTGACTAATGCAAATTGTGGTAGTTTTTTTTTTTCATTTTACTATATTTCATTGTTTCAAAGACAGTAAAATACATCATTCCTCATAGGAAACACTGAATAGAAGCACAATCTCGCATCTCTATGTGGTATGTCAGGAAATTTTGATAACCACAGTAAAAAGTTCCCTAACCTAGTATATGATATGGGGGTAAACCAGCAAGTTATAAAAATGCTTCTGCTATAATCCAAAATGCCAGCAATATCAATGACTTTGGTGGTACCAAAAAGGGAGAATAAATAGGAAAAGTAGAAAACAACCCAATAGAGCTGCTGTTAAACCAGTATATTGGTGTTATAAAAGGTAGTAATGCTCTAAGAACACTCTATAACCCAGAAAGAAAGAAAGAAATAGGGCTGATAGCCTACACCTATTCAGGTCAGCTTAAGAGCTCACACAACTGGTGCTGTGGCTATTAACTTCTACGAAGACCTAGAAAGACTTGAACAATGGTCGGAAACATGGCAGCTGGGTTTTAACGCACAAAAGTGCAGCGTACTGCACTTGGATACTAGGAATCCAGGGTACAACTACCATTTGGGAGGGGTCAGCGTAATAGTCTCAGATGAGGAAAAGATCTGGAAGTAGTGATAACTGGAAAATGAAGCACTGTGAGCATTGCAGGAAGGTGGCGTTAAGGAAAACAGAATGCTGGGGTGCACTGCTAGGGAATCACTTCTAGATGGGTGGAGGTAGACTGCCACTGTACAAGTCCTTGGTGAGTCCGCACCTGTAGTACTTTGTACAGTTCTGGTGACCTTACTTGAAAAAGGACATTATGCTCCTGGAGAGGGTCCAGAGGAGGGTGACTAAGATGATCCTTGGAATGGGGGCATAAGCCCTACTTGGAAAGACTCAGAGAGCTAAACATATACTCCCTGGAGGACAGAAGGGACAGAGGGGACATGATTGAGATCTTTAAATTCTTGAAAGGTTATCAACAGAGTAAGCACTAAGGGTTTATTCAGACTAAAGGGGGAAGGGACAACAAGGGGACATACCTAAAATTGGTGGGGAAGGGGGAGTACAGAAGAGATCTGAGAAAACATTATTTCACAGAAAGGGCGATGGAGCCTTGGAATGCATTACCTGAGGAGGTGATACCAATGGAATCAGTGGGAAGTTTTAAGAATGGATGGGATAGATACATGGGTAAAGTTCGGGTTGGGGGAGGGCACCGGTTGGGGTGAGCAGAATGGGAATCTGGGAAGGGATATATGGAAGAGAGGAGGGTGGGCCAGCATCAGTGGTCAAACTGTGAGCTGCATCTCGAGCAGACGTGATAGACCATAAGGCCTAATCTACTGGCAAGTTTGCATGTTCGTATATCTAATTAAGTATAACAAATATTAGTAAACTCTGAGTTAACTAACTCAACAGATACGACCAACTTTAAAATATGATAAACAAGAACAACTATTCAGAATAGAATCTCCCATCTGCCATCCCTGGTGTTCTGATTGCAACGGACTCCTTATCGACTGCCCAGAAGGATGCTGAGGTCAGTGATTAGTGTGTTTGTGGCGTGTAATGAACTGCACGTACCCTGCAGCCATTACTCATCCCTCTGTACTTGCTGTATTATAATCCTCCATGTTTTTTTTTTTCAATTTAAACAAATCAATAATTCAGTCAGTAAAGAATTATGGGTAAAATTCTCACTGCTACCAAGCTGCATATTAGGCCCAGAAAGAGCCATGCATTAAATGCAACTGGAATTTTATACAGTCACAGGTTGTTGACCCCCCCCCCCCCAAGAAAAGAGAGCTGTCCTCTGGATGCTCAGCCCTCTCCCTCCCTGGACAACCCTTAGCAACCCTGGTCTGCTCCCAAACCAGGGTCACCAGTATAGCAGCAGGTGCAACATCCACTGCCTCAATCATCTGTACCACTAGGCTGGCAAAATCTATTTTTTTAAAATATAAAGGTAAGTCTACTCTTTCTTCACCCTCCAGCAGACTCGTGACCCTTGGGTTCACTTAATTTTCAAATGCTTCCAGACATCCTCGAAACTGTCCATCTTCCATTGAAAGCTTTGTGATGATTGCAAGGGTGGTGGTGGTGGATCTCTTATCGACCTCAGTCACTGCCCTTCCTAAACTTTTAAGTTGCACAACTTGGGCCTCGAATCTTTTAAGGGTCTGTTCAATTTTTCCATCTATGGTTCTGATGGATTCGACCATGGCCTTCCATGGCAGCTCCATGTTGGTCCCCTCAGGTTTACCAGCCCCCGGGTTTCCCAAGGCCTCTGTGGCCTGTTGCTGGACTGGTTGGGTCTGCTTTGTGCTGCTGCCCTGAGCTGTTTTCAGATGACTCATGCTGAAGAAATGTATCAAAATGATCCCCACCACTTCAGTTATCCAATTATATTGAGTTTAGCTGTTCCAAAGAACAAAGTAAGTTGTTTAAATGCAATACAGCTGAGCAGGAGGTGAGTGCATTCTTAAAAGACCTCCTTCTCAGATGTTACTCTTTGCCACCCCCCCCAGTGGTAGTGATTTTATAATGTGGATATCTGTCCATTAGGAAACGGACTTAGATCCACCACAGCTTATTTCACAAAGGCCACCGAAGAGCCCTCAGATTGTAAGGATTTTCATCCGCTACTGGCCTAGGTTGGATCTGAAGCAGTCTTCTAGAGAAGGAAGCCTTCTTAACCTACTTCCAATTCACTAAGACACCCAATACTTGTGAGACTAAAAATCATTAATGCAAAACCTCCGAAAGTTACAATCTACTGTATTGTATGTTTAAAAAGAATACATCAGTTGTACGGATCCCAATTCAGTCTACCGATTTTTCACACTGAAAATTCTTGTGTGTGTGTATGTGTGTGTGTAATGAACTAATCAGCGTTTGTGGCATTTCCACACTGTTTTGTTGTAGTGGTTTCTCTTCCATCTATAAGCAAGCATAGCACAGCCTACATAAGTCTGGCTACAGTACCAGACAATCGGGGGTTGGGGTCCTTGAGTACAAATTGACAGGAAGAGAATATTGGGTTCCTGCCCACTTGCAGGAATTGGCCAATCAAAGCTCCTTAACCTCTACCACTGACACCCAGAAGGATACTCAGGTACTCAACTATGAACTGCCCAGCAAGCAGTAAACCCACTTGCCTGCATTTGTTACCTATTCTAGTTTGGAGTAACTGTGGAACGATTGTTTTTTTTATTGTGGTATATATATGATAGTGACAATGGGGGTGGGGAGGGGAGTGATTAAAAGGAGTGTGGCAGAGCTCTGGTAACTTGGTTATGGTCAAAATAAATGAATGATATAAACCAAACTGGCTACTTCTTTGCAGCTGGGTGACCTCACTATACTGTAGAAGAAGTGGATGCATTCACTTCTGAGGTCTTGCGCTTCAAATGATAGCTGCCTACTTTGAAAACTGTGTCTGAAGTGCAGTTCCTTTTGAACATCAAGCCATTGATCTTTCAATAAAAACAATCTGAAAATCTGGGAAAGTTATAAGCTAGTTTCCTTTTACCAACACTATAAACAGGACATGTTAAAAAATGTAAGATTTTACTGGTCAGAGAAACTGCTGACTTTAATAAGATATTAAATGTCCTGTGCTTTCTGCCCATAAAGGCGGTTTTACCCTGAATGTGTGTCAGTTCTCCTTTGCGTGTTGGGATTTTAATAATTAAACCACCCTCCTTGACTTAAAGCACATAAAAAGGGAGCATCTTGTGTTATCACCTTATTGCCAGGGGGCCCTCGTCGGAGTAGATATACGTGTGCAATGAACTCCAAAAAACACTGCCAAATGTCTAGTCATCTCCTTGTCTAAATTACTTTCCAACCCCACACAGAGTACCATCAACAGGCAGGAAATTGAGAAGCTGCAAGAGGACATCACACCTCCTCAGAGAAAGGTCACCACAGGTTTAACATTTCTTCAAAGGATATAAATGTCCCTGTCTTTAATAGAGATGAAAACTCATTAAACATACAAACCTGATTTTTATCGATTAACCCCTTGATGGCCTACCCAAGTACTAAAAAGGCTGCAACACCTAATTTGAAACATGTGAAAGCCATGTGCCCACCTTTAATCTAGCTGTAGGCATCTTAGACCAACTGCCCTTGTCTGTATGCCAAGTGTCTGGTTTCCTGCAGCAAAACAAGTGGGCCACTCTTCCCAGAGCTGTGTACACTACATGGTTGCGTGTCTGGGTGGCATTTCATTCAGAAAGCAACCCCTAATGAGCACACCCTCTCTATTGCCCTACAGTATGATGGACAGTCTCTCATTTTACCTCCCAAGAAGCCCTCTGTGCCATACTGGGAAAGTGTCTACCCACATAAATGACTGGGGGAACTGTAGCAATTCATGCGGTCAACAGGATTCCAAAGGTGTGTAATTATCCTAGTACTAACACACATTGACTCCTTGACCTAAATCACTGGCTTAATTAGTTTTTCTTTAAAAAGCCATTTCACAAGTGCAACAGCACACCCAGGGTGTCCACGATCATTGCATATGCAGACTATAAGGTAATTGAAGGTATGTGCATCCTGTGGTGAGCTACCGTTTACTTCTATGCAAAGACTTTGAAGCAGTAATTCATATTGTATTACTCAATTAATCAATCAATGTAACTCACAGAAAAACAAACTTTGCAAACATGAGCGCAGTCTGAGCTTTCACCTCTAAGATAGTGATGTGGTACTCCACAGTTCCTCTCTATTTCTCATGTTTTTGAGGCAGTGCCACAACCATTCAGGTGATGAATGGCAAAGAGGTGTGCAAGTGAAGACAGTTGCTGCAGGATGCGTTGCAACTCATCACCAGTATTTGGGATAGAAGGACCGGAAAACACATGTTCCAACAACAGTCCCATGCTTGAAGAGTAACTCGTCAAAGGATTACAGAACCATATTAAAACAGCAGCGATTATACCGAGAAAACAAGCTGGCAACTGTGACTCGGAAAACTTACAGAAAGGTAAACTGCATTCTGTTGGTGTTTCACTAAAACAAATGTTCTTGGTACCACACAGAAAGTCAAACTTGCTTGTAAACTGAGTTTGTTCAGTGAATGAGACTAGGACTGTGGAGGCACACTGTATCATGTTATCTGCGATATAGTACAGGCCATTCCCACTTAGTTTTCCCTAATAAACTCAAATGTGATTAAGCTCTACCTCTTTGAGGATCCTCTCATTAAAACTGCTGCAGCTTTTCATTACAGTAGTTAATGCAAAACTGTTCGAAACTGTTGTGCTCAAAGTATTCTGAAAGAAAAAGCAGTCATGGCTACATTCACTCACAGTCTCTGACAGGAGTTTTGTCAAAGGCAGATTTCTCTGAAGTATACCCAAGCACTGTGCCCAACTTCTACCCATTTGTTTTCTTACAGTAAACATTAAACAGCAAACAAAACCTAAGGACTTAAATTCTCTTTCTCGACACACAAAAAACCTTAGGATGCCAGCTGAGCAAGCACCACCATCAGCCCTTCTCCCATGACCATTTGCACCTATAATGAATCCAATTCTGCCAACTTTTATTTTTATGCCTTCAGTTCCCTACCTCTTTTGTCCCTTGACCAAGCTGATCCCGGTCACTGAGGCCGCAGCCTTCATGGCAGACACCAAAGCCGCTCTCCATAATTTGCCAGCAGGAGCTAGACTAATGGCCATGCCCTCCCACCCAGACCACCAAGTGCCTCTCCTACATGACAAGTCTTGCCCCAAATAGCTGGCTAAGCATGGCATGCCAGGTCTCACACAGATACCCCAATCTCTTAGATGACAAGGAGAAACAATCAGGAGCTTTATAAAAGCAATAAGGTGCTCCATATTGATCTCTTAAGCAACCTAACATCAAGCAGATAGGCAGCACGGCAGTAGGACTTCTACTTGCTACTTCAGCGACTCAGGTTCAGGAATGATTCAGGCTGAAGGGGCCGGTAGGGAAGATATGATGAGCATTCCACTGGACAGAACTCCTCCCTGGAAGGAGGATTATATCCTTGACTGCTGACTACCACCCCGCGGAGTCTGGATAATAGCACAGGCAGAGGCTGACATGTGGGAAGGTCACCAGACACTCATGCATGCTTATGTACCACTGAAACATAGACTTTGACAGCAGATAAGGACCACTTGGCCCACCCAGTCTGCCCATTTCCCTATCTGTTGGATAAGCTGCAGATTCTAGTTAACCAACAGCCTACTTCCTGCAACCCTCTACTATAATTGCCTTATGTCTGTTCCATGCATGTTTGAATTCCCCCACTGTTTTAGACCCCAAAACCTCTCCAGGAAGGCAGTTCCATGCGTCCACCACTCTCTCCGTGAAAAAAAATTTCCTCACATTACCCCTGAGCCATCCCCCCTCTATCTTTAAATTGTGCCCCCTTGTTCTTACACATCTCTTTTTCTGAAAGATGCTACCCTCCTGGACTTTGTTGATTCCCCTGAGGTACTTACAAGTTTCTATCATGTCCCCACCGTCCCTCCTTTCATCAAGGGTATACATATTAAGCTCTCTCAGTCTCTTTTCATATGGTTTCAGATTTAGACCCTGCACCATTTAGTTGCCCTCCTCTGGACTGTTTCTATCCTGTCTATGTCCTTGCGTAGGATGAGGTCTCCAAACTGTACATAGTACTCCAGATGGGGTCTCACCAACTGTCTGTACAGAGGGATAATCACTTTCCTTTTTCTACTTGTGATGCCCCTCCCTATGCATCCCAGTATCCCCCTGGCTCTCCTTACCGACTTCTCACATTGCTTATCCACCTTTAGGTCATCTGATATGACTACCCCAGGTCCCTTTCCATTATTGTTGTTGTTAGTACCTCCCCTGCTATTGTATACTCTTCTCCTGGATTTTTATTTCCCAGGTGCATTACTTTGCACTTCTTTGCATTGCATCTAAGTTGCCATATGTCTCACCATTCCTTCAACCTTGCCAAGTCCCTTCTCAGCCTTCAACCCCCACCATGTGTATCAACTCTTGTTACAGATCTTTGTACATCTGCAAAGAGCATACCTTTCCTTCCAGACCCTCTGCAATGTCACCTATAAAGACGTTAAAGAGGACTGGACCCAGTACTGAGACCTGAGGCACTCCACTAGTAACCCCCCTTTCTTCGGAATGTGTTCCATTCACTATTACCTTCTGTGTCCTGTTGTGCAGCCAGTTTGCTACCCAGCTACCACCCTGGGACCCACTCCCAGGCTGGCTAACTTGATTATTAATCTTTGTGTGGGACTGTGTCAAATGCCTTGCTAAAGTCTAGGTAGGCCATATCCACAGCCCCTCCCTGGTCTATTACTTTGGTCACCCAGTCAAAGAAATCTATTAGATTCATCTGACATGACCTTCCTGCTGTGAATCCATGCTGCTTGGGTCCCTGTGCCCCGCTGGCCTCTAGGTACTCAACAATTCTTTTTTTCAGAAGTGATTCCATCATTTTCCCCACCACTGAGGTCAAACTAACAGGTCTGTAGTTTCCTGCTTCTGCCTTGCTCCCACTTTTGTGAAGGGGAATCACATCTGCCCTCCTCCAGTCCTCAGGTACCACCCCATCCTCCCATGATTTGTTAAAAAGTGTGGTCAATGGTGTCACTAGGTCCTCCCTTAGTTCTTTTAGGATTCTAGGGTGAATCCCATCAGGCCTAATTGCTTTGTCCACCTTGAGTTTTAGGAGTTCTTTCAGGACTCTCTTCTGTAAATGGACTGGCATCAACCCAACTACCCAGAGTGCTTCTATTGTTTGGTTTAGGTAACTCCTCCTCCTCTTCTTCTTTTGTGAATACTGAGCAAAAGTATTCATTCAGTATCTCTGCCTTTTCACTGTCTCACTCTGCCCACCTCCCCTCTCCTTTATTAATCTTCACTATCCCTCCCTTAACCTTTCTATGCTCCCTAATGTACCTATAAAAGGTTTTATCCCCCTTCTTAACTGAGTTGGCTATCTTTTCCTCGGTTTGGGCCTTTGCTTTTCTGACTGCCTTCCCCACTTCTTTCTGCTTAAATTGATACAGTTCCCTGTCATGCTCCTGCTGCGTATTCTTATACTTTTGAATGCAGCCATTTTCTCCTTAACCTTCCCTGACACCTCTTTTGAGAACCATAGTGGTTTTTTATTCCACTTTGTTTTCTTTATTTGTTTCACACAATGGCTTGTTGCCTCCATGATGGCAGTTTTGTTTTTTCTCCATTGTTCTTCCACATCTTTCTGGCCATTTACTAATGTATTCCTCAGGTATTCACCCATTATGCCAAAGTCAGCCGTTCTAAAGTCCAGTATCCTTGTCTTTGTATGGCGTGTCTCCATGGTTGTGTTTATTGTGAAGCACACTGTGCAGTGGTCACTTGTTCCAGATGTCTACTGACTTCTAAATTTGTGATCCTCTCTCCATTTGAAAGTACCAGGTCTAATATTGCTCCCTCCCAAGTGGGTTCCACCACTAGCTGTCTAAGGCATGCCCCCTGTTGGGCATCGAGAATGACCCTGCTCTTGGATGTGGCTGCAGTCCATGTCATACAGTTAACATCTGGCATATTCACTGCACACATGCATGCCACATCACTGCATACTGGATAATCCCAAGAAGAAAATCCCTGCAGACAGCAGGATAGCAACTGACCGGACACATACCCCATACCACTGACCAAACTTTACCAAGTTTGAAGAAGTTGAACTCCCTGGGGACCCTGCCATGGGGGGGCAGGCATGGAAGAACAAGCGAGTCTGGGGTAGTACCTGGGGACCCGGTGGGTGATGGAGCTGGGGACATCTGTGAAATGGGGTTACCACTGTCAGAGATGTAAGCGAGAAGGGTGGAAAAGCCTGGGCGGCCCAATGACAGGCGCGGGGCTGAGGCACTGGTCCCTTACCTCATGCTACGCCGGCACCGGGTTGGGAGCGACCTTGGGTCACCGGGATGCCGGCTCAGGGGTGGGGAGTTGGTTGGAGCAGGATTGAACCATGGCTCATCCTTCCAAAAAGGGTGGATGACCGCCTGTCCATAGTCCCACTCCACGGTGGAGGTCCGGGCGTGTGGGTGGTGCAGAGTGGCGACAAAAGTCGGGAGGGGTGGAAGGGGCCACCAGATCCTGGCGGATTCATGCATGTATATGCCGTGGCCTGGGGTGTTGGGGGGAAAAAACTGAAACAAAGTGTATATGGGGAAAAAAAGAACTGGGAAAAGCCCAACATCACTGGGGATATTTTGTAACAAACATACATTTTCAAACATAATGCAACTTCTATTTCATGCATTTGTTGTATTTTGCTCATCTTTTTTCCTTATAACTATGCACATAAATATGGAAACTGGATCACTGCTCCCTAGACTTTAGCTGCTCTGACTGCCTGTCTACATTGGACATCATTAACCTCTGCTTGTGACATCACAATCTGCTGCTGTTTTGTCTGTGATGCCACAAGCAGATGAGTATGATGTCAGGTGCAAACAAGAAGCAAGAGATGACGAATTCTAGGGGACAGTGATTCTGTTTTCATGTCAGTTTACATAATTATTATAATTCTAAATGTCTTATCGGATTTCAGTCAATCACCAGTCAGTGCACGTAATCATAGGGGCTCGTATCCTGCATACAGTAGTCTTCTTGTGAGGGTACGTTAAAGAGGAGCGTTCCATGTCACAGGTTGGGGGGGGGGTAACAGGAGCATCACACTTGGTTTTAAAAATAAAAAGCAAACAAATGGAAAACATAAGTAATTCTAGCGAAATCTAGTGATTTTTTTTTTAAACTCAATTTTTACTTCAAAACGTGATTACATACAGAAGATGGGTAGATAGTCATGTTAGCATTCATGGTTACATTTCCTTTAATGCAGTGGGGAGTACCACCATCACTTTTAGTTACACATTCAGTCAATCATGTTTTTAAGATACTGTATGTTTGTCTTCTTTTACAGGTAAAACATTTAAAGCAAAGACTTCAGCAAGAACAGAACTCAACAACAGCTGCATGCGACACCGTCATTAGTTATTAGGACACTGAATAAAGCAGATGCTCTGCACTATGGGATTGTTTTCTTTATTACAAGGTATTAAGTCATAGACCTTTTCCTGGCCAGCCCAGTGGCACAGAGGGATGAGGTGCTGGATGCCTTACCTCTCATCACGATGACGACCAGTGTTCGGGAACAAGCACGGGTTGCCAGGACGACTGGAAGGGCGAGGACTGCGAGTGGACAGAGCAGCCATCAGGCAGTTCTCCTCTCCCAGATTGGGAGGTAGACCTCTAGCTCTTGGCTGCCACTGAGTGGAGACCTGATGGTAGCGTCAGAGCTCTGGAGGGGCTGGCACTATGCTGGTGGCGAACTGGGTTGCGCCAGGGAAGCGCATGCGTTCTCTACGCACATGCATTTCTGTGAATGGCCGAGGCCATGGAGCTGTAAAGGGAAGAAAAGCCAGGCAGAAAAGAACCCCCGACAGGAGGATGAAAACTGACCCCACGCAGACTCCACACCGGTGGCTGGGCATGCACTCTGAGTCCTGTGTAAAATCCCAGGGGAGCCAGATGATGGGGCAGGAGGGGGTCGGTCAGAAGGGGGGCAGCCGGGGGAAGGAGAATAAAGAGAATAAGGAAAAAATACAGGTTACTCACCTGTAACAGGAGTTCTAGGAATGGTATATGTTGTTCATCCACACTGTCTGGCAGGTTCCTTGCCGCTTTAAATCTTGCCGGAAGGTCTTCAAGCTGGCTCCTCCCACCCACCCGGGTGGTAAAACTCTCGGCTCCGCCCCATGACGCCAGATCTGGCCCGCTGGAAGCTCAGGTTGTGCGTCGAAGCCGGGGAGGTCGGGTGGGTCGTGTGGATGAACAACATATACCATTCCTAGAACTCCTGTTACAGGTGAGTAACCTGTATTTCTAGGGACATGGATATGTTGTTCATCCACACTGTCTGGCAGACTCCTAGCAGTTCTCCGGGTGGAAGGAGGCAAGGCGCACACCCCCTACTTATGGAATAAAGACTGGAGAACCGAGACCCCAAAACCAGCATCCCGGCGTGACTCAAGGTCGATGTGGTAATGGGTAATAAAGGTGTGTGCTGACTTCCAGGTAGCAGCCCTGCAGATTTCCTGGATAGGGGCGTCCCTGGAAGCAGCCACCGATGCAGCAGTATGGCGGGTAGAATGAGCTTTATCCCTCTGGGGCTCCATGCCACGCAACTTGTAGCAGAGATCTATGCAGGAGGTGACCCACCTGCTTATCGTCCGCTTGGCTGCAGGTCTGCCAGGTGCGGCTTCAGCGTAGGTGACAAACAGCTGGCGAACCTCTCCCCGAATTTCAGCCATGCGCTCCTTATAATAAGCAAGCGCCCTTCTAGGGTCCAAAGTATGGAGCCTGTATTCGGCCTCCGAGGTGTGATTGGGGTAGAACACCGGCAGAGTCAACACCTGCTTAAGGTGCAACTCCGACACCACCTTCGGAAGGAATTTCGGGTGGGGGCGCAGGACAACCTTGTCCCTGTGGAAGACCAGGTAAGGAGACTCAATGCAGAGTGCCTGGAGTTCTCCCATCCTTCTGGCTGACGTGATAGCCACCAAGAAGGCGGTCTTCCACGACAGGTGAGAGAGTTCACACCTGTGCATTGGTTCAAATGGCTTGCCCATGAGCTTTGCCAGTACCAGCAGTAGATCCCACGGAGGTGGAGGTTCTCGCAATCGAGGGGAAATGTGATCAAGGCCTTTGAAAAAGCACCAGACCACCTTCTCCTGCGCCACCGACTGCCCCTGCCCGCCTGCAAGCAGAGATGGCTGCCGGTGCACCCTTAGGGTCGCCGACCAAGCCCTTGACTAGAAAGGACCAAAATAGTCCAAGATGCTTGCCAAAGAACAGGAGGAAGGGTCCAAGCCCTTGCCCTGACACCAAATGGAAAATCTTTTCCATTTGAAGGCGTAGCATTTTCTGGTTGACTCCTTACGGGACGCCTCAACAACATTGAGGACCTCGTCGGAAAGACCCAAGGCCTGGAACTCTAGCCGCTCAGGAACCAGGCCGTCAGGTGCAGGGATTGAAGGTCCGGATGGAACACCTTCCCCTGATTGACTGAGAGCAGGTCCGGGTGAGCTGGAAGCTGCCTCGGGAGCCTGGAGCTGAGGCTGAGGAGATCTGGGTACCAGAACTGGCGGGGCCAGTCTGGGGCTATCAGAATCACCTGCGCCTTGTCCCTCCTTGCTTTGAGAAGCACCTTGTGCATCAAGGGGAACGGGGGAAAGGCGTAGAAGAGGCCCGGGGTCCACGGCCTCGAGAAGGCATCCCCCTGCAGCGAGCCCTGCTGAGGGGGGCATGGAACAGCCTCAGCTTCGTTCTCCCTGGAGGCAAACAGGCCCAATGGGAGAACAGATCTTGTACTACCACCGGCAGGAGAGACCACTCGTGAGATGCAGCCCCTATCCGGCTCAGGGCATCGGCCAAGGTGTTGGAGGCTCCTGCCACATGAATGGCTAGGAGATCCGCCTCCAGGCTGCGCACGAGTGACCAAATGCGGAGAGCTTCCCTGCATAGAAGCATGGAACGCGTCACGCCCTGGAGGTTTAGGTAGTACATGGTCGTGGTATTGTCCGTCTGGACTTGGACCACTTGACCCCGGAGAAACGGAGCAAAGGCGGTGAGAGCTAGGCGGACCGCTCGGAGCTCCAGCAGGTTGATGTGGCATCGGGACTCCCGCGGGGACAAGGCCGGCTGGTGTTCCCCAGATGGGCAGCCCAACCCATCAGAGAGGCATCGGTCGACAGAGAACCGTCGGCTCGGGTGGACAAACGGGATGCCCTCCTGCAGATGAGATGGAACGGTCCACCACCGAGAGCGTTCCACATCTCCTGGGTCACCATCACTAGCTGGTCCAATGGATCGCAGCGTTGTGACCACTGGCTGGCCAGTCCCCACTGAAGGGGGCGCATGTGCCAGCGTGCCCAACGGACCACGCTGGTACAGGCCACCATGAGACCCAGGGGCGCAGGAAGTCCCGGGCAGGGCGCGATTGCCCAACCAGAAATGATTGGGCAAAGGAGGTAAGAACCTCGGCCCTGTCAGCCGGGAGCGTGCTCTGGCTCGAAGAGAGTCGAGCTCTGCCCCGATAAACAGAATCACCTGCTTCGGCTCGAGTTCCGACTTGGCCTCGTTGATGAGAAGGCTGACTTGAGAGCAAACCTGGAGGGCCAGATCTCTGGATCGCTCCACCTCCTGTCTGGAGGGGGCTGCTATCAGCCAATCGTCCAGGTAAGGGTACACCCGGACCCCTCGTCGCCGCAGGAAAGCTGTCACCACTGCAATGCATTTGGTGAAGACCCTGGGAGCTGGAGACAGGCCGAAGGGCATGGCTCGGAACTTGAAGAGGGATCCCTCCGCTCGAAAGCGAAGGAATCTCCGATGTGACGGATGGATAGGGACGTGAAAGAACGCGTCCTGCAGGTCCAGAGAGCAGAACCACACGCCGTGTTCCAGGGATGGTATTATCTGAGCCAGAGTGACCTGAAGGTTTGAGACCTTAGGAACTTGTTTAGGTCGTGAGGGTGAGAATGGGCGCCAGCCCCGTCCGCTTCGGAACCAGGAAGTACCTGGACACAAACCCGGGTCTGAGGGAGGTCCACACCTCCTGATCACCTCCTTTTGGAGGAGGAGGCGATGTCGGCCCGACGAGCCGACAGTGAGGCTGCGGACCCCGAGGCCCCCCGAGGTGCGACAGCTCTGAAGGGCGGGGCCTGCTCGAATTCTAGAGGCAGGCCTTTTCCCACCACCTCCAGTACCCACCTGTCCATGGTAGTAACGGACCAGGCGGAAAGGAAGTGCCAGAGCCGTCCCCCCACGGGGGGAACCTGGGGTGAGGTGACGGGGTTGGCGGCGACACCCCTCAGCCCGTCACTGAGAAGACTTGGAGGAGGAACCGGCCGAGGGACCTCCTGGGCCTTTACCTCCCTGCTTCCTGTTGGAGGAAGCTCCGGGCTTGGGTTTGGGATGCCAAGCCCGAGCCTGCTGGCCCTGACGTTGCTGGGCCGGACGCGCCAGGCGCAGAAGGACGAAAGGGCTTAGGCTGTGGTTTGCGGCCTTTGTCCTTCTGAGCGGAAGAGACCGAGTCCAAGGTAGCATTGGACTTCTCGATCCTCTGCAGGTGACCTTCCACCCCAGGGCCGAAGAGGTCAGTCCCCAAAAAGGGAACATCCGCCAACTTGTGCTGGGTATCCGAAGTAAAGGTGGATATCCTCAGCCAAGCCTGACGACGCATAGCCACTGCGGCCGCCACAGACCTGGCACATGAGTCCCCAATGTCTAAAGCAGTCTGGAGCTGCTGTTTGGCCACTGCCCTGCCCTGGTCCCGCACCTGCCTGACCGTGGTCTGCAGATCAGGGGAAGATGAGGGACGACCTCATCCAGGGAGCCCAACAGGGCATGAGAAAAATGTGCCATGAGGACGGCCGAACTGGCCTGGAGAAGGCCGAGGGAGGACGCAGCATAGACTTTTCGCCCGGCATAGTCCAATTTCTTGGACTCCTTGTCGGGAGGTTTGTCCATATCCCTAGTGTTCCCGGCACGCCGGAAAACGCTGTCGGTAACCAACCCCTCAGCCGAGGGGTGTTCCGAAAAACTGGACAGGGAACCGTAGGGGACCGTGATACTCCTGGCCATCCCAGCCGGCGCAGGACAGGAAGCAGGGCGCCCAGAGCTCCAAGGCCAGACCCACTATGGCCTCGGCCACCGGAAAGGCCTCCGAGAGGAATCCTCGGTCCAGAATCTCCTGAGGGGATACCTGGCTGCTGAACGGGTTCGAGCTTCATCCCGTGGACTCCGAGATGAGCCAAGCAATCCTAGGAAGGACGGGGGCTATCGCCCACCGACTGTCCTCCTGAGGACTCCAAGTCCATACGTGAGAAAAGGGAGGAATCATCCTCAGACTCGGAAGAGTCCTCAAAGAGCTGCCTCGGGCTTGAGCCACCACCTCCACCTGCGAGGTCTATCGGGAGTGAGGGTGACAGACAGCCCATGGGGCAGTCCCCAGCCGACCGAGAATTTTGGTCTGAGCCCCAACTAACAGCTGTGGAGGTGGAGGTTCCACCAGAATCAGTGGGTCAGCTGGAATTGGCGAACAACCGGCCTGCAAGACAGGCTCCTCAGCTAGAGCAGGGGTTGTTTGACCGCTCGTGTGACATCCTTAATGGCGGGGAAGGCGACAGCGTCGGCTTATTCCCGAGTCAGAAGAACTGTTGCCACATGAGTTCCTCATACCTCCGGCGCAACTTGCGGCCTCTCCTCGTCCGAGGAGGAGGAAGGAGCAGCGGCGGCGCCGCTGCAGCGGTGCCGAGACCGAGACCGCCTATGGCGGCGGGATCGGCTGGACAGCAGGCGTCGAGACCGAGAACCTCGGCTAGGCCGAGGGCGGTGCGAGGAGGTGTCGCGGGAGCGGCACTCCCTCGGTTCGGACGATTCAACCGGAAGGCTCCGGAACCAGAGGCACAGCCGGCTGACGGGATCCTCAACTCCCACCGGAGAACGGGAGAGGATTCTCGCTGCTCCAGCGACAACCGTCCAATGGGTGAGAAAATCTCGCCAGCGTCGACGGAGTCTCGGTCAACTGGCCTGGCGGGGACACCGTGAAACCAGTGGCGAAGCGAGGTCGACTGAAGCCGACAACTCGGGAGGGGATCTTCCCCTCCCAAGAGCGCCGACGGTGAGACTTACTTGTTCTCTTTTTGGACCGAGAAACGGTCCAGAAGAAGTTGGACCCTCACCTTTGTCGAGAGGGTCAGACAAAGCTCCTTAAAAAGCCAAATAAGAGGCACCGAGATAAGCGGGACAAATGCAGAGCCGAGGTAGAAGCGGCCGTGCTGCCTCCTCTTGAGGCGATCATCTGCCGAGCTGATCCGCCGAGCCGCCGCCGGCATGACACGCCCGACCGGGCCTCTTTTGACTTAACGGAGGAAATCTCTTCTCGGGCGCCCCAGTTGTAAATGGGCAGCACGGTCTTCGAGGCGTGGGCGAAAAGGAAGAGCACAGGTCATGAGCCTGCAGGTCGTGCTCAAGGCCCAAGCAGTAGACGCACATGGAGTGCGGATCAGTCAAGACATTTTCATATTCATAGGGGCATCTCTCGAAACCGGAGTTGATTTGTCCATCGCAGCCGCTGTAGGGAGAGAAGACCAAGTTTTTAGCAAACTTTTTTAATTCCCCTCAAAATTCAAAATTAGGAACCAGTCTTATACGCAGAGCGTTAAGGAGGAACCTGAGCTTCCAAGCGTAAGGAAGATTCTGGCCATGGGCGGAGCGAGTTTTACCACCGGTGGGTGGGAGGAGCCAGCTTGAAGACCTTCTGGCAAGATTTAAAGCGGCAAGGAACCTGCCAGACAGTGTGGATTAACAACATATCCATGTCCCTAGAAAAGATCTTTTCTGGGTGTTGGTGGTGGAAGAGAGGATGGTGGGAGTCAGAGGAGATTGCGTGGGGTCTGCTTGTAAAATAGTGTATGGTCAGATTGGGGGAGAGTGTTTTGCACAGAGGTGGGGGGAGGGTATATATAACTGATATAAGTGATGTTATGTACATAAATTCACCAGGGCAGGGGGTGCTAGTAGGGGTATGGGGGAGTTATATGATTTAAAAGTGTTTGGGGGGGTGGCAGAATTACACCACAGTGGGAAAGAAGAGTGTTTTTATTTCAGTTAAAGACCACAATTCGCTTATTTTTTTGCCAGCAAATTACCCAGATTTGTGCAGTGGAACTCCATGAACTGCCCAGTTTTAATCCTTGTGGAACAAAACCACAGAATCAAGGGTGGCACTGGATTTCTTAATGCAAGTGAGACGTCCTGCCACACCAGGGTTGAAAAGAGTGGTGCCCAAGAAGGGGACATCAGATAGCTTATGCTGAGTGTCCACCATGAAGAGGGACAGCCTCAGCCAGGCCCCTCCTATGCATGGCATCAGTCATAGCCATGGCATGGGCACAAGAGTCCCCATGTCCAAGGTTGTCTGAAATTGGTGTTTAGCCAACAACTGACCTTGGTCTCTGACAACTTTAACAGGAATGTGCTTTGGCTGGAAGGTAGGGAGGAGATCCTAATGCACGCAGACAGGAATGGCCAAAATTCGCCATCATGACTGAGCAGCTGGCCTGACAGAGACCAATGGCACAGCAGCCTATACCTTTTTAGCAGCATGGTCAGTCTTCTTCAACTCTTTATTTAGAGGCTCGTCCACTTTCCCTTGGCATCCTCATTTACAGAAGGCCAAATCTGAGACCAAGTTCTACACAAAGGGTGCCAGTTTGGACTGCATATTTGGACCAAATGGCTGGAGGGGGTCAGGGAGTATGCTGGTTGCTGTCAGAGATCAAGGGCCAGTCTCAAGATGGTCTCAAACATGGGAAAGGCAGATCCCAGGGACTCATCCCTGTCTGGTATGTCAGTAAATGGGTATTTGGCCCTCTTCTGAACAGCTTCTATGGGAACTTTAATGGACTCCAACATAACCCAGACTAGAGCCCTAAATGACACTGGCATGTGGCCAATGCTCAGCTCCTACAGTGATACCCGACTGAACATACGAGTCCTGGTCCAGGCCATTGATGACTCTCCTTCAGAATTTTCACCTGATTCCTCAAAGATGGCCCTCAACTGCTTGCCTTCATGGACCTCACTGGTAGCCTCATCCTGGATGCTCTCCACCAAGAGCCGATCTTGCAAGCTGACCATAGAATGAGACTCCTTGGTCACAACCCCAAACAGAGGCTTCAGTGGAGGTGGCTCCACCGGAAAAAGTTGAGACGCAGACACTGGGGACTGCTGCAAGGCAAGGACCAGCTTGGGAATGACTGGCAAAGACCAAGGGACCAAAGGTTCAGGAGGCAGAACCCTACCTATCCAAGGAACAGTCCACTGTTGCCAGAGGAGCTCCTCATTGCTTTAACTCATTTTGTCATTGCGTCTCCTCACCCGAGGTTAAAGAGTATCAACAGTGATGCCTCCTGGTCAGGCAGGATCGACAGCGAAAGCGGCACCTCATCCTAGACTGCTAAACCAAGGAATATTTATTTTTATTTTATTTATTTAGTTTTTGTTGACTGGGTAAGTGCACTAGACAAATTCTGCCTATTTTCAGGCATGACCCAGGGAAGGGGATACAGATGAATGTCAACTGACCTTGAACCAGGATAAGCTGTTGGTGGTATTTTTAGTGAATGGGGAAATTTGGCCAGGGCACGAGGAAATTCACCTACTCTTTTGAGAAGTGTCATGGGATCTTTAACATCCACCTGAACTACCACCAGAACAGGCAGATGGGACCTCGGCTTAGCATCTTATCTGAAAGACGGCACCTCAGGAGTGCAACACCCCCCTCATGCTGCACAACAGTGTCAGTACAGGGATTTAACCCAAGTGCCTGGTGTGGGGATAGAACCCACAGCATTCTGATCTCCCGACCTCAGAGGTGAGTGTGCTACCTGCTGAGCCACTGACACTGTCGACAGGTGTCCTCCAGTGGGTTTTTCTAAACCGCCTGCTTTGGCAGTTTAAACATCACAGGCTTTAGAGCCATGACCATGGGTGGATGCCACTCCCAAGGCAACTCAGTTCGGGTCATTTACTGGGCCTTGTCCTCCTGGGAGAAGAAGGGGAGCACTGGGATTTGGGACAACAACTCCTCATCGATCTGCTCTGACAGTTGGTCAACAGGCTCAAGAAGATCTTGACCACCCTCGCAATGGAGTCGAGGTCAGCATACCCGAAAAGGACACTGTGAGCCCTTAACTGTAAGGAGAGCACCACTAAGGCAGCACAGTCAGGGGAGTCTAAGGAGAGGGAAGAGCATGATTGCTCCACATCCCATGGCCTGGGACATTTTATATGTTTCCTGCTGTGGTGAGGGCTCTTCCCAAAGGTCTGGGAGGCCAGACACATTTTCTGAACTCACAGCATGACCCTTCAATGCTGGGAACAGCGCCGAGACAAACTGGGAATTAACTGCAGCAGCTGCAGCTTCTTCTTCCATGACTGCAAACTGAGCAGCTGACCCGGCTGCCACTGGGGCTTTCTTGCGGTCTTTCAGCCTACGAAAGGCCAGTGGAGCCTTCCGGTCTTCGATGAATGAGGACAGCATGGTCTGGCACAAACTGCATCCCTTGATGTTGTGAAGCTCACCTAGGCAGTACAAGCACGTGTCTTGTGGGTCCACTGCCGATATTTTCTGCCTACACTGAGTGAAATCATTAAACGTTTTACTTGCTCTACATCGACTGTGATCACGAAATTGAGCTGGCAGACAGTGGAGCAACTGTAAAGTTGAATACAGACTGAAACAGTTGAAAATATCACCTGAAAAGTGCTTAAACAACTTGAATTCCTTAAATGCTGCAGAACTGCGAAGGAGGAGACCTGTCCCATCCAGCAGAAAGATTTCACATCACAGGGCAGAGCCAGAGGATATACTACCCGGTTGGTGGGAGGAGCTTGCTTGAAGATATTCCAATGACTCAGCTGTCTCCAGGAAGACTACCATTGTGCAGACAGTGAACTGAATCCATGCCTTCAAAAATAACTATTTTCTTTCTGTTCAGATTCACCATTTTTAAGCACAATCCCTAACCAGCACTTTGTGAGCCACATAAAAATAATAAGACATGTTGTGTGCAGCACTTACCAAAGCCAGCGTGTCCAGGACTCCAATGAAAAGTTAGAGCTCTCAAAGGAAAGCACTGGTTTACTCTCCTCACCACATGATCAAAGAGACAACTGTAGACTGCTTTTGCCAAGGCATCACGGGCATTGTTTGCTTGTTCTACCTTCAGCGGTACCTACAAAAAAATAATACAAAGTAACCCCTTGAATCTTTATTTGTAGAGCTGTGATTGAAACTAGCTCCTAAATCACAAATAATCAAGTTGTGCAGTACATCGTATGTGATGACTGTTTGTTTCTTGCTACCTAACCACCCACCTACCTGTCTGTCCATCTACCCATCTATTTGCCCATCCATATATATCTATCTATCCATCTATCTATCCATCTATCTCTCCATCTCTCTATCTTCAAGTAGCCTGAAATCCATCTCTGATAACAGACTGACCTCCAGTACTTCTTAGTTACTTTTCTTCTAAACTTTTCAAATCATTCCTATCTTGATTTAAATTCTTTAAATATCACATGTGCAATACCCACTGAAACCAGTTTCTCTGAAGTAAAATCAATTAGGTTATGCGCTACTAAGTAGATGTGACCTGATCAGGCTGATTATTAAATGTCTGTAGTCCACAGCAGGTACCATTCCCCTAGTAATAAAACAACATTAACATCATCATTTTTGCATTCAGTGTTGAATGGAATACCATAAACACCATAATGGACAGATTCACAATGAATACTTCATTATACATTCTTTTACAACTCCTGAGTAAATCCTGCTTTTAACTCTGGTTTCTAAACCCTTTTATATGTATAGACATATAAATTGCCAATTTTGTTTTATATTCCCATGTTACAACTTACATATGCATGGCCTCAATTTAGTCGGCTGTCATCAAGTGTGCCATATGATGAGAACAGTTTTTGTTGTATGTTAATTTATCATAATCTTATTCACAACATAAGAATGCTGGATGAGCAACTATGCACAACCAGTGTGTTCTGCCACCGAGGGGTTCCGATTCCCTCTAACCTCGAGAGTGAAGCTTGAGAGGTTCATGAGAATCAGAATCCCAAGGTGACAGAACTATAAAGTCCATAAAGAGCATAAAGTTGCTCATCCTGCATTTTTTTATAGTGTTATGTGAAATGTGTGTGGTGGTTCTTTTGCTTTCAGAATGAAACTGACTTGTGCAGCCTCCAGATATTTCAGAATGCTATTGTACCACAGAAGGGTACAATCAGATTCCATGACCTTTAAACTGTGGTACAACAGCATTTTGAAAGGGATGGAATTCTATACAGAACAATGCTCTACTATACACTATAAAAGTGATGTTTAATAATGCCTGTTAAAATGTAGCTGGGAATTTTGATGGAAACCATGGGACAGCCATTTTTTTATTATTATTGTTTCTACTCCTACAGCTCGGTCTGCCATCGATCGACGCCAACCTCCGCACCCATGTGCTCTTGTCAGCTCACTCACCGAGCCAGCACATACTGACGTGCTGCAAGGACCCTAATCCCCAGCCAACAGGCCTGGATCTAATACCCGGCGTGATTCCTTTGGGTCCATGGTGTGCAGAGGCACAGCCATTAAGCTGCCATGACCAACCGCCATGTTCTGCTGTATTTTTCCCCTAGAATGCGGATGTACAATGATGTCAGGGCACTACATGGTGCGACCGCCACACTACTCCCTCTAGATGCACCACACTGTAGCGCCTTATCATGGCCGGGGCTGCTGCAGTATGGTGCAGCCTGGTCCTCCCAGGAGAGGACAGCAATCAGCAGATGCTCAATCCTTCCCTTCGGTCGCACCCCCGACAACCTGGGCTTGTTCCGGAATCTGGGTCGCCGGCATAGCATGAGGTATGGCATCCAGCCCCTCAACAGCGCCACTGGACCGCTGGGACAGCCATGTTTAATATAGACCTTAAACTATATCAGATATAAAAATGCTAAAGCTACAAGAAGAAAAAGGGCATCTTAAAAGAGCAGAGAAAAAGGGCAATCTAAATTCAAATTAAAAGGTACAGAATCAAGACTTTTGCCACAACATGCACTGCTGCTACAGGTGTTCATAGACTGGTCTTGGAATGCTTTGGTTTTGTAGCAGTGTCCGATGGGTGACAATGCACTTCCTGACAGCTTCTAACACTTCTTCTCCAAGAAAGTACTATACATCACATCAACAAGTTTATGCATGTAAGAACTCAGGATTATGTTCAAACCAACCATCTCAGTCACCCCACCCCCACCCATCCCCACTGATTCTATGTTTAATTTAAAAGGATATAACTGTATTTTCAAAAAAAGATGTTCAGTTTGTGATGCAAACTGATTTTTGGTTTGGAAAGAAAAAAACATGTGGGGGCAGCCTTAATGCGGTGGGGGGGGCACAGGGAGGAGGTTGAAAAAGTAAATTATGTGAATTCTTAGGGTTAATGATTCAAAGGGATGTTAAATGAGGTGAACAAGTAAAAAATATGATAAAAAAGGCAAACACAAGACTATATTTTTTGATTATATTAAGGCGAGAAGGGGTGGGTAAACAGGATTTGGTTTACTATATATAAATGCGTGATTAGACCGATTTTGGAGTACAGTGCACCATTTGGCACTGCAGCCTAAATCGTAAAGAACGTGATGAATTGGAGAGTATCCAAAAACCAGGGACGTTAGTTAACATAGAAACATAGACTTTGACGGCAGATGAGGACCACCTGACCCACCCAGTCTGCCCATTTCCCTTCCTATTGGATAAGCTGCAGATTCTAGTTAACCAACAGCCTACTTCCTGCAACCCCCCACTATAATTGCCTTATGTTTGTCCCATGCATGTTTGAATTCCCCCACTGTTTTAGACCCAACAACCTCCCCAGGAAGGTGGTTTCATGCATCCACCACTCTCTCCGTGAAGAAAACTTTCCTCACATTACCACTGAGCCATCCCCCCTCTATCTTTAAATTGTGCCCCCTTGTTCTTACACATCTCTTTTTCTGAAAGATACTACCCTCCTGGACTTTGTTGATTCCCTTGAAGTACTTGAAAGTTTCTATCATGTCCCCCCCGTCCCTCCTTTCATCAAGGGTATACATATTAAGCTCTCTCAGTCTCTCTTCATATGGTTTCTGATGCAGACCATGCACCATTTTAGTTGCCCTCCTCTGGACTGCTTCCATTCTGTCTATGTCCTTGCGTAGACGGGGTCTCCAAAACTGAACACAGTATTCCAGATGGGGTCTCACAAACTGTCTGTACAGAGGGATAACCACTTCCCTTGTTCTACTTGTGATGCCCCATACTACGCATCCCAGCATCCTCCTGCCTCTCCTTACTGACTTCTCACATTGCTTACCCACCTTTAGGTCATCTGATATGACTACCCCCAGGTCCCTTTCCATTTTTGCTGTTGTTAGTACCTCCCCTGCTATTATGTACTCTTCTCCTGGGTTTTTGTTTCCCAGGTGCATTACTTTGCACTTCTTTGCATTGAATCTAAGTTGCCATATGTCTGACCATTCCTCCAACCTTGCCAAGTCCCTTCTCATCCTTTCTACCCCCTTGTGTATCAACTCTGTTACAGATCTTTGTGTCATCTGCAAAGAGGCATACCTTTCCCTCCAGTCCGTCTGCAATGTCACCTATAAAGATGTTAAACAGGACTGGACCCAGTACTGAGCCCTGAGGTACTCCACTGGTAACTCCCCCTTTCTTCGGAATGTGTTCCATTCACTATTACCTTCTGTGTCCTGCTGTGCAGCCAGTTTGCTACCCAGGATACCACCCTGGAGCCCACTCCCAGGCTGGCTAACTTGATTGTTAGTCTTTTGTGCGGGGCTGTGTCAAATGCCTTGCTAAAGTCTAGGTAGGCCATATCCACAGCCCTTCCCTGGTCTATTACTTTGGTCACCCAGTCAAAGAAATCAATTAGATTTGTCTGACATGACCTTCCTGCTGTAAATCCATGCTGCTTTGGGTCCTGTGCCCTGCTGACCTCTAGGTACTCAAAAATTCTTTCTTTCAGAAGTGATTCCATCATTTGTCCTACCACTGAGGTCAAACTTACACATCTGTAGTTTCCTGCTTCTGCCTTGTTCCCACTTTTGTGAAGGGAATCACATCTGCCCTCCTCCAGTCCTCAGGTACCACCCCATCCTCCCAAGATTTGTTAAAATGTGGTCACTGGTGTCACTAGGTCCTCCCTTAGTTCTTTTAGGATTCTGGGGTGAATCCCGTCAGGCCCATTGCTTTGTCCACCTTGAGTTTTAGGAGTTCTTTCAGGACTCTTTCGTCTGTAAATGGACTGGTGTCAACCCCCCTACCCAGAGTGCCTCTACTGTCTGGTTTAGGTAACTCCCCCTCATCTTCTTTTGTGAATACTGAGCAAAAGTATTTATTCAGTATCTCTGCCTTTTCACTGTCTCCCTCTGCCCACCTCCCCTCTCCTTTGCTAATCTTCACTATTCCTCCCTTAACCTTTCTATGCTCTCTAATGTACCTATAAAAGGTTTTATCCCCCTTCTTAACTGAGTTGGCTATTTTTTCCTCGGTTTGGTCCTTTGCTATTCTGACTGCCTTCCCCATTTCTTTCTGCTTTAACTGATACAGTTCCCTGTTGTGCTCCTTCTGTGATTCCTTATACTTTCTGAATGCAGCCTTTTTCTCCTTAACCTTCCCCGCCACCTCTTTTGAGAACCATAGTGGTTTTTTACTTCACTTTGTTTTCTTTATTTGTCCCACACAAAGGCTTGTTGCCTCTATGATGGCAGTTCTGATTTTTCTCCATTGTTCTTCCACCCCTCCTTTTTGGCCATTTGCTAGTGCATTCCTCAGGTATTCACCCATTTTGCCAAAGTCGGCCCTTCTAAAGTCCAGTATCCTTGTTTTGTATGGCTTGTCTCCATGGCTGTGCTTATTGTGAAGCACACTGTGCAGTGGTCACTTGTTCCCAGATGTCTACTGACTTCTAAATTTGTGATCCTCTCTCCATTTGAGAGTACCAGGTCTAGTATTGCTCCCTCCCGAGTGGGTTCCAACACTAGCTGTCTAAGGCTCGCCCGCTGCAGGGCACGAGAATGACCCTGCTCTTGGATGTGGCTGCAGTACATGTCATCCAGTTAACATCTGGCATTTTCAGGTCCCCCATCAACAGTATCTCCCCTTTTTCAGCCATTTTGAGAATGTCCTCTATGATTTTCTTGTCCATTTCCTCCCCTTGAGACGGGGGTCTGTATACAACCTCTATGCGGATTGTGATGCCATTCCCTGTCTCCAAGGTGGCCCAGAGTGCTCTTGTCCTCCCCCTTTACTTTTAAGTTCTGTAGCTTTGATCCCTTCCCTTATGTATAGAGCTACTCCACCTCCTCTTTTACTCTTCCTGTCCCTTCTGTGGACTGTGTACCCCGGTATGTTGACATCTCAGTCATGGTTCTCCATGTACCATGTTTCCGTGACTGCCACAATATCCAATTTTCATCTTCCATCAGGGCTACTAACTCAGGAAGCTTGTTTCCCAGACTATGGGCATTGGTACTCATTGCCCTCCATTTAATGTTGGCTTTATCCTTTTTTCCCCCATCCCTGCTCTTATTGCCCTTGTCTATTTTTCCATTTACCCATGTCCTGCCCTCTGTTGAGCTCTGTACCTCAGTGTTTAGCTTACTACCTGCCATGTTTTGTGGGGGGAGGCTTGAAATTTCCTGCCTCTTATCAGCACCTCCCCTTGGCTAGTTTAAAACTGCCAAGGAAGCACTCAAACCTGCCACTTAGGAGCTTGGTTCCCTTCGTGGACAGATGCAGACCATCTTGCCAGTACAGACCTTCATATCTCCAGGTGTATCCCAGTCCCCAATGAAGTCAAAGACCTGTGCTCTGCACCAGTTTTGCAACCACTCATTAAACTACATGGTGTGAGTACCTAGCCTCACCCCTGCCATAGACTGGCAGCACCTCTGAGAAGCAACCATGCTTGCTACCTGTCTGAGGCCCTCCCAACTCAACAAATTCATCCTGCACTGCACTGATTCCATGCCTAGCTAGGTCATTTGTCCCAAGGTGGACAATGATATCTAGTTCCCTCTCCTGTGATACTGCTTCTACAATCGTGAGGATTCGCTTCTTGTCCCTCCAAGCTATGGCACCAGGCAGGCACCTTATTTCCCCCTCCTCTCCCTTCCCCAGTTCTACCCCCCTAACAACTGAGTCCCCTATCAGAAGCTGTTTCCTTCCCCTGTGGTGTCCCTTGCCACCCTTTTGTGGGTCTCCCTTGTGGATGTCCTCAGCAATCTTCTTGGTGTCCACTGAGGGTGCCGTCATAGAGGAACTTTGCTCTGCCAGACTGGCGTATGATTTGTGTAGAGGTAGAACTAGGGGTTAAGTGTAGCTAGGGGTTGCGGTCGAGACCTCTATGCTATCCACTGCAACCAATAAAAGAAGGTTTTCATCGCATTTTCTTACATAACATTCAGTGGGTGGAGGAGCTTCGGAACCCCTATGATTCTACTGAAATGAGCTTTTGCAACTCCTAAGACTCTGGTGAAATTATGCTACTGCCAGAAACGGGATCCAAGAATGATTTGGGGAAAAGTGTTGGGGTACGAGGAGGCAATGAAGGAATGTAACATCAAATCCTTATATGAACAGAGAAAACAGTTAACTAGAAATATGTTTTTGCAGATATGTAATCACGATCATAGGTTACATAAGCTCTTGTTCCCAATAAAAAAAGTAAATTACAGTATGAGAGGTGGGATGAAGTGGGATAGGCCCCTAAGAACTAGGGCGTATGAGATATGTTTTTGTTTAGTTATATGGGTGTTATATTGCCTCCTGTACCCCTCTTTTAGAATTGTTTGCCTTATTATAAAGAAAATAGGAAAATAATTTAAAATGAATTCAGGGTTTTATATTAAAGCAGCAGTGCATCAGTCCAGTGAAAATGCTGACCTATACTTTTTTACTCTATTCTGGATTGCCACTTACCTCCTGACTTGTATGATACCCTTCTTTCCACAGTTTGAGTCTGCTTTAGTACTTTTTGTCACATTTGAAATAATAAAAGAAGCGCTCCTTTTAATATGGCTCAGACCAGGTTTTCATCAATATTTGCAGCTGTTTTGAACACCTATTGTTCCATAAGGTCAGGGAGCACTGCTTGCTGCATGATAATTCATTTTGTCACAACAGAAGTCATATTTAAACAATTGAGGACAAAAACAGCTGAGAATACTGATGAAGACCTGGTCTGTACTATATTAAAAGGAGCGCCCTTTTATTATTTCAAACATGACAAAAGTACAGTATTGGGGGAACGATAACACATATAAGGGGCGGGTGGGAAGTAGAGGGGAATGCAATGCAAGGTGGGGGGTAGGTATTGAGAGGCCATATAGAAAACCAAAGCGGGGGTAGAGGAGGGGATTGAGAGGGCATGGTAGGAGAGGCGACAGCAATATTTAGAGTAGGTGGGTGGGAGAGAAATGATGCAGTGAGTGGCAGGGGACTGTGGTAAGGGGGAACGAAAAATGAGAGGGTGGTGGTAGGGAGTGAAACGGGAGGGGTTGGAGGGGTGTTAAGGAGAGGAAAGGTGTCTTGTGGAAACAGAGTAAACGAGCCACGTAGGAAGAGGGGAGACTTACAGTCAGCAGTCACAGCTACTAAGTGCAGAGAGATGTTTCCTAAGATTGCACTTAAAAGGGCCAATTCTGGACTTTTCCCATATACCAGTGGGTAGGGTATTTAGCCAGTAGGGTGCCCTGTATGAAAAGCAACATTGCACCTGGGAGGTGTGGAAAAGGCACTTTACGCCAGATTAGACATGTGCCGAGTGTGGGGGTTAGGAATTTCTGAGTGTCAGGGGTAGACAAGACTGATTGTTTTTTTTTGCCAGAAGGCAGGTCTGATATGTGATTCTGCCCTTCAGGTTTAACCAGTTGGTCTGTGTATATAGCTCACAAGTATGTGTTAGCCTGTGAGTTCCAGAAATCAACCTGCATGCTTTGTTGGGGCTGTGCAGGTGCTTTTGAGTGTGGGGTCCGTAGCTGCTCTGTAAACTACTAGTCTGTACTCAATGACAGATAGATAGAACTGAACTAGCTATGGCAGTCGAGGGGTGCAGCTGGGGTCATGCAGTTCCTGTATAACAGTCCTAACCTGGTATTGACTGCCCTTGCAACAAGGTCAGCGTGCGTACCAAAGGAGAGAGATGCATCCAGCGTGATCCCAAAGTACTTGAAATATGGGACATGTTCAAGCGGAGAACCTTCATTGTTCAGTATGGTTAGATTGTGCAATTTGTACCTGTTGTGCAGGCTAGAGAAGAGCATGATCTTGGTCTTCTTGCAATTCATTGGCAGCTTATGGTTTTTATACTAGGCCTCAATGTCAGAGAAACTAGCCTGGAGCTGTGTTTCTAGGGGAGTGGGTCAGGATGGCTGGTATAAATGCGCATCATCCACATATAGCAGCATATTATTGAGTGTGCCTTGTGGAGGTTATTGAGGAAGAGGCTAAAGAGTAATGGGCCCAAGATCGACCTTGGGAGAAACAGGATAACACTTCCCTGCTATCAGATAAAATGTCACTTATTTTGCCCCACTGTGACCCACTTTCAAGGTAGATACAAAACCACCCAACTGCGTTGATCAATAGGCCAGTCTTACAGAGGGTGTTTAGGAGGAGGGTGTGGTTGACCATGTTGAAAGTTTCTGTGAGGTCGATATAAATCACCCCAAAAGATGTCCTCGGTCAAGGGCATTGTGTATAAAGGAGGTGTACTAATGCAAGGCAGTGGTGGTGGTGGTGCTATGCGCCTTCTGGAAGCCATGTTGTTGTGAGCACTGGATTTGGTACTTCTCTATGTAGTCATTGAGTCGATCTGCCACAACACATTCTAGCCTTTGAGGGGTTAGGATTGAGATTGGGCAGTACTAAGAGTATTGGAGCACGGTCACTACTTTTGTGTACAGGCGTGACAGCGACTGCTTCCCACTGCTGGGGAACTGACTGACATCAGACTCTGTTGCCATGGATGTGATTATGAAGTTGACTACCTTCCCATCTGTTGGGAACCAAATCCGGATACTTGGGTTTAGAAGGCAGTGTCCTAAAGTCAAGAACTTCAATGCAAATCAAAAACATTGAAGCAAGAGGTATGCAAAATGTGCACTAGCAGTAAAGCCAAGTTAAGAGACACACAAGTATATACACAGACCCCAATGCAAGGCATCTATGGGTAGTATATGCAAATCACCACAAAGGAATTTCAAATCAAATGCTTTCTGCAGGACTGCAAGGTGCCAACAGGTCTCACAAACAATCTGCAAAAGCTGAAAATAGCAAACCACATGTGCCTGCAGTTTGCCATTGTAAGCCTTTTAAATTGCTTGTGAGGCCCCTTTTGCCCTTACAGTCTTGCAGAAGGACCTCGCTTCAGCTAGAATTCTACTGCATGCTGATTTGCATATACTACTCATGATGCCTTATATCAGATATGCATATTTTGGTATGGGGCCCATACCTGGAATATCTAAACTCCCAAAGTTAGAGTGGAGGAAAGACATGCTAGGTAGTTTAACTATTGAACTCATTTTCTGTTTATCAGAATGTGAGAACCTTGGAGGAGCCCCCAAGAGCAACACTGGTGACAATGGAACTCCAATAGTGCCTCTAAGCCTGGTCAAAGAGAAGTAGTAATAAATATGTGACATTTTGTCTGTATACTCTAGCACAAGTATGTAAAACAAGATATGCAAAATACATGTAACATAACAGAACTATACACCTGCATGTCAGAAATATGTTCATTGTTCAGAAATGTTATTCATGTGTAATGTTTTTCTTTAGTGGATACTCAATAAAAAGATTAACTACAAAAGAGATGCATTTGTAAACCTGGAGCTCTTCCCAGATAGGAAGAGAGATGTTGCTTTTTTTATCTATTTAGTTTGTTCACGCAAGACCAGTGCACATACAGAAGCTGCAGTCAGTATACAGCAGACTGATCGAAGCCAAAGCAGGTATTGCTCATGTCAACATCAGTTATCTTTACGTTTTCTTCTAGCTGCCACTACATTTATATCAATCCAAAACGTATTAGTTATACTAAAACCGACAAGTGATAAGTTAACAACAAAATAAAACAGATCGATAACAAGCAGATGTGACACTTACACATGTTTTTTAACAGCTGAAACGGAGAAAATAATAAAGAGTACGCTGAATAAAGAAAGATACTCTTGGTTTACTAGATATGTTTGTACCCATTCATCTAGACCCCTGGGGTAGGCAGAGTTATTTTAATTATATTTTCATTTTGTAGTTATTTTTTACAGTTTTTTGCCAGGAAAGGCACATTGAGCTGAAGCTTGTTTCTAGGTGCATCCGGGAGCAGTAGGAGGTTAAGTGACCTACTCAAGGTCATGAAGTATGCAAGTGGAGTTTGCGGTAATTAAAGACAGGTCTGCTGAAGTACCAAATTCATTCACAGCTCCAACATACTAGATAAGCTTCTTGTGGCAGTAAGGCATGGTTCCCATATAGTTTCAGAAATCTCAATTCTCCCTCTCATTTCTTGAGTCTCTCCTTAGCTAGGACACTGAATATCTGGCTTTTGCCATTGCTGTAGAGTGGGTATACCATCTGAGGCCTAGCTAACCTCCAAAGCCTCCACTCCCATAGGAAAGGGGTGCATGGTTCCAACCAGATCCTAAAAATGTGGACTAAATCAGCTGCCTCTGCATGCCAAATACACTGGAGCATATGACAACAGTAAGTGCCCCATTCCTAACCACACCTGTTGAAAAGCAAGATATGGTATAATTAAGCAATAAGGCACGACAAGGTGTGTGTTATTGTGTAATAATGTCACTCCTGGGGTGGGTCGAAGCACGAGGTGAAGCCGAGTGCTTCCACCACCCCAGGAGTGACGTTATTACACAATAACACACACCTTGGAGTGCCTTACTGCTATTATACAATGGCTCATTTTAAAATAATACTAAAGAGTAAAAAAAAAAAAAGTTTATATTTGTGTTATTTTTTGTATGACAGGCATACTTTGCAAATAAAAGAAAAAAGTAGTCCAGTAGGGTGGTGCTGCTGGCAATTTTGTGGATTTTTTGTGCTTGGTTCCTGGTTTGGTAACCCCCAACATAGTCATCGTTACAAGGCAGCTTTTAATAAGCGTGCTCCACTGCTTATCCTAGAAGAATTTGAAAATTGTTGTTTTGTTTCCGTGAAGGATAGATGGACGCTACAATAGATGAGCGCGGTGCCGAGCGGTAACTTCCGGTTTCCCGTTACGCTCAGTAACTGAACATCAGTTGGAACCTGCGAGTTACAGGTTTTTATTTTGATTTTGGGAAACTGGTTTTTGAAAATAGGGAAACTGTGTGGGTTTGCTGAGAAAGAAAGTATTTGAAATGGGAATGCATGGAAATGGCTGTGTGCGCATGCTTTCACAGACCGAGGCAGCTATAGGGAAGTAAAAGCTGCTGTTTATTTTGAATTTTGCGATTTTGTTTAATATCTTAAGAACCAAGGCAGTTAGGCAGGGAGCGTGTGTGTTTTTCGGGGGGGGGGGCACGAATGCGGCTAAGCTGTGGCGGCTTCAGGGACTGTTGGCTTCCCTGTGGCTTGCATGGACAGGGAGGGTTTTGTTTCAGTGTTCTCCGGTCACTTGTGTGCCTGCACTTTATACAGTGATGTTATTGCTCAATAACATCACTGTGCCAGACGCACAGTGACCAATCAGGATTGGGGAAATTTTCTTGCCATTGTATAATTATACTTGCTCAACAGTGGGTGGGAAACACATCTGATGCAAAATGTTATACTGTGACTCCTTACACTGTATTCGTTGCACATCAGGTGTTCCATGTAACTTTCTGGAATGGTAGCCCAGGCATACAGTGTTATGAAGGCCCCCAGATCCCTTTTGCAAAAAGAATTCACTAAGGCAAATAGATCTGGCTCTATATTGTGTATACACTTATGAGCCTGTGTGATTATGTCTTTAGGGAAGGCTGCTTTGGCCAGAGCCAGCTGCTACACAGGGAACACTCTGATGTCTGCAATGGGTCCCTGCTCAATCTCAAAGCACAGCTACTGACCTGTAAATATAGATATAAATGTTGGGAAAGGTAGTCAATATAGTTCCTTAACTCCTGAAAGGAGAAGAAACCATTGTTAGTATATAGTTCCCCATAAACTGTATCCCATAATTCTTCCAGGTAAGCAACATCAGTACTTCACGGTGGACAAAAAGCCCTGGTTCCCTGCTGGTGAGACAAAGAAGGTTTATACCAATAATGAATTGCTGCTTTTGTAAATCTTTGCTCAGACCAAAAGAGTATATTCCACAATGGGGTTAACAGAATGTTGCGCTCTAAATGCTCTTACTCCCCACCCCTAATGAAATAGTCCTAAATGGGTAGATAGCCACCATCTCCTGTATGTCTACCCAAGCTGCTTCACTACCCCTTTTAAACTAGTTCAAATTCAATATAATCTGTGACACCAGGTGGTAACTATCAAAATCTGAAAAACTGTAACCTACCCTTAACTAGCTGTCATGTTTGTCTGTCCCCCCCCCCCGCCACCCCCTACCCCAGGAGCCACACACACTGGTTGACCAAGGTTCTGCACATCACACTTGTAGAGCCTCAACTATAGCATTTGTTTAGTTTAGTTTATTGTTCTAGGAATTACTACCTTTGAGCCAGAGGCTCTTTTACAAAGGTTCCACGTCAATTAGGTACAGAACAAAAGGTTACATAGATAACACAACAATTTGTGTTGTGTCAAAAGCAAGAAAACATATACAAATACATATCAAATCATTTGTGCAAAGGACATGAGATACCAATAATCACATTATCATTACAAAAAAAGAGATCATGCCAGATTAGGAAAAATCAAATAGGGAAAAAGTCCAGACAGAGAGGGTAAGAAAAAGGTGTGGGGAGCAGACAATAGCAGGAGAAAAGGTTTCTCAAACATGTCTTTGTCAAATATAGGACCAGGGTGGGTAGTGAGAGATAAGAGGTTTAATCAGGGCAGTTACAGGAACTGGAGGTGGCAAGGTGAGAGTACAGCCTTGATTTGAAAGCACCTAGAGAGGTGGAGGTAGTAATAGGAGTGCTGAGGGCATTTAGCCAGCTGGGGGCATGATAGGCAAATGATCTTTGACCCTGAGAAGTCCGGCATCGGGGGACTTGGAGAGGCTGATGTTCTGATCTTCTGGTAAAATGGGTGCTAGCGCTCGGGGCATAACAGGTCTTGGATACAAGGTGGAGTGAGGCCCAAGGTGGATTTTTTCGCCATCAGGCAGGTAAGGTACTTTATCCGGTTTGAGAGCTGCAACCAACCTGAATCAGAGCAGAGTTCACATGTGTGGGTACGTCGAAGTGCACCAGTGAGCAGACGACAGGCCTTATTTAGGGATGTTGTAATGCGACTAAGTGCTGTAGTAGTGGCAGATCCGTAGATAACTAAGCCATAGTCAACGACTGAGATGATAGAGGATTGAATGGCAATCCTCAGTGCAGAATGGGTAAGGAGCAGTCGGTTCCGATACAGGATCCCAATTCGCTGATTAATAGTTTTTGCTGTACTATCAATATGAGTTGCAAAGGTTAGGCCTTGATCGAAGATGATTCCAAGATATTTGAAATTGGCACTTGTTCAAGGGTATTTCCCAGGTACGTATTAATGGTGAGTGGTACTTGCCGTTTCTTGTTTCTTGGATTAGAAGAGCATGGATTTAGTTTTTTTGTGGTTTAGAAGCAGCTTATGTTCAAGGGACCACATCTGTGTCTGGTGGATCACATTTGTATCAGGTGGATGACTTGGGGGGCGGGGAATGCATTTTATAAGACTGATTCTCCCAATCCAGGAGTCTGGCACAGTCCACAATTCTTTAGCTGCACCTGCAACCCCCACCAGAAGGACTAGAGGAGGAAGATGTAATCTCACTTCACAAAAGTGGTAGCAGGGAAGAGGCTGGCACTTATAAGCCAGTCAGACTGACTCTGGTGGTGGAAAAATTGGAAATCACTGCTGAAAGAAAGGATTTTGGAATATCCTGATCCCAATAAGTTACAAGACTTGAGGCAGCATGGATTCATGGGGGGAGGTCATGTCAAACAAATTGGACAGAGTTCTTTGACTGGGTTTCCAAGGAATTAGATCAGGGTGGAGCGGTGGACGTAGCCTACCTAGATGGACGTTCAACACCATTCCACGTAGCAGACTAGTAAGTAAACTGGGTAGCTTAGGAGTGGATCCAAAGGTAGTAAACTGGACAAGACATTGGTTAAGGGATAGATGGCAGAGGGTGGTGTTAACCAGAGTTCACTCAGAGGAAGAGAGGGTGACCAGTGGGGTGCCTACTACCTTGTCGCACTGCCTGGCCAGCTTTAGGTCATCAGATATGATTACACCCAAGTTTCTTTCCTGCTTGGTGGATGTCAATATCATCCCCCCATTTTGTACTCCACCCCGGGTTTCTATGCCCCAAGTGCATTATTTTGCACTTTCTCACAGTGAAGCCCAGCTGCCATATCTTGAACACTCCTTAAGTTTTCTCAAGTCTCTGCTCATCCTTTTCCCCCCAGTGTCCACCCTATTGTAGATTTTAGTGTCATCCTAAAGAGGCAGATCTTCCCATCCAGCTCCTCTGCAATGCCACTTATAAAGACATTAAAGAGGAACAAACCCAGCACTGATCCCTGAAGCACTACTGCTGGTCACCCTTATTTCCTTGAAGGAACTTTTACATCCCTCTTAACCACCCCCCAAGTTTCCACTCATGCTAAGTAGTTTCCAGTAATTCACTTTGTTTATTCCCTTCAGGAACATGAAGGCCTCTATCATATCCTCCCTCTCTCGCCTTTTCTTCAGTGAGTACATGTAAAGTGCCTTGAGATGATCTTTGTAAGATCTGCCCTGCTGGCTCTGAATCATCTTGGACACCCTGCGATGCATCATCTCTCCCTATCCTTCCTTAGGTGGTGACTCCAGAACTGAGCACAATATTCCAGGTGAAGTCTCACCAGTGACCTATACAAAGGTAATAGTACCTCCTTTTTCCTGCTCTCAACATCCTATTAGCCTTACTTTTTTTTTTATCACAACATTATTTTTACTTCCTGCGGCTCGGTCTGCATTTGTCCAGCTGCCATCCTCTGCACCCCATGTGACCGATAGCTCACTTGCACAGGGCTAGCACACACAGTGCCCACAGAGGAGACCCCCCTAATCCTTGTCACCGGGCTCAGATCTAATACTTAGGCACGATTCCGGGTTGTGCAGAGGCACGGCCATCAAGCTGCCACGACCAACTGCCATTTTCCACTGTGTTTTTTCGTCCCACTAAGAGTATGGATATGCAATAATGTCTGGGCATTACGTGCCGATGTGTGCCGTACTCCTCCCTCTAGATGCATCGCGACTGTGGAATCCACGATCTCCACTGGGCGCTGCAGCACGGTGCGAGCCCTGGACCCTCCCCAGGTAGAGGACAGCAGTCAGCAGATGCTCAATCTACTCCCTCCCCAGCAAACCCCCGACTATCCAGGCTCGTTCCTGAACCTGGGTCACCGGCATAGCACGAGGTGTGGCGTCCAGCGCCTCAACCCTCAGTGCCACTGGGCCATCTCTTTTAGCCTTACTAAAGGCCTTGTTACATTGGGTTGTTTGAGGCAGTCACTAATGAGGACTCCCATGTCCTTTTCCATGAGTGTGGAGGCTGCATGTGCGACTGGGCAGGAGGAGGCAGTAGCGGCCTATAATAACGGCATTCAGTGCTACCTTTGACTCTACTGCACCCATTCATGTCTGACCCTTATCTACTTGCCAGAAGCCCTCTTGGTTTGTTGGGGAGCTCAGGGAGTTAAAGATAGAGGGCCAGAGGATGGAGCAGCGCTGGAAGAGGTCTGGGCTGATGGAGGACAAACTGGCCCTGAAGTCACATTATGGTGACTATCAGGGGGCAAGCTCCCAAAAGAAGGCAGATTTTTTATCGAGGGAGATTGTTGAAGCAAGGAACAGAACAGCTCAGCTCTTCTGCACGGTAAACGGGCTATTATATCCAGCCTGTCTCCATACAGGAGGAGCAGGTTTAAGCATGAGGTGCGAGGAGTTTGCTCTGTTACCATACATCTTTATTCGTAAAATGCTATTCCAATGAGATCATAGTGTTGTACATAAAATCATGAAACAACAATTCAACAACATTTTAAACATATAAACCACTTTAAAAACAGCAGGACTTTAAATATTAGAAAAAGCTAAGTCAAATAAATGAGTTTTTAAGGCAGATTTGAAGGCCTCAACGGATGGGCACTCCCTAATCCGGTGAGGTATAGAATTCCACAGGGCTGGTGCTGCAAAGGCAAACGATCTGACTCCTGAAGTTGTCAAATGGACCCTGGGAATCTCTAGCAATCCCTCGTCGGTGGAACGGAGAGGACGAAGGGGATGGTAAGGACAAAGGAGATTTTGCAGGTACCGTGGTCCCTGTCCATGTAGGGCCTTATAGGTCAGTAATCCGACCTTGAAGGTTCTCCTCCACCTCACTGACAGCCAGTGCATGCAGTGGAGCACAGGTGTGACATGGCAAGATCTTGATAAGCCAGTCAGCAACCTGGCAGCCGCATTCTGCGCCAGCTGCAGGCGACAAAGGTCCACACCCGGTAGCCCTAGGTAAAGAGCATTGCAGTAATCAAGGTGCGAGGTCAGAAAGGTGTGGACTAATGTTGGAAGGTCATCAGGTGGGACCAGGTGTTTTATCTGGGCAATATTCCTCAGATGGCAAAATGAGGTCTTGACAATGGCCGACACCTGAGACTTAAGTGTCAACTCGTTATCAAGCATAATGCCCAGATTCCGCACCCAGTCAGAGGTCGCCAGCCGGTTGCCTCCCAGACACAGCCCGGATGGCTGCCAAGCCAATAACCCCTCTACCCAATGACCTGGGTTCACAACACATCAGTTTTATCCAGATTCAGCCTGAACCAATTGGCGCTCATCCAGTCCTGAATCTCAGAGAGGCAGTTGTTAAAGAATGAAACAAAATTGTCTTATTCGGGTACAAAGGACATGTACAGTTGAGTATCATCTGCATAGCAATGAAAACTCAACCCGTACTGCCTAATAATGTCCCCCAGTGGCAGCATGTACACTGCGAACAACATGGGGAAAGCACAGAGCCCTGAGGTACCCCACATGGCAGGGGGAGAGGGGCCGAGGGAAATACTCCCAACTCTACTCTCTGCATCCTGCTAGTGAGGAAGGAATGAAACCATCTGAGGACTGTACCAGACAGCCCACAGAAAAGCCGCAGGTGCTCTAGCAACATCCCATGATCTACAATGTCAAACGCTGTGGAGAGATCAAGGAGGACCAAGATGGAATGACTCCTCTGATCTCTCCCTGTCAGGAGATCATTAAGTAACCAAACCAACACGGTCTTGGTACTATGGCTCTTCCTGAAACCGGACTGGAGAGGATCGTAGAAATTGTGGGTGTTCAGATGCTCCTCGAGCTGCAACGTGACTGCCTTCTCAATACTTACCCACAAAAGGCAGGTTGGAGACAGGCCTGTAGTTAGCGAGACAGTCATGGTTGAGAGAAGGTTTTTCCAAGTAGGGGTGAACCACTGCCTCCTTCAGGGTGTCTGAAAACACCCTGGTCTCTAACGAATACCTAACTATCTCAGCAAAGACCGGTCCGATTACCTCCACACACCCCATCAGAAGGCATGTTGGACCTGGGTCCAAACTACAGCAAGTCGGTCGAAAACCCCGGATCATCTTCTCAACGTCCTCGATTGCCAACCTGCTAAAGTCTGACCAGACAAACCAGGTGTTTGCAATCTCGCACCGATCTCTGCTCTGCCCATTTGAGCAAGCTGTACAGATCTCAGATCTGATTGTGCCAACCTTATCTGTGAAAAATCAAGCAAACTCATCACACCTCTTCTGCGAATAGGTTCCCCGATTCTGGAGACAGGATGGATTGCACAACCTGTCCACAGTTCGGAAGAGCTGAGTCAGTTGATTTCATGTGGCTACAATCTCTCTCTGGACAGGAAATCTGCCTTCTTATGGGAGACCACAGATTGCTAATCCCTATAATGGGACATCAATCTAAATTTGTCATCACTCAGACCCAATTTCCACCAGTATTGCTCAAACCTTCTTTCCACTCTCCTCAGCTCCCTCAAGGTCCAGTCAAACCAGGGGAACCGAGGGTGACGGGTGAACCCGGACAAGAGCAGTGGAGTACAGAGCAGCCCCCACCACCTCATTATAGGCTAGTAGCAGACTCTCTGGGTCCATGCTAACATTTGAACTCCTCGACAGGTCCAGAACCGCCATAAGACCATAAGGGGTCAAACCCCGCAAAGGGCGGTACTGGATCATTTCAGTAGGGGCAGGTCTATTGGAGGAGGAGCCACAAAACTGAACCCTATAGTGTGGTGATCGGACCACCCGATGGGTTCCACCACCACGCTGGAGATTTCCATCCCCAGCGGGAACACTAGGTCCAAGAAATGACCTTGTATGTGGGTTGCAGAGATGATCACCTGTGTAAAGCCCAACAAAACCATCAGCTGAAGGAAGTCCTGGCCAAAATGCGAGAGTTCATCATCGACCCAGGCATTGAAATCTCCCAGCACCAGCAACCTGGGGGACTCCAACACCATCTCAACGATGACGTCCACAGCTTCCTGTAGGAAATCCTTCTCGCCCCTGGGTGGATGAGAAGTATCCTACAACCTACACCTGTGTCCATGATACATTCAATGGATCTAGTGCTCCCAACTGGCACATCTACAAGGCCCAGTTCTGTCTTAAAACAGATGGCTACCCCTCCCCGCCCCTATGATCCAACCTCAGATGATGTATCACTGAGTACCCAGCTGGAACTGCTGACTCCAAAATGGGACCAGCATTCTCATCCAGCCAGGTCTTGGTGATGCATGCCAGGTCAGATGACCCAACAATATCAGCAACTAAAGCTGTCTCGGTTCTGATCGACCTGGCGTTGTATAACACCGCCTGGGTTGGATGAGCAGTTAAAGTCAACCGTGCTATCTGCCCATAAAAAGTGGAGCCCTTGAGTATGGGCACCAGGCAGGGCAGACCCCTTTCCTGGGCCCACTTTGACTCAGGGTGTCTCCTTGACCTTACAACCCCAATTTGTCCACTCCGCTCCGCTCTCCTGCCAAGCCTCGGCTCCCCACCCCTCAGACACCCCCTTGCTATACCCAAGGCATGACACTTACACCCCCGACCGTAGTAGCCGGCATGTGGAGAGCCCAAATCTCAGCAGGAGAGTAGCACCGCCTCGTCAAGCTCTTTTGCCAACACATCCTGGGCCGTTCTCACCCAGCAGCTATGAATTAAAATAACAATCACCCACTCACTCAATCCACCATATGATCACTCTCACACTCACACCCTTAAAATACCCCTAAATACTCCCAAATAAATCAAACTACCCCACATCCTAAGGTTATCCTAACTATTACTAGAAAAAACTAAATTCAATAAAAATAAAAATATATAACAAAAGCACAAAAAAGAAACAGCAGTCAGAACAGCAATAGTGCCCTAAATGTGCTTAAAGTTATTGTCCAGCAATGCTAATATCCAAATTTTAAACTGATGGATATGATTTAGCAATGGCTAGCCTTTCATTGCTACACTGATGATACCCAACTACACCTGTCTTGTGCACCTGGAAACCAGATGGCAACTTACCTGCCTGGAAGAAATCCAGAACTGGATGACTCGCAGTTGGCTACGACGCAACCCAGACAAGACAGAGGTACTGGTGGTGGATCCTTGTCATCGATGTGATGGGGGCTTGGAGATCCCACTGCCTTAATACTGGGGGCTGTTCCCTTGACCCCCTCCATTTGGGTTAATGATCTGGGCGTGATCCTCAAAGACTGTTTGACACTTGACGTGCAGGTGTCAGCTGTCATCAAAAGCAGTTTTTACCATAGGAGGAATATTGCTTGGATCCGGGCCCTTGTACCAACTGAGGACCTGACCACCCTGGTACATGCTTTTGTCACATTCAGACTGGATTACTACAGTGCCCTGTACCTGGGGCTATCTGGAGGTAATCTCCACTGACTTTAGCTGGTGCAGAATGCGGTGGCTAGATTGTTGACGGGTGCTTTGAGATCGGATCATATTACGCCTGTCCTCCATGAACTTCGCTGGCTGCCAGTTAGGTGGAGGATTGCCTTCAAGATCAGATTACAGACCTATAAAGCCCTGCACGAAGGGGGACCAACCTACCTGCAAGACCTTCTTGTTCCTCACTGCCAGTCTCGGGCTCTCCGTTCCTCCGAGGGTTGCCTCCTTGTGGTTCCCAGGGTTAGGCTGCGGCATTCTGGGGAGCGTGCATTTTCAGTGGCTGCGCCAACCCTGTGGAACTCGCTACCTAGACAACTTAGGGAGGCACCCTCGTTGGAAACCTCTGAAAAAGGATTAAAAACATTTTAATTTAATCAGGCTTTTGGTATGTAAGAGCAAAATGGACTGTTATTTTATTGGATTATTTAATGAATGATAGATAGAATTTTACATTGAACTCTGTTGCATGTTGTTGTGCATTGTATGTATTGTATTATGATTCTGTGCATGTATTGTTTTCAAAACATTTTTGTTAAGCGCTCAGCCTCTGGGAAGGGGTGCTATATAAAGTAAGTATCTATCTATCTATCTATCTATCTATCTATCTATCTATCTATCTATCTTTCCTCCGTCATAGTGCCCTGTTTAATCCCTCCATTCCAGTACTCTGTTCAGGTTTGTTTTCTCCAAGTTGCATAACTTTGCTTTTTTTTTGGTGTTAATATTCAACTGCCAAACACTGGACCACCTCTCTAGGCTCTGTAGATCCCTCTGCATCTCCCTGATACCTTTGCCATTATCTACCCTACCACAGAGCTTCGTGTCATCTGTGAAGAGACACAGCTTGTCCTGAAGGCCTCTACACTATCACTGATGAACATACTGAAGAAGGTAGGACCCACAACAGATCCCTGCAGTACCCCACTCATGTCCTCCCACTTTTCCAATATGACCCTGTTTAGTGCCACCTTCTACTGTCTTTCTTTTGATAAAATTCTGATCCAGCTATGACCTTAGCTGAACCTAGGCCCTCCAACTCAACTAACTGATTACCTGCACTAGCATAATTGCTTAGTTTCATCTCAGCATGGCATTAGGCCGGGGTACAGTATCTCACTGCAATGCTCAAGCTTACCAGTAACATTTCCTTGGCCACAGATAAAGGAAAACTGACTGGGGCCAAATTCATACTTCTGACTAAGGCATTCAATCTTGTGGGCAACCCACTGCTCTGTACTAAGCTTAATGAATTGTGAGTCTCCCTACTACACAAACCTTGCTTAGTGACTACCTTAGTCTCAGAAAACTTGTGAAATTCTTAAAAGCAAACTCAGAAGTTGCTTGTACCTTTGTAGCTGTTGCAGAGGAATACATATTTGGTCCCTTGGTATTCTCGCTATACATTAACAGCCTGCCACTTAGCCTTTCTTTTTGTACTCCGCTTCTGCAGTCAGATGATCCTGTCCTCCTGTACAGCTCAAATCATACAGACAACCTAAATAGATATTTTAATCAGGATTTACCTCACTTCAAAACTGGATTTTACAAAATAAGCTGTTTTTAAATGCAAGAGAAAACTTATGCCATGCTCTGCATAAAATCTACGTGGTGGGTCCATAGATTACAAATTTTGTGTCTGGATATCTCCTTGCTCAAGTTAGTCGACCCTTAAATATCTGGATATTATGTCTGAAAACAACCTTGATTCCTCACTACAGATCAGTGCAGTCTAAGTCTATAAACTCTTGGTTGGTTCTTACATACAGTACATGGTTAAACAAAATCTAACCCCTAAGGCTCACATGGCAATAGCGGACAGCACAACGCATCCTGCTGTCTAAATTAAGCTATGGCATCTTATCTTATTTCAATACTATCAAATCCAATTTGAGAAAGCGGGACATAACCTTTAACAACAAATGCCCTTTCGTCTTGGCTACCACCCAACAAACACATCATTGTTTTATTCTGGCCCGGGATGGCTTCCCCAGCTGCTATGAACACGTGTAACCTTACCTCACTGATAAAGTGCTTCAACACCAAACCCACTCCCCAGCCACACTTCTAATGAAACTGGTCTCTCTGAGGTCTCTGAATCACAGAAAAATGGGGGAACTTACATTTTCCCACGTTATCCCTGAATTCTGGAACTCCCAATCAGAATTTGTTGCACTGTTACTTAACTATTGTATAAACCTGAATTAAGGACTAATTCATGTCTATGACTTGGTCACTAACAAAGCCAATTTGTTCAATCAATTTCTGAACCCTACATATTTGGTATTATTTATAATTGGTATTGTATAATTTGTGATAATGTGCATGTCAGTGTGAAATTATTTATTATTCTTATGCATTTAAAATGTTTTTGCAATTTGTAGTGTTGCTGTGTGTGTCTCTGCTTTCAACTAACTTGTTCATATTGTTGTTATTAACTGTCCATCAATTGTTTGCCAAATGGTAACCTCTCAACTCCTGCCTGAAAATAGACAATTTCTTTTTTAGTATACTTGCCTGGTTAATAAAAACTAAATAAATAGGTCTACTGAAATCCATCTGAGTAGGAGTTAGTAGTTAAGTTTGCATAGCTCATGGATCCCAGCTCCAAGACCCTGATAAATGATTGAGCCCTTGGTGACATTAAAGGGGAGTGAGGTGAGGATTCAGTCCACTTGAGACGGTACTTTTAACTTTCAAACAATATCAGCTTCTCACAATGGGGGGGGGGGGAGATTACCATTCTTCAACACTGTAGGGCTAATACTGTGATCGCGGTCTTAGATAGCACTGCCATTTACAGAATGCTTTTCATATATACAATTACCTCAAATGTAGACAAACAGCAATAACAGATGATCTATAAAAGAATTCAGAGCTGAACCTTGCATTTGAAGCTCAGGTACAAGCTCTTACTTTCAATTATACAATTCTATAACGCCTCCCAGACACAAAAGGAGAACTATACCCCTCCCATACTGTAAATTCTGTTTTCTTGTCACAAGTAAACACCATTTATATGTTATCAGTTGTGGAATATAAATTTTTGTTTAAATTTATGTTTTACTGTCAGCAATTTCCCCCTGTAACTATCTTTGGTCCCTTCATTGTTTAATGGTTGAAATTTCATTTGTTCCTGCATTAGCAGTGAGGACAGGATGTTATGATGTCCATTTGAACCAGGTATAGTACCTCTTTACAGCTTGCAGCCATATCTAAGAAGCAAATCCTTAGGCTGCTGAAAGTGCCACTTACCAACAATTAAAGGGAACAATGTATGATTCAGGACTAATGACCTTGCCTAACTGACTACACTTACCCTATTTTCTTTTTCAATACCTTCCTAAGTACACCATTCCATCACTACATGTGCTGCTGACACACACACACACACACACACACACACACACACCAACAATGCCCCAAAAAAGACCTCTGATCCAGAGAGCTGGGTCTGCTGTTCCACCCCAGTTCTAGGCTTTAATATGCAGGAGATAGGGTATTTTCTTTTTTTTTATAGTTTATTAATTTTAATAAGACAGCCTGAACAACCTTGATCCACAGCATTGCTACTCAGGAAAGAAAAAAAATGCATACTGCAAATTACAACAAGGCAAGTAGTAACAACATGCATTATCTGTTACATCAGTGGGGAACTATGGCTATAATATACCTGTGGGAGTGCAACATGTGTGTGGATGTGCTAGTGTCTACTTGTACTCTGTCTATGTGTCTACCCCCCCTCTCTGTCTCTCCTACAAAAATACGAAAAAAAAAAACAACTACAAAAAAAAAAACCCTTGTCCTGTCTTAGATACAGATGCAAAGCAGTACCTGGAGGACCAACAACCCTGGTGACTTCCCGATAGCTCTTTTAAGAGTTACTGAGCTCATTATAGCACATTTTTATTACTGGTGCCTTATTTTGGGGGTACTGTTTAGGCTTAGAAAGCCATTTTTACATTTTAAAATCAACTTTTAGGCTGGTGTGCAAACTGGAAGTAGGTGCTGATGTCACTTCCAGTCAGATGGAGTATATATAACAGGACTAGGGCAAGCGCCGGTGAGCATGTGTCGGAGGCATGCCCACCAGTATAGCCAGGTGGCCAGGACACTCTGAAGTATCCACAGCGTATTGCATTTGTAGAACTTCTAAGTTCCACTAGTGTATAATTACCCTCAACAACGGAGCTATCACAGGGGACAGCAAATACATAAGGTGTACTATACGCAAAATGCTGAATCAATTGAAAGATATCACGGTTTACAAAAACATTTACTGCTGTTCTAACTACTGACAATAAAAGCATTAAGAACTATTATTGCTTCAAAATGAGCGAAGTAGACTGCAGGAGATTGGCAGTTTAGAATATTTCATGGATATCATAAGGCACATAGACCCCAAGCAGCCTAACAATCACAAGGAATTATCAAGGAAGGAGCAGGGAACTAAAAGAGGAAGGGAAGATGTAGATCAGGAAGAAGATCCAGACCAGACATACATCAAGCCGAGAATGGGCAGTAAGTGGGGAAGGAGGGCTGTAAATGACAACTCTGCAGAGTGAAGCCCTACACTTGACCTTAACAATAGATTCTCTGCACTCTCTGAATACACAAACCCAGGGAGCAACATGGAACTGAAAGGTAGCCAAAAGAAACAAAAAATTTTACAAAAATTCAGCAAGAAATAGTGACCTGGTGAGTACTGGATGTCAGGTGGGACAGGATGCTTTATGGTTATTTTGATGAAACTGAAACCAACTAGTCATCTAATATGGAATCACTCGGTATAAGGCTGAAACTGCAGTCTAACATTTTATTATAAGTAACTGCTATATTCCTCCGGAAGCTTGCAACAAAGTGCTGCAAGACTACTTGAATGAGATTAGAACCAACAGCAAAAAGGGAGGCACTATGATGTTAAGAGATTTTAACCTCCCGGACTTAAACTGGAAAACACGTAAAGCTGACAGTGTCCAAAGCAAGGCATTCTTAGATGTAGTAGAGGACTGTTGCTTTACGCAACATATCTTGCACACAACCGGGGGGCAAATGTCACAGATCTAGTCCTCATTAACTTCAGAGGTGACTACCTACCAAACTGAAGAACCCTTCAGTGCTCGTGATCACTCAGGCATAGTATCTGATCTCAATATTAAGGGTTCAATTCAGTTAGGGAAGACTGATATCTTCAATTACCACAAAGGTAACTACAGTACCAAACAATTAAGGAAAAACTTTCTAAATCGAACTGGCAGGAGATAATGAAAGACAAAGATACTACAGAATGTTGTATCTTACTGAAAAACAAACTATTAGAATTGCAGGACAAATATATGCCCCAAATCGCAGTATATAACAAAAAGGGTAAAAACCTAAATGGCTTACTCTAAAAATCCAACATATACTAGCTAAGGAAAAAGGGACTTTACAAAATTTGAAAAAATAACATCTGAGCGAGGGTAATGAACAAAGATATTTTAAAACAAAGGAAAAAAAAACAAAACACTAATTCTACAGGCCAGACGAAAAAACTGAAAAAAAGTCTAGTTATGGACAACAGTAACACAAAAGATGTTTACTCATACATCAACTCATGCAAGAAAAATATTAAATATTGTGGGACCTCTCCCTATTGATTATAGGCAGGTTAATAGTGCAAAGGAAATGGCGGAAGAATTTAACCAGTACTTCTTTATTCCACAAATGCCCAGGAGCACAGCCAGTAACACCTACTGATGAGTGTAATGGAATAATAATTTAGATGGAGGATGTAACTATGGACCTTGTAAACCAGGATAGTAAAACAATATGCTGGTCCAGATGGATTTAATCCTTCTAGCAAACAGACCATGTAAGAAAAGAATTTTAGAGTTCAATAATTGTCCTATGCCACTGCCTTTGGCGATTTTGGTTCAATATCAGGAAGGCTATATAAACAAAAAACTTTTAGCACCTCACAGCATCCCCAAGCACACATTACAGTAAATATAATATAGAGGATAATTTATGGGCCACAGTCCCTAACAAGCATGTGTAGCCATTGAGAGGTTGTCATTGGCGACTGTTTAAACCTTGAGATCGTAGCTCGAGAGGTTTTGGTCACCATGGCAACCTCAAGATGGCTACTCACGATTGTTATGAATAGTGGACCATACATTGTCTTTTATAGTGTATGGTCCGCTATCACAAGGAAAACAAATCTTTTTAGAGAGTAGTTGCCCTGCTGAGTCCTTACATTTTAGTTTTTTTCCTTGGCACCACTCTCCTCCACCCCTGTTCTCACTGCATTGCTGCTTCCTGAAAGGCGGAGGTTCATGTAACGGGCATGCACGAACGTGTTCCATGTTGTTGTGCTGCAGTAGCTATGTATCTAGTGCAGCACAACAATGAGGATGACGTAGCTACTGCAGCACAACGAACCAATTCTAGGGATGGATTTCCATCCCTAACAACATTCTACCATAGACTATATATGGGATAATGCATGAGGAAGTATGTGTAACGAGGATTTTATGTACACAAGAGCTGTGCAATACCTCATAAACCCAGAGAGCAAAGCTCGAGGGGTTTATCAAGACATCACAGTGAAGGTGTGCATAAAATCCGAGCTGACACAGACTTCTCCTTGTTTTATTTCTTCTAACTGGTTCCTTCGATTTTTTTTTTTATCGGACAGGTACTCGAACAGTCTAACGCTGGTCTCAGTTTTTCAGAGTGTTTCTGTTTTCTTGCAGCTCTATGAATTTTTGTCTTTCTAGTTCACTAGGTTGCTGAAATGGTGATGAATGTACCATTTTTTAGGTGGATAGACAGATATTAAGTAGACCGCTGGTTATTTTTCATTTCTATGAGAAACGTGTCTTTCTTCAGCCACACTTAACTTAGATTCCTGCTTAGCGTTTTTAGTGAGGTTAGCACAATCAAGTTGACAGCATGTTGAGCCAGTAGCGCTAACATGAGAGTAATTTTAGAATTTCTGTAAAAAGTGCTTAATCAAACTCGTTATACACGGGTGATTATAAACAGCCATCTAGAAAGGAGTTTGACAGCTTCTTCCCACAGTTGATAATCATCACTAGCCAGTTATTCAATGCATAAAATAAGTGGGTTCGCATTGCAACTTGTGATACAAGATCAGCAGAAAGCGAGTCAAATCTGGCAGTGATTGCTAATCATTGCCAATGGGTCCTGGGTCCTGTAAAAGTGCCTTATTGGGCACTATCACTTAAATTTTTTGTCCTGGTACCCATTTTTTGCCCTCCTCCTCTGCGCCCCACCCCATGAACCTAGAGCTGTTCCCTGATTGGTCTAGTGATGCTCCTGCTCCCCTCACCTGGTCTCCGTATGGGAGAAACGCGACTGAGTCCTTTTGCAGTGCACCCAGAAGAGGAAGCAGGTGTTGGGAGGTCGAGCAGGAGTCCAAAGGTGAGTTTTCTTTATTTTATTTCACTTTTCTGTTTTTATCGTCGTTGGGCCGTTGTCCAGTTAATTAATTGTCTCTTTTTGTTTTGCAGGTAGTAGGAGACGAGCTGGAGCCAGGAGAAGTGGTGGCCGCACCAAGGAGGGCCAGAGGAGAAGGCCTGGCCAAGGCGTGAGAGGGCACGGAGTCGACCTGGATGACAGAGTGGACGGCAGGCGGCTGCACTGCAGGAGGCAGAGGGATGGGCAGATTCAGAGGAGAGCAGAAGCGCAGCAGAATCGGGGAGCTCAGCAGCAAAACAAGTAAAAAATTTTCATTTGGGGAGCCAGAGGAGGGAAGAGAGGCACACAGACTTCAGGGCACAGATGGGGGGATGGTGTAATGGCAGCGAACAGGCAAGGCCTACAGCTGGACTGTGGGTGGTAGGAGAACAAGGGCATAAAAGAGGTGACCTGCCTTGAACTTTAAGTCTGTGCCCTGCTTGCAGTGAATTTGGGAACAAATGTGAACAACTGCACTTGAGAACAGAAATTAGGACTATGTGCCCTGCTTTGCAGAGATTGTGGGGGAACCAGAACTTAATGTGCCCTGCTACTATTTTGTGTGTCCTGCATCTTTGCAGTGAACATTTGGGAACAGATAAGACTAAGTAAGCAGCCCTGCTGCTGAGATCTCGGTAACTAGAAGTAATGTTCCCTGCTAGTAACGTTGTGTGCCCTGCTCTTGACTTTGCAGTGAATTTGGGAACAGAAAAGAGACTAAGTAAAATGTGCCCTGCTTTGCAGAGATTGAGGGAACCAGAACTTAATTAATGTGCATTGCTTATGTGCTCTTCGTCTGCAGTGAACATTTGGGAACAGAATAAGACTAAGTTAATGTGCCCTCCTTTTTGCAGAGATCTGTGTGCCCTGCTAGTGTGTGCCCACATGCAGTCAAGTGAACAATTTGTGAACAGAAAAAGAGACTAAGTATTGTGCCCTACTTTGCAGAGATTGGGGGAACAAGATTTATTTAATGTGCCCTCCCGGCTTGTGCCCTTCATCTGCAGTGAACATTATTTGGGAACAGAATGCGAATAAGTTAATGTGCCCTGCTTTTGCAGAGATCTGTGTGCCCTGCTAGTTGTGTGCCCATATGCAGTGAACAATTATTTGGGAACATAGAAAGAAACTAAGTATTGTGCCTTGTTTTGCAGAGATTGGGGGAATCAGATTTAAATGTGCCCTGCTTATGCACCCTTCAACTGCAGTGAACATTTGGGAACAGAATAAGACTAAGTTAATGTGCCCTGCTTTTGCAGAGATCTGTGTGCCCAAGCTGTATGCCCACATGCAGTGAACAATTTGGGAACACAGAAAAAGAGACTAAGTATTGTGCCCTGCTTTGCAGAGATTGGGGGCACCAGAACTTATTTAATGTGCCCTGCTTCGTCTGCAATGAACATTTGGGAACAGAATAAGACTAAGTTAATATGCCCTGCTTTTGCAGAGTCTGTACTCTGCCCAATATTTATTGTGCCCTGTTATGTTGTGTCTCCTGCATCTGCAGTGAACATTTAAGAGACTCCGGGAGTTACGGCCCCAGTTTTTATGCTGGGGCAGGGGATGATTTAATTTTTCACGACTCATGATGGATCACGTGCACGAATTCACGGTCCCAAATATTTACAGTCTGCTTTGGCAGACATCCTATCTCGGCTCTTGAATGTATGTGTGCTGCTGCACAACTGCTGTCTAGAAATGGCTAAATAAAACAGTAACAGTCTCAGAAACTTGTGTAAATGTGTATTGTATCAATATAGAGCAAGATAAGTACATTGTATGGGGTTTTGAGCAAACATATAAATGTTTGGTAATTGCTAATCAACTTGGCCTAATTGCTAATCATTTTTTACTTTGATTAGCAAACGCCGCTAATCAAGTCTCCAACACTAATTTATGCCTTGTTATTATATAATCATTAATATCATTTACAGAAAAAAATGCTGCTTACAATATTACAGAAACCAGAAAAGCCTTGCAGACTCACCTCCATGGCTCTGCACAAGCAAGAGCACAGACATACATACAGCTTGTAAGATGATTTAATTTATTCTATTCTCATACTTAACAGTGCAACAGATTGCTAAAGTGCTGGTAAAAGGTGCTACCCTCACAGTCTGAAGCTGGTACTCGATGGTGCTTCACTTCCTAGACGGAACTTTACTCAAGGGTGATTAACAATATTAGGAATAGCACTTAAATAGTGCATTAATTATGATGTCAGCTATGATAAAACTAAGGCCAATTATAATATTAGTGAATTAATTAGTGCCATAAGTGATAATAAAGATGTGTAAAGCTATTTAAAAAAGACAACATACAATAAACATACGTATCACTAATACATAAATAAATAACTAATATTGAAAGATATTTGTTACACAAAACCACTTTGGAGTCACACAACATGAATTTCAGGGCATAACCTAACTAAAGTTCCAAATAAGCCGTGTCGTCTTAAAGGAGCACTATACCCTCATATCCTGTAAATGTTATTTGCTTCCTTGTCAACAGACAATTCTTTCCGTATAGCTGTTGGGGATATATGTGTTTGCTTTAATTTGTTTTCACTGTTCTAACCAGTCACTATAACTAGCTTAGTGGTCTCCATTTTCTTGTTTGAAATCTCATTGCCCCCGAGAGCTGCATTAGCATACGAGAAAATGATGCCACAGTACCCATTTACACCGTATATCTCTATGCTAAAAGTACACATAACTTGAAAAAAAATCTCTAGAAACACACAGACTGAATGCAATTTAAAGAAAAAACCTTGTATTACAACTAAGAGTTTGCAAAGTTAACTGAAGGTACAGTAAATGTGGTATTTCACACCTTGCTGCAACTTGTTTTGTTGAATTCTAAGTAAGCAGACAGGCATACTGTGGAGTATAAAGGGTGTCAACATATCATGGTCTCATATGCTAATGCAACTTTCAGGCATGCTATCTAGAAAATGGAGACCCCCCCCCCTCGACAGTCACAGAGACTGGTATGAACAATGAAAATAAACTAATGCAAACACATATATCTCCAACAGCTACACGGAAAGAGTTGTCTGTTGACAAGAAAACAAATAATATTTACAAGATATGAGGGTGTAGGACTCCTATAATTAGCACCCACATGGATGACCACTAGTGTCCATAACTTATTTGGACTTAGACTGATAACATTATAATAATTAATAAGTTTCCAGTGTACAAGTCCAAACGTTTGCTGCTTGTTGAGCATCCAAAACCATATTACTTTTTCTTTATCATTTTTTAAAGACATTATTTACCCAAAACGCTCCTGGAACTCCAAATTATTTTCCATATATTTTTATTTATTTTATGCATATAGTTAAACACTCCATATAACATTACATTTCTAAAAATGTACATCCATAAACAGCACACCTCTGCGTAAACCATTTCATGCTCAGATCATCCAAAAAAGAAAGAAAAAAAAAGGAACAAAAACATGTTTTATGTAGAGTATATTCTTTCTTTACCTTCTTAAAACCTCTATTATTAATTCTAATCTCAACATTAGGGGTAAGATCTGCATTACTTCTTTCCAATCTATCATCTCTCTTTCATATGAGGGTACAATTTTCTCCATATAATCTGCCAATTTTTCTAACCCCATAGATTCACGAAATGTGTACATCCAGCTGTTTTGTTCTATTTTTCCCATATCTGTCCAATTCCATCTTTGTAAAATTTGCCTCTCTGTCATTAAAGCTATAGCACAAATTTTGTTTTCATTTTGGATAAATCTATTCCCTCTGTATTATTAAATATATAGAATTTGGGGTCAAAAGGTAACTTTTTCTTTATAATCTTTTCTAATTCCATCTGTGTATAGACCCACCATTTTTTAACTTTTTCACATGTCTATAACATACTATATATATTAAATTCCCATCCCTTCCACAGAGATGCCAACACAATTTATTGGAATCCAAATTAAAACTGATCTAGGCACATACAGAGAAGATGTTATGTCTTCCTATATTTCTTATTACCAAAACAAAAAGACAGGGACAATTAGTGCAGGTTACAGATACCTTGTTCACCAGTATCTAGTTTTTAGCTAATAAAAGACCCTGTTTGGAGGAACCACTCCTATACAATTGCAATGCAAGTAAAACTAGCTATATGTAATAGAATGCCTATGCCCCACAAACTTATCCCGAAAACCCGCATATCCTAGAAATTATACACTCATTATCAATCGAGAAAAATGGTATTATCAGCGCTTCCTCATGACAAGCTTCAGCAAGAGCGTAAAAAAACTCAAAGGGCTAATACTGAAAAAGGCATGAAAGAAATGCAGCTACATCATATCTGTCATTTAAACCAGGTGCCTTTAAGGCTCCCAAACTTTAAGCCCAAAAGACTTCATGCCTCAAAAGGAGATTATCAATATTACCCCACCAGCCCCATCGACACCAGCTCAATACCCATGACTATCCATATATGTTGATCCATATCCCTCGTAAATGTAATATGTGCTGCCAATATATTCTTAAGGTACTCCCCTTGTATATTCCTGACATGTTCTCCAACATACAAATTTTAAAACAGTGGCTTATTTTACCAATATAAAAAGTTCCACATCTACAATTCACAATGTACACAACGTTCTGGGTATAACAGCTAATTAAATTCTTAACAGTACAGACCCTTCCTGTAGTTGGGTGGATAAACACTTTACCCCAATTCACATATCTATCAAACTTGCAAGTGAAAACAAGAAAGACCTCTCAGAACCACGAAGGGATGGAGCTGCAATGAAACTTCACTGAAGAAACAAAACGAAGTGGCTGCACCATACCAACACGAAGAACTCCAGCGCTAGGAGACGATAAAATTAATTTATTGAAAAAAAAATATATAAAAGTAGTAGCACCCTTAGCAAACTTACACCTTCCACAATAGGCATGTCCCACCGGTGCACTTACAACCAATATATCTTTACTGTCGCTGGCTTTATGGTTGGAATGACTGCATCAGTATATCACCTGCATTTTGAGCCTATCTTTACACTACATGGGGAGGGTTCTTTAACAGATTTGCACAAAACCGGGTCTGCTTCTTGTATCCCCCAGTTACTGAACAGGATTTGTCTAATCGCTCCATCCTCTGGGGTGAATGTCATGATCAACTTCATTCTGTTCTCTGTCTGTTCTCCATTTTCATTAGTAGCCCTAGGATATAAAAGACTATACCTGTCCTTTTCATCTGCCAATTTTGAGGCCTCTACCATGTCCCATCTGTTATATCCCTAGCCAAAAAGTGCTCCTGTATTTCATTTGTCCTTTTCTCACAGCTTTCCAGAGTTGAACAATTACATTTTACACAAAAGACTGACTCCTGGAAATATTTTTAATCAAATGGCCAGGAAGACAACTACTAGCAAGAAGGACTGAATTCCCACTGGTTGATTTATGATATAGATTTTTTTCTATCCTGCCCTCCCCCTTCAGTTGACTCCAACTCTAGAAACGCAATGGACACTAGACTACATTTAACAGAAAACTACAAATTTTTATTGGATTCATGCAAGTAATTCACAGAGCACTGTGACTCTTCTGTGCCCCTCCAGGGCAAAAGGAGATTGTCGATGTAGTGATGATATAACACAGTGGAGTCAAGGGGTTCCTGTTTGCATCCTCCACCACCAATTTCTCCCAAAAACCGAGATATCAGTTTGTGTATGAGGGGTCAACAGAGGCCACCATCACTGTGCCATGGACCTGTAGGTCTTGGAAGCAAAATGCAGTCAGGTGTCAGCTTCACACTGTGGGAGTAGTATCTTTCACCACCACTTTAGCAATCTGTTGCACTGTGTGTAAGTATGAGAAAAGAATAAATTAAATCAACTTACATGCTGTATGTTCCTGTGCGTTCTTGCTTATGCAGAGTCACAGGGGGTGAGTTTGTGAAGCTTTTCTGGTTTCCTTGATGATTTCTAGCCTTATGCATCTCATACCATGGGCGAACCCCTCCTCTGGTAGCCTGTTTACAATAATCGCACACCCCAATAAGACTAATCTAACCAATACCCCCTCCTCAAAGCTACCTATAACTCAGGTGCCCAATTTAAATAAACAAACATAACAATACCCAGGACTTAAAAAGCATGCCCAGATTCAAACAATTACACTTCACAGGGCCCTACCAGACAAACTAATATGAAATGAAGAAGGAAAGGAGGCAGGGAAGAAGAATAGGAGGCAGGCGTCATAGTGTCCCACAAATAAGTCCAGAGAAAAAAGTCCACCAATATTCATACACAAGGATACCAAACGCAGTTATTTTTAAAACACTTCCAGAAAAAAGAAAAACACCACTGACATGTACTCCCTCTACACTAACCCAATAACCCCCAACTCATGAAGCAAAATGTTAGGTTATTATTCTGACTCTTCTTTGGCCTCCACTGAGGCGTTCCCAAAATCTTGCCAAATCTTCTTGACCATGTTCCCTGTTTCAGTGTTATCAGAAAAATGTGTACCTTGCCAGATCACAACTTTAAGTTTTACTGGAACGTGCAATAAATTCTCAAAGAATATTCCTTAAGCCATCAAAGGCCTTATGCCCACCCCTTATTGCAAAGCTTCAATCAGGGTTCATTGATACTTGGCATCCATTAATCTCCAGCAGTCCCTTTCTCTGGGCAGCATCCAACAACTGAGCCTTCACATGGACCCCTGTTGTCTGTGCTGGAAAGGACCAAAGAAAGTCTGACGATTCAATCCTCTGGTGAGACATCACTCCATAGGTCTTTAATACCAAAGGTGGTGATTTCAAATTAAGTTGCTCCCCCAGGTAAAAACTGACAAATTGCAACAGGTAATCCCTTAATCCCCTTCCTTAGTATCGTGCAACTAAATTGATTTGGATATTGGCGAAGCAGGAATGGCTCTCCAAATTCTCAAGTCACATTACCTAAGCGCTTTATTCTTCTTCCTCACCATACCCACTGCTACAGTCACCACCTTGACTGCAGCCCCCTGGGCATCCACTTCCTTGGACTACACAGTTGTTGCCTGGGTCTCAGATGGTCATTGTAGTCTGGACATCTTCAACTTTTTTTGGTCAAGCTCAAGGACCCATTTACCAAGGGCCTTCACATCTTGTATGACATCCTAGATCGTCGGCTCTGGCTCCCCATCCTTACCTGCAGTACCTTATTTTGGGCCAACACCCGAGGTTGTGGCCTACTGGCTGCCCTGTCTACCTCCATCAGCCTTCTTTTTTGGGAGCCCCATCATCAGAAAATGAACTAGAAGCACAGTGTAAGCTAAAGAAACAGATAATACTATATAGTATCTTGGGGTAAAAAGAACATGAGTTTGATAAGTGCAAATGTAAATTTAAAGAGCTAGTGGAGACAAAACAGGCAGACAGGAAAATAATACAAATTTGAAATAGTAGCCAGTTGCAACTTTTATTTCTGAAGTATTTTTCATTTTCCTTTTGCTATTTGAAAGTCTTCTATGTGAGAGTACTGTGCTGGATGTGTGAAACAGCTCTTAGCCTGGCAGATCACATATCTGTCTCTATCATTCCCCCACCCCAAATGTATCATCAGCATTGTGATCTCATTGACAGTGACATCACAGGTGACTGACCTGGCAGCCATTGGTGGCTGTTCCTAAGCAGCAGTGATATCATAGCCAGTGAGGTCACAATGCTAATGATGCAGTGTGTGGGGTGGGGTTGGGGGGGATAGAGACAAATATGTCAGTGCCAGGCAGAGTGCTGTCCCACACATCAGCCCTACTAACCTTGGGTAAACAATCTTCTATTTAACCAAAGGGAAAAAAGAAGTAACTCAGATATAAAAGGTAATAGATGACTGCTTTTAAAAACTAATATTGGTTTTAGGCAGTACACTAGCTCTTTAAATCATGTACATATCAGCAGCAACTGCAAGGCACATCTTAATGGGGTGGTGGGTGCCAGGCCACGCCTGGAGATAAGGCATTTTCAATATCAGCCCCGATTTTCAAACTCCTTCCAAAGGGACATCTAATGGATAACATCAGAGAGCCATTATAGAATGAAGGTCCACAAGTGGCACTTACCTAAGGCCTGCTCTGGTCCTACTGTATTACCTGATTCAGTTGCATAATTATACCCACATTTATTTACTAATCTATGTTATTCATTTATACTGTTGTCTTGCTGTTATTTTAATTACAAAGCACTATGAGTTACTGAGTGATGCTACAAGAAAAATAAGATCTGTGATAGCTTGTCATAATACTAAGTTTAAGAGTTGGCCACCCATGAACATGTCAAAGACATCAGTCGGATTTCCAATAAAACTGGAGAGAACCCTGAGGAAACGTAACACAGAAGTAGCTGTTTATCCAGAGGAAAAGATTCAGGAATTAAGTACTGAGCCACATATCTCATTCATCCAGATGTCATCAGCTGCCTTTCTGATAGGAAGCAACAGAAGCAAAGAGCTAGGTTTTAAAGTTAAAAGAAAAAATGACCTTCAGATTAGCTCCTACCCAGAAAGTTTTGATTTGTTTTTAGTTTTTTCTAACATACAGCTAAACCAGAATAACCCAATTACCTTTCCCCACTAAAAGATAGCTACACTGACTGTGCATTCTAGGATAGTGAAGCTTAGCACACAGGATCATTTTCCTATAAGTGTAACTCCTCTTCATGCTGCAGTAATGAAAGGTGGCATAAATCTCATGGAGCTGATGAAAGCAAAAAGAAAGCACTTTTTTATCCACTGCTGATATACTGAGGAACTAAGAGAAAGGAAATGTCCCTGTTCCATATGACATGCAAGAAGAAATTTTATCAGATTTACCGTAATTTCATTTTTGTTAGCTCCAATGTTGCCACTGTGAAGTCTTAATAAATGGGTTATATGTACTTGTTCTACTAGGGACACTGCCACAGCTCAAAGCTTTGACATAAGCAGAGAAAGCTGGTAAAATGAGAGTTCGATTACTTGTAACTGATTAGTCCATCATTCTTGCTACACAGTGCAATCACAATAATTAAAGCAGTAATCCCACTGATAACATGACTATGCACTCATACAGGTGCTGCCATGTCTGCATATTAGGGCTGAGTAAGCACTTTTATGTTAATCCCCAATTTTTCCACATTAACAACTCTGCCTCTGTTCAACTGAGTTACTTGAAATCTGGAAGGCACAGAGCTGGTGCCAGGATTTCTGGACCTGAACATTTTGTGGCAATCGGTTCAGTGGGGACAAACTTACAGCGGTACAAAAAAAAAGAAGAGGTTATACTCACCTGTAACTGTATTTCTTGGTGTGGTATATGGTTCACATCTATACTCTGGCAGTTCCACTGGAATTCAATGATTGGCCGGAACATTTTTAAGCTACGCTCCTCCCATCACCTGGGTGGATATATCCCACGATTCTGCCGCGTGACATCAGATCTCACACGCTGGAAGCAGGATCGGGTACCACTTGCCAGAGAGGATGGGTGGGTTGTGTGGATGTGAACCATATACCACTTCTACAAATATGGTTACAGGTGAGTAACCTATTCTTCTAGTGGTATGGATATGGTTCACTTATCCACACTCTGGCAGACTTCTAGCAGTTCTCAGGAAAGAGGGGACAAGACATGCACCAATACTTTACAAACAGAAACTGGAGAACTGAGGTTCCAAAACATGCATCTCAGTTTGACTTGAGGTCAATGCTGTAGTGGGTTGTAAACGTGTGTGCTGACCTCCAGGTAGCAGCCCTACAGATCTCCTGTATGGGTATATCCTTGGAAACAGCCACCAAGGCAGCAGTATGTCTGGTGGAATGAGCCCTAATCCCAACAAGATGCTCCTGACCAGGCAATCTATAGCAGAGGTCGATGCAAGATGTGATCCACCTTGCAACTGTCCGCTTTGCTGTCAGTTTGCCAGGCACAGTTTCAGTGTAGGTGACAAACAGCTGGAGAGCCTGTCCCCAAACTCCAGCCGTACGCTCAAGAGAATATGATTTTGCTCTCCACAGGTCCAGGGTATGGAGCCTGCGGCTATCATCCAAAGAAGGGTTAGTAAAGTATACCGTTAAGTTAATCAGCTGATTATGGTGAAACTCCAATATCACCTTCGGCAGGAATTGGTTGGGACGAAGGATGACTTTGTCCTTGTAAAAAAACAATTTGGGAGAATCCACAGAGCACCTGGAGCTCCCCAGTCCTTCTGGCAGATGTAGTCACAACCAGGAAGGCTGACTTCCATGACAGGTGTGACAATCCACACCTGTTCATCGGCTCAAAGGCTTGCCCATGCACTTAGGCCCAGCAGTAAGTCCCATGGTGGAGGTGGATTACACAAGAGGAGACAAGTGGTCAAAGCCCTTGAAAAAGCACCCTCCCACCTTTTCCTGGGCCACTGTCAGCATACCAGCCCATGCCTAGTAAACAGAGATGGCTGCCAGGTGCACCTTAAGGGTCATCGTTCAGTCCCAGCTGTGAAAGGAACCTGAAGTAGATCAGGATGCTAGCCACAGGGCAGGCAAAGGGATCAAGCTCTTTGCCCTGGCACCAAATGGAAAATCTCTTCCATTCAAAGGCATAGCATCTACTAGGAGTCGACTCCTTCCTGGAGGCCTCCATGACATGGAGGCCATCCTCAGTCAGACCCAAGGCCTGGAACTCTAGCTGGTCAGGAACCAGGCCGTGAGGTGCAGGGACTGAAGGTCCTGGTGCAGGACAGTCCCCCAAAGTCTGGTCAGCAGGTCTAGGTGGAGAGGCAGTTACAGCAGAGATAACTGCTGAGACTGAGGAGATCCGACTGAACTGACAAACTGAACTTACAAGCTCAAATGGGCAGACTAGGTGGGCCATAGGCCCTTATCTGCCGACACTGTCTATGTATCTATGTATCCGGGTACCAGAACTGCCTTGGCCAGCCTGAAGCTATCAGAATCATCTGCACCTTGTCCTTCCTGACCTTGACCAGTACTCTGTGGATCAAGGGAAGGGAAGAAATGCCCACATAAGGCCTGGGGTCCAGGGCCTCCCAAAGGCATCCCCCATCAGTGTCCCAGACGAGGAGTGGTGGGCACAAAACAGCCTCAGTTTGGCATTTTCCCAGGACCAAACAGGTCCACTGAGGGTAAGCCCAACAGGGACAACAGGTGGTTCACCACTTCCTAATTCAGGGACCACTCGTGTGGAGTCTCTGCCACCCCACTAAGAGTGTCTGCCAGCTGACTGTTCTCCCCTGTGACATGAAGTGCCAGGAGATCGGTGCCCAGGCTGTGCATAAGGGTCCAGGTGCAGAGTGCCACCTGACACAAAGAAAAGGAGAATGTGCTGCCCTGTTTGTTTAGGCAAGATATGGTTGTGGTGTTGTCTGTTTGGACCGGAACAACCTGACCCGACTTGTAAAGCAAATTACATCAAAGCCAAGCACACTGCATAGAGCTCCAGCAGGTTTATAAAGGTGACAGCCTGACAGGACTCCCTGTACAACAAAAACAAGTGGGCCATGTGATCTCCCAAGTGTGTTTCCCATCCTACCAGATGCATCTGTCATCAGCATGACAGTCGGCTCTGGGTGGATAAACAGGATTTCTTCGTCCAGATGTTCCAGGATCAGCCACCACTGGATGGGATCCCACATTGGCTGGGTCACTGTGGCCAGGTGATCCAAGTAGCTTAGACGCCAGGACCACTGACAGCCAAACTCCCACTGAAGGTGGCACATCTGCCAGTGGGTCCAGTGGACCACGCTGGTAAAACAGCCATGTACCCCAGCAGCCATAGAAACTCCTGGGCAGGGCATAAGAGCCCAACTTCAAATGATCGGGCAAAGGAGGTAAGATCCTGTACCCAGTCCATCGGGAGGTGGGCCTTGGCCCGCAGGAATTTTAGTTCCACTCTGATGAACTTGATTAGCTACTTCGGTACCAGGTCAGACTTGTCTGAGTTGACCAACAGGCCAAAGTCATGGCAGGTCTGGAGTGCCAGATCTGTGGATCTTGTCACGGCCTCTCTGGATGGACCAGCTACCAACCAGTCATCCAGGTAAAGGGACACCCTAACTTCTGGGCACCGCAGGTGGGCCACTACCACTGCAATGCATTTACTGAAGATGCTTGGAGCTGAGGAGAGGCCAAATGGCATGACCTGGAAATGGTACAGGACTCCTTCCACTTGAAAACAGAGGTACTGGTGGTGGGACATGCAGATGGGAATGTGGAAGAAATATATCCTGGAGGTCTAGGGATCAAAACCACAGGTTCTGCTCCAAGGATGGTATTATTTGGCTCAGAAGTGACCATTCAGAACTTGCACTTCTGCACATACTGGTTGAGATTGTGTAAATCCAGCATGGGGTGCCAGCCCCCATCTGTTTGAGGACCAGAAAGTACCTGTACACATAACCCTGACTGGTCAGGGTGTCAGGGACACAGGCTATAGCCCCTTTCACAAGGAGAGGAGCAATGTCTTCTGAGGGCATACAGTGTGTCCTGAGACACCCCAGACTCTCAAGGTGCATGGAGGAGGTAGAGTGGGAGAGCTTCAAAGTCTAGAGAGAGTCCTTTGCTCACTACATCTAACACTCACTTGTCCATTGTGATAGTGGGCCAATGTGGCAAGAAGAGACATAGCCGGCCTCCACGTGGGAGAGCAGTTGGGGAGAGGCCAGGTGGAGGGATGACACCCAACCCATCACTGGGCAGGTTTTGTGGAGGCATTGGTAGCTGCTGCTGGAGGGGCACCACTACTCCTCCCCCCCATAGTACCTTTGGCCCCAGACTTCTGCTGGAGGCAACAGGACTGAAACTGCCCCTGCTGGGACTGCTGCTGAGGGAGGCTGTGGCTAAAAGGAAACTGAACTGGAAAGCCTGTTTCGCCAAGGGTGACACTGAACTTCTCAATCCTAGTAAGACGTCCTTCCACCCCACGGCCAAAGAGGTCAGTGCTCAGGAAAGGGACATCAGTCAACTGTTGGGTGTCTGCCATGAATGTGGACAAACACAGCCAAGCCCTGTGATGCATGGAGACAGCTGCTGCCACTACACGGACACAAGAGTCACCCATGTCCAAGACTGTTTGGAGCTGGTGTTTAGCTAGTTATTGACCATGGCCACTGATGAGCTCCACCACTGCCTGCTGCTCCAGATGGAGGTGGGGAAGGACTGCATCAGAGATTCCGCATCAGAAAATTACCCTAATTAGCCATAATGACAGCACAGTTAGCCTGACAGGGACCCAAAGTAGCCACAGCATACACCTTTTTTGTGGCATTGTCAATCTTACGGGACTCCTTCTCCAGAGGCTTGTCTACGTTCCCCTGGTGTCTGGACTTAGGGAACACCAAATCCACGACCAGACCGTTCTCCTGACGTTTGGACTCATGGAACAACAAATCCATGACCAGTCCTTTAACTGAAGAGTGGTCATAAAACCGTGAAAGAGAGCCCATAGGGACGGTGTACTAGCAGACTATGTGGACAGAGGGTGCCAGGCAAGATGCTGGATGCAGCCAGAGCTCCAGGGTCAATCCAAAGATGGCGTTGGCCACCAGGAAGGCAACCCCTGGGGATTCATCCCAGTACAAAATGTCCATAATAGGGTACTGGTCCCTCTTCTGGACTGGCTGCAATGGGATCAACATGGACTCCACAATAAACTGTAGCAGCCCAAAGGACAGTGGCCCCTGGTAATTGAAAAGCTCCTTGACTGAGCCCCAGTTGAACAGCTGAGTCCCTGAGGACAACATGGACTCCTCATCTGAGTCATCTGATGGCTTCTTGAAGATGACCCTCAGCCATGGTTCACCACGGGCCTCACAAGAATCCTGAAATGGGGTAATCCTCACTGACAACTAGCCTAGCAAGTTGGGAGTTGAATGAATGGGGATGGTGGCTACATTGTAATCAGCTAAGAAGCACATGTGGGGAGCAGCTGCACGACCTGAACCTGCGGGGTAACCAGTTGGGCTGCCAGGAGAGACCAGATGTCTTGGGGTAGGCCTCTGCCCTGCCAGTGATAGCCCACTGCTGTCAGAGGAACTCCTTACAGCATAGGCACATCTTCCATCAGTGCCTCTCCTCGCCTGAAGATGAGGAGGAGGATAAGGAGTGTCAACAGCGGTGCCTCCCAGTCGAGCAGGATCGGGTGCTGATGCCTGGCCTGTGACCTTAACCTCAAACTTGGCTGTCGACCACCCAGTTGGCGGCGCAAGGGGTTTTGCTGAGGTTGGCCATAGATTACACACCTACCAGCATTTAGCAATAAGGATGTCACAGACTCAACCCTGGATGGAAGCTGGTCCCTGGAAGAGTCAAACAGGGTCACTGATCGGTCCACGTCCTCCTGAGTGAGGATCAGGAGTACCAGGGTCTGCAAGGCAGACTCCTTGGCTTCGTCCGGCTACTGGTCGACTGGGTCAAGAAAAATCTTGTCGGCTTGGTCAAATGAAGTTAATGTTGCCTGATTCAATGGCAGAGCTCAGAGCCTTCAACCTGCCAGACCAGCCCCTCGGCCAAAGCACACTCGACAGCCATCGAGCAGTTGGGCAAGTCAAGGGACCAGGAGACCCATGGTCTCTCCCCATCCCATGACTGACAACTGCAGTAAGAAGATTTGGTTTTGGACTTTTAAGCCATGGCGTGCAGGGCTCTCCCCCACAGTCTGGAAGGACCTGCACATATCACAGAACTGTTCCCTGAGGGTGCCTCTGACACTGGTCCCAGGTGAGAACAGTGCTGAGACAGAGGAGGTGCCTGCTGTGGCAGTTGCCACTTCTGCCTACTGGGCCACAAGCTCAGCAGCAGACCTGGCTGCAACCAAGGCCTTTTTGTGGCCCTTAGGGTGATCCTTCAGATCTCATTACGAAGACTGATGCAGCATGAGCCACAGCTTACTGTCCATAAGGGACTCAGGAAGCATGGAAATGCAGAGGCTGTACCCAGCCAGGTTATGTTGCTTAGCCAGACAGTAAACACATGTGTCATGCAGCTTGGTGACTGACATCTTCTGGTGGTAACAAACAGAATTTAAATCCGTTTTCTTATGGTCCATAGTTGGGCTGCAGACAGAGTTGTAAGAACTGTGAAACTGCACTGAAATAGCTTCAAAAACTGAAGAGAAAGGTTCATCAATGGCACAGAAAAAATCCTAAGCAAAGTGCAAAAGAGGTGACCTGCTCTTACAGTGAAAAGAAAGATGTGATGTCTCAGGGCGGAGTCGGGGAAATATCTACCCAGGTGGTGGGAGGAGCTTAGCTTAAAGACATTCCGAACAATCATCACATTCCAGTGGAACTGCCAGAGTATGGATAAGTGAACCATATCCATGCCCACAGAAAAAATAGGTTACTCACCTGTAACCATAGTTCTAGGAGTGGTATATGGTGTACATCACCACTCTGGCAGATCCACTGGAATAGCTGACTTGCCGGCCATCTTTATTCTAAGCTCCTCTGACCACCCGGGTGGTATATCCCCCAACTCTGCCCCGTGACATTAGATCTTACTTGCTGGAAGCAGGAATCAGCGTGCCACTTGCCAGGAGAGGCTGGGTGGGTTGTGTGGAAGTGAACCAAATGCCACTTCTAGAACTAGGATTACATGTGAGTAACCTATTTTTCTAAAGGCATAGATAGGGTTCACTAACTACACTGCAGACTCCAAAAAGTTCTGCAGGAGGAGGGGGAAAGGCGTGCACCCCTACTTGGCAAACAGAGATTGGAGAACTGAGGTCCCAAAACCAGCACCATGGAGTAACTCAAGGTCAATGTGGTAGTGGGAAATGAAGGAGTGTGCAGACTTCTAGATAACAAACCTGCAGATTTTTTAGATAGGGACATCCCTGGAAGCAGCCACTGAGGCAGTGGTACGTCTGGTGGAAAAGAGCTCTAAGCCCCACAGGAGGCTCCCTACCAGCCAACCTATAGCAGAGGTCGATGAAAAATGTTATCCACCTGCCAATCATCTGCTTTGCTGCCAGTCTGCCAGGCACAGCTTCAGGGTATATTATGAACAGCTGGTGAGCCTCTATCCAAACTCATGCACTCCTTGTAATAAGAGAGCACCCTCTGCAAGTCCAGGGTATGGAGCCTGCGGACAGCCTCCAAAGTGGGACTAGCAAAGTAGACCAACAAGTTGATCACCTGGTTAAGGTGAAACTCCAAGACTACCTTCGGGAGGAACTTCAGGTTGGAATGAAGGACGACTTTGTCCCTGTAGAAGACCAGATAGGGAGACTCCACTGAGAGCACATGCAGTTCACCAATCCTTCTAGCTGATGTAATAGCCACCAAGAAGACAGTCTTCCATGACAGATGTGACATATCACACCTGTACATCGGCTTGAATGGCTTGCATATGAGTGTAACCAACATCAGTGGTAGGTCCCATGATGGGGGAGATTCACGCATCAGAGAAGACAGGTGGTCCAAGCCTATGAAAAGCACCAGACTACCTTATTCTGGGCCACTGTTGATTTACAAGCCTACACCCAGTAGGCAGAGGTGGCTGCCAGGTGCACATTAAGAGTAATCACTTACAGCTCTATCTGATAAGAGTAATCCAGTATGCTAGCCACTGGGCAGGCAAGGGGATCGAGCTCCTTGTCCTGACACCAAATGGAAACTCTCTTCAATTTAAAGGCATAGCAGCTGCAAGTTGACTCCTTTTGGGAGGCCTCCACCATGTGAAGCACATCATCTGAGTGACCCAAGGCCTGGAAATCAAGCCACTCAGGAACGAGGCTGTGAGATGCTGGGACTGCAGGGCCAGGTGCAGGACTGTCCCATGTTGTCAGGATAGCAGATCCGGTCGGAGAGGCAGTTGCCACAGGGGTCTGCTGCTGAGGCTGAGGAGATCCGGGTACTAGAACTGCCAAGGCAAGTCTGGAGCTATAAGCATCATCTGCGCCTTGTCCTTCTGGGCTTTGACCACCACCTTGTGGATAAAGGAGAAGGGCTGGAAGATGTACACGAGGCCTGGGGTTCAGGGCCTCGCGATGGCATCCCCCCAAAAGTGTCACAGACTATTGGGGGGCGGGCACAAAACAGCTTCAGTTTTGTGTTCTCCCAGAAGGAAAACAGATCCACCAGAGATGTGCCACACAGGGAGAACTGGTGGATCACCACCTTCTGATTCAGGGACCAGTAATGTGACATCTCTCCTACCTGGCTGAGAGTGTCTGCCAGCTGATTGTGAACTCCCGTGATATGGATCTCCAGGAAAGCTGCACCAAAGACTGTGCAGAAGGGTCCAGGAGTGGAGGGTCTCCTGATACAAGAAGAGGGAGTGTGTTCCACCCTGCCTGTTCAGGTAGAACATGGCACAGGTGTTGTCAATCTGGACCTGCATGACCTCACCCCTGAGTACAGGAGCCACACTGCACAGAACTCCAGCAGGTTTATGTGGTAACGGGACTCCTGGGGAACCAGAACCCATGGACTGTGGTCTCCCAGGTGTGCTCCCCACCCACCCAGAGACACATCCGTTGCAAGCGTGACAGTCAGTTCTGGGCAGATAAATGGGATTCCTTCCTTCAACTGGTTGGGGATCAGTCACCATTGAATGGCATTCTACATCAGCTGGGTCACCGTGACTGGCTGGCCTAAGTGGCTGAGGCACTGGGACCACTGATGGCCAACTCCCACTGCAGCTGGTGCATCCACCAGTGGGCCCAATGGACCACACTGGTGCAGGATGCCATGCACACCAGCAGCCACAGGAAATCCCAGGCAGGGCCCAAGAGCCCAACCTGAAATGTTTGGGCAACGGAGGCAAGATCCAGTGCCTGGTCTACAGAGAGGTGGGCCTTGGCCCGCAGGAAGTCTAGTACTCCTCTGATGAACTTATGACCTGCATGAGTACCAGTTTGGAATTGTCCAGGTTGACCAGCAGGCCCAAGTCTTGGCAAGTCTAGACAGTCAAATCTCTGGACCTCTCTACAGTCTCTTTGGATGGACTGACTAGCAGCCAGTCATCCAGATAGGGGTATACCCTGACACCTTGTTGCCGCAGGTATGCTGCCACCGCTGCCATGTACTTGGTGAAGACGATGGCTGCCAAGGAAAGGTTGAAGGGCATGACCCGGAACTGGTACAGGACTCCTTCCACTTGAAACTGGAGGTACTGGCAGTGGGATGGACTGGCATGTGGAAGACTGCATCCTGGAGGTCGTGGGAGCAAAACCATGCATTTCGCTCCAAAGACGGAATGATCCAATTCAGAGTGACCATCCGGAATTTCCACTTCTGCATGAACTGGTTCAGATCATGCAGATCCAAAATGGGACGCCAACCCCCCCCACCACCACCACCCGTTTTAGGACCAGGAAGTATGTAGACATATACCCCTGACTGCCCAGGGCATCCAGTACACCGGCTAGTGCCCCTTTTGCAACGAGCTGAGCGATGTACTTCCAAAGGGTGGATAGCATGTCCTTTGACACCCTGGACTACCAAGGTACATGAAGGCTGTAAGGCGGGAGAGCCTCAAAGTCCAGAGGCAACCCTCTGACTACTACATCTAACACCAACCTGTCCATTGTGATAGCGGACCAATACAGCAAGAGGTGAGGTCGACGACCTCCTACAAGAAGTGCAGACAGGACAGAATGGGTGGAGGGATGACACACCGCAACCCGTCACTGGGCAGCTTTTGCAGGGGTGCCCCTGGCTGCAGTCAGAAGGGAACCACTATCCCCGCTCCCACTTTTATTAGGTCCCCGGCCCCTGGACTTGGGCTTGTGGTGCCAGGCCTGGTACTGCCCCTGTTGGGGCAGCTGCCGAAAAGGCTGTGGCTAAAAGGACCAGTACTGGAAAGCCTGTTTTGTAGGCTTCTTTTTCAGGCAGTAAGGACAGGGATGGGGCTAAAAGGGGTAAGACCATCAAAAAAATGGAGGGTGATGAGTACTAATGCCCATAGTTTGGGTAACAAGTTTCCTGAACTAGTGGCCTTGATGGAAGAGGGGCACTTGGATATTGTGGCAGTCACAGAAACATGGTACACAGAGAACCATGACTGGGATGTCAAAATACCAGGGTACACAATCTACAGGAGGGACAAGGAGGGTAAAAGAGGAGGAGGAGAAGCTCTCTATGTAAGGTAAGGGATCAAAGCAATGAAATTAGAGGGTAAACAGAGAGTAGAGGAGGCACTGTGGGTCACCCTGGAGACAGGAAATGGCACCACAATCCGAATGGGGGTTGTATACTGACCCCCACCTCAGAGGGAGAAAATGGACAATGATAGAAGGCATTCTTAGAATGGCAGAAAAAGGGGAGATTTTGTTGATGGGCTACCTGAATATGACAGATGTTAACTGGAGCACCACATCCAAGAGCAGGGTCATTCTTGATGCCCTACAGGGGGCATGCCTTAGACAGCTGGTGCTGGAACCCACTCAGGAGGGAGCAATCTCAGACCTGGTACTTTCAAATAGGGACGGAGAGAGGATCTCAGATTTAGAAGTGGGTAGCCATCTGGGAACAAGCGACCGCCAAACAGTGTGGTTCACGATAAACACAGCCGTAGAGTCAAGCCATACAAAAGCAAGGGTATTGGACTTTAGCAAAATGGGAGAGTACCTCAGAAAAGCACTAGCAAGCTGGCAAGAAGGAGGGGTGGAGGAACAATGGGGAAAATTCAAAACTGCCATCAGAAGCAACAAGCCTTTGTGTGAAGCAAGTAAACAAAACTAAACAAAGGAAAAAACCACTATGGTTCTCAAAAGAGGTGGAGGGGAAGGTTAGGGAGAAAAAGAAAGCATTCAGGAAGTATAAGGAAACACAGGAGGAGCAGGACAGAGAACTGTACTAGTTAAAGCAAAAGGAAGTGGGGAAAGCAGTCAGAATAGCAAAGGCCCAAACTGAGGAAATGATAGCCAACTCAGTTAGGAAGGGGGATAAAACCTTTTACAGGTACATTAGGGAGCGAAGAAAGACCAAGGAAGGGATAGTGAGGTTTAATAAAGAGGCGGCGTGGGGGGGGGCCAAGAATGACAGTGAAAAAGCAGGGATACTGAATGAATACTTCTGCTCAGTATTCGCAGAAGAAGAGGAGGGGGAGGTACCTAACCCAATCAATAGAAGCACTCTGGATAGGGGGGTTAGTACCAATCCATTCACAAAAGAAAGGGTCCTGAAAGAACTCCTGAAACTGAAGGTGGACAAAGCAATGGGGCATGATGGGATTCACCCCAGAATTCTAAACGAACTAAGGGGAGAACTAGTGACACCACTGACTACCCTTTTTAACAAATCATGGGAGGATGGTGTGGTACCTGAGAAGAAGAAGGGGACCAGAACTAGAAAGCATAGCCTCAGACTGCAGGGGGAAAAAGATACAGAGGCAATGTGAGAGGGCGATTCTTCACAGAGAGGGTGGTGGAGCCCTGGAACAGACTACCAGAAGAAGTGGTGGGGGCTGAATTGGTGGCGGGATTCAAGAGGGCATGGAACAGACATATATAGGGCTGAGTAGTGGGGAAAGGGTGGGGGCTGGCAGGGTTAGGGAGGTGTGGGGGGGAAATAGGGCAGACTAGATGGACCGGTGTGGCCCCTTTCTGCCGTCAAGCTTCTATGATTCTATGAAGGAGGAGGGCAGATGTGATTCCCCTTCACAAAAGTGGAAGCAAGGCAGAGGCAGGAAACTACAGACCTGTTAGTTTGACCTCAGTGGTAGGGAAAATGATGGAATCACTTCTGAAAGAAAGAACTGTTGAGAACCTTGTGGCCAGCAGGGCACAGGCCCCAAAGCAGCATGGATTCACAGTGGGAAGGTCATGTCAGACGAGTCTAATAGATTTCTTTGACTGGGTGACCAAAGTAATAGACCAGTGAGGGGCTGTGGATATGGCCTACCGAGACAAAAGCAAGGCATTTGACACAGTCTCACACAAAAGATTAATAAAAAAGTTAGCCAGCCTGGGAGTGGGTCCCAGGGTGGTAACCTGGGTAAAAAATTGGCTGGACAACAGGATGCAGAGGGTAATAGTAAATGGAGTCCACTCCGAAGTCCACTCCAAAGAAAGGGGAGTCACTAGTGGGGTATCGCAGGGTTCAGTACTGAGACTGATCCTCTTTTATGTCTTTATAGGTGACACTACGGAGGGACTGTAAGGAAAAGCATGCCTCTTTGCAGATGACACAAAGATCTGCAACAGGACTGATACATAAACTGGGGGTGGAAAGGATGAGAAGGGACGTGGCAAGGTTGGAGGAATGGTCAGAAGTATGGCAGCTTAGATTCAATGCAAATAAGTGCAAAGTAATGCACCTGGGAAACAAAAACCCAAGGGAAGAGTACATGATGGTGGGGCAGGTATTAACAACAACAAAAATGGCCTAAAGGTAGGCAAGAAATGTGAGAAGGCAGTAAGGAGGGCTGGTGGGATACTGGGATACATAGGGAGAAGCATCACCAGTAGAAAACAGGAAGTTATTACCCCTCTGTACAGACAGTTGGTGAGACCCAACTGGAGTACTGCATGCAGTTCCTGAGACCCCATCTTCGCAAGGACATAGACAGGATGGAAGCAGTCCAGAGGAGAGCAACTAAAATGGTACAGGATCTGCACCAGAAGCCATATGAAGAGAGACTAAAGAGCTTAATATACCCCGAGGAAAGGAGGGAGAAGGGACATGATAGAAATTTTCAAGTACCTCAAGGGAATCAACAAAGTCCAAGAGGGTAGCATCTTTCAGAAAAAGAGATGTACAAGAACAAGGGGGCACAATTTGAAGATGGAGGGGCTCAAGGGCAGCATGAGGAAGTATTTTTTTCATGGAGGAGGGTGGTGGATGCATAGAACGGACTTCCTGAGGAGGTCGTGGGGTCAAAAACAGTGGGGGAATTTAAGAATGCATGGAACAGACATAAGGCAATTCTAGTGGGGGGTAGGAGGAAGTAGGCTGTTGGTTAACTAGGATCTGCAGTCTATCCAATAGGTAGGGGAATGGGCAGACTGGGTGGGCCAATCAGTCCTTTTCTGCCGTCAAAGTCTATGTTTCTATGTAGTTCTTTCAGACTTCTCAATACGGGTGAGATGTCCTTCCACCCCAGGGCCAAATAGGTCAGTGCCCAAGAAAGCGACATCAGCCAGCTTATGCTGTGTGTCCACCGTGAAGGTGGACAGATGCAGCCAGGCCCTGCAAAGCATGGAGATGGCAGCTGCCATGGCAAGGACACAAAAACTGCGCATGTCCAAGGACGTCTGGAGCTGGTGTTCAGCCAGAGACTTACCCTGATCTCTGATGACTGTCACCACTGACTGCTGCTCAGTGAGGAGGTGAGGGAGGACTGCATCAAAGGCTCCCATCAGAGAGTGACAAAAGTTGGCCATCATTAAGGTACACGTATAAACTAGTCTGACAGAGACCCCAGGATGCCACAGCATACACCTTTTCAGAGGTGAGCGGTGTAGTCAATCTTGCGGGACACCTTGTCTGGAGGCTTGTCCACAAGGTTTCCTGACTTACAGAAAATCTAATCAGTCGCCAGACCCTCTGTGAAGAGGTGGTGCAAGAACCCTGAAAGGGACTCTGTGGGGACCGCACACTTGTGGACCATACAGGTAGACAGTGCGGGGCAGGATACTGGATGCTGCCATGTTCTAGTCCCACCACTGAAAATGTTAATATGTTAGATTATATCAATTTTGGTTCTCATGGAAATGCACTTGTGTCTGATTTATGGGCTAAAACTAGCTCTGAACTGCAGAATAATTTTCAATTCTCAGATGAGGCCAGAAAATACAAGTTCAGGCCGAAATCTGTCTTTTGCCCAAGGGTTTCAGATGGTGCAATTCAGACCTATCAAAAAGCGGTTCTTAAATAGGTAGATACCCTGTTTACGAAGAAATGGTATAATGTCTTGAATTTAACATCAGAAGAAGCAGTTGCTTTAGAGCAGCTGAAGAACCTTAAAGAAGTAATTTTTGAACAGTCTGACAAAGGAGGCAACATTGTTGTCCTTAACAAAATAGATTATGAGATGGAGGCTGCCAGACTGGTATCAGACAGGGAAATTTATGTGGTCCTTGGAAGGGACCCAACAATGGAATTTCAGAAAATATTGTGGGCACTGATTGATGAGACGACCTGGATGGGTTTTATTAATTTCAAAGAGTGATTTTCTAAAAATTACAACACCAATTATTCCAACATTTTATTATTTATCCAAGGTGCATAAAAACAAACAGAACCCCCCTGGTCGTCCAGTCATTTCTGGTATGGGCTCATTGAGCGAAAACTTGTCAAAATTTTGTGATTTCTTTTTATAGCCACTAGTGACGCATCTTCCTTCTTACACTAGGGATTCAGCACATAGACTGGAGAAGTTGGATGGGATACAGTGGAAGGAGAACTATATTTGGATCTCAGTAGATGTGACCTCTCTCTATACCCCATAATATGGGTTTAGAAGCGTTAACATTTTTTCTGACAAAAATGAGGCTTGATAATACACCCCCACCCAAGTTCTTTTTGGATGCAGTACACTTAATTTTGACACATAATTGGTTTTTGTTTAATGGTAAATGGTAAACCTGTTGACCTATGTACAGACTTCAGCTAAGTTAGATGCCACGGGGCACCGGTTGCTTTCTTCATTGTCAACATATGATTATGCTGTCGAATACAGACCAGGCCTGAATCATATTGATGCTGACGCTCTATCCTGGAGGCCCATTTCCAACAGTGACTGGGTCAGACTGTCTGAACCTGACATCCGAGCACTGTGCCAAAAGTTTGATAGAAATGAACAGATGTCTACGGACACAGTGGACTGCTTAGTAGATTGCTTGGGCCCTTCTGACACCTGCATACCGGCTGCGTATTGCCACTTCTCTGCTCTAGATATTAGTGCACTACCTCAGTTTGACAATGACAGCATTCAGTGGCCTCAATCCAGAGATCCTATGATTCAGCCACCACATGATGCCCTTCATGCAGGAAAAGATGTGTCCAAGTTGCGTTTCTCTGATCTGCAAGCCACTTTATTGTTTAAAGAAGGCCCCAGGTTGAAGCTGCTTAATCATTTGTTGTATAGAAAGACTGTAGATCGCAGTGGCCAAATAGACAAGCAACAATTTGTCCTGCCCACAGCCGTCAAAGATTTGGTACTGAGGTCCCCCCACAATCATATGGGCCACATTGGTATTGACTGGACCCTTGACCTAGTACGATCTCGATTCTACTGGCCCAAGATGGGGGCAATGTTGAGCACCATGTAAGGACTTGTAGTCGCTGCCTGCAGAGAAAAGCCCTGCCTCAGAGGGCTGCCCTCCTTGTCAACATTACTACCTGCACCCCAGTGGAACTAGTCTGCATAGACTTCTTGAGTTTAGAGCCTGATCAGCGATACACTGGCAATGTGTTAGTGGTTATGGACCATTTCACACAGTATGCACAAGCTTTTCCCACCAAAGATCAAAAGCATCTACCGTGGCCATGGTGCTAGTGGAAGATGTCTTCATCCACTATGGTGCCCCCAGCTAATTCACCTGATCAGGGCCGGACTTGAAAGTCAGCTAATCAAAGAAATGCTCTCTCTCTGGGGTGCAAAAGTCAAGAACCACCTCATCACCCGCAGGGAGATCCTCAACCAGAAGGCTTTAACCGCACCCTGATAGACATGCTTGGCAGCCTCCACTCAAAAGATAAGCATAAATGGAGTCAGCAGATTAGCACCTTGGTACATGCATACAATTGCACGAAGAATGATGCTACGGGTTCTCTCCCTACTGCCTCATGTTCGGGAGAGAGGGCCGGCTGCCTGTTGATTCTGTTTCGGGGTTTCTCCCGATGGCGTCCAAGCCGAAGATTACTGCAATATTAACAAAAACTGAAAGCTCAATGGAACAATGCCTATCAACTGGCTCAGACAATGCCCGCCAAAAGAAATCTAGCCAACAAAGAGAGACATGATAGAAAAGTAAAGGCTCAAGAGCTTAGGCCTGGAGACAGTGTTGTTGCAAAATTTAGGATTGCATGGTAAACACAAAATTGCTGATTGATGGCACCATCTTCCCCATGTCGTAGTTGGAAAGTTGGATGATTTGCCAGTGTACAAAGTGCACCCAGAGAATAACTCCAAAGCTGTCAAGACCATGCACCATAACCACTTGCTACCTATTGGTCAAGTTATAATTGAGGCTGAACCCACTGAGATTGATTCCCCTGGACCAGTGACTCGTGCTGCTGCAAGAAAAAAAACAGAGCCAGCCTGCCCCCGTGGTTGCCGATTTAACAGTTCCCCCGCAGCAGGCCCAGAATGATAGTGACTGCCAGTCTAACGCGGATGACAGTGAGTATGATAATGCCTATTACCCCTCATAAGAACTGAGTCACTTGTTTTGTGGAAATCCTATGCTGAATTATGGGGATGAAGCTGAACCTTCTGGACTGCCTAACGCCCCGGCATCATCCTTGGAGCCAATGCTCCCTGAAGGTGAAGTGCAAAGCATCACATCTGAGGATGCTGAGTCTTTGTGCATCATGGAACTGTATGATTTGCCTGAAGGAGAGGCTGATGGTACAAGTCTTTGTGGTGACATGCCAGAACTTGAGGAACACTATGAGAGGGCTGACAACCCCCCTTCAGTGCCAGAGTGTCTTCAAAATGAGCCAAGTGTTGTAGAAAAGTACAGTTACGTAAGAACTTACAGTAACAGTAGATCTTCGAGAGGAGCTCTTGCAGCAGGCTATAACATTTAGGACTATGCCACAGGCACTAGGACCACACGGTGAAAAACTTCTGCCAGCAATACCAGCGGGGACCGCCCCCGACGCCGGCCCCGCCCCAACGTCGGTCAGGGTACAAGAGGGGGCGGACCCAGCTCCACCTCAGTTCTCCTGCCAGTACCCAGCAGAAGGCCTGATAAGAGAAGGAGGCGAAGCCTACCATCTAGAAAGGGAAGAAAATAGACCTGCACTTTCCGAGGGGGATGGTGGGAGGGAAACAGCGCCTGCTGCAAGAGCTCCCCTCGAAGATCTACTGTTACAGTAAGTTCTTACATAACTGTACTATCTTACTTCGAGTGGGAGCTCTTGCAGCAGGCTATAACATTTAGGACTGAATCCCAAGTAGTCCCATAGCAAAGAGGTAGCCGACCCCAGGAGGAGGAATATGCTGACTCCAGAGGCCCTTAGGACAGAAGTCCTTGTAAAACCGCTAGGCCGAAGCCAGCACGGCATCTGGAGACGATATCCAAGCTGTAATGCTTGATAAAGGTATGCACCGAGTCCCAGGTCAGCGCCGACAAATGTCCCGAATAGCAAACATTTCGCATGGCGGCAAAGAAGCTGACACCCCAGGGAGGACCCTAACCGGCCCGCAGGGTTTATTGTTATGCTCGAGAAAATGAGACGCAATGGACTATCCATTTAGAGATAGTCTGCTTGGACACAGTTGACCCAAGCGATGTGGTGCAAAAGCCACAAAGAGTTGTCCGATTTGGTGCTGAACCGCTCTGTTGAGGTAATACTTCAGGGACCTGTGGACATCCAATGTGTGGAGGGCCCCTCTATTGGAAGGAAGGAAAATAAACTGGAAGATCAACGACTGGTTGAGGTCAACTCGAGACCACCTTGGGAAGAAACTTGGATTAGTTCTGAGGGAAACTCTTTCCCTATGAAAAACCAAACAGGGCTCTTTACACATCAGAGCCTGAAGCTCGGAAACTCGTCGAGCGGAAGTAACAGCAACCAGAAAACAAACTTTCCAAGAAAGGTATCGCAGCTCACAACTTGCTGTGGGCTCAAAAGGAGGGAGGGTGAGTTTCTCCAATACAAAAAGGAGGTCCCAGGGTGGGACAGGGTCCCTAATGGGAGGTCTCATGGGTAGAATTCCCCTAAGGAAGGTGCGGGCTACATCTAACTGTTCCAACGCTCTCTCTCCCACGAGGGCATGATAGGCTGAAATTGTCCACATGTGCACCTTGATAGAGGAATAGCTCAGGCCTTTCTCGTACAAGGAGAGGAGATACTGCAAAGTGGAGTTCACAGAGCAGGTGACAGGATCTAAATGCTGTGGCAAGGCCCAGAGACAGAAACGCTTCCACTTCATAGCGTAAGTGGAGCGAGTAGAGGGCTTTCTTGCGGACGCTAAGACCTCAGCCACTTCCGGGGAAACCCCGTATCTGTTCCTAGCTATGTCTGGAGGAGCCAAGCATGAAGGTGCAGGGATCTGAGATCCGGGTGAACCAGAGACCCCTGGTCCTGGGACAGCAGTTGTGAGCAAATGGGCAGCGGGATTGGAGGTTCCTGGGACAACCGCTGCAGGAGTGGGAACCAAATCTGACAAGGCCAATTGGGGGCCACAAGGATCAATCGTGCCCCCTCTGCCTGTAGTTTGAGTAGAACCCTCTGAATGAGAGGGAAGGGCGGAAAGGCATAAAGAAACCTCCCTGCCCAGCAAAGGGATAACGTGTCTGGCCAAAAAACGCCAGGCGCGTGCTCTCGAGAGCAAAACAGTGGCAGTTTGGCGTTGCGTGGTGACGCAAAGAGATCCAGCTCGGGAAGGCCCCACCTTCCGAAGAGCTGATCCGCTATGGATTGTAGCAATTCCCACTCATGCGCTCTGGCCCACGACCTGCTGAGGTTGTCGGCCAGCTTGTTTAGGACGCCTGGAACGTGCAAGGCAGACAGAAGAATGCCCCGTTCCAGTGCCCAGTACCAGACTCTCATCGCCTCCCGGCAAAGAGGATAGGAATGGGTGCCTCCTTGTTTGTTGATGTAAAAGACGACTGCCATGTTGTCCGTCTGAACTAGAAGAGAGCCGGGTACCAGGTCCTCCCGAAACGCCTGAAGAGCGTAGAGGACCGCTCGCATTTCCAGCACATTGATGTGGAGGGACCGTTCTTCGGGTGACCAAACCCCCTGCATTTGATGAACACCCAGGTGAGCCCCCCAACCCAGGTCCGATGCGTCCATCGTTAGAGTCTGACCTGAGGCTCCGGACAAAGCTGACCCCTTTCTCTAGACTGCTGGGGTCTAACCACCAAAGCAATGTTCTCCTGACTGGCTCCAAGATCCTGACTAAAGCGTCTAGGTCGTCATAGCATTCATCCCACTGCACCCTGAGCATCCATTGTGGGATTCTCATGTGGAGGCGGGCCAAAGGTGTTACTGGAATGGCCGCCGCCATATGCCCCAATAAGCTGAGGAAGTTCCAGGTCGGAACCCGAGGTGCTACGGAGATCCGTTCTGCCAAAGTTCGCAAGCTAATCCCCCTGTCCTGTGGGAGAAAGGCCATGCCCTGGACAGAGTCCAGGATCGCTCCTATGAAGGCGAGCTTTTGGCTGGGCTCTGGGGATGACTTTTTTAAGTTCAGGGTGATCCCCAGCTCTCGGAATAGAGTATAGGTGTCTCCGAGAGAGCGTAAGATGCCGTCCCTTGATGGGGCTGTGAGAAGCCAGTCATTGAGGTAAGGGAATACATAATGCCCCAACCGCCTCAGAGCCACAGCCACCACTGCTAGACATTTGGTGAAGACTCGCGGAGTGGAAGAGAGGCCGAACGGGAGCACCAAACTGAAAATGCTCCCCCTGGAAGTGGAACCTCAAAAACCTCCTGTGTGGAGGAAAGACCCTATATGCATGTACGCATCCTGCATGTCGAGAGAACAGAGCCAGTCCCCTTGGTGCAGCAGAGGGAGGAGACCTTGAAGAGTCACCATCCTGAACTTTTTGTACTCTATAAAGAGATTTAATGGCCTGAGATCCAAAATGGGACGAAGGTCCCCCGTCTTTTGGGACCAGAAAAAAGTGGGAGTAGAACCCCTGACCCTGCTGATCCCAGGGGACTCTCTCTCTATCGCTCTCTTTTGCAGCAGGGCCTGAATTTCTCCTTCCAATAGTGGGATGTGAGAAGGAGGATAATGGGAGAGCTTTGGTGGAGTATGTGTGGAGGAAACTCTGTGAACTCCAATGTGTGTCCTCTCCGAATAATGTCCAAGACCCATTGATCTGTGGTAATAGAGCTCCACCCTTCGAGATGAAGGGAGAAGCGGCCCCCAACTGGCTCCCCCTGGACTTCTGACCAAAGGGGGGGAGCGGAAGGGAGTCATTGGGCAGAACCGCGGGTAGGGAGAGAGGCCTGGGAGAACTTGGGCCCATGGGCGGAAGGTCCACCAGACTGCTGGTTCCCGGATCTTCAGCGGAAGCACCTCTGCCCTTGCTGAGATCTGCGGGCTGAAGCCTGACTGCCTGAGGACTTTCGAAAAAGCCCACGGCGATGGGGGCATCGCTGGTCGCCACGGTACATCTGGTGGACCGACCAGATCGACTTACCTGATTCTTGGAGACGGGAGATCAAGGCCTCCATCTCCTGTCCAAACAAAACGGCACCCTGGAACGGCAAGTCCCGGATACCGAACTGCAGATCCTGGTGAAAGCCCAAAGCCTCAACCAGGCATGGCGCCGAAGACATAACCCAGAGGCGGCCACCCTGGCTGCCGTATCTGCAGTGTCATACGAGGCTCTCAGAACATGACAGCCTATGTCTGAGCCAGACTGTAAAAGGGCCAGGAGCTCCGTCTTCTTGTCGGAGTCTGGCATGGCCTGTGTCAGCTCAAGAACCCGTTCCCATAACGCATTCTGGTACTGTACCATATGCGTGAGGAAATTCAGGGAGCGAATGGAACAGGTGGAAGCAGCGTAAACTTTCTTACCCACCTGATCCAGGTATCGGGACTCCAAGTCGGGAGGCTGGGAGCTGAGGTGCCTTGGCTGTCGAGATTTATCATGAGCAGCTGTGATCACAGATGAATCGGCCTGAGGGTGTTCCGCTAAGAAGGGTTCCGCCCTCGGAGCCTTATAGAGCCTATCCGACTTTTTGGGAACTGCCGGGATGGAGGCTGGATGCATCCAGGTGGACTTAGTAAGATCCTGGAAAGTATCCACCAAAGGAGGAATGACCAAAGGCTTCGGCTCCTTCTGCCTCAGGTATTTAGCCAATCTCCGGCGTTCTGGGTCCAGGTCTTCCGTGTCCCACTCATTGGAAGCCTGGATATGCCTCATGACGTCTATAAAAGTAGGATCGTCCGGAGGTGAGCGAGGCAGGTCCTTCTCTTCAGGGGAGCGCTTGAGGCTGAGAGAAGATGAAGAGGATGAGGACGAAGAGGAGGAGCGACTATCCGACTTGGAATAGTCTGCTTCTACCCCATGACCATGCCTCACGCTCACGCCGGTGACTTAGGGGCCGGCAGCGGTCGAGACCGACTCCGGTCCCTGGACCGACGACAGAGCGATGACAGACATTGGTCAGGAGACCGACGCCGGGAGCGGTCCCGCATAGTGCGAGAGGGGCTCCTGGATTGAGACTGGGACCAACGTCAGTCACTGGAAACCTTAGAGCGACGTCGGTGGTACTCGGATCGTGAGCGGGAACGAGCCCTGGAAGAAGGCGAAGGACGGCGCTCCGGGGACCTCAGCGGTGAGGCTTCGCCCTCTGGCTATAGTTCACCCGCAGGATCCGGTACCGGTGTCTGGGCCAGCGACGGGGAGGTTCGCATGTGAACCTGCCCCACCAAAACGAGAAAAGCTGTTTGAGCTCATCCTGTGAGAAGATCTCAGCCGCCCACTGTGGGAAAGGAGTCTCAGGAGAGGCGGGATGGGAAGGAGAGCTCTCCTGAGGGCCCAGGGGGGAGGAGGACTTGGGTGACAGGGACGTCGGCAGTACTAAGACTGACCCCGGGTCCTTAGCCCCTTCAACCGGCGTCGGTGCAGGGACCGACGACGGGGTGATGCAAGGGGGCACCGGAGAGTCCTTAACCTCCAGAGGCGCTCCTTTAGCAGGCGGTGCCGGTGCCGTGGTCGGTAGGGCCGAGGCAGGTACCCCCATGGACTTGGTGATGACTCTTAGCGGAGTCACCTTCGGCTTGGCCGGCTGCTCCCCCGACAGGCTGGCCTTAGCCTGAGAAGACCTCGGCGAATCTCCAGACCCTGAAGGACAGGCCTTTCGGAGAAGGCCGCCACCGGGACCGACCGTGCCGGACCGACCACGCTCCTTACTATGCCTTTTCTTTTCTTCTTTCCTCCGACGAGTGCAGGTCCATCTTTTTTTCCAAGAGGTAGGCCTTAAGGGCCTTCAGGCGTCGGATGCGGGTCCGGCTGGTAAAAGCCTGACAGTCGGCGCAATGAGCGGTGTCGTGGTCAGGGCCGAGGCAGAAAACACACCGCCGGTGACCATCTTTAGCGGGAATTTGCTGGCCGCACTCACACTTGTGAAGGTGTTCGGCGGACACGGAGGCCCGGGAAGACATCAAACCCTGCGGAGGAAAGAGGACTGACGTCGGTACCAACGGTGACAAACACCGAGGCGAAAACGCCAAAATGCGGAAAACCCGAATCGAATAACGGCAGCGACACCTGACGTCGCCGGAGGAGAAAACGGACAAACCGCTGAAAGAAACGAAAAACTTGCTTGTAGAGACTCTTTTCACGCTGAGAATCGCAGGCAGCAGCAGCTCACATGCGGGTACGTGGCAGGAAAGAACTGAGGTGGAGCTGGGTCTGCCCCCTCTTGTACCCTGACCGATGTCGGGGCGAGGCCGGCGTTGGGGGCGGTCCCCCGCTGGTATTGCTGGCAGAAGTTTTCACCTTGTGGTCCTAGTGCCTGCGGCATAGTCCTAAATGTTATAGCCTGCTGCAAGAGCTCCCACTCGAAGTAAGATCAGAGACTACTGAGCAAGGGGCTGACAGTGCTCCCAGCTTAGACATTCCCCTCCATGTAGAGGCACCCCTCACAAGTGATGAATGCTCCAAGACCATTGCTGAAAGTACAGAGACTGTGGTTGTTCACCTCAGAAAGACTGGCCGAGTTGTCAAGCCAGTGGTGCGCTTCAGTTACGATTCCCCCAGGAGGCCAGTAGATTTGCCTCTCAATGTAGTCCACAAAGGTGTTTATGTCTCTCACAGCTCACTGCCCAAATTGAGCTTGACAGCCCATTCCAGATTACTTGTTTTGCCCTCTCACCATGGTGCCCCTGCCCTATACAGCCCCAAGTTAGCTGATAGGGAAGGGCCCCCTCTTGCACTGTTTAGAGTACAAGAAGTTATTACATGCTTCTGTATAGTAATGTTCAATTTATCTGTGTGAAATATGCATAATGTATTGTCAGAATGGAAATGATATAGTGAAGTACACTGAAATGTATAGTAAAGTGACAAGTTATGGCAACTGATGAATCAGATAGTACTTGTATAGCATGCTAATGGTACAAATGTCTTGTATATGTTGCATTTTCAATGTTATGATGGTACAGACTTGACGCGGACGCCAAGTTTTCCCAGGCAGGGAAGGGCGTAACCCCCCCCCCTAAAAATGGGGGTTCCCAAAAAGTCTTCCTTGAGCTTGCCTAAATGCTCACTGCCAGGCTGGTGTCCTGCGTTTTAGTAATTTAAACGTGATTACCAAAGCCGGTATAGCCCCTGTGTACTGTCTCTTTAAGAGCTGCCTAATTGCAGCTTAAGTAATCCGAGAGGGAGCTCTGTTGAAAGATGTAACTATTTACTGAAAATCAGTTAGAGTGATAATGATAATGTAGTTTGTCTAACCTGCTTTCTTTGTAGCAAGGGCTGTTTTGTCCGTCTCCACTATCTTGGTCCTGGACTGCAAATTGGACCAAACAGTATTGGTGGGACCCAAAATGTAGCCGGACTACAGGAGCTGCCTGAATTCAAAATCTGTAGGAACTTTAGTTTGGAGCTTTTTTGCGCCTTTTTTTTTAAACTGAAGGGGGAGCGCTTGCTTTGACTGACAGCCAAATCAGCCAACCAAATCTTTTGGATCTTGGGGAAGTCCTGGGCTGCTTGAAGCTTTCAGTTAGAGCTAAGCTGGAATATGAACAAGAAGGAGCTGAAGTGATTCTGAGCAACAATCCTGAGTGGATTTGCATGGGAGAACTATGAAAAGGCTAAGTTTTGGTCTGCATGTCGGTGTGCTGCTCCTGAGAGGGAGAGAAGAGAATTATTTTGGACTAAATCCAAGTATGTGTGACTAAAGTAAGTTACTGAAGTGGGCCAGGCTCAACCTGAAGAAGACCAAAGATTTTGCTGAATGCGATTGGCCTGTCAGGAGTTCCAGCTACCTCTAAGCTCCCGGTGTGTGCAGAGACTTTGCAATTGTGACCGGGGAGCGCTCTGCCTGGTACAGTAGAATTCCCTTACATGTAAATGTGGTATGAGCTGCTAGTGGGTCGTGAGTTAGTCCCCCACTGTGTGAACTGTGTTTTACTTGCTGGAAGCTGTATCCAGCCCAAAACGGACTGCATCCGAATTTGTCTCCATGCGGTCTGGGCCTTGCCAGACTGGCCCAGCCAGACTACCCACTGCACAGAGAAGCCACCGACGAGAGACCTGCCTGGGGATAAGCCCCCTGCTCCACGCCTGAACAGGAATGACGCCTCTGCGACTCATGTGGGCCCTGCTTCTCCTGGCATTCCAGATCAACCACCTGCAGTCTCGATTTTCATGCAGCCTGTGTCCAGTCTTGGGTATCGTGCGTAAATACCACAGTAGCTCCCTGCAACAACAGCTTAATCTGAGTGTATCATCTGATTGTCTTGTTGTTTCATTTCCCTTTACAAACTGAGCCCTCTGGCTCCAGATTACAAATATTGTGTACTGTGCATGTTGTGTTTTCCATCACAGGGCCCCAACCAGCTGCAACCCCGGGCATTGGTCCTGGCTAGCCCATCTCTTCTCTACCTGGGTACACAGAGGTGGACTGTGTGGGGGGACTCAAAGCGCATGCATAACTGCTTGACTGATATAATCTTCAAGCTAATTAACCTGATTTTGCCCCTCCCTTGTGCAAGTCGCCCGAATAAATCAGATCTAACTTTTTCTGCATGTAATCTGACTGTGGTTCCAGTTTGTGCTCAAAGCACTGTACTGTTGCTATTTGCCGTGCATAACCTTGTTTTACAGGGGGTCCCCAGGGTCGAGCCAGAGGAACCAGCCCTGATGGTAAATGCAAACAGTGTGGGTACTTGTGTGGTATACCAGGGGTATTGTGAAAGTGAGTACTGTACAGTGTTCAGGCCATTAGAGGGGAAAGAGGGGGGGTTACAGTGTCCCGAAGGGCTGTGCCCAGGTTAGCTTGACCACTACCAACCCTGATCTCCAGGTGGAGGCACCCGTTTCAGAACTCAGGCCCCTTAACCTGCTACTAGCCAAGCAGGCAGAGGTAGTAGCCCTTGGGATAGCGCCACCTAGGGGTTACATGAGATAGAAAAAATGGCTTTCCCTACTCCAGACTGGTTGCCTCCCCTTAGAGATTTTTCTACCTACACTGCCCAGATCTTAAGAATATGGAATAGATTTAAAAACAAGAAACCTTTTAAACAAATCATCTTCTTCTTTACACTTGTATCAGGAGATCAAAATTTCTATCCAGCCCACTTAGACACTACCTTCAGAACCTGGCGAAAGCTAGACCTTAGTTATCATTATCAACCAGTGAATGATTCAGGTATCCTATCCTTTACAGATCTCCAACATAATTATTCTATTCCTGACCGCGTTAGATATCGCTATACCCAGGTGAGAAACTATGTCTTAAGACAAAGGGACTTCCCTTCTTGTACCCCATCACCTCTACCTCACTTATGGACCCTTCTTAGAGATACTTTGGTAGGCAACACTTGGGGGAAATTTATAGGTCATCTCTGTAGAATAATACGGGACAATCTGGGAGACTCATCCAACTCAATTTTGGAAGCCTGGAACAAAGGCCTAGAAACAGAAATCTCACCCACATAGTGGGACCAGGCAACTTTGAAAGCAATCAAAATTACTTCTTCAAATATTTGGCGAGGATTCGCATGAAAGTCCCGTTCCAAATATTTCTGCTCCCCTGCAGTGCTAGCAAAGTACATGCCAGTCTCTTATGGATACTGCTGCAACTGCAATCTGGCTGATCTGGGTCACATATTTTGGCACTTACTTTGCAGATGGAATTGGGGAGATGCATAAATGAAACCATAGAGTTAACGGCCGAGATGGTGCTATTGTCCATCTTCCCCCTCATAGTCCAAGATGGAGGAGTACATGGCTCCCTCTTTTTTTACTAGCAGCCAAGAAAGCAATCACACGCAGATGGATGTCAAAAGAGTCCCCAACAGTTTCAGACTGGCATAAAATAGTCCTTGAAATTTACAGACTTGAATCACTGACAGCCAAGCTCTGTAATAAACACGAGTTTTTTCTGAAGAGATGGCAGCAGTGGATACTTTATTTTTCCAAAATAGATTTGGAATTTGCACCTGTAGTTTTTTTTTTTTTTTTTGGGGGTCCTTGTTGGATGTCTCACACTAAATCTGCCCCTACTCAATAAGCTGTTTTGGGGTTGGGGGTGGGGTTATGGGTGGACTTTCCCTGGTCCCTCGGACCTCCTGTGGGAGCAGGGCCAGTCAGCCTGCTCGATAATGTAGAGGGCTGCATACGTTTGAGTCAGTAAATAAGAAATGTAATGACCTTTTCTTCAAGTTTTCTACCTTTTCTACATTTCTACCTCTCCCTAAAGGAGGTGATCCCTCCTCCCCTAGCAACTACTGCCCTATCTCTCTCCTTCCTACACTGGCTAAGCTCCAGGAACACACAGTACTTGAACAACTCTCCTCCTCTCTTACTGACTCCACCTTTCTCACTCCATTCCAATCTGGCTTTAGAAAGCACCACTCCACCCGCCACATCATTGCTACAGCTGACTATCTCTATGGGCATGGACAATGGCCTCATAACCTCTGCTATTTTTATTGACCTAGCCAAGGCCTTTGATACGGTCTCTCACCCTATACTCCTGTCCTGTCTCAGGTCTGCTGGTCTTTCCCCTAATGCCACTGATTGGTTTAAGTCTTATCTGTCAGGCAGATCCCAATATGTCGGTATGGCCAATGCCATCTCCCCACCACTCCCCATTACCACAGGAGTTCCTCAGGGATCTGTACTTGAGCCTCTCCTTTTTTCAATCTTCCTTACCAATCTCCCTCTGACTTGCACATCGACGAACATACACATGTATGCTGATGACACGGTACTGTACACAACAGGCAAATCAGTCCCAGATGTCACCTCCAGGCTCCAAATGGATTTCAACAATGTACAATGCTGGCTTAGAGAGCACCACCTCTTCCTAAATTCAAAGAAAACAGTCTCTATGACTTTCGGTACTAGGCAGAGGATAGGAAGGCTCTCCTCCTTACCCACTTTCCACACCATCGATGGGACTGTATTAGAAGACGTCTCCTCCTTCCGATACCTTGGAGTTTGGCTGGACAGGAACCTAAATTTCTCTGGTCACATCGATGCCATTCTGAAGAAACTCCAGCCTAAGCTCGGGGCCCTATACCACAACAGTAGATGTATCCCTCTTCCGGCAAGGCACGAATTGGTACATAAAATGATTATGCCAATATTCGACTACTGTGACATAGTATACAGAGCTGCCCCCCAATCCTCCTTATCTAGGTTGGATCCTCTCTTTAACTCCTTCTGCCAGTTTGCCTTAGATGCCCCTGCCCTGACCCACCACTGCACACTCTACGCTCTCTAACTCTTCTCACCCTTGTCAGCGGAGAACCATGCATGCTGGCTAAATTCACCTCAAAATTCTGGTTGGGTACTCTGCCTGCCTACCTCTTCAACTACTTATCTGCCCTCTCATCTCCAAATACTCCCTCAGATCTGACGACTCACATTCTCTGAATATACCTTACAGAAGCACAACGTCTGGCCAAATGGCTTTCTCCCATCTTGTACCTAAACTTTGGAATCAACTACCGACCCAAATCCGACACTCCTCCTCAGTCAATTCTCTCTCCACATCCATAAGAAACTACCTAGTGACAAACTGCAACTGCACCTGCACCTAGCCCCTCTGGGCTCATCTCTGCTGATGGTCTATATCTCCTCCTTCCTCCAGTAGGGCCAATTAATGTCTCCCACATCCTAAACCCTCCTGCATCCTAGCTCTTGTACCTCTACTGTACCACCCCCTTCCTTAGTCTCCAATCCCCCTTCCTGCTACACTTCTGGTTGGGTACTCTGCCTGCCTACCTCTTCACCTACTTATCTCGCCTCTCATCTCCAAATACTCCTCAGATCTGACGACTCACGTTCTCTGTACTGCTTCTAGGGAGGCAGTATAGCGCAGTGGTTTAAGGCTCTGAGCTACAAATCTGGTGACATCCAGCAGACCAGACCTGGGTTTGAACCCCACAGCTTCCACCTATATACTGTGTGACCCTGAGCAAGTGACTTAACTTCCTGTGCTCCCAGGTGCACCTGTAAAAAGCTTTCAGCTTAGTGTGCTACTCCTGGTTAAACAACTAAAAAAAAAAAAAAACTTCCTTTACATATCCCAGGCTGACTGTGTTAATACTCATGATGCTTGTTATCTCGTTTAGTTTGGCTATGTACAGTTTAGCTATTTACCTGATTTATGTATACTGTTGTATTAAGTATTGCTCCCTCTCCCCTTCCCCCAGGACATACTGTGAGACAAGCATTTTGTTGCTCAGTGTAATTTTCCTGGTGAAACTTTTCAATAAATAAATAAATAAAAAATGTTTTATCTTCAAGACACAGAGTATGTAACTAATATAACTTTAACTATATTAAGTCATGAATGCCATGAAGGGTTACACCATATGATGTTTAAATGATGTCTCCAATAATAAAAAACAAAATAAAAAAACAAAAAAACAATGATATAAACCTAGAGTTCACGTATCATGTAAATAAAGAAAAAATGTAATTTTTAGATCTGTCTTTACAAGTACTGGAAGGGGGAAAGATTGAAACAACATGTTTTAGAAAAGAGACAGCTGGTAATGCTGTACTCCATGCTGACAGCGCACATCCACCAAAACTGATTTCTTCTATTCCATATGATCAGTTCCTCCGGTTAAGGAGGAACTGCTCATCAGAAGAAACCTTTGAAAGTGAGTCAGAGGAAATGCTAAACAGGTTTAGAGAAAGGGGATATAAGATCTCTGAACTAAATGAGGCAAAAGAGAGAGAGAGAGAGCGATGTCACAAACTAGACAAACATTGCTAACTCCAAAAAATAAACAAGGTGAGGATTCAAACAAGATGACTTTTGTGTTGGAATACAATGGCATTGCATCCAGGGTTAAAAATGTATTACTGAATAACTGGAAGTTGTTAGAACATTGTAACATTCTGGATTTATTTTCAGATACTCCCAGATTATAAAATGGGCAAAAGGATTTCAAGCAATCTGACTGGTTGTTAGCCGTGCATTAGATGTGTCTAATGCACAGCTAAAACTAGAACCCTCATTTAGAATACACGGGCCCATTTTATAAGCGCAATAAGCCACTCCGGGGATGTGCATTAGACAGTTCTAATGCACGGCTAGGGGACTGGATGCACTCGGCCTGTGGCCTCGTGCCTCAACACCTTTCAGCTGCAAGGCATTAGAACTGTCTAATGCACAATTCCCCATCGTCTTATTGCTTACGTAACATATAGCAGAGTCAAAAATATTGGGGATTCAGTCTCCTCAAGCCACTATGTGCCCAATAGGAATAGTCCATTAACTTGGTTCTCTGAAAGACCAATAGGATGTTTCCAATGTGGACATTCTCTGGCTTGCAGACATGTAACACAGGAGAAAGTTTTTTTTTATCAGCCAACGAAGGAGATTAAAGTAGACATCCCAGAGTTTGTAAACTGTTCCACTGAATACATAGTGCATGTGGCACAGTGTCCGTGCCCCAAGCTTTTTGTGGGCAGGACAGTGACACAGGCAAAAGAGAAAATGTTAGAGCACATTAGGGACATCAACAATGACAACTTTGAGTCCACCGTGGCATCACATTTTTTTTGACTTCCACAATAGATACCCTTTACTTCTGAAATTTATGATCATTGACCATGTGAAGCCACCTTTGTGTAAAGGTGATAGAAAACAGTTATTATTACAAAAAGAATCCAAGTGGATCTTCACTTTGGGTTCCCTACACCCTGGCGGCTTAAATAAGGACTTAGACCCAACAGCATATTTATGAGGAATGCTGTAATGATGTGCTTTGTTTGCTCTGGCTCCCTCTTTCTCAGTGCATATCCTGCACTTTTTATACTGTCCCATTTGCTATACTGTCCCACTTTGTGTAAATATATACTGCCTCTTCGTGTACTGTTTTCCTTTTTGTCACATTCATTAGGTACACACTGTTTTGGCACTTTAATATAGCTATTTCATTGATTAGACTGTGACACTATGTAATATGAACCATAGGGTGAAGTGTCGCTTTAATTAAACGGACCCCACCCCCTTTACTATTTGCCACCCTTTTCCCTTTGTAAAAAAAATCTGCAACTATTGAAGGTAAATTACATAGAAAAAAAGAAATCGAACGCAGCATAAATGCCAAATAGGTTCCTTTTGCATGATTGCCACACTCAACAAAGTGCATAAGTTATTTATAATCACATTGAAGCTATGCTTTAGGCTCTTTTTGATTATTTAATATTACTGATTGTATAAAATTATGAACTGTTGTCTTTTTAAATCTTTGAATTCCTATGCACACTATTATGCATTTGATTAACTGTTTTATACTTAACACTTTTTCCGTTAGTATACATGACATGCAAAATGGTGCTTTTATATAGTTGGATCTTAAAGTCACATGCTTCTACATGGTGGGTATTTAAATTGTGATGTATGTTGTGGACTCCACCCCTCCCGATGAAGACAGTTGTTTCCTTGAAGCGCGGTGTACTGTCCGTTTGTTCATGTTTAAAATTTAACAATTTTATAGCCACAGTCTGTGTGTCTCACTGTTTTCTGTGTTTCAGTCACGCTGCCAAAGCTCCAGGGCTGGTCCCAAAATGGCCTCAGTCACGAGAAAAGCAACACCCAGGGATTTGTCCCAGTCTAAAATATCACTAAAGGGATACTTAGCCCTCTTCTGCACTGGTTCCAACTAGACTGACACAGATTCTGATATACACTGGAGATGTGTCCCGAAAGATATTGGGCCATGCTTGGTGGAGAACTCCTTGACTAATCCCCGGTTCAGGAGGAGAGTCCCAGATGAGGTCATAGATTCGTGGTATAAGTTATCTGAGGGCTCCTTAAAAATGGCCATCGACCGTTTCTTGCCAAGGACCACCAGAGTATCATCTTCTGGGGTGATTTGCATCGACAACCAGTCTAGTAATCCAGTGGCAGAACAGACCTCCTTGGTCAGAGCCCCCCACCTTCAGCTGCGGTGGTCGTGGCTCCACCCAAAGGGGTGGAGAAGCCTATGTGGTAAGCACCTGTGTAGTGTGGAATGTCGTGGGCACCACTGGTGACTGCCAGGTGACTGAAGGTCCAGGGGGTAGAGGCCTACACTGCCCCATAATGGTCGACTGCTGCCAGAGGAGCTCCTTATAGCACCTGCACAACTTGCAACCATGACTCTCCTTGCTGGAAGATGAGGAGGTCAAGAAGCGTCAACAGTGCTGCCTCCAGTCAAGCATGATTGAGAGTGTAAGCCTTCCAGCTGGTTGTGGTACAGCACATGCCTGCCCACATTTACAAGGACAGGCGTCGAAGGCTCAACCACCAGTGGAGGCTGCTCCCACTATGGACTGGACGGGGATACCGACCGGTCCACATCCTCATGGGTGAGGACCAGGAGCACCGGGGTCTGTGAGATCGATTTCTTGACCTTGTCTGACAGTCGAACAACAAGATCATTGAAAATCTCCTTGGCATGCTCAACTGGAGTCAAAGTTGATAGGCTCGATGGGGGTGCCAAGCAGCCCTCAACATTCCTGACCTGCCCGTCAGCTGATGGGCGCTCAACCACTGTCAAGCAGTCGGGGGAGTTAAGGAATCAGGAGGACCTCAATCTCTCTCTCCTGGTCCCACAACCAGTGCTGCTTGTATTTAGAACCACGGTGGGCAGGGCTCTCCCGCAGGCTCTGGAGAGCCAAATACATGCCCCAGAAGCCTCCAGCAAATGATCCTTTGACACTGGCCCCAGCCAGAAACAGTGCCAAGACTGAATAGTTGCCTGCCGTGGCAGCCACTGCTTTTGCCTCGAGGGCCACAAACTGCTGAGCAGACATGGCCACAGCTGAGGCCTGCTTGTGGCTCTAAGGGTAGTCCTTTAGGTTCTGTTCTGAAGGCTGGCCCATTGATAGCCGGAGCTTCCTGTCCTTGAGGGACTCAGGAAGCATGGATAGACAGAGCCTGCACCTGGCCATGTCATGCTGCTTGCCAGGGCAGTACACACATGTATTGTTTGGGTCAGTGACTGACATCTTCTATTGGCACCGAATGCAAAACATGAACTCTGGCTTCTGCTGCTCCATCAATGATCTGCAAGGAAAGTCAAAGGAACCAAGGAAATAAGAGAATAGAACTTGAAATGCTTCTAAAGTAAAGTTTGCCTATGCTTCACAAAATCCTAAGTGAAAGCAGCGAAGGAGGTGACCTATTCTTCCAGTGGAAAGAAAGATCTGACGTCACGGGGCAGAGTCGGGGGGATTACTGCCCCAGAGGTGAGACGAGCTTAGCTTAAAGACATCTGGCAAATCAGCTATTTCAGTGGAACTGCTGGAGTGTGAATACTGAACCATGTTGAAGCCCCAATAACATATAAATTACATCCTTTAACTAGGAGGATTTGAGACCTGAAATTTGCAGGTTTGATAGAGTTTGTATACAACAGGAGCCACACACTCAGTACACCCAGGTAAACGCCATCCACAAAGATGATGATGTGTAAACATATTTTACCTTACTTACATCAAGAGTGCAATAACAGCAGCTGCCCAGTGGCGCTAAGGGCTGAGGTGCTGGACGTCACACTTCGTGCTATGCTGGCAACCTGGGTCCGGGAATGAGCCCGGGCCCGTCAGGGGTTGGCCGGGGAGGGAGTGGATTGAATGTCTGCAGACTGCTCTCCTCTCCCTGTGGAGGGTTCAGGGTTCGCACCGCACTGCAGTGGCCCCCGACAGAAATGGGGGTTCCACAGTCACAGTGCATCTAGAGGGAGGAGTACAGCGGACGTTGGCATGCAGTGCACGGACATCATTGCACTCCGTACTCCTAGGGAGATGAAAAAACACAGCAGAAAATGGCTGTCAGGTCATGGCGGTTTGATGGCCATGCCTCTGCACACCCTCGGATCCGTATGGAATAGCACCTTGGTATTAGATCTGGGCCAGGTGGCCAGGATTTGGGGAACCCCGCTGTGGGCGCTGTGCATGCTAGCTCTAGTGAGTGAGCCATCGGGGTCGATGAGGCAGGGATCGCCGCTTGATGAAATGTAGGACCGAGCTGCAGGGAGCAGAAATAATGCTGTGATAAAAAAAAAAAAAGAGAGTGCAATAACAGCTAGGAATGCAACTGCACACAGCTCCCACAGGGTAAGCAAGCAATTGTGGTCACTTCTGTAATTACTATTCTCACCCCCCTTTCCCAACGTTCCATCACCCCTGTAGGTCCACAGCTCCAGAAATCTGTTCACAGCATTTGTATCTTTGTAAATTTCAGATGGAATTAAAGTACAGAAATGTCCAGAGCACTGTATAGGTCATGAATGATCACCTGGTAAAAACAGACAGATGTCACTGCTAGTATTATTAAATACCTGTATGTTGGCACCATTTGGCATGTTAGAGCATATGGTTCCGACTGAATGACTGTGTCTGCTTGGGGAGTCGGGGTATGACTTGAACTGTCATGAATGGTTTAGGCCATCACTCCAAGACCGGTTACAGGCTGTCATGATGGGAATTTCACATCATCCATGGTCGTAGTCAATTATGTTTCACAGGGCTCTATCCTTCATCCATTGTTGTTCAGTGAGTATATGCGGACAATTGGGCAGCTCCACAAGGGGTGCATTTCAGATAATGCCCAGATTACCTTTTTTTTTTTTTCAATCTTACAAGGTGTTGGCGGTTTCCTGCTTTATTTCATATCTAGACTAGAATAAGACTTGGATGATATGCAGTTGGCAAAAAATCTACAACAGACAATAGGGTATTCTAGTGGGTGAGGGACAGAGGGTCCAGGAAGACCTAATGTACTTCTGTTTCCCATCATTGTGGGTGTTGCTTTAAGAAGGGTTGATGTGAAACACAGCATGGAATAGAGGGCTCAGAGTCATTTAGGTAAGGAACTTCCAGTTGTTCACTACAGACCCGTTTACTGTAATTGTTCAAGGCACGCTGTAGCTTAAGGCTACATTAATAAAATGTTTGTAAGGATTTAGAGGGGACTCAAATAAAACGAGCTAAATAGGGCTCACAAATGAGGAGACCTAGGCCTGCAAAAGTTAGCTGAAGGATTTGCATCATCTAGCTAACAAATGGCAGTTTCATCCTGTTCACAGCCTTGGAGACCTCCTACGTCGCCCCCTCCCACCTCTCCTCCACCACCATCCAAGAACTCAAAGATTTCTCTTGGAAAAATCTTCTTCCTCAGACTGGAACCCCTGTCTGGCCTGTACCTGTTTAAGGAAGGCCTGAAAAGAGACATCATCAGGGGGAGGATCTGGGTGCATTCACCGAACTCCTTCAGAGGAGGAGGATAGAGTGGAGCTTGATCCAACCACATCTGTAATCTCTTTCTTCTTCCAAAGCTTCCTCCTTTTCATCCATACATTCTGGACTATTTCCCAGCTTGTCATCAACATCCACATTTATCGGCATAGGGTCAACAGTATGAGGAGGAACTGAAGATGAGCATCCCATAAACTACAGCCCTACTGAAACTAGTATTAAAACAGGCGAAGAACATGGAAACGTCACAGGGAAAACCGTAGGTGGACCAGCTGGGGGTGCCGACAATGCAGGCATTGACTGTGGTATCACTATACACTGAAACAGCTCCAACATTGTTTGATGCAATGCTTTTGTATTGATGGAGCCGAAAGAGGTTGTCGATGGCTGAGAAGTTGATAAGACAGTGCCCAACGATGGATTAGGCTGTGAGTTCCCATTTGGGGAGGACAAGCCGATGCCGACCCCTGACCTTGGTGTCTGTAAAACAATTTGGGGGGCAGGACCCATGGCCATAGCCTCATTTTTTTTTCAAATGACTTGCACATCTAAGTGAATGGGAAGGGTTAGGAGAGGCTTCTTTTTCCTTTCCGTGTTTCTCTTTGTTGGTGTGGTGGTGTTTGCCCACCAACTTCGACGATCTGTCTTTTCTTCCATGAAACAGTACCAGCCGATACGGGAATGGAAGCAGGTGACAATGGAGAAGCCACCTTCGCTGCAACCTGTTTTTTTCTTTCTTGGATTAGAAATCAATTTTCTAAAGCTTTCCTATGACATTTCCTGGTTGCCTGCTTAAAGCTTAGGCAGCTTTTACATACTTTACCATTGTGGTTTTTATCAGGGCAAAAGATACAAATGGCATAGTCGTCTTTATAAATTTTAATGTCACCACAAAGTCAACAGCGGAATAGCATTTATTTGTCGATCTGTGGCATAAAATATATTTTAAATGACAAACAGAAGTATACAGTGACAATGAAATACTTGCAAAAATTCAATGGCATTCTTCAGCAGCAGTGGACCAACGAGCGGCTGACAGCGGAAGAAAGAACTAAGGCCACCAACATTATATAGGCACCAATGAGATGTGTAGACATTTTTTATTTAGTTATTGAAATGTTTCACCAGGAGGGCACACTGAACAACAACTTGCTCATCTCACGGTGTGACCTGGGGGGCAGGATTACATAGGGTTGTGAAGGATGATCAGTTACAATAGTATGTGGGTAGTGCAAACAATACAACATTGTAAGATTATGCAATAGTTGGAACATAAGGTATCATACAATGAACAGTAGTGGAACACTGGAAAAATTACAATACATGTCCAAAATCATACAAAAGAACATATAAACGTATGAAACAGTAATAATGCAATAGAATCCTTATGGTGCATGAGAGTACCAGGAGCAGGCTCGAGGTAGTACGCAAGTGCTGTTGGAGTAAAAAGGATAGGGTAGGTTGTGCACACGGGTGATCCAGAATGGTAGGTGGAGAAGAGAGGGGGAGAGGAGATGGGGTGGCCATTTCCTGGGTCCCTCTTCAGGATGTTGAGAACCCTGTCGGGGGGTGGGGTCAGGGCAGGAAGGCAGAAACTGGGGATAGGTATTAAGGAGGGTTAAAGCAGAAACAACTGAGGGAGAGGTAATTGTGTAGGGCAGACATAACGGAGAAGTTGGAGAAGGAGAGTTGTATTTCAGGGGGGAGGGAATTCCAGACTTTAGGGAAGGAATGGGCGAAACCAGTCTGACCGATGAGGGTGGAGCGTCAAGGGACCGTCAAGGTGAGGGCGTCATTAGATCCGAGAGAGTGGGTGGGGGTAGGTGGAGTGGAGAGAGAGAGGATAAGAGACAGGAGGGGAGCACTTCGAACCAGAATTTGGAGGTGGTCCCAGCCTGCAAAATGTTTCTGGGTGGTCCTGATGCTGTCAGCTTACAGTTCCATGATGTGTTTCAAGGAAGGGAGATATCCTTGAAGAAAATCTGCAATACCTGAATAAAATATAAGAGTTCACTGTCTTATAATTAATCAGTGCTCATGTCAGCATGGAACAATTATAAAATGTGGCGTAAACACTGAACATTTGAAAGTCTGTAATCGTTCAGTGTTTACTTCATTTCCAGATTAGAACAATACATGATAAAAAATAAAATACCTCAAAACTCTACCCAGATAAGGATGTAATGCTATTTTGGAGTTCTGCAGACCAATATAAACTGACATACTCTATGGTTAGCATGTTTCTGCAAGTTTCAAAAAGTTGTTCTTTTTTTTCTTCTGTAGTGGCCCCGTGCAGGCATGGCTGCGGTCCTCTCTCAGAGGATCTTGAGCCACCCTATTAGCTTCAGGGCTTCATCTAGCCTGCCTCAATGCCCCATTTTTTATTTAACATTGAAACACAGAATTTGACGGCAGATAAGGACCGCTTGGCCCATCTAGTCTGCCCATTTCCCTACCTAACAGATAAGTTGCAGATCCTAGTTAACCAATAGCCTACTTCCTCCTACCCCCCCACTAGAATTCCCTTATGTCTGTCCCATGCATTCTTTAATTCCCCCACTGTTTTTGACTCTATGACCTCCTCAGGAAGGCTGTTCCATGTATCCACAACCCTCTCTGTGAAGAAATACTTCCTCACATTACCTCTGAGCCGTCCCCCTCTATCTTCAAATTGTGCCCCCTTGTTCTTGCACATCTCTTTTTCTGAAAGATGCTACCCTCTTGGACTTTGTTGATTCCCTTGAGGTATTTGAAAGTTTCTATCATGTCCCCCCTCTTCCTCCTTTCCTCGAGGCTATACATCTTTAGTTCCTTTAGTCTTTCTTCATATGTCTTCTGATGCAGACCCTGCATCATTTTGGTTGCACTCCTCTGGACAGCCCCCACCCTGTCTATGTCTTTGTGGAGATGGGGTCTCCAGAACTGTATGCATCCCAGTATCCCCCAGCCCTCCTTACTGCCTTCTCACATTGCTGGCCCACCTTTAGGTTGTCTGATACGACTACCCCCAGGTCCCTTTCCATTTTTGTTACTGTCAGTATCTCACCCCCCATTGTGTACTCTTCCCCTGGGTTTTTGTATCCTAGGTACATTACTTTGCACTTCTTTGCATTGAATCTAAGCTGACATACATTTGATCATTCCTCCAACCTTGCCAAGTCCATTTTCATCCTTTCCACCCCACCTTGTGCATCAACTCTGTTGCAGATCTTTGTGTTATCTCTAAAGAGACATACTTTCCCTTCCAGTCCCTCTGCAATGTCACTTATAAAGACACTAAAAAGGACTGGCCCTAGTACTGAACCCTGCGGTACCCCACTAGTAACCCTCCTTTCTTCACTGTGGACTCCATTTACTATTACCCACTGTGTCCTGTTGTCCAACCAGTGTTTTACTCAGGCTACCACCCTAGGACCCACTCCCAGGCTGGCTAATTTGTTTATTAATCTTTTGTGCGGGACTGTGTCAAATGCCTTGCTAAAGTCTAGGTAGGCCATGTCCACAGACCCTCCTGGTCTACTGCTTTGGTCACCCAGTCAAAGAAATCAATTAGATTTGTCTGACATGACCTTCCTGTGAATCCATGCTGCCTTGGGTCCTGTGCCCCACTGGCCTCTAGGTACTCAACAATTCTTTCCTTCAGAAGTGATTCCATCATTTTCCCTACCACTGAGGTCAAACTGACAGGTCTGTAGTTTCCTGCCTCTGTCTTACTCCCACTTTTGTGAAGGGGAATCACATCCGCCCTCCTCCAGTTCTCAGATACCACCCCATCCTCCCATGATTTATTAAAAAGGGTAGTCAGTGGTGTTACTAGTTCTTCCTTAGTTCTTTTAAAATTCTGGGGTGAATCCCATCAGGCCCCATTGCTTTATCCACCTTCAGTTTTAAGAGTTCTTTCAGAACCCTTTCTTCTGTGAAAGGACTAATATCAACCCCCATCCAGAGTGCTTCTATTGACCGGATTAGGTATTTCCTGCTTTTCCATTGTGAATACTGAACAGAAGTATCTGCTCAGTATCCTGCTTTTATCACTGTCGCCTCTCTGCCCAACCACCTTCCTCTTTGTTCAGCCTCAGTATCCCTGCCTTAGTCTTTCTTTGCTCCCTAATGTACCTATAAAGGTTTTATCCCCTTCTTAACCAGAGTTGGCTATCTTTTCCTCAGTTTGGGCCTTTGCTATTCTGACTGCCTTACCCGCTTCCTTCTGCTTTAACTGGTACAGTTCTCTGTCCTGCTCCTTCTGTGTTTCCTTATACCTCCTGAATGCTATCTTTTTTCCCTTACCTTCCCCGCCACTTCTTTTTGGTTTTTTTATACTTAGTTTATTGTCTTTCATTTGCCAGCATTTGTTACATCATTCACATGTTGTTCTTTGGGGTAAAGGCCCCTAGCACTGACAACGTCACAGAAATATTGCAGTACTTTTATATCGCAGTAGTCAACTTTACTACAGTCTAGCTATAACAGTAACAGTAGGTGCAACTGTCTGGGATGTGTTCCGTCATTTCACTATCTATAACTAGTTATCTCATATCCAGAAAATACCTATAACAGGAGTTAATCAGGGGACATTCTCTAACTCCGGTGGGAGAGGTAAATAGCCCTTTTAGTACAGTTCAGGCATCTCTCTCTTAACCACTATCATGGAGTAACCATCTGGTCCATTTCTGTTGATATATCTGTGGCTTTTGCTTAAGATTGATCATTAACCTTTCCATCAAATGTATGGATTCAACCATATCCTTCCATTCCCCTACCCCTGGGGTTCTCGGCTGCAACCAATTCTTTGTGATACTTTTTAAAGCTGCCGCAACCAGGATCTTCCATAGGTATCTGGCATCCTCATCTCTAACCTCCCCTGGGATTAATCCTAAAACCAAGTGTTCAGGTCCTAACTGCGTCTGAATTGAGAATATCTGTTCTAGATGTTTCCTAACCTCCCTCCAATATACGGTGATACCTGGACATGACCAAAAGACATGTGCCTGTGAGGCATGTTGTTCTCCACAAGCCCTCCAGCACCCAGCCGTGGTCCCTCCCTTCAAATGCACCATCTGTGTTGGTACTAAAAAATATCTGGTTCTCAACTTCCAAAAGAAGTCCCTCCACACTAAAGAGCTAGAAGTTGACCACCTACTTCTCCACATCAGACACCAATGTTTACCTGTTGTAAGAATTATGAAGTCCTGTTCCGATTTTTTCTTTGTGTGCTGGGACGTGTTGGCCATATCTGCCACATAGTTATTATACAGCAACGAGATGGCATGGTCTGCCCCCCCTTGCACCCCACACTCTTTGAAATAGCCCTCTCTCTTCCAACACCAGCTCCTCCAGCATTAGTTTGTTAATTTGTATATTCAAGTAGTCTCTCAATTGGTAATACCTGATTTTATCAGTCTGCTTCAAGCCATATTTTTCCTGAATTGCTTCAAAGGAGAGCAGAATATTCCCCGTCATTATTTGATAAGGCACGGACAGACCCCTTCTAGCTTGTTTCTGGTACCATTTATCAAGCATAGCTGGTATAAACTGATGATCATATGCTCACCATCTATACCTCCAAAGACTCCCAAGTGTGGCCCCCTTACTTATTCCCCTCCTCCATCCTTCCAACACTGCCATTGTGCCTGAGAAACCATACATTTCCTGTGTGTCCAGAGACCCAAACATCACCGCCCGCAATGGGGGGTCCCTTTGTTTCCAGAGATCTATTCGCTTCCAAGGGCTGTTGTATCCCGGGTTGCCCCATAGTAATGCAACCCTCATCTGGGTTGCCACTCAGTAGCCCTGCAGGCATGGGAACACAAGGCCCCCCTCTTCCTTAGGAAGATAAAGAAAAGATCTTCTTAGACTGTGTTTTTTACCCTTCCATAAATAGGAAAAACACATACTCTGCCAAGTCTCCAGGTCCGCCGGAGTTAACAGACATGGGACACACTGGAATAAGTAGAGAAGGCGTGGTAATGCATTCATCTTGAGGGCTTGAGCCCTAGCACTAAGTGAGATGGGTAGAAGGGACCATCTTTGAAAGTCACTTTTAAGCTGCGCTATTATAGGAGGATAGTTCAGCTCTTTCAATTGTGCATTGTTCCTACCAACTTTACTAAGTATTTTATCTCTGTCTGATCCCATAACATGGGGTACTTACTTTTAAGCTCCTCAGTTGGGGTAAAATTAAAACAGAGAATTTCCGTTTTATTATTATTCAATTTATAGCCGGATAACCCGGAAAACTTATCCAGCCGTCAGAATACTGCTGACAAAGACACCGCGGGGTCCGCCACGTATAAAAGAACATTGTCAGCATACAAAGCCAGTTTGTGGGTTTGTCCCCCCCCCCCATATTAATCCCTTTTATCTCTGGGCACTGACGAATGCTCTGAGCAAGGGGCTCGATGAACAGGGCAAACAATAATGGGGAGAGAGGACACCCTTGTCGTTTTCCCCTTTCCAAATTAAAAGTCTCAGAGATATGTCCATTCACTCTAACCTGTGCTCTCGGAGACTGGTATAACTTGAATATGGCCGTTATCAGCTGCCTCGGGAACCCAAACCGGGAAAGGACCTCCTTCAGAAACAACCAAGATGCTCTATCAAACGCTTTTTCAGCATCAAGACTTACTATCAGCGACGGTAATTTCTGCATGGAAATTTGATCAATTATATGTGTTGTTCTACGTAGATTATCCTGTGCTTGTCTGCCCAGTATGAAACCGGATTGGTCTATCTGTATTAAAGAGGGAAGTTACTCCTGAATACGTCTTGCCAGAAGAGATGTGATTATTTTATAATCAGTGTTCAATAGGGAAATCGGTCTACATGAAGGGCATTTTGTTGGGTCCTTTCCCGGCTTGGGTATCACCAAAATCACCGCCTGGGCCCAAGAAGAAGGGGTCGCAGCCTTATCCCTCACGACCTCTTCAAAAACCTTCCCCAGAAGTGTCTGTATCTGGTTCCCAAAGCATTTATAGAACTCCGCAGCCCCCCCGTCACTTCTTTTGATAACCACAGTGGTTTTTTCTTTTGTTTTGATTTGTTTATTTGCTTCACACAAAGACTTGTTGCCTCTGTGATGGCGGTTTTGATGTTTCCCCATTGTTGCTCCACCCCACCTTCTTGCCTGTTTGCTAGTGCTTTTCTGAGGCACTCTCCCATTTTGTCAAAATCAGCCCTCCTGAAGTCCAGTACCTTCACTTTTGTGTAGCTTGACTCTACAGCTAAGTTTATTGTGAACCCCACTTTTTGGAGGTCGCTTGTTCCCAGATGGCTACCCACTTCAAGATCAGAGATCCTCTCTCCATCCCCATTTGAGAGTGCCAGGTCTAAGATTGCTCTCTCCCGAGTGGGTTCCAAAACTAGCTGTCTGAGGCATGCCCCCTGTAGGGCATCAAGAATGGCCCTGCTCTTGGATGTGGCTGCAGCAAAGGTGCTCCAGTCAACATCTGGCATATTCAGGTCCCTTTCTCTGCCATCCCAAGGATGCCTTCTATCATTTCCTTGTCCATTTCCTCCCCCTGAGATGGGGGTCTGTATACAACTCCTATACGGATTATGGAGCCATTTCCAGTCTCAAGGGTGACCCACAGTGCCTCCTCTCCTCCCTGTTTACCCATTAGTTCTGTTGCTTTGATCCCTTCCCTTACATAGAGAGTTACTCCTCCTCCTCCTCTTCTTCCCTCCCTGTCCCTCCTGTAGATTGTGTATCCTGGTATGTTGACATCCCAGTCATGGTTCTCTGTGTACCATGTTTCTGTGACTGCCACAATATCCAGGCATCCCTCTTCCATCAAGGCCACCATTTCAGGGAGCTTTTTACCTAGACTACGGGCATTGGCACTCACTACCCTCCATTTTTTTATGGCTTTATTTCTTTTTGCCCCATCCCTGTCCCTACTGCCTTTGTCTTTTTCTCCATTTACCCCTGCCCTTCTCCTTATTGACTGCTCTACTTTGGTGTTTACCTCACTACTTACCCTGATTTTTTTTGGGGGGGGAAGGGCTAGGATTTCCCTTCTCTTCAGTGCCTCCCCCCTTGGCTAGTTTAAATGCTTGCCACTGAAGCATTTAAACCTATCACCGAGGATCCTGGTTCCCCTCCAGGATAGATGCAGACCACCCCCCCATTACTCCCAGGACTCCTGAACATGGTTGCGCATGTGCTCTGTGGCTCCAGTGATGGCCCCTTCCTCCCACCCAGCCTAATGCCTGGTCTCCCTTGTGGCTTGGTGCTGCCACCTAGCCTCCACCTGGTGGCAACCCATGTCCCTCCCCAGGAGAGGAGAGGAGAGCTGCCTTGCGGCAGCTCAAACCAGTTCTCGCTCCCAGTGCGGCCCTGATGTGGGCAGGAGGCAAGGCATCCAGTGCTTCAGCCCTCCACGCCACTGACTATGCTTAAAAGTTGTTCTTAATGTAGATCTGTTAAGAACAACTTTTTTAATGTGCAGATCCAGTCGAGCACAGCTGTAAGCGGCAGCCGCACACAGCACATCAGAGAGCATCATTTTCATTTTAAAAAATAACATTCACTTACTAAGTTGATTCAACTAAACTGAATTGGTGAGAGTCACTGGACTAGCTGTGAGGTGATGTGTGGAGTGGGGGGACTGACCCAAAGCAGTGCTGCTAAGGATAGAAGAGCAGCGGACTGAAACTACTGGCAGCTTTGCGGTCTGAAATAGCTACTAGTTAAGTTCAAAAAACATGCTACCCCAAATAATATATGTATTTATAAAATGGGCAAAACAAACCCAGCAATCCGATTGGCTAGTACATCTTCTGAGCCATGTCCTTATCAAAAGATATACTAGCTAACCGGCATGAACCTCCTGTGCCTGACCCCATAACACCAACATGTCACTGAACTGTGTCAACTGTAAACCAAAAGCATACAGTGGCACAGCTCACCTCGCATTAGTGGGAAATGGCACTTCCGTCACAGCAGCTGACTGGCATCAAGAAACACGTAATCTCTAAATACAACATTCCCCCATTTCTTCTGTAACATAAAAGTCTGAAGATCTGGTACCTTTTCATTGTTGTTCCACTGCCCGTCTGCCCTAACGATGAACAACTGAATGGGCATTCCGTGCGAAACTGCAACTCATGCAAGCCCACCCTAACAAGCGGTCACACCAGTCAAACCTGACCCAAAAAAAAGCTTTGATAGTGCAGTCATTTACTTTCTTTTTATGTTGTCAAAATTAACTAAAAGTTGAAGACATGCAAGTTTGGAAGACAAACTTAAAAATCAATACATCCCCCACTTCTGCCCCCCTCCCGTTAGCATTGTAGGGAACCACGACAGCTGCACCTGAAGAGCACCAAGAGAGAAAATAGCAAAAAGTAAAATACCACACACTGCATCCAAGTTCCCCCTTCCTGCTCAAGCTCTAAACTTGCGGTATTTTGTAAGTTAACTCTGACCTGTGTTCACTGGTTCAGCAGGACCATAATCAAATTAGCCCAAGCGTGTTCGCTGGCTTTCAAATGCTGTTATTGATCCACTCCTCAAGCTGTCGAGTAAAAACCTACACCAGATCTTTTATCTGTAGTTTTTTAAATAAAATAAAAACACCGTTATTACTGACCGGCTGAAAGTTACATTAGAGAGCTCGTAAGCGCTACACGAAAAGCACTATGTACAGTGGCTGCACTGAAACACACGCGCTGTCAGTAAAAGTGGATGCTCAATGTCAGGCAAATGGCAGACTTCAGACCCACCACCAAAGAATTGTTAGGAAAGCACCAGTCATAGGCAGATAACCTCATAACCTGAGGAATACATAGGGAGCCCTATACTGCCCATAAACAGTTCTGAAAGTACTTTAATGGGGATGGGACTATTTTTGGTATTTGAGGTATTAGAGTATTGTTTGCGCTTTTTTTCTCTTTTTAAAAGAATTGAGAACCCATTAAATAATTTCTTGGAGGCTCATTTTATAAGCACAATAACACACTCGAGGTGTGGGTTATCGCCTAATAGGAGCATGCCCAGGTACATAAGGCACTCGGCACAAGCACCTCATGCCTTAGTTGTGTGTTATTGCTTGCATTAAAAAACAAAAACAAAAAACACCAAAGTGTAAAGAACTGGCTGATTCATTCACTTCATAGGTACTGTGATATCATTCGAACACTCGTGCTTCGCACTCTTGTTCTATGATGTCACAGTACCTACTCACTTGTTCTTCACACTTTGGTGTTCTTTGTTCTGTTTATATAGAGCCAATCCATAACATGACACAGAAAATAATACATGAGTTGGTGTGTGTAACCAGAATTTTACACACACCTGAGGTGTGTGATGTTACATAAACCCCAAGAGCAAAACTCGAGAGGTTTATAAAAGCTTTACCATGGGTGAGCATCAGTGGCGTCATGCCCATAGGGCCTGAGGGGGTATGTGCCCCCCCAAATATTGTTGCATGAAGGCTATTAAAAAAATTTATTTTGTATTTTATTTTTTTATTGTCCCATGGGCCGAATAAAATGGTGCTTTTTCAATTACTTTTTGGTGGGGGCCGGGGGGTGGGGGTTCTGATCTGAATCGACTGGTGTGTGTGTGTGGATTGAAGACCAACTGAGAGCCGCTGGCGGTTTTAAAAAAAATGACTTGCTCCTACTGCACTGACAACTGGCTTCGGGGCTGAGCTGAGCCCCTGTATAAACAAAGAGAGAGAGAGAGAGAGAGAGACCGTCTCAACAGACAGTTGACTGGCTGCTGGCTGCTGTCATCTACCACCAATCACAGCCAAGGCGTGAAGAAATTGCTATAGAGGTACTGCACAGAGAAGGTAAACAACGTTAAAGCTGCTGTGATGGATAGCGTCATTAGGCACATAAAGTAGCCTGAGAATAACCGACGCTCAGAGCTAGTAATCATGTATCCTGACTGACTGCCAGCATTGGAAACTACCTTCCCTTTCTGTATGTTCTAGGCAGGGGATCAGCTTTTCTCTCTGGGTTCTGAGGAGTTAGTGCAGTGGAGCTGCTGTGAGGTAGGTTCCTGAAGGATCATTTTCGTTTGCAGTTCTGTGTTTGCAGGGCCAGTCTGAGATTTGACCGGGCCACGCTCAAGTTCAGTATGAAGGTATCATTGAGTAAGGAGTATGGAACCCAGAACTATTTGTTACATTGCATGCTGTAGCATCGGCGGATGGTGGTGGGGTAGCAGAACGTTGCAGACAATGTTTTTGGACGTTGTCTTCGGTGGGCCCTTAGTAGCACTCATCAAATGAAATTGGCTAGAGTGTCCTGCCAAATGTTCACAAGATTCCAGCAAACTGGAAAACTTACACATTTCTACAGTATGTATTGTGTCCTGTTATCTATAACAGTTGGTTGAGACTATCTTTAAAGCCATGCCAGAAAGTTGGCCTTTTTGCTGTGGGTTTTGATTGGGGCCATCAGATCCATTATTGGGATAAGACACATGTAGTTTATGAGCTTGTGGCCAAACCGACATCTACTTATTGGCCCAGGGGAGGATCCAGGAGTCCTATAGATGGGGGGGCTGAAGTCAGTTAAAAAAAAAAAAAAAATAGGCTGGGGGTCTGGTGGGCCGCTTGCTTTCCCCAGAAATTTTTACATTTTGGCATTCTGGTGCATTTTGGTGGGTATTTCTAATGCAGTTTCTACTCATTTCCTCCCTCCCCATGCTTTGTTAGGTGCACTCTAGCAGCATCCCCAGAGTCCCCACAGTCCACATGACAGTATGCTGCCCAAAATATACTCCCACCCCCAAAAAAACACAAAATACCAAAAGACTGCAGCAGGGCAGCAGCACATCTGAAACACATAAAAATGAGAAAAGTTGAAAGAGATTTGGTGATAAAGACAAATTGCAGACAAATTAATGACAATCCAAGTAAACAAGTTCACAAATGTCACTCACTCAAGCACATTATGACATTACCATAAAGCCAACCCATCCCAGTTTGTCCTGCAGTACAGATTAACATATCCCCAACTTTATCTCAGTGAAAAAAAATACAACAACTATAGAAATATGGGAACAAAGTCACTTTGCTATCTAGTTTCTGAAAATATAATTTCAAGTCTGCTTGCTATTTTTGCAAAACATATTTTATTCTATAGAAGAATTTATCCCAAAGAAAATACATTTTTAAATAAATAAAATATTTTTTATTGTTTTAAAATGTCCTTTACTGGGATAACCCCATGGTATGAGGCATCTCATTTTTATGATAGGCCAAAGTCGTCAGTAAGCAGACAGAAACAGTTTTTAAACAAATATAAAAACACATTTTTTTTTATTAGCAACAGCACTTGCTTGGGTACATGATAACTCCCCATTCAACACATAAAACTACATAAACTAAATATCTGATTCTATCACTTTTTTTTTCAGGTTTTGTAATTGCCTGTGTCAGTGAGCCAAACAAGGTCTTATGGCTTCAGTTGGCAATTTTATTTCACAATTCGGATTTACAGCCTTTGAGTCAAAGGCCCCCTTTACACACACGATGCTGTGCTGAAACAAGTGTTACCTGTGTAGCGCCAATACAGCGTGTTCCGCTCCACGTTCTGATTACACGAGTTCTATTTTTCGCAACAAAACACCCTGCCGTCCGTACCAGTGCAGTACTCCTTGCTTGAGCTAGAGTTGTTTGCTCCAGAATGAGCGCTTTACACTGCATGCTGCAACGGCTATTTGGGACAAACCACCTACATAGATACATAGACAGTGTCGGCAGATAAGGGCCTATGGCCCACCCAGTCTGCCCATTTGAGCTTGTAAGTTCAGTTTTATGTTTTCCTAGAAGTCTGTTGCCCCTTACCCCTGACCTCCAGAATTCCTTTATGTCTATCCCATGCATTCTTAAATCCCGTGATTGTTTCAGCCCCCACCACTTCCTCTGGCAGGGTGTTCCACTTGTCCACCACCCGTTCTGTGAAGAAATTCTTTCTCATGTTTCCTCTGAATCGTCCTCCCTCCAACTTCATCCCATGACCTCTAGTCCTGGAACATCTTTTCGCTTTAAAAATAGTGTATTCCTGCACCCTGTTCCTCCCTGTGAGATACTTGTATGTCTCTATCATACCCCTCTCTCTCTCCTCTCTTCCAGGAGTACATGTTTAGTTCCTTCAACCTGTCTTCATAGGACTTGTGATGCAATCCATGCACCATCTTTGTTGCCCTCCTCTGAACCTTCTCTACCCTGTCTACGTCCCTTACGTGAGGTATGGTCTCAGAACTGTACACTGTACTCCAGGTGGGGCCTAACTAGTGTCTTGTATAGAGGAATTATGACCTCCTTTTCCTGCTGGTGATGCCCCTGCCTATACATCCCAGCATCCTATTTGCTTTACCTGCTGCCTTGTCACACTGTTTCCCTACCTTGAGGTAATCAGAGATGATAACCCCAAGATCCCTTTCCTGCTTGGTGCATGCTATATCCTCACCCCCAAATTATATATTGTGCCAGGGTTTTTGTGCCCCATATGCATTATCTTGCACTTCTTTGCATTGAATTTCAACTGCCAAACCCCTGACCATTCTTCAAGTTTCTGCAGGTCCCTTCTCATTCTGTCTACACCCTCTGGTGTGTCTACTCTGTTACAGAGCTTTGTGTCATCAGCGAACAGTGAAATTCTGCCTTCTAGGTTCTGTGCAATGTCACTGATGAAGATGTTGAATAGGACCAGTCCCAGCACTGATCCCTGTGGTACCCCACTGGTCACTCTTCCCTCTCTGGAGTGACAGCCATTTACCACCACCCTCTGTGTCCTGCCACCCAGCCAGTTACCTACCCACCACACTACTGTCCTGCCCACACCCATATTCCCCAGTTTGTGTAATAGTCTTCTATGTGGCACAGTGTCAAAGGCCTTGCTGAAGTCCAGATAGGCCATGTCCACTGCCTCCCCTGATCCACCTCCCTAGTTACCCAGTCAAAAAATTCAATGAGGTTGGTCTGACATGACCTCCCCCTGGTGAAACCATGCTGCCTTGGGTCCTGTAGTCCATTGACAACCAGATGTTCCACCAATCTCTCCTTCAGTAGTGCTTCCATGATCTTCCCCACTACCGAGGTGAGGCTGACTGGTCTGTAGTTCCCTGCTTCCTCTTTGTTCCCGCTTTTGTATAAGGGGACTACATCTGCTGTCCTCCAGTCTTTGGGTACCTCCCCTGTTTCGAGTGATCGGCTAAACAGGATAGCCAGAGGTTCAGCCACCACCTCTCTTAGTTCTTTAAGGACCCTGGGGTGCACCCCATCTGGCCCCATTGCTTTATCAACTCTTATTACTTCCACCTACACCACGGAGTGCATTTCAGGTGACCGTTCATTTTTACAATGGAACAAATAGTGTTTACACAGCATTGGATGGAACAATAAAGTCCTTCTGTAATGCTTATTCAGTTGCAAGACTGCCAGTGTAAAAGCGTCTAAAGATTCATTTACAAAGGCACCTCGTCACAGGGAGGGTAGACAACAATTGGTGGTGGAGTACAACAATGGAGAACATTACAGGTGAGATACAATAAAAGAACACACAAAGCAATTCCAGTAATACAAAGGTGTACAAAGGCTTCAGTTAGTTACAATTAGTCTAGTATATAAATAATAAGGTACCGCTAGGGGTTCTAGGGAGCGTTACGGGGTGGTTGCTGGGGGAGAAGGCAATTCGGAAGGACATTGTCTGTAAATTGGGCTAGATGGAGCTCTAGGTATGGGCCAGTCAGGGGCATTTTGCTCTCCAAGCATGCAGAAACTTCTGCACATGCCATAATATACAGCAGAATACCTTCAAAGTATCTATGTCTGTTAATTCCCTCTATGCTCATTCACACTTTACAACCACGACTGAAAAGACAACACAGATTAGACATACAGTACATGCTGAAGTTTTTAGCTCAGTTCTGAGGTCTCATGTACCAGTTTCTGTCTCTCCTGGTTCATGCTGTTGCTAAGACCAGACCTGCCCCAGCATTAGTTTTGTGCCATTCTTAGCATGGTACAGGAGGGCACTACTCTCCAACTCCCTGTCCTGCAAATCTGCACCAAAATCAAATTGCCATATAAGACAAAACTAGCAGTGACCTTAAACAATTTTAATGTCATGAATTTAAGCTCCCCATACTAGAAATGAATAACACTAGTATTACATTTATTACACACCCAGTTTGATGGAACACTGATGTCCTGTCTCATCCCAGCAGCTGCCCCCTGCTAGTTTAACCAGCATCTTTTAATTAGTGCCATTGACTGCACTGAATTATTTGACTTCACCACTGAAAATGAATCTGACTGAGTCTGGATTTCTGTAAGGACAGGGACATCATCACTGGCCACTCATACCTCAGATACTCTGATTTGCAAACAAGTTAAACAACTTAACTTTTCTGGAGGTTTGAGTGGTAGAGAACAGAGAGGATTATCATGGGACACCAGTAAGGTTGCCATGTGCCACCCGTCAGTTTTTTTTCCTGGTGATCGGGTTTTCAGGCTCCCTATCAGGAAATCCGGTTTTGTTCTGTGCTGGTCAGGTTTTTAAACCATTTTGAGTGCTCACATACTTTTGAAACATATTTTGCCATACCATTCATTGTTTCACCTACATGTCTAGGTTACAAACAAGTTCTCTTGTCAATATAGCCCTTTGTTTGTGAAAGCAGTCAACCTGAGAGGTGTAAATTATGGTCTTTTACAGCATTAGCACTTACTTAACTTAATCTTTTCCACTGCAGCAAAGCTGTCCCTACCTTTTGTAACAGTAACAGAGCCAGTTGTCTTCCACTTTCATTTGCTGGTAAACATTTTCATCTCTAACAACATTAAGGAATTTTAAAAGTTTTACTTTTTTTTTCCTCAAGAAAAAAGCATGGCCCCCAAGGTGCAGGGGCACAGTTTGCACCTAGCTAAGGCCAGCTCTGCTGGAGGACAGATGAGCATGGGCCCCCAAGGTGCAGGGGCACAGTTTGCACCTAGCTAAGGCCAGCTCTGCTGGAGGACAGATGAGCATGGGCCCCAAGGTGCAGGGGCACAGTTTGCACCTAGCTAAGGCCAGCTCTGCTGGAGGACAGATGAGCATGGGCCCCCAAGGTGCAGGGGCACAGTTTGCACCTAGCTAAGGCCAGCTCTGCTGGAGGACAGCTGAGCATGGCCCCCCCAAGGTGCAGGGGCACAGTTTGCACCTAGCTAAGGCCAGCTCTGCTGGAGGACAGCTGAGACCTGTGTGGCTCAGGCAGCTTTCATGGAGGCATTAGTGTATACTGATAAAGAATGCAGCATAGTGTGTTACTAACAGAGGAGCTCTATGATGGGGGAGCTAGGGCACCCTTAGCCCCCCCTCAAGGTGCAGGGGCACAGTTTGCACCTAGCTAAGGCCAGCTGTGCTGGAGGACAGATGAGCGTGGGCCCCAAGGTGCAGGGGCACAGTTTGCACCTAGCTAAGGCCAGCTCTGCTGGAGGACAGATGAGCATGGGCCCCCAAGGTGCAGGGGCACAGTTTGCACCTAGCTAAGGCCAGCTCTGCTGGAGGACAGATGAGCATGGGCCCCCAAGGTGCAGGGTCACAGTTTGCACCTAGCTAAGGCCAGCTCTGCTGGAGGACAGATGAGCATGGTCCCCAAGGTGCAGGGTCACAGTTTGCACCTAGCTAAGGCCAGCTGTGCTGGAGGACAGATGAGCATGGGTCCCCAAAGTGCAGAGTCACAGTTTGCACCTAGCTAAGGCCAGCTCTGCTGGAGGACAGATGAGCATGGGCCCCCAAGGTGCAGGGTCACAGTTTGCACCTAGCTAAGGCCAGCTCTGCTGGAGGACAGATGAGCATGGTCCCCAAGGTGCAGGGGCACAGTTTGCACCTAGCTAAGGCCAGCTCTGCTGGAGGACAGATGAGCATGGTCCCCAAGGTGCAGGGTCACAGTTTGCACCTAGCTAAGGCCAGCTCTGCTGGAGGACAGATGAGCATGGTCCCCAAGGTGCAGGGTCACAGTTTGCACCTAGCTAAGGCCAGCTGTGCTGGAGGACAGATGAGCATGGGTCCCCAAGGTGCAGGGTCACAGTTTGCACCTAGCTAAGGCCAGCTCTGCTGGAGGACAGATGAGACCTGTGTGGCTCAGGCAGCTTTCATGGAGGCATTAGTGCATACTGATAAAGAATGCAGCACAGTGTGTTACTAACAGAGAAGCTCCATGATGGGGGAGCTATGGCACCCTTAGCCCCCCCCCCCCAAGGTACAGGGGCACAGTTTGCACCTAGCTAAGGCCAGCTCTGCTGGAGGACAGATGAGACCCATGTGGCTCAGGCAGCTTTCATGGAGGCATTAGTGCATACTGATAAAGAATGCAGCACAGTGTGTTACTAACAGAGAAGCTCCATGATGAGGGAGCTATAGCACCCTTAGTCCCCCCTCTAAATCCGCCTATGTACTGGCCGTCATTTTTAAGATTCTGTTCAGCATTAGGACTGTTGTGAGAAAAATCACTTTCTGGCCACTTCGTCCATGCTTTTTTTTTTTTCTTCTTTTAGTAGCAGTTAGCCATCTGGCTACCTGAGTTGTCCCACCCTGCCCATTATAAAACTGTTTAAGATTTAATTTTATTGTTAGACTTATTGTTCAGTCAAGTAGGGTCATTTGCTGACTAGATTGCAGGCTGCCAGTATAGCCTGGAGGTTAGAACAGTGAGCTGTGAATGAACCTGGTACGTCCAGAACAGACCACCCTTGGCTCGATTCCCACAGCCTCCACCTGCATTCTGTGTGAATCTGAGCAAATCACGTAACCTTCCAGTGCGCCCAGGTCACCGCTGAAAACTGACACGTGTGCCTTACCCGGTTACCAAAGAATAAAATAAAACATTGCAATGTGTTACTAAGGCAAGTGTATTTGGTTATTTCAGAGGCTGATACAGTTTTTTCCTTGATCCTCGGGACAGTGTCTGTCGATATTCTTCTGGTGGATTATTTAGGCAATATTATATTTAGTCGTGGTGATTGAAATCATTTTTTTTTTTTATACAGTGGAAAACCTTTTGGTTCACTGTTCTAGACCGTTTCGTTCACTAAGGCTGAAAACGATTTGGTTTGAGCAAACGTGTAACAGTACTGATTTTGTGGCATGAAGGGGCCCAGTCACCAGCAAGAGAAATAGTTGGTATTGCACAAGTCTGTCCCTAATCTAAAATCTGAAGCAGTGCTATTCATTATTATTTGCCATTGACAGTTCAGGATCTTTTTTCCTTTAGTTTGTCTGCCCCTGTGGCTCAGTTGGTAGCACGCTGTCTCTGGGTCTAGAAGATCATGAGGTTGTGGCACCACACCACGTACTTGGGATAATGCCCATAATGCAGTAGCCAGAGTATTCCCACACCCCAACCTCTGCCATTGTGGGGTGAATGTTGGGTATTACCTGGGGATTTTCGCATCTTCTCTGCCCCGAAATCCTGTTTCACACCCCCACCCCTTACGCCGTTTTTCCTCTGGTGCATTTTAGATGGAAGTTTTTAATAGGGTATTCAGACTAGGGCCTCCATAAAATGAGGCATTTATGTAGCATGATGCCAGTCATTTTTGAATTCCCACTGTTCCCTGAGGTGGGTAGGGGTATTTTGACTGCTCGCGTTACTGACACTGTTGAGGTGCTGTTCTGTTTATGAGATATTAAACCGAGTTCCCTTCTGCCCATCTCTGGTCACTGTCCAGGTGGCAGTTAAAGATCCTATGGCACTTGAAGAAAAATATCTGGGTTTCCCCGCTTTGTGGCAAGCATTCCCCTTATCGATAAAACAGGTCCTTGTGGCCCATTCCCCCAAGATGCATCTGGCAATGGACTATCATATCTCAGTGTGCCTTTCTGAGACAAACATTAAAAAAATAAATATTGCCTATGCTGGCATAAAAGCCACCCTAGTTTAAAAGCCAGGCCACTGTCAAATCATCAGGTGTTGATTCTGTTCCATGCCATCAGTGCTGTCAAGCCAAATAGTCAAATTAACCAGCCTGGGAGTGGGTCCCAGGGTGGTAGCCTGGGTAAAACATTGGCTGGACAACAGGATACAGAAGGTAATTGTAAATGGAATCCACTCTGAAGAAAGAGGGATTACTAGTGGGGTACCACAGGGATCAGTGCTGGGTCCAGTCCTTTTTAATGTCTTTATAAGTGACATTGCAGAGGGACTGGAAGGAAAAGCATGCCTCTTTGCAGATGACACAAAGATATGCAACAGGGTTGATGCACAAGGAGGCATGGAAAGGATGAGAAGGGACTTGGAAAGGTTGGAGGAATGGTCAGAAGTCTGGCAGCTAGGATTCAGTGCAAAGAAGTGCAAAATAATGCACCTGGGAAACAAAAACCCAGGGGAAGATTACACAATGGGGGGAGGTAGTAACAACAACAAAAAAGGAAAGGGACCTGGGGGTAATCATATCAGATGACCTTAAGGTTAGCAAGCAATGTGAGAAGGCAGTAGGAAGGGCTGGGGGTATACTGGGATGCATAGGGAGAGGCATCACCAGCAGAAAACAGGAAGTTGTTATCCCGCTGTACAGACAGTTGGTGAGACCCCATCTGGAGTACTGCGTCCAGTTCTGGAGACCCCATCTCCACAAGGACATAGACAGGATAGAGGCAGTCCAGAGGAGGGCAACTAAAATGGTGCAGGGTCTGCAAGAGAAGCCGTACGAGGAGAGACTTAAGGAGCTTAATATGTATACCCTTGAGGAAAGAAGGGAGAGGGGGACATGATAGAAACGTTTAAGTACCTCAGTAGAATCAACTAAGTCCAAGAGGGTAGCATCTTTCAGAAAAAGAGACATGCAAGAACAAGGGGACACAATTTAAAGATGGGGGTTCAAGGGCAATGTGAGGAAGTATTTTTTCACAGAGAGGGTAGTGGATGCATGGAACAGCCTTCCTGAGGAGGTTGTGGGGTCTAAAACTGTGGGAGAATTCAAGAATGCATGGGACAGACATAAGGCAGTTCTTGTGGGGGGTAGGAAGAAATAGGCTGTTTGTTAACTAGGATCTGTGGCCTATCCTGTAGGTAGGGAAATGGGCAGACTAGATGGGCCAAGCGGTCCTTATCTGCCATCAAAGTCTATGTTTCTATGTTTCTCACGTAGTAAATTGGCTGTCGTTCATCGTTGTCGGTCAACTGAGTGCCATTCTCTGACCTGACAGTCGTTTGAGGTTGAGAGGAATTATCAGTCGGCAATGAGAGAGCACGCTCGGTTGGTCGGTGACATCGGTGAATGTGTTCCTCCAGATCAGAAAAGACTGACGTACCTCCTGAGTCCTGGCTGTTTCGTAGTAGAAAAAAGGTCAGTACCACAGGGGAAGGAACTTAAGCAAGGTGAGGAAGTAGTTTTTTAAATTTCACCCAGCATTGCCAAATGCCACACCATGCCAACCCGTCCCCCATCTCCTTGTATCAGAGCAGAGGTACCCGCCGTAAAACTTTCCTAAGTCCAGGATCTCTCACAAAAAAGCACCCTGCTGCTTTGCTTATTTATTTGTAATCTTTCCTGATTTATTATTCTATTTGAAAGGAGGTTATTATATTGACTGTCAATATAATCTCCTTTCAAATAGAATAATAAAATAATTGACCTTATTGCTATTGCGGCCCGCTTCTCCCCTGTCAACAATGAGTCTGTATTAGCAATCACGTTTCTCCTCATTTAATATTTCAGTCCCTCCAACATTTGACAGAAGACAATTAATAGATACAGGGGGGCATCGGACGGAGAGGGGAGCGTGCATACTGCTGAGTGAAACAATGCTGTGGTCCAAGCAGGCATTTTCTTTGTTTTCCTTTTTTTTCACTTATCCGATTGTGATTCACTAGTGTAAGAAAAGTGAATGTAAGATGGAAATAAAAAATGCATAGAAAGAAAACAGCAAAGAGAGGTGCAATGTGGAAAAAATGCACTTGTCGCGTTGTTTGTACTGGTCAGAAAGTGGTACTATTCAGCTGATTGAAAATTGATGGCTCATTCAGTTTTTCCATCCAGAGGTACAACTGCATTTACAATGAAAGACAAGGACATGTTTGCTTTTATTTGTATAGGTATTATATTGTTACTGAAGTGTACTGTTCTATATCATGAATGTAATGTCATCAGAACAGAACAGTTTAGTTATTTTCCTGTTGAAAAGCATCAACCATTGTCGCTCTCTTGGTGTTACAACAAACCTCTTCCTTGCAAAGTGTGACATGTAAATTGATCAGGATGATATACTGAGAGCTGCCACATTGGAGGGCAGTAACATGAAGTACTGCAAGTGTCACTCAGAGGTAAGGTTTATCAGTGCTCTGGAATGTTGTGGAATCTGTTCGTTTGAATAACATTGTCTCTGCTGGTTATTGTGGAGGCAGGTAGTCACTCTTCCTTCTGCTCACTTGCAGAATATTGGAGTAACATGTAGTTACATGTAAAACCCTCAGACAACCTTTCTATTCTTCTTCTTCTGCTGTGGTCCCCCCAAACCATCTCCTGAAAAAGTCAAAAAGAGTATGAAATTGGTGAAGAGTTTCTGGGAGTTAAAGTAGAAACTGAGTATTTTGTCTTGGTTTCCTTGGTAATATTTTAAACATGAGGGTACAGTGTTATCATGTGAATGTGCTCATTTTTTAAAATATTTTTTGACGTTTTCTCAGTGTGACACAGGATTATAGGGGAATTATGTGATTTACCATGTGTTACACAGTAGACAAGTAGTAGTTGTGGTGTGCATACACACATCTGTTGTGGCCTCACAGTCCAAGCTTTGTAGTTTATTTTTTTGCTACCTGTGAATTCCTGAGCACTTGTCCTGCCTTGGGGAATTTTTAAGCATCAGGAGCACATTCACTAGGGGACTGAAAATACATGCTGGGGTGAATAATTGGTCAAACAAAGTCTGGGCCACCAGTTCTTAGCCATAATAGTGGAAATGGGCAAATGGGGTCACACTGAACAGACCACTAGGCCATACATATAGAATATGAAACAAGCATTCGGTGTTGGTTTTGTAAAATAAACATTTTAATTTTAAACCAAATCCCATTTAAAAGAATGCACCATGATTTATAATGTTTAAAATTATACTACCGTTTGTCTGTTTTGCTATGTGTTTTCTGACATGTTAGGGTGGTTCATTTCCTGGCAGAAACAGAAGAGGACAATAATCACTGCTGGTACATTTAGACCTGTAGGCAACATTGTACGTGCTTGATCATCAGCTGTTGCTTCACCATTTGCAGGTACTCATAGATGTGACAGGGAATGTGTTCTAAGGGTTAAAGATAATACTGCTCTCAAGGCTGAATGCGTGTTGCATTTTGCCTCGGGCTCTCTGTTGTAAAGTGTGTATTTGTTGCACAGAATGTAAAAATGCAGAGGCCAGGTGAGTAACTGGTATATAATTATCAGCTGCCACTAAAAATTATGCATATGTCATATGGCCATTTATGTTTTGGGAGCATACAGTACATTGTATAACTAAGGTAGATGATATAGTCACCATTAGAAGAGCTTTGGCTACTAAACAACGTTAGTCTAGGGATAACACAGCCACTAAACCAGACTTTTTACACCCTGCTGTTGCCTCTTGGCGATATCAGTAAAAAATGTGGGTTGATGTATCATTTCTGTGCAGATGGTACTCAACTGTGTCCTTCCTTCCTACCTAGTTTGCATCTGCCTCTCTTATGCCTGTCTAGTTGCCTGTGTGAGCTCAATGACTCGATGACAAGTGAATCAGTAGCCTGTGAGTTTGCCGACCGTGATTGGGCACCTACGGAAATGGTAACTCAGTCTCAGCACCTTACACCACAGCGACAAGGGAGGGTAACCGGATTGGGAGGGGTACGCGAATATGGCTAATTTGTTTGTTAATCTTTTGTGTGGGACTGTATCAAATGCCTTGCTAAAGTCTAGGTAGGCCATGTCCACAGCCCCTTTCTGGTCTACTACTTTGGTCACACAGTCAAAGAAATCGATTAGATTTGTCAGACATGACCTTCCCGCTGTGAATCCACGCTGCCTTGGGTCCTGTGCCCCACTGGCCTCTATGTACTCAACAATTCTTCCCTTCAGAAGTGATTCCATCATTTTCCCTACCACAGAGGTCAAATGAACAGGTCTATAGTTTCCTGCCTCTGTCTTGCTCCAACATTTGTGAATGAGAATCACATCTGCCCTCCTCCAGTCCTCAGGTGCCACACCATCCTCCCATGATTTGTTAAAAAGGGTAGTCAGTGGTGTCACTAGTTCTCCCCTTAATTCTTTTAGAATTCTGGGGTGAATCCCATCAGTCCCCACTGCTTTGTCCACCTTCAGTTTTAGGAGTTCTTTCAGAACCCTTTCTTCTGTGAAAGGACTGGTATCGACCCCTCTATTCAGAGTGCTTCTGTTAACTGGATTAGGTACCTCCCCCTCCTCCTCTTTTGTGAATACTGAGCAGAAGTATTTATTCAGTATCCTTTACTTTCACAGCGACATCTCAAGGAGCAGATGCAGTCATCTGGATACACAGATCACTATGTGCCCATACAAATTGCTCGGCTGAACAGCTCCCAGACAACTTAGACTGACAGACACTCCTGCCAAGTCTGTCAGGGGAAACATCCAGTCTGCAGCAGCTTAGCTGCTGCTGGAACTCAAGATGAGCCGACGGCGCATGTCCATGGTAGTTACCATGGGGACCATGGACACTTAAACCCACATCAAAATGCACAAGTTCTGACTAATTCTTAAAAAAAATGTACACAAAAGTAACACTAAGTAGAATGAACAAAGGACAAAAACAATTGATCATTTCTCTAACTTACTTCAGTATTATGGCACTTAGCTTGTTGGGGAACAGCTTTCTGGACTGCTAAAAGTCACCAAAATGCACCATTTGACTTCAGTTTTTCAAAATTTTCCGGGGGCATGCCGACATCCAAGAGGTTGAGGTTTTGTGCCCCTCCAGAATTTCTGACTGCATGACGCCCCTGGTGAGCATAAAATTCTGGGTTACACACACCAACCCACATTTTGTTGTTATAATTGATGGGTAGCAATTTGGATTGAATTATGAGACTATGCCATGTGGTATATGACTGCATGCTTGATTGACAGGTCCATATTACACACGGCCAGTTGTAACTCATAATTACAACATTATGTGTGTATTACAAATACTAACCAGTAATTATATATAGGATAAAGTATGGGTCTGGGTGTGTAACGAGAATTTACATACACTCGAGGGGTTTGTTCCTAGATAAACCCGGAGAGCGAACCTCGAGGGGTTTATGTGAAGCATCTAACCCCGAGGGTGTGTGTAAATTCGAGTTTACACACTCAGACCCATATTTTATTTTACATAATTGCTGGGTTTTCCTTTTTTTGCCTCAGCAATTGTATAAAATAAAATATAGCTGTGCAGCCGGGGTTCGGTGAAGGTGAAGTACGTGGCCGCAGTCAGCAGTTTGATTCTGTAATTAGTTGTTTTTTCGTTTTTTTTTTAATCTTGTGCACAGCACTGACTGAGGCAGATTTTGCTTGTTTTTTTTTTTACGTACTTACCGCCTAGTCGAGGTGGCGGTTTGCTGTCTGTTAGTGGTTCCCCGAGCTGGCACGGTGTCGTGAAGCGAGGAAGTGCGGCGGGCGCATGAGCATAGTGAGGGAAATCGTGCGTGTGTTTGCCGTAATGAACACTCCTTCATTATGGCAAATTACACCATAGTTTCCCTATGGGAAAAAAGGGAAACTGGTAATTATATCCTTATGATACTGTATATGGCTGGGAACACTTTATTCACAAATTACAGGTTGGGGATAGGGCGCCAGCCTCTCATTTATTTGTGTACCAGAAAGTACTGTGACATGAAAACCTGCGGAGTTCAGTTTTCAGGGAAAAACTCTACTGCATGCCACACAGAAATGCTGATGAACCTCACTCTGTAGTGCAGGGGAGAGACTCTGGTGACATCATGTCCTCCAATGGCACATGGGACCAACATGGTAAAGTCTCAAATTCCAGAGGCAAACCAGAGCCCACCTCTTTCAGGACCAGACTGTCCAAAGCAATAGTGGACCACTGTGGCAGGAAGTGGGAAGAGTCAGCTCTTGACTAGGTGCTGCAGCAGGATTTGGGACAGAGAGGGGATGAGGACCCTCATCCCATTACCACACACCTCTTGAAACCAGACTTCTGTTTCCTGACAATACTCAACAAAGCAGCAGGAAGTCAATGGTGTGTTGACAAGAAGGAGTCAAAAATTTAAGTAAAACTTTGAAAAAGAGTTGCTGAAATGCCTGAGAATGTTAGTGGAAATCTAATTCACTAGCCGGAGCTGTGAAGGCAGAGACCTCCTGTTCCTTCCAGCCGAAAAAAGATCCAAGTGCAGTGGGTGCACAGGAGGCAGCATAGGTAGCCACACCTCTGCTTGCTGCCTACTGGCCATACATTACTGTAATCCCATTGGTCTGTTACTGTATGCACCCTGGAGGCAACACTACCCCACAGGCAGCATAGTGCTGCTCCTATACTGTGAAATACAAAACCCTGGGCAGAATTATTTCTGAATAAAATAATCACTGACAAAAACAAAAACTTTTTTATCTGTCTTTTCAGTTAGCTATGTTGTGTGAGTACTGTTTTCTTCTGATAGGGATCACATTGACTATGTGAGTGATTTTTTTTTATAGAACTAAATAATAGTATCCCCTGTCCTAATAGAATCACATAAGATTACAGCAAATGCTCACAGTCGATGCATTTGTGATTTCTATAATCAGCTTGTTGCCTGCCAACTCTCCCACCCCACAACCACACACACACACTTGGGCTGTCTCAGTGTCTCTAAGAAATAGACTAAACTTCCTGTAAAGGTATTCCTAAAATAAACAAAAAAAAACAGCTAAAAACTCAAATAAGCTGCTCTGGGGATAGCCCCTACCCAAATGTGCTGCCCTGGAGGTAGCCCCTACCTAAACATGCTGTCCTGGAGGTAGCCGCTGCCCTGGAGGTAGCCCCTACCCAAATGTGCTGCCCTGGAGGGAGCTCCTACCCAAATGTGCTGCCCTAGAGGGAGCTCCTACCCAAATGTGCTGCCCTGGAGGTAGCACCTATGCATGTGTGCTGCCCTGGAGAGAGCCCCTACCGAAATGTGCTGTCCTGGAGGTAGCACCTACGCATGTGTGCTGCCCTGGAGGTAGCCCCTACCCAAATGTGCTGCCCTGGAGGTAGCACCTACTCAAATGTGCTGCCCTGGAGGGAGCCCCTACCCAAATGTGCTGTCCTGGAGGGAGCCCCTACCCAAATGTGCTGTCCTGGAGGTAGCACCTACTCAAATGTGCTGCCCTGGAGGTAGTACCTACCCAAATGTGCTGCCCTGGGTGCATCTACCCAAATGTGCTGGGTTGAGATGTGGGGCTACCTCCAGGGCAGCACAAATGGTGCGTGCATACGCCAGGCAACAATAGAGACTACCTCAGGGCACACAAATCAGCCAGGTGCTGCCTCAGCCGGCAGCATACAGGAACTACCTCAGGGCAGCACTGAGTAGTGTGCCTCCAGAACCGCACATAGGAGTCACCTCAGGCACTAATGGTAAGGCTACTCGGCAGACATTAGTGGGGCTACCTCAGGGCAGCACACTGGGTGAGGGAGCCACCTCCAGGGCAGCATTTTTAGTAGGGGCCACCCAGGGCATAATAATGGGTAGGTGCTACCTCCAGGGCAGCACAAATGGGTAGGTGCTACCTCCAGGGCAGCACATTTGGATAGGAGCTACCTCCAGGGCAGCACAAATGGGTAGGTGCTACCTCCAGGGCAGCACATTTGGATAGGAGCCACCTCCAGTGCAGCATGTTGGGTAGGTGCTACTGCCAGGGCTGCACATTTTTGTAGGTGCTACTCCTCAGGGCAGCTTATTTGGGTTTTTACCTGACCATTTTTTTTTTTATTTTAGGAATACCTTTGCAGGAAGTTTAGGCTATTTCTTAGAGACACTGCGACAGCCCGTGTGTGTGTGTGTGTGTTTGGTGGGTAGGAGAGTTGGCAGGCAACAAGATGATTATAGAAATCACAAACACACTGACTGTGAGCCTTTGCTGTAATCTGATGCGATTATATTAGGACAGGAGATACTATTATTTTGTTCTCTCATAGTCAATGTCATCTCTACCAGGAAAAAACAGTACTCACAACATAGCTAACTGAAGACAGAATAAAAAGTTTGCTTTTTTTATTTATTGAAAGAAATCAGAATTATAACCTTTGAGTCAAGGACTCCTTTGCAAAGGCTCCATTTCAAAAATGAAATTACATAACAGGGTACAAGAAAAGACAAGAACAGAGCAATATTACAATGTCAGAAGGCGGACTAGTTACAAATTCAAGGGCGGAGAGCTCCAGCCCAAGTCAGTCAGTGAGAAGTAATCAACAATAGTTACAGTATCAAAAGAAACAGTGTTCAATACACAACAGTCTAGTTACAATTTCTGCAGGGTCAAGTGATAAGGGGCAGACCCCAGGTCAAAGGGGAAGTTAGGGAGAGTGGTGGGTGCCTTGCGTCCACATTGCAGACAGGGATCAATTGCAATCGCAGCAGGAGTGGGAGAGAATTTCCGATCGGAGTCAGGATTTATATAGGCCTAGACTCTTCTCCAGAGGGACAGCAGGAGGTAGTTCATTCAACCAGAGGGGGGCCTTGTAGAAAAAGGAGTGCTGGCCCAAGTTTTTTTCTTTGTAAGTGATTATTTTATTTAGAAATAGTTCTGTCCAGAGTTTTGTATTTCACAGTATAGGAGCAGCACTATGCTGCCTGTGGGGCAGCGCTGCCTCCAGGGTGCTTACCGAAACAGACCAATGGGATTACAGTAATGCATGGCCAATAGGTGGCAAGCAGAGGTGTGGCTACCTATGCTGCCTGTGGGGCAGCGCTGCCTCCAGGGTGCTTACCAAAACAGACCAATGGGATTACAGTAATGCATGGCCAATAGGTGGCAAGCATAGGTGTGGCTACCTATGCTGCCTGTGGGGAAGCACTGTCTCCAGGGTGCAGCCGAAGGCCAAAATTAGCACTGAGCAGTGCAGAGCAGGAGGATCATATGGTTGGCTGGTAAGAGGTGTCAAGCTTGAAGACTGTTCCGATGACTGAGCAAGCTCACTGGACGACTGCATAAGTGGGGATAGTGAACTGAATCTAGATACTTAGAATTAACTTATACACTCCCCCAAACTGATAACCAGCTGTTTAAATGAGCACTACACCCCACCACGTAATGTGAATTTTATCAATTTATTTGTCACCAGAGTTAACCCCATTTATATAGCAGTTTATGACAAACTTTAACTTTAATTTATTTCTTTTTCTGTTAGCAGTAGTCCTCAGTAACTATCCTGGGCACCACCATTTTCTGACTGTTAGAATCTCAGTTTGTTCCCAAGAGCTGCATTAAAGGGGAACAGTGATCACAAAGGGTCCCCCCCATACTCAAGTGTGGGGCTGATCCCAATGTGCACTTTGTGTGCAAAACCATGTTGGTTTACTGTAGCACAGTAGATTGTATCAGACTAATTTTGCATAGTTCTAGGCTAACATCTGTTACTACAAATCCCATACTCCCCTGCAGCTGAGATCAGTGAAGTAGGCAGCAGTGGAAGATTCAGTAGCTGTTTTCTAGGTCTGCTTTTGTCTAGGGTCCAGGTTTAGTCCTCTGTGACTGTACATAGCCCAGGGAGGACAGCAGGACCAGCAAACAAAAGATCAGAGCTTATATAAACTCTAACATGCACTACAGGCTGTTGCATCTCCCACTGCTGCATACTGCTCCGATGTCAGCTGCAGGGCATTCTGGGATTTGTAGTACCAGAAAATGTCAGCCTAGAACTAAACAAAATTAGTTTGGTTTCTGTTCACTGTAGTATAGCAGACTGTAAGTAAACAAAAATGTTTTTGTATGCTAAAGTGCACACTGGGACCAGACCCATACTGGAGTGTGGGGCCCATGGTGCAGACTGTTCCCCTTTAACAGGGATAAAACAATGTCACTCCACAACATGGCATCCCTCTGCAGCAAGTCTAAATACCTTTGGAAGCTCTTAAGAAACAGCCAGCCCAGTATAGTACAGGGCTGAGGTGCCAGGCACACCACCTGTGACCCAGGTTGGGTGGGGAGGAGAGGATCGCGTGTCCTAGGGACTGCTCTCCAATCCTGGGGGTGCGAGGGCTTGTGACTCCGCTGTTGACTGCCACCAGGTGGTGCTGCGGGGGCAGTGCAAGCAGGAAGGCATGAAGGGAGGGGCTAAGGACTGACGCAGTATACGTGTTCCTCCATATGGCATGCACTGTCATCCACTGGACGTAGCAGGGATCAGACAGAAATGTGGAAAAATGACTGAGTTGGCTTATGAAACCCCACACCCTGGCCCTGACCTGCACCACCACTTGGGGATCGGACCCACAATCTGGATCGTTTCTCCAAGAGGGGACATACATGTGCTCCTTTAACATGGCATGCTACAGCCTGACTTTTATGATGTGACATGAATTTTACAGCAGACCGGTAACAAATTACTGCTGCCAATCTAGGACTTGATACGTGTGATCATGTTTGTTAAGAAACCAGCAAAACTCTGGGGCCAGCTTCACCTTCAATTATTTTTTTCCTGGCCAATGAATTTAACAAAGTAGACAGTTACTGTGCAGCAAGTACAAAAATTGAACGTAGCACCCATGACCATACATTAACATTGGAAGAATTACAGCCACAACATTACTCTTTGGCACACAGAAACATACAATTTGAAGGCAGGTAAGGACCGCTTGACCCACCCAGTCTGCCCACTTTTCCCTACCTACATTATCACTGCAGACTCTGTTTGATCTACAGCTTGTTCTCCTTCCCCCTCTTCCTTTCCACAGGGATCAGTGGGTTGTTGGGACATAACAATTGAGACCACTTGAGATTCATTACCCAGGGCTGAAAGCATATTTTATCAAAACTGGCAGCTTGCAGCACTCTCTCTTCCCACATAATTCCATGAAACGGCCAGTAACAGCCATAAAACAACCACATAAAGAAAGGAAAGCACAGCCCTCATGATCAAAAATGTAAAGACATGGCACTGAAGCTACACTGACTGCTATAGCACGAATCTCAATTCCAGGAGCTGTACAAGCCAGGAAGAACTCTTCCGTTATTACAGAGATGAGCCAGAAGTACCAGATAAGAATTTCAGTTAAAAAAAAAAAAAACAAAAAGACTGGAAAATAACTGCTTATTCACAAAATTTCACATAATTTTCAGCTCCCCCCCCCCCGATCTAGGCTTTTCATACTCACAGACATAGTTCAAAGGCAACCACAACCTACTACATAAAGGAAATGTACATTAAGACCGATATACTGTTTTCCTCCTTTTAATCATATGAGCGGAAATTTAAACAATTAAAGATATAAGTATGGCTCAAAGGTATTTAACAAACTGGTTGATTCTGCCCATAGCAGACTCTGTATGCATCCATAAAGGTCATCACTAAATGCGGTTTATAATTGTAACAAGGAGCTACTGTGTTATGTAACAATCTGCAGAAACAGACAATTAAAAATAATTCTAATGAGGGTGCACTCTAACTTGCCCTGTTAATTAGTTTAGTCATAAGTAGTTTCGACACATACACTAAGGTTTCACCCCTCTGTAATTTGCAGCAGAAGGTAATTAATGCTGCCCATTAATTTCTAACAGTAGGTAACACATCACAATTATGTACAGATGACATTGCTCAAAGTACTCTAGAAAGCATGCACAACGTAACCATCAACAGCACATCATAACTTTCAGATTACCCGGGAGAGATTATTATCACTTCTTTTGGAGAACACTACAAATATATTCCACCACACAATTAGAAATAATTAGGTTACAAAAGTGACCCCTGCTGTGCTATTATTCATAAACATACCATGTATTAACAAATGAAAGCTATTTATATCTACATCCATCACTACATGCTAAATTGAAAATGCATCCTCTTAACATACAATGGCGTATAAAAACATTCATGCAACTGACTGTATATTAAAAGGAGTGTAAGCCAAGCAGGTGACTCGCCTAATTTTTTTGAATGCTGTGTATCTTCGAATAGAAGCTGCAGCTTCTATTGAAATATTTCTAATTTGGCTCATGGCTTGTATGCAAGATCAATTTCTAATCAAAGATACTACACATGATATTCCCCTTTCTTATCACTGCACTTTAGCCCGTGCTTTGGCAACTTTGTAACAGCACCAACAAGTCACTAAGATCAAACAATTTGAGGCTGGCCCGGTGGCGCTGAGGGTTGAGGCGTTTGACGCCACACCTCGTGTCACGCCGCAACCCGGGTTTGGGAACAGATCCAGGTTGCCAGGGATCAGCAGGGGAGGGAGAGGATTAAGCATCCGGAGGAGTGCTCTCATCTCCCTGGGTGGGCTGTAGGTCGTTCCTGACACAGTAGCAGCCTCTAGTAGAGATCAGTGGTAGTGCAAGACGTCGGGACGAAATCAGGGGGAAGGTCGATGGCAGGCTCCAGTGGAATGAGGCGCAGAGGAATAGGCTGTGCAGGAGCCACTGCACGCCGCAACCCAAGGGGGAACCAAACAAGGAAAAAGCCCTACCACAGCGGTAGGCTACGGTGGGATCAGTGGCTGGGACCCATGCCCACTGCCGGGCTCTACCGGCATGCTTCCAGTCTGCCTCCTCCTATCCAGTCACTCCACTAGATTCTAGATAGAGCACTGGAGGAGATGGTGGCCCCACCCCGGGGGCTCAGAGCCGGGGGAGTCAAGTGGCTGGAATAGGCTGGAGGGACCGCCGGACCGGAGAGCATGTCGGAGGCTTCAGGTGGGCAGCAGAAGAACCAGCCGAGTATCCACACCCAAGAGAGGCTGTTGTGGTAGGTGCAGAAACAGTTAAAAAAAAAAAAAAAAACAAACAATCTGACGTACTTTTGATTTAATGCTGATACTTGTGCCAGTCCACTGCTGACATTTACATAGATTAACTTTTTCAAATGGGGATATGCAATGGCCTGATGGCAAATATGCAATTTATCTTCAAGTACGAAGGGGCAGGACCATAACTTACAAGTGACAGAACCATAAGTGAATTATGAAAGTCCTGTCCCTACAGGAGGCCCAACTGACATCAGGGGAGCATCAAAAACTGTCTAGTAGAGACTGATATAGGATACACGCCTCCTCCTATGATAAGGGGAAAAGAAGGGAGGTTGCAATTATGATTCCCTCTACCACCCCGTTCGCATTATAAACAGAATATATTGATCCTAGGGGTGCTTTGTAATCCTGAATGGGCTGCTGTTTGGCATGGAAGTAACGCTGGCCAGTGTGTATTTCCCTCCACAAGCTCACTCCTCCTCATTTAAAATCTTTTTCAATAAATTAAGATTTAATCCAGGGTAAACTTATACTGGGAGAGGACTTCAATGTAACCCCAGCATCTAACTTAGATACATCAAACCCCACAAAAAAACAGATTACTCACCTGTAACTGTAGTTCTAGGAGTGGTATATGTTGTTCATCCACACTGACTGGCATGTCCCGTTCCCTTTAAAATCTTGCCAGGAGGTCTTCAAGCTGGCTCCTCCCACCCACCCAAGTGGCATAACCCTCGGCTCCGCCCCATGATGCCAGATCTTGCACGCTGGAAGCTAGGTTGTGTGTTGAAGTCGGAGAGGTCGGGAGTGTCCTTGTGGATGAACAACATATACCACTCCTAGAACTACTGTTACAGGTGAGTAACCTGTTTTTCTAGGATCACAGATATGTTGTTCATCCACACTATTTGGCAGACTCCTAGCAGTTCTCTGGGAGGAGGGAGGCAAAGGCGCACACCCCCTACTTCAGGAACAGAGACTGGAGAACTGAGGCTCCAAAACCAGCATCCCGGTGTGACTCAAGGTCGATGAGGCAATGGGTAATGAAGGTGTTTGCCGACTTCCAGGTAGCAGCCCTGCAGATATCCTGGATAGGGACGTTCCTAGAAGCAGCCACCGATGCAGCGGTATGGCAGGCGGAATGAGCCCTTAACCCTACGGGAGACTCCCTACCCACCAACCTATAGCAGAGATCAATGCAAGATGTAATCCATCTGCCAATCGTCCACTTTACTGCAGGTCTGCCAGGTGCGGCTTCAGCGTAGGTGACAAACAGCTGCTGAACCTCTCCCTGAACTTCAGCCGTCCACTCCTTATAATAAGAGAGCGCTTGTCTCAGGTCCAGAGTATGGAGCCTGTACTCGGCCTCCAAGGTGTAGTTCAGGTAGAACACAGGCAAAGTTAACACCTGGTTAAGGTGAAACTCTGACACCATCTTTGGAAGGAACTTTGGGTTGGGGCACAGGACAACCATGTCCCTGTAGAAGACCATGTAAGGAGACTCCACCGAGAGCACCTGGAGCTCCCCAGTCCTTCTGGCTGACATGATAGCCACCAGGAAGGTGGTCTTCCATGACAGGTGTGATATCTCACACCTGTGCATCAGTTTGAATAGTTTGCCCATGAGTTTAGCCAATACCAGCAGTAGATTCCACGGAGATAAAGGTTCATGCACCGGAGGGAATATGTGATCAAGGCCCTTGAGAAAGCACCAGACCACTGTCTCTTGTGCCACAGTCCACTGACCAGCCCACGCCTGGTAAGTGGAGATGGCTGCCTGGTGCACCTTAAGGGTAGTCATCTGGAGAACTCCTTTGCAGAAGGACCAAAAGTAGTGGAGGATACTGGCCACAGGACAGGAACAAGGGTCTAAGCCCTTACCCTGACACCAAATGGAAAATCTTTTCCATTTGAAGGCACAGCATCTCCTGGTCAACTCCTTCCTAGATGCCTCAACTATGCTGAGGACATCATTGGAAAGACCCAAAGCCTGGAACTCTTGCTGCTCAGGTACCAGACTGTCGGGTGCAGGGATTGAAGGTCCGGATGGAATATCTTCCCCTGACTGACTGATATCAGGTCTGGGCATGCTGGAAGACACCTCAGGAGCCTGTTGCTAAGGCTGAGGAGATCTGGATACTAGAACTGGTGTGGCCAATCTGGGGCTACCGGTATCACCTTCGCCTTGTCCCTTCTCACCTTGAGAAGCACCTTGTGGATCAAGGGAAATGGAGGGAAGGTGTAGAAGAGGCCTGAGTTCCATGGCCTCAAGAAGGCATCCCCTGCAGCGAGCCCTGCTGAGGGGTGGGCATGAAACAGCCTCAGCTTTGTGTTCTCCCTGGAGGTAAACAGGTCCACCTGAGGGGTGCCCCATAGGGAGAACAGGCTGCAAACTACCTCTGGGTGAAGAGACCACTCGTGGGATGCCTTGCCTACATGACTGAGGGCATCCGTCAGTTAGTTCGAGGCTCTGCCACATGGATGGCTAGATGTGGCTCCAGTCGGCTCACAAGGGTCCAGATGCGGAGTGCTTCCCTGCACAGAGGCCGGGAGTGCGTGCCGCCCTGTTTGTTGAGATAGTGCATGGTCGTGGTGTTGTCCATCTGGATCTGGACTACGTGACACTGCAGAAATGGAGCTAACATAGTCAGTGCCAGCCGTACTGCTCGGAGCTCCTGCAGGCTGATGTGGCATTGGGACTCCTTGGGATTCCAGAGCCCATGGACCCTGTGGTTCCCCATGTGGGCTCCCCAGCTCATGAGAGAGGCATCAGTCGTGGGGACAACCATCTGCTCAGGGCGGACAAATGGGATCCCTCCCTGTAGATGTTCTGGGACAGCCCACCATTGGAGAGCATCCCAAAGCCTCTGGGTTACCGTGACCAGCTGGTCAAAATGAGCTAGATGCTGGGACCGCTGGTTGGCCAAGCCCCATTGAATGGGACACATTTGCCACCGGGCCCAATGGACCAAAGTGGTGCAGGCCGCCATGTAACCCAGAAGATGCAGGAAGTCCCGGCAGGGCGCAACTGTCCAACCAGAAATGATTGGGCAAAGGAGGAGAGAACCTCCGCCCAGTCCACTGGGAGCTGGGCTCTGGCTCAGCAAGAGTCTACCTCTGCTCCGATGAAGCAGATCACATGTGAGGGCATGAGTTCAACTTGGCTTCATTGATTAGGAGTCCAAGTTCAAGACAGGTCTTGAGGGCCATGTCCCTGGACCTCTCCACCTCCAATCTGGAGGGACCCACTATGAGCCAATCGTTGAGGCAAGTGTACACTGTGACCCCTCAATGCTGAAGATGGGCTCCACCACTGCGATATATTTGGTGAAGACCTGGGGGGCAGATGACTGGCCAAACAGCATGGCTTGGAACTCACAGAGGGTTACCTCTGCTCTTAAGCGGAGGGACCTTCAATGAGATGGACGGATCGGGACATGGAAGAACGTGTCCTGAAGAGCCAGTGAGCAGAACCAAATGTTTTGCTCGAGGGATGGTATGATCTGGGACAGAGTTATCATCCGAAAGATGTGCGACCTGAGATACTGGTTCAGGTCGTGCAGATCCAGAATGGGGTGCCAGCCCCTATCTGTTTCAGGACCAAGAAGTACCTGGAAATGAACCCTGGGTCAACTGGGGGATCTGTCCCTCGGGCCACTACCTCCTTGAGGAGGACTTGGTCTATGTTGTCTCTCAGAGCCGACCGAGTGTGGACCGATACCCTTTCCTCGTATGGGGTGCAGACTCGGTTTGGTGGGTACTGCTCGAACTCTAGAGGCAGTCCCTGACTGACTACTTCCAACACCCACCTGTCCATGGTAACAGCAGACCACGCAGAAAGGAAGTGGTGGAGCTGGCCCCACATGGGAGGACCCAGAGTAGTCGTGACGGGTATGGGGCTGGTCACCCCCATCCCATCACTGAGCAGGCCTGGAAGAGGAGGATCCAGAAGTGGGACCACCTGGACCCTTCCCTCCTAGTTTGCATGCAGACTGCAAACCTGACTTGGGCCGGGGTGCGCCAAGACTGGGCCTGCTCCTGTTGCCCAGACTGAAACGAGGGCTGTTTGGCCACAGGGGCAGAAGAGCGAAAGGGCTTCTTCTTCTGTTTTTTGGAACCTTGGGATTCCTTCTGGGTAGACGTAGTGGAGTCCAATGTGGTACTTGACTTCTCCATACATTCAAGGTGACTGTCCACTCCCGGACTGAATAAGTCAGTACCCAGGAATGGGACATCTGCCAACTTGTGCTAGGTGTCGGCCATGAATGTAGGTACCCTCAGCCAAGCCATGTGGCACATGGCAACTGTGGCTGCAACCAAACGGGCACAGGAATCCCCGCTGTCCAAGACTGTTTGGAGTTGCTGTCTGGTAACCACCTGGCCCTGGTCCCGGACCTGCTTGACCGTGATCTGAAGGTCCATGGGAAGGTGAGGGAGCACCTCATCTAAGGAGCCCAACAGGGCGTGGGAGAAGTGTGCCATGATTACAGCTGAGCTTGCCTGACGGAGGCCCAGCAATGAGGCAGCATAGACCTTTCGGGTGGAGTGATCCAGTTTCTTGGATTCTTTGTCCGGTGGTCTTTCGGCATCTTCTGAGTTCCCAACCTGCCTGAACACAGACTTGGTCACCACTCCCTCAGCTGAGGGATGCTGTGAAAATCCCAAAAGGGAGCCAGTAGGTACCGGGTACTTGTGGGCCATCCTAGCAGATAGTGCGGGACAAGAGGCTGGGTGCTGCCAAAGCTCCAGGGCTGGGCCAACAATGGCTTTAGCTACTGGAAAGGCCTCGGTCGGGGAATCCCCCTTCTGAGCATGTCAGTTAGGGGGTATTCTACCCGTTTCACAACCGGCTCCAGCTTCATCCCCATAGATTCGGAGATGAGGCGGAGAATGCCCATAAAGGAGGTGGGCCCCTCCTCGGCAGAAAGACTCATGGCATCATTATCCTAAGAATGAGATGCCAAATCCAAGGAGTTCGGGTACAGTGGTCTGCTACCGAAGTCACTGAGATCCGCCATAGGAGGTCGGGAGTCAGAGTGATGGACAGCCTGTGCAGGAGGCCTGAAGCAGGCCAAGACTCCTTGGGAGGAGCCCTAAGGAAGGCTGTTTCAGTTGCAGCTCCACCGGAATAGGTGGAGAGACTGGCTTTGGCTGAGTCGGGAGTGACGTCGCCGGCTCCATAGGGGGGCGAAGATCGACTCCAGAGTGGTCAACGTCGGCCTGGAGGGTGACAGTCAGGTAATGGCTGGGGTGGAAGGGACCGCCTTCAGCCCAGCCAGAACAAGCTGCTGCCACAGCATGTCCTCGTAGCACCGACACAACTTGCATCGGAGCCTCCCCTCATCCTAGGAAGATGAGGACGAGGACGAATGGCAGTGGCACTGCTTCTTACAGTGCCACTTATGTGACTTTCTCAGTCTTTCGGTTGAGGATGTCCCAGACCTGGACGCTCGGAAGAAGGTGGGGAGAACCACAGTTCCTCCGGGTCAGGGATGACCACAGCCTAGGGCTTCCCAGCAGGCTGGGTTGCCACATCAGCGAGGTCCAAAAGGACTGGAGTCCTAAATAAGGAGTTGTCGGCCTCCTTGGTCAACGATGGGTCGACGCGGATGAGAATGATCTCAACCGAATCGTCGTCCTGCATTTGGACTGGCTGACCTGAAGGGGGCACCGTGAGGTCAGCAGCCGAGGCCACAACTTCGGCTGAAGTCGAAAGCGGAGACTCCTGGGACCGAGATTGCTCTCCATCCCAAGAGTGACATCAAGACGTGGTTTCTCTCGGCTCCTTAGATTCCTTCTTACAGATGTGGAGATGTGCGAGCCAGGGACTTCCCCACAAGTGGGAAGGGATTGGACCAGCTCTTTAAAGGAACCCGAGAAAGAGGAGCACAGTTTTAGTGGAACAAAAACTGAGGGCGAAGATGAGAGCTCAGTGGCACAAGCCACCTCTTCTTCGAAGGCCTTCATCTGTTCCAGTTGTTCCATGGACCCCATGGCCGCAGAGATCATATGGCAGGCACCCTTCGATTTGACTGGCAGATGCCGTTTTTCCAGAAGTCCGAGCTAGAGACGTGTGAGGCGATCATCCAAAACATTTGGATGAAAGGAACGACAAAAGTCACAGGCCTGAGTGTCATGATCGAGACCCTGGCAGTACACACACATAGCATGTGGGTCAGTTGGAGACATTTTCTACCCGCAGGGACACCGGCAGAACCCGGGCGAGAACTTGTCCTCCATCATGGTCACAACAACGAAATTGTTTGGACAGATTCGGAGAATCTTAATCGGTAAAACTGAGTTTTGGAGCGCCAGGGCCTACTACACGTGGAAGCGAGAAGGAGGAAATCTGTATCTTCCAGTGGAAAGGAAGATCTGGCGTCATGGGGCGGAGCTGAGGGTTATACCACCTGGGTGGGTGGGAGGAGGAGCCAGATTGAAGACCTTTTGGCAAGATCTTAAAGGGAAAGAGACATGCCAAATAGTGTGGATGAACAACATATCCACGATCCTAGAACATAGGCTTTCAGCAGCCCCAAAATATTTGCACTCCCAGATAGCCAATATGGGACTTAGAGATGTCTAGAGACATTTTTTCCCCACAACATGGGCGTATACGTATTACTCACGATGACATCATACATACTCCCATATCGAGTATTTTTTCACAACTACTTAACATTTTGATGTTTTACGGGACATTTCCATGGGAGCATCTGTCCTTTCAGATCATACCCCCATGTTCTTTACAATACATCTGGGTAAAAGATATAAACCCAGTTGTTGGAGACTTAACATTTCACTATTATGGGACAAGGTATTTAAAGAACCAAGCATTGAGAAGCTCCAGAGGGCGACAGCAGAGAACAACTCCCCGGACATTTCACAACCTATTTTGTGGGATACGGTGAAGGCTATCTTTTAAGGAGAAATAATAGGATATGCTTAAACGGGCACTGTCAGCTTTACCCCATGGTTTACTTTCAATATGCAAATGATGATCTTTGGACACAAACTAGCACTAAGTATGCTCTGGAAAGGCTCTGCATAAATGAAAAAGTGATCCAGTTACCTGTTGTTTACTATTTTGCACGGCTTTCTTTATATTAGTCTCAACTGAAAACCCCCGTCCACTGGAAGCAAGTCCCGCACCAAGAACACACGTCTACTGTGCACGCTGTGCTGAGGTGCACATTTTAGCAACCCCATCCCAACAAACGTAATCCAGCACAGCTGGTAAAGCTGAAGTGCTGCTGGTATTTGTGACAAAAAACGAGCGCTGGATGAGCCGCAAAATTCTACTAAAGTCTGGCGCTGCTCGAGTCAAAATCTTGAAGAAAACGAATACAAAACTCAGCACTTCTCAGCTAGGCGTACAAATAAGGGCATAATTTATTTTAAAGTAAAGCAGATGTCACAATAAGCCAAAGGCTCAAAACTGCAAGAGAACTCCCGACTGGTTTCATGCTAACTACACATCATCGGGGGTGGTATCTTGTAAAAGACATACATGTATAAATTGGGAAAATTTAAAGCAACATACATCATATTAGTGATTGTCAGCATATCTATACAATTATGCTAACCACATTCTATTAAACACATAATCATCAACAGGATTATTTTATATGTATATAAATAAGTACAGCAAATAATGTAAAGGCATACATAAAACCACAGAAAACAGCTGATAATGATAAGAGCTGAATAAAAATAAAACTTCCCGATCTAATTACCATCATCACGGCCTGACTATACCGTTACAGTGGGAGCTTGAGTATACATTGAATCTTGCTACTATCCACGATTTTGTACAGAGAACACAGGTTAGTGTTTCTTAGCTCCGACAAAATTTGGGAATGACCTTAGGAGCATTTGGGGACATCTTATCGGGTAATTCAACAGGCTCATATGCAAGTTTTGTATTTACAGAAGTGGGTGAAGCGGATCTATTTCAGGACTCGAGGAGTGTATCTAGCCATGCAAACGCTGACACTGCAGCAGGCAATACATTACCGGCAATACTAGGCATTAGAAAGGCTTTCACTGATTTGGAAAGAGCCATCGTTAGAGGTCGCAGACATTACTGGGGAAAAACAACATTGGAGGCATATCTTAAGGTGGGACAGTCAACCAGAGGTTTATGAGTTCTAAATAAGCCTGGTTACGGATGGGACAGAGCTACTTTTGTCTCTAACTGGCAGAACTCGCTCCAACTTGGAACTAATGCCTTAATGAATTCTGTTATTAGAGACTATGATGCTCAGAGAGAGAAGGTGACTTCTGATAACAAAAATAAAGAAGAACTTGTCACTCGCTTTAAGGAGCATCTTGATTTTAGTGCGTTTGAAAAGAAACTTAAGGATAATGTCCAGAAAGAAGAGAATAAGTAAGATATGAAGGATTAAATTACACAAATGTGAGAGAGATAGGCTTGATTACCTAAACAATCGAGTTTGGGATTGGAACCAGCACAAGCCACAACATTCGAGACGTAAAGGAGGTGTTTCTGGTCGCAGGAGGGATGGTAATACCATTATAAGTCAATCAAAGTCCATATTACGTAACAGAAGTAATACACCCTATTATACTTCAGCCAGTGAGTCAGAACAGGAGGATTTTTTCGACGAGGACTTGGAACCACTCGACAAACGACAGACAGTACAGTTTCGGAAGCCAGTTTCAGAACAGAGGAATCTGAGGGCCAAACATCCAGCACAGGTTACCACCATCACCGGAACAAATCCACCAGAAGGGGTGGTAGGAAGCATAGGAGTGAAAACGAGGGGCAGATAGTCCCTCAGAATATCCTTATTAATATTTCTGATGTCACTTTGAATGCTGATCAACTTGCAGTTCTTCACAAGGGACTATCGTTTGTACCCACACAAGACGCTAAACACTTTGAATTATATTTGGATCTTCACCGTTTCACTAGGAATTTAAATTTAAAGGCATTCTTCAATAAAACCAACATGGGTTTGGGACCGGTTGATACAATCAGGGAGGTCTGTGACATACCATCAGCTACAGTGGAGGTAAGCCAATTTAGACCCCCATCTACTTTCATGCCCCCTTACAGTGATGAAATCAAAGTGTTTGAAACCATTTGTGAGAGACAATTTAGAACTCTCCTTGATCAAGATTCTTCATCCAGTTTTATTAACATCTCTACAGTGGAAACTGAGGCACTTAAAAGTTTGGAACAAAATTCGGACTTGACTATTAAGCCTGCAGATAAAGGTGGATCAGTGGTGGTGATGAATACATCAAACTATATTACTGAAGTGAAAAGACAATTAAATGATGAGATTTTTTACCAGCCACTAAGCACTGATCCTACAATGGTTTTTAAACAACAAATTGATACATTTCTTTTTAAAGCTGAATGTGAGGGTCTAATTGATCATGGTGAGATGATGTTTCTAGATGTAGCCAGTCCTGTACTAGCAAGTTTCTATATGCTACCAAAAATCCATAAGAATTTGTGGGATTCCCCTGGGCAACCCATAGTGGCAGGTATAGACTCATTACTGGAACCATTATCCAAGTATGTGGATTTCCACATAAAAAACTATGTGACAGCTTTATTATCATTTATTAGGGACACAGGTCAATTTCTGGATATTTTAAACAATATGCAGATAGAACCTGAATGGTATCTGGTGTCCATGGATATAGCTTCCTTATACACAAACATACCCCATGATGGTGGTCTTAGTGCACTGGACTATTATTGGTCTCTAGATGCACAATTAACCCATGGCAAAAATTATTTTCTCTTAGAATGTGCTGAACACGTTTTGACAAAAAACTATTTTATTTTTCAGGACACTTTTTATTTACAGATTAAAGGAACAGCAATGGGTGCAACTTTTGCACCCAATTATGCCAATCTTTATTTGGGTCACTGGGAAAAGCATACTATCTATGATAGACAAACTAACCCATTTTATGACAACACTGACATTTGGCGCCATTATATTGATGATATCTTCATGGTATGGCATGGCACTCTTGATGAACTTCAAAGTTTTGTTAATTACTTAGAAATTAGCAATGAGAATTTGACATTCTCAGTTCAACAGGATCTCCACTCAGTTTCTTTTCTGGATGTAAGTATTTTTAAGGAAGAGAATGGTAGCCTTAGTACTAGACTGTACAGAAAAGAAACTGATAGGAACTCATTATTGCTTGCATCAAGTTGCCACCCACGCCATTTGGTATCTAACATACCTAAGGCACAAATGTTAAGGGTTAGACATAATTGCACTAATGATGTGGACTTTATTACTTATGGTTTGGATTTATGTGATAGATTTTTGGAGAGGGGTTATTCTCATGGTGTTGTACAGGAAGATTATAGGGAAGTAGTTTGTACAGAGAGATCCGACCTTTTGAAGCCTAAGATTAAACAACAGAAAGAACACTGAACCAATTTTGTTACTACTTATACCAGACACTCAAAAGCAACTGAGAGTATCATCCACACCGATTGGAATATTTTGTCAGGTGATCCATTTGTGACAGAAGTTACACGGTATAAGCCAAGAATGGTTTATAAGAGAGGCCCCAACTTGCAGGGCAGATTAGTTCATAGCTATATTGGACCATCTGATGCAAGTGGTGAAAAAATCGACCTTCTCGTACTAATGGTATGCACAGTTGTGGAAATTGCAAATTTTGTAGATCTGTGCTTAAATGTAACACCTTCACCAGCTGTAATAGTGTTAAAATCTTTGAAATTAGAGATTTTAACATTTGCAGTACTTCGAATGTAGTCTATTTGGCTACATGTCAATGTGGTGCTTTTTATGTAGGCAAAACCACACGACCATTGAAGGTACGAGTGGGTGAACATCTAAGGTCTATTGTTGGCACAGATTCCAGAAGTGCACTTGCCATTCATTGTGATAAGAATAGTATCAAATATTTGGAGCATGTTTTCATATTCTGTGGCATAGAGGTTGTGAAATTGGGCCCTCAAGGGGAGATCTAGATGCAAAACTGAAATATAGAGAATCTTTTTGGATTTACACATTGGGGCCCTTATGGCCCCAGGTTTGAATGATAAGATTGAACTGTTAACTTGTTTATAGTCAAGATAATTCTATAATTATTTTTCCACTTTGCCTCTTCCTTTCCTCCCCTACCCATCAAACTCCCCACCTGCCCCACCTCCTTCCCTTTCTTCCCTTTCCTTTATCCCATCACCCCAACCCACCCCACAACCCCAACCCCAAAACCCTCCTTTCCTTCCCCCCTTTCCTTCCTCCTGTTCCCCTTGGTACTTTTCTAAATTTGTAACTTTAACTTTCATCATTTCATTTATTTCTTTTCCTCTAGGATTTATAGTTATTGTACTATAATTACTGGTGACCCCTTTTAATAACCTGAATTCAGTCACAGCAGAACTGCCGTAACAACCCGAAATCGAGTTATTACGGCATTTCAAAACATCCACATTCACTGACACGTCTCTCGAGTGGTAGCTGCGCTCGAGACAGTCCGAGCAGCAAAACAATCACTTCCTCCCTCAAAGCCCTCCTACCTACCACCACTACCTTCACCGAAGCAGGCTTCATTCGTTCTGTGTCTTCTGCAGCACATCTCCCTAACAAAAAAATGCCCCCAAAGCCCTCAGTTTTCTTGAATTCTACATAACGGAAACACTGCCAACTTTCACTATTTGAACACGGTCCCTAGGTCACCATAGCAACCGGAAGATCTTAATTGGCGCAGTAACACTTCCTTCTCAGCGCATCGGGAAAACCACGACTAAAACAACTATATCAGCATCTAAAAATGCGATATTTGTACGCCAATTAATTAACTGTTTAGTTTTACTCTTTCATCGTTGTTTTGCTGACATTTTTACCGCATTCTGCATGATACTTCACTGGACTTCAGAAGGATGTTACAACTGGTATTTAAAAGACTTCAATCTCATCATACAGCATGTTCCTCATTTTGCAAGTTGCAACAGTTAAAAAGTATAACAAACTCAGTTCAAAAAATGTAAACTCTTATATGAAAGTTCAAAATTTGTTTTATTTTACAAAGAAAAACAGTACTCTGCATGTTGTTCTGCACCAGGGTTCAGGTTATTAAAAGGTGTCACCAGTAATTATAAAAAATAAAAGATAGGAAGTGTGTGCCTATGAATATTTTTTTCACACCTCAGGTGTGAAAAAAATATTCATAACACCCACTTGCCTATCCATTATTCTCTATTTATTCTAATATAGTCTCCATGTATACTTTTACTTACCATGTTGTTTGTTGTCTCTTACAGATAAAGCTGATGAGTAATAATTCCTTGACATGTAACATATCGGTGTATCCCGATGGCTGGGAGCTGATTTCCTGTCTAGTATTGTATTTTTGGATTTCATTCAATTTTTGTTCTGATATGGATATCATCAGAGCTGCGGCATTTTATTATCTGTGTTTGTACTTATAGATAGGGAAGTTTTATTTTTATTCAGCTCATATCATTATCAGCTGTTTTCTATGGTTTTAAGTATGCCTTTACATTATTTGCTGTACTTATTTATATACATATAAAACAATTCTGTTGATGATTATGTGTTTAATAGAAAGTGGTTAGCATAATTGTATAGATATACTGACAATCACTAATATGATGTATGTTGCTTTAAATTTTCCCTATTTATACATGTATGTCTTTTACAAGATACCACCCCCGATGACGTGTAGTTAGCATGAAACCGGTAGGGAGTTCTCTTGCAGTTTTGAGCCTTTGGTTAATTGTGGCATCTGCTTTACTTTAAAATAAATTATGCCCTTGTTTGTACGCCTAGCTGAGGAGTGCTGAGTTTTGTGTTCGTTTTGTCTTCAATCCTACCTTAGCATCCCTGCCACTCCCCAAACTTTCCCAGGCCCAACAGGAATGGCTTGTAGACCCCATCCAATCTGAGGAAGTTCAGACAGCCTTAGCCAAAGCTAAAACCATGAAATGCCCTAGACCGGATGACTTTTTGTCTGAGTGGTACAGAGCTTTTTCCGATGTTTTGCTTCCCCATCTTTCTAATACTTTCTGAGCAATTCAGGAAGGGGATCCTCCCCCACCATCTAGGGCATATGCAACACCCCTCTAGATCCACATACTGAGTTTACGATAAATGATCACCATGATATGGGCAAAATAGTCTTTTCTCCCCTCATGGATCTTCCATTCCTAGGAGACTTTAGTTCTTTCAGGACACATACTCTACGCTGTTGGTTTAAGATACGTACCCTTCCCTCCCTAGCACCAATTTTTTTACTATTTGAAATGGCTGACAATGGTAGCAGACTTTCTTCCGGCCCAAATCAACCATACATTTTAAAAGATGGCATCAGCAAGGGTTGTTGTATATTTTTCAATACTTGGATGCACAGGTAGTTCAACCCTATACACACCTACAAGCTCAGCATGGTCTGACAAATCGAGAATATTTTCTCATCTGCAAGAAGTCCCTCCAGACCCCCCACTTCTACTTTGCATGATCATTGACATGCTTTTAAGGGCAACACTTGGCAACATATGATAGGAAACCTATACAGGGGCTTACAAGAATTCCTCAGGGATTCAACACATTCCATCTTGGAGGTGTGAAATGCTGAGATGTCCTCCAATATCTCATGTGATATACGGCTAAGACATATTACCCCATCCATTAAAGCTTTGCCAGCACCTTACTGGCACGAGTTTGCATGGAAATGCAGGAACCAATATTCCAACACCCCTGTTATCCTAACAAAATTCCTTCCAGCACAAACTGGGCATTGTTGTAGGCAATGTGGGAATAACCAAGCCACACATACACATGTTTTATGGGCATGCCCAGTACTAGCTTCTTTTTGGTAACAGACAGAGGACCATATTGATAGAGTAACAGGGGAGACGGGACCGATCATGCCAGAAATGGTGCTCCTTTCTATCCACTCCCCTTTGAATAAGAGGGTCCCCACCAGATCTATGGTATATATTTATCTTCCGGCAGCTAAAAAGCCATAACCCAGCTGTGAGACAGCCACACCCCCCACGGTTACTGCCTGGCAAGAGATTACAAATGAACTGTATAGAAAGGAGCAGCTTACGGCTCAATGTACAGGCCAAACACCACAATTCAAAATAAAATGGAGGAGTTGTTTAATTTACATCTCTGGGGGGGATAACGCCTTTGTTCCCTGAATCTGAATGTGTCCTTAAGCATGCCGGGATGGAGAACATTGCAACCGGGGAATTTTCTTTAGAGTGAGTATTTGGAGCAGCCTGGACCTCAAAATATGAAGCTGACAGAATACTGGATAATCCTAGGACCCCAGATATATAGTCCTGCCTGGTGAGATTTTTCTCCTGTAGTTATGAAAGTTTGTTTATAATACACCCTGCTAGACTGTGAATCATAATGCATATTAGCCAATAATATGAGTTGTAATAATAATGACAATATATCATCTGTACCACTCCCTGTATTTAAAGTCCTGCTCCCTCACAAGTGATGATAAACTGCATATTTTAAGTCAGAACACTGCATATTCAACATTGGTTTAATATTTGTTTGTTTGTCGATGTAACTTTCTGTTTGATTTCAACTGCTGCCTTCAGTACTGCACATGGCAGTTGTGATGTCATCAGCATTGTACAAGCTGCTCTCTGATTGGTTTAGTATTCCACTGTGATGGACCCAACTTTGCTAGATATCAACAGTGACATACCGCAAAATGCACGTTCTAGTCTACAGCATCTGTCTACACCTGTTGTATAAACTTGGAATTAGCTACGAAGATGATTTGGCTGTTCTGATTTTTGCATCTGTAGAGAACGTTGGAATCTGCATGTCCTAATGAAAGAGCTCTTAGTTTTTCCAGGGGCAATGTTGTGGGCACCCAACTGGCAGACTCCTGTTTCTTGGTGAGTACTTGTGAAAGTACTCAGGGTATGCAGACTTATGAAATATACAAAAACATGCACGGTCTTACTCGGTGTGCTTCAGTAATCCACTATTAATGCAGCTTCCAAATGCCTTTCAGTTACAGGACTGCTGGCTGTGCAAGCCTAGACTGCATGGGGTACGCCATTCTAGTCATCCCTCTCTCCCCTTAAAGTCCTCTACAAATTCAGAAACTGTTCTATATGAAAGGGTTTTCTTTATCCATGTTCGCTCACATAGTCTCCACTCAGGGTCAATACCCTCCGCCCCAAGACGAACAACATCGGTACCTTCTTGAAAGACTAAATGAAAATACTGTTTATAGTGCCACTGTAAACTGCTTTAACTAATGTACATTGTATGCTTATACAGTTAATTTAACTGCTGTACAAATGTAATGCATCTTGCCTGTTTATACTGACACCATCACTACTATAACTAATGCACTATATCTTTATACCTCAACACAGGACAACTTTGCAAATAAGACCATAGTGGCCTTAACAGTTCTATCCTGACAAAAAAATAGGTTTTACTACTACACAGGCAGACAGATCACACACACACAAAGTGTAGCTTTATTATTTTTCTGAAACTGTAGAAACCTGGGGCCTGATTCTCAGTTACAAAATGGACACTTTACACCTGCTCTGTTGTGATGCCACCCAACTGCACTGTGCATAACCTTGGTCATGTAATCGCAATAGGGAGGAGTCCTACGAATTCAGCGCAATGTAATTCACTGAACCAGGTATAACTAGGCATATCAACTGATTAATAACATCCCTTGTTACTCATGTCACTGCCCAAGCACCCAATGCAGTCCCCAGTCTTCTAATGAAATGTCACTCACACAATGCTGCCCCTTCCCCATACCCAAACTTGCTCCCATGCACACACATCCATTACTGTTAAATTCCCCCCAAAAGACTAATACATGTCTTACACACACATGTACACACATGTACGTACATACACACACATGCATGCACACACACATGCATCTCTGAGGTCCAGCTGTACCCCCTCCCTCACCCTGCCAATCCCACCCCCTCCTAATGCATGACTGGTAATGGGCACATTGAGTTACCACCTGCTATAAACTCAGTGAACCTGCTGCAGCCCTAACCCATCTTCCTGGATACTTGCACATGGCTCTGCAAGGGCCAGAGACATGTCTGAGACCCGAGGGAGCACTGCCTGATGGAGTCACAAACTTAGTGTGAGCATTGGCCCCTGTGATTACAACTGACAACCGGGCCCTTGTTTTGGGCACGTTGCTCCTGTGGAGTAAAACATGCCGACAGTTCTTCAATGGGGTCTTTCATGGAAACTGTTCCTCAGGATCAGATGGATGTCATGAGAAAAATGCAAACTAATGGCTCACAAAGTTAAATTCTACTGTATAAACAATGAACAACTATTTCAGAGTGCTCTGTATAAAGGAAGTAATTTTTTAAATATACCTCTCAACTGCCCCACACTACGAGGGACAGTCTCATTTTGTGCCTCTCAACGAAATGTAAACTTTGTAAGCAGAAAGGTCATGTGCCCAATGTTCTTATCTTCTATCTCTAAGACTTAATGAGGTGTACCATTTTGTCTCCTTCCCCCACACTTTGAGAGACAACATCCCACAACTGGGTGAAGAAAGGTTGAGAGGTACATTTGGCAAAGGAAAACAGTGGCAATCACTTGTTTCTCCACCCTTATAAATGTGTATTACATAGCCCAGAGGCAGCACTGCAAGGGTTAACATTCATGCCTCAGGACCGGCCCGGTGGCGCTGAGGGTTGAGGTGCTGGATGCCACACCTCGCGCCATGCCGGCGACCCGAGTTTGGGAGCGAGCTCAGGTGCCGGGGGTCAGCAGGGAAGGGATCAGATTGAGCGCCAGCTGGCTGCTCTCCTGTCCCAGAGGGAGGGCTAGGGGTTGTCGGGAGATCATGCACACCTGGTGGAGACCAGGGTGTAGTAGAAGCATGGGCAAGCATATTACAGCGATCCCGACACTGGCAGGGTTGCCGTGCGGCAAGTGTCGGGAGATGCACACGCATGGGAAGGTGGGGAAGAAAATGGAAAAACCTGGCAAGTGGGGATAGGAAACGGCACATCTCCTCCATGCCCAGTGCCGGATCTGACTAGGGCCAGCCCTCATCGCTCCTCAGCCCACCCCCTCCACGCCAGAGTCTGTCTTTCAAGGAGCCCAAGTAAGTGGTCGGGCTACCCTCCCTGGGTGGGTTAAACCAGGGGTGCTGGCAGCGGGAGGGGTGGAGAGAGAAGGGGCACAGACCTCTAGCGGATCTCAGGTGGGCAGGCACAGGGAGAGGATGCCTGGGAGAGGTCCTCCTTGCTGCGACCGGAGTAAATAGAATTGGAAAAACAAAACAAAAAAACATTCATGCCTCAGCTGGCTGGGGACTGGAAGGGAGGCATCTGTTCCTGAGCATGGTGGTCCTGGCCCATCTGGTATTCACGCCCCACCACTCAATCAGGAAGCAGCTGTCAGGCCAGCTAGAGAAAGGGCAGCCTTCAACACCAGGAGGAGGGACAGGGAAAGCCAAAGGGACAAAAACATTAATCTAGAAATAAACTAAAATTAAACTCCGTTTCACTCCGTGATGCTGTTCTGACCCAGGTTAGGCTGTTTTAGCTCCTCCTTTTTGAAGAAAAATCATCAGCATTAATATAGCACTTTTCATACATATTGTATCCCAAAGCGCTATACTTGCTCTCTCCCAGAGCCCTGTGGGACACCAATGTTCACTTTTTTTGTTATTTATGCTTCTGAACTGACAGTATGCTTTTCATCATTTATTCAACTTTGCATTTAGTTGCACTCTCCCCGCATATACCAGTCTTGCTGTATCTACTGACTGCATCCTTTTTACGTCTGCAGTGGGCAGAGCCTGCAGACGTTTTGCATCAGAAAAGGACCTACATCATTTTTTCTGCCCGCATAACATTATTTCTTCCGTGGAGAGCCCAAGTACTACGTTGACTGTGTAAGGCATAGTAGTTAAACAGCCCTATATTTCTTGCCACTTCATGTCTCCAGAGGTGCCTTCCCCCACAGAGTATGTTTAACCCACCCCAACTCCACCCTACACAAACCCTCCCGCAGTCTCCCACTGTGCGCTGTATGCCTCCGCCCCCTCCCCACACCCATCGCAGGCAGGTTTAGCAATCCGTGAACTTTCTTTCCAGAAAAAAAAAAGAAAAAAAAAATCTAATGTGTTCCATAACAGTCTTTTTACACAGCCCAAGTGTTTGTGTAGTTGAGAGAAGATCAAGGGGAAATGAGAACTTCCGAGAAGGCTATTTTTTGTAATATACTAACTTTCTTTTTAACTATACTGCTGCTGCTGCTGTTGGAAGAAGAACACAAATGCTTTAAGTAACGCAATTGACGTTGGGAGCATAAAAAATTCCCACTGTATTTTATGTTTGTTTGTAAACCTTAGCCCGACTGTGTAGGAAGGTTGGGGTCCTCCCTGACACTGCTGTGGGAGGAGTTAGGTATTTGGCTGCATTTCCGAGACTGCGCAGGGACCATCACTCTAGTCAGCATAACCGCTGACAGCAGGAACAGCAGACTCATGATGAAGTAGCCGCTGCACCATGGAGAGTAGCAGAAACCCCCAGGCATGCAGATATCCGTGCCTGAGGGCCGCACAGATTTTCCTGTTCCTGATCTTGCTGTTCTTTCACATCTGCAAAATGAAGGCCGAGGACAGTGCGATGGATAGTTCAAAACGTTTAGCAGACAGGGTATTGGATCCCATGGTCATGGACCAAAGTCACAATAGAATTAAATGGGTGCTTGGATTTTTTTAACAAATTGCTGCAACCAACTAGCTATCGTTATAAAGTAAAATACCTTATTTATAAGCAAGATCGACATACAAAGGGAGTGAAACTGTGTGTGTGTGTGTATGTGAAGAGAGGGGTTATAAACACAGTGAAGTACGGTGTATACATTTATTCAAATTATTTTCATAGTCAGGACACTCCATATACCCTGGGAATGTTTTTTTTTTCCTAATTAGGATAACTAAAATACAAAACAGAAACCCAACCAAAATAACAGTCCGCCATCAAGATATGCTAGTAGGTGTGTTTTTATCTTGACAGTATAAAACAAGGCATCCCATGCAAATCCGAAATATGCCAATGCCACAGTGGCAAGAAATATGTCACAGTGGTCTACCCTAATTTTAAAATATCAGCCAGCACTGCATTTGTGTAAACCTATTTATTAAGAGTGAAATTAAGAGGTAACATAATTGTTAAGGGCCCTCAGATATGCAAAAGACACTGCACAATGCTGCATTGCATACCCGATCAAAATAAATCCGTCTCAGATCAGAAAAGGTGTCATGGGTTTCCTTAGAAAATTATACTATTAAAATAAACATTGATTTGTAAGTTTTAATGAACTGGAAACATATTAAATTCCAGAGTGTTTACATCTGCAACCTCCCTGATTTGGCCAGACCTCTCCTAGTAGCCCCAAGATAGGGAGAGGAAGTTTTCCAATTTGCTTTTTAGCAGATGCACAGCTGAAAGTTAAAAGCAACATGCACGATGCTAGACAGATAGGTTGGAAGTCTATTAGCCCTAATAAACTATTAAATTACTTTACAGTAATACAAAATGGTACGTTGATGTATGATCTATGCTTGTAATATGATCATTTCTGAAAGTATGTAATTAATTGTACAATATGACATAACCAACAATCAATAAAAGAAAATTAAAAAAAAAGCAACATGTATACACACACACACACACACACACTATAGTTAAGACAGACAGACAGACAGGGGTCTTATTCTCACATTTTACACAAGTCTGGCCTGTTTAGAACAAACTCTAATTTCAGAATTGGGTGTTGCTTGTTTGATATCGGCCGCACGCAGATCCTTGGTTTGTTACACAGAATTTTGGTTTATTTAATAAGTGGTTCCCCAAGTCCATGCCCAATTTCAATTGTTTTGGTGACATTATGAATTATAGTAATGTTGTCTTGATTCACAGTTGTGCCTGCAGTTACCTAATTTAATCAGATGTGTCAAGTACAAGCCTGTTCCGAGTTAGAACTTCACTATTTTTTACATTAACTATCTAACATAAACAAATTGCTTTTTTTGACTCTCGGATTATTTCCCAGAAAAAAAACGGGCGACTGTACAATGACTGTAGTCTAAATGTTACTGGCTACTGTTATTACTAACACATTTGTTGTAATTCTCGAGACGTGTAAATAATTAAATTTGATATGTTCTAGGTGAGAGTGACAGTCTTCTGTGGTTGATATGCCTCGGCGTTCCTGCAATTTAATGCCCAGGTCATCTTCCTTATGGTGAAACGTTTGTTTCACTAGTTTGTGTGTGTGTGTAGATAGGTATTAGTATTTGGCTTCTGTGAAACAAATGGCTTCCAACATACCAGGAAAACCTATAGCTAAGAGCTGTAGTCACCTTTGATATGGTAACATCCTCTGTGTGTTTGGGGGGGGGAGACCTTATTCAGCCCATTGTATAATGGTTTATGTATAATCTTTACATTTCATTTTTATATGAGAATTTAACTGTTTTATTATGCCAAATTTTATGTACTGGCTGTGCTATACTTATACAGCGAGCGCATAGTCCAAACACATTAAAACAAGAGTGCAAGCACATTACAACATTAATAAATTATGCTGATATGTACTAAATCATGTCGCCATGGTGTAGAGGTTTTTAGCAAGAATCTGAATGCTTCTAATATATATTAAGCTGTATAATTCAGGCATGCTGTTTATCTTGCACAGTTAAAACCAGGAAGACTCTGCAAAACGGGAAAAGAAGAACATATTTCTGGTACTGCAGCAGAATTGAACTGTCAATACTTTCAAAGTTTTGTGATGTCAGAACTCTACTTTTATAGTCTTATAAAAAGTTAACTGCTGGTATATCTTATAATTGTTCTTGAAACAAGAACTGAACGATTATGAGAAAGTAAACTGCAGTTTTTAAGGTATAACAATTACAACACATTTTGCCAACTGATCCATTCATAAAACATTCGCACTAATTTTAAAGAGGATTTTGTGGCGTCATAATATGTGTATGTGTATATATATATATATATATATACACAGTATATATATATATATATATATATATATATACATATATACACACACATGCACAAAACACCACTACTTTCCATCATAGCAGACTACTATCACAAACCCAGTAAATGTGATTTAAGCAGTGGACCTCTGTTGTTCCACTTAGTCACTTGTCACGTAGCCAAAAAACTAATAGATGTCCTAAGAGGCTAAAGAAATTTCTAGCCAGTTTGCAGCAGTGACAAAAGCTTTAAAGGCAGAATATCTGCTATTTTTATTTTCAAATATGCATTATCTGCATCAGCAGTGCTGCTGCTGTTTACGCATTTCTGTGTGTGCTGCTTTAGCTGCAGTGACTAAGGGAAAAATCCAATTGGGAACTTAGCTGGCAGTCACCTATTTCTGAAACAGAAAGTAAGCACCAGTTTAGTACAAGTATATTAAAAGTAAATACTAGTTTATGTACAAGTATATCAAAAACGTCCTATAGTAGGGTGCATCAGAACTCTGAATTGCATAATTAACGTTAATTGGATTCATAATGCTTTTACTTTACATTTCAGTATAAACTGCTATTTAATTAATTATTTTCTTGGGAATATCACTACTTCTGTTCAGCTATGAACTCTTCTGCACTTGGCCGGGTCATATAACGCTTAGAACACTTTCTTTAGAAGAGCCGCAATGCTGTCTGAGAAAAGGAATGACTAAGAATAATGTAACTTTCTTTAATGATCAACCCCTGCTCTGTTCAGCCTTAAAGAAAACTGTCACAGATACAAGAAAACGAGAAGCATTATGTTCTACGATAACTACAGCAGCAACAATTTAAGTGCATTTTTAATATGTAAAATGTAAGGAGCATTGTGAACTCCCCCAGTTCCACAGTGAGTACTTACTTACTGACCATCTACTAACCCCTGACAGCCCCCTCCAGAGGGCCTCTCCCCTCTATTTCCTTCTTCCTTTCCTTTTACCAATACCTGGGGTGTGTACCCTAAACATTTGTTGGGTCAACTAGTTAAGTGAATCATTAAGTAACACTATTGGTTGTGATAATTCTATGCAATGTTATTTTCCTGTGTATTTCTGGCACAAACGTAGTTAAGCACACATGCTGACATAAGTGGGAGCGATTAAAACAAAAATGTTTTAACATCACATGGAAAATGTTTGGGATACTTTGAAGCGCTTGCATAATAACAATGTATTACGTACTTTAAAACCCTGCGAAAATTCTTACATCACCCTTACAGTTTTTTCCATAAAGATCTTTATTGAATTTTAACAAACACTTGCCTGTGGTACAAGAGTAAGAGGAAAACCCCATCTCATAGTCAGAAATACACAGGAAAATAAAAATATGGGAGAAGAATAATATAACATTTCAGACTATAAGTACATGATATATATTTCAACATTGTGATGCCTTTATTATTGGCATTATAAATCACTCAGGGATTTCAGCCAATCAGCACTGAGAACCATTGTACCTCTTATCCAGTGCATACTGGTCTCTCATGCAGGAATTAAGAGTGGATCTTTCCTCTTCAGAGTCAAGAGGAGTGCAGCTAGATTCAAATTTAAAATATTACAAATGTGATTTTATTATATTATAAATCACTCTTCCTAACTCATGTGAATTTAAAATAGAATAATAGATAGACGACTGTGTATTACAAGGCTATAAAACCATCAAGAGATTCTGGGGACATTGTAACCTCGAGAGCGAAGCCTGTTACAAGTTTCAAACAGACCTCTCCACTGTCCCTGATTTTGCATTACAAATCTCCTGTGTCCTTCCTAAATGTGGCATTTTTGCTACAGAAAAGTAAAGATTTGAATTATGAACATATATGCTCCCGTATCTCTACCTACACCTCAGCCTATGAGGCCGCACTTATTTTCACTATAGGACCGCCCATGGGACTGCTCACTAGGCTCGGTCAATCCCCTTTCCCCAGGTCTCGCGATGTCTCAGCTGCCGTACACCACATAAGCTGGTTTACTCACTGGCTGTCTGGTTGTGTTTCTGTGGAGACAGATGTAATAGGTGTGGCAGGGAGCCTGGTCCGGGCAGACAACTTGCGTGTCACTGATGGGGAATTTTCTCTCGTCAGCTGGACAAGGTCTCTGTTTTGTTGCTCTGTAGGTGAGTGGGGGGGGGCAATAGGAAGGTGAGGCCTGGTATTAGTTAGTACTGCTTGCTTTGCCTGCCTTGCTAACAGTGTGCCAAACAGCTCGGAGGTGCTGCTGTTTACTTTGTGCCTTGACACGAACCTGACAGCACCACAGCTGCAGCCCAGAGGGTGTCGCAGCCTGCAGCAGGTCTGAACACATCTAGTAGCATGGGTCGTGCACACTAAATTTATTCCTTATCAGGTCAAATCCTGCAGACGTTTTGGCTCTGACCAGAATTTGTTATATGCTGTATATATTGCCTGCATCACTGTCACTGTCTGCAGTTTTATCCTGTACCCCCCCCCCACAAGGTCACACCCAGAAACTAGCCTTGGCTCACTGTGCCTTTCCCAGTTACCAATTTTCAATAAATAAAAAAATAAATAATTGTGTTATTGCTGTGTTGTTCTCTACCCACCCTTTTTAAACAAGAGGTAGACAAGAACTACTAAACATTCCACAGCTCCTGTGGACAGTGGTTTAGGAGGATGACAAAGTAAAACCTAATACCTTAACAAAGGCCTGAATTATGCGAAAAACTATCCTACAGGAAGCCAAATTATGCTGAGACAGACATCAACTCATGTAGAACAAAAACAATGACAGCAGCAGAAAAAAGACAGCCAGCCACTGGGGAAGCAGGTCAAAAGCATATAATTGAAGAACTGTAGTCGCAGCAAGCAATGACAGTTTACCATACCATATTTAAATACACTATGCATCCGAGTGTATTCTTTTTAAATTAACACAGCATGTCCTCTTCAGGTGGAGCTCAGTGGGAAAACCATTAAATATGTCAACTTTTTTGACAAGGGGAAAGCTATTCCTATTTAACAGTGTTACACATCTCAGGTTTCCAAATGTCATATTTTGCTGACAAGTATGCTGTTTTTTTTTTTTTTTTAAAGCTTCCCTACATTTACATCTTCCACAGGTATTAGTTCACATAAACAGGTCCACTGCTGTTGTAATCAAATCAGTTTGAATCCTTGTTTGTACTGGGTTAGCTTGACTGCCCACTGGGACTTCGGAGCAGCAAGTGCTCAGAACTGCTGTTGATATACCAAGTGTGTATGTTAATATGTCCCATGGAAAGGCTGGGACAAATCAGTTCATGAGCTGCTTGTCAGCTTGGCCACTAGCTTTCAAAATCTTGTAGCCAAATCAATATTTTTAGTGGCCATCTTTTTTAAGAGCTCAAAAATCAGTTTGTGCACAGGTAGTCAGTTGGCCGATAACTTTCAAAATCTAATGGCCAAACCAATTTTTAGTGGCCATTTGCTACCTGGCTACCTGATTTGTTCCATCCTGCCCACAGAGACACTTAGCAGTGTAAGAGTGGTTTCATGCCCAGTCTCTGGGTCTGAGAACAGGAATGTGAAGCAGGACTGTTCTGCCACATGAACGGCACAACGGAAACCACATTTCTTTACCAGAAAATGCCTACTGAGCTATGAATCCGCTCTCTTTCAAAGGCATCCTGGAGGAGAGGGTACCAGGGGAAACAAAAACATGCACTAGAACAACAGCAACGGTAAACACAAATACAATAAGCTAAGGCAGCAAATATCAAGCGTGCAGCACAATAAAACAGTGATCACGACAAGTGTAGAAAGAACAGGCAGATAAAGCAATGCATGGGGTGCAGGAGAGGTCACTAGGGACTGTAACACTGCAGAAAGGTGGAATGGATGAGGCTGCAAGAAGGACAGAAGGAATCAAACATATGTGGGAAGGGAGGGTTGTCAGGTGTAGACATAGGGGCTATTATCTTGGAGAAGTGCTTTCAGGGGTGGGAGGAACAAAACAAAAGTGTGTAGGTTGAACCAGAGATGGAGCAATCTGTATGAAAAGGCAGACTGACTTGCAGTGATTTTGGCCCCATGAACAGAGCAGAAGCAAAGGTCAGCAGAGTGGAGAGAGTAGGAAGAAGATGTAGGGCAAGACAGGAGAGTGACAAAATATAACACAGAAACAGAACGCAATGGCAGATAAGGACCGCTTGGCCCACCTAGTCTGTCCCTTGGTCCCTGCCTATACTGTCACCACAGGCTCCATTCAATCTCCACCCTTCCCCTTGCTAAGATTCACTCATGCCTATCCTATGCATATTTGAAGTCCATCACTGTTTTGGCCCCCCACTACCTCCACTGGAAGACTGTTCCAGGCATCCACCACTCTTTCAGTGAAGAAGTACTTATTCATATCTCTCCTAAATTTTCCCATTCCAGCATCACTGCATGTTCTCATGCATCTTTTTGTCTGAAAAATACTCCCCTCCTGTACTTTGTTCAACCTCTTGAGATATTTATAGGTCTCTATCATGTCCCTCCTCCTCTCTTCCAGGGTGTACATACTGAGGTTCTGCCGTCTCTCATAGGGCTTCTGATGCAGCCCCTGCACCATTTTAATCGCTTTCCTCTAGCCAGCCTCCACCCTGTCTATGTCCTTCCTCAGATGTGGTCTCCAAAACTGGACACAGCACTCTAGGTGGGGTATCATCTATACAGTGGCATCACCATCTCCCTCCTGCTGGCAATGCCCTCCCAATGCACCACAGCACCCTACTGACCCTACCTACTGCCTTGTTGCACTGCCTCGCCACCTTCAGGTCAACAGATATAATTATTCCAAGGACCCTTTCCTGTTTGGTGACCGTCAATACCTCTTCCCCAATTGTATACTCTCCCTCTGGGTTTCTGTGCCCTAGGTGTATGATTCAGCAATTTTTTTGCCTTGAAATCCAGTTGCCATGTGAAAAAGTGCAAAATCATATACTGGAGTAAGAGTGCCTCCATGGGACATATTCACACGGTTTGTCAACTTACACTATTTAATTTGGAATTTAACTTGTATATAAAGTAATTACCAGATGAATACTTTTCTGTTCTGTCATTACTTTGAAACGCTATATACATTGGTCCATAATATGCAAAAAAACTGTTATTACAACCCACCATAATACACGGTTTTCTGTGTATTACTGGTATCCAGAAAACAAATCCTCTGTGTTTCTGAAAATCACTCTGTAATCATCTGTCTCCTCAATATATTTCAACTTCCAACTCTTTTTTTCTCAACAGCAGTGCTTTGCATCTTAACTTATCGTCCCCTATCACTTAAAGCATGAGACATTCTCTGCTCATAGCCATGAGCTGTTTTCTATTAAAAGGCACCAATTTTAAACCATCAACCACATCTGCCTGCATCTACCGGAGATTTAAAAATGTCAAAAAAGTATAAAGCAGAAAGCGCCAGTAAAAATTAAAAACATTAGACTCAATACTCAAACAAGTAAGTCACATTTGAAATAGTACTCCTTTGAGATGGAGAAAGCACCAAATTGTAATTACAGAAATGGAGGTTCATTTTTCTGTTCTCAGTGACAAAGACAGGCACAATTTATTGAAGATCAGTGGTGCAATATTCAAAACTTTGCCCAGTGGACAAAGTGATTGCTTGCCGTCTGCCTGAGGTTTGCACCTATATGCAACACTCAAAGGTGTCAGAGGCGCGAGCAAAACAGGATAGTGCACACGCAAGGATCAGTGTACAAAAGGGAGGGACAGGGACATGAATATAGGCATGGCACAATATGTAGCCCATTAATGCTGACCAAAAGAAATAGCGCTGGCCGCCTTGCGGAGTGCAAGTACTGTGGAAAAAAGGCCGACTTACTCCAGGCAACCCTAGCAGCTGGTGGAGACAGTGCTGCCAACAACTAAGTTGGTGACTGGGGGAGCACAACTGCTCCCTGGTGTAGTGGCACCCCCCTGTCCTCCAATTCCCAGCCCCGTGAAGTACAACCCATTCCCTGGTGGCCAGTGGCAACCCCCCCCACCCTCCGATCACCAGCCCCGTATTATAATAAAATTCCCTGGTGACCAGTGGCACCCCAATTCTCCGATCCCAGGCCCCTTATTAATAAAATTCTGTGGTTGCCATTGGCACCCTTTTCATCAGATCCCTGTCCCTGTATTATAATAAAATTCCCTAGTGGCCAGTGGCACCCCATTCTCTTATCCCTGGCCCCATCTTAAATTAAATATTCCCTGGTGTCTAGTGTCACCCCCACAACCTCCATGCACCATCCTGTAAACTGTAATATTCCCGGTATCTACAGGCTTCACCCACACACTGATCCCGTCCCGTATAAGCATAACTGGGCCCAGGTGTCTAGTGGCCCCCCGGCACTGAGCAAAGCTCTCTGCCACCCCTCACCAGTGCCATGGATCCAATATGACAACTGGCACAGCCTTCCTGTCACCACCTTGGTTGGCCATCATATGGACCGACAGGGAGTGCACATCTTCTGTGCTGTAAAGGGAGCCTGTGGAGTAGTGGTATTAGATCTGTGGCACCGGTGGTAGGGGGCGATTTGCTTGGTGCCAGCAGTGTGAGGGTGGCTGCTAGATGCCAGGGACCAGTTATGCTTGTATGGGGACAGGGATCTGAGGGTGGGGTGTGCCACTAGATGCCAGGGAATATTACAGTGTACAGGGATAGTGTTTAGAGGTTGCAGAGTGCTACTAGACACCAGGGAATATTTAACACAATACAGAGCCAGGGACTGGAGGACAATGGGGTGCCACTGGCCACCAGGGAATTTTATTATAATATGGGGCCAAAGATCAGAGGACAGGGGGTGTCTCTGGCCACCAGGGAATTTTATTATAATATGGAGCTGAGGATCAGAGGGCAGGGGGTGTCACTGGCCACCAGGGAATGTTTATATTTTTTTGCAATTAAGTTTATTTTTCAATTGAAAGTTTTCCAGTACAGTTCACAAAGAAAAGCAAAACGATGCACATCTGTTACATACATCAACATGGTTGTTAATTATACATGGTAGTAATTAAAAAAGAAAATGAGAAAAGTAAACCCAACCAACACCCCCCCCCACCCATCCCATAACCAGACATGGTCTTACTTACTAGTAGTGCCACAGAATAAAGTATTCAGGGTTTTGGAACAGCAGTTCCCAGATACCAAGTTGCAAAAGCTAAGAAGGCAAGGGTAGAAATGTTAACAGCAGAAAGTGTGTGTCTGGGGCGGAATGGATAATTGTTTCAATATCCAAATTTATCACGAAGGATAGAAAGGAAGAAACCCCAACATCTCTGAAATTTTTTCCAAGAATGATTGCCGTTAGCCACACACCGCTCTGCATTTAAGGCAGTGAAAAATTCCGCCCACCATTCACTGAATGATGGCTCCCAATCATCTTTCCAATGTCTTAGGATTAACAACTTGGTAACTAGGGAAACCGTAGCGAATTGCACTTTTTGGGGGGTTGTAGGGATGGAAGAATAAAACCCCAGAATACAGGTATCCTCCAAAAAAATATGGGGTTAATTTCAAGTACGGTGCCATATTTCTCTTCACCATTTCCCAAAATTTAAGGATCTTAGGACAAGACCATAATTTGTGATATAATGTGGCGTTATCAGATCCGCAGTCCCTGCAAATGGGGTACCTTGCCCATTCTATATAGTTTGCTGGGTATGTAGTAAATGTTGTGCAGTATAGTGAACTGAATATCCCTGAGACGGTCTTGTTTTGTTAGGGTGTAGATGTCTGTCCAAACTGTTTTCCATGAACTGTTAGGAAGGCATTTAGAGAGGTTATGTTTCCAATAATAAGCCACAGGAGAAGGTTTGGTACAAGGGTGACTAATGAGTTTGTGATACAGTTTGGAGACCGGTTTCAGCTTTGTGGCTACGGTTAATAATGAAGCTAGGAATGATCCTGTTTAGTCAGACCATGGGGAGTCACCCAGGAAACGTTTTATACAGTGGTGGATCTGTGAAAGTTTAAATAAATGTTTAGGTGGAGTATCAAATTTCACTTGCAATGCAGATAATGAGAGGAGTGATTGCCCCTGTATGAAATCTTTTAAATTCTGTTCCGGGTGAGGCCACCAGCTCCTAGGGTTAATAGTTTTATTGGCCATCTTCAGATTAGGATTATTAAATAGGGGTTGCTTGAGATCTCTTCTAGTCTGGATTTGAGTTAGGACGCAGAATTGTTGGAATACTTTCCTGTCCCACCCAACTGGAGAGTCTCGCAGCTCTAGTGGGACCACAGACCAAGGATTGTACAGTATTGTTGGTAAGGAAACTATGACTTTGTGCCTGGTTTAGGTCCAGGTATTCCCAGTCTGGGTGAGAAATGGAATTTGTGCTAAGGGCTGTTCAGTACAAAAACCTGTTTGCATGAATGGCCAGATAATAAAGGTAAAAGTCTGGGAGTTGTAATCCTCTGAGAGCTTTGGGACGGGTAAGTTTCCAATATGCACGTCTAGGGGTCTTTCCATTCCAAATGAAGTCAGAGCAGATTCTTTGACATGTTAAGAAGAAGGATCTGGGAAGGTACAAATTGAGGTTATATAGTGGGTAGAAGAACTTAGGAATTATAACCATTTTTAGGATGTTAGCTCTGCCCCAGAAGGATAGTGGCAGTTTTTTTTCCACCTTGCCAAATCTTCCTTCGTTGACTTCAAGAGTGGATCAAAATTAAGTTCCTTGAGTTTCCCTATTTCTTTAGTGACTTTAATGCCTAAGTATGTTATAGCCATGTTCTCCCACTGTAATCCTAGAACTTCAATATGTACTTTTTCCACTAGGGCTGATAGAGGATAAACTGTTTTATTTCTGTTGAGTTTATAACTGGAAAATTCACCAAATTGGGTAATAATTTGAAGTGCTATGGGGAGACACTGACTGCTGTTGGAGAGATGGAGGAGCAGGTCATCTGCAAAAAGGGATCATTTAAATTCTATTTCTCCAAACTATATATTCCTTAAATCTCTTTCTCGGCTAAGTACTCTCGCTAAAGGCTCAATATACAAATTAAATAAATAAGGGGAAAGGGGTCATCCCTATCTGATGCCACTGCACAATGGGAAGGGGTCCGATAAATGGTTATTACACATTATCTGAACAATGGACATTGATAAAGGGTACGGATGTGGTTAATAAAGTTGTCAGGAAAGCCATATTTAGTTAGGACCAAAAACAAGTATGTCCAGGCCATTGGATTGAATGCTTTCTCCACATCCAGGGACACCAAGACTGCTTCAAGAATGGGGTCCCGAGATGCGGAGATAAGGTGGTAGAGTTTCCGGAAATTACCTGCAGATGACCCACCTGCTACAAATCCTGTTTGTGCTGGTCCCAAAAGTCCAGACCACACTTTTGCCAATCTAGTGGCTAGAATTTTAGCATATATTTTTAACATCTACATTAAGTAAAGAGATTGGTCTATAACTGCCAATTATAACTGGGTCCTTCCCAGGTTTGGGGAGAATGATTATTCTTGCTTCGAACAATGAGGGGTCTGTAACCAGGGAGGTCTCCCAATAACTGAACAGCTGTTGCAACAGTGGGATAAGCTGAAGCTTAAAGATCTTGTAGAAGAGGCCAGAGAACCCATCTGGGCCGGGTGCTTTATCAGGTTTTAAAGAGTCAATGGTCTGAGAGATTTCCTCAGTAGTGATAGGGTCAGTTAAGACAGACTGATGCTCTCCAGCGAGGCAGGGGAGATTTGCCCATTGCAGAAAGTTCTGCATCTTCTGGCTTTGAGAGGTCGATAAGGGAGTAGAAGAGTACAGGGATTGATCAAATTCCCAGAAGGACTGTAGCATCTCTTTGGGATCAGTGAGGAAGATTCCATTTTGGGAACACTACCAGGCAATTTTTATTATAATACAAAGTCGGGGATAGGAGGACGGGGTGCACTGGGCACCAGGGAATTTCATTATAAAGTGGGGCTGGGGATCGAAGGATAAGGGGTGCCACTGGCCGCCAGGGAATTTTATTATAATATGGGGCCAGGGATCAGAGGCGGGGGCAGGGGGTGCACAAGACACCAGGGAATGGGTTGCTCTTTATGGGATGGGGATTGAGGGCGGGGGGGGTGCCACTGGCCAACAGGGAATTTTATTATAATATGGGGCCAGGGACTGGAGGACGGGGAGGTGCCATTGGCCACCAGGGAATTTTGTTATAATACAGAGCTGGGAAACAGAGGTCGGGGTGCCAACAGACACCAGGAAATGGGTTCTACTTCATGGGGATGGGTAACTGGAGTGGGGGAGGGCAGTCTCAGGGGTGCAAACTTGCCACTGCTTCTCATGCAAATGAGCCCATGATGGGCATGCATATGGCCCCTTAGCGTCCTGCATGCCCAATGGGCTCACCTGCATGGTGCTGGCTGAATATCGTGCCGGGGGTTCCCAGCACTAACAGGTTTGGGGTGCAGTTCAGTGCACTTCGGTATGGGCTGCATACAGCCCTGATCCATGTCAGGGCAGCGCTACTCAACTTTGCACTGCCCTGACATGGCCCTATATCATGTCAGCACCAGTGCGTCATCTGACTGAATATCGCATACTTTGCATAACAGGAAAGGACAAGCACAGCTCAAATCTTTGCGCTCTGCTTCTCCACATTTTCCAGTATCGGGCCCCAGGAGAAAAAAAAAAAAATACTGTTGCTCTGTTAACTGAGTGACACTGAAAAAAAAAAAAAAACTTACAACTTTAAAAATACACTTACTGCTTTTGTGTGAAAAACAGTGGAAACAGCAGTTACACGAAATCAAATATGTGGAGTTGTGCATTTTCTGTACAGTATATACTTCCTCCACACACCCTCACAGAAACACAGAACGTGACCACAGAAAAAGATCTACAGGCTCACCCAGGCTGCCTAACACTACGTAATACTTTGTGTGTGATGCCTAATTATACCTCTCAAGCGCTTAAAAGGCATCATATTCATTTTATTCTTTTTTGGTAACCAGATAAGGCCCACTAGGCAGAAGTGCCTGTTTTCAGTGGCGACCCGGGAGGACTGGGCTGGTTAAGTGACTTGCTCAGAGTCACACAGTATACAAGCAGAGGTTCTGGGAATCAAACACAGGTCTGCTGGATGTACCAAGCTCACTCACAGTTTGTTACTCTAACCTCTAGGCTATACTGCCAGCCCAGGGTGTGTGAAAAATACTTTTAATTAATGGGTTGTCTCTTTTCCTATAGAAAGAGCCATGTATTAAATGCCGTAATACATGAGTGTTAAGTATGGCAACCTACATGGCTCTTTGTGTGAGAGTGACAGCGGTTCCCCAAGAAGAGCGAGCGGTTGGGATCCATGGTGTGGGCTAAGGTTGCCCCGTTTGTTTTTTAATTTTAAAAATAGTTTTGATCCTTTGGCGGTACCCACAAGCAGAGCTGCATACTCAGACTTTGCGTCAGGCCAGCCGAGAGAGCAGCGTTGAGAGCAGCAAAGCCCCTAAGTCATCCCTCGTACTGCCTGTCTCCAGCACCTGTCTCCAGCCAGCATCTCTCACCTCCTCCTCCTATGACTTCACCCCATGCCAGGGTGGTGAGTCAGCAGTAGCACCACCTGAATCTAAATAAATAAATACAAAGTTTGTTTTCTGTGCCGCAGAACGCACAGAGGGAGTCTTTTTTCTTCTCTCGTCTCCACCAGTCTCACTGTCTAAAACCTAATGTGGCGAAAAAACACGACCCCCCAACCAAATAAAACAAAGTATGGGGTGTAGTGTGTAAAACTAAAATTTTACACACACCCTTATTGTTGGATGGCTGCATACACCACTTGGGCTTTGCCCTCGGTGTTTATGTGCTATCCAACAACTCGGGTGCATGTAAAATTCTCGTTACACACTGCACCCCATACTTTATCCTATATATAATTTTTAAGGCAAAAACCACAAGTCTGCACCTGGGAACTGTGCTCAGGCTGAACAAATAAAAGTATGCACAGAATCAAAAAGCCGGCACCGGTAAATACAGACCGCTCCAGATGAGGTTCGAATCAGACACAGGGAAGCTCAAACTCTGGGTGCTAAAAGTGCTTCATTTTATTCAAAAAACACCCTGCTTCCACATCCAGCTAAAAGACCACCATCTTCCCAACGCGTTTCACGCCCCCTGGCGCTTAATCATGAGAATACCATCACCATACAATACTGTGCTTATATTTAACCATCTTAAAGTGACAATGACCAAATAAATAAATTCTAAATTATACAGATGAATTACCATAAAAACATGATCTACACACTTAAAAAATGTGCTTTACAACAGCAAATGTCACACATTACATTTTGCCACTATGTTTTAAAAGTCCATCTTAGTTTCTCAGGGATCCATTTTCATGCAAGTGGCAACCATAAATCTACACACTTAAAAAATTTGCTTTACTATTGAATTCTGCCACTATATTTATGTGCCTTACAACAACAAATGTCCACATTGCATTTTGACACTATATTTTAAAGTCCATCTTGACTTCTCAGGGATCCATTTTTCATGCAAGTGGCAACCATAAATGTACACACTTAAAAAATTTTTTTTTGCTTTACAACAACAAGTATTTCTTATTGAATTCTGCCACTATATTTTAATGTCCACCTCAATTTCTCAAGGATCCATTTTCCATGCAAGTGGCAAAAGTTGAAATCTAAGAGATAAATTGAACGGATGCAAATTACGTATTAACAGAGGAACTTTTGTAAATAATACAATATCATACTACTTTTTAAGAAAGGGTTTTATATCAGTTATTTCGTTCAGTCCTGGCATTTCTGACCCCCCCATGGCAAAAATCCAATACTGTTCTCTTTTTAACAAAATATCATTATAATCTCCGCCTCTAGGGCTTCTCAAGGGTTTTTCAACCCCAACAAATGACCATATGTGTTCACTGACATTATCAACTTTACCCATATGAATTGCTAATGCATTTTTACTGTCACCATTCTTGATCGCCCTTAATCTGCTCTAGGCCCTCGTTCACTCTCCAGCAATGCTGGTGGTAACTGGGGGCATTATGGAGTGAGACGGTCTTCTGGCAGCTTCCTGTAGAATCTGTGACATCTCCTGTGATGAATCAGTGATTTGCATCTTCAAGGATTTCCCTTTTCCCACCTGGCAGAGGCACAAGGTTTACAGCAGGGTATGCTGCCATCTGGAATCTCTAGATATGGCCATGTTCCTCATGCCACTAGCAAAGCTCCAGCTGGATCATGGAGGTAAAAGTATAGCTAACTGACTTGGGGCATAAAACAGAAGGTTATGCTGTATGGGTTCTTCTCCGAGTGGAGAGGGATACTCAGATACCTTGTTGATGTTTTTTATATCAATGATCTGGAAACTGGGGTCTCTAGCAGGCTGCTTCAGTTCGCTGGTGCCACTAAACTGACCAAGGTGGTGGACTCCCTTGAGGACTGGGACAAACTTTAGAAGAACCTGAACAAACCAGACATTTGGTTCGACTTCTGGAGTCTCAGATTCAATGTAGCTAAAATGCAAGATGCTACACTTAGGAAAGAAAAACAAAGGTAGAACCTACACACTGGGGGGGGGGCTCCTCTTGCTGTAGTGGGAGGAGGAAGGTAGAACCTACACACACTGGGGATGGTTCCTCTTGCTGCAGTGGAGGGGGAAGGTAGGACCTACACACTGCAAGTGGCTTCTCTTGCTGTAGTGGAGAAGGGAGGTAGAACCTACACACTGGGGGTGGTTTCTATTGCTGTAGTGGAGGGAGAATGTAGAACCTATACACTGGGGGTGGCTCCTCTTGCTGCAGTGGAGGAGGAAGGTAGAACCTACACACTGGGGGTGGTGGCTCCTCTTGCTGCAGTGGAGGAGGAAGGTAGAACCTACACACGAGGGGGTCCTCTTGCTGCAGTGGAGGAGGAAGGTAGAACCTACACACTGGGGGTGGCTCCTCTTGCTGCAGTGGAGGAGGAAGGTAGAACCTACAAACTGGGGGTGATGCCTCCTCTTGCTGCAGTGGAGGAGGAAGGTAGAACCTACACACTGGGGGTGGCTCCTCTTGCTGCAGTGAAGGAGGAAGGTAGAACCTACACACTGGGGGTGGCTCTTGCTGCAGTGGAGGAGGAAGGCAGAACCTACACACTGAGGATGGCTCCTCTTGCTGCATTGGAGGAGGAAGGTAGAACCTACACACTGGGGGTGGCTCCTCTTGCTGCAGTGGAGGAGGAAGGTAGGACCTACACACTGGGGGTGGCTCCTCTTGCTGCAGTGGAGGAGGGAGGTAGAACCTACACACTGGGGTGGCTCCTCTTGCTGCAGTGGAGAAGGAAGGTAGAACCTACACACACTGGGGGTGGCTCCTCTTGCTGCAGTGGAGGAGGAACATAGAACCTACACACTGGGGGTGGCTCCTCTTGCTGCAGTGGAGGAGGACAAGGATGCATGTTCTCTCTCAGCACTGCTATGGACGTCCACTGTTCACACAAAGGCTTGGTGAGTTTGGCTCTACAGGCGCACATCTGTAAATGTATAACAGTATAGCCTGGATGTTAGAGTAATGAGCTGTGAATGATCTTGTTACATCCAGCAGACTGAGGTTTAATTCCCACAACTTCCACTTGTATACTGTGCGACGCTGAGCAAGTCACTTAACCTCCCGTAAACAGGCTTTGTGCCCTGTGGGCCTTACCCAGTTACCAGAGAATTAAAAAGTATACATATGGCATATTGAACTAATCACATGACATATACAGTAATAAAAAGAACAATAAAGTACAATATGTACATAAGATGCAACAGACAAGCCAAGAGGCCTCAGTATCAATTTCTAAGGAGCAGATACAGTTAGCCCTGGTAACCAAGACAGAGGAGAGGGTAGGGGCAGGAACAGCAGAGGGTGAACTTGGGTGAAGATATTGGTTAGATGTTTTGACAGATGGGTACTGTAGGTATGATTCTTTTCAACGTACATTTTTTTTAAATCAAATCTGCTTAGCCCTCAAATGAGGTATCTAATACACAGGGGTGACCTGCTGATCCTACTGTTGCTAGTAACGGTCTTTTTTTTTTTTTTTTTTAACAAAGTCTCTTCTTGGGAAGTTGTATTGTTTTACAAATGTTAAAACCAATAAATAAAATATTAAAACAAATGTTGATTTTTTGTTTTGCCCCTAACAAAAAAAACCAGCTATCTTTTGAACATGTCCCAGGTATATTTTAATGCTGCGTTTCAAAAGTAATAGATCTTTTAAGTGTATGGTGCACCACTGACAGAGAGTTACCAAAATGAAATAAAAAAATATACGAGTTCAGTTTTAATGGGATCCCACAAGGGAAAAATATCAGATCTGGTAGATTAATTAGTGCAGACATGGATATATCACTAAAAAGAACATTCTGCAAACTCCGTTTTCTTTCACTGTAAAAGCAGATGCTGTTGCTTACTTGATGACCGTTCCTTTGGCGCCCCCTGCTGTGGTTAGCATGACTCTGGTGGTTAGACTGACTCGCAGATCTTCTTGATCCAGCCCGAGCAGCTCAGCACAGTTCTGCAGTGCCTGGCTTGATTTATTTTTGAGGATACAGCCACCTAGGTGACAAAGAATAGTTAGATAAGAAGCACTGCATCATATTCAGTAAGCTACTGTATGTGCTTCTCAAGATGCTTACTGTGCTCATCAACATGTTGAGTCATTTTGTTTTTGTTAACAAGGGAGGCGCACTAGACAAACACAGTAAATGCCCATCTTCAGGTATGAGCTGGGGAGGTTACAATGAAACACATTAGATTATAGTGAAGATCAAATGGCAAACTACAATACAAGTAAACATAAGATAATATGCTGCCATAAATGACATTACAATGCCCCAACATAAGGAAGGAAGGAAAAGGAATATGGTTTTTATACTGAATATTATTAAATGGACAGGTGAAATATTGGAAGCTCACTGGCTGATAGCATTCTCTACCTGTACTGATACTGAACTATGAATGCATGGGTAGAAAAAAAAACAACTGCCACACAGTACTCTGCCCTAAATACTTTTACCAGTTCCTATAGCAGCAGCACCTACTGGCCACAGCATGAAATTACAAAACTGTTTTCCAATGATGTATCCTGAACCTTAAAAATACAATATTAAATATTTCCACTATGATTCCCTTTTGCCTATCCCATGCATTCTTGAACCCTGCCACTGTCTTTGCCCCGACCACCTCTGCTGGAAGATTGTTCCAGGAATCCACCACTCTTTCTGAGAAGTACTGTACTTCCCAACATCTCTCCTGAATCTACCCCCCACAGCTTCAAAGCATGTCCCCTTGTTCTAAGGTTTCTATCATATCCTTCCTCTCCCTTCTCTCTTACAGGGTGTACATACAGAGATCCTTTAGTCTTTCGTCATAGGGCTTTTGATACAGACCCTGCACCATTCTGGTTGCCCTCCACTGGACAGCCTCCACTCTGTCTGTGTCATTGTGGAGATGTGGTCCCCAGAACTGGACACAGTACTCTAGGTGGGGTCTTACCAGAGATCTATACAGAGGTAGCACCACCTCCCTCTTTGTGCTGGTGATACCCCTCCATATGCACCACAGCATCCAACTTGCCCTCCCTACCGCCTTGTCGCACTGCCTGGCCATCTTTAGGTCATCTAATACCCCCGGGTCTCTTTCCTGCTTGGTGGTTGTCAATACCACTCCACCCATTTTGTACTCAGTCCCTGGATTTCTGTGCCCTAAGTGCATTATTTTGCATGGTTTTGCACTGAAACCCAGCTGCCATACCCTTGACCACTCCTCTAGTTTTCTCAGGTATCTACACATCCTTTCCACTCCCCCAGAGTGTCTACCCTATTGCAGATTTTTGGTATCATCCACGAAGAGGCACACCTTCCATTCTGGCTCCTCTGCAATGTCACTTATAAAGACACTAAAGAGAACCGGTCCCAGCGCTGATCCCTGAGGCACCCCGCTGGTCACTCTCACTTCCTTAGAGTGAACTCCATTTACCACCATCCTCTGTTGCTTATCCCCTAACCAATTTCTTACCCAGTTTACCACCTTTGTACCCACTCTTAAGCTACTCAGCTTGCTTACTAGTCTATGTGGAACAATGTTGAAAGCCTTACTGAAATCTAAGAATGCCACGTCCACTGCTCCACCCTGTTATAACTCCTTTGTCACCAAATCAAAGAAAACTATCAGATTCATTTGACATGAGCCCCCGCCCCCATGAAAGCATGCTGACCCTTGTCTTGTAACCCACTGGATTCAAGATATTCCACAATCCTTTCCTTCAGCAGTGATTCCATTAATTTTCCCACCATGGATGTCAGGCTGACTGGCCAACAATTGTCAGCCTCCTCCTGCTACCACTTTTGTGTAGTGGGACTACATTCGCCCTTCTACAGTCCTCCAGAACCACTCCTGTTTCCAATGAGCTGTTAAACAGGACTGTCAGAGAAGCAGCCAGTGTTTCCCCGAGCTACCTCAGTACCCTTGGACGCACCTCATCTGGCCTCATTGCTTTGTTCACCTTCAGATTAGAAAGTCCCTTCAGGACTCTCTCCTCCAAAAATGGACTAGTGTCTACCTCCCTCGAAAGCTTCTGCTACTTGTTTGTGACCCCTCCCCTTCTCCTTCCTCTGTGAACACCGAACAAAAGTACTTGTTCAGGATGTCTGCCTTTTCCTGGTCCCCTCTGCACATTTGCTCCCTTCCCTTTTTAACTTTACAATCCCACCATGGGTCTTCCTCTTTTCACTTACAGTATACACCTAAAACATGTCTTGTCCCCTTTTGTTACCTCCTGGGCTATTCTTTCTTCAGTTTTCACCTTTGCACTCCTTACTGCTTTCTCTGCTTCCCTCAGTTCCCCCAATATACCTCTGTATCCTCCTCCCTCTGTGTCTCCTTATACCTTCTGAATGCTACCCTTTTTGCCTTTACCTTTTCAGTCACCTCTTTCGAGAACAATAGCAGTCTCTTTTCCTCTTGCTTTTACTCACTTGTTTGACACAGAGGTTTGTTGCCTTTACTATGCTCCCTTTTAGCTTTTCCCACTGTTTCTCTACCCCTCCCAGGCCATGACCCCCCCCACGGCTAGGTCATCCTTGAGGCATTCACCTATCTTTAAAAAATCTGCCCTCCTGAAGTCCAGGACCCTTGCCCTTGTGTGGCTCAATTCTGCAACCATCCTTAAACTGAACCACGCCGTACGATGATCACTGGTCCCCAGGCGTCCTCCGACCCGGATGTCTGCAATACTGTTCCTGTTAGTAAGTACCAGGTCAGTGCTGCCCCCTCATGAGTGAGCTCACTGACTAGTTTTCCTGAGGCACACTCCCTGCAGAGAGTCCAGCATGTCCCTGCTTCTAGCTGAACTTGAAGCCGCTGCTGGGAGGCTCCAATCAACATCAGGCAGGTTGAAGTCCCCCACCAGCAGCACCTTCCTCTTTTCTGCCATCTTGCCAGTGGCTTCCACCAGTACCTTATCTAAGTCCTCCCGCTGTGCTGGAGGTCTGTAGATCACTCCAATGCAAACAGTGGCTCCACTCCCCATCTCCAGGGTGACCCACAGTACCTCTGCCTCCCCCCTGTATCTCTGTTGCTTTTATGTTTTCCTCACATAAAGCACCACACACACTCCTTTCTTTTCCACCCTGTTCTTCCTGGGATGGCCATGTCCCAGTCATGGTTTTCAGTGTACCATGACTCGGTAATGGCCGCAATATCCAGGTCGGCCACTGCCACAATGGCCTCTAGGTCCAGCATCTTATTTCCTAGACTTCTAGCATTCGCACACATGGCCTTCCAGATTTTGAATCCATTCTGGTTGTTGCCCCCCTTTTTTCTTTTTTGCCCTCCCCCTTCCCCCTCTCTTTTTAATGCTCCTGTTCATCCCCCCCACCCCAACCTCTACCACCCTGCTTTCTTTATTAATTTGCACCCTGAGGAATTCCACTCCCATCGGAGTTCTGCTTACTTTCTACTTCAGCCTGTTGGGGGGGGGGGGCAGTTTCTGCCTCCCTGATTCCTTCCAGCACCCCCCTCAAATACTCTAAATGTTCATGGAAATAACAATTTAAACCATACACTGAGGACTGCAGTCCTCCTTCTGGACAGATGCAGGCCATCACTCCTGTATATGCCTTTATCTTCCCAGGTGGGTCCCTATTCCCCAATGCAGCTGAACCCCTCCTCTTTGCACCATTCCTTCAGCCCTGAGTTAATGCTCTTGGTGCAGAGATCCCTCTCCTCACCTCAATCGCAGACAGGCAGCACCTCAGTGAAAGCCACTGAGCAAGCTACCTTTCCAAGACCCCTCCCCAACTCTGTAAACTCCCCCTGTACTCTCCCAGCCCTGTCCCTAGCCAGATCATTAATCCCCAGGTGGACAATGACATCCAGCTCTCCCTCCTAACCTGTTTTATCATTGGATATTGTCACAACTTGGGCGAGTAAGGCACTCAGCTTCACCTCATGCCTCAGAACACACCCAAAGCGTGCCAATATCCAAACAGGCCCTGTCATGTATTATTGCTTAATTATAAAATGTGTTTCAAAAATCATGAAACCTGATTGGCTGAGGGCCATCTTTAACCATGCTGTTATCTCAAAAAAACAGCACTGGATAAAGATTCAGCCGCCTCTTCACAATGAAATCAGTACTAACCACACATTCCTGTCTGCCATCACACATATGGCTGCCATCTTTACTCACTTAAAACCTTCAACTACTATAGATCCTAAAAATAAAACTGCCTAAAAGGGCAATGGTCTCAGCACAAAGGAGCCCCATACCCCACTCAAAGTGTGGCAAAAGCACTGCACTTCCAATCCCTATCAACACCATGAAGCTTAAGGGCTAGCTACATTGGTGTAATCAATCACTGCCATACCCTGTTTGAAGATGCAGTACATGATAACCTTACACTTACCCATCAGGTTACTGGTTCGGAGGATACCCATTACCCTGGTCCCCATGGGAAAGCAGCAGGTGGCGTGCCTGCTGACAACATGGGTGGGCTGAAACACGGGGTGGGGTGGTGCTTATGAGATCAAAAGTCGGCTAATCCCCATCAAAGTAACAAGTAGGACACAGGGAGTGACAAACCCTTAGGAAGGGTCCCCTGGCAATATGGAAAGACCACATCCTAATCTTCCTCCCATCACTTTGAGCCCACTAATAATTGAGAAGAAGCCTCTCACCATCTTAAACGGAATCTTAAAGTACCACAAGAATGGGACCCTCGTGATTGCCCTTTAAGGGTGATTTAAGTCTCTCAGTCAGCCCCAGGACACCACAAGGGACTGCCAGGTAAGATCCTTAAGGGTGCTAATAAGTACCTCCCCAGAGTGAAGCAGAATAACAACCTGGTGGTTATTCCTTACTGCTGCAATCAAGCTAATACCCTCATACCTTCCACCCCCTTAGGAGAATCAACTGGTTAATGAATGTCATCTGGGGATGGGAAGGGAAGTATCTAATCTGTGCAGTGAACAATGGTGATGGGACAGGCTACAAATACTGAGGCAGCATCAAGGTTAACAAGCCTCCTCTCTCTTCTCCACCCCCACCCCACCCCAGAGATGGCTCGCTGTCTGTTGGCCCTGGGGCAGGCTTCATAGGACACCTAAAAGAAATCTGGGACATAGGGTTTGCCTGTGAATACCTCAGCCTCTCCCCCCAGCACACATCTCCTTTGACAGAAGCCCACAGAAAAAAATCATTCCACCCCATCATACCCCTACAGACTGATATAACTGGTGCCCTCCCTCCCAAACACACATCCTAAACAGATGGAACAGTGACTAAGCAATAATCTGACATGCAAGCTCCTGTGCATACTTGGGTCCGGTAGATACCACATGGCGTCGGAACCATTCATTGCTGAAACTGACCCAAAATGGCTACCACGACTCAATGAGTTAAACGAGGTGGATTATAACATGCTACAGTCCCACATACCCTATACTACTATAGGCTTTATGTTACTGTTGATTCACAGCCTGAGGCTGAATTGTTGCACTGTCATTCTAATGTTTGGTTGACAGCTTGTTAGGCACCAAAGACACACCCATAGGGACCATGAGGAACCACTGGATGGTTAAGTGTTGCCGCCAGTTTCCTCCCTTTTAGGTCTGTTTCTTATATCTTTCTTTTCATCTGACCAAACAAGCAAACAATCTGTACCTACTGCTCTCAATACTAGATCTTAATCAAGGGTATCTCTTGCATCAGGCCACACCTATAAAACTACTGCTGCCAGGCACTAGTACCACACAAAAACTTTTCCAGCTAGCAGTCTACAACGGGCCACCCACAACAATGTCGGACGTGGCAACATCCCTCCCATATAAACGTGGGTGGCTCCGCACACTCCTCAGTTCTTTTCCTGCCATCAATCTTCGCACACATCTGGCACCACAGAGACACTGTCACTTCAGTCGGCAAATTTTAGTAACTCTGCTTTCTTTTCTCACCCTAGTTTTAGCAATTACTTTATTTTAAAGTGATTTTAGAGTTCTTCCAATTTAGGCCTTCCGATCCTAACAAACTTTTCCACTACTGCAAGTGTAGCCAGAAGAGCTTCAATAAGGATGACCATGACGCCTGCGTCCACTGCCTAGGCCCGAACCACAATGTAAAGGCCTGCGAAGTCTGCCATGGATTCAACCAAGCTAGCCAGCGGCACTGCAAGAAGGCCGTGGAAAACTTTTTACTTCAAAAGAAGGTTGCCCAAATGGAGAATGAGCACCACGCCAGAAGCTTGTCCGCCTCCCCGGCCCTATCCACGGGCTCCCACTCTTCTAAAGCCTGGCACAAGTTGTCCAGGAAGTGCAAACACCAGGATAAGGACCGGGGTAAGGAGTGATCCTCCCAGACAAGCTCGCGGTCACCACTTCAAGCTTCGACCGCAGTGGGGTCGTCATCCACTTCGGTGGCAGGCCCCTCTGCTACCCACACCCCATCTTCTATGGGGTCGACTTCAACAGCACATCCCACCAGTCAAACTGTGGCTGGCAGTGGCTCCTCAGTGTCTGGCTTCCTCTCACTCTCACTGACCTTTTGGCCCCTGCTGTTCCGGTCCCCTTTCTCCATGGGCCACCAGACAAGGTGCTTCACCGGATTGCCTTCAACAGGCATTTTCACGTTGTCATCGGGGGTTCCTCCTACCCCAACAACGTCCTCAGCTTGTACGTTGGCTTCCACTTCAACATTTGGGACCCATACTCCCCCATCATCGCCTCAGGTCTCCGTGTCATCTCTGGGGTCTCAGCCTACCTCATCAACATCCCAGGCTGAGCCATCGATGCCGCAAGCTGTACTGCCTGCGCCGAGACCTGAGGCTCTCCCACCTGCGCTGCTCAGGGTTCCGACGCCGCCTCTCACTGATGTCTTGGCCATGCTATACTACTTTTGAGAGTTCATGCACCATCTTCCACCCTCTCCAGGGCTGATGATGCCACAGTTTGCTAAGGCTTGCTCCTGCATCTCCACCTCCACCAGCACTGTGTCCTTTGCACCCTCGCTCCTAACACCATCAGTGCCCATTACAGAGCCTTTTGATGAGGACAAGTACCATTCTGATCTCCTCCCCCATGATGAATAGGATAATCATGAAGATGCAGGCAACAGGGATGCTAGCCCCTCTCACTCTACCCTGTCTCTTCTGGGGGTGAGGATTCCACCAGGTATACCCCATGGTCCTCCCCCCCCCCGATGACCCCTCTTTCATCTTAGTAATGAGGCAGTTACAAACTGCGATGGGGTTCCACACCGAGGATAAGGATGTCACCACGAGGAATCTGACAGACTACTTGAAATTGCCAGATTACCCTCCTCTTATTATCTCCCCCCTCATACTGGGCTTCAAAGATGCCACTTTGGCAGCCTGATACAGACCGAATCTGATCCCTGCCATGTCTAGGAAGATGGACAAATTGTACCAGTCTCCCTCAGGGGAAATCTACTTTGCTGAGTAACCAAAGGCAGACTCAGTGATCATAAATACTGCCCATGATAGGACCAAGAAGCCGAAGCACCTCAACTCTCTGCCCCTAGTTAAGGAGTCCAGAAAGCTGGACCTCATGGGGAATAGGACCTTTGCCTCAGCAACGCTGGCCATTAGGGTCTTGAATTATGATGCGCACATAGTCAAATTCCAGAATGCACTCTGGAGGAAGGCCAAGACTGCTGCTCAGGCCCTCCCAGAGGCAGGAACTGCATAAGACCCTCCAGTCTGGGGCTAGTGTTGGCAAGCATCTTTTACAGTCTGTCTATGATGCTGCTGGTGCTTCCACTAGGGCAGTGGCAGTAGGTATTTACTGGGACCTTCAATTAGGGTAATAAAAAAAAAAACAACAACAAGAGTTAGTGTGCTTGTCTGAGTTGGGGGAAGGGAACTGTTATCTGTGCAGCTAGTTAGGTGAAGAGGAGAACTGTAAATTACGGGATGTGACTCAGGCAGCAGAAAGCCAGGTGTCTGCATTTAAAACTTTCCTAGTTAGCTTTTGGCAGAGAGCAACAAGAGGAAGAAGGCAGCTGCTGGAACTTTACTTCTCTTCTACTGGGACTATATAGCCCTACTTCCCCCATCCTTAGCCAGTTCCACTTTTATAGGCACTGGATTTGACTGATGACAGGAACTTCCTGTTTGGGAGCAGGAAGGGAGTGATCACAGAGGCACAAAAAACTCACCATCCTAGAAGGAAAAGAATAGCTCTCTCTCACCCCCTAACTGCTGGAGGCCTGACTCTGAGCAAGTAAGAAGGAGATTACTAAGGAATACAGGAACTTCCTGTCCCAGAACAGGAGGGGCAGGAGCTGTAAGGGCACGGAGGCAGTGTTGGGTAAGTTACTTTTTCTATTACTTTCTATTTCTTTCAGAAACTTGATCCAGGCAGCTCTGTGCAGTCACTAGCAAGGATGGAGAAGTACTAGAAATAGTAATACAGCTGACAGTTACAGTTACTTATTTCTTTTTATACAAAAACAATACAAAAAGAATAAAAAACTGTAACAGATTACATTTATTTGAAAGTAATAGGTTAGTTGCTAGTTACTTTCAAATAAATGCAATCATTTACAGTTATGTATTACTTTTATATAAAAAAAACATAAGTAATTGTAACTGTAAGGTATATTACTTTTTCCAGTACTTTTTAATTTATTTCATTTTTGTTGACCGGGTAAGTGCACTAGACAAATCCTGCCTATTTTCAGGCACGACCAGGGAGGGATACAGATGAATGCCAACTGACCTTGAACCAGATTAAGCTGTTGGTGGTATTTATAGTGAATGAGGGAAATTTGGCCAGGACACTGGGGAAATTCCCCTACCCTTTATCGATAAGTGCCATGGGATCTTTAACATCCACCTGAACTACCACCAATCCAGGCAGATACAGATACTTCTCCATCCTTGCTAGTGACTGCATAGAGCTTTCTGGAACGAGTTTCCAAAAGTAATAGAAAGTAATAGAAAAAGTAACTTACCCAACACTGCACAGAGGCAGCAGGAAAGTAGGGAGAAAAAACAAACAAAAAAGTAAACAGAGAGAGGAAAGAGTGAGCATACAAAGCAACAGTCGAGGGGCCACAAATAAGACATGATGGGAATGGTGCAGTGCAGTGGCTGTGGAGCGGCAGCCTTCCGGGAAACGTTCTGGAGGATGTAGTGTTGTCCCATCTGCAGGCACCTCTCCGAGCTGAGGGAGGTCATTGCTCATCTCCAGGCTGAGTTGACCAGGATTCAGGGTACCTCCTCTCTCACCCAAGGACCACAAGGGCTGTCGCTGCTGCCTCAGAGGTTGCCAAGAAAGAGGATCGGTTGGACCGTGGTGGGCTCAGGGAGGGTGAGGGTGGTGAAACAGAGACACATCCCTCCAGTTGTACCTCTCCACAATTCATATGCCATTCTGGCAGAACGTGGTTACTCTACGGAGGTACCCACTGTGGAGATCAAGGAGGATGCTGGGAACCTCCACAAAGGAGACCCACAGGAGGGTGGCACAGGACCCCACAGGGGAAGGAAATGACTCCTGGTGGGGGACTCAATTGTTATGGGGATAGAACTGGGGAGGGGAGAGGGAGGTAAGGTGCCTGTCTGGCACCATGGCTTTGAGGGACAGGGAGTGAATCCTCAGGATCACAGGAGCAGCTGCACGGGGGAGGAAGCTGGACATCATTGTCCACCTAGGGACAAATGACCTGGCTGGGAATGGGATCAGAGCAGTGCAGGAGGAGTTTGTGGAGTTGGGGAGAGGCCTTAGACAAGTAGTGCGCACGGTAACCTTCTTGGAGGTGCTGCCTGTCTATGGCATAGGTGAGGCTAGGGTGCTCCACACCATGGGATTCAAAGAATGGTTAAAAACTGGTGCAGAGCTCGGGGTTTTGGCTTCATTGGGGACTGGGGGTCCATCTGGAGGGATACAAGCCTATACTGGCGTGATGGTCTGCATCTGTCCAGGAGGGGAACCAGGATCCTAGGTGACAGGTTTAAATGCTTCACTGGCAAGCATTTAAACTAGCCAAGGGGGGAGGCACTGAAAAGGAAATCCCAGCCCCTCCCACACACAGAAAACTGGGTGTTTAGCAAGATAAACACCAAGATAGAGAAGATGATAGGGAGAAGGGCAGGGGTAAATGGAGAAAAAAGCAGTGAGGACAGGGATGGGGCTAAAGGGTAAGACCATCAAAAAATGGAGGGCAATGAGTACCAATGTCCGTAATCTGGGTAACAAGCTCTCTGAACTTGTGGCTTTGATGGAAGAGGGATACCTTGATATCGTGGCAGTCACCGAAACATGGTACACAGAGAACCATGACTGGGATGTCAACATACCAGGGTACACAATCCACAGGAGGGACGGGAGGGTAAAAGGGGAGGAGGAGTAGCTCTCTACGTAAGGGAAGGAATCAAAGCAATGGAACTAAAGGGTAAACAGGGAGGAGAGGAGGCACTGTGGGTCACCCTGGAGACAGGAAATGGCACCACAATCCGTATGGGGGTTGTATACAGATCCCCGTCTCAGGGGGAGGAACTGGACAAGGAAATAACAGGAGGGATCCTTAGGATGGCAGAAAAAGGGGAGATATTGTTGGTGGGTGACCTGAATATGACAGATGTTAACTGGAGCACCTTTGCTGCAGCCACATCCAAGAGCAGGGTCATTCTCAATACCCTACTGGAGGCATGCCTCAGACAGTTACTGTTGGAACACACTCGGGAGGGAGCAGTCTTGGACCTGGTACTCTCAAATGGGGATGGAGAGAGGATCTCAGATTTAGAAGTGGGTAGCCATCTGGGAACAAGTGACCACCAGTGTGGTTCACGATAAACAAAGCCGTAGAGTCAAGCCATACAAAAGCGAGGGTACTGGTCTTTAGGAGGGGCTGACTTTAGCAAAATGGGAGAGCGCCTCAGAAAAGCACTAGCAAACTGGCAAGAAGCAGGGGTGGAGGAACAATGGGGTAAAATCAAAACTGTCACACAGCGGCAACAAGCCTTTATGTGAATCAAATAAACAAAACTAAACGAAGGAAAAAAACCACTATGGTTCTCAAAAGAGGTGGTGAGGAAGGTTAGGGAGAAAAAGATAGCATTCAGAAAGTATCGCAGCTGGCCCACTGGCGCAGCAGTTGGATTTCCACTCGCGACGCCGATAACCTGGGTTTGGGAATGGACCGGGGAGTCGGAGGGCTGGCTGGGGGAGAAGGATTGAGCGTCACATGAACTGCTCTCCTTCTCTGGGGGGGGAGGGAGGAGTAGAGCATCCAGTGCTTGATGGACCCCTGGCGGAGGCCGGGCAGAACCACAGGCAACCAGTGCCCACATGCTAGAGGGGCGGGGCAGACACTGGACGTCATCGCATGTCCCTGCCCAGTGGGTAGACTGAAAAAAATCAGCTGGCCTCCTCTGGATGACGCCCGCCCTGGCACTTGGCCTCCTATGGCTCCCCGCCATTCCGTAGACCAATTACGGCTCCGTGACACCATCAGGCCCCAAACCCCACCCTGGGGGGGGAGCAAAGGAGGCAATGTTGGTCCCCACCGACACCTTCCCCTGTCGCAGATGGGCCTGACATGGTGCTGTGGCCCCGCCGTAGGTGGTAGGCCAGGGGGTATCTGTGGAGCACGGCTATAGGGGAGCGAGGCAGGTGCTCAAGGGCTGGAGCCAAATGGCAGATGTGGCCGATGCAAAAAGCATAATAAATATTTGAAAAAAAGCATTCAGAAAGTATAAGGAAACACAGGAGAAGCAGGACAGAGAACTGTACCAGTTAAAGCAGAAGGAAGCGGGGAAGGCAGTCAGAATAGCAAAGAGCCAAACCAAGGAAAAGATAGTCCACTTGGTTAAGAAGGGGGCTGAAACCTTTTACAGGTACATTAGGGAGTGAAGAAAGACCAAGGGAGGGATAGTGAGGCTTAATAAAGGGTAGGGAGGGTGGGTGGGGTAGAGGTGACAGTGCAAAAGTAGTGATACTGATCTAATACTGCTCAGTATTCAGAAAAGAAGAGGAGGGTGAAATGCTCAATCCAATCAATAGAAGCACTCTGGATGGGATGGGGGGTTGATACCAGTCCATTCACAGAAGAAAGGGTCCTGAAAGAACTCCTAAAACTGAAGGTGGACAAAGCAATGGGGCCTGACGGGGTTCACACTAGAATTCTAAAAGAACTAAGGGGAGAACTAGTGACACCACTGACTACCCTTTTCAACAAATCATGGGAGGATGGTGTGGTACCTTAGGATGGGAGGAGGGCGGATATGATTCCCCTTCACAAAGTGGGAGCAAAGCAGAGGCAGGAAACTACAGACCTGTTAGTTTACTTCAGTGATAGGGAAAATGATGGAATCACTTCTGAAAGAAAGAACTGTTGAGTACCTTGAGGCCAGCGGGGCACAGGACCCAAGACAGCAATGATTCACAGCGGGAGGGTCACATCAGATGAATCTAATAGATTTCCCTGACTGGGTGACCAAAGTAGTAGACCAGGGAGGGGCTGTGGACATGGCCTACCTAGACTTTAGCAAGGCATTTGACACAGTCCCACACAAAAGATTAATAAACTATTTAGCCAGCCTGGAAGTGGGTCCCAGGATGGTAGCCTGGGTAAAAAATTGGCTGGACAACAGGACACAGAGGGTAATAGTACACGGAGTCCACTCTGAAGAAAGGGGGGTTACTAGCAGGGTACGGCAGGGTTCAGTACTGGGACTGGTCCTTTTTAATGTCTTTATAAGTGACATTGCAGAGGGACTGGAAGGAAAAGTATGCCTCTTTGCAGACGACACAAAGATCTGCAACAGGGTTGATACACAAGGGGGATGGAAAGGATGGAAAAGATGAGAAGGAACTTGGCAAGGTTGGAGGAATGGTCAAAAGTATGGCGGCTTAGATTCAATGCAAAAAAGTGTGAAGTAATGCACCTGGGAAACAAACATCCAGGGGAAGTGTACACAATGATGGGGGGGGTGGTACTAACAACAACAACAATGGAAAGGGACCTGGGGATAGTCATATCAGATGACCTAAAGGTAAGCAAGCAATGTGAGAATACATTAAGAAGGGCTGTGGGGGGATACTGGGATATATAGGGAGAGGTATCACCAGCAGAAAACAGGAAAAACAGGAAGTTGTTATACCTCTGTACAGACAGTTGGTGAGACCCCATCTGGAGTACTGCGTGTAGTTCTGTAAACCCCGTCTCCACAAGGACATAGACAGGATGGAGGCAGTCCAGAGGAGGGCAACTAAAATGGTGCTGGGTCTGCACCAGAAGCCATACGAAGAGAGACTAAAAGAGCTTAACATGTATACCTTTGAGGAAAGGAAAAGAGAGGGTGGACATGATAGAAACTTTCAAGTACCTCAAGGGAATCAACAAAGTCCAAGAGGGTAGCATCTTTCAGAAAAAGAGATGTGCAAGAACAAGAGGGTACAATTTGAAGATAGAGGGGGGACGGTTCAGGGGCAACGTGGTGATGTATTTTTTCACAGAGAGGGTGGTGGATGCATAGAATGGCCTTCCTGAGGAGGTTGTGGGGTCAAAAACAGTGGGAGAATTCAAGAATGCATGGGACAGACATACGGCAATTCTGGTGGTGGGGGGGCAGGAAGAAGTAGGCTGCTGGTTAATTAGGATCTACAGCTTATCCAATAGGTAGGGAAATGGGCAGACTGGGTGGACAAAGCGGCCCTTATCTGCTGTCAAAGTCTATGTTTCTCTGTTTCTATGTATTTGCTTGAGAAGGCATTCTTGGCTTGGGGGTGTCTGGCTTTGCTATAGGTGTGCAACAGTCCATCTTGAATGCCCCCTTCAGCAGCTCTAATTTGTTCACAGCAAATATGCAGGACATCCTGTCTGACCTGCTGGCCTCAGACAGGACTCTGCAGTCCGTTCATACCCTTTACTACATCCAGCCAAAAAGTAGCCAGAGTATGCCCTTTCGTCAGGCCTACCTTAAGCCCAAGCAGGGTGCTATGCCTCAGGGCAAGCGATGGGCAGCAACAGCCCTCCCAACCTCTACCTTCACCACTGGGAAGGCCCCCAGAGGAGGTGGCATGGCTCTGGCTGTGGGGGCTACCTCATTATGACTCCTTGCCAGATTCCTACCCTCCAGCACTGCAGGAGGTGGTTGGGGGGGCCTCCTCCATCAGGACAGGAGGCAGGAGATCATAACAGATGGCAAGGCAAGGCAAGTTTTATTTCTATGGCACCCAATCCCAGAGACTCTGGGCGCCTAACAAAATATTACTGATAAAACAACTAATTAAAATTCATAAATGGTAGATAAATAAAATCAGAGTTCTCTATATAGTACTGATTATTCTGTGACAGCCAGACTGAAGAGGTGGGCCTTTAACCTCTGCTTAAAAACACTTTTCGAAGGGGCCTCCAGAACTGCAGCTGGGAACGTGTTCCACAGGGTCGGCCAGAGACACTGAAAGCTCAATCACCAGGTGTCTTGAGCTGAACCCTGGGAACATCCACGAGGCCCCTCGAAGAGAAGCGGAGGGATCGAGCAGAGGTCACAGGTGTCAGGACCTCTGACAGGTAGCCAGGATACAGCCCATACAGGGTCTTATAGGTGAGCAAGCCCACCTTGAAAAGGACCCTCCACCTGACTGGCAGCCAGTGCAGAGCACGCAGGACCAGGATCAAATGACAGGACCTGGACAGACCCGTCATCAACTGGGCCGCTGCGTTCCGCACCAGCTGCAGCCTACGGAGGTTCCCTTCCCGTGACCCTGAAGTAGCATTACAGTAGTCGAGTCTAGAGGTAACAAAGGCAAGTACCAGAGTTGGCAGATCCTCAGGCGGAATGAGGGCCTTGATCCTGGCAATGTTCCGCAAGTGGTAAAAACCACTGTTAACCACAGATGACACCTGATCTTCAAACATCAGCCTGCTATCCAGGATCACACCTAGATTTTACACCCTCGGGGAAACAACCAATGACCTGTGTCTGCTCCAGGTTGTGACTCATCACACCCATGACCTGGCTCGATCACTAGCTCCTCTGTCTTATCCGAGTTTAGTCTCAGCCAGCTGGAAGCCATCCAGTCATTGATTTTAGCCAGACAGATGTTAAACACGACGACAGCATCAGATGTTCCGGAAGCAAATGACAAATACAGCTGGGTGTCATCTGCATAGCAGTGAAACGCCACACTGTATTGTGAAATGATCTCACCCAGAGACAGCATATATACTGCGAACAGCATCAGCGACAAGATTGAGCCCTGTGGAACTCCACACGACTGGGACATTGGGGAGGAGGAGAGATTCCCCATCACTACCCGCTGCACCCTATCAGAGATACAGGACTCAAACCATCTGATGACAACCCCGGCGAGTCCACAAAACTCACAGAGCCGATCAAGAAGCACAACATGGTCCATGGTGTCAAATGCTGATGAGAGATCGGGGAGCACAAGAACTGACCTGTCTCCTCTATCTCTAGCCCTGAGCAGATCATTATGCACTCTAACTAGAGCTGTTTCTGTACTGTGTCTGGCCCGAAAACCTCAACTGAAATGGCTCATACATGTTGAAGGACACAAGGCGATCCTCAAGCTGTTGTGCCACTAATTTCTCTACAACCTTGCTCAAAAAAGGCAGGTTGGAGATTGGGTGTAATTGCCAGGGCGTCTGGATGAGGAAGACTAGCAAGAAGGGTCTCACAAGTGCTTCTTTCAAACCTGCTGGAATACCCCTCACCATAGAGCACCTGGCGTTTGAGACGCCAACAGCCTCGGCACAACCCGTTAAGAAATTTCTCGTCTGGGACCAGTTCGCAAAATGTGTGCTTCAGCTCTAAGATCACCTCAGTCGCCTCAGACATCTCCACCAGCCTAAACTCCTCCCAGACAGCAGAGTGACTCTGCTCCTACTAGTTTCACCACTGCGAGGCAAAGGCCTCCCTAACAGAATTCCCAACCGGACAGACGACACTCTGTCAGAGAAGAACACAGCAGACTCTTCATACAAGGTGAATGAAAAAGTTTTCTTTGGCTGTAGACAGGCAGGATGGCGAAGCCTATCCACAGTCTGAAAAAGCTGAGAAGGTCTGTTCCTCCCTGCCGCAATCTCACTGGACAGGAATTCTGCATTCTTATGCGAGATTGGCTCCTGGTACTCACTGTAGTGAGTACGCAGGACCAGTCTTTCAGCCTCCAGCTGGGTCTTACGCCAGTTACCCTCCAACTTCCGACCCTTGATCTTCATCACCTTGAGATCTCCATCAAACCAGAGGGATCTCAAGTAAGAGGATCTGGGTCAAATACAGACTGGTGCGATGGCATCCAGTGCCTCGGCCACCACCTTATTATAAGTGGCCACTGCCTCACCAGTGCCAATCGCACAAGCCGCCTCAACTCTAGACAGGTCAGCCAGCGCCAAAAGTCCTTCTGGGTGCAAACCCCCTTAAAGGGTGGTAGCTAACCATCTCCACAGGGGAAGAACTATCGGGGGTGGTCCAAATGTGAACCCTACGGTGCAATGATCGGACCAAGAGACCTGATCATTTTTGAGGTTATCAACCCTAAGACCCAGCTGGAACACCAGACCGAGTGTGGTCATGCCAATGGGTTGCAGAAGCAACTGCTTGTGCCAGGTCCAGTGAAGACATCAACTGGAGGAGGTTGTAACCGAGTTGTGAGGATGTTGGGTCCTGCAGCTCATAGAACAAGGTCACACTCTATAACTTCTGGACTGGCCTCCAGATCAACCTCCAGTTCGTTCAAGCTACCCTCCAGACCACATTCCACCTCATCCACGACAGGTGTGACATCTCACACCTGTGCACTGGCTCAAATGGTTTGCATATGAGCACAGCACGTCCTTTACGCTGACAATGCGGCCCTCTACTGCAGCGAAACTAACCTTGATACAATGTTCAGTAACTTGCAGGCTGACTTCAGCAAGCTACACACATTTGGTTCTCTGACAAAAATGTTCTCAACTCCAAGACCACCAAGTTTATGATCTTCTCTGGCCCAGTCATGGGCCGATCCCTCTCAGACAATCTTGGTAACATCATAGAACAAATCTACGAATTCAAATACCTTGGCCAGTTCTTAGACCCTCACCTGACCTACAATATCCATATTACCAACCTCATCAAGAAAATCCATATGAAGCTAGGTCTCTTATACAAAATCAGAAAATTCCTTATCCCCATCTCCTGACTAAGCCTCGCCAGCTCCCTTCTCCTGCCCCTCTTTGATTATGGCTCTACTGTCTACCCGGCCCCCCCCCAGCACATCCTCCTTTTTCTCCAAACTCAGGACTACATACAATAATATTGCATGCTCTGTGACCAGCCTCCCCTGGATGACTTATCACTGTACCCTCTATGCCTCCCTCAACTGGCTCACCCTTGAAGGCAGGTTCCAACTTAAAATGCTTTCTTTCCTACACAAAGTTCACCGCAACCTACTGCCAATCAGTGTTGACTCCCTTTTTCCCTTATCAGTTCCCAAGTGCAGTACTAGAGGGGCCACCTGTCATAACTTCGACGCCCATTTTTACCGCATCAAGCACGCACAGAACTCCATCCTATACAAGGGCCCTAGGTTTTACATTAAACTGCCTCCTGAACTTCAGGGCTGTAGTTCAATTGTCTCATTCACCTCCTCCTTCAAGGACCACCTCCAATCCACCACCTGTGTCTACCCTGGTAGGTAAACCCCCTGAATGTCCACCAACCCTTGCATTACCTTAGAGTTTATAAGTATTTGTATATTGACTCTGTTGTTGTGTGCTCTGTATTTTTTTTTCTATTCTAGATTATCCTGTCATATACACTGTTCCTATTGTAAATACCATAACATTTTGCAAATATTGTTTTTACTTTTTGCTAACTATTATCTAATTTTTGTACCACTGGAGGTTTGTGAAAACAGGCATTTTTGCTCACATACCTTTCAGTATAAAAATAAAACTGAATTGAATAGACAAGACCAGCAGTTTAGTCCCACGGTGGTGGTAGTTCATGCATTGAAGGGGACAAGTGGTCCAGGCCCCTGAAAAAGTGCCCGGTCAACTTCTCCTGGACCATTATCTTATCAGCTTGTGCCTGGTAAGCACAGATGGCTGCTAGGTGCACCTAAAGGCTCATCGCTCACAGTCCCAGTTGGGAAAGGGAACAGAGATAGTCCAAGATGCTAGCCACCAGGTGAGTAAGGGGATCCAGGCCCTTGCCTTCACACCAAATGGAGAATCTCTTCCATTTAAAGACATAGCATCCATAAGTCAACTCTTTTCTGGAGGCCTCCACAACATGGGGAATATACTCAGAGAGACCCAGGGCTTGGAATGCTACTCATTCAGGAACCAAGCTGTGAGATGCAGAGAGCAAAGACTCTGGTGCAGGACTGTCCCCTGAAGTCTGGTCAGACTGGCAGTCACAGCAGAAACCCGCTGCTGTGGCTGAGAAGACTGGTACCAGAACTGCCAGGGCCAGTCTGAAGCTATCAGGATTATCTGTGCCTTGTCTTTCCTGACCTTGACCAGCACCTTATGGATCAGGAGTAATGGCACAAAAGCATACACGAAGCCTGAGGTCCAGGGCCTCACAAAGGCATCCCTCATCAGGGTCCCGGACGGGGGGTGGTGGGCACAAAACAGCTTCTGTTTGGCATTCTCTCAGAAGGCAAACAGGTCCAGCAAGGGTGAGCCCCACAGGGAGAACAAGTGGTTCACCACCTTCTGATTCAGAGGCCACTTGTGCAATGTTTCTCCTACCTGGCTGAGAGCATGTGAATGCTGACTGTTCTCTCCCATGACATGGATCACCAATAGATCAGCATGAGGATCCAGGTGTGGAGTGCCTCCCGAAACAGGGGAAGAGAGTGTGTGCCACCCTGTCTGTTCAGGTAAAACATGGTTGTGGTGTTGTCCGTCTGGACATGAACGACCTGACTCCTGACAAGTGGAGCAAATTCTGTCAGAGCCAAGTTCACTGCACTGAGCTCCAGCAGGTTTATGTGGTGATGGAACTCCCTAGGTGATAAGAACCCATGGGCCATGTAGTCTCCCAGGTGTGCTCCTCACCCTACCAGAGACACGTCCATCGTGAGCGTGACAATCGGCTCTGGGTAGACAAATGGGATTCCATCCTCCAGATTTTCTGGGACAAGCTACCACTGGATGGTGTCCCACATCGGCTGGGTCACTGTGACCAATTGGTCCAAGTGGCCTAGGTGCTGGGACCACTGATGGCTCAAGTTCTCACTGAAGGTGTCACATCTGCCAACGAGCCCAACAGACCATGCTGGTGTAGGACGCCATGTACCCCGGCAGCTGTAGGAAATCCCGGGCAGGGTGCAAGAGCCCAACCTGAAATGATAAGGTAAAGAAGGTAAGATCCTGTGCCTGGTCCACCAGGACATAGGGTTTGGCCTGCAGGGAGTCTAGGTCTGTCCTGATGAACATAATCTCCTGCTTCAGTACCAATTCGGACTTGTTCAGGATGACTAGCAGGCCCAAGTCTTGGCAGGTCTGGACAGCCAGATCTGTGGATCTCTCCCCAGCCGCTCTGGATGGACCAGCTACCAGCCAGTCATCCTGGTAGGGGTACAGTCTGACCCCCTAGATACCATAGGTGGGCCACCATCACTGCCATGCATTTGGTGGAGTTGCTGGGTGCGAGTAAAAGCTGAATGGCATGACCTGTAACTGGTGCAGGACCCCTTCTACTCAGAAATGGAGGTACCAGCATTGGGACCCACAGACAGGAATGTGGAAGAACACATCCACTCAGCAGCAGCAGCAGCAGATCTGCAGCAAAATATGATGGTTAAAAAGGGCAGACTGGGTGGCCCAGTGGCTCTTATCTGCCATCATATTCTATGTTTTATGTGTTCAGGAAGCAAAATCACATGTTTTGCTCCAGGGATAGTATAATCTGGCTCTGTGTGTGACCATCCAGAACTTGTGCGTTTCCCCATGAACTGGTTGAGATCATGCAAATCTGGTACAAGGATCAGCTCCCTGTCCAATCAGCCCCCTGCCCATTTCAGGAACAGGAGGTACCTGGATACATAACCCTGACTGACCAGGGTGTCCGAGACATGAGCTATTGCCCCTTTCACAAGAGCTAAGCGATGGTCTCCCGAGAGCAGACAGCGTGTCCTGAGACACCCCAGACTCCCGAGGCACATAGAGGCAGTAGGGCAGGAGCACCTCAAAGTCTAGAGAGAATCCTCTGTTCACTACATCCAACACCGACTTGTCCTCTGTGATAACGGACAACCTTGGCAAAAAGTGACATAGCGGGACTCCGACCACAAGAGCAGTCAGGGACAGGATAGTTGGAGGAATGACACTCCCCAACCCATCACCAATCAGCTTTTGAGGGGCACCACCAGCTCCAGCGGGAGGACCAGCACTACCCCTGCTTCCCCCTTTTTTGGGACCTTGAATCCCTAACTTCTGCTTGGAGTGCCAGGCCTGGAACTGCCCCTGCTGGGGTTTCTGCTGGGGAGGCTGTGACTGAAATGACTGGTATTGAAAAGCCTGTTTTTTAGGCTTTTTCTTCTGATCCTTCTGGCACCAAGTCACAGGGTCAAGGGTGATACTGGACTTCTCAATCTGGTAAGATGTCCTTCCACCCCTTGGCTGAAGAGGAAATGGACATCAGCCAACATAAGCTGGGTATCCACTGTTAAGGTGGACAAATGCAGCCAAGCCCTGTGACACATGAAGACAGCTGATACCACAGCATGGGTGCAAGAATCGCTCATGTCCAAGGCTGTCTGGAGCTGGTGTTTAGCCACTGACTGACCCTGGTCTATGATGAGATCCAACGTCATTCATTACTCAGGATGGAGGTGGGAGAGGACAGCATCAAAGACTCCCATCTGGGAGTCACCATAATTAGCCATCATTATGACATAGTTAGTCTGCTGGAGACCTAGAGTAGCCACAACGTACATTTTTTTTTAGCTGCATGATCAGTCTTATGGGACTCCTTGTCCAGAGGCTTGTCTATGACCCCTAGTGCCTGGATTTATGGAACAACAAATCCATGAACAAACCTTCCACAGACGCATGATCCATAAACCCTGAAAGGGAGCCTGTGGGGATCATGTACTTGCAGACTATGCGGGCCGAGGTTGCCGGGCAGGATGCTGCCAAAGTTCCTGGGCTGGTCTCAAAATGGCCTCAGCCACAGGGAAGGCAACCACCAGGGATTCAGTCCAGTCCAGAATGTCCATGACAGGGTACTTAATCCTCTCATGGACTTGTTCAAGCGGGATAAATGTGGATTCTGAGATAAGTCAGTCAAAGCTCAGGAAGGTGAAACACAGAGAAAGAGAGAGGAAGGTAAGCACAAAAGGTTAAGTGACTTGCTCAAGATCACACAGTTAGGTCTACTCTCCACCCACTAGCCTACATTGCTTCAGTGGGCTTACTGCTTTTATAAATTAATTGACATTAAGAAAGAAATGGGTAAACATCTTCCATCTTATGTGGCAAATGGTGGAAAAAAACAAAACATCTGAACCCAAAGTTCTAAAATAGTGGGCATATTGCTCTTATACAGTCCAACAATCCTGTGCTCTGTTTGGCCGGAGTGTGCACTGAGGTTTATAATTTCCATCAGTGACTGTCACTAATTCATGTACATATTACACGCTGCAGCTAAGTGGTCATACAGGTTGTTCTTGCTAACACATATTCCTGATAATCAGCACTGCCTTGACCTATACAGATCCATTATGGCAAGGATGCGGGATCTTTTTACAAATTACTTACCTCACTTCAGGAATGAAAAAAAAATGAGCTTGCTGGTCTAGGCCACCACAAGTCTGAGAGGAGCTGTAGCCACAACAGGACTGACATCAGAAAGCAAGCACAGTAGGGGCTCAGGTAGAGGCCATTCCCACTGCTGGGGCTGGATCCCAAGACTGGGGTCTCAAGTGAAGTCAGCTTGCACAGGTCTTACCAAATGGCAATGGCAGTCTATGCGAATCAACAATCCATCCTGCTCTCCAGCAGATCCCAGAATAAGTCCAGCTGGAGCTGGGAGGAGAGACTCCAGCCAAGCCAAGGCTTGGAGACTCCAGTCAGTTTTAGTGATAATGCAGTATGAAGACTTCATCCTAAGATCTGGTTCAAAAGAAAAAGTTCAACAAGAAAAGAAAACAAGACCAAGACATTTACCTGCCACCCAGGCTTGTATGAGATCTGTGAAACATGGCAAGAAACAAAAAACCAAAAAAACACTTATGTTCAATAAGCAGTAAGGGACAAAAGAATGACTTTAACGGTACATAAGGGGATCCCAACAAGATCCACAAAGACACACATTAAGAAAAATTTACTGTTAGTAAGGACACCATACGGATGACAAAAGCAAGCACAGAACTGACAATAGTGAAGGGAGTCAAAAATAACAAGAAGACCTTCTAACAGAAACAAAAGGGAAAAAAAGAGAACATCAAGATAACCAGAAAGGATGGGATAAGCATTGAGTATCATATGGAAGACGTCAGCATATTAAATTACTATTTCTGTGTTCACAATTGAAAGCATAGGGCCACTACCCAAAAGTAAAAATGGGTTCCGGGATAGTGAGACTAAATGGTTAAGGACAGAGATAGTTGCTAAATAAAGGGTTCTGAAGGGTCTGCAGAACTAAATGCGAGCAAATCTTCTGTGCCAGATGGCTTACACCCAAGGGTACTGAAGGAGACAAGCCAGTCACTAGCAGCACCACTGACAGGCCTATTTATGGATTCACAAGCATCTGGGGAGGTGCCCAAGGACTGCAGGGTGGCACATGTAGTCCCCTTATATAAGATACAATAGAGTCAGCTCATGTAACTATAGGCCTGTGAGTTTACGTCAATAATGAGGAAGCTGCTAGACTAAAATCACCATAGAGCAGACAAGTGTACTTCCTGGGAAATATTGGACTCAAGGATAGAAATTGGCATGAGTTTAGAAAGGGGAGGTCATGTCAAATCAACCTGATGGACATCTCTGACACAGAGACACAAATGGTAGGGGAATTCAGAACTGTAAATAAACTACAGTAACTTGGTATATTGGTAACTGGTTGCCTGACAGGACCCATAGCTTTCCTACATTGAAAATTCTCAGGTGTCAGGAAGGTTACAAGTGTGGTGCCCCAAGGGGTTGTTCTAGGACCAGTACTGTTCAATATGGTTATTAGTGACACAGGCATAGCTACCCACCTTTTGTCACTGAAATGAGGTACAGTGTGGGTCACAGTGACACTGACGGTAGGTAGGAACCAGGCAGTGCACATCCTCCACCCTGACATTAGTAAAGCCTTCAATTCAGTGCCTCACAAAAGTCATCCACACAACTGGGGCATTGAAGCTTGGAAATAAACTACAATAACATGGTAAATTGGTAACTGGTTGTGTGACAGGACTAAATGGAAAATTCTCAGGTGTCAGGAAGGTTATGAGTAGGGTGTCTCAGGGGTTTGTAATGGGACTAGTACTGTTCAATATATTTATTAGCGACAAAGGAGTGAGACTGCACAGCAAGGTGGGTCTCCTGTATTTGCAGATGACACAAACCACTGCAGCTTGAAAGTGGTCTGAACATGGCAGGTAAAGTGCAATGACAAAAAAAGTAAGGTGATGCACACTATCAACAAGAATCTGCAAACAGAATACAGAATTAATGAAGGCACAGTGGAATCCTTGTTAGAAAAAGGAATCCTTGGTAATAATAAACAGCAGTATGAAATGGGAGGGGGACGGAAAAAGGCAGGACTAGTGAAAAAAATGTTGCTCATTACTCACAGTGGTGGAGGGGGGATATTACGAGAGGAAGCATACGCAGGTAAGGGGAATGCAGGCAGGAAGATGTTCACTATTCAATTTTCAGAAGACAGGGGTTTAAAAGGGGTTATGAGTGCTAAGGGTTGAGAAGGCCATGGGCCCTGTTGGATTGCAGCCATAGGTGCTAAGGGAACTAGGGGAGGTTCCGGACTGCTATGAGCCAGGGAAAATTACAGACCAGAAAGCCTAAGCTCTGTGGTGGGGAAACTGATGGAAACTCATTTGAAACAGACATTGGTATAATTTATGGAATGGATTACAGGACAATAGTTGTAATAAAAGACCTTTCTGTTTGTACAGGATGCAAATGTTAGGGCTACAAGCCTGTTTACAAAACTGTCCTGTTACAGAAGGATTGTTGCATAAATAAAACAAGCAACATCAGTTCCCTTGGGGAAATCATGCCAGATGAATCGTACAACATTTTTTGACTGGATGACAAGGAAGACGGGCAAAGGGCGAGCTGCTGAGGAGGCCTACTTGGACTTCAGTAATGCCCTCACCATAGTGCAAATGGTAGGTTACCACAGAAATTAAGATGCCTACTGATAGAGGCCAAAATAAACAAACTGGTGGTAAACTAGTTAAGGAACAGAACAGAGAGGGTAGTACTAACTGGGGAATTTTCAGAGGAGAAGGGGGTCAAGATGGATCAGTAGTGGGCCCCGTACTCTTCAAAGACTCATAGCAGACATGGGGGTGAAGGTAGAAGAAAAAGTCTATTCGCAGATGACACCAAGATCTGCAATAGAGTGGATAAAACAGAGGGAGTGGAGGCCATGAGGACAGACCTGCAAAAGGCTAGAAGAGTGGTCCACAATTTGGCAGTTGGGATTGATTCATTGCCAAAAAGTACAAAGTCATGCGCATCACACACAAAAAATGCAGTGCCCAGTACAGGCAGAGAGGGGAGATCATGGCATGTACTGCCAAGAAAAGGGACATTGGGGTTATCAATACAAGGATAAAAGTAGCAGCCCAGTTGTTCAAGAGTGGTGGGGGCAGTAAATAGGAGAATGGGTTGCATAAGGAGGGTGATAGCAAGCAGAGGAGAGAGGTTACACCCCCCTATATAAGCCACTGGTTCACCCCCACCTCAAGTACTGTGTACAGTTCGGAAGCCCACAACTTGAAAAGGACATTACAGGGAAAGCAGCAGATACCCTAAGAGGAAAGATGAAGTATCTCAACATGTACTCCTCAGAGTAGTGAAGAGCCAGGGGATATGACTAAGACCTTTAAATTCCTCTGGGGAATAAACAGAATGGAGTGCTTGCAGCTTTTTAGACTGAGCAAAAATGTAACTAACTGCTACAGCTGGAATGTTCCCGTCCCCAGGGTTCTATGCTGAGGTCACAGCTTTTGGGCTGTACCATTACTCCAGTGGGTGAGTGCATTACCCATTTGTAACAATTCCCCATTGACAATGTGAAGTGATACAGAAAACGTAGTTACAAAAGGGAACACAATAAAGTTGGTCAGGTTAAAATTCAAGAGGAAGATGAGGAAAGGGGAAACTGTTTAACCAGGACAGGCTCACTAAGCCAGAGCTTGTTTCCAGGTGTGACCTGGGAGCACAAGGAATTTAAGTAACTTGCTCAGGGTCACACAGTATGCATGTGGGGGGCTGATGGGATTGAAACCCAGGTCTCCAGGTTTGCAGCTCAGTGCCCTTAACCACTATGCTATACTGCCTCCTGGTGAGGTGAGGAAGCATTCCTTCATGGAAAGTGTGTGGACAGATGGAACAAGTCGCCTAGGGAGGTGGTGGGGACAGAGACAGTGATGGGATTCAAGTATGTGTGGGACAGGCTTATGCATATCATTAAAAGGAAGACTCATTCAGAGAGGGTGGGGGAAGCTGGGGGCTGCATAGGGCCCCTTGCCACCACACAGGGTAGGTAGGGTTAGGGCAGAGTGGATGGGCCTCGCGGTCCTTTTCTGCTGAACAAAATCTATGTTTCTTTCTTCATCTCAGTGAAAGAAAGCATATGATAAGACAATTGGGATGCAGATAGTTATAGAACGGATGGAGTCAGGGTTGCACTGGGTTTCTTCTATGCTTAGGCCAGACCTGAAGTACTGTGTACAGTTTTGGAACCTTCATAAGACAATGGGTAAGGGGAGTCTGGAAAATAACCAATGGAGTGAAACAGAAATAATTCAAAGTCAATGGGGAGGACATTTCCGAAGTGGCTAGAGAAGCCAGGAGGGAGAGGGAGGAACAAGACAGAAACTTATAAATACAAACAGGGGCATAACAAGGTAGACACCACGGATCAATGAAAAACAGCAGACCACTACCGGGGGGTCACAACCTCAAATTAGATGAGTAATTTCAAGAAATACACAACAAATTTTTTTTTGTTGGTTTTGTTTACAGAAAGAGTTGTTGACTGAGGAACATCTGCCTAAAGATGTAGTCAGTGCCAGTACAACTGCGAGGTTCAAAATCCAGTGGGATAGACTGGCCCAGTAGTGCTGTGGGTTGAGGCACTGGACACCATACCTCGCTCTACGCCAGGGACCTGGGTTCGGGCTTGGGTTGCTCGGGGGCCAGCAGGGGTGAGGAAGGATCGAGCGTCTGTAGACAGCTCTTTTTCCTCGGGGGGGGGGACGGTGCGGTGCACTGCTTGCCTGACACCAAGCAGTAGCTAGGTGTCAGCATATGCATGCCACCAGAATGGAGAGGGACCCCATGTCCAGGTTGTAGGCCCAGACACCATGCCCACGGCAAGTTCATGAACCCAGGGAGAAAAAGCAGGTGGAAAACAGAAGTTGGCAGGCTCCATGATGGCCCGACGCGCACCCCCCCCACCTCGCAACATGCCACCCTGACTTCTGGATTATTCTCGGGGAGGAGAAGAAAGTCAACGCTCCTCACCCTGGTCTTGCTACAGAGGGCAATCTGTGGGGGAACTACGGGGTACAGCTAAGTGGGGGATGGTCGGGCTCGAAGGACGAGCCCTTCTAGGTAGGGCCAGAGCTGCCTGCATCCTCCGTGGAGGCAGAGAAAGTACAGATATAAAACAAAATCCAATGGGATAGCTACAGCAGGGTAATTAGAAGCACACAGAAGGTCGAAGAGAGCACTGGGAGCTTCAAAATGATCGCATAAACCTAGGTAGGTAAAACAGAGTAGACTGGACAGACTCTTGTCATTAGCTGTCCTCAACCATCTATGTAACATTGGAAATAACTTTTAAAAAGGATAAATGTGGGCCTGTAGATGGAAATGGATTTGGAACCACAGTATCTATGTGTGGATGTTGTATCTGATGAGACATGTCAATAACGAAGACAAATGGGGAAAACGAGACAAACTGAAAAATATAAAATGATGAAGGGAAAATGACCAACCTGTAGATGTCAAACCAAATTTAGGGGGGCCTGATTAGGACTTAGAACCAAACCATGAGAGGAGCCAGTTAGTCCATACCTATGCAAACTGCACATAACCATCCACTTGCTATTGCATATTTTAAAAAAAAAGGTAACTGGATTTAAGGTAAAATAGTAAAATTAAAACAAAGCATCTTCTAACCAGATGTGCTTCCTGCTTCCTCAAAATCAATGTTTCCTAGGTGCAGGACACCAGCTACTACTCTGAAGAGATCTAGCTTCTCTCTGTCATTCAAACCAATTTTCTTCATAGCTACACACATCCTGTTAAAATCGCCATGGTCATCCAACAAAGGATCCTTCAACGAGCCGGACTTGAGATGCTGAAGAAAAAAACAAATATTGAAATCTTTACACTATGAGAGAGAGTATATATGCACCTTAAACTGAACATCCAGTATATAATTTCACACTTCTCCAAAACCCCAATCACCCAAGGAGGGCAGACAGGTCATATTTTTGTTTTACGCAGCATGATATTCAGGAAGTCTTGAAATGCTTTATGATCTCAGCAGCTCACCAGTTCCAATTCCCACCACTGCACACATGCAAGCAAGTGAGGCTTCAGCATCACAGAGGGTTCCTAGAATCTCGACAATGGTGCAGACTAGCCTGAGAAAGAAGCACTCCTATAAATACAAAACCTACAATCTGAGCTGCCTGCATAGCTTCAGTTAACTCCATTTGGAAGTATCAACTTCCAAAAGAGAAAAAAGAAAATGATTTGACTTCCATCGCTGCAGATATTAAAGTCGCAATTACTATTTGTTTTCTAAAGGAAAAAAGAAGTAAGGTTGGGCAAAGTAGATGGGTTGTGGGGCCTTTTTTTGACATCATTGTCTAGGTTTCTATGTAAGAAAGGGCACTGGTAATATTTTATATTAATTTACAAAACATGTACTCCCTTGCAGTACTGACTTACGTTGTTTCAGAACCTGGGAATTATTTTGACTTACAAAAGAAACAGAAACTTTTTACAGGCAGAAAAAGACAAAGGGTCCATCCAGTCTGCTCTGATGCCACCTACTACCTGCTCTAGTCCATTACTGAGCAGGCTCTAGACTGGTCGTACGCTCCTTTTTGTAGCTGTGTCTCCTAACCCTCCACCTGCCAACCCGGTTTTCACAAATACCAGCCCTTTATACCTTTAGCACTCTCCACAGAAACCCTGCACCATCTTTGTCTTCACCACTTCTCTTGGCAAGCTATCCTGTCTGTTTACCACCCTTTCCATGAAGAAGGTTCCTCCTCACATGCCTCCTGAATTTGCTTCCCATCAGTCTGTACCCATGCTACCTGGTGCAGGTCTCCTCACTAGGTTTGAACAGTGTTTGACATTTCACTCTGTTGATCCCCTTAAGGTACCTGAAAACTTTAATCGCATTTCTCCTCTCCTCTCTGGCTTCAAGTGAGTACCTTTAGTCTGTACAGTCATTCCTCATATGGCATTCACTGCATACCCTAGTCATTTCAGTTGCTTTCTTTTGCTCCATTTCTAGATGACCACAATCCTTCTTGAGATGGGGACTCCAAAACTTCATGCAGCACTCAAGGTGTGGCCACACCAGCAACCTGTAAAGGGGCTGAATCACGTCCTGCCTATGTAACCCAGAATCCAGTTGACCTTAGTGTACAACCTGCTGCACTGGGCTGATGACTTGAGATTATCTCTAATGATTACCCAAGGTCCCTCTCCTCAGTTTGGCTTACCCCGACACCTCCAATCCAATATTCAGTTTTGGGGTTCTTTTTGCAAATATACTGTACATAAGTTTGCATTTTATCACACGGAATTTGAGCTGCCAGACCCTGGACCATTTTCGAACATATCTAGGTCTCTTTTCATTTCCTTTACTTGCTTCATGTCTACCCTGCCACATATCTTTGGGTCATCTGTGAACAGGCTAATTTTTTCCTGCATGCCTTTTCCACTACCTAGAAACATAGAAGTTGATGGCAGATAAGGGCCACAGGCCCACCGTGTCTGCCCTGTTTTGTATCTAGTGAATCCCAGATTAGCCTAATGGTTACTCCCTTAGAGTCTTCAGGCTTCCTATGTGCCTGTCCCATGCCTTCTTGAAACCTGTAACTGTTTCTGCCCCCACAACCTCAGCTGGCATACTGTTCCATCTATCCACCACCCTCTCCATGTGAAAGTACTTCCTTACATTTCCTCTGAGCCCCCCCCACCCCTCAGTTTCATATTGTGGCCTCTAGTTCTTGAGCAATTTTTCTTTGGAAATTTTCATCCACTCTGTTTCTTGCCGTGAGGTATTTATATTTTTCAGTCATGTCCCCCTCTCTCTCTCTCCTCCAATGAGTACATGTTCAGCTCCCTTAGTCTGTCTCCATAGGGTTTATTGTGTAGCCTCCCACCATCTTGGTTGCCCTCCTCTGTACAGCCTCCACTCTGTTTTTTTTTTTTTATTTTACACTTTGTTTATGCTCCCTCTATGGCTACTCAGGACTCTCTCTGGTGTGGTAACTTGGCTCAACTCATCCCACCTGCCTAAAGTCCCCAGCCTTACCTTACCAGAGGAGGGACCTTCGTCCCACTCCTCTGGTCCACCAATTCCCCCCCCGATCAAAGTCCCCCAGGGCGGGACCACAGACTCCTCTTAGCGACCTTTCTGGAATCTAGTTGGTGAACAGGGTATTGGCGGAGCACCGGAGGCAGGCTGGAAGACCCGGTGATGGGCATGGGGGTTGGCCACTGGACCCATCTTCCCCTACCGAGGGTCAGGGCCATCTTCCTTTGTTCTGTTCCTCCCTCCCCTTTGGCCCAGATGTGCAATGCATCCAGCATGTACATGTGCACTCCCTCACACGCACACAGGTCGCCGCCTCAGCCAATCTCCTTACAGAAAATTCCAAGGGCTGTCATACCCCTGGTCACCACCAGGAGTCAACCAAAGTCTGGGATCTAAGACCCCCTTTCCAGGAGAGGACAGCAGTCCTACGGATGCTCAATCCTCTCCTCCCCTGTCAACCCCCCGACAACCAGAGATTGTTGCCGACGTAGCGTGAGGTGTGGCGTCCAACGCCTCAACCCTCAGCACCACCAAGCTGGCCCAGCCTTCACTCTGTTTATGTCCCCATGGAGATGGGGTCTCCAGAACTGGATGCAATACTTGAGTTGAGGCCTCACCAATGATCTATACAGTGGGAGTATAACCTCCATTCTTCTGCTGGTTATACCCCTACCTATGCAACCCAGCATCCCACTGGCTCTTGCTACTGCCTTGTCACATTGGTTGGCCTTCCTCAGGTCATCTGAGATGATGACACCCGGATCCCATTCCTGTTTGGAACTTGAAATGTGCTCTCCCCTAGGTTGTACACTGCCCTGGGGCTACTGTTACCCATATGCATAATCTTGAATTTTTTAGCACTGAACCACAGCTGCCACTCCCTAGATCAGTCATCAAGTCTTTTTAGGTCCCTTTGCATTTTAACCACCCCATCCGGTGTGTCCACCCTGTTACAGATTTCTGTGTTGTCTGCAAACAGGCAAACCTTCCCTTCCAGCTCCTCAGCAATGTCACTGATGAAGACATTGAAGAGGACTGGGCATGGAAGAGTATGCCTTTGATGGGGGCAGGACCAAGATGGTGTCTCGAGGCTAAACTGTTCACCTTGCGGGCTAGATGCGCAGAGTATTCTGCAATGGCTTTTGTAACCTACTTGTAGAATCTTTCTTGATCTTTTGCTCTGAACTCTCCGTTACAAAGAAATGTGAGAAATTAGAGAAAGCCAATAAAACTAAGTAAAATCTTCATTTCCGATATGAGTGGCAAACTTCAATGGCTATGAGTGGAAAGCCTAAACATATTAGAGAAATTGGAATGTATTTTGTGCAAAGTTCAGCTGAAAAGTCTTCTGGGGATTAAAAAAAACAACAACAAACTTACAAGTGGAAAACTCACAGTGCCCTGAACTCTCCAGACAGCAATGAATGAAACTGCGCTAGGTGTTTTTGTTCCTCTGGCTAGATCACATGGGAAAGAACGGGGTAGAACACTTGGCTATAAAAAACTTGAAGCCATTAGAAATACTGGTGAATTTGTTCTCCTGTGTCACTCAGATGGTAATTTGACCCCACCTGAGGCTGGTCTCAACAACAACAAAAAAAAAAACTAACTCCCCAAAGAGGACCCTGGGGCAAAAAAGAAAGCAGGACACAATAGGAGAAGAATCACTGGGCCCAAATAACATGGAATCCCTGAATGAGGATGTAGCCGTGGGTCCTAGACAAGAAAGCTCTCAACAGGGAATGGCCCAGGCAAAAGTAGTGGCTGGCGGTAATTGCCCGGGACAAGGTTTGGAAGACATCAAAGGGAGAAAAAAAATCAAAAATGGGTAGAAATGAACAGGGGCATAGTTCAGGCATGGATCAGGAAAAGATTCCAGTACAGGATGGGAGGGACGAGGGGAACGGGGAAGAGGAGCAAACAAGGGACTGGGACACGGTTCCCGGCCCAGCATGCTTTGATTTAATGCAATCGGGCGATCAAAGCACAGCCGGAGTTGAAATTTCTTTGACCCAAAATACATCTGCACAGAGTAAAACCTTGGTTCAACAAATGGCTTCAACTATAAACTTTACAGAAGCTCATTACACAGGGGAATCTGAGGAAAGGCAGAAGGTATTGAAGGGAAAGAGTGACAGTGTCCTCCCCCCCCAAAAGAGAACAATTAAAGAAAAACTTAATCCAAATAGCGAAATATTGGAAAACTTAGGGCAAGACCTAAGAAAAAAAAGAAACAAGAGCATTATTCAGAGGAACAGAGGGAAAACTCAGAGGACTTCGCCAAGGAAATTAGAAAAGGCTTTCTTAGATTGGAAATAAAAATATCAAACGTGCAGGAAGAAACGAAAGGGTTTAAAAGTGAAATGCAATCTCTAAACAGTGGAATCACTGAAAACAAGAAACACACCTCTTAAATTGAGGACATAGTACCGAATATGAATAAAGACATTAAGAACCAAAAAGAGGAAATGGGGAAAATACAGCAGAAACTTGTGGCTCTTGAATGGCGATCCAGGCGGGATAATTCAAACATTTTGGGTCTCCCTGAGGGAACAGAAAAGGAAGATATCCTGGGGTTTTCCAAAAGCTGGTTTACTGAGTTAGTGGGGAAAAAATATTTGGAGCTGGAAAGGGCTCACAGATCCCCTGCTAAGAGGATTCCAAACACAAGCTATCCCAGGATAATATCTGTGAAATTTCATAAATTTTAAGAAAGGGAGTTGGTCTTACAAGAAGTAAAGAAGAAAAAACCCTTATCATATCAAGGCTCCCAAGTGTCCATTTTCCTGATACTGGCCCAGAGCTTCAAAAAAAAAAAAAAAGGAACACTTACAAAGTGAAACAAATACTGTGGGAGAAGCAAATTCCTTTCTCACACCTCTCTCCAGCCGCTTTAAAAATTTTCTATAAAGGGAGAACTCCTATTGAAAATTCTCCACAAGAAGTTAAAGATTTTCCTCATAAAATCCTCAATAATGGAGAATAATAAACAGAATGGCTGGAATATGAAAATGATTAAAAGAAAGCTCTAGACTTTTCTATTTAGAAAGAGCTTTAAAAAAATATGATACTTTGCATTTCCTGATACATGATTGTCACACAGGGGAACAGTGAAATCTATACCAAGAAAATATTTTTTTTGTCAAACTGCTATGTTACAGGGAATAAATAATAATATTTTAGATAAAAAGAGCCCATAAGGTGCAGGTGGGGAGGTTTTTGATTCCATTTTGATGGAAAATCAAAATTCTTGCACCTGTAATGGAACAGAGCTGGGGGTACAGGGGAGGGTAGTAGTCAACAGTCAGGTTAAGTTGGGGGGGGGGGGATTTAAATTGTAGATATAGGAGGAGATGTCTAAAGACAAGTATTGGTGCATTCCAGAAACAAATCAAGAAAACAGGTTTGATACTTTTAGGTTAAGGTCCTGGCTATTTTAGTCCAAATGGGGTAACTCTGTATAAAGGATCATTACACATTTTAAATGCAGGGTTTTAACATGGTATCCTGGAACATAAATGGTGTTAAAGATACTATCAAAAGAAAAAGAATTATAGCCTATATTAGAACACTAAAAAAACAGATTGCTTCGTTTTGCAAGAAACCCATCTGACAGACACAGGGCCAGATATTCAAAACTTTGAGCTGGGCAAAAAACGTTTGCGCAGGTTTGCTATATTCAAAAGGCCAAATAGCGCATGCAAACTGCATTAGCGCCAGGCAAAATCATAATGTATGCAAGGGGCAAACTGAGGGTGTGTGTACATGAATATAGGCGCACTGCTTTATTCAGCGACTAGCGCTGTGCAAAGTGGTTTTGCGCGACTTAGCATGACACTTAGCGCAGTGCACATTACCACCTAGGAAAAGGTAGTCTTAACCCTGGGCAATGAGCTTTGCATGACATTTTGGCTTTGCACGGTGTTTGCACAGTTTTTGCATGGCTTTGCGCAACCCTAACAAATACATATGACACATAGACAAAGGCAGACATAGAGGAAGCATGCTGCTTACTGATGGCATCACAATGATGCCATCATCTGCCACCAGTCCCAGCTATGCCAGGCAGTAAGTGGTGACCCTGCCACCAGTGGACAGCATGGCAGTGTGGCCATACAGCACACACCTGTGGACCACTTTTATATGGACACCAACAGATGCCAGCACACACATGCAGCACTGTGGGCATGGAGGATGTTGTGGGGAGACTGTACAGGTGGCCAGGCTGTGCCACAGACCAGATGTGGCTACAAGGCTGGGACACATCATGCAGTGCACAAGGGCCAGTATTGGGAATACCCCAACACCAGTGTGCCTTTCTCATAATATATGCGCCCCGCCACACACCGCACAGTTGTACAACTGCCACAGCACACAAAGCCAGACATGTATATGTCGCTGTGAGCATCCCATGCCAGAGGTGCAGCACCTGTGGGTCACACAACAGCGTAACAGTTATATCCACTGTCAGTAAACACCTGCATGTTGGGCCTGTCACTGTGCATAGTGCAGTCATCAGCACTGCCCTACATACCATAGGCAGTGCTGTGTACACACACTACTGGCCTCCTTGTTACTGTAGTGTCTGCTGTGTACTGAAGCATGCCCTGCAGTGTGACAGCTGCATGCAGCACCACCACCATCTGTGCCTATGCTGTGTTGTCCCCTGGGGTACAATATTCTATGCAATGCTGTACTGTTTACATGTAGCCTACAGCTATAATCATGCACTGCGAGACTGACCTATAGGTGGAGCTGCGGTCGAACCTGACCAGCCCCTGTACTTCCAGACTGACCTACAGATGGAGCTGTGGGACTCTGCAGTAACGCTGGGCAAACTGCATGCAAATCAGGGCATAATGAGATGCTAATCTGGATGTTTGCCCAGTGACTACCTAAGTAGGCTCATTTGCATGTCACTTTTGAATATGGCAAAGTTTAGCGTTGGGCAACTGTGTTTGCACCGGGCTAACGATTTAGCCCTGTGCTAAACCCATGCAAACATGTTAGCGCTGCGCAAACAGTTCAGGGAATATTATACAGTTTTGAACACTGTACTTTCACATTCGCTGCTGCCTACAGCTGTACTGGGTCCACACATTTGCTGGCACACATGTTGGCCACATAGTTCGCCTCTACCTACCTTCACGTCGCTGTGCACTGTGTTGCTGTTATGGTTTGCACTTCCTGGTTGCTATATTCAGAGCTGTCTTATTCCAGGGCTAAGTTTGTCCTGCATTCCCAGCCCATTTTTCCTGGCCTCATTCCCATGCTATAGTCAGAAGCTGTTTGCCCTGGGCTATTCCTTTTGAATATAGCTTGCTTTGTGCTCCAGGCTAAGTTTGCCCACCGGGCAGTGTTAATTTAGCCCCGGGGCAAAGTTTTGAATATCTGGCCCACAGAATTTAAAAAAATGTAATTTTTTGGGGGATGCCTTCCATACAGGATCTAATGGGAAATCAAGAGGAGCTGTAATTATTTTTTTCAAGAAGCATATAACAAATTATTAAAAAAGTAATATATACAATAATAGATATATAATTTTACAAGTCGGGATTAATAACCAAGAAATGACTGTAGCAGGAATTTAAGGTCAAATCAAGGACAATCCTGTTTGTTTTTTGTAGAGTTTTTACAACCCTGGCATAGTTCCCCTAACCTATGATTATTGATGGAGATTTTAATACAGTATTAAATCCATCTTTGGACAGATTGGGCTCCTACTTGGCCCTGTCAAAATCAGCAAAAGTTATTCGTACAAGTATGGAGACCCTGAACTTTTTCGATATCTGGCGATATATTAATGGCCTAGGGTTTTCCCCAATTCTCACACCGATTTCAAGTAAATTCTAGGATAGATTGGTTGTTGAGATCTTTGAGTGTAACCTCTAAGATTAATAGAATAGCTTAAGAAGGCATTTTCATATCAGACCACTCAGCTTTAATTTGTAATATGGAATTGTCTACCAATTTCTCAAGCAATAGTTGGAAAATGGACCCTCTCTTGTACAAGGATCCAACATTTCCAGACTATATTAAGGAACATCTGGACACTTTTCTTACATTTAATTGGGATAAAGCGATCTCTCTGAATAACACCCGGGTTGCTTTGAAAGCTATTTTAAGATACGTTACTAAATACAAGGCATGAGTAAATCAGAAAAGGAAGAAAGAGGTGTCAAACTTGGAAAAGGAAATTAAAAGGGCAGAAATTAAACACATTCAGACACAATTAGAGAAATATTTAATTAATCTGCACAACACAAAACAGCAATATAATCTATTGATGAATAGTAAAATGGAAAGAATTATTCTCAGAATCAGAGCCAGATACTTATGCCCAGGCAGATAAGTCTGGAAAAATATTAGCTTATCAACTTCAGAAAGAAAGATCTAAGAGAGAAAACAAAAAGATTTTAGTGGGAGACAAAATAATAAACAACTCTCTGATTATTAATAAGGAATTAGAAAAAATGTAAGCTTCTCTGTACACTTTAGAATCTGGCAATGGAACAGGGAGTTTTTCTTTCCTGACGGAAATCTCTAGGATTACAGATATTCAGATAAACCAGTATCATTAGATAAAGTTGTAACAGCAATTAAATAAATGGAGAATGGGAAGATCCTAGGTCCAGATGGATTACCAACTGAATTTTATTACATCCTTGGTAATAAGACCTTTTCAATATTGATCGAACTATTTAATTCATTCCATCAAAGCAAACACCAAAAACTTTTAGAGAGGCAGTAATAATAGTGTCACTTAAAGAAGGAAAAGTTCCGAGGAACTGTGCTTCATACCGCCAATTCTCTACTGAACTCGGACTACAAAATCTTTACAAAAATTATGGCAACCAGACTGGAAAAGGTTTATCCCATCCATAATTCATAAAGACCAGACTGGTTTTGTTAAGTAGAGAAGGAGCTTTAATAACACAAAAAAATGCTTTGTATGTTACTGAAAGCTGTGGAGAAACAGAAACGGTGTTATTGTCACTGCTGAAAAGGCTTTTGACATGGTTGAGTGGGAGTACCCGTTCAAGGTTCTTGAGAAAATGGGAGTGGGAGATACTTTTTTAGGGTGGGTTAGAGTGCTTTATGGGAATCCTGCAAACCAGGATTATAACAAACCAGAATATTCTCCCAAATTGTAATTTATCCAAAGGAACTAGACAGGGTTGTCCCCTATCCCCATTACAGTTTACTTTAGTAATAGAGCCTCTGACAAATACAATTTGAGCAATGGAAGAGATTGAAGAGGTTCATACAGGAAACAAAATAATAAAAATGGTCACTTTATGCAGATGACATTTTGTTATATTTAAGTAACCCAGTGGTTTCTATTCCTATAATTACGGAAGTCATAAAAACCTTTGGAGAGGAATCTGGATATAGAATTAACTGGAAAAAATCTGAACTACTAAGGTTAATTATTAAGAACCCCCCCCAAGAATTTAGTAAGCTTGCCATTACTATGGAAAAAAATAAATATTTGAGGATATTCTTAACTAGAAATATGTACATAGTTCTGGAATACAATATGAAAATTATCCTAGACAAAATTCAGGAAGCTTTAGACAAGTGGGCACACTTGCCAATAACACTAATGGGTAGGGCTCAAGCGATAAAAGCAATTGTCCTACCTAAAATACTATGGGTCAGATATTCAAAGCATTGCGCCTGACGCAAAGCCGTAGCACTGGAATAGCGCTGGATTTGTGCCAGGCTGCAATATTCAGAAGCCCTAATAGCGCCGGCGCTGTGTGATAGCGCTGATGCTAAAAGTAAATGTATGCTGGGGTGGGAGTTAGGGGAGTGGCCATGAATGCTGGCTGCATGGCATATTCAAATGTATAGCGCCACACTACAGGCATTAGCGCTACCTGTAGCACGGCACTAAATACTGCTGACAAAAAGTTGGTGATAATGCAGCGGTGCCCCCCAGCACGATACCTGAGCCCCGGTATTCCAATACATTAACAATCCCTGAGCAGTGGTCCCCCCTTTTAAGACGATCTCGGGACTCGTGTAGTCATGGGTAACAAATATTATTCTGTAATTTAGTGGTCTCATTTCCGTGACTAGGTCTTAAAGACAGCAATACCTGGTGGTGTAATGAAACCACCCAGATGCCGCCTCCTTTTCTACAGACTAGGAAATACGCTTGGCGACTGGCTCAGCTCTGCTCCTCTCATGGTCGGTCAGCTAACCGCGTGTATGTTGAGCGCCAACACTCATGCATACAGCAGTCAGCAGCCGCTGTGGTGGTAAGAAGGGCTGAGCCGTCGCTACGCCATACCTAGTCTGTGAAGGAGAACGGGCGCTGCACTTCCGGGTGGGGGACCACTAGACCACCAGGTATTGCTGTCTTTTGGGGCTACTGGGGTCGGGATCATGCTTGGGGGTGGGGGAGACCACTATAACACCTAGGGAAATTATTTTATTACCGCGGTACAGGAGTCGGGGATCGTGGTTGGGGCCGTGGGGGACCACTTGAACACTAGGGAAATTATTTTATTACCGTAGCTACGGGGTCGGGATTGTGCTTGGGGGTGGGGGACCACTAGAACACCAGGGAAACTATGTACCGCGGCTATAGGGGTCGGGGATCGTGCTTGGGGGGTGGGGGAACCACTGGACTACCAAGGAAAAAACATTTTCATTACATTGGATGGGGGTCAGGATTCGTGCTGGGGGTTGGGGGGACCACTGGACTACCAGGAAAACTGGTGTGTAACAGGCACACATATGCATGGGTGTGTTGTATGTACCCATACCTCTCCACTGTCCCTGATGTTGCCTCCATATTTTCCTCTGTCCCTCATAAAAGTTGTGGTTTTGTGACAGAATAATGGGAAATACACACACACACAATAATGTTGAACATTAAAGTTACAAACTTATTCCTCTTCTGAGGATGCATCTCATCAAAGATCCCCTATCAGCATACTGAGTGAATAGTACCACATTTTAGGATGCGTCCCTGATTCTGGGTCTTTGTTCCCGATGTTTATAAGCCTTGTCCCCGATTCAGGAGGCAAGGGGTTGGGAGGTATGTATGCACTAACTGCGCCTGCCAGCACACAGTTCCAGCTGCGTCCAGCCTGTGCTTCCATTCCGACCAGCAGGGAATGCTGTGGGCATACCTTGGCCTGCAGCGTCCAGCCTGTACTTCCATTCCGACCAAAAGGAGGGGGAGCTTTGTGCTCCATGCAGTAGCACTGGGCAAACTGCATTGTAATGTATGCTTAAGCAGTGCCTAATGGGATGCAAATATACCTTTTGCCAATAGAGTACCTAAGTAGGCTCATTTGCATGGGGAACTTTGAATATAGCTCCTGTTTGCCCTGAGCTAACCAGTCTGCCCTGGGCAAACCTTACTTCAACATAGCACAGTTCTGCAGTGTGTGGCTTATGTTATTGTTTGCAGTGGATATCAGACATCTCTTTGCAATCACACACAATGTTCTCCACCTGCAACACTGGCTTTCTCCAGGGTCTAATGAGCTGCAGTAGCAGTGTGCACTTCCCTGTTGCTATATTCAGTGCTGTCTTATTCCCGGGCAATTTTTGCCCTGCACTCCAGGCCGTTTGCCCAGCTTCCTTTGCTTGCTATATTCAGCTGGTTTTGCACCGGGCTATTTCCTTTTCAAAATAGCTTGCTTTGTGCTCTGGGTTAAGTTTGCCCACTGAGCAGTGCTAATTTAGCCCCTGGGCAAAGTTTTGAATATCTGGCCCTATATGTTTTACAAGTACAACTCTTGTCAAATCTGGAAATTAAGAATATGGGGGAAAATTATTGTGGAAGAATAAAAGCCCCAGACTCACACTGGCAAAACTGATGGAAAAAGAAGAGCATGGAGGTCTAAATTCTTCAGACTTTAGAAGTTATCAGTATGCTGCAATTCTTTCACATACAATATTATATTATTCTGATAAGTCACCGTGGTGGAAAGAATATGAGAAAAACTACTTTAAAGGAAAAAAACTATCACCATTTATACAGTGATTGAATATAGTAAAGCAGATTGTAAAACTATTAAAAGTCTAGGTATTAGAGCCACATTAACTGCATGGATTTTTTATCACAAAGAGAGAAAAGAAAACATTAGGATTACTAAACACAGCCCCAGTAAGTTAACAAAGGAAGGAAAAACAAAAGGGCCAAGAAGCGTGATCAACCCATGGGAGAGATATAAGGAATGGGATATTGGGGACCAATACAGAAATTAGACTTTTCTGTCCTTTGATGAATTCAAAATAATATATAAATGACCAGAAACAGAGATATTTAATCATTTGAATTATAATTAGTTTGCTGAAACACTTAGTAAGAAATCTACATATCCCTGAGATTTTGTCCTTACAAAAGTAGATAACTAATAAAAATCAAAGTTCTAAACGTATTGCAAAAAATTATAAAAACCTGAACCTGGCTCAGAATACTTATCAAATAAAACTTAAACAAAGCTGGTGAAAATAATTACAATATCAGTTTTCTGAAAATAAAAATGGTTAGAAATCATAAAACTGATGAACCCAACTATCAGTATAGGATTAAATCAAATTCAATTCAGTATTCTACATAGGATATAGTATACACCTCACCTGCTCAACAAGATAAATCATATTATTTCCCAAATATGTAACAGACGTTAAAGTCCAGAGAGGCACCTTAAAACGTGATAGTTACTTGTAAAAAAAATCCAACCTTTTTGGATGAAGGTGTTTAGTACACTACATAAAATTCAGGGGATGGATTTAAAACTTGAGCCAGAATTATGTTTGTTAGGAACCTCCCACAGGACAATTAAAATCAGTCTTGAATATGGGGTTGATAAATGCAAGAAGATGCATAGCAAGACTATGGAAAAATGAAAATCCTCAGGAATATATCCTTTGGAGAAATTTGCGTGTGGAGTGTATTGATTTAGAAGACAACAGTGTATAGACGTTAATACTTTGAATACATATGACAATATATGGGCACCAGTGTAAAATTAATTAATACACAACAGATGTATTGGGGGGGGGAAGAAAAGGGACATTGGGGAACTTTAGATAAGGTTAGGTTAGATATTTAGAAGGCAGGATAGAAGGAGACGGTAGGCACTTGCACCCCTGGGTAGGGATGATACAGTCATATTGCACCAGGGTGGTGAGAATAGACTGTATACTTCCAATCGATATTGGACAACCTGTATTCTGAACCCAGGGGAGGAAAAAGAAAAAAAAGAAGAGGAGAAGGACTGAGCACTGTTACAGACAGACACATTGAAAAGTACCAGTCCCAAGACAGAGCCTTGAGGCATACCACTAGTCATCTTCCTGATCTCCAAATCAGTCCCATTCCCCACCACCCTGTGTGTCCTCCAGCCCAACCAGGCTTGTTGACTTTGAAAAGTTAACACCCTTATCCAGGTCTCTCAGACTTTTCCCTAGCCTTTTCTGTGGTACTGAATCAAAGGTCTTGCTGAAGTCAGGGGTATAGGACCTCTACAACCTGGCCACTGTTGGCTGCCTGTGACACTTAGATGAACATGTCTGTGAGGTTCTTCTTGTATGACCCCATATTTACAAAGTCATTCTGCATCATGTCAAGTAGTTGATTCTTCTCAAGGAAATCTACCATCCTCTTCTCGACAATAGTCCTGAGTAGCTTTCCCATTAATGGACTTGAGTGCTAGGCTGTAGTTACCTTTGTACCCAGTATCTCCACCTTTCTGAAGAACTACATCTGCCACTGTCTAGTCCCCGAAGACCACTCCGGATGCCAAAAAAGCAATTAAACAGATCTGCCACTGGTCCCGCCAGTGCCATCCTAACCACCCTCTGTGTCCTGAGGTAGAGCCTATCCAGCCCAGATGGACTGCTAACTTTCAATCTCCTAAATTCTTGGAGTACCCAATCCTCTAATAAGCCTACTTTCTAACACCTGCCCTACTGCGGTTTGGTAAAGCACTGTGGAAGTGGGCCTGCCTTCTTCCACCGGCAAAGTATTTGTTTAGTAGGTTTGCCTTCCACAAGTGAATTTTCTGGAATAACAACATGAGCTGGGCTCAATGTACTGGAGCTAGAAAAATATCCAGCAATCTTGGAATGGTTAAATTACTATTTTTATTGTGCAATAATAAAGAGTGGTAGCCCCCCTCATGATGCTGATGTTCATGTCACTACTTTGCACTTTCTCAAGGTATGCCACAGTATTTTTCCAGCTCCAGTACATTGAAGCCAGTTCATTCATTGTTCTGCTATTGATTTTCCTGCTGTCAGTTCTGTTTGTTGATCCCTTAGCTGCCTTTTTCCAAAAAGGATTGTCTGGAATGACAACAACTGGAATGACTTCCAAATTTCGGCTTCTGGACGTTTCTGACTGCCACTAAAATAAAATGAAGCGACTCCCCCTTGCCAGGCTGCTCTGATAGGGCAATTGAAGAGTTTGAGCAGGATGGAATTATATACTGGATGCTAATTTGAAAGCACATAGTCCCTTTAACAACTGCCTTAAAAGGATTATTTGTTTTAAGCAGGGATTGCTATTTTTTTTAAAACATTAAAAACAGCAGCAGCATGCAAATCATTGTACTAAACATAGGTGTCTTTTGACATATACAGTAACATTTATTGGCAAATGACCCCGTGCCAATGCAAATTCTTTCCACTGTAGCCATTTGTTAAAGAGAGCACTATTATTTATCAGGATGAGGGTTTCCCTGATGACATGGTGATTTATACAAATATCCTAAGAATAAAACACCAATGGCCAAAGTACATGTACATACCAAATGACAACTCATGCACAACAAAAACTTTAGGTTTCTCAGTGTTGTTCTAAATGCTAGAAAAGCACACACATACATGGGTCGAAATGTCATTTTGCACTAGGAAAAATCCACAGGCCCATTTAGAAAGGAAGTTCTTTACTGGCCTGATGCAAAATACACTAGCATTTGGCTAGTGCCAGTTTCGACCCCTGCACGAAAAATAAAAGTTGGCATGAAAAGATTTTAACGAAACAGGTATTCACACAATTGCTAGCTAAATAAAAATGATGGCACAGCCACTAAAGTAAAAACACTGCTTCAAGCATGTCATACTGGCATCGAGCTTTTGCATGCAACTTGTAAAAAAGCTCACATCACACAGAAAAGATGTAAATACCTACATACTGTATGAATGATATTTACATCTTAGAGATATTATCTACATTATGCAAAAATGATCACCTCATCATCCTGATACTATAAGGGGAGGGAAAGAAACAGTTTGAGAAAGAGCAGTTTAATTGGTCTGCCGGGTTTCTAGGTGCATATCATCTTTCAATAACTATAACAACAATACTACTAACAAAAAGTTGGGAGGGTAAGTGAGTGGCTGACTTCTTCACCAACGCCAATCCTTGGGTTGACTGGTGGGGATGCGCTAACACTGGACAGGGCACACCCTCCCTCTGCAGCAGAGTGCCTTGTCTCCGTGACCTCTTCTGTCAGTAGCAGGCCCCAGTGTGGAATTCTGAGTCCCCCACACAAACCCCAGTCACTCTGGGGCATGCCCAGATGTTGAATCATTAGGCCAGCCACCTTTGCCATTTTACATTTTTAACACATCAAGTTCAAGTTTATTTCATCAGGGAAGCTCCATTGAGCAAACTCATTTACAAGGAGGTTCTGCCACAGGCAAAACAACATAGCAGATACATAATACAGAACAATATTCTAGTAGGTATACAGTACAAGATCAAAATGTGAAAAGAAAATAATTAGCTTGAAAAAAGCATACACATATATGTAATCAAACAATCATTCACAGCTAGCAAAATGGAGTAAAAGTAGTAAATGCACAGTGATGACAGGAAAAATAGATGGAGTAGTCCCGCAAATAATAGATAATGTGCTTAGTAATCAGAAGGGGTAGTGTATATATCCTAGCAGCCATGCTAACTGGTAACTGGACATCAAATGACTGCTAAACCAGTTTATGCAAAGGGTTTTTTTTTTCCACCCAAGTTTCAACTGTTGCTTGTATCAAGTAATTTGCTGACAGGGTGCTCCTAAAAACAAAGTGTTTACAACTAAGTGTGCCTGTCCTGTACAAAACATCTGAAATAATACACAAATTAGCCATTTCCTTGAGGGTTTCAATATACACTGGTGTGCATATATTATGTATATATGTGTGACAGATGGCTATAGCTAGAGTGCCTTAGCAAAGTGTTATATATTGCACAAGGATATATTACCATTGAGGGGTTAATAAGATCATAAAGCTACAAGACTGAAAGGCAAGTGACCTTCATGATTTAACTATCCCTGAGATGGTAATATTTCATACGCATATGGGGCATTGCTTGTTTTTTTTTTTTTTATATTTTACATAAGGATGCATTTTTTTTTGTTTTGTTTTTTATTTACTTTAAATTGCTTCTGCGGTCATTTCTGAGTTCTGCCTTTGTGTTTTTTATTCTAGTATTTTTTCCATAGTGTAACGGCATTCGTGGTGTTTCTGTAGTAGAAGGTCCTCCTATAAAAGAAGGTGTGCCTGTGGTTGTCTGTCCACAAATCTGGTGGCAAGGATGGTGCTGGGGAGTGGTGTGGCAAATGCAGTCCAGAGCAGTGTGCGCACTATGAGGTTGGAAAGGGCATGGAGTTTGCAGTCCACAGCATCATAGCGCTAAGTGTTCAGGAGTTGGTGGCAAAAGTATTGAGAAGGCAGAAGCAGCAGCATGGAAGGCTTACCTGTGGAAGACAGAACCAAAGCGCTGAGGGTCATGGCCATTTTATGAGTGAGGCTGGAGAGGGGTGTTTAGTTAGTGATAGTTTTCAGGGGGGCTATGTTAGTTTTTTTTTACTAAGTTTTGTGTGTGTGTGTGTGTGTTTAAGTTGCTTTTTAAGGGTTGTTTTTTGTGCGCTTGTGTTGTTCTTTAAGGGCTGTATTTGTGAGGGGTTATCAATGTTTTAGGTCAGTTGTTACATGTGTTATTAAATGACTGCTACATCTTTTAGTAAGATTGTAAAAAGGTGCTTTGTAGTGTGTTCTTCATGTGCTAATGTGTTAAGTTGTTTACAAGTTGTTAGTTACAGTAAAGCCCGCCAGGATGAAGTGCAGTGTCTCAGGTTTCCTACATGACAAAAGGGATCAACTCCCATTTAAACTACACTGTTTGCTGCAGCGTAAGTGGTACAGATCTACTTTGATGAGTATACTGCACTTAGGAATCTCAGAAAGGGACTGGTCCTATTCAACGTCTTCATCAGTGACGTTATGCAGGACCTAGAAGGCAGAATTTCCCTGTTCGCTGATGACACGAAGCTCTGTAACAGAGTGGACACACCACAGGGTGTAGAAAGAATGAGGAGGGACCTGTAGAAGCTTGAAGAATGGTCAAGGGTTTGGCAGTTGAAATTCAATGCAAAGAAGTGCAAGATAATGCATATGGGGCACAAAAACCCCAGAACATCATATCAGTTGGGGCGGTTAGGATATAGCATGCATCAAGCAGGAAAAGGACCTTGGGGTTATCTCTGATGACCTCAAGGTAGGGAAACAGTGCGACAAGGCAGCAGGTAAAGCAAATATGATGCTGGGATGCATAGGCAGGGGCATCACCAGCACGAAAAGGGAGGTCATAATTCCACTATGCAAGACACTAGTGAGGTCCCACCTGGAGTACAGTGTACAGTTCTGGAGACCTTACCTACATAAAGACATAGACAGGGTAGAGAAGGTCCAGAGGAGGGGCAACAAAGATGGTACAGGAATTGCATCGCAAGTCCTATGAGGGCAGGTTGAAGGATTTGAATATGTACTCCCTGGAGGAGAGGAGGGAGAGAGGGGATATGATAGAGACATACAAGTACCTTACAGGGAGGAACAGGGTGCAGGAATACACTATTTTCCAGTAAAAAAGATGTTCCAGGACTAGAGGGCATGGGATGAAGATGGAGGGAGGGCAATTCAGAGGAAACGTGAGGAAGAATTTCTTCACAGAACGGGTGGTTGACAAGTGGAACATCCTGCCAGAGGAAGTGATGCGGACTGTAACAATCACGGGATTTAAGAATGCATGGGATAGACATAAGGGGAATTCTGGAGGTCAGGAGTAAGGGGCAACAGACTTCTAGGAAAACATAAAGTGAACTTACAAGCTCAAATGGGCAGACTGGGTGGGCCATAGGCCCTTATCTGCCGACAATGTGTATGTAATCTAATGGATTTTCTATGGGAAAGAAGGCCCATCCATGCAATATGAAATAGATAAACTACAGGGAGTATGGTTGTGCACTGATATATACATGAGGCCAGAGGCCAAGTGCGTTCAACCACACTAGGCATGCATATATATCAGAGCATGACCACAAACCCTGTATCAAATTTACCTACCTGTATCTACCCTATAAAATGGCCACAAATATTCGGGGGGAGCAAAAATAAGAGTTACTCACCCATAACAATAGTTCTAGGAGTAATATATGGTGTACATCCACGTTTCTGACAGAATCTTTTCCCCTTTAAGAATGGCCAGAAGGTCTTCAAACTGGCTCCTCCCACCCACCTGGGTGGTATCCTCCTCAGCACTGCCCTGTGACATCAGATCTTACATGCTGGAAGCAAGATAAGTGTGCCAATTGCCAGGGGAGGTCAGGTGAGTTGTGTGAATGTACACACATACCACTCTTAGAATTACGGTTCTAGATGAGCAACCCTTATTTCTAGGGGCATGGATATGGTGTACTGTCCACACTTCTGGCAGACTCTAAGCACTTCTCAGAGAGGAGGGGGCAAGGTGCACACCCCCTATTTAGGAAAAAGAGACTGGAACACTGAGGCCCTAAAACCAGCATCCCGGCATGGCTGAAAGTTGATGTGGTAATGGGAGATGAAGGTGTGTGCTGACTTCCAGGTAGCAACCCTGCAGATTTCCCAGGATAGGGACTTCCCTGGAAGCAGCCACCAAGGCAGCAGTATGTCTGGGTGGAATGAGCCCTAAGTCCAGCAGGAGGCTCCCTACCAGCCAATCTATAGCTGAAGTTGATGCTGGAGACTATCCACCTGCCAATCATTTACTTAGCTGCTGGTCTGCCAGATGCGGCTTCAGCATAGGTGACAAACAGCTAGTGAACTTCTCCCTGAACTCCAGCCATATGCTCTTTGTACCAAGCAAGCACCCGCCTCAGGTCCAACGAATCGAGCCTGTGCTCAGCCTCCGAGGTTGGATTGGTGAAGTACACCAGGAGGTTAATCACCTGGTTAAGGTGGAACTCCTAGACAACCTTTGAGTGGAACTTCAGGTTGGGGCAGAGGACAACATTCTCCATGTGGAAGATCAAATAAGGAAACACCACTGACAGCATCTGGAGCTCACTAATCCTTCTGGCGGAGGTGTTAACCACCAAGTAGGCAGTCTTCCATGACAGGTGAGAGATGTCGCATCTCTGCATTGATTCAAATTTCTTGTCCATGAGCACTGCCAACACCAGCAGCAAGTCCCAAGGAGGTGGGGTCTCACACACCAGTGGTAACAAATGGTCAAGGCCTTTAAAGAAGCGTCCAAACACCTTCTCCTACACCACCGCTGGCATACCAGCCCATGCCCAGTATGCAGAGATGGCCACCAGGTGCACCATAAGGATCACTGACCAGAGGCCCAACTGGGAGAGGAACCACAGGTAGTCCAGAATACTTGCCACTGGGCAGGATAAGGGGTCCAGCTCCTTGCCATGACACCAAACATAAAATCTCGTCCATTTGAAGGTGTAGCACTGGCGAAATGACTCCTTCAGAGAGCCCTTGATGACATGGAGGACCTCATCAAAGAGACCCAAAGCCTGGAACTCTAGCCGCTCAGGAACCAGGCTGTCAGGTGCAGGGACTAAAGGTCTGGATGGAGGATCTTCCCCCTGAGAGCATGAGAGCAGGTCAGAGCGGAGAGGCAGTCACCACTGAGGCCTGTGGCTAAGGAGATCAGGGTACAAAATGGCATGGCCAGTCTGGAGCCATGAGGGTCATCTGAGTCTTGTCCCACCACACCATGATTAGCACATGTTGTGGATCAGGGGAAATGGCGGGAAGGTGTACATGAGGTCCCAGTTCAGGGCCTCGCAAAGGCATCCCCCAGCAGTGTCCCGCACTGAGAGATACAGGCGCAGAACAGCCTCAGCTTCGCATTCACCTGAGAGGCAAACAGGTCAACCTGGGGAGTGCCTCACTGGGAGAACTGGTGGTCGACTACCTCCTGCTGGAGGGACCACTAGTAAGATGCCTCGCTCACTTGGCTGAGAGCGTCGACCAGCTGGTTGGATACGCAGGCCACATGAATTGGCAGAAGGTCAGTGCCCACACTGCAAACAAGGGTCCAGATGTGGAAAGCTTCCCGGCATAAAGGCAGGGAATGCGTCCCACTTTGCTTGTTGAGGTAGTACATGGTCATCGTGTTGTCCATCTGAACCTGGACAATCTGACCCTGAACATGCAGAGCAAATGCCGTCAGCACCAAAATGCACTGCATGAAGCTCCAGCAGTTGATGTGGCATTGGGACTCCTTGGGAGTCCAGAGCCTGGTGACTCTTGTGATCCCCCAGGTGGGCACCCCAGCTCAGCAGAGAGGAGTTGGTCATGAGAATGACTGTCAGGTCTGGGCAGACAAATGGGGACCCCTTCCTGGAGATAGTCTAGGACTAGCCACTACTGGATGGTGTCCCACATTCTGCTGTGTCACTGTGACCAGCTGGTCAAAGTAATCATGGCACTGAGACCACTGCAAGGAGTGCATCCTTCAGCAGGCCCAATGAATCACACTGATGCAAGCAGACATGAACCCCAGCAGGCGAAGGAAGTCCTGGGCAAGGAGAGACTGTACAACCTGAAACGATCAGGCAGAGGAGGAAAGATCCTCTGCCCTGCCCATCCGGAGTCAGGCCATGGCCCAATAAGAGTCAAGCTCCATCCTGATGAACTGGATCACCTGTGATGGAATGAGTTCTGACTTGGCCTCACTGACTAAGAGGCTTGGGTCTCTGGACTGCTCCACCTCTGCTATGGGGGAACCGGTCATTAGCCAGTCATCTGGCTATGGGTACACCCTGGCTCCTCAGCACCACAGAAATGCTGCCACCACTGCAATGCATTTGGTGAAGACACTGGGGGCCAATGAAAGGCCTAATGGCATTGCCTGGAACTTGTACAGGATCCTTTCCATGCAGAACCGCAGGAACCGCTGGTAGGATGGACAGATGGGGACATGAAAGAAGGTGTCCTGCACCAGGGATGGAATGATCTAATTCAGAGTGACCATCCAGAATTTGCACGGCCATAGATATTTGTTGAGGTCATGCAGATCCAGTATGAGGCACCAGCCCCCTGTCCATTTTGGAACCAGAAAGTATCTGGAAATAAACCCCAGACCAGCTGTGGTGTCCTGGACATGAACCACTGCCTCTTTCTGGAGGAGTTGGGCAACATCCTCCCAAAGGGTGGACAACATGTCTACTGATACCACGTCCTCCCATGGGGCATGGGCTCGACTGGGCGGGAGAGCACTAAAAGCCAAAGTCAGACCTCAGCTGACCACCTCAAGCACCCACCTGTCTGGGGTAATAAAAGACCAAGTGTAAGTGAAGTGGCAGAGCTGGCACCCCATGGAAGGTCCTAGAGTACACAGGACGGGAGGGAGGAAGACGCCCCCCAATCTGTCACAGTGCAGGAGTGGAAGCAGTGGTGGGGTTAACTAAGGGAGCAGCTGACCTGTGCTCTCCAGACTTCTTGGTGGCAGAAGAGGTCTGCTTCAACTGAGGCTGCCAGGCCTGCTACTGTCCCGCTGGGGGCTGAGGTGATCAGGCTGCACCAGCAGAGTAGGGCCGAAACTGAAACAACTTTTTCTTTTGTTTCGGGCCCTTAGCATCCTTCTGGGCAGATGTGACGGAGTCCAGGGTGGCGCTGCACTTCTCAATGCAAGTGACATGGCCATCAATGTCGGCCCGAGCAAGTCAGTGCCCAAAAAAGGGACATCCTCCAGTCTGTACTTGGTATCAGCTATAAACGTGGAAATCCACAGCCATGGCCTGCGGTGCATAGCCACCACCGAGACAACTAACCTGACACACAAGTCATCAAGGTCCAGGGCTGTCTGGAGCTGCTGTTTATCAACAGCATGACCTTGGTCATGGATCAACTTGAAAAGCAACTGCAGGTCAGCCGGGAGCTAGGGGTAACCAGGTCCAAGGCACCCAATAAAGAATAGGCAAAGTTAGCCATCATAACGGCTGAAGTAACCCGCCTAAGGATGAGGTTGCATAGACCTTTTTGGCCACGTGGTCCAACTTCTTGGACTCCTTGTTGGGAGGTCTGTCAACATCCCCGACATTACCTGTGCACCTAAATACCACATAGGCCGAAGGGTGGTCGGTGAACCCCGAAAGGGACCCAGTGGTCACCGCATATTTACGTATCATATGGACTGAGGGCATAGGGCAGGAGGCAGGGTGCTGCCACAGCTTCAGAGTGGGGACAAGGATGGCCTCTGCCACTGGGAAGGTGACCCAAGGGGAGTGATCCCTGTCGAGGATTTCTGTCAAGGGATACTTAGTCTGCTTCTGGATAGGTTCCAGTGGGATCCCCACTAATTCAGAAATCAAGTGAAGCATATTGGCTCTCCCATATTTATAAATCTCACTGGAAAGCTCAATAGTTTACTTTAAATGATCTATTTGAAATAGATAAGTATACTTTTGCACATCCATTAATGGAGATGCCATTATTCAGATTTACCCGTTATACGGCAATAACTTTACAATTTTGGAGAAAATTTTGTTCCACTTTTCTCCCCCCCCCCCCAATATCTTTCTATGGGTTCGATCTTTAGCATATGATAAAACTTTTCCTCCCAATACCTTGGATAAGACTCTGTTGGAGTGGGCTTCTTAGGGGGTTAAAATATATTTATCAATATTATTCATCGCAAGATTTTTACACCTTCCTCGAATTACAAATAAACATAGTCACTCCCTAAGCAGGCACAATTTCATCATTTACAAGTGAGATGTTATTTATTGGGACTGGGGGAGCAATTTCAATGGTTTCCCGATAATTTTTCTTTACTTTTTTCATTTCTTAGAGATCATCAACAAGGGGCTTTGGGGTCACACCTCACTGGAAACATATATAAAGGCCTCCAAGAATTACAGCCTAGTGTCTCTCTCTCTCTCTACATACATATATTAGATCTTTGGAATAAGGAATTAAATAGTGAAATGACTGCTGAAGAGTGGCTCCAATGTGCCTCAATTAGTTACAGATTGACTGCCTCTTACCATTGGTGAGACTTTTCGTGGAAGTGCCATGTGTTCTATTTCCACACCCCTGCTATACAGGCTAAATAAATGGGAAATCATACGGGGATATGCTGGAGGGGTTGTGGTGAGGCTCTGGCCACCCACACCCATATTTTTGGGGCATGTCTCATGGTAATATCGTTCTGGCAAGAAATTTATGATGTATTAAACGTTATTTTTTTCCAGCAAAACTTCCTTACCCCTAAATTGGCTCTCCTCTCTATTGTGCCCCAGATCATCAGGGGTTCCAGTCAAAAATTGCTATTAATATTATTGCTGGCAGCAAAAAAAAGACTATAACCAAGTGGTGGTTGTGGAAATCGGCTCCTCAACAGTCTTCTTGGGTAACCCTAGTTTATAGTATTTACAAAATGGAACGGTTTACAACTTTGGTTAGAAACAGGACAGAGGGGGCGGAAGAAATGTGGAGACGTAAGGGTCGTCTATCAAAATGAAACTAATCCAGACTTCACAGTATGACTGGACACAAAGTCACTGTGGATTTAGATTATATGGTAAATGCTTGTACTGTATGTGAGATATGACCTTGTTTAAAAAGAAATGTCACTCTACTCAGAATTATATATTAGATTATAGGTGTAAAGTTATGGAAACCTGTAATTTATTTCATAGATAAGTTTATGAGGTGGTGCAAATTTAGTAAATTATCATGCAAGTAAATCTGAACTTCCATATTATTCCTACTTGTTACCGTACTGCTCTCTGTATAATTTGTTTTATTCTTTTTATTTTTGTTTGGCTTAAACCATATCTGGTATTTGAAAGACCGCTACTAAAATCTTGTAATTTAAAAAAGAAATCAAGTGAAGCAGGGCCCCAAAGGAGGTAGGCCCTTGCTCCATCAAGAGATCCTCACCAGACTCACTGTCGAAAGCCCAGGGTCCAATGACAATGCATGGAGGAGTCTCCGAGTCAGAAGACTCCTCAAACACCAGCTGGGCACATCTTGACTGAGAGCTGACTGGGAAGCCCAGGAGCCAAGCAACAGTCTTAGGAGGAGGTCCCTACTTGGTATGTGGAGGCAGGGGTTCCACCTGAATGGGTGGAGAGGCCAGTGTTGGTCTGACTGGTGGGGCTGGCTTGGGCAAAGGGTGTGGCATCAAGGGAAGAGCCAGAGTGGGTCGAGGCATGGGTGGCAACATGCAGCCAGTGCCAAGAAGCCACAGCTGCCAAATGAACTCCCCACAGCAGCACCTCATTGTATAGCAGAGACGGTCCACCCCCCCTCCCCGAGTATCAGCAGCATTTCCTCGTCAAATGCCGAGAGCTAGCTCGACAGCCACATCGGGAAACACTACCTCAAGCTTCGAGACCTCGATTGTCAGTGGACCGATCGGCGAGGGAATGTGGGGACAGGTGGGGACATGCGAAGGATGCCTGAGCTCCCCCCAGAGAAGCCGGGCTCCCAAGAGGAGGGAACCAGCTCAGCAGGCTGATCTGACCCTCCTTGGGAGAGATTAAATAGGACTGGGGTCCTGGAGAGGGAGTCCTCCCCCTCATCTAGTGACAACGGGTCGACTGGGTCAGGAAAGATCTCGTCCAGTTGACTGACCCGCATCTCAGCCAACAAGCCCAATGAGGACTCCGTGGGGCCAGCACCTGGACAGAAACACTGGCCAAAGCTGACAACCCGACGGTCATTGAGCCAGCAGAAGCATGGGAACAGAAAGCTGGAGACCGCTACCGGTCCACATGACATGTGACGGAACTTCTTGCCTCTGGACTCCCATTTCAAAGACTTAAACCTCCGGGGAAGGGCCCCTCCCCGAAAGTAGGAAGGGACAGACACAAATCCCAAAATGCCCCAGTAAACAAGGTGCCCATGCCCACCGGATCCAGGGTGGATACGGACAAAGTGCCTCCTGCGGCGTGGGCTGCAATATCTTCAAAGGTGGCAAGTTGCTCAGCCAAGCCCACTGTCATGGAAACTGCCTTACAGGCCTCTCTAGATTTAACGGGGGGCGGGGGGGGGGTCCCGCTGATCTGGAAGGCCCAGAAGGAGATGGGCATAGCAGGCCTCCAAGGTGGAGGGCTGAAGGGTACAGCACAAGTCACAAGCCTGCGGGTCGTGCTGCATACCTAAGCAGCAGATGCATGCAGAGTGTAGGTCAGTGCGTGACATCTGCTGGCCACAAGTCATGCACCGTTTGAAGCTGGGACCAGTTTTCAGGTCTCCAGAATCCATACTGTAAAATGGCATAGATGAAACAGTTGAAAAGCGCAATGCTTGAAGGCCAAAGTTAATTTGAAAAGTTAGGGCCTACACCACAGTGATGCGATGGAGGGAACTTCATGCTTCCAGCAGAAAGGAAGATCTGACGTCACGGGGCAGTGCCGAGGAGGATACCACCCAGGTGGGTGGGGGGAGGAGCCAGCTTGAAGACCTTCTGGCCATTGTTAAAGGGGAAAGGATTCTGTCAGAAGTGTGGCTAGTATACTGTATCCATGCCCCTACAAAATATGCCATCTGGCACAAATTAGTGTTGCATTTACAGTAGGTATTCTGGTTGATCCTGCCATAACTGTGGTAGGTTCACAGTTATAGCTGACAGTTATCTGGTTGATCCTGCCATTTTTAGAGTGTCTTGTGTTCAATCACTTTCACTTTTGTTGTTTTACCGTAACATACGAATCCGCCGGCAGAAACAGGCTTCATGGTCTTTCAAGTTAGTCTGCTCGAATGCACAGCTAGCACCCTTATATTGCAGCTACCTTCCCTCCTCACCTTTACCCACCCTCGCACCCTGTCCCATGCCCTTTTAAAACAAGCAGTGTTCATGGCAGTAAAGGACATGCTGGCAAAGCTCTAAAATAAGCCATGTTTTGCTCAAAAAGTATGTCAAGTCTGTTTTTTATCCTAGGCTGACTGAGGTTTGTGTAAAAGAAGCCACCAACTTTAGAGTGATGAAAGTGAGCAAGTCGGCAGCTTCAGAAGTGTAGATGTAAGCCAGAGTGTTGCTATAGCAACAGTCGCTTACACTTGCGTCTACTCTTCTGAAGCCACTGACTTTTTCTCAATCACATTTTTTTTTTTTTAATTATGGCAGGACCTACCAGATAATTGTATTCAGTGTGGAACAGCCATATAGATTTGCTTATGGTTGTGGGTGTGTGTATGTGTGTCAGTCTATCTGTGTCAGGTGTGGCGTGATCTAACTGCTGTGAGAAGGTTCTGAGGGATGGAAAGTAGTGCAGGTGTGTGGTAGTAGTGGGAGATGTGGGAGATGTGTGGTCATTGTGGGATAATGCACGGTCATGTGGTGTGTTTTATCCAATCATGGACCCCATTTTTCACTCATTCTTCCTACCTATGTAAACACACACACACACACACATAATACACAGACATACTGTAGAAACATGACCACATACACGTAATAAGAACAAGCTGAAAGAAGATTGAAGAAGAGAGAACTGAACTGTTGAGGCACATGGCTGTTCTGAGAGCAAAGCTGAAGGGAGATGTTTAGTTAATGATAGTGTTTTGGGAGGGCTAGGGCAGTTTTTTAGTAAGACACTTTTGTATTTGTGTTCCGTTTAAGGACCCCGTATAAGGGCTATATTTGTGAGAGGTTATCAGTGGTTTAGGTTAATTGTTAGAAGTGGTAATAATGTGATTGCTACATGTTAGTAAAGTTTTCTTTTCCCCCCCAAGTGTTTAACCAGGTGAGACACACTAAGCTGAAAGCTTGTTTACAGGTGCAACCTGGGAGCACAGAGAAGTGAAGTGACTTGCTCAGGGTCACACAGTATGCAAGTGGGGGCTGTGGGATTCAAACCCAGGTTTCCAGATTTGCAGCTCAGAGCCTTAAACCACTGCTCTATACTGCCTCTTGCAGCTCAGAGCCTTAAACCACTGTGCTATACTGTCTCAAATAAACAGACACTTTGTAGTGTGTTCATCAGGAGTTAATGTGTTATTAAAATGTTCACAGACTGGTAGTTAAGTGGTACCAATCTACTTTGATGGGTATATTGCACTTAAACAGCACATTCTTCAGTTCTTCCTCCCCCCAACCCAGTCCCAGTGCTTGACTTATATAGCTATAGCTAAATGGGCATATTCTTACATTTTTCTTTGTTGTCCTGTAAGTAGGAGAAGGGATCGTAAATCAGTGCCAAGGTGTCCTGCCGCACCATCCCTTCCACTTCCTGGTATGAGCAGTCCCCTTCGCACTTCATGTTTATGATGTCACTGTTTGAAGAGTGCGGGGAGGGGGGGTTGCGCTCCATAAAAAGTAATAACCACATCTTTCAATATACTATTTTTAGTATGTTAGTGGTCCATTTGATTCAAGTTAAAGCTACCATTCAACTAATAAGTCCTTGTTAGTCAAGTGGTGCCTCTGACCTGAAACATACGGACTGCTAACATACTAAAAACAGTATGTTAAAAGACGTGGCTATTTACCTTCTATGGAGTGCACCCCCATGCTCTCAAACAGGGACATCATAAAATGTGAAGCACGGGGGCTGACCACTCATACCAGGAAGGGGAAGGGATGGTGCAGCAGGACTCTTCAGTACCAGTTTACAATCCCTTCCCCTACTTACAGGACAGCAAATAAGAATATGCCCATTTAGCTATTGCAGGGTAAGTCTACCACTGGGACTTGTGGGGACCATGACAGGCGCTCTTTATGTACTATCAGAAATTAAGAAATATCTAATGGCTTCTTCTTTGAGGAAGAAGGTCCATCCATGTAATATATAAATAGGTTACTCACCTGTAACCATAGTTCTAAGAGTGGTCTACAGGTCACACCCACACGGTGGTAGTTCCACCAGAAGTGCTGATTCATCAGACTGTCTTTAAGCAAAGCTCCTCCTACCACTCAAGTGGTATATCCTCCAGCTCTGCCCTATGACATCAGATCTTGTACACTGGAAGCAGAGAGCCATGTGCCACTTGCCAGGGGAGGCCAGGTGGGTGATGTGGATGTGAACTATGTACTACTTCTAGAAAGTACAGTTACGTAAAAACTTACCATAACAGTAGATCTTTGAGGAGTGTCTCTTGCAGTAGGTAATACTTTTGGGTATCCAGCAAAGGTCGCTGTGGCGCATGGCAGCTCTTCTAGCAGATTTTCAGCAGGGACCACCCACACATGACATCAGCTTCCTGTTTCCTATATAACAGTGGGCGGTCCCTGGTATCCTCAGTTCCCCCACTGAATTTGGCTCGCAAAGCGAGTACCGAGGGGAAGCCGAGGTACTAAAGTGGTCCCAACCCAAAGTCACTGGACCAGAATTTTGCTCTCTTAGAGAAGAAGGGGGACAGAGGGTGGGAACAAACCTACTGCAAGAAACACTCCTTGAAGATCTACTGCTAAGGTAAGTTTTTACGTAACTGTACTGTTTTCCACGGAGTGGTCTCTTGCAATAGGTAATACTTTTGGGATGAATCCCAAGCAGTAATGCCCATGTGGGAGGACAGTTATGATAGGAGACCTTGGACCGCATGGCGGAAGGCCTCCCTATGTCATCAGGCAATATCCAGATTGTAGTGTCTTGTGAATGTATATCGTGGACCAGGTAGCTGCATTGCTGATATCTGGAATGGAGGCTCCCTTGAAGCAAGCCACAGTGATGGCCAAAGCTCTAGTGGAGTGGGCTTGGACAGGTCCAGGTAAAGGCTTGTTGTATTTTTTGTAACAAAATGTAATACAATTTGCCAACCAGGATGAATGAGTACGTTTAGCAACTGGGAAGCCGTCGTGACCCGAGGCAAAAGAAACAGTTGAGATATCTTTCTAATTGATTTTGTCTAATTAGTATAGAAGCGTAATATACGATGGACATCTGAAGAATGTAGCGGATGTTCATCCTGATTGGAGTAGTCAGGATAACAGACCGGAAGCTCCAAGGATTGAACAATAACCCCCCCTACATATCCCCCCCCCACATGCCCAGTCCTCAAAGGTAATGTTTATCTGCTCTGCAATCCCTTCTTTTAGGATACGTAAACCAGAGAGGTAGATTCCAGGGGAAACCAGGAAGGGGATAAACTGAACAGGATAAAGGGAACAAAGGATTTACTACCCTTCACCTTCACATCTCATAGATGGGGAAAGGTAGAGAGGTCTCCAGTTCTTCCCTATTTGTTCTTATGATGCAAGTCCCTCCAAGTTTGAATACATTAACCTGATTACTGCTATGGCTCACCTCAGGTGGAGAGGGGAGCCAGGATTAAGGTGTGTAATTTCCCCCATTTCTGATTATATGCTGGTAAGCGGTTATGGAGACTGGCTATCATCCTCTCAATCCTCAGGTTATATAATAGTTCATTAAGCCATTCAGAATATGGGATTTCAACTTGGTCTTTCCAATGGTGGAGGATCACCTTTTTGACTAATAGAGAGAGAGCATAGCTAACCAATGTCTCCGTTCCTTAACTGACACCCTGGAGTAGTCACCTACCAGACAGATCTCCGGGATGAAGTATTCTTCCAGCCCCAATAGGGAGTCCAGCTTTTGTTTGATCTTTCCACAGAAAGATGCTACTTTCGAACAATCCCAGAAGATATGCTTAAGAGATCCGTCCACCTGGCCACATCTAGTACATAGCAAAGATGAAAGTTTACCCATTTTAGTTAAACAGTCTGGGGTATAGTACATATCATGCAGAACACAAAACTGGGTGAGACGGAGTTTATCATTAGAGACCATGTGGTATAGGTCAGACCAAATTCATTTGCACTCAAAGGTGAGGTTGGGAAAGGTAGTAGACCAAAATCTGGAGTAGCCTGTCATTTTGGGGAAAAGTTTACTGGCTAAAATAGATGTCAACTGGGAGAACGAGTGAGATTGCCCGGCCTGAGTTTAAAATAGCTGGAGGAGTTCACTCTGAACGTTGACCCACGGTATCATACCAACCCACTTAATCAACAAATGTCGGAGCAAGTAAATCTTAAAAATAGACTTAGCCAGCAATTGGAAATATATCAGCAGTTCTTGACTCTGGAGGATGGACCCATCTGAGAGGATATCAAGAACTTTCTTCCCTGCAACAGATGGTATAAATCAGGGGCTCAATAAGTGGCCATTTATTTTAAAATATGGGTTCCCACATATCTGTTGGGTATCATCAAGTGTGTTATCATAACGCAATACTCCACAAAGTTGTGTATGCACTCTCACAGATGTATAAATATCTGTGTCCCAGAGTAACTTTGGGAGCTGACGAGGAGTTATGAAGGGAAGACAATTGAGTGAAACTCCAGTCACGTCAATTAGACTCCTCTCGATTTGAAGCCACAGGGGAGTGTAATGGGCCTTGACTTGTGAGACCAATGTTTTAGGCCATCTAGCATATTTGGCTAAGTAACTTGTCAGATAATATACAAAAAAATTGGGTAATTTGAGACCCCCCCAGATCTTTTGAGACTCCTAGGCAGTGGTAAGCCCATACGTGGGGCTTTGTTTTTCCACAGAAATGTGGAGATGATACTGTGAAGCTTTTTGAACAAGTAAAGAGGGAGCAGGATATTCAGCATATTTTTTTTTTAAACTTTATATTTGTTAGTTTCTGTGAAACAAACATATAATTTCCTGATACAGCACATAAGGATATATTTCTTCCATTGAGGATGCCAAACCTCTTAATACATTCAGTATAATTATACACGCACTGTAAACATAAGATACATCCTTGGAGGGATTTCTAAAGAAATGATCCAGCTATTATTAAAATATATTGCTGCTTAATGAAGTCCAGGAGCTGCATGTAGTTATAAGTAGAGATTGAAATTACAGTCACCAATATCTTTAGTTCTAAAATAGAACAAAAGTAAACATGCATAAACCATTAGATTCAGCCTAACAAAAGGCTAACGGTGAGTGTAATTTAAGGCTGGACAGTATATTACTGCCTCCAAGATTTTTGTTTATTAGCTGATTAACACATTAGTAATTTAGGCAAAAACGCTACAAACATCCACTGCACCAACAATGGCACCCATTTAATCATTTGCAGCTTAAGGCATAGAACGTTTTTAATATTAAGAGCAAACAGTATTCAGGTTGTTGTTTAAGGAGCAAACCTGCAGCCAAGACCATCAGTCCTTCAAGAAATGTCCTCCTCTTCTTCCTTGGAGTCTGTAGCTTCTTCTCGGGGAGGTCGAGTTAAGTTATTCTTCTGAGCCCATTTTAGTGTTTCCTTTAGGTCAGAAAATATGAAGATCTTCCCCTGATGTGCTACATGGAGTCGGGCCAGGAAAATCATTCCATGTACAATTCTGGCTTCCCTTAACAGAGCACAAACTCCATTGAAACGTTTCTTTTTCATTCTGGTCGCAAAACTCGGGTCTGGATAAAAATTTACTTGATGCCCATCACACAATAATTGTTTCTTCTGTCTGGCCAAACTGAGAAGAAAGTCTCGAGCACCCACACCTTCGAGAACCATCACAACTGCCCTTGTAGCATCTGGGTTAACTGGTTGTCCCCGAGTTGCCACCCGACAGGCCTTCTGTATATGCACTGGCCTATCTGCGAGGGAGTCTCTGAATTGTGAATCTAGCCATTCCTTCAAAAAAGGACAATGTGGCCTCCTTCACTGCACTTGGAAATTCCTAGCACTCGAACATTGAGGGCTCTAGCTTGATTTTCTAGTGATTCCAATCGAGCTTACAAATGGTCATTCTCTTTCACTAAGTTCGCAGTGGCTCAGAGAGCCGCATCGGATCTTTTTTTTACATTCAGAAGTTTCTGTTTTTACTTCGACCATATCTGATTCGACCTTGCCCACTCTATTTGTTAGTGAGTCAAACCTTTCTGACTCTGGCAACAGAACGAATCAATTGGGTAAGTTTATGACCCACACTTTGGAGAGTTTCTTCTCTTTCTTCCGTAGAGGCTGATGCTAAATCTCCCGGGGTCGACCTCGTGGCTGGATGGCCGGTGAGCATTTCAGTTTACTCACCATGCTGTTGCTGTCTATCTTTAGGTGGATTGCCCATCCTGAGACTTATTTGCTCCCGAAGACCTTTTCCTCAAATAAAGTTATTTTAAGCCGCTATAAGTAATAAATTAGCGATTTGTCGCTGCTGATGTGGAGAGCAATTTACTTAAGCCACCATCTTGCTAGGGCTCCACAGCGCCCCCCCCCCCCAGGATATTCAGCATATTTAAGGGGTAAAAGAGTCGGGGAAGAATGTTCATTTTGATAATGCTAACTCTGCCTTGCAAGGATAAGGGGAGGAAAATCCACCTTCGTAGATCTTGGTGGACAGTATTAACCAACTTGTCCAAGTTAAGTTTCTTCATTTGCTCTTTGTATTGTGAGAGAATGATGCCTAGGTATTTGAGTTTAGTAGCCCACCCCACGCCACCCCCAGATGGGAAAATTCAGATGACGCTACCAGTGAGATTAAGGGCATTATTACAGTTTTATCCAGATTGAGTTTGCAGTTAGAAAGACTACCAAACTCCTGAATAACACTGAGGGCTGCCGTAATCGATGCTACAGGGTTTGAGAGATTTAAGAGAATATCATCTGCATACGTAGAGAGCCTGAGGTTGAGCGGACCCACCGGAATCCCACTGATAAGAGGAGAGGTCCTGAGATGGGAGAGCAATGGTTCAAGATGGAGATTAAACAAAAGAGGGGAAAGTGGGCAACCTTGATGAGTGCCGGAATTCAGTTCAATCCTTTCAGACAATATCCCATTGCACTAAATCCTCACACTGGGATGGGTGTACAATACCTGTATCCTTTTTATAAAGGGCAGTGAGAAGCCGAATTTTCCCATAACTCCAAACAGAAAATGACCAATTCACTCTGTCGAATGCTTTTTCTCCATCCAGGGACACCAGAACCATAGGTTGGTTGGAGTCCCTGGAAGCGGAAAAGATATAAGATAGTTTCCTCAAATGATCCACTGATGAATGGCCCTTCATGAAGCCAACCTGTTTTGGTCCAATTAACCCTTCCCAGATCCTCCCAATTCTATTAGCTAATATTTTAGCGAAAATTTTAACATCATAGTTCACAAGGGAGATGGGCTGATAGTTAGTAACCTTATCTGGAAGTTTATCAGGTTTGGGCAAAACAACTATTAATGCCTCTACTAGGGAGGGATCTGAAATACCATTTTCGCAAAAGAAAGAGAACAACTTCTGGAGTACAGGGGCCAACTCCACAACAAAAGTTTTATAGAAATTAGGGAAGAAACCATCCAGGTCCAGGGATTTTTCAAAAGGAAGAGAATTAATAGCATCATAAATTTCTTGACGGGATATAGGGTCAACCAGTAGGGCTTGCTGATCTTGTGTTAGGGAGGGGAGTTGGATGTGGGACAAAAAATTCTGGATATCTAATGCAGTAGGGGAATTAGTAGGAGTTCTATATAACTGTCAATAATGTAGAGCAAATTCATGTACTATTTCTTCTGGTGAGGTTTTCAAGGGGTAAGAGAGACCCTTGACTTAAGAGTCAAAAGGTTCAGTCTGACTGGCAATGGAACGGGGTCCCATACTGACAGTTGTAGAAGTAGGGGAAACCACATCTGGTGAAGCCACATTGGGGCTATTAGTATCGCTGTGGCTGGTTCTAGTTGTAGTTTCAGTAGGGTCCATTGCAGGAGAGGGACGGGGGGGGAAGCATATAAGAAGAGTCCTGTCCGTGGCTGGGACAGGGCATCTATCACCGTCCCTTTTTGTTCGGGATAATGGAAAAATACCTGGGAAGATGGTAATTCACTGGGGAGGCAAACGGATCCAGCTGTGGAGTGCCCCACAGGTTGAAGATTTCTTGAAGCACTTGCTCGTGAAGTTTCAATTTGTGAGTTGTGGACTGGTGACTCAGCCGGTCGGCTAACTGGTTGCAATGTCCCGGTAAGTGTTAGCGTCAAGTGTTGCTGGATGGCTTCTTGCCAAACTGCAAGGGTCTCCTTGCATAGGGTGTGAGATTTCATACCCCCTTGTCTGTTGAGGTAGAACACTACTGCAGTGTTGTCTGACTGGATCAGTAATGATCCTGGGGCAAGGCAGGGCCGGAATGCCTGAAGGGCTAGACGGACCGCTCACATCTCTAGGAGACTGATGTGAGACTGATGGGGAGAAGCGGGCCACTGGCCTTGGGTTTAATAAGGACCAAAGTGCACATCCCATCCCTGTAGGGAAGCATCCATGGTTAACGTTTACATGGGAGGGGGGGAGCCGAAAGGTATTCCTTGATTCAGTTTGATTCTGACTGTCCACCATGTTAGGGTTGACTTCAGAGAGGGAGCGACCCTGATTTTGTCTTCAAACTGTCCTGATTTTTTGGGACCATTGATTCTGGAGGGTCCACTGGACAGATCTCATGTGGAGACGGGCGAATGCCACCATAGGGATAGCAGCTGACATGTGACCCAGAAGGTGCAGCATTTGTTGGGCTGTGACTATTTTCTGGTTCTGTATGTGTGATGCCAGAGATATAAGCACATCCTGCCTGGCAGGCGGGAGGTAAGTCCTGGCTGTAACTGTATCTAGGACAGCCCCAATGTATTAGAGAAAATGTGTTGGATTTGGACTGTACTTTGGTCAACTGACTATGATCCCCAGATCAGCGAACATGTTCAGGGTAGCATCTAGGGAGGCAAACAGAGCTACCTTGAAGTCTGCTTTGATTAGCCAATCATCTAGATATGGAAGGATGATGTACCCTTTTCTTCGTAAAGGCTGCTGCCACCACCGCTAGGCACTTGGTGAACACTCTGTGGAGCAGTTACAATTTGAACTGCATTTAAAGAGCTGGAAAGTACTGTTGATGAGAGGGTATTAGCCCCCGTCGATGAAGAAGTGTTTAGAGGATGCCCCGTCGATAGAGGGACACCTGAAATGATGGTCGTCGATGGATGAAGAGGCAGAGAATGTTAGCAGGGTTTCTCCTTCTTTTTCTGCCTGGAACGAGAACCAGTAGGGGGGAGCCATTGGTACCAGACCCCTAGTTCTCTAAGAGAGACATTTTCTGCTCCATCAAAAGTTGTTCAATTTCAAGAAACTGTTGTCAACGAGTTGCCTAATTAAATTCCTGACAAAGTGCAGGAATTGGTGTCGTGTGTAGGTCCCAGACATCTTACACAAAGTGTGTGGTTGTTAAAGTGGTATATCTTCCTACCGCAATGGCAAGAATGAAATAATGCTTGCTTTGTTGAAGAATGTAGACATTTGTCTTAGTTCCAAATTTCTCATTGATGACTGCTACACAGAAGTTGCACTAGCTGCTGCGCGAGCTGAAGACAGCGGGAAAATGAACTGAGGATACCAGGGACCGCCCACTTTTATACTGGAAACAGGAAGCTGTTGTCATGTGTGGGCAGTCCCTGGTGTAAAACTGCTAGAAGAGCTGCAGTGCGCCACAGCAACCTCTGCTGGATACCCAAAAGTATTAACTACTGCAAGAGACCACTCCATGGAAGATCTATGGTTACAGGCGAGTAACTTATTTTTCCAGGGGCATGGATATAGTTCACTCATCATTACGGTGGCAGACTTCCAGCAGTTCTCCAGGAGGAGGGTTAAAGCATGCACACCCACTTGGTGAACAGAGATTGGAGAACCAAGGTCCCAAATGCAGCATCTTGACAAGACTCCAGGTCCATGCTGTAATGGGATCTGAAGAAGCATGCTGACTTCTAGGTAGAAGCTCTGTAGATCTCCTGGACAGGGATGTCCCTGGAAACAGCCACCAATCAAGTGGTATGTCTGGTAGAATGAGCCCTAAGTCCCATGGGAGGTTCCCTACCAGCCAACCTATAACAGAGGTCGAAGCATGATGTGATCCAACTGCCAATCATCTGCCTAGCTGTTGGTCTGTCAGATGCAGCTTCAGTGTACATTATAAACAACTGGCAAACCTCATCCCGAACTCCATAATATGACAGCACTCTGCCACAGGTCCAGAGAATAGAGCCTGTGGTCAGCCTCTGAAGATGGATTTGTAAAATATATTGGAAGGTTCATCACCTGGTTAAGGCGAAACTTGGATACAAACTCTGGGAGGAACCTTGCGTGGGGCCAAAGGAGTACCTTGTCCCTATGGAAGATCAGATATCAAGACTCCGCTGAAAGCACCTGGAACTCACTAATCCTTCTGGCTGATGTAACAGTCACCAAGAAGGCCATCTTCCACAACTGGTGTGACATTTCAAACCCGTGCATAAGCTAAAAGAAAAAATTACTCACCTTAGTAATTATGTTTCTTCTATTGGAGTCTTGCTGTATTCTGACAAGTGCAGTTAGCCCCAGCCTTTAAACTGCCCCAGAGAACAAAGGGTTAACATTTCTATGCAGAGCATAGAATGCTGAGCTCGAGCTCGGTTGATGTCTCTGTCTGTTTCCCTTTGAACGCTAACCGTCAGATTCTTACGAGCAACACTCTAATAGTATTCTATGTGGAAATTGTAAAACAACATTTTTAATAGCCAACTGGCAACAAAAAGTCTTGGACTACCAAAAGAAGACTCAAGTCAGGAAACCCAAAACTCAAAACCCAAACCAAACAGGAATATAACAAAATAAACACCCATACAAGAAGAGGGTGTAAAAAAGGCATCCCTGAGGTGCAACACTGCACCTGCCCACCTACTTCCCAAAAACAGGTTCTGAGAGGGGAGGCAGGGAGTGAGGTCAGAATACAGCAAGACTCCAATAGAAGTAACATAATTACTAAGGTGAGTATTTTTTTCTTCAAACAACTTGAAGTCTTGCTGTATTCTGACAAGTGCAGACTACCAAGCAGTACCTCCATGGAGGAGGGACAGAACCTACTTTGGGAATAGGCTCTGAAGTACTGCTGTGCCAAACAGAGCATCACTCCTAGCCTGGATATTCAGAGAGTAATGCTTGGTAAAGGTATGGACTGTTTTCCAGGTGGCTGCTTGACAAAATTCTAAGAGAGGGATATCCCTGGCAGCAGCCAGGGAAGCAGCTGTTACCTCTTGTGGAATGAGCCCTCAGGCCTGAGGGTGGAGTTTTTCCCAGTTTTTCATAGCAGAATTGTATACAAGACACAATCCACCTGGCAACAGATCTCCTGGTGGCAGGTTTGCCCTTCTCCACTTCTCCATAAGTGAGGAACAACTGGAGGGAGTCAAACCTGTGACCCTTGTTACCTTCTATGTAGTAACCCAGGGCTCTTTTAACATCTAAATGTGTAGCCTCCTCTCTCCTGAGGAAGAATGATCAGTGAAGAAGACAGGAAGAGACAGACTGGTTTAAATGGAAATCTGAAACCACTTTGGGCAAGAACCTTCTATTGGTTCTAAGGACCAATTTATCCCTGTGAAAGGAGATAAAATCAGGTTCCACTGACAGGGCTTGCAATTCACTGATACGCCTGGCAGAGGTAATGGCTACCAAGAACACAGTTTTCCAAGTCAAGTACTTAAGCTCTGCTGAAGACATAGGCTCAAAAGAGGGTTGCATAAGTTGAACAATGCAAACATTCAAATCCCAGGCAGGGGCAGGGTCTCTAAAAGAAGGATTGGTGTGAAGCAATCCTTTAAAAAATTTACAGAACACAGGATGAGAAGATAGTGAGGAAGACTTCCCCACAGACAAAAACACAGAAAGAGCTGACAAGTGTACCTTGACAGTAGTTGGTCTGAGGCCTAGGCCATTAAGATGGACCATATAATCCAGAACTGTAGGCAATCCAGCAGTATCTGGAGAAATATGTTTCTTAGAATGCCAAATGCTGAATCTCTTCCATTTGGAGTTATAAGTCTTTCTGGTGGAGGGCTTTTGAGAAGCTTTGAGAATATCCAGAACCCCTTGGGAAAGATGCTGATCTGCAAACTCTAACTCTTCAAGAGCCATGCCTTGAGATTGAGAGACTGAAGACTGGGGTACCAAATCCTCCCCTGAGAGGATGTTAACAGATTGTAATTCCTGGGAAGAGACAGGGGAAGATGAACTGCTATGGAGAGCAACAGGGGGTACCAGGGCTGTCTGGCCCACTCTGGAGCAATCAGAATCACTTTGCAAGGCTGAGACCTTATTTTGACTAAAACTTTGAACAGGAGTGGGAAGGGAGGGAAGGCATACAGAAACTTCCCTTCCCAAATCAGAATCAGGGTATCCAGGGGGACTGAACCCAAGACTGGAAGTCTGCAACAAAAGAGAGGGAGTCGGTGATTGTCTGGGACTGCAAAGAGATCAATCTCTGGAGTGCCCCACTTTGAAAAAATTCACTTTCAACACCTGAGGGTCCAGGGACCATTCATGATGGCCCTGAGAGATCCTGCTCAGTGCATCTGCTAGCACATTGTCCTTCCCTGGAAGGTGAACTGCTACCAGAGAGGTTTGCAGGGAATAAGCCAGGAACCACAACTTCATGGCTTCCATGCACAAGGCCGTGGACCGAGTGCCTCCCTGCTTGTTGATGTATCACATGGTGCTGGTGGTGTCCGTTCTGACCTGAACCACCTTGTTCTGTACTGACTGAGAGAAAGACTTTAGGGCCAGAAAAACTGCCCTAAGCTGTAGGAGATTGATATGGAGAAGGGATTCTTAGGGGGACCATAGCCCCAGGGCAGTAAGGGACCCCAGATGGGCTCCCCAGCCCAGAAGAGAAGTGTCCGTGGTAAGGACCACTGAACAAAGCTGAGCAGCAAAAGGAACACCTTGTCTTAAATTGTCCTGATCCTGCCACCATTGGAGGGCTTGGATCAAGGTCAGAGTCACTGGGATCAGTTTGGTAAGGGAATCCTTCCTCTGAGACTAAAAAGCTCTCAGGTGGAACTGAATATCCCTCATCTGGAATCTTGCCCCTCGGACCACTGCTGTTGAAGCTGCCATGTGACCCAAGAGCTGGAGGAAATGCTTTGCTGGTCGAGATACCCAAAGGCTGAAGGAAGAGGCTAGTTCCATAAGAACCCTTGCCCTCTCTAGAGGAAGAAAGGCCCTTGCTCTGAGTGTGTCCAGTTCTGCCACTATAAAGGTAAGAAGCTGGACTGGTTCGAGAACTGACTTGGGAAGGTTGAGAAGAAATGCTAGAGAAGTGAGCACTTGCTGTGTCACTTGCAGGTGAGACTTGACTTGGTCTGGAGACTGGCCCACTATTAGCCAATCGTCCAGATATGGAAAAATGGAAATCTTTTGCCTTCTTAGAAAGGCAACTACTACTGCCAGGCACTTTGTGAAAACCCTTGGGGCTGAGGTTAGGCCAAAGGGCCTTGCTCTGAACTGATAGTGGCCTGAGGGCAACTTGAACCTGAGGTACTTTCTGTGGGAGCACCTGATAGGAATGTGAAGGAAGGCATCTTTGAGGTGCAGGGAGGCTAGCCAGTCCTCTGGCCTTAAAGAGGGAAGGATTATTCTCAGAGTTACCATCTTGAACTTTGGTTTTAAAAGATGTTTGTTTAGATATCTTAGGTCTAGGATGGGCCGCCACTCCCCTGTCTTTTTTTTGGGGTCAGGAAGTACCTGGAGTACAGTCCTTTGTCCCAGTGTAGGGCAGGTACTCTCTCTATGGCTCTTAAGGCTAGAAGAGAAGAAACCTCTACCTCTAGGGCAAGGGTTTCCAAGAGATTTGCAGGTGGAAAAGATCTGGCTCTCTTCTTTGGAAATCTTCTGAAGCTGAGAACCAGTCCCTGGCTTTCTACTTCCAGGACCCGCTTGTCTGATGTAACAGACATCCAGTCCTGGACAAAGTAAGCCAGCCTGCCCCCTACTGGAATAGGAGAGTCGACCCACGCAGGCCCATCAGGGTGTCTGCTTGGCCAGGTTCCTTAGGCTGAGAAGTGGATGCAGCCCTGCTCATCCCCCTTCTGCCTCTCCCTCTGAAGAACCCCCTCTGTGAAAAGGAAGAAGAGGCCTGTGCTTGCTAAAAGGGCCTTTGAAAAGGCCTGCCCCTAGACTGCTGCCTTTGAGGAGTTGCCTGCCTCTTCTTGGCCTGAACACTCCTGTAAGTGGTCCTGTATTCATCCATTTTCTTCATGTAATTCTCTGTCTGCTCCCCAAACAGAAAATTACCCACTGCAGGAAAATCCATGTCCTTAGCCTGGGTGTCCTGCAAGAGGCTAGTACATCGGAGCCAAGCCATTCTACGAAGAGTCACAGATGTAGCCATGACTCTTGATACACATCATTAGAGTCCACAGCAGCATGAAACTGAACTTTAGATGCCTCAGTCCCATCTGCAGCCACCACCTCCAGCTCCTTGGCTAGCTGGGGGAGGCCTGTTTAGCCAGTGCCAGTACAGTGTCCCACCTGGACTTCTGGTACCTAGCTATACAGGCCATATAATTTGCCTGTCTGAGTCCCAGGGAAGATGCCATGTACAGCATTTTTGCCATGGCATCAACCTTCCTAGAGTCTTAGTCTGGGGGGGGGGGTGAAGCTAAGGGAATGCTTGCCTTATCACAGGCAGCAGCCTGCACAACCCCAACATGGCTGCATTGGTGGTATAAAAACTCAGTTTCTGAGCCTGACAGCGTATACCTCTTGTCCATTATTCTGTCCACAGGAGGTACAGAATTGGGAAACTTCAGAATTTGTTGTGTCTGTTTTCCAAAAGATTTGAGAAGGGGAATAGGCAGTCTCCTGGACTCTGGGATGTCCATCATTTCTACATAATCAGGCTCCTCCTGATCCTCCATTGCCTCTTCCATAGGAAGCTGGAGGGTCTCAGCCACCTTTCTGTAGAACATAAAGTGGGAAGGGGACTCAGAAAGCCTAGGGGATACACCTGAAGGTCTGTCTGGGGAGATGTCCGGTTCCACAGGTACATCTAGACTTTCACCATCACCATCATCATCTTCAAACTCCCTTCCCTCCTCAAACTCCAGTTCATAAAGTTCTTCCAAAATATAATCATGAAAGGGGGGAACCAACTGAACCGAGCCCCTGCCAAAAGGTGCCGGATCGGTCGGAACTGGACGAAGCGATTCCACAATCTGAATCGCTCTGGCTATTTCTTCGGCGGTCGGAAGATGAACTTCTGGATCCGAACCGGACGATTTGTCTTTGCGCTTTCTTTTAGTTGGAACCAACCCCTCGGGATCGGTTCTCCTTTTGCCCGAAGAAGTATCACCCTGGTCAGAGGGCACTCCTTCTGGTTCGGTCAGAACCAAACTGGGCTGGCCACCCGGGTCAGTGGACTTCACGGCCTCCTTTTCCCTCAGTCTACCTAATCTCTTTTCCAGGGTAGATTTGGGAAAATTTTTGCAAATTTGGCAGTCTGAATCGAGGTGGTCAAACCCCAAACAATAAACACAGGTGTTGTGGGGAATCGGCCTTAGCAAAGATCTCCCCACACTCACTGCAGTGTTGAAACCCAGTGGGCCCGTTTTTTTTCTTGGGTTTCTCAGACATGGCCAACCTGACCAAACTTACCCTTTTTTCGGCAACTGCCAGGCAAGACTCTCTTATCGGTTCCTAACCGTGTCACGGGTCTTGGAAAAAAACATTTCAAAACACATTTTTTTTAGAACCGATAAGAACCGGTAACCACACACTAAAGTAACACAAGACTTAAATAAATGATCGGTTCGGCCGAACCGATCCACACTTTTTACAAGTTCCACACAGAAATACAGCACAAAACCTATCTAGTATTCACGGTACCATAGACAGAGACTGAACCGACTATGCAGGAAACTTTTTTCGGTTAGAAACCGACAAAAAAAACGACACTTAAACTGACTTTCGAACTGAGCTGCAGGAGAAATCTCCAGAGCGACTGTTCAGTGAGGTGGAGTAAAGAATCTGACGGTTAGCGTTCAAAGGGAAACAGACAGAGACAACAACCGAGCTCGAGCTCAGCATTCTATGCTCTGCATAGAAATGTTAACCCTTTGTTTTCCGGGGCAGTTTAAAGGCTGGGGCTAACTGCACTTGTCAGAATACAGCAAGAGTTCAAGTTGTTTGAAAGGCTTGCTCTTGAGCACAGAAAGCACCAGAAGCAAGTCCCATGGTAGTAATGGTTCATGCAACGGAGGGGACAGGTGGTCCAGGCTTTTGAAAAATCACCTGACCAAACTTCTCCTGGGCCAATGTAAACATCCCAGTCCATGCTAGTTATGCAGAGAAGGCTGCCAGGTGTACCTTGAAGGTCACCGCTCACAGACCCAGCTGGGAGTGGGACCAAGAGATACTTTAAGGAAGCTACACACAGGGCAAGCAAGGGATCAAGCTCCCACACCAAATGGAAGACCATTTCCATTTAAAAGCATAGCACCAGCAAGTTGACTCTTTTTGGGAGGCCTCCATGACATGGAGCACATTGTCCAAAAGATCCAAAACCTGGAACTCTAGCCACTCAGGAACCAGGCTGTAAGGTACAGGGACTGAAGGTCCAGATGCGGGACTATTCCATGTTGTTTAGTCAGGACGTTCGGGCAAAGAGACAACTGCCATGGAGGCCTGCTGCTGAGGAGATCTGGGTCCCAGAACTGCCGTGGCCAATCTGGAGCTATCAGGATCATCTGCACCTTGTCCTCCCAGGCCTTGACCACCAACATGTAGATCAAGGGGAAAAGAGAAAAGGCATATACGAGGCTTGGGGTCCAGGGCCTCAAGAAGGCATCCTCCACCAGTGTCCTGGACTGTGTGTGGGGGGGGGGCCACAAAACAGCTTCAGTCTGGTGTTCTCCCAGGAGGCAAACAGTCCACCAGAGGTGTGCCCCACAGGGAGAACAAGTGGCTCACCACCTCCTGATACAGGGACCACTTGTGCTTCATCTCACCCACCTGGCTGATACAGTCTGGCAGCAGAATAGCCTTCTGGCAACATGAATCACCAGGAGATCTGCACCCAGGTGTCCAGGTGTAGAGAGCCTCCCAGCACAAGGGAAAAGAGTGCGTGCGGCACAACCTTTTCAGGCAGAACATAATTGCGGTGTCCATCTGGACTTGCGCGACCTGACCCCAGACAAGAGGAGCAAATTCTGTCAGTGTTAGCCACACTGCATGGAGCTCCAGCAGGATGATGTGACAACAGGATTCCCTGGGCAAGCAGAACCCATGGGCCCTGCAATCTCATTGGTGCACTCTCCACTCCACTAGTGATCATGAGAGTGATGATCAGCTATGGGTGAACAAATGTGACTCCTTCCTCCAGATGCTCTGGGATCATCCACCACTGGATGGCATCCCAGATTTGCTGGGTCACTGTGACCAGCTGGTCCAAATGCCTTAGCAGTGGGACCACTGACAGCCCAACTCCCACTGCAGGTGCCACATCCAGCAGCGTATCCCTAAGACCACGCTGGAGCAGCATGCCATGTACTCCAGCACCCGTAGGAAGTCCAAACCTGAAATAATCAGGAAAAGGAGGTATGCTTCAGTGCCTAGTATGCAGGCAGGAATGCCTTAGCCAGCAGGGAGTCTAGCTCTACTTCAGTGAAGTAAATCACCTGTGAGGGGATCAGTTCGGACATGGCCACATTGACCAAGAAGTCCAAGTCTCTCCAGGTCTGGAGGGCCAGATCTCTGGACCGCTCCACAGCCTCGTAACAGTAAACCCAGATGTCTCTGCACCATAGGAAGGCTGCCACAACAGTCATGCACTTGATGATGACCCTGGGTGTTGGCAAGAGGCCAAAGGACGTGACCTGAAACTGGCAGAGCACCTCTTCTACACAGAACTGGAGGTACCACTAGTGGGACAGATTGACTGGGATGTGAAAGTATGTGTCCTGGAGGTCCAGGGAAAAGTACCACATGCCCTTTGCCAGGGATGGTATAATCTGGTTCAAAGTGACCATCAAAAACTTGCGGTTCCGCATAAAGTGGTTGAGACTGTGCAGAAACAGTATGGAGCACCAGTCAACCCGTCCATTTTGGGACCAGGAGGCTCCTGGACATGTACCCCTGACTTGCCAGGGCATCTGGGACAGGGACTATAGTGCCTTTCGCAAGAAGCTGAGCAGCATCCTCCCTGTGGGTGCACAAAGTGTCCAGCGACACTGAGAACTCCCTCTGAGTATGGAATCAATAAGGCAGGAGAGCCTCAAAGTCAGAAAGCAGCCCTCCGCCTACCACTTCGAGAACCCACTTTTTCAAGGTATTAACAGACCAGCTTGGCCAGAAGTGGCAAAGCCAACCCCCCATAGAAAGCTGGATCATTGACTTGACAGGTGGGAGGCAGATACCCCCAACCTGTCATGGGCAGCTTTGTAGGGGGCACTAGCCACTCCAGAGGGGCCCCGCTTCCCCTATCCCCATCTCTCTTGGGCATCTGGCTGGAGAACTTGGCCTTGGGGTACCAGGATTGGTATTTCTCCTGCTGGAGCTGCTGCTGCAGAGCCAACTGTGGCTAAAAGAAGTGAAACTGAAAGGATGACTTTTTAAGTTTTGGGGCCTTTGGGTCCTTCTGGAATGAAGCCACAGAGTCCAGGGTGATTGGCTTTTCAATCCATGTGAAATGACCATCCACCCCTGGGCCAAAGAGGTTGGTTACCAAGAAAGGGACATTGGCTAGCTTGGGCTGCATGTCCATGTAAAGGTGGAGACCCTCAGCCAGGCCCTGTGATGCATCGCAACAGCCGCTGCAATGGCACAGGAGTCACCCATTTCCAAGGCCATCTGAAGCTAGTGTTTAGCCAGTGTTTGACCCTGGTCTATGACCACTTTCACCAGCAACTGCTAGTCAGGGGGTAGGTGAGGGAAAACATTATCCAGCACTCCCAACAAGAAGCAACCAAAATGGGCCATCATCAAAGCATAGCTCACCAGACAGACACCACGGGAGGAAGTGCTCAGCCCAGCAGCGGAGACTGAATTCGGGGATTGCCAGAGCCTTTAAGAGGCCCTGAAGCAGCCCACTCTCCTCAGAACTCAGCCCAGCAGCGGAGACTGAATTCGGGGATTGCCAGAGCCTTTAAGAGGCCCTGAAGCAGCCCACTCTCCTCAGAACTCAGCCCAGCAGCGGAGACTGAATTTGGGGATTGCCAGAGCCTTTAAGAGGTAAAGTGTCCTGCACTACAGCCTGACTGCTGTGAGGCACATGCCCCCACAATGCAAAGCACCATGGGCTGCATATGCAAATCACCACAGAATGTTATGCTGGTCCAACTTTAAGCAGAATTGCATGGTGCCGAAAGGCCTCTCACACAGTTTGCAAAGGGTGCTAACAGAAGACATAGACACGTGTTTCGTCCTACCAGGACTCATCAGTATGCCTCATCTGTTTGACACCCCAGTGGAATGGACCAGCTACCCCGAGGCAGTGTGCCTGGGATATATTGTGGTGAACCCATTAAAATAAAAAACTATTTAAAAGACAAAGAACCTCCGTGCATAAACACTGAGGCAAGGGTTACCCCAGAGGGCATTTGGCTGGGAAGCCAAGTTTCAAGAAAATACAAAATCACACATGCCCCCACAATGCAAAGCACCATGGGCTACATATGCAAATCACCACAGAATGTTATGCTGGTCCAACTTTAAGCAGAATTGCATGGTGCCGAAAGGCCTCTCACACAGCAACCACCCACTCTATATCCTTCCGAGTACCAACCAGCCACTGGAACAAGTCTGCTCCTACAAATACCTTGGGGTTACCTTCGATTCAGCCCTCACATTTCACAACCACATCGACGCCCTAACATCCCACACCAACACACGGCTTGGCATCCTATTCCGCCATAAAACCTGCCTTCCCCCAAATGCTCTCCGGCTAGCTGTTACATCATCCGTGCTGTCCCTTGTAGACTATGGTCTACCAGTATATGGTGCTGCCGACACCACTGCACTCAACAAAATTCACCTAACCCTGAATAAAGCGTGCAGATTGATTACTGGTGCCCCCAGGCTCACACACACCTGTCAGCTCTATGTCGATGCTAACCTGCTTACCCTGGATGAACGGCTCCAATACCAAACCTGTCTCCTCACCAAAAAAACCCTACTCGGGCTCTCCCCCCCTGGGGTAACGGCATCCATCCACCAGAGCCCTCCCACTGTTGCAACACGGTCTTCCCACAAGACCACTCTAAAGGTCCCCAGACCTAGAACCAGCCGTGGCCAGAGGTCCTTCTGTATAGAGCCCCAACCTGGTTTAACTCTCTCCCTGCCACCATCACCAATGCCATCACCATCTCCACGTTCAAAACCACACTTGAACCACATCTTCAGCACTGTGAATCGCTCCTGTCTCTGAACATAGCCTCCACCTCTGCTTCTCTTGACAATGCCCCCCGGGCAGCTCTCCACCTAACCATCCCCTCCACCACTTCCCTGTACACCATGCCTATGTTTAACCTGGCTAGTGCCAGCTGTTTCAGTGTTTACCTACCAGAATTCTCACTTGATACCAACTTGTGGAACACCTGTTATCAATTACATGTACCGTGTACCCAATTTGTATTTGTCTGTTCACAATGTGACGTGGCGCCTCTGTTGAACGCCTATTGTTTTGCAAATCTTTGCTATGTAACCAAAACACAATGTATGTCTTTATGTGACGAAGTACCTTTGGAAACGAGCCTCTGGCTCAAAGGTTGTAAACTGATTCTTAAATAAATAAATAAATAAATAAGTGGTATAGACTTTCTTGGCTGCATGGTCAAGCTTTTTTGACTCCCTGTTGGGGGGCTTGTCCACCTTCCCAGTGTTTCCAGACTTTCAGAAACTAGAGTCCGAGACCAGAACCTTGGACAAGTGGTAGTCCGAAAACCTGGAGGGAGAGCCAGCAGGGAGCACATACTCACAGGCCATATGAGCTGAGGGCACTGGGCAGGATGCTGGATGCTGCCAAAGCTCCAGGGCCAGTCCCAAAATGGCCTCAGCCATGGAAAAGGCAACCCCCGCGGGAATTCGTCCCTATCAAGGATATCTGTGAAAGGGTATCTGGCCCTTTTCTGCACAGGTTCGAGGGGGCAGACACAAACTCTGACATGAGTTGGAGTAGAACCCCAAATGACACTGGCCCATGGTCAATGGTCAATTCCTCAACCAACCTGCAGTCGAAGGTATGCGTCCTCAATGACTAAATGGAGGAACCATCCAAGTTGTCAGAGTCCTTGTCAAAAACGGCCATCGACAGTTTACCGTTGTGAACCACGCTATCATCCGAATGGGTGATTTCCAATGAGAGCCAGCCTGGCAAGCTGGCCATAGCACAGAAGTCCTTGGTTGGGGCTTCGCTCATAGGCTGCAGTGGAAGCAGTTCCACCAGCAGGGTGGAAAGACAGGTGTCTGAGACAACTGCCTTGAGCGTACCAACATGGGCTTGACTGGCACTGGCCAGTTGACCACAGGGGTCAGGGGTACAGCCCTACCATGCCCCACCAAGGCCCACTATTACCAGAGGAGTTCCTCATAATGGTGGCACATGCACTGTCAGAGCTTCTCCTCTTGAGAGGATGATGGCAATGCCTCACATTCGAGCAGGACTGAGAGCGTGAGTGATGCCTTGACCTCACAGGGGCTGATGCTGACTAGAAGCCGCCAAGAGTGCAGTATAAGATCACGTGCACCAGCTTCAGTGGAAAAACCTCTGGTGGAAGCTGATCCCCAGTAGAACCAGCCGGGGACACCAACCAGTCCACGTCCTCATGAGTGAGGATCAAGAACACCAGGGTCTTGGAGACAGACTCCTCATTGATCTCCTCTGACAACTGGTCGATCAGGTTGAGGAATATCTTAACTGCCTCGTTGGCCGGTGTCAAGATCAACAAGACTGATGGGTAACCATGGAGCTCGCAACCTGGCCCTTGACAAATTCTGGCTTGGCCTACGTTGGGCTTTCAACAAGCGTTCTGCAGTCAGTGGAGTCGAGGGAGGTGGAAGAGAGTGATCTTTCCCGGTCCCACGACCTACAGCAGTGTTTCCTGTGCTTCTTATTGTGGTGGGCAGGGTTCTCCCCACAGGCCTTGGGGGCCTGACACATCTCCTGGAATTCACTGGTGAAGGACGCTCCAATGCTGACTCCAGCCAGAAGCAGCACTGAGGCCAACGACGTGCCCGCTGCAGCTTTTTCCACCACTTCTTTCATGGCCAAAAGTTGAGCCACAGACCCTGCCACAGCAGAGGCATCATGCAACCCTTAGACCACAATTTAGGATCTTGATCGGCCAGCCAGCCAGCCAGCCAAGAAGAAGCCATGCACTGTGATCATCTAGTGAAGAAGGGAGCATCGTCTGTCAAAGACCACAACCCGTGACATTGTGTGCCATCTTCAGGCAGTAGAGGCATGACACATGTGGGTCTGTCTGCGACATCTTCTGTCGGTCTGTAATGCATGACTTGATGCTGTTCCATCTTCTGCTGCCAAGGCTTGATGTGAAATGAGGAGTATAACAAAGAATCCAGTTTCTGAAGAAAAAAAAACAAGTAAGTTCACCAATGGAGCACTTTAGGCCCTAGAGTGCATGCAACTGCGAAGGAAGAGACCAAACTATTTCAGCAGAAAGGAAGATCTGATGCCAGGGGACAGAGCTGAAGGATATACCACCCGGATGAAAGGAGGAGCTTAGCTTAAAGACATTCCAACGAATCAGCATGTCTAGTGGAACTGCCATCATGTGTATAAGTGAACTATATCCACGCCCCTAGAAATAAATACACAGATATACTGTATAAACATGAACACATACATATAATAAGAACAAGCTGGAAGAAGACTGAGGCATTTTTTGTAAAATAATTTGGTAAGCACCCCCCCACCCTGGCTATAGCGGACTGGACCTGTAAATCAACAGAGGCCCTCTAGTTTCAGTGTCATCTGCCTCTCATTTACCACAAAGCACTTTAGGGATGATATACACTGGGGAAAAATGTGACAGTGGTAGAAAAGAGATGGATCATCTGCAGTGTATCCACAGAAAATAAACAAATCATAAGTAGAATGACAGCAAATGGCAGAATCAAGATAATTTTGTGTTGCATCCACAGAAAGTGACTATCCATCGCTATTAAGCTACAGGTTAGTTAACCATCCAGCAGCTCAGCACCCATTGAGCCACTGAGCTACTGATCCCACAGTGCTGTCTTAAAAACTGAGCTTGGGCTGGACCGGTGGCTCTGAGGGTTGAGGCACCGGAAGCCATACCTCGCGCCACACCAGCAACCCGGGTTCAGGAGCAAGTCTGGATCACTAGGGGTCGGCTGGGGGGGGGAGAGGATTGAGCGTCCGGAGGACTGCTCTCCTCTCTTGGGGGAGGGTCCCACATCGTCCTGCTTGCTGATTGCCCTCTAGTGGTGACTGTAGGGCAATACAGGTCGGGAGGCACGCTCCAACATAGTAACATCGGTAGGGAGGGGGGGAATGGGAGAAACAGAAAAAGAAAAGGAGCCTGACAGGGCTTCATGACAGTCCGCAATGCCGAGGGCTGACCCCAGTTTCTGGATTGGGTCTACAGGGAGGTTCCACCTCCCTGGCCCGCCACGGGGGCATGGGGGAATCTAAGGTGTTGGCAAGTGCATTGTGGCATGGACCTGAGACAGTGTCCCTTCTCCGGAGGGCCAAAGCCCGCGTCAGGGCTCGGGGAGCATAAATACCTAAAAAAAAAAAAAAAAAAACTGAGTTTGAGCCCCAACACTGCCTATAAAGTTTGGTTCCAGAAATCTGTATCTCATTTATGAACCTGGTGGTACCAGGCAAGAAAACTGGTTACAGATGTGTCTTACTAGCAGTAAGCTGCAATCACAGTCACCTTTGGCAGGGTACTGATATGTACGCGAGTAGTAGAGTAAGGAGGCCTGCAGCACATAGCCAGTGCTGCCACTACTAGCAGTAGGTTTTGCTGCCAGCTCATCATGGAATATCGGGGCTGGAGGGGCAGTGGACAAACAAGATATGGTGTGCAATGGGACACAGAGCAAGCAATAGCTTAGATAATGGTGTTTTTCAAATGATAAACACAGTCAAACAAAATGAAACACTTTACCTCAGGGCTCTTGCGGTTCTGCAGAATCTGCTTGTCTGTTTCCTTGTTGGCAAAGTACCTGGTGCAGCCACGGTTCAAATACTAGGGCAAAGAGGAGCATAAACCACAGAAAACACTTTACATCACAAGTGCACAGTACTAAAGCTCACACGGTATAGTAGGAAAATTAAACTAGAACAAGTCGCATGACAGTACTGAGCAGTCTGAATGGACCCACTTAGCAAGTGACATCAGCAGCTTGTTGAAACCAACTCAGAATGTTGACAGTGACCACTTTCCATTTTATTTATGCAGTATGTTCAGTGCATACAGCCATATGACATCATTTTTATCTGCACCACATCCAGCCAGAACTGGTCATCACCACCTGCACAAAACAATTCAGTATGTGAAGAAGGGGGGGAGCCTTACAATACTGTTATCCCATCTGTGCTTCTGCTGTTATTATTCTGCTTACCATTTTTGTTCTACAAGGTTATGCAGCCAAAGATAAGAATTGGTTCACATGGCTCAGCTAATACACATACATCCTCTACATCATAAATTCTTCATAAACAGCAAAGGTCTGCTCTGTCCAACAGCTCAAAAATTGAAGGTCTGGCCATCAGACAGGACAGAGAATTGCACTTTACAACTGTGAACAAAAAAACTTTCTGTTGTAAATGCCTCCAATGCAGGAACTCCCCACCGCTGGTCCTGTCAAGGAAAACATTAGAATCAGAAAGTTATCACCGACAGTCATCAGGTCACTTGTTCAGCCAGACTCTGTTATATCCCACAGCCCTGGCTGTGGCAGCACTTACTGGTAGGACTCACGGTGAAAGGCATCATCTGCAAGAATTAGGCAACAGTAGTCACTGTGACCTCGATATCATCATTGGGGTGAATAACTGGCTGCTGTAAGAGGATAAGCACGATGGGAACAGAACCACAACCCTTCAAAATGTTTTCAAGTTCCAAAATGCCAATAATGCCCTCTAAAATACTGTGACAGTTCTGAACCAAAGACGATACCAGAGTAATTTCTTTTTGGACCGCTAAGGACATGCTATCCCTTTTCCTCAGATGTCAAGAAAGCTCTTTCATTAAGACAGTGTCCTTTTTAGTATGCCAGCTGAGTTCAGCCTCAGTGGAGGAGGTCAAACCACGCACAGAAAGACTTTCAGTGAAAATGTACTGTGACAAATGGGTACAGTAATGGAAACTTCAAATACTTAGTTGAGAATAACCTATAACATGCAATACTTGCTGGTATAAAAGGATCTTTCTTCCTTGCTGGAGGAAGATGAACTTGGATTTAGATGCAGATTCTGTGAAAGCTAAGTGGATTTTTAAAAAGGATATTTTTAATGGACTCTAAGCCTTGTTTATACAATTACAGAAATAACAGTATTTACTATCTGTTTCTGCACAGGAGGCACTACTTTTAAGAATTGTAAAATTTGACACCATGGAATGTATTGGAATGCTTGCTGAACCAGCTGCCCTGCTACTCTTAGTATCCCTCCTCTGGACTCTGTACTAGTAATCCAAAAGGGGGTTTTGGTATTGTAATGCATCTGCATATGTATGCGTTGAAATAATTTGAGTATGTTTGTTTTGTTAGTTGCTGTTTTAACTTCAGTGCAGTTCATACTTCTCAACCTTTTGTCACTGAAATGAGGGATGATGCCACTCACAATGAAGAGCACATCTTCCAACATGAAGATACATGATCAGAACACTGTAAAAACCATTGCCTATGCTCGTACAAAGTGTTTTTTTTTTTTCAATTGTTTAACCAGGAGAGACACAATAAGCTGAAAGCTTGTTTACAGGTATGACCTGGGAACACAGGGAAGTTAAGTGACTTGCTCAGGGTCACACAATATTCAAGTGGGGGCTGTGGGATTCAAACCCAGGTCTCCAGATTTGCAGCTCAGAGCCATAAACCTCTGCACTATTTAGATGCTAGATTTAGCATCTTAGAATATTAACATTTCTGCTTCAATGTCTGAAATTACAGCAGCTTCACAGTGTGGGCAGCACCTTTTCTATGAGACACAGCAATTTTGAGGGGTAAAATGAGTGATGTCTCTCAGTCAGGGACAGTTGAGAGGTATGTCGATAAAGTCTGGGAAAAATGGTTGGTTAATGAATTTATACTGCTTCCAGCTCAACTTCTGTGCCTCTCATTAATTAGCTCAGCCTAAGGCCGACAGGTAGGGCACCTCTGTCTCCCATTATTAAAATCAGATCTGTAGCTAACTGCACTCCCAGCATTTCCACCATCTCTCTGAATATTTACTTTAGTCATTGTTATTTTGCTTAATTATGTAAATTCCTGTTTGACTCTTTGATTTTCTTTGATATAGCCTGTTTACTGTTGCTCAATAACTTTGGTAATTCACATATGCCTGTATACTGTATTTTTTATATCGACTGTATTTTTATCTTTTGAATGTACTTTTTCTTCCCAATTCCCTTTCCCCTCGGTCACACCTGGAAATGAGCCTTGGCTCAAATTTCAATAAACAAACACTTTTCAGTGCTGAGAGGTATGGTTCACAGTGAATGACACACTCTGACTTATTAGGAAGAACTGTCTGCACTGCCCTCTGGTGACACTGATGCTAAGTTTTTCATTCAGATTTCTGTGTTAGAGAGAACTTTGAATGTCACTGTGGCATCCGTCAGTCGACTTCCCTCCGGCTTACTCAGTTTCTTGCTATGAATGGTAAACATCAATCTTCTCAAGGACAACTCTGGTTCAGAAGCCACAGTATAATATAAGTGGAAACCTGTTAAATATACAGCTTCTTCCAAGAACCCTTGTTCTTTCAGCAGCCTTGAAGCTCGATTTGCTGTTGTAATATGCCAATTAGTAAATGGGACTTCATTATCTGACCAGCGTTCTTGTAAGAGGCCATTGCTTAAGGGATTCTCACTGCAGTTTTGTGTACTAAACAGGGGGTGACCAACTGGTAGAGTTGGATAGGTTTAGTCACTTTTAGCAACATAACTTATTATATAAAAAATACTCGATAAAGGAAATACCTGGAAAGTATAACCCCACCATTTGTTTGCTAAATACCATTCCAAGGGATGAAACAAATAACTTTTGCTGGCATCAGTTTGATATGCTTTATATCTAGATATTTAAACTGAAAACTAACAATAAATAAATGAATGCTTTCGCTATTAAACAGCCCCTGCTATAGCAGCAAAACATTATAAAAGTATCATTTTGGAACTGGAACTAGAAGGAAAAGTATGTCTCTCTGCAGATGACACAAAGATCTGCAACAGGGTTGATACACAAGATGGAGTGGAAAGGATGAGAAGGGACTTGGCAAGGTTGGAGGAATGGTCAAATGTATGGCAGCTCAGATTCAATGCAAAGAAGTGCAAGGTAATGCACATGGGAAACAAAACCAGGGAAGCGACGAATGGGGGTGAGATACTGACAACAGTAAAAATAGAAAGGGACCTGGGGTAATTATATCAGATGACCTAAAGGTGGGCAAGCAATGTGAGAAGGCAGTAAGGAAGGCTGGGGAGATACTGGGATGCATAGGAAGAGGCATCAATAGTAGAAAACAGGAAGTTGTTATCCCTCTGTACAGACAGTTGGTAAGACCCCATCTGGAGTACTGTGTGCAGTTCTGGAGACCTCATCTCCACAAAGACATAGACAGAGTGGAGGCTGTCCAGAGGAGGGCAACCAAAATGGTGCAGGGTCTGCACCAGAAGACATACGAAGAAAGACTAAAGGAGCTTAATATGTATACTCTTGAGGAAAGAAGGGAGAGAGGGGACATGATAGAAACTTTCAAGTACCTCGAGGGAATTAACAAAGTCCAAGAGGGTAGCATCTTCCAGAAAAAGAGATGTGCAAGAACAAGGGGGCACAATTTGAAGATAGAGGGGGGATGGCTCAGGGGTAATGTGAGGAAGTATTTTTTCACAGAGAGGGCTGTGGATGCATGGAACAGCCTCCCTGAGGAGGTCGTGGAGTCAAGAACAGTGGGGGACTTCAAGAATGCATGGGACAGGCATAAGGCAGTCCTAGGGACGGGTAAGAGGAAGTAAGCTGTTGGTTAACTAGGATCTGCAGCTTATCTGTTAGGTAGGAAAATGGGCAGACTAGGTGGGCCAAGCGGTCCTTATCTGCCGTCAAATTCTATGTTTCTATTTTTATACACATTCCTACTGATGTATCACATATTCTTAGCATTTAACCCCCTCCCCTTTTGTTTTTGTATTGGGTATTAACATAAAAGCAAGATCAACAACTCCATTTCATTTTCTCAGGCTGCTTGTCAACAAATTACATCATAATCCTATGCTTGTGACATCATAAGCATTCCCACAGCAACAGACTGTGATGTCGCAAGAAGAGGAGTTTGACGTTAGCAGCACACAAGCAGCCAGAGCAGACGAAATCTAGGAAGCACTGATCCCTGCTTCGTCATATTAATCTGCTTAGTTATAAAGAACAAAGGAAGCTAACTGGCTCATCAGCACCTGTAAGCACAGTGGTAGGGCTACTGCACACAGTGCCAGTGATTCAGGTTCGAGACTGAGCCTGAATCATTGAGGACTGGCCAGGGGTTGGGAGGATTCAGCGTCTTTGAGGACACTCTTTTGCTCCATGAAGGGACGGCAGTCCGTTCTGATGCAATACTGCAACCTAAGTGACCACAGGTAAGAGTGTATACAGAGTGGCTTTAGTGAGCGGGGAAGATGCTGGCTAGGATGCTCTCCGTGCAGGTTTGTACAGGAGTTTGCGCATCTCAGAATGTTGCTGACCCAAAGGGAGAGCAGAAAAAGTCAGTAAATCCCCAGCTAGCACATGAAGATCTAGCCTCCAACAGACCTTACACTAGCAATCTTCCTCCGAACCTGGATCCGTACCTGCAGCTGTAGCTGTGGGAGCCCTGTCGTCCCCACCACAAAGGTAAAGCCATGGGAAAGTCAGAGCAGATGGCCAGTCAGTGAGAAGTAAGGTGACAGGGCTCGGGAGGGTGACAGGGACTGGGGGGGAAGATCAGAAGGGGACATGACTAGGGTTACGGGAGATAAAAAGATTCACTTAAAATAAGAAAGGGGGAAGATAGACACAGAAAGCACAAGAGATGCACACAGAAATGTGTCTACCATTTATTTCCTGCAACGTTCTCCTTGAGACAAATATGTCTCTTTAATTCTATGTAACGTATATTAATTTATAATTATCATTTTGCCCATGCAGTAATATATAAATAGTAACTTCATATGTTTAGTTATCTTTTTCTTTAAAATGTCAGACCAGCAAATGTCAAATGCTTCTTTTGGAAAACCCATGATCATAAAAAATGCCAGCTTTATACATTTTGAAACCAACAGACCAAATGCAATATATTAGGCCATTTGATTCTAAGACTACCAGGAGAAAACTACAATAGGGACTCCATTTAGAGGAAGGTTACACATTCATTTATTCCATCTTTCCACTAGCATAAAGCGTGTCTAATTCGGTGATGTACAGGGCTCCTGAGTTTTAGGTCAGCCAAGAAGGTTACCAATGGTAGAAAAGGCCTTTTGACACAGACTACTTGTCAATATGCAAAGGAGGATGTCATACCTTGAAAAATGATGTTGCTCTGCCTTTGTGAAACCTACGTTCGCCTATACTGTAGGCCTGGGTTCATCACTATCTATTCATTAGGCTCTATAAAGAGCACCGGTGCTCATGTGCACCAACAGGAAGCTCCCTTACCTGAATGTGAGTCCTTTCATGGCACTTGAAACTATTTTAAATCTGCCCCAAATGAAGGAAAAGGAAGGGATTGTAATTTGCATCTGATGGCCTTGGCCATTCAGTCCCTTACACTTCTTTATTCAATGATCCGCTCAAGTGCTGAGATGTTTTCTGATGTCTGAAAATTGAGAGCGCTGCGGCGGGGGGAGGGGTTGCTCTGTTCAGCATTATGGAACACCTTTTTAAATGCTAGGTTCTTGAGTTGAACAAGACTCTTGTTAGTTAAACCCAGGCTTCAATTTAAACCTAAAGTAGGGTTAAAACTGAGAAAGGAGCATTTAAAGAGATGCTCCATACATACCTCTCAAGTGTCCCTGATTTTCAGGGACGTCCTTGATTTTGCCTCAAAATTTTACTCTGTCCCTCCTAAAATTTGTGTTTTTGTGGCTAAACAGTAGGGACTGTAAGCACAAAACAATGTCAAGCATTACAGTTACAGACTTGTTCTTCTTTAGAAAATGCATTGTGCTCTAAGCCCCATATTCTACCAGCTTTCTGGGTGGATATCTCTAATTTTGAAGATGTGTCCCTGATTTTGGTCCTTTGTCCCTGATTTTTTTAAGCCTTGTCCCTGATTTATGAGGCAGGAGGTTGAGAGGTATGGCCTCCATAGCTCTGGGTGCTCTCCATGTGTTTACATAAGAAAATGTTTGAACATGAGGACAGAGTGGCGAATAAGGAAGTGTTACGAGATCAAGAGGCCAACCCCTTGTGGAAAATTACAAAGCCTTCCCTTTGTTGGGGACAGATTCAAAACAGTTACAAGTGCCATAGAAGGACTCCCATACAGACAAGGGACATTCCTGTTTGTGCCTTTCTTATACTGGGAAACAGAATGAAAGGTGCTCTTTAAAAAAAAGGGAAGTTTTTAAGTCCCATTGAACCTGTAAGTCATTTTCCCCTGTAGAAGCTGAATTTTTTTTTTTTTTAGTAGTGGTGTTAATTCTGTTATTGCTTTGTCTATACAAGCCTTTTTGTAATACCAGTGAGTGTTGTTGATTTACAGTCTGGTGGAAGTACCGTTTTAGAGCTGTATGACATTGTTTACATCACTTTCAAACACAGAGATCTATAGCAGAACACTGATGTATTGTGACAACAATGTAAGAGCTGAGCAACATGAACTACAACAAAGAGTTCTAATGTTCCTTACCACCAGTGTGTAAATCAAAAATGCCTACCGAGATAGCAAAAAAGTTGGTGCAGATAGAGCAATAATAGAATTTTAACCTGTACTTAAAAACAGCTTCTACTGAGGAAAATGTCTTGCAAGTTCAGTACAGTTCTCCTTTAAAAAGACCCTGACATCTTAGTGGAAATTTTGAAGATAAAAACGTTTAAAGAGCACCTTTCTTAACCGTTCCTAGTGATACAAACAAGAAACAGGGAGCTCCCTTACCTAATCAGAAGCTCCTCTAGGCTGCTTGCCCAATTTTTTAAATAACCCCCAAAAGGACAGAAAGGGATTTTAATTTGCACCGGGGCTGGCCAACCTATCCCTTTCCAGTTCCTGACTCTGATCTGCTTCCATGCTCCAGTGTTTTGTGACGTCTTCATTGGTCGAGTGTGGGGGCATGCTCCATTCATTTGAATAGATCGTCTTTTTCATATATGATTTCCTGATTTTAAATCTGGTTTTGGTTCTGACTGATGCCAAGGGATGAACCCTGGCATCAATCAGTACAAAAATCCCATCTCCAGCCTATCATTGTCTTTCCTTAGGTGAGGACTCTAGAAATGGACACAGCACTCCAACTGTGGCCTCAACAATGATCTGTAGGGAGACAGTAATACCTCTTCTCTCCTGTGTCAAAATCCCTACCAATACGTCCAAGCATCATGTGTGTCTTACTGTAGGCCACGTTGCACTGGCTAGATTGTTTACGGGAGTCACTTGTGAGTCCTAAGTCCCTTTCCGTAAAGGAAGTGCCCAGCTTAACCCTCCCCAATCCAGTACTCCATTCTGGGGTTCTTGTTCTCTGTGTTCACCACTTTGCACTTTTTGGTGTTGAACTTCAGCTGCCAAACATTGGAGCACCCCTCCACTCACTGCAGGTCCCTCTGCATCTCCCTTACTATCTATCCTCCTTGCTATCTAACCTACCACAGAGCTTAGTGTCATCCACAAAGAGATGCATCTTGCCCGAAGTTCCTTCTCCTGTGTCGCTAATGAACACACTGAAAAGGACTGGACCCAAGAATGATCCCTGTGGCAGTCCTCTGGTCACCTCCCTTTCTTCAGCTCTGACTCTGTTTACCATTACCATGTCCTGTCTCCCTTCCAACCAACTTCCCCCCATCTGACTATGCCCTTAGCTGCACCTAGATCCTCTAGCTTTTTCAGCAGCGTTCTGTGAGGCCCAGAGTCCGGGCTTTACCCAGTAATACGTGATGCATCCTTACATCACATTGATGTGGGGTTTTGGGGTTGGGCATGTGCATTTTGAGAAATGCCTGCATGTATGCCTGCCATATCCAGTTAACTATCTCTGAGCTAGGCAGCGGGGGAACCCCAGCCAGAATGGGGCAGCTGGGAGTAATCAGTGATTCCAACATGGAAATTAGCTTCCAAGGTATGCCCTCCTAATCCAGCAATGCCTTTTCTGTGAAGCCTGCTTAAAACTGTATCACTTTAGAGCAAATGTAACATTTGCACTATCCCCTTAATTTTCCTCCAACAGACAGATATGAGATAACAGGCTCACCTCTACAGAAAGTGAAGGGCTCAGTAAAAAAAGGAAGATACTAGGAGAATCTCTGGGCCAGCACAGTATGCCACAATAAGTGATCATGCAAGAGATCACTGATTTTTGTACTGTGATTTTTAATAAAGCTAACTGCAGTCACCTGGTCCTCTGAGTGGTTCTTATGTTTAAACTGTGCCTTTAATAAAACTATTTTATTCTGGATAGTGCACTTTGCAGGTAATGTAAAAACTCGAGTTAATTAGAATTTTGATCCTAAACAGTCCTGACACAATAAATGATCTTCATTTCCAAGATGAATCAGCACACACTTTGTCACTGGCACGTACAGAATCTGTAACACTGTCCAAAACCATTTAAGCACAGACATTTTGACAATGTTACTTCAAATGACAGAACACTATGAATGTGAGACTATAGCCTTACTGCCTTAATTAATCTGTGTCAAAAGGTCTGAAACCTGACTGTGACCTAGGAGATATGCAAACCTTTTATGTGAAAAGCAGCTTTACAGATCCAAGATCAAGACATTTCAAGGAGTTTGCTACAGTTGGTAAAGGTACAGAATAGGGTTGCTCAGAATTGGTCAATCCCAATTGGTTTGCCATCCATCAAATTACTGGAATGTGTGCTTCCCAGTCCGATATCATTCTGATGCAAGTTAAGAAATTAGAATCAGTATCAGAGCATGAATCGGAATTTGCAATCCACATCCGACTAAGGGATTAAAGCCTCCAGCCCCACCACACACCATATAACCCTAAACAATTAAACATAAGTCTAGCCATAGTCCATACTAGTACACCCAAAAAATACCTCAGCCCTGTGCTGTAAGAAAGAAAGCCTCTCATTTCTCTCCAGGCAGGCCCCCCCCAAGTCCTCACCTTACTGGCCGGGTCTTCCGTTCACTACTGGGGTGGGTGGTACTGAACAAGTCCCACCACTAGCAGGATCTGTCCAAAATGTATACATTCCATGATCATCCATGACATTTTATTCTCCTAGAAGACCCCCCAAACCATGCCAACTAGTGCTCAGCCCAGTTTGCCCACTGGTAAAATTTGCCTCTTTCAGTCTTGGACAGTCACCAAATGTTACAGAAACCATCCTGACCCAACTCTGTCCCAAACTTTTTTTTAACCTATTCCTGGACTCCGTGACTCCTGAATCTGAGCACCTCCTTACTCAAGTGTAATAAATTCAATCAATAATTTCTCCTGGCTCGAGGATCCCTGAGGCGACCTACTGAGAAGTAGTAGTGGGTGATGGGTAGGTGGGTAGGGTGGCCAACCAGAACAAAAGTCTGGAAACTAGGGGAGCCACCATGTCTTTTTCAGTTGACAGTAGTGTGACTATTGGAAACATGGTTTTGTTCTGGTCGGCCAGACAGCCCTCTCCACCTGTCCCAAGTCCTAGTAGCATGTATTTTTTTTAAACTCAGCAGTAATATGTATTTTTTTGGCCACTAGTCAGAAGGGAGTCGGGTTCAGGGGATTAGTTGGATACTAGTTACATGGAATGCACACAACCATCAGCGGGGGGTGGTAAAAAATAAAACAATCTCGTCAGGTCAGAGGGAGCCAGGGCTTGGGGAATCAGGACCAGACTACCAGAGGAATATGGATAAAACTATTTGATTGATTCTGACTCAGCTGCATCCTCCATACCAGCCATAGCACCAGTATAGTACTGCCAATGAGCACACCATCACCCACTGCCAAACAAATGGAGGAAAGGAGGACCCAGCCATGATGAGACCCACCAGCAGCACAAGTACATAACAAATGAAGCCTGACTGCCTTGGTGGCTTGGAGAGATGGCGGTATGAGGAGACTTTCTTGCAGGCTGGGGTATTTTTACTCTTTACTGGGTCACAGGTAGGTACAAGGAGGTCTCTACATAAAGTCGGATGTGGAATCAGATTCCAATTTCGATCCTTTTTAGAATTTAGGTTTTCTAGCCTTTGATACTGAAAATTCTAAATGGCCCGCCAGTACAGCGGTAGCGTTACAACCTGCAGCACTGATGACCCATGTCCAGAAGTGAGCACGGGGCGTCCAGAGGGTCAGACGGGGGGAGGTTGGATGAGCATCCCATGGACAGTTCTCCACCTCCAGGGGGGTCTCCAAGGATGCTAGTAACACCCAGTGGAGACCGGGTGTCCAGCAACTGTTACCACCTGGCACTGCGGAGGTGTCAGCGGATGTCTGTGGGACAGGTGTGGGAGTGCCCGTCCTGTGCGGACGTCACTGCATGTCCACGTCTTCTGGGGAACCAAGCAAAAAAAAACCTGGTCACAGAGCTCCATGACGCCCCTGGACCACCTCCTGAATGACACCCCAGGTGTAAACCTCATTTGAGCCTCTGGTGGATTTCAGTCTCCCCCCCCCCCCACAGGCAAGCCCCACCATAGGAGGCAAGCTATGGACCATCCAGCCAGGTGGCCTGCAGGGGGATGCCGGGATGGCAGTCTAGGTGCTGAATAGGGGGTTAACCCCCACCTGTATTCTGGGAGACAAACAGAGTTGGGAAAAAAAATACTGAAAATTCTCAATCCTAAAAAGTCAAAATCCAACAAATCCAATTTAGATTCTACAGTTTCCAGCAACCCTAGTACAGAATTTAATAATAAGAAAGTACAGTTGAATGAACTTAAAAATAAGCTGGTAGCCCTGCTGGCAAAGGATTTTCATTTGCACTTTTCCTTGCATTAGTGCTGGTTATGAGGAAAAATGCATACGAGAAGTAGCTTTCTATGTACTTTATTAATGGGACCTCAAAAAATGTAGGAAATCAGGCAAGCAAAATAACAGCTTGTCCGTTCTGTGCAGGGCTGAGTGACTGAGTGGGTGAGTAAGAGTGCAAGCAGAAGAAGACAAACCATTTCCCAGCTTACAAATGACATTTAAGCAAAATGCCATCAGAGTACAAAGCAATGTGACCTTAGAGCACAGCTGAGCTTGATGCCGAATTTACACATAAGATTAGCTGCGAGTTAGCCTGAAGCAGCACGCATCAACTTCTTCCTTACACTCTCAGAAAAAGAGGCAAATCATTAGGTTCCCTGCATCTCCAACATCTTCAGAGAGCTCTGTATAATTTGTGCCAGCTGTGATCTTAGCTGCATTGGTGACCCAGTAGAAAAGTGTGACCTCAGAAGTGTATTCCATCTCTTTTTTGGATGGGGATTGCATGAATTTTCTGAATGATGGCAGGGGAAGGGGGTTAAAATCAGTGATAATCGAATGCACCACTGAGGTCAATAAAGCCAGCGATTAGGTGACATAGAGAAATGGTGTTTGGTCTCTGGTCCTTAGAGCAGAGGACTCACCCTGAAGCTATCTGGGGAGTTCAAGTGAAACTTTTGCCTAATGTCTTCAGAAGCACCTGCACAGAGCCTGTAAAAGATATGGTAGTTCCTCTCATCTTTGCCCTGTACACAGATTCGAGACTTTTCCAACAAGTAGTGGGACACAAATCCACCAACCACAGAGTTCTGGAAAGAAACATGAAAAGGGGGGAGAAAAATTAGTTAAGCAGAGTTGCGATCTACTACCAAGAAACTGGATGAGATGTCTTGCATTCACTAAAACAACAAAAGTAATTTTTGCATACTGTTTTGGCGACATTAAACATTTTCTCTCTTTGTAACTCAACCTTTTTATAAAGAAGTAAAAATGTAGTTGTAAGCACATAGACAAGTGTTACTCTGGCCTGCTGGAGAAAAACTACCTGAATATGGGAAAACTCTGAAAACAAGTGAAATACTAAATCCTCATGAAGTGAACAGTGTAAGGGTACCAAAGTAAATGATGTCCCACACCTATGGTGGCTGTGTAAAGGGCATGCTATAAAGGGCCTATGACAGTTTTCTGTATGGAGTACACAGTACCTGGAAATCTCTTATCTTTCTACTGTATCTTTATCTTCACAGTGTAGCCCCTGCTGGTTCTACAGCCTACCCTTCACCACACTTCATACCTACTTTATACAATACTATTGTGAAATATCCAATACAGTCTGACAGTGTTGAACCTCTCTTGGCAGAATGAATATTATGACTATACTTTTGAAATATTGATGAAAACACTGTAAATGACATTTAGCACAGTGAATTGTGTCCATGCAACCCAGATCTAAAATTCAGGCCTTCATTGGACTGCACAATTAGCCAGGCGAAGAAAGGCTATAGGACAGTACTAGCCCTGGGCTCACCCCATAGCTGCACATCTTAATGTCACTTGAAACCTGGGTTCAAATGTGAGCTGCAGAATGAGGTATAGAGGCCAGCTTGAGTGATAGATGTGAGGCACTGGGCTCTTGGGAGGGAGGACTGATGGAAATGAGGCACGTGGTTCTCAGGAGGGAGGATTTACAGAAGTGAGGCACCAGGCACTCTGGAGGGAGGGTTGATGGAAGTGAGACACTGGGCTCTTGAGAGGGACAACTGATGGAAGTAGGGCACTTGGCACTCGGGAGGGAGAGAGGGTTGATGGAAGGAAGTCACTGAGCTCTCTGCAGGGAGGGTTAACAAAGTGAGTCTCTGGGATCTCAGGATGTAGGATTGAGGAAGTGAAGCACTGGGCTCTCAGAAGGGAAGGTTGATGGAAATGAAGCACTTGGCTTTCAGGAGGAAAGGTTGATGAAAGTGAAGCACTAGGCTCTCAGAGGGAGGGTTGGTGGAACTGAGGCACTTGGCTCTCAGGAGGGAAGGTAGGTGGAAGCGAGGCACACGGCTCTCTGGAAGAAAGGTTGATGGAAGTGAGGCACCAGGCTCTCAGGAGGGAGGGAGGGTTGTTGGAAGTGAGGCTCTTGGGAGTGTTGACGGATGTCAAGCACTTGGCTCTTGGGAGGGAGGGCTGATAGAAGCAAAGTATTGCGCTCTTAGGTGGAAGGGTTGACGGAAGTGAGGTACTTGGCTCTTGGGAGTGTTGATGGAAGTGAGGCACTTGGCTCTTGGGAGTGTTGATGGAAGTGAGGTATTTGGCTCTTGGGAGGAAGGGTTGATGGAAGCAAGGTACTGGTCTCTCAGGTGAAAGGTTGATGGAGGTGAGGCACTTGGCTCTCAGGATGCAGGGCTGATGGAAGTGAGTCATGGGGCTATCTGGAGGGAGGGCTGTGGGAAGTGAGGCCATGTACTCTCGGGAGGGAGGACTGATGGAGGCGAGGCACAGGGCTCTCAGGAGGGAGAACTGATTAAAGGAGGTACTGGGCTCTGAAGAGGGAGGGTTGATGGAACTGATGCACTTGGCTCTGGGAGGCACTGGGCACTCGGGAGGGATGGCTGATGGACGTGAGGCACTTGGCTCTCAGGAGGATTGATAGAAGTGAGGCACATGGCTCCTGAGAGTGAGGGTTGATGGAAGTGAAGCACTGGGATCTCGGGAGAGAGGTAGGGAGGGACAGTTGATGGAAGTAAGGCACCTGGCTTCTGAGAGGAAAGGCTGGTGGAAATGAGGCACTTGACTCTCTGAGGGAGGGTTGATGGATGTGATACACTTGCTCTTTGGAGGAAAGGAGACAATGAGCTCTCAGAAGAGAGGACTGACTGAAGGTACTGGGCTCTGAGGAGGAAGGGTCAACTGAAGTAAGGTACTGGGCTCTCAGGCGGGAGGGTTGAGGAAGTGAGACACTGAGCTCTCAGGAGAAAGGATTGACTGAAGTAAGGTACTGGGCTCTCTGCAGGAAGGGATGATATAAATAAGGTACCGGGCTCTCATGAGGAAGGGCCTACTGAAGTTAGGTACCGAGCTCTAAGGAGGAATGGTTGCCTGAAGTAAGGGTTCTGGGTTCTCAGGACGAAGGGTTGATGGAAGTGAGGCACTGGGCTCTCCGGAGGAAGGGTTGACTGAAGTAAGATACTAGGCTCTCAGGAGGAAAGACTGACTGCAGTAAGGTACTGGGCTCTCAGAAGGGAGGATTGACTGAAGTTAGGTACTGGGCTCTCAGAAGGAAGGGTTGATGGAAGTGAGGCACCGAGCTATCAGGAGGAAGGGTTGACAGAAGTAAGGTACTGGGCTCTCAGGAGGAAGAGTTGCCTGAAGTAAGGTGCTAGGCTTTCAGGAGGGAGGATTGATGGAAGTGAGGCACTGGGCTCTCAGGAGGAAGGGTTGACTGAAGTAAGGTACTGGGCTCTCAGGAGGGAAGACTGGCTGAAGTAAGGTACTGGGTTCCCAGGAGGAAGGGTTGACTGAAGTAAGGTACTGTGCTCTCAGGAGGGAGGACTGACTAAAGTAAGGTACTGGGCTCTTAGGAGGAAGGGTTGATGAAAGTGATGTACTGGACTCTCAGGAGGGAGGGTTGATGGAAGTGAGGCACTGGGCTCTCAGGAGGGAGGGTTGATGGAAGTGAGAATTCATTGAAGTAAGGTACTGGGCTCTTAGGAAGAAGGACTGACTGAAGTAAGGTACTGGGCTCTCAGGAGGGAGGATTGACTGAAGTAGGGTACTGGGCTCTTAGGTGGAACAGTTGATGTAAGTGAGGCAATAGACTCTCAGAAGGGAGGACTGAATGAAGTTGGGTACTGGGCTCTTAGCAGGAACGGTTGATGGAAGTAAGGTACTGGGCTCTCAGGAGAAAGGGGTCGATGGAAGTGTGGCACTGGGGTCTCAGGAGGAAGGACTGACTGAAGTAAGGTACTAGGCTCTCAGGAGGGAGGATTGACCGAAGAAAGGTACTGGGCACTCAGGAGAAAGGGCTAATAGAAGTAAGGTACTGGGCTCTCAGGAGGAGGGGTTGATGGAAGTGAGGCACCGGGCTCTCAGGAAGGAGGACTGAATGAAGTAAGGTACTGAGCTCTCAGGAGGAAGGGTTGATGGAAGCGAGGCACTGGGCTTTCAGGAGGAATGGTTGATGGAAGTGAAGCACTGGGCTCTCAGGTGGAAGGGCTGATGGAAGTGAGGCACTGGGCTCTCAGGTGGAAGGGTTGATGGAAGTGAGGCACTGGGCTCTCAGGTGGAAGGGTTGATGGAAGTGAGGCACTGGCCTCTCAGGTGGAAGGGTTGATGGAAGTGAGGCACTGGCCTCTCAGGTGGAAGGGTTGATGGAAGTGAGGCACTGGCCTCTCAGGTGGAAGGGTTGATGGAAGTGAGGCACTGGGCTCTCAGGTGGAAGGGTTGATGGAAGTGAGGCATTGGGCTCTCAGGTGGAAGGGTTGATGGAAGTGAGGCACTGGGCTCTCAGGTGGCAGGGTTGATGGAAGTGAGGCACTGGCCTCTCAGGAGGGAGGACTGACTGAAAATGAGGCACTGGACTCTCAGGGAGGAGGACTGATGGAAGTGAGGTACTCGGCTATCAGAGGAAGGAATGATGTAAGAAAGGCATAATCCCATTTGCAGCGGTAGGGAACATGGGAGAAAAAGGAGGAAGAATGATAAATAAAGAGACTGCACTACACCTTTTCATTGAAATGGATTTCAACAAATTTCCCAAAACGACTGCTGTTGTTGTTGCGAACTGTTTTAGCATTCCCAAAGGCCTCCAGTAGTGGATTAGCTGTCAAGAAAGCACAATTGAAACCACTTATTAGAGCATAAGTTACTAAGTGCTTATCTTTTTAACATTGCTGCAGTGACAACAGCTTGTAGCAGAGGTAGCAACAACCCAGTGAAGTGAATGCTATATTTATCCTCTTATTGACACTATGCCTGTATTGTACTAAACAAAACTAATAAAACCAAGTCACAAATGTCAAATAAAAATATGTTACCACCTGGAAGACTGAGGTTCATTTTCAAGGGCCAAGCACATTGCAAAGGGAAGGAAGTGCAAGAAGTCAATGCTAAGAAAAGCAAGGTAATGCACATAGGAACTAAAAAAATTGAACACGGAATAACGAATACAGAATAGGGTGGTGGCAGCTACGTAAAGTATGACTGGGGAGAGAGACCTGGGGAAATAATATTAGGCAATTAAAAACATCAGTGCAGTGGAACAGGGCAGTGAGGACAGTGACTAGGATGCTGAAATGTATAAGAAGGGGATCAACAGTCTGAGCAGTGAGGGGATTCTGCTACTGTACATGTCCCCGGTTCATCCTTGCATGAAGTACTGTGTGCAATACTGAAGCCTGCACCTAAAGAAAGACAGGGGAAGACTGGAGATGGTGAAGAGGAGGGTGGGCTACCATGAAAAGACTTAAATGGAAAGGTTGAAAGATCTCAACATGTGTACACTGGAAGCAAAAAGGGAGCGGGGCGAAATGATCAAGACATACAAATACCTCCACGGGATCAGTGGAGTATAGCAGAGTTGTTCAGCAAAGTGGGAACACAAGGAACACAGGAAACTCAATGAAGCTGTGGGGGGGGGTTAAGAGGCACATTTGAAAGCATTTCTTCACAAGGGTGGTAGAGGTGTGGACCAGACAAGGGAGGTAGTCTGCGCAAAATCAGTATGGGGGGTGTCAAACATGGGTGAGATCGCTATATGGAGCTGGCAAAGATGTTGGCAAAAGGGGAGAGGAAAGAAGAAGGCGTGAAGGGCTACCACGGCCCTCGTAATCTACATTGGCTAATTAGGGCTAAGAAAATTGGGTTTTCGATGAAGTGATGAACCTACTTTAGCATCACATTGTCAAAACAAACATCATACCATTATTTGTTTTGCCTCTATGTGAACAAGCTGAACATTTTAAAAGTATGTTTATTTTTTTCTGTTGATTCAAGTCTAGAATACCAATGTACTGAAAGTTCAAACAGCTGTACTGATCTTATAGGATCCAAGCTTTCATTAACAAAAAAAAAAAAACCCACTAACTAACCAAGGTATAAAGACCCAAAAGTTAGCTCGCTCTTAATCTAATGAGATGGATTTTCAGGGGTCTTGCCTTTCAACTCCAATGCACACTGCACCACCTAAAGGTGGTCTAACACAGATCCAGAATCAACGTAAAGTGCACCTTACAACTGACATATGCTTCATCTTCTTGCTATAGACTGCGGCGACTGTTGCAAATCTGTTACAACCTGTGCAAATAGCATTCAAAGGATTGGATGCAAGTTACATTGGAAATCAAATGCTGCTCCTGCATCATGCCATCCTAAAACCCTGGCCAGTATCTTTAAAGGAGAAATACGTGGAGAGGTGAAGCCCCGACCGCTGCACAGATCGGGGCTTCACCTCTCCAATCCCCTCCTGCAAACGCCATAATATATTAATAGTTTATTTACCTCGTCGCTCCTAAAATTGTTGAAAAGCTCCAGTGGAGCCAGTATTTTGGACATGGTGCTCCAGAATCCCCGGGATCTTGCTGGTTGTACCATGAGATGATGATGCACCATTTTGACTGAATTTGCCTAAGTCCCATGGGTATGGTCAGCCATACCTATGGGATTTAGGCAAATTCAGTAAAAATTATGCCTGGCATCGAAAATACATACATCGTTTTATTTCCATACATGAAGGTAGTATAATGGTAAGAGCAGTGCCCATGTCATCATCTCGCAGTACTACCGAGATCCTTGTGGGGGGTCCGGAGTGCCATGTTCAAAATGCCAGCTCCACTGAAGCTATTTCCACAATTTTACGAGCGATGAGGGAAATAAACTATTAATTTGTTATGGCATTTGCAGGGGGATCGGAGAGGCAAAGCCCCGATCTGTGCAGCAGTCGGTGCTTAACCTCTCCCAACAGAAGAACTCCTTTAAAAATGGCTAACTTTTTAACTGTTAGGGCTAGAAACTTAATTTGTTTAGAAAATGAAAGCCTGGAGTCAGATTGTAGTAGATACACTTGCACTGTATTAATTTTTGTAAACTATCAATATTGTAAATGTGCTTTTGCAGTACCTCAATACACTGAAAGTGTGTGCATCACCATAGTGTATATCGACCTAACACGAAGCTTTCATTACAAAAAAAAAGGTTCCTAGCCCTAATGGTTCAAACGTTAACCCTTTTTAAAAGTAATTTCTATAAAAAGGGCTAACGTTCGAACCATAAGCACTAGAAACACAGGTTACTCACCTGTAACAGTAGTTCTAGGAGTGTTATATGTTGTTCAGCCACACTATCTGGCACGGTTCTTTCCCTTTTAAGTAGTGCCGGAAAGTCTTCAAGCCAGCTCCTACCACCCACCCGAGTAGTATATCCCTCGACTCCGCCCCATGATGCTAGATCTTGCCAGCTGGAAGCAGAGGTTGTGCGCCTAAGCCAGGGGAGGTCGGGTGGGTCCATGTGGATGAACAACATATAGCACTCCTAGAACTACAGTTACAGGTGAGTAATCTGTGTTTCTAGGGATGTGGATATGTTGTTCTATCCACACTATCTGGCAAACTCCTAGCAGTTCTCTGGGAGGAGGGAGGCAAGGCGCAAAGTCCCTATTTAGGGAACAGAGATTGAAGAACTGAGGCCCCAAACCCAGCATCCCGGCATGACTCAAGGTCAATGTGGTAATGGGAAAAGAAGGTGCGTGCCGACTTCCAGGTAGCAGCCCTGCAGATTTCCTGGATAGGGACGTCCCTAGAAGCAGCCACCAATGCTGCGGTATGATGGGTGGAATGAACTCTTAGCCTTCTGGGAGGCTCCCTACCCACCAACCTATAGCAGAGATCAATGCAAGAAGTGATCTATCTGCCAATCATCCGCTTGGCTGCAGGTCTGCCAGGTGTGGCTTCAGTGTAGGTGACAAACAGCTAGTGAACCTCTCCCCAAACTCCAGCCATGTACTCTTTGTAATAAGTGAGCGCTCGCCTCAAGTCCAGAGTATGGAGCCTGTGTTCGACATTTGAGGTGTGATTCGGGAAAAATACCAGAAGAGTCATCACCTGATTAAGGTGAAACTCTGACACAACATTTGGGAGAAACTTCAGGTTAGGGCGCAGGACAACCTTGTCTCTGTGTAAGACCAGGTAAGGAGACTTCACCAAAAGTGCCTGGAGCTCACTGATCCTTCTAGCTGACATGATAGCAACCCAAAAGGCAGTCTTCCACAACAGGTGAGACATTTCACACCTGTGAATCAGTTCGAATGGTTTGCTCATGAGCTTTGCCAAGACCAGCAACAAGTCCCACGGTGGTGGTGGTTCACCTACCGGAGTGGAAATGTGATCTAAGCCTTTGAAAAAGTGCCAGACCACCTTCTCCTGTGCCACGGACTGCTGACCAGCCCACGCCAGATAAGCAGAGATGGCTGCCAGATGCATCTTAAGAGTCGTCGACCAAAGTCCCCCTTTGGAGAGGGATCACAGGTAGTCCAAAATGCTGGCCACCGGACAGGTCAAAGGGTCCAGCCCCTTGTCCTGACACCAAATGGAGAATTGCTTTCATTTGAAGGCATAGCATCTTCTGGTCAATTCCATTCCAGATCCCTTCACCACGGTGAGGACATCTTCGGAGAGACCCAAGGCCTGTAACTCTAGCTGCTCAAGAACCAGGCTGTCAGGTGCAGGGATTGAAGGTCCGGGTGGAGTATCCGCCCCTAACTGATGGAGAGCAGGTCCGGGTGGAGTGGTAGATGCCTTGGGAGCCTGTTGCTGAGGTTGAGGAGATCTGGGTACCAAAACTGGTGTGGCCAGTCCGAAGCCACCAGGATCACCCATGCCTTGTCCGCCTGACCTTGAGCAACACCTTGTGGATCATGAAAGGAACCCTAAGAGGAGCTACCATTTGGGAGGGGTTCAGTTAGGTACTACTGAGGAAGAAAAGGATCTTGGTGTGGTTACAACAGGGAATATAAACAACTCAGCTCATTGCAGGAAGGCAGCAGCTAATGCCAACTGGATACTTGGGTGTACTACGACAGGAATCTCCTCAAGAAGGAGGAAGGTGATCCTGCCATAAGTACAGGTCACTGGTCAGACTACACCTGGAGTACTGCGTGCAGTTCTGGTGCCTGTTTCTGAAGAAGGATGTCAGATTACTGGAGGGGGTGCAGTGCAAGGCAACAAAGACGATCCAGGGTTTGGAGGACAGACCCTATGAGGACAGGCTGAGGGAGCTGAATATGTACTCACTGGAGGACAGAAGGGATCGGGGGGATAAGATTGAGACCTTTAAATACATGACGTGGATAAACAAGACAGAAGGGGTATTTAAGTTGAGGAGGGGGAGGGACACGAGAAGGCATGGTCTCAGATTGGAAGGGGAAAGATATAGGTGAGAGATGAGGAGACATTTTTTCCACAGAGAGGGTGGTGGCTAAGTGGAATGCTCTGCCTGAGGAGGTGGTATCCTGTAGGGTGGGCAGTTTTAAAAGGGGATGGGACAGGGTGAGGGGAGGTAAACGTGAGAGGTAGGAGAGGGGGGCAGCTGCAACGTAGGGGGCTGAGGCCTGTTTCTACTGACAGATTTGTATGTTTGTATGTAAGGGAAGTGGAGGGAAGGCATAGAAGAGGCCTGGGATGCAAGGCCTTGAGAAGGCATCCCCTTGCAGTGAGCCCTGATGAGGGTGGTAGGCACATAACAGCCTCAGCTTGGCATTCTCCCTGGAGACAAACAGGTCCACCTGAGGGGTGCCCCACAGGCAGAACAGGCTGTGAACTACCTCTGGATGGAAAGACCACTCGTGTGATGCCTTGCTTACCTGGCTGAGGGCGTTCACCAGCTGACTGGAGGCTTCTGCCACATGGATGGCTAGGAGATCCGCCTCCAGGCTGTGCATGAGGGATCATACACGGAGAGCTTCCTTGCATGGTTGTGGTATTGTCCGTCTGGATTTGGACCACTTGACCCTAAATATGCAGAGCGAATGCAGTCAGCACCAGCCGAACTGCCTGGAGCTCCAGCAGGTTGATGTGCCATCGGGACTCCTTGGGGGTCCAGAGCCTATGGGCTCTGTGTTCCCCCAGATGGGCACCCCAGCCCATGAGAGAGGAGTCAATCATCAGGATGACCATTGGCTCAGGGCGGACAAATGGGATTCCCTTCCTGCAGATGTGCTGGGACCAGCTACCACTGTAGGGCATCTCACATCTTCTGGGTCACAGTGACCAGCTGGTCAAAGTGACCTTTGCTCTGAGACTACCGGATGGCCAGCTCCCATTGCAGGGAGCACATATTCCAATGGGCCCATCGGACCACACTGGTGCAGGATGCCATGTAACCCAGAAGGTGCAGGAAGTCCCGGGAAGGGTGCAACTGCCCAACCAGAAATGACTGGGCAAAGGAGGAGAGAACCTCCGCCCTGTCCACCGGAAGCCGGCTCTGGCTCAGCAAGAGTCAAGTTCTGCCCCAATAAAGCTGATCACCTGCAAGGGTATGAGTTCTGACATGGCCTCGTTGACCTGGAGGCTAAGGGAGGTGCATGTCTGGAGGGCCAGGACCCTGGACCACTCCACCTCCTGCATGGAGGGACCTGCATTCAGACAGTTATCCAAGTAGGGGTACACCTGGACCCCTCAGCACTTCAGGTAAGCTGCCACCACTGCTGTGCATTTGGTGAAGACAAATGGGATCTGGAACCAATTTTTTGTTCATCTACAGTCCAGTACGGGCATAGTTATTTTTAAGATCATGCATACAACTTCTCCATGCTGTCTAGCTTATCATGTTTCTTGATTGTGATTTTAACTGACTTTGTTATTGTAAAGTGACTTGAAGTGTTTGTTGAGGCACTCTGTGAGTAAAGATTATTATTATCGCAACCCTCTTTCCAAATGGTGATTATCTGAGTCCTGCAGCAAGTTCCAAGGTCTCCCACTGTGCAGCGAGGGGCCAGTAGCTAGACGGGACCCCTAAAACAACTGTAAATTTGGGTAAAGGCCTTCATCTCCATGGGCGCTGTCATCTTGTACCCCTCTGAGCTCTGGAACAACCAATCAAAGGGATTCCTGATAAAAACTCATAAGAAAGCAACTGGAGGGAGGTGGGAAAAGTGGATTCAGGTGTCATTTCTGGATCTGTGGGGCACTGTTGTCTGTGAGGGACCACTTGTGGACAAATGAGAGCTGTCCCTGAATTGCTAATTTATAATCCAGACTGTGCTGGATGCTGGAAGATTTGAGTGCGGTCCCATGAAGAAAGGACCTGTTGCTCTGAAAAAGGGTGCAAGTTGCGCCATTCAAGGCCTCGTGTCCAGGAGGCGAACTGCAGGAAAGTGGCTGACCCTTGTGAGGAAAGGAGGACATCTACATGCTAGCCAGCACAGGTGATGATGCAACAGAGACCAGTGTGTAGCAAAACCAAACCAAGCCGGAGCTCTTGATATAGGTCCCAAAACAGGCATTAAAGTCAGGTGCTGGGTTGTTGCCATACTGATGGTTTGTAAAGCCGGGAAAAGTGGGTTGGTCCAGCACCTCAGCAGTGCAGAGTATTAGAGAGAGCGACAGAGAGAGAGAGAGAGAGAGAGAGAGTCTGCTGAAAGAACAGTTATGTACTTACCTAACAGTAGATCTTCAAGAGAACCTTTTTCATCAGGCCAAACCTGTGGAACAATGCCGTTAGGTGCCACGACCACACGAAACCTTTTGCTATCAATTCACTAGGGGCCGTTCATAATGACATCTGACGTCGTCATTCCTATATAAGCGAGGGCAGCTCCATCCCTCCTCAGTTCCCCGTTGAAGATCATGCTTGGAGGACCTCCCTATAGGGAACCAGGAGAGAGACTATGGTTCTGACCATCAGACGAGGCAGAAAACAGCAGAAAGTCCCTTAAGAAGGGCAACACTGGTATAGCCTTCATGTCCCAAGAGAGATCGTGCTCAGAGGGCCTCCCTCTAGGAAACCAGGTGAAAGCAAATGATGCCAGCTATTAGGCACAGCTGGAAACAGCAGGTAAGAGCCAGGTGAAAACCCCAAGAGTTAAAAAGGGCTCTATGTGTAAGGAGGATGGACGGTGGGATGGCTTGGCCTGATAAAGAGATTCTCACAAAGATCTACTTTTACGGTAAGTATGTAACTGTTCTATCTTCTTTGAGGATATCTCTTTCATCAAGCCATATCTATGGAATGTGCACCTAGCAGTACTGATCACAAAACAGTCGGGAGGTGGGGTGGAGTCTACAGACCTAAGACAGTAAGCCCTGAAGCACAGCTAGGCCAAAGCCTGCCCCTCTCCGTAAGGCAATGTTCAGACTATAATGTTTAGTGAAGGTGTGGACAGTACTCCACGTGGTAGCTGTACAGATCTCAGCAGCAGACACTGTCCTGAAAACAACAGCTGAAGTGGCCAGACCTCTCATACAGTGGCCCCAAACAACCCCTGGGAGTCTTTTACCATACTTCCTGTAACAGAAGTAATGCAGCTAGCCAAGTATGTGAAAAAAAGATGTATGGAAACTGACATGCTCTCTTTCTTGGGGCGAAGAAAAGGCCATTGTATGGTGTATATAGTACCTGAATATTATATGTACCACCAAAGTGTAGAGCAATGCTTCCCCTGGATTACGAACATAGGTACGAACATACAAAAATGCCAGCAGAAACAAGCTTCACGGTCTATTGAGTCTGCTAGATTGCGCAGCTAGACCCTCAGCTTGCAGCTGCCCACCCTTTCCTCCCCTCCTCACAGTCATCCTCCCCTCACTCTGTCCCATCCCCTCTGGGCAGGATTGGCATGCTCAAGAGAATAAACTGACAGGTAGTAGTTTAGTTTAGCATAAACGCAGACATCACCTTTAGCAAGAACTTGGAAGTTGTGTGCAAAGACATCCTGTCTTTGTGGAAAATCAGATAAGGAGGCTCATACATTAGAGCCTGAAGCTCTGAAATTCCTTAAGCAGAAGCTAAAAATAATGTTTTCCATAGCAAAAATCGTAGGCTGTGAGGTGTGGCTGGCTCAAAAGGAACCAAAGTAAGGTTTTCAAACACCAAAGTCTGATTCCAAGCTGGGACAGGATTGTGGATAGGAGGTTTCAAGTGCAGAATGCTTCTCAGAAACATACAGGCCACCTCCAGCTGGACAATCACATGACTCAACAGACACATGGAAGGCTGAAAAAGCCGCCAAGCGCACCTTAATAGAGGAGTAATGTAGGCTTGCATCAGAGAAGGACAGCAAATACTAAGAACCTGGTTTACCAGACAAGTGAATAGATCCAGGCTGTGGAAAGCGGCCCACAGGGTAAACTGATGCTACTTCAAGGAGGAAGTGGCTCTGGTGGAAGGCTTTCAGGCAGCCATCAAGATGTAGAAACAGACTTCAACGGCAGATAAGGACAGTTTGGCCCACCTAGTCTGCCCATTTACCTACCTACTGGATAAGCTGCAGATCCTAGTTAACCAAAAGCCTATTTCTTCCTACCCCCCCACCAGAATTGCCTTATGTCTGTCCCATTCATTCTTGAATTCTCCCACAGTTTGAGACCCCACGACCTCCTCAGGAAAGTGGTTCCATGCGTCCACCACCCTCTCTGTGAAAAAATACTTCCTCACATTGCTCCTGAGCCATCCCCCCTCTATCTTCAAATTGTGTCCCCTTGTTCTTGCACATCTCCTTTTCTGAAAGATGCTACCCTCTTGGACTTTGTTGATTCCCTTGAGGTACTTGAAAGTTTCTATCATGTCCCCCCTCTCCCTCCTTTCCTCAAGAGTGTACATATTAAGCTCCTTTAGTCTCTCCTCGTATGGCTTCTCTTGCAGACCCTGCACCATTTTAGTTGCCTTCCTCTGGACTGCCTCCATCCTGTCTATCTCATTGCGGAGACGGGGTCTCCAGAACTGGATGCAGTACTCCAGATGGGGTCACACCAACTGTCTGTACAGAGGGATAACAACTTCCTGGTTTCTGCTGGTGATGCCTCTCCCTATACATCCCAGTATCTCCGTAGCCCTTCCTACTGCCTTCTCACATTGCTTGCTAACCTTAAAGTCATCTGATATGATTACCCCCAAGTCCCTTTCCATTTTGAAGTTACTACCTTCCCCTTCCCACCCCACCCCCCATTGTGTACTCTTCCCTGAGTTTTGTTTCCGGTACATTATTTTGCACTTCTTTGTATTGAATCCAGCTGCCATACTTCTGACCATTCCTCCAACCTTGCAAGTCCCTTCTCATCCCTTCCACACCCCATGTATCAACACTGTTGCAGATCTCTGTGTCATCTGCAAAGAGGCATACATAAGAGTGCAGTGTCAGTGGCTCAGTAGGTAGCACACTCGCCTCTGAGGCTGGGAGAGCAGAGGGTTGTGGGTACAGTTCCCACATCTGGCACTTGGGTTAATATCCCAATACTGACACTGTAGTGCAGCATGAGGGGGGGTGCTGCAATTCTGAGGTGCCATCTTTCGGATGAGACGTTAAACCGAGGTCCCATCTGCCTTGATTGGTGGTAGTTCAGGTGGATGCTAAAGATCCCATGGCACTTATCGAAAAGAGTAGGGGAATATGTATGTAAAGAGTAGGGGAATATGTATGTATTATCTTACAGGGAGGAACAGGGTGCAGAAAAACACTATTTTTAAGCGAAAAAGATGTTTCAGGACTAGAGGGCATGGGATGAAGTTGGAGGGAGGATGATTCAGAGGAAACGAGAAAGAATTTCTTCACAGAACGGGTGGTGGACAAGTGGAACACCCTGCCAGAGGAAGTGGTGGGGGCTGAAACAATCACGGGATTTAAGAATGCATGGGATAGACATAAAGGAATTCTAGAGGGCAGGGGTAAGGGGAAACAGACTTCTAGGAAAATAAACTGAACTTACAAGCTCAAATGGGCAGACTAGGTGGGCCATAGGCCCTTATCTGCCGACACTGTCTATGTATCTATGTAATTTTTTACTGAAGAGGTGGACTTCATAACACAACAATACAAATAAAGGCAAACAAAAAAATTCAACAAAATTAACAAAATAGGAAACTTATAAATTCAATACCAATGGGTACAATTAATCCATAAATGTGCAACTTTTTCACTTTCAAAATGCAATAAATCCATGCGTACAATATCATACAAAGACTGTCGAATATTAGCTAATAATTCAAGATGTGAGACCCACTTTTGATGCAAAACCCCAAAACATCTGACTTGCCACAAATGATGACGAATAACAACAAAAACTAAATATGAGTTCTCTATATTATATTTTGTACTTAAAACAGGATTCCCACCATACATAATATCAGAGTAAGTCAGTTTTAGAAATCCCGGTTCTTTCCAAATAACATTTAAAGTAGCCCAAAATTGTAACACAAAAGCGCATTCAAGAAATAAATGATTCTGAGTTTCCACAATCTGAGCACAAGAAGAACAGGGACAATATTTATCTTCTAATTTTCTTATGGAAATGGTTACCTTTTACACTAAGCCTACCAAAATTCCCCAACCATAAGCAATCCCACATTCTAAAAGGGATACGAGGATTCCTTAAATGACGCAACACTACTGTCTTTTGTACAGAAGGACAAAAGGGAAAGACTATCTCAGTAGAATGAGCATTAGACAAAATAGTATGATAAACTGCCTTCCTATTTAAAAGCAAAAGATCCTATCTAATTTTCCATTTAGTGGCCATCTTAAAACAATCCATACCATAATCCAGTACAGGGGTCTGTTTACCTAATAACCTAATCTTACCCTGATCCCAATGCTGTATATTTGGCGTAATCCAAGCCAAAACCAGGGAACGTCAGATCCGAAAACCCGGTCTTATGGCCAAACCAAAATTATCATCAAGAAAAATATTTAAATAAAAAGCAACTGGATTAATCATACCAACACCCCCTTCCATAATTGTTTTATAAGTAATATCACGTTTAATTGGGTTTAACTGGGATCCCCAAAAAGCCTGAAAAAAAACCCACTAAATAATCTAGAAAATAATGTTTGCGGAGGTGGAAATACATAACTAAGATACAAAAAAATAGGTAAAAGTAAAGTTTTAATCAAAAGCACCCTTTTTTTTTTTTTACTAATTAATCGATTACGCCAATCCTGTACTAAACGTTCTGCCTGTCCTAAATGTGTCAACCAATTATAGGAAGCCATATCCGGACCCCCAAAGCGGACCCCCAAAATCAATAAAGGCTCTGATTGGATCCATATCCCCCCCAAAAGAACCAGAAGGTGGAAGAGGGGTATTGCCTAAAGGAATACCAACACTCTTCTCCCAATTTATCCGGGAACCCGAAACAGCTGCATACATCCTCAAAATATTATGAAGGACCTCTTCCTTTGTGTCAACCCCCAATGTAAGCACCATATCATCAGCAAAAGAAATAGTTTTAACAAAAAAACCAATTTGTAGAACCAATATACCCTTAATATCAGGAGAATGGTGTAAAAGACGAATCAAAATATCCAAACAAAAAACATATAAGAGAGGACTCAAAGGACAACCCTGTCAACCCTAATTCAGACACACTGGACGACCATACCACCACCCATTCACAGTAGGACATAAGGTAATATTATCATAAAGGGCCTCAATCCAAGAAATAAAATTAACTGGAAAACCAAATGCATTAAAAACTGCAAACAAAAAGTGATGCGAAATGAGATCAAAAGCCTTTTCTTGATCAACTCCCACCACCCACCCCTTAACCTGACCAGAATCAGCCTGCCAAAACAATTCACGTAGTACAATAAGGTTATCCTTAATCTGACGGCCTGGAACCGCACATGTTTGTTCCACACTAATCAAATAATCAGAAATCTTATTCAACCTGTTTAACAACATTTTCGCCACAATTTTCCGATCAGTATTAAGGAGGCTCAAAGGCTCCAATTATCAAAAATATTCTATGCACCTTTTATGAATTAAACTAACATTGCTTCCTGCATGAAGCAGAGAAAGTGAGGACTGTAACATATGGTTAAAAAGAACCACCAAAACTGGAGACAAATCTGCTAGAAAGTGTTTATAAAAAGCTGCCCCTAACCCATCCATACCCGGGGCTGCATTAGAGTTCAAGTGTTGGACCACTTGATTTACTTCATCTGTAGTAACATCATGAGTCAACATGGCAATATCCTCTGACTTTACCTGGGGTAGAGATAAGGAGTGTAAAACCTGCTCCAAATCTCCACTAATCTCTTGATTAGCAAACAAAGCAGTGAATCTATCCTCAATAACAGATTAAATCCCTGCCGGGAAAGTAACACTCTGTCCAGAAGAAGTAAGCAATTCTGAAATAAACCTATGCTTAACCCTATCTTGACAATTCTTAAAGGGATCAATAGAAGAAGACCTAACCTGTGTGCCAAATCTTGTTTCTTGCTCCAATGATTTAGCCCTGGTATACTGAAGTGACACCATCTGAGTTTTGACTGTCTGAATCTGGGAACTATAATCCTGACTAGAAGTAGCAGCTAATGAAATCAAATGCTGTAAGTGCTGACGTAACTTTAAATAATCCAAATAATCAGACCGACACTTATAAGAGGCTAAGGATTGAAACAAAGCCCTCCAATCATTTTTAGTATCCTCCCATCAAGTAGAAATGTCAGAATAACAATCACTAACCGAAAGTCTAGCCGTCCAATGGCGTTGCAGGGATTTATTTAACTCTAAAAAATTGATTAGCGTTTTGCTCATAAAAGTGCTAAATCTTTGTGAAAATGCATAGTTCTTGCCTTACTGTGTTTAACAAACACAGCACTTCTAGAAAATCTACATAGATACTTTCTGTACAGTTAGTATAGTCCCAAGAAAAAAAACTGTTAATCAATTATTTAAAACCCTGCGTTGCCAGGCCTTCTGTATTTTAGGCTGCTGCAATAAACCATTATTCAACCGCCATTTATTTTTCTTACATCTAGGTGTATCCTTCCAAGAAATCTTGGAATATAACAAAACATGATCCGAAAATTCCACTACCCTAATATCAGAGTCCAAAACCTGAAGAACGTGAGACACAAAGATGAAATCAATCCTGGTTTTCAAGGTACCTTTAAAGAAAGTATAACCACCAATAGGATGTAATTTCTAATAAGAATCCTGCAGAACAGCAGTAAGCAGAATTTTATTTAATGCATTAGTGTCACAAAATAATTTAGAAGTCTGCAACCCTCTATCAGCTTGATGTAAACCACAATTAAAATCTCCCAACCAGATAACCAAACGTGACGTATGCAAATATGGGTGAATCTCTTCAAATAAAGAAACTCTGGCTGCTTTAGTTTGTGGGGCATAGATAGCAATAAGACTGAATCTATCATTATTATAATTAAAATCCAATAATAAAGCGCGCTCGGGGTGTAAATCAACTAATCGTGTAACTTGAAAATCAGGATTGGTAAAAAGTATTCCAATACCATCACAAGCATCAAGTCCAACAGACCAAAATGATGCTCCTAAAGGCCAAGCTCGAGATGCGGCTTGTAATTCACTATGAGATTTAAGTCTAGTATCTAACAAACAAAAGACATCACAAGCCACTGACTGAAGCGTAAACATAGTACTAGCTAATTTCCGCCTCCCCTTAATACTATTAACATTTATAGTGGCAACTGAAAGAGAGGACATAAAGAAAAGAAAAGAAGAAAAAATCACCCAGAAGACACCCTTCATTTTATCCTAGCTTTCCTACCTTGCCGAGTACGTTTAGAAATAGAATCCACACTCCCTCTTTCCTCAGTATCAGTATTGGATAAGAGAAAGGAGGTATCAGTACCATCTTCATCAGACTCCCTCTCCACCAAGACCGCAAACTGATTACCCTGTGCCCAGGTTACAGAAGGATCCTCCTTATCCTGTCCCTCTAAGGATACTGGAGGCCTCACCTTTCTTCAAACCTAGTTCTTTTTTTTGAAACCGCCTAAAGCCCAGATCCTCAAACGGGGTGGGTGGGGGAGGCATGTCAGGAATTACAGCAAACTCAGAGGAAGGAATCGGGTCAGCTATGATCCCCTCCGATTCCATCTGTACATCCATAGTTACCGTATCCCCAAAGAAGTAGGGGAAACTGCAGGGTTTGCTTGGGAAGCATCAGCCTGCAGTTCAGAAACCCCGGGCTCCGGAACCTGTGAAACAGAAACAATACCATGGTCTGCTATCGTTTTAGCATGCAGATGTTGGGCCTGGTCTATAATGCCCTCATGAGATGGGCAATCTTCTCTATTATGAGAAGCCCAAGGACATGTGCCATAAGCATGTCCAGTATTCTCACAAAGGTTACAACAAAAAAGATTCAAACATTTAGCAGACTCATGCCCAAACTCCAAACAATGACTGCATTTAATAGTGTCACAGGCACAGCTAAGATGAGTCCAAGATCCACACTTAAAACAGGACCTGGGTTGACCTACATAAAAAAAGCACCCTATCTCTACCTAAATAAAAAGAACTGGGAAGATGTTTAGTACCAGAATTCGTAACAAACAATTTAACCCTGATCCTCCAACCCCCATCCCAGATTTGTTCACTATCTAAAGTGTGGGAGGGAGTACCCAGAACCTCACAACGTTGACGAAGCCAAAATAAAATATCCTCAATGTTAACCCCTTCATTTTTAAACATAACAGTAATAACTCGGACAGTAGGTTTGGTGAGGGGTATCACTTGAAAGGGGGACCAAAGGCGAGTGTTCTTACAAACATTATACCTGGCCCAAAATCTATCCAAACTAGAAACAGTTTTAAAGCTGATATCGAAATTAGAATTACCAATGCTGATCAGGGCAAAAATCTCTGAAGAAAAAAACTTCATAGAACCTTTTAACAAGGCTCGAGCAATATATACACGGTCAGGTGCCTCCTTCAAAACCCCTTTATATAAAAACCGAACAGCATTCCTGCGAGGCGCAGGTTCCTTCCTATGCTGAAACAAATCTGAGAGTTTAAAAGGAGCTTTAGTACAATCTTCAGTAAGCTGTGCAACACCTGCTGGTGGAGGGCCTATCTGTAAAGCCTCCCCTACAATACTATCAGCTAAGGCCTCTGTGGCAGGTAAAGGAATCCCCCTAGTGTTTGGTAATTGCAAAACATCCTTCATAACAACAGTATCAGTCCTTGTATTAGAAGATATAGTTTTAGAAGGTTCACTAAGATCAGTCTCACTAGCACAGTCCAAGTCCTTACCCCGGGTCAAAATGATGGAGCTCATGTCTTCAACTTGCTAGGCCACAGAAGCAGTTGCTTTTTAGCATCTTAAGATAAAACTGGTCCTGAGAGTCCGGGGACCAATTGCCAGAATCTGAAAGCTCCCACCCCGCGTCCCGCAACGCCCGTTGCGGAGACCAGGACGGACTGCCAGGGACAACTGCTGAAGGCAAGGCAGTACAAGGAGCCCTCGGTACCTGCTTTTTCAACACAGGAATAGAGGCAACATTTTTACTCCAGCCGGGTGTATTTTGGTTTTGGGGGAAAACAAAAACCTCCGGAAGTAGAGTGGAACCGGCAGTGCACAGAGGTGCACACTTAGAAGGGCACACAGAAACTGACACTGGAGAAAAGGGTTCCGCAGTAACGTTAGTCACAGCAACAAGGCCCGTGGGCTGTAGGCACTCGAGTGACACAGGAGACCCGAAATTACTGCCAGCCCGTGGGACCAACGAAATAGCAGGAGGTTCAGGAAAACAAACAGGCACTGCAGACGAGCGGAAAGTAGCAGAATCCAAAACATCAGTATTGACAGCATCCAGTGTTGAAGGTACGGCAGTAGTAGAAACAGTAGTTATAACTTATAGCAGGCAACACAGCAGAGGGAGAACTAACCGGAGGGAGCTCCTCCAATGCATGATCCAAGGTTCTTAAAGCCTTTAAAAGTTTAGCCTTCTTAGTAGACAGTACCAATCTAGTGTTGCAAACCTCCGATTTCACAGTCGTGGTCTCATGCTGTGCAAAAGATACAGACTTCATATCAAGCTGCAGAATCTCAGAATCACTCAAGACTGGTGATTCATAATCAGCAGCAACTATCTCCACATCAGAAGCCTCTTGAAAAACGGGAACAGGGGACGAGGCCAGGACCCCTGCACCAGCAACATCCATCTCCTCCGAAGTTTCAGCAACACTTGCCATCTTGCCTCAGATGGCCAAGGGTCACCCTACTGACAGCAATGCAGTAGGGTAATTTCTCTGGTGTCCTGGCCAAATTTCTCCCATTCACTAAAAATACCACCAACAGCTTAATCTGGTTCAATTTCAGTTGTTTTCCATCTGTATCCCCCCCCCCCTCGGTCGACCTTGAAAAAGGGACTTCTAGGTGCAGCGGGCTTACCGGGTCAACAAAATTAAATAAATAAATACTTCTCCTTCCAATCCCTCGGCAATGTCACTTATAAAGACATTAAAAAGGACTGGACCCAGTACTGAACCCTGCGGTACCCCACTAATAACCCTCCCTTTCTTCAGAGTGGACTCCATTTACTATTACCTTCTGTGTCCTGTTGTCCAGTCAATGTTTTACCCAGACTGGCTAATCTGTGTATTAATCTTTTGTGTGGGACTGTGTCAAATGCCTTGCTAAAGTCTGGGTAGGCCATGTCTACAGCCCCTCCCTGGTTTACTACTACTTTGGTCACCCAGTCAAAGAAATCGATTAGATTCATCTGACATGAGTCACCAGTCAAAACACTCCAAACCAGGCAATGGCTATGCTCTCAGGAGCCATGCATGCCAGTGGAGTGACTTGAGGTCTGGATGAACCAGAGTCCCCTTCTCCCAGGACAGTGGGCCTCAGCATGGGGGGGAACAGGTTACTCACCTGTAACAGTTCTAGGAGTGGTATATGTTGTTTAGCCACACTTCTTGGCATGGCCTTTTCCCCTTTAATTCTTGCCAGGTCTTCAAGCTGGCTCCTCGCACCCACCCGGGTGGTATAACCCTCAGCTCCACCCCATGATGCCAGATCTTAGCCTGCTAGAAGCCAGGTGTGGTTTATGCATTGCAGTCGGGCAGGTCGGGTGAGTCAGTGTGGATGAACATATATTACTCCTAGAACTACTGTTACAGGTGAATAACCTGTTTTTCTAGGGACGTGGATATGTTGTTCATCCATACTTCTTGGCAGGCTCCTAGCAGTTCTCTGGGAGGAGGGAGGCAATGCGCACACCCCCTACTTAGGGAACAGAGACTGGAGAACTGAGGCCCCAAAACCAGCATCCCGGCGTGACTCAAGGTCGATGTGGTAGTGGGTGATGAAGGTGCTTGCTGTCTTCCAGGTAGCAGCCCGGCAGATTTCCTGGATAGGGATGTTCCTGGAAGCAGCCACCAACGCAGCGGTATGATGGGTGCAATGAGCCCTTAGCCCTACAGGAGGCTCCCTACCTGCCAATTTATAGCAGAGATGAATGCAAGATGTAATCCATCTGCCAATCATCTGCTTTGCTGCAGGTCTGCCAGAAGTGGCTTCAGCGTAGGTGACAAACAGCTGGCGAACCTTTCCCCGAATTTCCACCATTCTCTCCTTGTAATAGGAGAGAGCTCATCTCAGGTCCAAGGTATGGAGCCTGTAGTCAGCATCCGAGGTGTAGTTCAGGTAGAACAAAGGCAGAGTCAATACCTGATTAAGGTGAAACTCTGACAACACCTTCAGGAGGAATTTCGGATGGGGGCGCAGGACAACTTTGTCCCTGTGGAAGACCAGATAAAGAGACTCCACCAAAAGGTCCTGGAGCTCCCCAGTCCTTCTGGCTGATGTGATAGCCACCAGGAAGGCCACCTTCCACAAGTGAGATAGCTCACACTTGTGCATTGGTTCGAGTGGTTTGCCCATGAGTTTAGTCAAGAGCAGAAGTAAATCCCACGGAGCGTGGAGGTTCACCCACCGGAGGGGATATGTGATCTAGACCCTTGAAAAAGCACCAGACCAGCTTTTCCTGTGCCACCAACTGCTGACCGGCCCGCACCCGGTAAGCAGAGATGGCTGCCAGGTGCACCTTAAGGGTCTAAGACTTGAAAAACCCCTTTGGACAGAGACCAAAGGTAGCCTAAAATGCTAGCCAAAGGACAGGACAGAAGGTCCAGGCCCTTGCACTGACACCAAATGGAAACTCTTTTCCATTTGAAGGCATAGCACTTTCTGGTCAACTCCTTCCTAGATGCTTCCACTACTGTGAGTACATCCTCAGACAGATCCAAAGCCTGGAATTCTAGCCGCTCAGGTACTAGGCTGTCAGGTGCAGGGATTGACAGTCCAGATGGAATACCTTCCCCTGATTGACAGACATCAGCTCTGGGCGTGCTGGAAGACACCTCGGGAGTCTGTTGCTGAGGCTGAGGAGATCTGGATACCAGAACTGGCAGGGCCAGTCTGGGGCTACCAGGATCACCTGCGCCTTGTCCCTCCTCACCTTGAGGAGCACCTTGTGGATCAAGGGAAAGGAAGGGAAGGCGTAGAAGAGGCCTGGGGTCCACAGCCTCGAGAAGGCATCCCCCTGTAGCGATCCCCACTGAGGGGGGTGGTCTTGAAACAGCCTCAGCTTGGTGTTTTTCCTGGAGGCAAACAGGTCCACCATCAGTTTGCCCCAGTGGAAGAACAGGCTGTGAGCTACAGTGGCGTGAAAAAGTATTTGCCCCCTTCCTGATTTTCTCTATTATTGCATATTTGTCACACTGGATGTTTTCAGGTCTTTAGACAAAATATAATATTAGATAAAGGAACCTGAGTGAACAAATAACACTTTTTTTTTTTTACTTATTTCATTTATTTAATGAAAAAAGTTAACCAACACCAATGGGCACTGTGTGAAAAAGTAATTGCCCCCTAGTTAAATCAACCCAATTAAAGGGATAATTAGAGTCAGCTGCTTGAATACAGCAAGGCTTGATTACAGCCAGCCCTGCTCAATATAAATCTCACTTATTTTGACCCTTACCATCAGAGTCACGTTGTCAGCATAAAGATTCAACAAGCACATTATGCCATGATCAAAGGAAGTTCCTGAAAAGATCAGAAAACAATTTGTTGCCCTCTATCAGTCTGGAAAGGGTTACAAAGCTATTTCAAGGCTCTGGGACTTCATCGAACCACAGTGAGAGCCATAATCTCCAAATGGAGAACACTTGAACAGTAGTGAATCTTCCCAGGAGGGCGGCCTGCCAAAATTACTCCAAGGGCACAGCGTAAAATCATTCAGGAAGTCTCAAAGGATCCTAAAACAACATCCAAAGAACTGCAGGCTTCTCTTGCCTCAGCTAAGGTCAGTGTTCACGACTCCACAATCAGAAAGAGACTGGGCAAAATGGGCTTCATGTGAGAGTAGCAGTGAAACCACTGCTAACCAATAGGAACATAAATGCTTGTCTCTCATTTGCCAAGAAGCACCTGGATGATCCACAAGCCTTTTGGGAAAATGTTCTATGGACAGATGAGTCCAAAGTGGAACTTTTGGATGACATGGATCCCATAATGTCTACGCTAAGCAAACACAGCATTCCACAGTAAGAACACCATACCAACAGTCAAACATGGTGGTGGTAGTGTGATGGTGTGGGGATGCTTGCTGCCTAAGGACCTGGATGACTTGCCATAATTAAAGGAACCATGAATTCTGCTCTGTACCAGAAAATTCTTAAGGAAAATGTCCGGTCATCCTTCCGTCAGCTGAAGCTGAAGCGTAGTTGGGCCATGCAGCAAGACAATGATCCAAAACACAAAAGCAAGTCCACATCAGAATGGCTAAAAAGAAGTAAAATTAAAGTTTTGAGTGGCTCTGTCAAAGTCCAGACTTAAACCCAATAGAGATGCTGTGGCAGGACCTGAAACGAACAGGTCATGTTCAAAACCTACCAAATGTTACTGAATTAAAGCAGTTCTGCAGGAAGAGTGGTTAAAATTCCTCCACAGCGATGTGAAAGACTGATATTGAATTATAGGAAGTGTTTGGTTGCAGTCATTGCAGCTAAATGTGGCATAACCAGTTATTAAGTAAGGCAGAGGTACTACTTTTCACACAGTGCCAGTTGGTGTTGGTTAACTTTTTCATTAAATAAGTGAAATAAAAAAAAAAAACAAGTGTTATTTGTTCACTCAGGTTCCTTTATCTAATATTACATTTTCTAAAGACCTGAAAACATCCAGTGTGACAAATATGCAATAATAGAGAAAATCAGGAAGGGGGCAAATACTTTTTCACGCCACTGTACCTCTGGATGGAGAAACCATTCGTGGGATGTTTTGCCTACGCGGCTGAGGGCATCAGCCAGCTGACTCGAGGCTCCTGCCACATGGATGGTTAGGAGATCCGCCTCCAGTCAGCTCACGAGTGTTCAGATGCAGAGTGCTTTCCTGCACAGCAGCCCAGAGTGCATGCCGTCCTGCTTGTTGAAGTAGTACATGGTTGTGGTATTGTCCGCCTGGACTTGAACCACTTGATCCCAAAGCTGCTGAGCAAATGCTGACAATGCCAGTCTGACCACTCTGAGCTCCAACAGGTTGATATGGTATTGGGATTCCTCAGGGGTCCAGAAACTGTGGGCCCTGTTGTTCCCCATGTGGGCTCCCCAGCCCGTGAGAGAGGCATCAGTCGTGAGGACAACCATTGGCTTGGGGCGGACAAATGGGATCCCTTCCTGCAGATGGTCTAGGATGGCCCACCACTGGAGAACGTCCCACATCTTCTGGGTCACAGTGATCAGCTGGTCAAAATGACCTAGGCGCTGAGTCCACTGGGCAGCCAGCTCCCAATGAAGGGGACGCATATGCCACCGGGCCCAATGGACCATGGTGGTGCAGACTGCCATGTAACCCAGAAGGCGCAGAAAGTCCCGGGCAGGGTGCAAGTGCCCAACCAGAAATGATTGGGCAAAGGAGGAGAGAACCTCCACCCTCTGTCCGCTGGGAGCCATGCTCTGGCTCGGCAAGAGTCAAGCTCTGCCCCGATGAAGCATATCACCTGAGATGGGATGCGCTCCGACTTGGCCATGTTGATCAGGAGGCCAAGTTGAGAGCAGGTCTGGAGGGCCAGGTCCCTGGACCTCACCACCTCTTGTTGGGTGGAACCTGCTATGAGCCAACTGTCGAGGTATGTGTACACTCTGATTCCTCAACGCCTGAGATGGGCTGCCACCACTGCAGTGCATTTGGTTAAGACCCATGGGGCCAATGACAGGCCGAATGGCATGGCTCGGAACTCATATAGGGTTCCCTCTGTTTTGAAGCAGAGGAACCGCTGGTGGGACGGACAGATTGGGATGTGAAAGAACACGCCCTGTAGATCCAGTGAGCAGAACCACATGTTTTGCTCCAGGGATGGTATGATCTGGGACAGAGTTACCATCCTGAAGGTGTGTGGCCTGAGATACTGATTCAGGTCGTGCAGGTCTAGAATGGGGCGCCAGACCCCCCGTCCACGTCGAGACTAGGAACTACCTGGAAATGAACCCTGGATTGACTGGAGGATCTGTCACTCGAGACACTGCCTCCTTGAGGAGGAGTTGGGCTATGTCATCTCTCAGAGCCGATCGACTGTGGGCTGATACTCTCTCCTCCTATGGGGTGCGGGCTCGGCTGGGAGGGTACTGATAGAATGCTAGAGGCAAACCCTGGCCGACTACCTCCAAGACCCACCTGTCCGTGGTAACTGTGGACCAGGAGGAAAGGAAGTGATGGAGCCAACCCCCCATGTGAGGACCCAGGGCTGGCATGATGGGGATAGGGGTGGCAGCCCCTATCCCATCACTGGGCAGGCTTCGAGGAAGAGGATCCAGATTAGTAATTGCCAGAACCCCGACCTCCTTGTCTGCAGGCCGGTGGAGGCCCTGGCTTGGGCTGAGGGCACCAAGTCTGTGCCTGCTGTTGTTGCCCACCTTAAAAGGAGGGCTGCTTGGCCACAGGAGCAGGGTGCCAAAAAAGCTTCTTCTTCTGCTGCTTTTTAGAGCCAGAGATGTCTTTTTTGGGGAGAAGTAGCGGAGTCCAAGGTGGCATTGGACTACTCGATTCGCTGAAGGTGACCATCCACACCTGGGCCGAAGAGATTGGTACCCAGGAAAGGAACATCAGTGAGTTTATGCTGGGCATCCACAGTAAAGGTGGAAAGCCTCAGCCAAGCCCTGTGACGCATGGCAACCGCAGCTGCCACTGAATGGGTGCAAGAGTCCCTGAGATCCAAGGCCATCTGAAGCTGCTGCTTGGCAACAGCTCGACCCTGGTCCCACACCTGCTTGACCATAGTCTGAAGGTCCACAGGAAGGTGCGGGAGAACTTCATTCAAGGAGCCCAGGAGGGCATGGGAAATGTGCGCCAAGATGATGGCCACGCTTGCCTGATGGAGGCCTAGAGAGGAGGCTGCATAGACCTTCCTGACAGTGTGGTCCAGTTTTTTGGACTCCTTGTCCGGAGGTCTATCAGTGTCAGCAGAGCTGCCTGTGTGTCTGAACACAGAAGTAGTCACTAACCCTTCCACAGAGGGATGTTCCATGAACCCTGAGAGGGACCCAATATGCACTGCATACTTGCGGGCCACCTGGGCAGATGGCGCTGGGCAGGAGGCAGGATACTGCCATTGCTCCAAAGTCGGGCCAACAATGGCCTCAGCCACTAATAAGGCATACGTGGGGGCATCCCCTCTTTTAAGAATATCTGTAAGAGGGTACTCCGCCCTTTTTTGGACAGGTTCCAGGGGCTTCCCCGTGGATTCCGAGATAAGGCGGAGAATCCCCCAAAATGATGAAGGGCCCTCCTCCATCGACAGACCACCAACGGACTCATCATCCAGTGGATGACAGTGGAGGTCGGTGTCGTCCGAATCCAAAGAATCTGGATAAATCGGTGGGCCACCAAGGTCCCCCTCTACATGTCTGGGGTGGTCAGGCATAAGGGTGACATAACCTACAGGGAAGACCCAGAACCGTCTGAGTATCCTTCGTAGGAGCCCCTCCCGAAGGCTGTTTAGGCGGTGGATACACCACAATCGGTGGAGAGACCGATTTTAGCCAAACTGGGGCAGATTTAGCCAGCTCCACGGGCAGGGGAACTGATTTCACCAGTTCTAGTGGAGTCGGCTTTGGCCTAGGAGGCGAAAACCGAAGCAGGCTTCTGCCCAGACAGAATCAGCTGTTGCCACATTAAATCCTCGTAGCATCGATGGAGTTTCTGCCGAAGCCTCTCCTCATACGAGGAGGAGGACGAAGATGAACGGTGGCATCAGCTCTTTTTAGCACGTTTATGCACTTTCTTTGGCCCGTCGGTCGAGGGGGTCCAAGATCTCGACCTCGATCGGACTGGCCAAGTCGGTTGCTCGGGAGACACTGAGGGAACCGGTGATTTTCCCTGATCAGAGACTGGTTCCTCGATAGGATTCCCAGCTGGTTGGGTCTCCTCATCAGGAAGAGGCAGGACCAGAGTCCTAGTCAAACAGTTGTCGGCCTCATCGGACGACAACAGGATCAAGAGTGATCTCAACCACATCGTTGATCGAGGCCTCGGCCGACTGACCAGATGGCAAAGCCGAGAAGCCAGCAGCCGAGGAAGCAATTTCAACTGACGTCGAGACTGCAGTTTCCTGAGACCGAGATTGCTCACGATTCCAAAAACATCTCCGCCGAGATGAAGAATCTCTCGGTTCCTTGTCCTTTTTACAGGACCAGGAGATATGCGAGCCCGAAGGTCCCTCGCCTTTAGTGGGAAGAGAATGGCATAACTCCTGAAAGGAACCCGAGAACATTTGAGCCCAGGTTGAAAGGAATCAAAATCGGCTGAGAGGAGAGCACCACAGCCCTCACCGCTTCTTCCTCAAAGGCCAGCATTTGTTCTAACTGTTCGGCGGACCCCGCAGCTGCGGAGACCGCCCACTGGGCTTCTTTGGATTTCTCGGGCTTGCTCAACTTGAGGCATGCAAGACGACTGTCGTAGACGTTTGGATGAAAAGCGAGACACATTTCGCAAGCCTGGGTGTCATGGCCGACACCCAAGCAGTACACACACACGGTATGAGGATCAGTGCGCAACATTTTCTGGCTGCACGGGCACTGGCTCAAACCAGGGAAAGATTTATCTTCCATGATCGAATAGCACAAATTGCAATCGCTAGCTCGAATGAGCCAAATCTTTAGAGGATCCGAAGAATTTCAAGCCAGGGCCTACAAAATGTGGTAGCAGACAGGAGGCAACCTGTATCTTCCAGCGGAAAGGAAGATCTGGCGTCATGGGGCAGAGCCGAGGGTTATACCACCCAGGTGGTTGGAAGGAGCCAGTTTGAAGACCTTTTGGCAAGAATTAAAGGGGAAAGGGACATGCCAAGAAGTGTAGATGAACAATATATTCACATCCCTAGAACTGGAGGTTCCATTACCAGCTACTGCAGCAAAGGGAACCTAATCTGATGAGGCCACATTGGGCAAAAAGTAAGAGAGCTGTCCTGTCTCTTTGAAGTTTGATCAGCATCCTTTGAACTAGAGGAAAGGGAAGGGAAGGCATACCGAAACCTTCCTTTCCGAGAGAGGGACAACGTGTCTCACCATAAAACTCCAGGCCCTAGAGCGAGTGAGTAGAAACATGGCAGTTCTGCATGGTATGGGAATGCAAGGTCCATTTCTGGATGACCCCAGCTGTTGAACAGGTCTTCTGCCACTGAGGCAGCAGTTCCCAGTCATGCATTCTACACTGTGACCTACCTAGCCTGCCCGCCAAGATGTGTGGGACACCTGGAACAGGAGCTGTGGATAGCTCTAGACTGTGTTCCAGAGCCCAGTACCAGACTTTTATTGCCTCCCTGCACAGAAGATAGGAAAGAGTCCCTCCTGGTTGCTGATGTAGTACATTACGCACTGCTGTTGTCTGTGTGGATTAACAGATGACCAGGGGACAGGGAGCCTGGAAGGCCTGTGGGCCATACAGGTCAGGTCTCATTTCTAGGATACTTAATGCGAGGATGGTTTCCACTTTTGTCCATGTGCCCTGCATCTGGTGATGGCCAAAGTGAGCCACCCCAGCCCACTCCAGAGACATCTATATGAGGATTTGATGAGGAAAGGGGGGTTAGGAAATGTACCCCCCCCCTTTCATCAATCGGTTGGGATCCATCCATCACTGAAGTACCTTCCTGACAGGGGAGGTAACTAGAACTTTTTGTTTTTGATTGGTCACACGTTAAGCCCACTGAACTCTGAGTCCACAATGGGATTCTCATGTGTAGCCGTGCCAGAGGTACTGTAGCAATGACAGCCACCATCAGGCCTAGAAGCTGTAGGAATGACCCAGTTGTGACATGCCTGTTATTGTAAAAGGGTCTGAACCTGCATTATCAGACGCCCGGCCCTGTCCTGGGGCAGGAAGGCTACGCTTTGCGCTGTGTTCAGAACTGCCTCCATGTATGTCAGTCACTGGCAAGGGGTCAGGACCCACTTTGGAATGTTGACAGAGACCCCTAGAACGTGGAATAGATGTCTAGGGTGTGGGACAGTTGCTCCTTGCACCTTGCACTGAGCTTTGCGAAGCCAGTTGTCCAAGTAAGGGAGGACATACACACCTTCTCTACGGACGGCCGCTGCTACTACTGCTAAACATTTGATAAATATCCATGGTGCAGATGACATGCCAAAGGGCAGTACCCTGAACAGGCCACATTTCCCCCAAACAGGAATCTTAAGTACTTCCTGTACAAAGTGTGATATGGATAAAGGAAGCGTCAATCTGAAGAGACTAGTTATATAACTGCCTGCCATAGCAAGGCATGATTCTCCTCCAGAAGCACTGGGATGACAGTCTGCAGGGTACTAGGAAAAGTCATGGAGGATGATATAGAGGCAGTCCATGAGTCTGTTGCTGCAGTGGCTGCTGCAGTGCTACTGTAGGACATTGAGAAAAACACCCAGAGAAAGTGCTTAGGGTGGGCAAGACTGCTGCCACCATACCCATATCCCAGGGCGAGCAATGGAGTAATAACAAGCAATACTCAGATAAAAAGGACACCCTACAGTTGACTCATGGCTGGGGCAACAGGAACAGCATGCTGGCTTCAAGGTCTGCCATATACCTCTTATGTTAGAAAGGATAAGTGGGCACCAACCTGTGTCAGAAATGGGTCCAAGACATGCTGTAGAACCTGCCGCCTAGGTCGGGGTATCCAAGGGGTTCCTGGATTGCACTGCCCAAGGGGTGTTGAGGAAGTGCGTGGTGGGCTTAGTGTTGAACAAGCCTCCAGGCCCAAGGAAGGCGAGGGTCAAGATTCGGGTGCCCAACAACCTGTGTTCCAATGGGCTGTAAGCAGCTTGTATAGCCTCCTCAAACTGAAGGGTGGGGGCTTGGTATTTAGTAAGCCTCAAGCCCAGAGAAGGGGTCAAATTGCTCTTATTGAGGTGAAGGAAGGGGAAGTCCAAGTAAAAGTAGACAGGCATATTCCTGATGTAGCCAGGTAAACCATTCCGGATAACCCATTGGGGGAGGGGAGATAATGACCTCTCAGGAGCTCTGTGCTTTGTAAAGCCTAGTGGGAGCGATAAGCTTGAAAGAGAGCTCTCCACTGAAGCTCACCCCTCTTCCTTCCTCAAAAGAACAAAGTGGTCACCGCAGACGTCCTTGATCTAGGAAGGAGAGACCGGTGATATCTTCTGCCCATTTTACCTGGGCCTAAATGCATCATGTTGTGTTGCAGTATGTCAATGGTGGGGTTGTTAAATGGAACTGTCGATGAGGCCAAGCAGGAAAGGAGCTTGGTCCAAGCAGGATGGACCAAGGCAAGTGAGCTGCTCAGCGTCAATGTCTGTACCCTCGACAAGCAAGAAGACACAGCCAACCCTGTCGATGAGGTCGAGTTGGAATGAAGTCTGGGTCGTACAGGATGGGCCAAGGGCAAACAGCCCCCCCTCCTGGCCTCAATGTCTGCGCTGTTGACAGGTGAAAGAGTGTAGCTGATGGGGGTGGCAAAGGTGCCACCGTCAAGAGAAGTGCTCCAGCCATCGGGATGCGCTGGGCGAGAGACGTCGACGGGGAGGCGGAGGCACTACCTTCAACAGGCCTGGGCCACAGACTGGTGAAGTAAACAACAGGCCATACCCCGTCCATGAGGATGAGGTGGGGTTGGGGACGGGAGAGGCACAGGCATCATCATCGCTGAGGCACCATCTTAGCAGGGTTACTGAGACCTACCCTGTACCCTCTGCCTGGGTGTTGTCGCGGGTGGGGTGAGTGGGTGGTCAGTGTCCTTTAGAAGTGCATCAAAAGAAGAAGGCCCTGCTAGATCCAAAGGGCAACCCTTTAAACTGCCAGTATGCACTGCTTGCAGCTCCCTTGAGGAGTCATGACCACCCGTGGGAGAAAGGCCTACTCTTAAGTCTTGTTCCTGGGCTTACAGGCCTGCAAAAGGACTCAGCTGGGCCCGAGTCGCGGCGAGTCTCATCTTCTCTTTTGTGAAGTCTCCCGATGCCACACCAGTGACCAAACAGTGTGTGGGAGGGGGAGTTGTCCACAGAGCGATATTTTCAATGTTGCCTGACAACAGGGTGAAGCTCCTATCAAGCGAAAACTGTACATTTTTCTGATGGAGGTCTGGCCAAAGACTCAGGCACCATCATTGAGAAGGAGCTGCCTCTGAAGCATGCACTAAAAACTGACGATGGGAGGTCAGCGGCATGGTAATGGTTTTAGCAAAAAGCTACTTGTAAAATTCAAATAAAATAAGTAACGCATAGCATCTGGTGTTTCCATGATGGTCCCATGAGCACTGGTCGACAGTGGGAAAAGAACTGAGGAGGGACGGGGCCACCAACGCTTATATAGGGATGACAACGTCAGACATCATCATGGGAGGGCCCTAGTGAACTGCTAGCAAAGGTTTCTATGTGGGTTGTAGTGCCTAAAGGCTTATTGTTCCATAGCTGTGGCCTGATGAGAGATATCCTTGAAGAAGATCTGCTGTACGGAGTCTGAAGAGCCAGCACCTAAGAGGTGGACTGATCCTGAATATACAAATGATACAGAAGCACCACAGGTCGTCAGTTTCAGAAGTCTGCAACACCCAGAGGAGCCATCCCCATTTGGGAACTGAGAAAAAACAGGGCTTGCCATGCTACAGGAAAACAACACTGCCTGGTTGGGATTTGCTTATGTAACCCCAACCCCCATTCCCCCTAGGCTTACTAGAACCCTGGTAGTTAGTGGTTTGCTAGGCAGCAAAGAGTTAAGCTTCTAGGGCTCCCTTGACAGCTTCTGTTAGCGGGTCCAAGTGGGAGTGACTTTCCCTGCAGCATAAGCCACATTAGAATGTTGCTGTATCAGTCAGTTTTCTGCCTCAGAGCTCAAAGCAGTACAGTTAGCTTGGAGTGCTGACTGAGGAGAGCCTCAGGAGAGGCGATACCTCTCTCCTGACCCTTTTCAGCACATAGTCAGTTCACAGAGAGACCTGCATTGAATCATGATGGCCTGCCTTCTCCTGTGCAGTGCTCCTGAGAGGGCAATGAATCCTGAAGGGAAATTACTCCTGTAATCGTGAGTAACTTATAGGGACATTCCCCCACTTCTTAGAGACGTTTGAATAGGAAGGTGCTGCCCAGTTTCTGGAATAGCCAGGTTCTGCCCCATCTCTCAGGGAATTCCTGCTGGTTGGAACAAGTTTTACTTCATGAACTGTCAGAGGACCGTTTAATCACTCAAATGGTGCCTTCACCATTATGATAACATTTTGGAAAAGAGCTGCCTCCCCTCTATCCAGAAGTTACAGTTACACTCACCTCTGTCTGGGATATGAGGAGTAAAACCTTTTCTCACTTGGGCTGAATTTTAGTGGAACTGTTTATCTCAGTTTGTAGAGCATTCGCTGTCCTGGAAAAACTCTTTGGAATTGGGACCTTGACAAATTGTTAGCCCAGGGTTGTTCACATTCACTTTTGGACAAGCTCTGTCCTGTGTCCATAGCCCGGAAGAGCGATGGATGGTAATCTTGTTTCTTGTACCCTCTAAAACAGGGAAGGGGGGATTGGAACAAGGGAACTGGTAGTACATCACTACTGTGGATTTCTGGATTTTGTGTACCTGTTCTGCACCTGCAGCCCCTATGGGCACTTGTCTGTCAGTCCATCAAGTCAAGACTAAAATCTACTACTTGGCCCTAGCTCTGCTTGTGGACATTCTTGAGTGGACTGTGTGATTTATTGGTGCCCCCAGTGCTATGGCCCACCCTGGTTCCCTGTAAAAATATAAATGCTTTTTTGTGTGCCCTTCCTCCCGAGATCCAAGCCAGGTAAACACCCTAGCAAAGGGAGTATGTGGACCGTCTGGAGTCAAACGTCAACTGTGTTGTGAAGTAAGAGTTACACTTACTGCATCTGGTCATCTACACCAGGATCTACAAATACCTTGGGTTTGAGACTAAGTGCCATTTAAGCAACTGCATGGTCTTGGGGGTCATTATTTAATTTGAGCCCATTTCTCTTTCCATTTAAAGCGCACCACCATCAGCTATCTCACAGCAACATCAATAGGCTGGCATCTAGCCAACCCTGGGTACCCAGGAACTGCTGTAAGGGGAGCTACCATAATGTGTAAGGAGAAAGCCTGGTACCAGGTGCACGAGGGTAGCGACCTCCAGTACAGGAGGGCCAGCATACTATTTGTACTGAAGTGTAGTGCGGGGATGAGCAAGGTGTGCTGTGCCTTCCTAAGGCTTGACTAATGGTGGTCTGAGTAAGAGTGGAAGTTCAGACTCTGCCTAGAAGGGCACTCAAATTGGGCCCTATACTGCTGGAGTCTGCTCTAACCTCTGTTCCTTTGCAGAGGCCTGAGGTGTTATTTTTTCTGTACATACCTGCCATCGTTATTGACTGCAACAATACTGTGCATGCTAATTAAGGGGGAACTACTGCAACTGTGCTGAGTTTCATAGAATCATAGAACCTGATGGCAGAAAACGACCATATGGTCCATCCAGTCTGCCCTTTTTCCCCTGCTAAACTATCTGCCTTCCCTCCTTGAGAACCCACACCACTCCCCCATAACCCTTTATGCCTGTCCCAAGCCCTCTTGAAATCAGACATTGTCTCCACCCCCACAACCTCCTCCGGAAGCCCGTTCCAGGCATCCACCACCCTCTCTGTACAGAATCACCCTCTCACATTTCCTCTGAAGTGTCCCCCTTGCAGTCTCAGGCCATGCCCCCTTGTAGTGGTGTCCTTCTTCATTTGGAATAAGCACCCCGGGCCTACTTTGTTTATCCCTTTGACATATTTGAAGGTCTCTATCCTGTCCCCTCTCTCCCTTCAGGTCTCCAGTGTGTACAGCCCCAGCTCGTTGCATCTCTGTTCGTATGGTTTGTCCTTCATCCCTTGCACCATTTTAGTCGCTTTTCGCTGAACCCTTTCAATCAGGTCTATATCCTTGCACAAGTAAGACCTCCAGAACCGGACTCCATATTCTAGGTGCGGTCTCACCATAGCTTGGTACAGGGGCACCAGGACTTCTCTCCTCCTGCTGGTGATTCCCCTGCTTATACGTACCAGCATCCCATACACCTTCCCCACCGCCCATGTACACTGTTTCCCCACCTTAAGGTCACTGGAGACTACTATACCTAGATCCTTCTCCTGCTCCGTAGTCCTGATTCCCTCGCCTCTCATTTTGTACCCTGTCCTCGAGTTTGTGTCCCAGGTACATAACCACACACTTCTTGATGTTGAATTTTAGTTGCCAGGTCTCTGCCCACTCCTCTAGCACCCTCAGGCCTTGCCTCATGTCTTACACCCTTCCTTCAGTGTCAACCCTATTGCAGATTTTCATATCATTCGCAAAGAGTGCCACACGTCCCTTCAGTCCATCCACTATGTCACATATATAGATACTTAAGAGGAGAGGTCCCAACACCGATCCCTGGGGTACCCCACTTGTCACCCACCCCGTCCTAGAGTGCACCCATTTATTACAACCCTCTGGGTCCTGTCCACTAGCCAGTTTTCCTCCCATCTAGTTATTTTGCACCCCACCCCCATACTTCCCAGTTTGTTAATCAACCTTCTGTGGGGTACAGTGTCGAAGGCCTTGCTGAAGTCCAGGTGGGCCACGTCCACCGCTCCCCCTTGGTCTATTACCTGAATCACCCAGTCAAAGAATTCTATTAGACCGAACTGGCATGATTTCCCCCTTGTGAATCCGTGTTGGTTGTCGCTCAGCAATCCATTCACCTCCAGGTACTGTGTTACCCTTTCCCTGATGAGTGCCTCCATGACCCTCCCCACCATTGCGGTGAGGCTAACTGGATGATTGTTCTCCCTTGCCTCTCTGCTACCCCCCATGTATTGGCACGACTGTAGCTCTCTTCCAGTCCTCGGGCATCCTTCCAGTGTCCAAGGACAGGTTGAATAGCCTTGCCAGTGGGGCAGCAAACTCCTCCCTTAGCTCCCAGATCACCCTCGTATGCAGTCCATCTGTTCCCAAGGCTTTGTCCACCCTCACCCTGCCCAGTTGCTCCCAGACTCTCTATGCTAAAGGGACTCATTTCCACTCCTTCACCCCTCCTGCATGCTCAACTCCGGTCCTCTACCCTCGCCTCCTTTTCAAAAATCAAGCAGAAGTGCTTGTTTAGCTCTTCTGCTTTCTTGTAGTTGCCCTCCAGTGGCTCCCCACCCTCTCCTAAGAGCCTTGTGATCCCTTGACCAGTCTTCCTCCTGTCCCTTACATATCTGAAAAATGTATTTTTATCCCCCTTGGCCTGCTTCGCTATCCGTTCCTCCGTGTCTGCCTTTGCCTTCCTAATCTCCTTCCTTGCTAGCCTCCTCATTTCCCTGTAGGCTTCCCTGTCCTCCTCCTTCTGCGTTTCCTTATATCTCCATCAGCCCCCACCACCCTCGCTACATCCCTGTTGAACCACAGCGGCATCCTGCTTCTTGCTCCCTTCCTTATATATGCGTGTGTGGCCTCCCTAGCCCGTTCTCTAATAGCCCCCTATAGTTCCCCACTTCCTTTATTTCCCCCATACCATCCATCGCTTCACTGACTAACCTTCGCATCTTATTAAAGTTTGCAGGAAGAGTGGCCACAGTAGGTAGGTGGGCAAGTGCAGCATCCCAGGGGGTTCTACTAATCAGTCATATGGCCACTTAAATCTTTCTCTGAGTGGAGGCACCACACATTTTCTACTTCTTAGGATACAAACTCTCCTCACTATGAATAAGAAAAGAAACCTTGAGCCACTGGCAACATTTACCGCAGTCCAGTGGTTGTGTAAGGTAGTGACACCTTACCTCCAAGTCAGTTGGGAGGGGCACCTGCCCTGCAGGTGTCTTACCTCTTAATAATTATTAAACTCGCACAAGGATGAAGGGACACAAGGATTTTCATTTCTAAAGTTAAACAAGATTTGATAAATATGAAATAGATTCTGCTATGTCTACTCCAGAATTGGGGTAGTGGCCGTCCCTGTTATCTCGGTGCCAATGGCATGCATCTTCAAGAGCTCGGGAGATGGTCAAGGGGTATAGGATGTGGTGTTTAATACCCGATTTCCCCTTCGATGTAATTAAGGGGAATTACTCTAGCAGAGAAGCGAGTTGTCTGTGTCACAATCCAGAATCATGGCATAAGCCAGCACCGTCCCATCCCTGAAACTGAAACAAGCTACTTAGGAGAGAGGGGAAGGCAGTGCAACCAGAGGCTTTTCCTACCGCAGCAGTAGTAGTAGTGGTATCCAGCATGGCTGATGGACTAGCCAAGAGTGGCAGACCATTGCCACAGCTACTCTATAAGCAGTGGAAACCCCAGCTTTGAGCAGGTTTCTTAAGGAGGAAGGGAACTCTAGGGAGGGACAACTGTGATGAACTCAGAAAGGCTCAGCAGACTGAACCATACAAAGGTTACAAGGAGACATACTGGGGGGATGGGTTACTTTATAGGCAAGGAGAGTTTAATTTTTAAGCATCCCATCCCAGAGGCTCAGTGTGCTGTAGAAAAAAATGCTTCAGTCAGGCTACTGGAACAGTTAGCAGAATGGAGAACAGAGCACAGAAGACCAGGAGATTATTCAGATAGTTGAGACCCAGTCCATATAGGGCTTTGTAAATTAGCAAAGGGATTATGAAAGTGGTGTGCCACCTAACAGGTAACCAGTGTGGTTCCTGCAGCACAGGAGTTATGTGTTCAGAGGTTTTAACTCCTGAACTCTGGCCACAGCGTATTGCATCAGCTTCTAGTGATGCACCAACCTTACAGATAGCTCCAAGTAGAGAGCGTTACAGTAGTAAAGTCTCAGTATCATGATGGCATACACTAGGGTCACCAAGTCCTTGTGCACTAGCTACTGTAAGGCTTAATCTGGGCAATATGCCTCCACTGACAAAACACACTGCAAATCACCAATGCCACCAGATGTTTAAGTGGCAGCCTGCAGTCCAGAACGACCACCAGATTTTTTTTTTATTTTTTTATCTGTAATTTATCCTCACACCCCACTCTGTTGGCCTCATTCTGCAGCGACCCTTCCCCCGTCCCGTCACCCCACCTCAAGGACTTACCCCATCTGCTTATTAACTCAATGAGTGGGTGCAATGGATGGTGGTGGTGCAGCACCTGTGGGGTCACAGAGTCATTCTGACAATGGGGAGGTTCCCCCCAGTTTCTTCCCTTGAATCTGAGCCAGCAGCGTGCAATGGCAGGCATGGACAACATAAGAAGTTACATGCCCTCAATGCCAGCCTCCAGCTATCAATTCCAACAACCACTGCTGTACCACCTAGCCTCCACTCTGGCCAAGCAGCGATACATACTGTTCCCCTACCCAAAGGAGCACAGTTACCAATGGAAGCTCAGTCCTCCTTCCTGTGGCCAACCCCCAAGCAACTCTGGTCCACTCCCAAACTTGAGTCACTGATGTAGCGGTAGGTGAGGCGGCCAGTGCCCCAGCCCTCTGCGCCACTGTGCCAACCTCCATATTCTTAACCACTCAGTGTGGTTCACCCTATCTACAGCTCACCATGGAATGCCATTTAAAGATGTACATAATGATGAACCACTGTCAATAGCCAATCCACAGGGACCTGGTTCCACCAGCAGCACCTCTAGGTTCAAGCACATCCAGATGTAAGCCATCCAATAATAGATTTCTTGTAGACAACTGGTAAAATACGGAAACTGCCTTGTACCTGTCAGGTGCAATGGACATGTACAGTTGGGCGTCATCTGCATAATAGTGAACTCTGTACTGCCTAATGACCTCTCCCAAAGGTAACCTGTATGCTGCAAATAACATACAGGACACAATCAACCCCTGGGGCACCACAAATCTGATCACAGCAGGCCAAAAAAAAGTTCCCAAGACCTTCTGCTGTGATCTGCTGGATAGGAAGGACTCAAACCACCTAACAGCTGTCCTGGTATCTCCCCCCCATATTGCTCCAGGTGACATAAATGCAGACAAACTATTGAGGCAAATGACAATAGAACACTTCCCTCTATCTCTGCTCAAAGGCAGATCAGTGAATACCTCAACAAGCACAGTTTCTGCGCTATGCTGAGGCCTGAAACTACACAAATAGGGCGGACTCTAGGGAGAGGTACCTCGGTAAGGCAGTGGGGGCAGAGGCAAGGAAGGCTGAGGAGGGAATACAAGTGCTGGGGATTCCATAATTAAAGGGATAAGATGTGGCAGTAAGGGGGAAAGACATAGTCGTATATGGGTAGAATCCTTCCCTGGGCTGATGGCGGGCAGGGTGGGGCAGTCTATTCTGAAGTGTGCAAGGAGGGGTAGGAGGCAGCCACATCCCATGGTGCACATGGGTACGATCGACCTGGTAGGGGAAATGGTGGAAGTTGTGAGGGAGAGGATCGAGGAACTAGGGAGGGTGTGTGAGGCGATGGGGGAATCTATGGACTTCTCGGAGGTGCTCCCAGTGCCATGCGCAAGTACAGCAAGGAAGGGGAGGACCAGAGAGTTGAACACATGGCTGGGGAATGGTGTCAATCCAAGGGGTATGGGGTAGTAGGGGACTTGGGAGATTAGCTGCGACAATAATGACCTATATGCAGGGGACAGGCTACACTTGAGCTGGAGGGGGAAGGCAGTATTAAAGAAGGGGATTGAGAGGTACATCGCACCAAAGGTGGGTTTCAACTAGGAGCGGGAGGTAACGAGTGAATTACTGGTACGCAGGGATCCTGGAGAGGGGTACCAGATGAGCTTACCCCCAAGTTAATAGCGAGGAGGTCGGGGTAGGGGCACGGGGGGAAGAGGAGAGGGCAAGGCCAAGGGAGAAGACTGGGTGGAGGGTGGTCATGCTAAATGCGAGGAGTCTAGGTAATAAGTCAGCTGTGTTGCAGGCTGTCCTTGCAGTGGGAGGGATTGACACTGCAGCCATCATGGAAACATGGGCCACCCAGTACCAGGACTGGGATATGATGATACCAGGGTATAGAATATTTAGGAAGGATAGGGGTAAAGGAAAAGGGGAGGGGGGCGTGGCAATGTATGTACAGGAAAGGCTAAGATGTGTAAGGGAGATGGGGGGAGGAAGGCAGAACAGAGGCCCTCTGGATGCAGTTCCGGGACTGCAGGGGTAGGATGCTAAGGATGGGGGTAGTATACAGACCACCGGTGCAAGGGGCAGACCTGGATAGAGAGCCTGCCGAGAAAGTCAGAAGGGTCTGTAGGAAGTGGAACACCATGGTGGTGGGGGACTTCAACCTACCTGTGGTGGACTGGACCACTCCGACCACCATGAGTGCAATGGAGCAGGTACTACTAGACGCATTTCAGGACAGCTTCCTGGTGCAGTTGATATATGAAACAACTAGGTTAGAGAGGACGCTGGACCTGGTACTTTCAAATGGGGAGACGGTAAGGGATCTGGGGGTGGAGGACCCCCTGGCTGGGAGTGATCACCACTCAGTGTGGTTCACACTCAATATGGGTAGGGAAAGGGGGGGGGTTATGGGAACCAGGGTGATTGAATTTAAAGGGACAGACTTTAGAAGGTTGGGGGAAATATTGGGTAGGTATCTGGCAGGAATTCAACCAGACATGGGCGCTAGTCAGAAATGGGAGTGTGAATAAAAAAAGGGCTGATGGAGGCCACTGGGACGTGTACAAGGTCAAGGACCAAGAAGAGTAAAGCAAAGAAGCCCAGTTGGTTGACTCGTGAGGTTAGGGAGGCAGTGAGGGACAAAAAAAAAGGGCATTCCGGAAACTCAAGGAGTGGGGGGATGACAAAAATGAGTATGCAAAGAAGTCCAGAGAGGTCACCAGGTTAGTTAGAGCAGCCAAGGCTTCAAGAGAACAATGACTGGCACAGGGTACAGCGGAAGGTGAAAAATACTTCTTCAGATACATTGGAGAAAGAAGGAAGAACAAAGACCAGATTGTAAGGATTAAAAAGGAAGAAGGGTTGGTGGAAAAGGGGGTGGATCAGGTAAAGGCATTAAATGAGTACTTCTGCCCTGTGTTCACAAGAGAGAAAGGGGGGAAGATACCTTAAGGGAGGGGTTGGAGTAGGATGGGAAGGGGTGACTGATGTAAGGATTACAGAGGACAGGGTTCTGGAAGGACAAGGCACTGGGACCAGATGACATTCATCCCAGGGTACTCAGGGAGCTAGCAGAGTTCCTGGCAGGACCACAAGCTGACCTGTTCAACACCTCCCTGGACACAGGATGAGTACCACGAGACTGAAGAATGGCCCATGTGGTGCCCATTCACAAAAGTGAATCAAGGGATGAACCGGGTAATTACAGACCGGTGAGCCTTACTTCAATTGTGGGGAAGCTCATGGAGACAATACTAAAGCAAAGGCTAGTAGCCTTTCTAGATGAAAATGGTCTCCTGGATGGACATCGACATGGGTTTGTCTCTGGCAGATCCTGCCAGACGAATCTGAGTACTACGACTGGGTGACGAGGGAGCTGGACGGGGGACATGCGGCGGATGTCCTGTATTTAGACTTCAGCAAAGCATTTGATTCCGTGCTGCATGGGAGGCTGGGGAGGAAGCTGGAGTACATAGGAGTGGGACCAAAGATGATCAAATGGATTGTCAACTGGCTTAATGGTAGGCAGCAGAGGGTGGTGGTGGTGGTGGCGGTGGGGGTAACTCTCAACACTGAGGGAGGTGACAAGTGGGGTGCCACAGGTATTGGTACTGGGACCAGTGTTGTTTGGGATTTTTTTTTTATATATATTTCTTTATGCCCCTCCGGTCAGCCCCCATCCGACTGACCCCCACAGCCCAGTCTCTCGGAATAGCCGGCACTTACCTTATGCCCGGCCCAGAAGCGGAGCCTGTGGGTAGTCTGTCATCATCCTGCTGCCTGCAGTTTCTTCCTTCAGTTTTTCTCCCTGAGGCCCCTGCAGTAGGAGCGCATGCGCATGCTCCTACAGCCCCAGTCACGACCCTTTTCCCCCACCCCATGGCCTAATGCCTGGCACCATCTAAGCCCATGCCACCACGAGCCTCCACTAGGGGCCACCATTGGCTAAGGGATGCCGCATCACCTACTCAGAGAGGACAGCCTACCAGCCAGGAGCTCTATTAAGCTCCACCCCCTGCCACTGCCGACCTCCGACGACCCAGGCTCGTTCCCGAACCCGGGTTGCTGGCAAGCCGCGAGGTAAGGCATCCAGCGCCTCAACCTTCAGAGCCACCGGGCTGGCTGTTTGGGATATTTATAGCAGATATCACATACAGGATACGGAGTAGGATCAGTCTTTTTGCAGATGATACAAAGACAGGAGCTGTGGTAGATGATGAACGGTGGAAGGGGTTACAGGAGGATCTGGCAAAACTACAGGAATGGTTGGAAACATGGCAGTTTGGGTTCCATGCCAAGAAATGCAAGGCACTGCACTTTGGAGCTAGGAACCAGGGGAGGTGCTATCAACTGGGAGGGGTGCAACTGGAAAGAATTGAGGTGGAAAAGGATCTGGGGGTGCTCATAACAGGCAGCATGAACAACCCAGTGCAGGAAGGTGGCAGCAAAAGCTAACAGGATGCTGGGGTGTATAGTAAGAGGAATCTCCTATAGAAAAAGGGAGCTGATCCTTCCTCTATACAGGTCCCTGGTCAGGCCGCACCTGGAATACTATCTGCAGTACTGGCACCTATTTCTAAAGGATATAAAATTGTTGGAGGGTGTGCAACAGAGAGCAACAAAAATGATACAGGGATTGGAGGCGAAGACCTACGAGGAGAGATTGGGAGAGTTGAACATGTACTCCCTGGAGGAGAACAGGGACAGAGGGGATATGATTGAAACCTTTAAATACCTCAAGGGAATAAACAAGGTTAACACAGAAAGAACTTTCCGGATCAGAAGGGGGAGGGATATGAGAGGGCACCAGCTAAGACTGGAGGGGGGAAGATTCAGGAGGGAAATCAGGAGACATTATTTCATGAAACGGGTGGTGGATAGGTAGAATACTCTACCCGAGGAGATGGTGGCCTTTTGTTCTGTGGGTAGTTTTAAGAGGGGGTGGGATAGGGTAAGGGGGGTTATGATGAGGGAGGGTGGGGCAGCTGTGAGATGAGGGACTAGCTGCACAATCGAGAAAACTCGATAGACCACAAGGTCTGCTTCTGCTGGTATGTTTGTATATTCGTACACTGAAATGGCTCACAGATATCAAACTTCTCCAGGCGAGCCTTAAGCTGCACTGTATCCACCATCTCAATCATATTCTTCAAAACAAAGTTTTGAAACAGGCCCGTGATTTGCCAAGGTGTCTGGGTCCAAACGTGGTTTCTTCAGGATGAGGTCTCACCACCACCACCCTCTTTAGGACCAAGTGGAAACACTCCTCTTCAAGGGAACACCCAACATTCCTAACAACAATCAGACTAAGGGCCTCCCAACAGTCCACGAACAGTCAGCTTGGATTAAGGTGAAAAGAACAGGAGGTTGGGTGCAGCACAGGCAACACACCGAGTACCTCTTCATCTTACACTGGCTAAAACTCATTCCCACACTCCAAAAGACCCTATGAAAATGATGAACTGGCACTGCTGGCCCTTGATTGGCCACTTGTAGCAATCTCCAGCCAAAGTGACCAAGGTCCATATACTTTTCTGCTGACAGCTCTCTTCCAGACTGTACACAGGGCAGCTGCAATAATCTTACGGCATGGAAGAGCTAAGCTGGTGGTCTCTTACATGAGGCTATCACTCATGAAAGAAACTCTGACTTTCTCAGACCTTTCACCAAAGGACAGTAATGAGCTCATGGGAGTAATGACAGGACCATGAAGATGATGCTGGAGGATCCAACAATTATTTCAGGGCATATCCATGCTGAAGGATGTGCATAACCAATCTGTCTGGTCACTGCCAGTCAGTGGATAAGGCACAGAGAGATCCTCTTACCCACCCCGGATCCTGATGGGGGAACCGTGGAGGGCGTAGGTGGCATGAAAGAGAGACAGAGAGAGGGGCAGCTGGCAGCAACCATTCCTACATCCCAAGGAGGTTTAGTAGGGGTTCCCATTAACTACTGCTGCTGCTGTTGCAGCTGCTGGGCTTCAAAACCTCATTGCTGACTTCAGGGAGGGTTGATGCGAAGGTTCTTGCAAAAGGAGCCTCTGCCACGGCCATGATGCAAATCATGTGGTGTCAGGACCAAATAGTTCTGACAGACTCCTTTGAGGTTTCCAGGTAATTGAGAATGACCTCGACATCCAGTCCATAGAGTCTAGTACCCTAAAAAGGGCATTCAGGACAGACTGCTGTACATCCTATGCAAAATGTGCAGTGTGGAGCCAGGGATGACATTTTAAACAAATGCCAAAGGTTACAGCCCTGGATGCAGCACCAGAGGCATCACAGACTTACCTCAGAAGGTTCTTACCTGCATCAGAGCCCTGAAACACACAGATGAGGGCTTCTGCCTTTATGGGCCCATCAGACATGCTGTTGACAATATGGCTTAGATCTCTCCACATGCACTTCTGGTACTTTGAACATAGCCAGATAGGCCTGGTAATTAGTAATGCGCAAGTCAAGCAAAGCCAAGTCAAAGTGTATGTGCGCATAATGTCCAGATTCCTAACTCCTTGTCCGAAGGTCTGGTGTTTATGCTCTGGGGAGCCCAAGACCTGTCATTTGCAGACATAATTACCACTGAGTCAGTTTTAGGCTGGAAGAAGTACTGCAGGTTTTTTTTTTATCCCTAGGAGTCACATATTGTTTCTCTGCTTTCCTAGGGCTGGCCGGCAGGGTGCTGGGCCTGTGCCAGGCAATCAGGGTAGCTTCCTCTAGAGCAGTATGAATGGCAACCACTGAGGAAGCAATTTCCATCTTCAGAAAAAAGCACACAGATGCATTCTTGGGCCTCAGGTGGCACAATGGATGTGTCTTGAGTTCACAGGAAAAGAGTCGGAGGTTTGAATCCAGGTAAGAACACACTTTATTTTTTTGGCTCCCCCTCCTCGCGAGACATCTACGGCCTTTTCAGTCCCTCACCTACCTGGTGACCGGTTCAGTCCACCCCCATGGAGCCATGGTTATACCCCCCAGGTGGGTACGGGGTGGGGGCCCTTACACCCCGAAGCGTCTGTCTTTCATCAGGGATGCTGTTGCCGGGCCGGTAGGGGCATTGAGGATTGTGGCCTGGTGCTCAGCCTACCGGTAGCGCTGCGAGGTGTTCTTCCGGTGTTCTCTCAACGTGCCGTGTCCCCTGATGTCAAGGTGCTTGAGCGCCAACATCTGGCATGTCGCCCCCTGTTAAGCATCAGGCTTGTTGTACCTCGGGTCTCCACCTGGGGCTAGACAAGAGCTGAGCTCTGGCTCCCCCCTCCCCCTGGAGAAGACTAGCAGTCCTTGGGACGCTCAAGCCTTCTCCCCTGGGCAACCCTCCAGCTCCCAGGCTCGTCCCGAACCTGGGTCGGCATTGTGCGGAACCACTGTCACAAGCGCCCGGGGCCCGCCAAGTACACACATTTGATCATAGCAAGGAGGCAGCTGACTGAGGCAGCTAAAACATTTCTGCTAGAACATTTCTACCTGGAGTTAAGTAGAAAGATACTGTATTAGAGTAGGGTCTGCAAGGTAAAATGGGATGTCAGTCAGGGTATAAAAAGCACTGTAGTTAGCAATGTGCTGGTCTGAGTTGGAGGAAGTCAGCTGAAAATCATCTCTGCAGTTAACTGGGGAGAACAGCTGTTAACTGGGGTGTGGCTTAGGCAGAAGTGAAGCAACTGTCTGCATTCAGAATTCTCTTCTAACAAGAGCACTATATATGATTCCCTTGCCCAGTGTGTCCCATCACGCTCATGTCCCACAGCATGAGTGGAAAAAAGCAGAAGTGGAACAGCTTACTGTCATCTTAAGGCACTGGCAGGCATCCGCAGATGAACACAGGCAAGCAAGGAGCTCTTCTGGACTGACAAGGGAAGGTAAGGTAAGGTACTCTGAAAATTACTGTTACTAACTACAAAGGTAGCAACAGGTGACGGGGTAGTGGGTAACTGAAGGGGAAAAAACAGGCAGGTAACAGCTACAGGTGAGAGTATAGGAAACACCCTATCTGGGGTAGATTAAAGAAATAGTTCAAAGAAGGACAACAGGAGAAAGTTAGCAAGAGGAAGGACCAAAAAGACAGGAGGGTGCACGGACAGCTTTACCTTGAAATAGCAGCCATTTAAAGGGCAAGCAGGTAATGCCTTATCTAGGGTAAGGTGTTAAAGTAGATAAGACAGAGGGTGTAACTGGGAAGGAGCATGTAAAGGAAAGGAACAGCAGGGGAAGTTACAGAAGGGAGTGACTGATATTAGCAGGATGTGGAGCTGTAGTTTTCTGAGAGACATTTTGGGGACTGCAGTGCTGCCCCATCTGCGCACACCCCTCTGAGTTGAGGGCAGAAGTCACTAGTCTCCATGTCATGCTGGCTAAGATTCAGAGGACCTCTTGCTGCACACAGGGGTTGCTGAGTCTGCCACCATTACCCTAGAGGTTGTCTAGACAGAGGTGGGCTGGCTGGACATTGGTGGGTTCCAGGAGGGTGGCAGCAACGAGTCAGGGGCAAATTCCTTAGCCTGTGCTACTACAGAACTCCTTCACTGTTCTGGTGGGATGGGACTGCTGTAATGAGGCACCTACAGTGGTGGCAATGGAGGACATGGGGGTCCTCTGAAGGGGAGGCCCAAGGTGGGAGGTAGAGGAACTCCGCAGAGGAGAAAGCAGCTTCTGGTGTCAGGGGGATAGATCCGGGAGCAAGAAGGGATGGAAAGAGGGAGGATAGGTGCCTATCTGATGCCTGGCTTAGAGGGATGGACAGTGGATGCTAAGTATCACTAGGGCAGCAGGACAGGGGGAGCTAGATGTCGCTGTCCACTTGGGGACAGATGACTTACTGAGGGATGGGGCTGGGTAGTACAGGAAGAGTCAGAGAATCATGGAGGGGTTTACAAAGTGCAGAATGAAAGACCTCACTGACGTGCCACCCCTGTCCACGCCACTGGGAAGATACGGTAGTCCACACAAACAGCTTCAACACTCGGCTGAAAGTATGGTGCAGGGAGAAGGGGTTTGGCTTCATTGGGGACTGGGATCCAACCTTGAAGAATATGGGTCTATACGGAGGTGATGGCCTGCATCCACCTGAGAAGGGAACCGCAGTCCTCAGTGGAAGGTTTAGATATTGCTTTGATGAACATTTAAGCTAGCCAGGGGGAAAGGCAGAAATACAAAGGGAGACATAAACTGCCCCACCCCACCACAGACACACAGATTGAAACAACAGCAAGAGAGTGCTTGAGGGGAGGAAGATCCCCATGGGGCATAAGTTATAGGAAGCAGAGGCATAGTAGTGTACAAAGGGGACAAGGGCAGAAGAAGTGGAAAGGGAGGTGCTGAGGATACCAGGCACAAAATAGGTGGTGAGGGGGGAGGGACAGGGCGGGCGACAAAGGCATGAAGATGGGTTGCAGGCAGAGTGGGAGCAAGGTGTAGAGAGCCATGTGTACCAACGCAGAGTCTTGGAAATAAAATTCCAGATCTGGAGGCCATCATGGCGGAGGCAATCCTGGATCTTGTGGCCATTACTGAGTTGTGGTGCAGAAAGAGCCATGACTAGAACATGGCCATGCCAAGCTGCACTTAGTTCAGGAAGGACAGGGAGGGGGATGAAGGGCGGAGGGATTGTGCTGCATGTGGTGAAAGGCATGGAGGTGGTGGGGGCAAAACAGTAACGGGATTCAAGAATGCATGGAATAGGCATAAGGTAACCTTAGTGGTAAGGAAAGAGGGGGTAAAGCTGGAGATCAAGTGGGATCTGTGATGGTACAGTAGGTAGGGAAAATGGGCAGACTAGGTGGGCCAAGCAGTCCTTATATGCATCAATTTTTATCTTTCTATCACAATGAAGGAAATGCAAGGGAACCTAGGGGTAAAGTACTAGTTGGAAGTGCTGTGGGTCACCCTGGAGACAGGAGCCGGAGCCACTGTTCACACTTGGTGATATACAGACCTTCAGCACAGGGGAAAGAAATGGATAAGGGAATGGGGAAGCCATCACCACAATGGAAAAAAGGGGGGAGGTGGCTGATGGGGGACTTCAGTCTGCCGGATGTAGACTGAAGCCTCCCATCCACTGCCCTTTGCTAGAAGCAGGGCCATTCTAGACTCCCTGCAGGAGGTGTTTCTCAGGCAACTAGTCAGACAGCCCACTCGAAATGGGGCAGTACTGGACCTGGTGCTCACAAAATGGGACAGTACTGCAGATGTCATGGTGGGATGCCACTTGGGGACCAGCAATCACGGTGCAGTTTGGTTTAAAACGAGGACAGTGGCAGAGACAAACTACACAAGGACAAGGGTCCTGGACTTCAGGAGGGCAGATTAAAAAAAATGGGTGAATGCCTCAGAAATGACCTATTGGGAGGGGGCTGTTTGGGAGGGGTGGAGGAGCACTGGGCCAAATTAAGAGATGGCATGCTGAAGGCCACAAACCTCTGCACAAAAGAAGTGAGCAAAACATAACTAAAAGAGACCACGATGGTTCTCGAGGACGTGGCTGTGATGGTAAAAGCTGAAAGGGTGACTTTCAGCAGGTGCAAGGAGAAGCAGAGGGAAGAGGACATGGAGGTGTACCAGGTAAAAGCAGAGGGAAGATGATAAGGGGTGCAAAGAAACAAACAGAGCCAAAGGGGTAGCTAAAGGGGGAAAAACCTTTTTCATGTAACCGAAAAGAGGAAGATGGGGGGATTATGAGATTGAGAAGGGCAGGGCCGGGGCAGATTTGTGCAGAGAAGAATCAGGAGAAAGCAGATATCCTGAAAACATACTTCTGCTCAGTCTGCATAGTGGAGGGAGAGGGGCATGGATCACACAAAAGTAACAGGAATACACTGTGTGTGTGTGTGGGGGGTTGCACAAGTCCATTCACAGAGGAGAACGTCCTGAAGAGACTTGCGAATCTGAAAGTGGATAAGTATATGGAGCCAGAGGGGGTACAGCCACTGATGTCGAGGAAGCTCAGGGTGGTACTGGCTGCACCTCTGACAGACCTATTCAACTCCTCACTGGAAACTAGAGTGGCTCCAGAGGACTGGAGGAGAGCACATGTAGTCCTGCTTCATAAAAGTGGCAGCAGGGAGGAGGCTGCAACTATAGACCAGTCAGTCTAATGCAGGAGTTATACTTTGTCATAGTGAGCCTCCCCCAAGCCTTGGAAAATATCTTGAGACTCTCCCTAATATAGAAATAATTTTGGGCCTCCCCATACTTAGAACAACTATCATACTTTGCACATTACAGGAAGAATACAATGAAGTGCATTTGAGTAGTTGAGTTTATTCTCATTTTATTGACGCTGTTATTCTCCCTCTCTATAACCCCCCCCTCCCCAGGTCAGCCTACTCGCTGCACACTTCTGAGTTTTGGCCTTACCCCTCGTTGCAGTACCTCCATGAGTCAGACTGTTTTCTTTGTCAGTTTTAGCCTGTTTTAAACACCTTCTTGGGGACCATTTTGCTCTCCTGGCCTTGCTCTTTCTAGTATCTCTCTCTGCTTAGCCTTTGTATTTGTGCTTTTCTGCAGCCAGTATAATGGGTCAATAGTTATCTTGTTCCTATTCATTTGTATTATTTTGCATTTTGTTTTGCACAGTTTCAAAGAATTGTATTTCCTCCATTCAGGTTTCCCCCACGTCATACCAGGAAACAAGTGTTTGTTGAGCTCGTTTTCCTGGTAACCATTTTTATATAAATTCACATGCCATTATTCGCTTTCAGTTTGCTGCATCCTTTGACACAAAGCATCCAAAACTTGACATTTAAATACGGTACATTTTAAGGCATGTTTGAGCCTCCCCTGGAACACGTTGGGGCCTCCTCCCCTGGGAGGCTGGCCTCACCATTTGAGAAACCCTGGTCTAATGTCAGTGGTGGGGAAGTTAATGGAGACACTACTGAAAAGTATCTTGAATCCAATGAGCTACAAGACCAAAGACAGCACAAATTCACGGGGGGGGAGGTCCTGTCAAAAGTATCTGAATGATTTCTTCGACAGGATGACCAGGGAAATAGATCAGGGTTTGACGGTGGATGTGGCCTACTTAGATTTCAGCAAGGCCTTCAACACAGTACCACACAGGAGGCTTATAAGGAAACTGGGCAGATTGGGGGTTGGCCCAAACTGGGAAGCTGGGTAGGGAACTGATTACTCGACAGGGGACAGAGAGTAGTGGGAAATGACAGTGGGGTACCTCAGGGCTCAGCACTGTGACCAGTCCTCTTCAATGTCTTTATAAGCAATATTGCAGAAGAGCTGAAAGGGGAGGTATGCCTCTTTGCAGATGGCACCAAAATTTGCAATGGGGTAGATACTCCGGAGGGGGTGGAGAAAATGAATAGAGACCTGAGAAAACTCGAGGAATGGTTCAGAGTATGGCAAAATCATGCACCTGGGGCAAAGAAATCCAGGGGCAATGTATAAAATAAGGGAACAGGTACTGACAGTCACTACACAGGAAAGGGACCTTTGGATTATATCGTATTTCCTCAAGGTGGCAGAGCAGTGCAGCAAGGCAGTAGGCTGGGCCAGCAAGATGCTTGGGGGCATAAGAAGGGGAATCACCAGCGAGAGAGGGAGGTGGTGTTACTGCTGTATTGATCATTGGTGAGACCCCACCTGGAGTACTGTGTCCAGTTCTAGAGACCAAATCTCAGGAAGGATATAGTCAGGGTAGAGGCTGTCCAGAGGAGGACAACTAAAATGGTGCAGGGGCTGCATCATAAGCCCTATGAGAAAAGACTGGCAGATCTCAATATTTACACCTGGAAGAGAGGGGTGGGGCATGACAAAAACCTATAAATACTTCACAGTGGTGAATAAGGTACAGGAGGGGAGTATTTTTCAAAACAAGAAGCTATTCGAAAACAAGAGGGCATGAAGTGAATCTGGAAGGTGGGACCTTAGGAGGTATGTGAGCAAGTACTTCTTCACTGAAAGAGTGGTGGACCTTGGAACAGTCTTCCCCCAGAGGCAGTGGGGCCAAAAACTGTGGTGGGCTTCAAGTATGCATGTAACAGGCACAAAATAATCTAGGTAGGAAGGGTTGGGGGGTTGCAGGAGATGAGGCAGGGTCTGCGATGACAGTATAGGCAGGGACAAAATAGGCAGACTGGATGAGCCAAGCAGTTCTTTTCTGCTAACAAATTCTGCTAGTGTCTACCCAATATCCTTCAGCACTCTAGGGTACAACCACTAAGGACCAGGCAGTTTGTCCATCTTTAGGGTTTTGAGGTGTCTGAGTGCCTATCCTCTCACCACTCTGGTACTGCCACCCAATCTCCCATGGTGAATACTGATCAAAAGTATTATTCAGTATATCAGGCTTTTCCCATTCTCCTCCTCCTCCACCAATGCCTCTTCCTTATTTAATCTGATAATACCCTTCTTAGTTTTTCCCCTAATTGTACCAAAAGGTTCTCTCTCCCACTTGACCCCCTCCACTATCCCTGCTCTGTGTTTGCTTTACTTTTTCTGACAATTTTTCTGGCTTCTTTAGCTTTCGAGTTAATCCTCCCAGCTGGCCTTGCTCTGTTCCTTCTTGTATTTTCAGAATGCTACCCTTTTTGCTCTTACTGCCCCAACCCCTCTGAAACACCAGATCAACTTTTTGTTCTTCCTAGCCAGTCTCATGCATGCTGTCACTTCTGTTATACCCCTCTTTATGACCTGCCATTTGGCTTTGGCCTCTTATGCTCCCTCTACCACTACCAGCTTATCTTTCAGCATATCATGATTCCTTCTCATGGAGAAGAAGGTCTGACCCATCTGTATTACTTATTCATTCAGAACACTGCCATGTGAGAATAAAACCACGTTATTATACTTTGTTTTATGGTATATACTTGTAGCGTAGTACATATTTACACTGAAACACTCTAGCTGAAAAATACCAAGTATATCAAGTCTCTTTTTCTTAATATAGATTCATGGTGCACGCTGTTAGTATTATCTTGCATACAAGTAAGTTAAAAACCAGCCCAGTGCCCAAAATGTTTTTTTATTTATTGAATTTTGGTAACCAGGTAGGCCCACTGAGACAATACAGTCCTTTTCAGGGGCAACCCAGGACAATACAACAAATACATAAATGATACAGAAGTATAGAAATACAATGGCTAACGAAGCACTGCTAACACAGGTATGTACAACAGGCGTGTGAAATCAATGGCACATCAGGAGAAAAGGAAAGTATCTAAACAATACTACTAACATCAGGTAAATTAATGTGCAATATACTGAATACAACAGTTCGGGCTAGCTAATAGTCATAAAAAGTGGACTGAGGTTCTTCAAACAAAGGGAGTTACTGTATTTCGTACAGGCCAGAATGCTGCCAGCGAAAATAGGTACATGGAGAGGAAGAAAGGAGGTGACATGAGAAGTAGTGTTTAAGTTGTGGGAGAGAAGTGCTGGAGAGAATCACACTTAGGAGGGAGTTCCAGGGATGTGGCCGAAAAGACAAAGGATCTCCTGCCGACTGCCAACCAAGCATTGGGAATTACAAGTAGGGAGAGGGAGGCAGACCATAGAGTACGCTGGGACTAAGTTTGATAAGATCATCCAGGCAAGGGAGAATATGAAGGTGGACCAATTTGTGCATTAGGCACATGGTAATGAACTAGAATTTAGACTTCAGAGGTGCCCAGCCCAGAGATGACAGGCCATTACAGTGGTGGAACCAGGGATATACTCCTAGTGCAAAATGTCCTACCCTGAGACAGAGTTGATTGAGGTGAGAGAGGATGGTGGCCTGGGTTAGGAGGAGAAGTGGGGTGCCACAGGACAGGAGTGAGAGGAGCATGGACACCACTATTTTTTGGCACGAGACAAATGATAGGAGGGGACGGAGACAATACTACAGATCTAGCTTCTGGTTGATTGCCTTAGTTAAAGGGACACTATCAACCATTTTTGCATCATATTATTTTTGGTTGAAACCCCACATTTTAGGATTGCTAACCGTCTCCAAAATTTATTGATGGTGTTGGTTGTTTCATCTGCATCCTTATTTAGTTGAGCTGAAATGCATGCTAATAGTGTAGTTACATATAGCCTTGTTTTGTTTCAAATCCTTGATCTACTCTTATTACAGACTTCCTGAACATTGAAAACAACCCCAAGCAGTGCAGACACTCATGATGCAGCAGGCTCCTCACCTCCCACTATATTATGAGTGTCTAGAATACACTGGGGGTGTTCCCAAGTCCTGGAAATATGCAGTGGTACCTGATGAAGGAATGTAAACAAACATGTTTTGGTGTGGTAACACCAGTATGATGGACAGTCTGTTTTTCACTTTTAAAAAGAAAAAAGGAATGGGAATCCAACCACCAGCTACCTCAGAAGTCTCTCTAGAATGTGACCAATCATAACATGCATTTTTTAAACTAGGGACAATTTAAGGCCGGGGGTGGGGGTTGACAGTGTCCCTTTAATACACTGACATGGAATTCAAAGGTGAGTGACAGATCCAAGGTAATACCCAGGTATTTAAATGAATGGACGAGTTCAAGGGTATTACCGTCCAGAGCTTAGATCACGAGGGGGAGCTGGGGTGGGTTGCGGTGGCCGGGTAGTAGAACAGCATACTTTTATTCTTTTTTTTATATTGAGGACTAGATGGTTTTCTAAGAACCAACCCTCGAGAGTATTGTATTGTATTTATTTATTTAGCATTCTTTAGGAATTATAACCTTAGAGTCAGGGACTCATTTACAAAAGCTCTGCATCACAGTACAGAAACAGACATACAATAAACACAGTAACAGCACAGTGAAGTTACCAGGTTACAGATAGCAAATTACAGTTTCTACAGAAATACAATATTACTGCAGCAGTTTGTATAGTTCAAACAAGATTCAGTAGTTACATTAAAACATTTAGCACTGGCTTGCTTGGAAAGGTATCACTTTGAAAATACAGTGAAGTGGAGAACTAGCGAAGTAACATGTGCAAGCAGCCTACAAAGGCATTGTCAAGAGGTTGTTATAGAGGTAATGAGCAAGGTAGAATCTAGCTAGGTGGTACACTGACAGCGCCGTGAGGCAAGTATATGTTCTTTGAGTGCTACTTTGAAGGGACCGAAGTTGGAGATGGAGGAGCTCTCAGAGGGGAGTTCATTATACCAGGCTGGTGCTCTGTAAGGCTAGCAAGGTCCTGACTCTCGGTATCGACCACACCTGTTCGCTGGAGGTGCGGGTGTTCACCAAGATGTGGGAGGATTGGAGTGAGGCAGATACCCTTGGGGGGAATCCCCAGGTGTATTTTTTAGTTAAGAGACATGTTTGATAACGTATTCTCTCATCCAGGGTTAGAAGGTTTGTTAGAGAATACAGGGTGCAGGTATGGGTGCACTCATCTGCCCTGGATAAGAGCCTGCACACTTTGTTAATGGCCAGATGGATTTTATTAAGTGCCGTGTGATCGGCGGCCGAGTAGACAGTAAGCCCGTAACTGACAAGAGACAGGACCAAGGCGGTGACGGCCAGGTTAAGGGCTTCCGGTGGTAAGCAATTTTTGTACCTATATAGTAGCCCTATGCAGGTGTTTATGGCTGAGGACAGGTTGTTAATGAATGAGTGGAAGGAGAGGCAGGAGTTAAATGTTACTCCCAGGCATTTATAAGTGTGTACCTGCTCTAGTGGAAGGACAGAGTGGGAGACAACTGAAAGCTGAATATCCTTGGTCTTTCTCTGATGGTGGGCAAAGAGCATGGCCATTGTCTTTTTCACATTAAACTATGAGTCTTTGGTCTATGAACCAGCCCTCAATCTGGTTAAATGCGTGCTAGAGGGAGGATTGCAGAGAACTGGGATCTTGGTGCGAGGTGTAGAGAACTGCGTCATCTGCATACAGCAGTAGATTACTGGAGCACAACTTGGGCAGGGCGTTCAGGTAGATGCTGAATAGCAGAGGGCCAAGGATGGAGCCCTGGGGGACCCCGGAGCAGACTGGCAAGGTGGTGGACAGGATGGTGTTTATTTTGACGCATTGCGACTGTGTTGTGAGGTAGCTGGTGAACCAGGAGATGGGTCCTTTGGATAGGCCTATGTGGTGGAGTGTGCTTAGGAGTAAGGGGTGGGAGACTGTGTCAAAAGCCTTTGACAGATCAATGAAGATACAGTAGCTCCCACAAGGTGCTTTCTATCCAGGGCAGAATGAATGTAGTTAGAGAACTCAGAAAGGGCCTTAGTAGTACTGTGCCCAGATCTGAAGCCATGTTGTTCCCTGCACAGTAGGTTGTTAGTAAGTAGACAGTCAGTGAGTTGGGTGGCCATCATCTTTTCAAGGGCTTTTGAGAGTGGGGGGGAGGCTGGAGATGGGCCGTGATTATTGGGGGATATATTGTCACCACTCTTTAGTACACGGTTGATTGTGGCCGTCTTCCAGGTTGAAAGGAATTGCCCCAGACAAAGGGAGCAGTTTATGAGGTCAGTCAATGGGGAGCGAACAGTATCAAGTACTAGCCAAAGGATTCTCATATCAAATGAGTCCTTGCAGTAGCAGGAACCACTGAGGGCACTGGTGAAAAAAGGCTCGGCTCATCCACGGTGACTACAGTGAAGTGGAAGGGGGGGATACTGCAAGTTAGGAGGTAGGGTTACCGGAATAGGGTCAAAAAAGTTGATTGGGAGTACCGCACTTAGGTCAGAGAAAGACGCATTAAGACAGTCAGCGATGGCCTGTGGGTCGATGGTGGGGACATTGTCAACGGTTAGCAGGGATGGGGAGAAAGACAGGATTTGCCGTTGAGTTCCTTGATGTTGTCACAGAACAACCAAGAATTCCCCCAGGAGGAGGTTAGGGTTGCTTTGTAGTATTCCGATTTAGCCTGCTTTATTGCCCATGTGCATTTGTTGTGGGCTGCCTTATAGGCCTGCCTGCTGCGAGCCGGAGGAAACTGCTTTACTCCAGAGATCATCTCTGCTCTTGAGTTGATGGAGCAGTTCAGTTGAGACCCAAGCAGCATTGCCCTTTTTGGCCTGAACATTAGAAAAAGGGGTGTAGATATCGCAAGCTTTATTAAAGGGGCAGGTAAAATAATCAAGGGCTTCATCTATGGTGGGGGCCCGAGAGAGGGGGGTCTAGTCCCAGCAAGCTAGGTATCTTTGGCGAGGCCGCCAGGCCGGAGATGACGCCGGGCTATCTTGTGTGGTTTGGGTTTCTGCTGAAAACATGACCAGGAAAATAATATGGGGGAGTGATCACTTAAGGAGTACAGAAGGATCACTAGGTTTGAGATTCTATTGGGACGTTGGTGAGTAGACGGTCGATCAGGTTGCTTGAACCATTAGAGGAATTCACCCTGGTTGGTTGGTTGACCAGCTGGGTAAGGTCCAAAGCAGCGAAAGTGTCCTTGATCTGGGAGGTTGTGCTGGCAAGCCAGTTCACATTCAGATCACCAACTATGACGTGCTCCATTTCGGGTGGGAAGCTGGAGATGAAGTTTGCAATGGATTGGATCACCTGGGCTTGGTTTCTCGGGGATATGTAGGCTATAGTCAAAGTTAGAGGGGCTCTGGAGGGATCCGGTGTAAGTTTTAATGATAGGGCTTGGGCATCATGGTCTAGCGAGGGTGTTGGAAGTGTATGGCATATTATGGTGTCCCGGATGTAAACCGCACACCCCCCCCCACCACGTTTACCTACTGTATCAGTTCTGTGGAGGGTGAAGCCTGGGAAAACGACCACTGAGTCGGGTATTTTTTTTGGAGAGCCAAGTTTCAATGAGGGCTAGGACATCTGGCTGATGTTGCAGCATCCAGCAATGGCCTATCGATTCATACTCATCTGTATTGCTCCCTTATACCTATCCCATGCCTGTTTGAAGCTCTGCACTGTATTCATATCCACCACTTCCTGAGGTAGGCCGTTCCATGCATTAATCACCCTTCTGTGAAAAAGAACTTCCTCACATTATCCCTTAATCGGCCTTCCTCTAATCTCATGCTGTGTCCTCTTGTCCTGCTAAATATGTCAGTTTATTTATTTATTTATTAGCTTTTGTTGACCAGGTAAGTGCATTAGGCAATTGGACCTGCCGATTTTCAGGCACGACCTGGGAGAGTACAGAACACCAAGTTACAAAGTAGAGATCAAAACAGTAGTAATAGTATAACAACTGCGAGGGGGGCTATGGTTCTTTCTGAATCCATGCTAGTAGTTTGAGAGAAGGTGGTAGGATTCACGGTAATCTTGTAGGTGGTTGTTGAGAATACATTCCTGTATCTTCGCCAGTGAGCAAAGAATGGAGATGGGCCTGTAGTTTTCGACTACCATATTAGGTTCGCCTTTATGAATTGGAGTGACCACGGCAACCTTCCATTTCGCCGGAACAATTCCAGAGAGAAAGGATCTGTTAAACTAATCCCTTACAGGTGCCACAAGTGCTGTGGCACCTAGCTTGTGTCATGACCTGGGGAGCTCTCTGGTTTCAGGTTTGAGAGCAGCCTACTCGCCTCTTTCAGTGTTGCAGGTTTCAGATGAAAGTCTGGTCGGTAGCCAATGTCTGGTATGGGGGGAGGGGAGGAAGGGGGACAGGTGTGAAGTTAAAGAGTATGGTGTATTCATTCAGGTCTGTGAAAAATCATTTATACCAACAGTCATTGCCGGGGATCTGAAAAGATATTACCCTGGGCATTAAGGGAGCTCAGGATTTCAGTGGTTTTGCCTTTCATTAAGGAGTTTATTTGCTTCCAAAATTCCTTGGGGTCACAAAGTTGCTCAGTCTGTAATGACTTAAGGTAGGTCCATTTGGCTTTGCAGAGCGAGTTTTTACATGTATTTCTGAGCTGCCTGTAGGCTAGCTTATCGATACGGTGGCCACTGTCTTTAAAGGTATGCCAAGCTTTGCCCCAAGTGGACATTTCCTTAACTATTTGGACAGCCATGGTGCTTTGAGGCATTTAGATCTGTTTTTTTAGCAGGGTGTGAAAATTTACTATGGTTGTAAAATTGGTTATGAAGTAGTCTAGTGCCTGATTTAATAACATAGAGGATAATCTATGGTCTTTGGTTAATAACCATGGTGTAAACACTTCGAGAGTTTGCCATGACATCATTGTAAACCTCGAGAGCGCAGCTCGAGAGGTTTTCAGATGTCATGGCAACCTCAAGAAGTGTTTTCAGTGCGGTTGTTAACCAAAGACCATACATTATATTTTATAGTGTATGGGCTACCAAGATCATGTAATTTCAGATTGAATTACTTTACAGAACATTAATTGTTGCAAGCATTCCATTTTGTTAGAACATTGATTGCTGTGAGCATTCCGTTTTGTTATACCATTGATATGACATACAAGGGTTAACAACAGAGTGATGTCATAACAATGTTATCATCTCCTTGATTTCAGTTAATAATAAGGGCTCCCCATACATTATATAAGCACTTATTTGAGTTGTTCATATAAATATTTTTCAGAAACAGATAATCATTAGATTACGTGCAAGGAGACCCAGATGAGGCACTCTGGGTCACCCTGGAGACAGGAAATGGTACCACAATCCGCATGGGAGTTGTATACAGACCCCCATCTCAGGGGGAGGGAATGGACAAGGAAATGATAGAAGGCATCCTTAGAATGGCAGAAAAAGGGGAAATATTGTTGATGGGGAACCTGAATATGCCAGATGGTAACTGGAGCACCTTTGCTGCAGGCACATCCAAGAGCAGGGTCATTCTTGATGCCCTACAAGGGGCATGCCTCAGACAGCTAGTATTGGAACCCACTCGGGAAGGAGCAATCTTAGACCTGGTACTATTAAATGGGGATGGAGAAAGAATCTCAGATTTAGAAGTAGGTAGCCATCTGGGAACAAGTGACCACCAAACAGTGTGATTCACGATAAACACAGCCATATAATCAAGCCATACAAAAGCAAGAGTATTGGACTTTAGGAAGGCTGACTTTGGGAAAATGAGAGAGTGCCTCAGAAAAGCACTAGCAAACAGGCAGGAAGGAGGGGTGGAGGAACAATGGGAAGTAATCAAAACAGCCATCACAGAGGCAACAAGCCTTTGTGTAAAGCAAATCAACGAAACAAAACAAAGGAAAAAAACACTATGGTTCTCAAAAGAGGTGGCAGAGAAGGTTAAGGAGAAAAGGATAGCATTCAGGAAATATAAGGAAACACAGAAGGAGCAGGACAGAGAACTTTATCAGTTAAAGCAGAAAGAGGCAGGGAAGGCAGTTAGAATAGCAAAGGCCCAAACCGAGGAAAGGATAGCCAACTCTGTTAAGAAGTGGGATAAGACCTTTTATAGCTACATGAGGGAGCGAAGAAAGACCAAAGGAGGGATACTGAGGCTTAATAAAGGGGAAGGAATGTGGGCAGAGGGTGACAGTGAAAAAGCAAGGATACTGAATTAATATTTCTGCTCAGTATTCACAAAGGAAGAGGAGGGGGAGGTACCTAAACCAAACAAGAGAAACACTCTGAAGATGGGGTCGATACCAGTCCATTGCATGTACTAATGTCACTTTTGTCATCTCTGCATAGCTATATGTATTATCTCGAGTACTGTCTGACTCGATCTGTATTCTAACCTACCTGTACTATACACTATGTACCTGTATCATATACTATGTATTGTATAATCTCATCTCATTTTATATATGTATTTTCCCGGGTCGTGCCTGAAAATAGTCAACTTTGGCTAGCGCACCTAACCCAGTTAACAAAAACTAAATAAATAAAATAAAATTTACAGAAGAAAGGATTCTGAAAGCACTAATAAAATTGAAGGTGGACAAAGCAATGGGGCCTGATGGGATTCACCCAAGAATTCTAGAAGAACTAAGGGTAGAACTAGTGACACCGCTGACTACTCTCTTTAAAAAATCATGGGAGGATGGGGTGGTACCTGAGGATTGGAGGAGGGCAGATGTGATTCCTCTTCACAAAAGTGGGAGCAGGACAGAGGCAGGAAACTACAGACTAGTTAGTTTGACCTCAGTGGTAGGGAAAATGATGGAATCACTTCTGAAGGAAATAACTGTTGAGTACCTAGAGGCCAGTGGGGCACAGGACCCAAGGCAGCATGGATTCATGATGGGAAGGTCATGTCAGACGAATCTAATAGATTTCTTTGACCGGGTGACCAAAGTAGTAGACCAGGGAGGGGCTGTGGACATGGCCTACCTAGGTTTTAGCAAGGCATTTGATACAGTCCCACACAAAAGATTAATACACAAGTTAGCCAGCCTTGGAGTGGGTCCCAAGGTGGTAGCCTGGATAAAAAATTGTCTAGATAACAGGACACAAAAGGTGGTAGTAAACGGAGTCCACAGTGAAGAAAGGAGGGTTACTAGTGGGGTACCGCAGGGTTCAGTACTGGGACCGGTACTTTTTAATGTCTTTATAAGTGACATTGCAGAGGAATTGGAAGGAAAAGAATGTCTCTTTGCAGACGGCACAAAGATCTGCAACAGAGTTGATGCACAAGATGGAGTACAAAGGATGAGAAGGGACTTGACAAGATTGGAGGAATGGTTAAATGTATGACAGCTCAGATTCAGTGCAAAGAAGTGCAAGGTAATGCACCTGGGAAACAAAAACCCAGGGGAAGAGTACACAATGGTGGGTGAGATACTGACAACAGTAAAATTGGAAAGGGACCTGGGGGTAATTACTGTATATCAGATGACCTAAAGGTGGGCAAGCAATGTGAGAAGGCAGTAAGGAAGGCTGGGGGGATACTGGGATGCATAGGGAGAGGCATCAATAGTAGAAAACAGGAAGTTTTTATCCCTCTGTACAGACAGTTGTGAGACCCCATCTGAAGTACTGTTTGCAGTTCTGGAGACCCCATCTCCGCAAAGACACAGACAGAGAGGAGGCTGTCCAGAGGAGGGCAACCAAAATGGTGCGGGGTCTGCACCAGAAGACATATGAAGAAAGACTAAAGGAGCTTAATACGTATACCCTTGAGGAAAGAAGGGAGAGAGGGGACATGATAGATACTTTCAAGTACCTCAAGGGACTCAACAAAGTCCAAGAGGGTAGCATCTTTCAGAAAAACAGATGTGCAAGAACAAGGGGGCACAATTTGAAGATAGAGGGGCGATGGCTCAGAGGTAATGTGAGGAAGTATTTTTCACGGAGAGGGTTGTGGATGCATGAAACAGCCTCCCTGAGGAGGTCGTGGAGTCAAGTACAGTGGGGGAATTCAAGAATGCATGGGACAGACATAAGGCAGTCCTAGTGGGGGATAGGAGGAAGTAAGCTGTTGGTTAACTAGGATCTGCAGCTTATCTGTTAGGTAGGAAAATGGGCAGACTAGGTGGGCCAAGTGGTCCTTATCTGCCATCAAATTCTATGTTTCTAAAGATGGAGACAGGGAGGTATAGCTGGCAAAACAAAGGGAGGAAGGAGGGTGAGGGCAGCTAAAGCACTAACAGAGGAGAGGATGGCTAAGGAGGTCAAAAAAGAGGGCAAGACCTTCGAGTATTGGGGGAGAGGAAAACAAGGGCAGGGACAGTAAGAATCAGGAGAGCAGGAGGACTGTGCAGAAGAAGATCTAGAAAAAGGGGAGATGCTAAATGATTACCTCTGCTTGGTCTTCACAGTAAAGGGTGGTAGGAACAGACCAGCATGCTGCAGTAAGCAAGGGGGGTGGGGGATGATGGGGTGTAGTGGCGTGAAAACAAGTCCATTCTCGGTGGAGAGGGTCTGGAAGGGATTAGAAGTCTTTAAGGTGAATAAGGTAATGTTGCCGGATGGGATTCATCCAAAGGTCCTAAAGGAACGGACAACAGTACTGGCCGCGCCTCTGGCAGCACTTTTTAGCACCTCAGTGGAAATGGTGGAAGATTCAGAGGACTGGAAGAGGGCTGATGTGGTCCCTCTGCACAAAAGTGGAAGTAGGGAGGATGCTAGCAACTACAAGCTAGCCAGTCTTACGTCAATGGTGGGGAAGTTAATGGAGACACTACTGAAGGAGAGGCCCGTGCAGCACCTGGAGGCAAAAGAGCTGCAGAACCACCTACAACACACTGCTTCACAGGGGTGAGGTAATGTCAAACTAATTTCATACATTTGTTTGACTGGGTTAGCAGGTAGGTGGATCAAGGGAGAGCAGTGGATGTGTCGTATCTGGACTTCAGTAAGGCTTTCACCACTGTGCCGCACAGAAGGCTAGTTTTTTAATTCAAGTTTTTGTTCCCTGGTTTTTCCTGGAGCTGGCAGGCAAGGCTCTGCCCTTTCCCCCACTGGGGGGCTCGGCACAGGAGGCTAGTTAAGAAAATAAGCAGGTCTGGGGTGGGGAGAAATTGTCAAGTTGGGTATCAAACTGGCAAAGGGTGGTAGTAAACAGTAGGCACTCAGGTGATGGGAGAGTGACTGATGAGGTGCCAAACAGTAGGCACTCAGGTGATGGGAGAGTGACTGATGAGGTGCCAAAGGGTTCGGTGCTGGGACCAGCCCTTTTCAATGTCTTCATAAGCAACATTGTGGAGGAGCTTAAAGGTAAGATGTGTCCATTTGCAGATGATACAAAAATCTGCAACAGGGTTGACACTCAGGAAGGGGTAACGTGAATGCAAAGGGATTGGAGGAAACTAGAGGAATGGCTTAAGGGGTGGCAGCTGGGTTTCAATGCCCAAAGTGCAAGGTTATGCACTTAGGGCTGTAGAAACCAAGGGCTGTCTAACATTGAGGGAGTGCAGCTTACAGTCACTAAGCAAGAAAGAGACCTAGGGATCATCTTATCTGATGACCTCAAGGAAGTTGGGCAGTGAAGCAAAGTAGTGGGAAAGGCTAGCAGGATGTTGGAGTGCATTGGGAAAAGAATTTCTAGCAGGATGAGGGAGGTGATGCTGCCACTGTATCACTTACTGGTAAGGCCCCACCTGGAGTACTGTGTCCAGTTCTGGAGGCCGCACCTCCGCAAGGACATTGGAAGAAGGGTGGAGGGGGTATAGAGGAGGGCAACCAAAATGGTGAGTGGGTTGCAAGAGAAGTCATACGAGGAAAGGCCACAGAAACTCAACATGTCCTTCCTGGAAGAGAAAACGGCGAGAGGGGACATGACTGAAACATACAAGTACCTCACAGGAGTGTACAAGGTTCAAGTGGAGGGTCTATTTCGGAGAAAGAAGGCATTAGAACAAAGGGGCAAGCAATGAAGCTAACAGGGGAAATTTAGGAGAGATGTGCGGAAATACTTCTCGGAAAGGGTGTGGGTGATAGGAACAGCCTGCCAGAGGAGTTAGTGAGGGAAAAGACAGTGAGGAGCTTCATGCATGCATGGGATAGGTACAGGGGCATATTAGGTAGAAGAAGGGGGGGGGTGACACCTATGACCAACAAGGGTCAGTGGTAATGAGATAGGCAGGGACAAAGGGTAGACGGGGTGGGAATAAAGGTCCTTTTCTGCTGTCAAAATCTGTTTCTAATTCTCTTGTTCCACCTGATAAAGTGGGAGTACATCCTATGAAATGTTGGTGAGATAAAGTTTGATTTTATACCAAACAATAGAAAACAACAATTATTTAACTATCTTATAAGTGAGGGAGTCCCGCTTTCAACTCCATCATTTTTTTTTCAAATGGGCCTCATTGGTACAAACTCCTCCGGCATATATTTCACCTTTTTAGGGTCCAAGGAGTCATACTGGAATGTTCGATCTCTTTATGGATTCCTGAAACATTTTCTCCTGTTTAAAAAAAATGATACTTGCAAGGGTTTGAATTGTAAAAGGGGCCACATGGTAAGGGTGAGGTGCTAGCTCCACTCATGCTGAATAAGGCCAATAATGTCTTTCATGGGGATCACTAAGCTATTCCTTTAAGACTAAAGATCATGCAGGTGGACTCATCCCCTGTTCTCATGTTTATGGACATGCTAATCTCATGGAGAAGCAACTGAACAACTCAAAACTGGGTGGAGTTTCAATGGAGCCGATCGGACGACTAAAAAAAAAAAAAAGACAACTGCTGACAATAATGTCATGTTCCAAGCCTTAGGGCATCCTGGGAGCTCAAGGCATGCTTTAAATATGGTGCACAGGCAAACGGCAGCTCTCTTTCTTCTCTGTGCTTGAAGGGTCAGGAATCCCCACAAAGAAAGCTGTGTGTGTTAAAAGTAAGCACTTCCTAATCTGCTTAGTGGTCTCCGGGAATTGAATTCTGTGTAGAAGGTCTTGTCTAAGAAAGCCGGAGATACCAGAGAGTTAAGGACCCCTCCTGCACTTAGGCATAAATATGGCAGTGGCCTCTCCTCTCAAACATGTTGCACCGTCTACTGCCGTGACGTCACCATTGTTAGAAAAAAAGTCCGGTCTGCAAAAATAGAAGCTGCAGATTTTGGAGATGAATATTTGTACAGAAATACTAGTCGACGAAAATAGCCTAAATATGAAATAGGTGGGGTGTGGGGTTGGAGTCCCCAATTACAAGTACAACTAGGCTCGATTTAGCCACAACAGAAATATAACCTAAATACTGAATAGAACGGGGTGGGGGCGGATAGCACGTGTGGGTGTACAGCACAAACAGACTTACAGCCAATGATACAAAGAAATAAAATGAAACACATGCAGTAGGTGTTAATAGTATCTAATGGCCAGGTTACTATGCACACAACCGTTTTTTAAATAACCATCGAGAACCGGGGGGGTGTGGGAGGGCGGAGCGCCCCCACAGAAGAAAGAAAAGCTAACGATTTAGAAGTTTTTGCTCTTAAGATACACTCTACATCTTGGCACCCGCTTAACTTGGAACTTTGAGGCTATTAGGACCGTGCAGTGGAATCGTGATGAATATCATGTTATTCGAGGACTGTACAATGAATGCTTTTCTTGTGGGACTTTGTGCAATTCCGTTATGTGAAATACTAGTTATGAATTACAGTGCAATAAATACTGTTTTTTTTAAATGTGGCTGGGCTTCTACATGTCTAACAGTGTGCTGCCGGAAAAGTATGCATTTTATGTTTACACCATAAACTAGTGTATAGCTAGAGTGAAAAGGTGTGTAGCAAAAACTGCAGGGAGTGTCCGTATTGAACGGGGGCTGGAAAGGGGGCGTGGCCAAAATGACGATGCTGTTAAGGATTACTGTAGTATACTTGAATTTAGATTTCGCGCATGAGGGATCCTTAACTCTCCGGTATCGCCAGAAAGCCTGTAAGGTGAGACAGAATCTAGAGTTAGTTCAGATCAGACTTTTTCTTCTGTTTGTAATTATTTTGGATAAAATCTTTACTTTGATTTTCCTAGAGTGTCCTATATTTGCTCCATCTTGTAAATTCTGTAAATATAAAATATTTCACATTTAGGACATATGTGACTGTGCTGGGTTTAAGCTAAAGATAATTAAGTTTACTGGTAAATTCTGTGTTTTCATCTCCGAGAGCATGTACTGAAGTTAATATGAGATTGCTTCTACTATAGGAACTTGCTCAGAAGTGCCTTAAATGGAACTGGTGCTTTTTTTTTTAGTTCAGGCATGGTACTGTGTGAGTATGAGCTTAAAGCAAGATGACAAGGGAGCAGCCCTGTGGTAAATTTCCAACAGGCTGGCGGCAGCACTGATGACGTGTGCTGAACTAGTTGTCAGACAGGGGACACCGTGACACTTTATAATTCCCTGATGCTAATAATTAACTTACCAAGAGGGCTAGTATCGTTATGTAATTTATAAACCTTGCTGTGAAGATCCTGTATTCCAAGAACATATCCTGAACTCCCTGGCAAAGGCCACACAATGGCAAGTACCTCAACTGTTTTTCTGATGTTTTGCATAGTATTATAGTTTACTGTGTATGTCAGACCTGACTGTAAATGGATAATTACTCAGTTCACCTCCCAGTAAAAACTAAACAAATCTTCAAAACTGCTGCACTAAAACCAAAGAGCTGTATTAATATTAAGTGTTTCTGCCGGCCTGGTGGCGGTGAGGGTTGAGGTGCTGGATGCCACACCTCGCTCCACACTGGCAACCCGGGTTCAGGAACGGACTCGGGTTACCAGGGGTCGGCAGGGGCGGAGAGGGATTGAGTGTCCGTGTACTGCTTTTCCTCTCCTCCGGAGAGGAGGTTTTCCCAGTTGTTGGTGTATTAGCGACCTCTGACGGAGGCTGGGGGCAGTGTTCTGGCACTGTATAGTAGGGGTGAGCTTGAGGCACGGCACCAGGAGGGAGCGTGTGTGGATGTGTGCTCGCTCCCTCCATTGGCATCATTGCACACCCCAGTCCATGTCAAGCCGAAAAGGGGAAAAAGCATGGTGCTCAGTCGCGGCAGCTTGATGGCCGTCAGAGGGAATGCCTGGCCTCGGGGGCACCACCGCCCAATACTGGATCCTGTGTCAGTGGGGAGTGAGGGGGAATCCCTGCCACCCCCACTGCGGGGGTAGATGGCAGTGGGGGCTTCACTGGGGGCAGGGGCAGGGCCGGAGATGGACGGATGCCGGGACATGAAATTGCAGACCAAAGGGCCACACAGGTAAAAAAGTACCAACAAAAAAAAATATATATAAAGTGTTTCTGCTTTCACAATAAAATACATATTTTTCATAAGTTTCTTTTTAAAACATAATTTATAATACCAATACCACTACCTTCTACGATGGTAATTTACTGGCTCAACAACCAGAAATAATTATATGTGCTCCTGATGTTCCATGATTTGTCCTTGAACGTCCTTAGCTAGTTATTATTGACCAGTACAAGACAAGACCAAGGTATAGTACATTGAGGCTTGACCCCTTTGATGCTCAGGATATGTACATTCAGTGAATCCTAAGATTATATCCAGTGGCGGAGCTGGGGGGGGGGGCTAGGTGGGCGGTCGCCCCTCCTGGCTGCCCCTGTCTGAGTAGTGGTGCCCCGCCACCATCTTTATTCACTGTTTAGTGCCCATTGTGGAGGTCTTGATTAACTGAATGGCCCCCCCTGGCTCCCAAATGCTTCCAAACCTGGCTCCGCCACTGATTATATCACACAGTTTTAAGTTGCATTGGCTCACTTGTACAAAAAAAAATAAAAATAAAGGCAATCCAAATGTAAGCAAAGCTTACAGTGCACTCAGAAATAAAAGTTAATAGTTGTAAATGGCAAAATTGAGTCTGATGAGAAAAAAGTTTCAAGTATGTTTTCAATGTAATTAATATACCTTTGAATGGAGGAATAAAAATGCCCCCTAGATGGCAGCACAGAAAACGAAATGTCTCCATATTACCAATAGGACAAAACCAAGAACTGGGAGAGGGGGGCACTAGAGAGTCACCTTCCAGGCAGGAAGCATCTTTATAGAGCTCTCCACCTCCGATATGATTTTTACATTCAAAGCTATTCAAAAACGGGACATTTCTGTACCACACCTGCAAATCCTACTGCAGAAACTGACCCTGAGTCAAATAGCACCGAACTTCAAATAAGCCCACCTAAAAACATCAGCCACTGTCCAAAGCTGCACAGCAAAATCCTAACAAGGCCGTAAAGTTCTCGGGCAGCGCTGCAGCCAACAATCCATCTTCAACCACAGAGCCCCTATGGCACACAATGCTCGAGTCCACGTGGAGGTATTAAAGCAAAGACTGTGGAGGTATATTGCGACAGGGGTGGATTTAAACTAGATAGGGGGTGGCAAGTGCACAGCAGGTAGGCAGGGATCCGATAGAGTGGAGTCAAGCCTACCCCCCAGGCTAGCAGGGAAGGACTCGGGGTGGCCAAAAAAGGAGGGAGTAGAAGGGAGGAGATGAAGGCTAGTGAAGGGAAGAGGGCATTATGGAGGGTGGTCTCACTGAATGCAAGAAGGTTAGGAAACAAATCCGCTGAGCTACAGGCACTCTTAATAGTGTGGAGGGTGGATATTGCAGCTGTCACAGAAACGTGGGCAACTGAGCACCAGGACTGGGACCTGGCAATCCCAGAATACAAATTATACAGGAAGGACCGTAATGGAAGGGGGGGGGGTGGCAGTCTGTGTGAGGGACAGGATCAAATGCACAAGGGATGAGGGAGAGAATGGAGAACAGAGGCAATCTGGCTGCAGATCCTGGACTCAAGGGGTAGGAAATTGAGGTTTGCGATTGTATACAGGCCGCCATCCCAGTCTGAGGAGCTTGACAGGGAGTTAGCAGGACAAATCAAAAAGGTATGTAGAAAAGGGAAGGTGGTCATCATGGGGGATTTCAACTTGACGGGGGTTGACTGGAGCATTCTGGTCACCTCCAGTGCTAGGGAGCAAGTGCTTCTGAATGCGATCCAGAAGGGTCTCCTGACACAGTTGGTTACTGTACCTACTAGGCTAAAGAACACTTTAGATCTGGAATTGTCAAATGGGGAAGCACTGAGGGAAATAAAGGTAGAGGACCCACTAGCCGACACCGATCACCAAACGGTGTGGTTTAATATCACGATATGCGGGGAGCCAGAGAAATTGGTTACTCAGGAGGTAAACTTCAGGGGGCAGACTTCGGGAGGATGCAGGAAGTACAGAGACGGAAACTGGAGGGCATAAGGTAGGAGACGGACATGGAGCAGAAATGGGATATTATCAAACGGTGGGGTTACAGAGCCAACAGAAGCCTGCACCAAGGCACAGAGTAAGAGGAGCAGAGCAAGAAAACCATGCTGGTTGAACAGTGAGGTTGTGGAGGTGGTGAGGGCAAAACGAGTGGGGCACCAGACGTTTAGGAGGACAGGGAAGGAAATGGACAGGGAGGAATATGCAAGATGGTCCAGGGAGGTGAACAGAAAAGTGAGAGAAGCCAAGACCCAGAGGGAGCCGAAATAAGCACAGGGAATTAATGGGAGACTTTTTCAGATACATCAGGGAGAAAAGGAAGTGCAAGGAGACAATAGTGAGGATAAAAAGGAGTGGGGAGTGAACGGAAAAGGGGAAGGAGCAGGAGAAGCACTGAATTAATACTTTTGCTCAGTGTTCATGGAAGAAAAGGGGGGACCACTACCAGCATGGGCTGGGAGTGTGGGGACCATGGGAGAGGAGGCGACAGATGGAAGAATTAAGGCAAGTAGAGTCCTAGAGGGACTGAGGGCACTGAGGGTAGACAAGGAACCAGGACCAGATGGTATCCACCCCAGGGTGCTGAGGGAGATGGCAGAGGTGTTGGCGGAGCCACTGGCGGATCTGCACAGCACCTCACTGGAGTTGGAATGTGCGCCACTGGACTGGAGGATGGCACATGTAGTACCATTACACAAGAGTGGGCCAAGGGATGAACAGGATAATTATCGTCCAGTAAGTCTCACCTCCATAGTGTGCAAACTCATGGAAACAATACTAAAGTAAAGACTGGTATCATACCTGGAGGACAATGGCCTCCAAGATGTGAGGCAGCATGGGTTTGTTTCAGGGAAGTCTTATCAAACCAACCTCATACAATATTATGACTGGATGACAGGTGAGTTGGATAAGGGGCATGCGGTGGATGTTCTTTATTTGAACTTCAGCAAGGCCTTTGATTCAGTGCCTCATGGACGGCTTGGGGGGAAGCTAACTGTTGTAGTGGTAGGGGCAAAAATGATGAACTGGATTACAAGCTAGCTGAGTGGGAGGCTGCAACGGGTGGTGGTGAGAGGGAAGCTCTCAACTCCAAGGCCAGTGATGAATGGGGTGCCACAGGGCTCTCTGTTGGGGCCAGTATTGTCTGGGCTCTTCATATCAGACATTGCACACGGGGTGGTGAGCAAGGTAAGTCTGTTCGCTGATGACACCAAAATCGGAGCAGTGGTGGATGGAGAGGAGGGATGGAAGCAGCTGCAGGGGGACCTACACAAGCAAGAGGAGTGGTCAGAGAGGTGGCTGCTGGGATTCACTGCAAAGAAGTGTAAGGTTATACACTTTGGGGTGAAGGACCCAAGGAGAGAATACTGGCTGGGGGGGGGGGTAAGCTGGGGATCACTGAGAAGGAGAAGGACCTAAAGCAGCTACAAAAGTGAACAAAATGCTGGAGTGCATAGCGAGGGGGTTTTCGTCCAGGTGAAGAGAGGTGATCTTGCCCCGCTACAGGTCGCTGGTAAGGCCGCACTTAGAGTACTGTGTGCAGTTTTGAAGGCCATACCTAAAGCGTGATATCAGGCTACTGGAGGGGGTGCGGAGGAGGGCAACAAAGATGATATGTGGAATGGAGGGGACAGACTATGACAGCAGGCTGGAAGACCTGAATATCTACACCCTGGAGGATAGAAGGGACAGGGGGGACATGATAGAGACAGTCAAGTATCAGAGGGGAATCAATAAGAATGGGGCAGATGGAGTCTTTAAGTTAAGGAGGGGGGGTCATCAGGTGGCACAAGCTAAGAACAGAAGGGGGAAGATTTCGGAAGGAAATGAAGGACACTGTTTCACAGAGAGGGTGGTAGCAAAATGGAACACCCTACCAGAATGAGTGGTATCATGTAAATCTGTGAACAGCTTCAAAAGAGCATGGGACAGGGAACAGGGGAGAATGAGAGTGGGGGAGGTGTGAGGTGGCAGTGGGATAGCTGCAAACTAGGGGTGTTGGCTGCACACTCGAGCAGACTTAGATAGACCAGGTGGTCTGTTTCAGCTGGCAGATTCGTACGTTCATATGGGCCATGGGCTAAAAAAAAAAAAAAAAAATCAGGAAAACATTACAGAAGTTGGAGACTTAGGATGCGGCCATTAAGGACATTTCCGGATCTGTGGCTGCTTCAGATAAAAGAACAACAATGGCCCTAACAGCAGTAACCACCCTCACAAAGGAGAATAAGCAACTCTGGAGCTGGATGGAAGCCCTGGAAAATGAAATCTGATCAGGAAAACTCTGAATCGTCAATGTTCTGGACAGCACTGAGGAAATTAGCCTTCTAGATTATTTGACCCATTGGCTACAAGGAATGAATGCCTTACCAGAGGCCTTTGACTGGAATGTGTTTTGGAAGGCATATCAGGTTTATCCCAGGGGCTGACCACTGACCCCACTAAACCAAGTACAATTCTAAAAAACTTTTGGTTCACAGGTTCAAGACCAGGTACTGTCATGAACACGTATATTCACCCCATACAGATCAATGCTACAGATGTTAAACTGTTTCTGGAGCTGTCCTTTCAAAGTTGGGACCAGAGGAAAAAATCTAATGCCATCCCATAGCACCTCCAGGCCCCAGGCATCATTCACTCTTTTCTATTGCCAGCTTGGCTTTGTATTGTACAGAGAGAGAAGATCAGGCAACTTCAGATTCCAGGATGCCAGGTGCTGGGTGTCTAGGACTGACACTGAGTTTGCGGCACACAGCAGACCAGAAGGTTACCCATGCAGTCAGATGAGCACAGAGTACATGCATGAACCTTTGTGTCGAGCTGATTAATACCTGTTGGACTTCAGTAAGGTTGCCATTTCTTTTTTCCCTTTTAGATTTACTGAAGGACTTTCCTTATAGTTTATCACAGTGCTGGGCTGGATGCTCGGGTTGGGGATTATCATTTTCATAGATAACTTTACTTGGGAAGTAGGCCATATGGTCACGGCACGTTAAGTCCTGCATTTTGGTCTCCCTCTCATGCTGGACAGCTCCTGCCACCGCTTGGATAGCCGAGGCACTTTGCCCGTATGGGTTAAGAGAGAGAGAGAGAGAGACAGAGCAGCGTTTTGTTCATTGCCTTATCTGCAATTACTTCTAAATGTTTAGGTAGTTTCAACTTCCAGAGCAGTTACATTTCCATGTTAACAGTTGATACTTCAAATGTTTTGAAGGCGATACATTGGAGGAGTTGCTTAATAAAAGTCTGTTACTGCTGTTGATTTCTCCCTAGCTATTAACATACAGAAATAGATTAGTTGCCGTATTGGTCCTTGTAAGAACAGATCCAGAAGCAAATGGTTTGATACCTTTTACTGGACCAACATAGATGTTACAAAAATAAAACAATGTCCAAGCTTTTGGACCAACCAAGCCCTTCCTCGGAGACGTTTGACAGTTGTTCTTAGAGTCACATTCTATTAACACCCACAGCATACATAAAAAACCCAGAAAAGATTCTCGTTGGTTTAAAGTACCTATTTCAAAAAAATCACAAATTTAAAGGAATGAATAGCATCCCATTAGCTTGCTACTACTGAGAATCGTTTCATGGTCAAATGACATCCAAATTAGATAAGATGAATACTCAAGTAGACAAAACCTCTAACTGAAATTATTAATGAATGAGTGTGTTATGACTAGAGAATACATTCAAAACTAAAAGCAAGACCTTTAGATTTAATATCACAAATGTTCAACTTAAACTTGATAGTACTGTATGATAAAAAAACTGCACAACAGAAATGTATGTATGGAAATAAGAGGGGAATAAGAAAAATGTACCTTGTATGAACAACTGTTAAAAACACTCATACAGAATTAAACTTATCTGGAGATATTTTCTAAACTATACTCTCAACCAGTTACACTCCATAAACATTAAAACCTACAGTGCTCTAACAATATTTTTATAAGACAATTTCAACTGTCAGTATTATTGCCAAAATAAAAATTAAAAAGTAAATCTCTCACAGACCACCTAGAAAATGAGTTCATACATCTTACAATGTTCAAAGTTCAATAATTCAATAATGAGTCAGTATATAATCAATTAACTATATGAACAGAAACAGTCTTAAGAATCTGTATAAAACACCAATGGAATTCCCCGGATAAGATAACTAAAAATGAAGTGTATATTCTCTATGTATGTGAGCCAAGAGTCCTAACACTCTGTAGCATAATTATGACATGCCTGAATATAAGCCTACCTAAATATGTAACTGTTAAGCCCCCCAAAAATACCATCCTCCTTTCCCACAAAAGCACACATAAAATTACCCCCCACACACTAGTCTCCCCTCGTACTCACTCACCCAAGACACCAACCCCACCCCACACACACACGTATGTATATTTGGTGAGTATACTTCAGTATAAGGAGAGAACCACTACCAACAGAATACTCTTAGTAGTCACATATCATCCTGACCTTGAACTTCTATGTAAAATTATTAAGGACCTCCACCTTATATTTAGTGAGGATGAGACTCTGAATGGTATTTTTCAAGAACTACCACACTACTGTCTTTTAAACAACCACCCAATTTAGCCAACCTGATTGTTAGGAGTAAACTTGCACCAGAACAGGGTAACATGACACTAAATGGTACATGACCCTGTAATCAACCCATATGTAGGACTTGTGAGCTCATTTCCACTTCAGATTGTGTGGTTACATCACAAAACAGACTAGTCAGGATACAGGGGAATTACACCTGTACATCACGTAATGTTGTTTATTTCATTCAGCCTCAGATATGTCAATAATGGTCTTAAAAGGACATTTGACAATTACACAACAGAGACGGACTTTTGAGATTAAGTTTATTTTACTTCTTAATATGGTAGCAGATGGCATGAATATTGATTTGGGTTTCATGACACATTACCCAACTTAAACTTACACAGACTGTTACTTCATAGGATGGACATTTAACAGGATTTCAGTGTGTTGTTTTGTTTTTATTTTCATAAAGTCCTTTTTAACTCGTTGTCAATATGTTAGTTCCTCACCAAATATCGTGTGTGTGTGTGTGTGTGTGTGTGTGTGTGTGTGTGTGTGTGTGTGTGTTCGTGGGGGGAGGTTGTCTTGGGTGAGTGAGTATGGGGGAGGAGTTTAGTGTGCATGCGTGTGTGTGGGGGTAATTTTGTGTGTGTTTTTGGGGGTGTTAGAGGATGGCGTTTGTTTTGGGGGGCTGTGCGAAGGGGAGGGGTTGGGGTTGTGATTACATATTAAGATAGGCTTATATTTCAGGCACATGTCATAATTATGCTATAGGGCTTTAGGACTCTTGGCTCACAATCATAGTGAATATACACTTCTTTTCTAGTTATCTTTTCTGGGGGGGGTTAATTCCATTGGGGTGTTATACAGATTCTTAAGACTGTTTCTGGTCATACAGTTAAATGATTATAAACTGACTCGTTATTGAACTTTGAACATTTTAAGATGCATGATCTCATTTTCTAGGTGGTCCTTGAGAGATTTATTTTATTTTGGCAAGAATACTGACAATTGATATTATCTTGTAAAAAAAATATTGTTACAGCACTGTAGGTTTTAATGTTTATGGAGTGTGTTAACTGGTTGAGAGTATAGTTTAGAAAATATCTCCAGATAGGTTTAATTCTGTATGAAAGCTTTAAAGAGTTGTTCATACAAGGTAAATTTTTCTTATTCCCCTCTTATTTCCATACATACATTTCTGTTGTACAGTTTTTTTTTTATCATACAATACTATCAAGTTTTAACTTGGAAATTTTTGGTATTAATTCTAAAGGTCTTGCTTTTAATTTTGAATGTATTCTCATAACACACTCATTCATTAATAATTTCAGTTAGTGCATGCACATAATGTCCTTGAATTTGACAAACTTAAAGGTGACCTGCAAACTTATGCCTGCAGCCCGCACCCGTCCCACATACCTTTGTTAGCAGCGGCGGGAGTCTGGGGCTGCTTTTGGGAACATTTTCTAAATATTTCTCACATTTTAAAATCTTGCCGAAACTTTTCAGCGAATACGGAAGTGATGGCTGTGTCCCGATCGAGTGGGCGCAAGTTCATATTAGAACAATGAGCATAATAATAGAATAAATAGCATAATGGTAAAATAAGTAACGGGATCAGAGTTACAGTGCCATCATAAGTGTGACACAATAAGAAGGTTTTCAGTGCCTGTGCCTATAGAGCAGAGCGAGCTTTGCATTTACTGCTTTTACCACATAGTCGATGTGCTGCACGAAGGAGAGGGTGTCGTCAATAATAACCCCTAGGTACTTGAAACAGTGTACCTGCTCCAGCAGGGCAGCCTTACTATTTGTGATAATAAGGTCAGGGAGGGTTTTCTTGTGCTGGGGACTAGAGATGATCATCGTCTTTGTCTTTTTGTGATTGAGGGGCAGTTTTATTTTTTTTTTTTTTTACAGAACCAATCCTCCAGCCCATTGAATGAGCTCTGAAGCTCTGACTGCAGGGCCATATGCTGCTTGCTGCTGCACAGAACAATGACGTCATCTGCATACAGGATGATCTTGCTCTTGCAAGCTTCAGGGAGTCTATTTATAAATAGACTAAATAGGAGCGGCCCCAATATTGACCCTTGGGGGACTCCTAGTGTAATTTCCCTTGAGGGAGGTATGGCTGCCCCAATTGTGACACTTTGTTTTCTGTGGGATAAGTAGTCTTGGAACCAGTGAACCACTTCAGGTGAGAGCCCCAGGTTTAGTAGGTCAGCAAGAAGGATGCGGTGATTGACAGTGTCAAATGTTTTAGTGAAATCTGTGAATATAGATCCCACCAAATGGCCCCTGTCCATAGTCTTGTGCACATAGTTGGAGAACTCCACCAGGGCAGTAGCCATGCTGTGGTTCCTGCGGAATTCATGCTGTTACGGGCACTTCAGTCCATATTTATGGAGGTACTCAATAATCTGGTCCACCACAATCCTCTCTAGGGCTTTAGAGAGAGGATGGAGATCGGCCTAGTGTTGGACCGTTTCCCACTTTTTAAAACTGGGGTGACCAGGGCTAACTTCCAGGTTGAAGGGAACTTCACCTGGGCAAGGGATTTATTAAAGAGCCTGGTAATTGATCTCAGTAGCTCTTCAAGTGCTACCGCCACAAGCTTCCTGTCTAAACCATCGCTACCTAGTCTTGTTTTCCCAAGCACCTTACATACGTAGGTTCTGACTTCACTAATTGTGGCCCATTTAAAATAGAATTTTGGATGGGAGGGGTTATGTTGGTCTTGTGGAGGGGGAGGGTCTGGGCTGTTTAAATAGTCTGATGGCAGGACAGCACTAAGATCAGAGAACAACAGGTTAAAGGATTCGGCTATGATGTGCAGGTCAGTGGTAGGAGTTCCATTAATGGTGAGCATTGTGGGGTGTCTCTTATCTTCCTTTCCAAGCAGGTCTGTGATGTTGTCCCAGAAGCGTCTACCATCTCCCCAACTGCTGTTTAGCTTCTCTTTGTGATGTGCTGCCTTGGCTTTCTGAATGAGCAGGGTGCACTTGTTTCTTGCTGCCCAGTAATTTTGCGAGTCAGTGAGGTTGCTAGAATTTCTAGCCAGACACCAGAGGTTATCCCAATCCCTCATACAGTTAAGTAGGTCATGGGAGAACCAGCCATTGGAGGCTGCCCTTATCCTTCTCTTTCTCAGTGGTGCAGAGGTATTGCAAATACCATTGAAGGTGTCTACAAAGAATTGGAGGGCTTGGTTGATGTAATCAGTGGCATTAGTTGGAGACCAGTCGGTTTTGGCCAGGGCAGCTTTAAAGGCCCGGTTTGCCCTGCCCTTGAGAATCCTGTTATGTATAGTGATGGGAGTTTCTATCTTTTCTTGATGAGAAGGGACTTGGCAAGGTTGGAGGAATGGTCAGATGTATGGCGGCTTAGATTCAGTGCAAAGTAGTGCAAAGTAATGCACCTGGGAAACAAAAACCCAGGGGAAGAATACATAATGGGGGGTGAGATACTGACAACAAAAATGGAAAGGGACCTGGGGGTAGTCATATCAGATGACCTAAAGGTGGGACAGCAATGTGAGAAGGCAGTAAGGAGGGCTGGAGGGATAGTGGGATGCATAGGGAGAGGCATCACCAGTAGAAAACCGGAAATTGTTGGGCCCTCTGTACAGGCAGTTAGTAAGACCACATCTGGAGTACTGTGTACAGTTCTGGAGACCCCATCTCCACAAAGACATAGACAGGGTGGATGATTTCCAGAGGAGGGCAACCAAAATGATGCAGGGTCTGCATCAGACGACATAAGAAGAAAGACTAAAGGAACTAAGGATGTATAACCTCGAGGAAAGGAGGGAGAGTGGGGGACATGATAGAAACTTTCAAATACCTCAAGAGAATCAACAAAGTCCAAGAGGGTAGCATCTTTCAGAAAAAGAGATGTGCAAAAACAAGGGGGCGCAATTTGAAGATAGAGGGGAGATGGCTCAGAGGTAATGTGAGGAAGTATTTCTTCACAGAGAGGGTTGTGGATACATGCAACAGCCTTCCTGAGGAGGTCATAGAGTCAAAAACAGTGCGGGAATTCAAGAATGCATGGGACAGACATAAGGCAATTCTAGTTGGGGGTAGGAGGAAGTAGGCTATTGGTTAACTAGGATCTGAAGCTTATCTGTTAGGTAGGGAAATGGGCAGACTAGGTGGGCCAAGCGGTCCCTATCTGCCGTCAAATTCTATGTTTCTATGTAACTCATCCTATTAAAAGGAGTAGAGTGATGTCTTTTCTTAGGAAAACTCTGGCGGATTTCATAATGCTCGAGGAGATGCACTTGACCCCTGCAGAGCATGAAAAGCTAAAGAAGTTTGGGTATAGCATGGTCCTTGCCTCCCCTCATAAAACAAGGAGGAGGTGGGAAGCAGTCATCCTGGTTCCATCCAGGGTCCCCTTTGAGACCGTACACCCAATAATAGACAGGGAGGGCAGCTATGCCCTATTGAGAGGGTGATATAATGGAGTCCTGATCACCCTGGCTTTGATATACACCCCCCCTTTTTTTCAAAATTAGCTGAATGGGCGGAAGGTCAGTTAAAAATGGCTGGGGACCTGAACCTTCTTCTCCACCCGCAGTTAGACACCACCTCCATGGCTAGATGACCCAGCCCGAATTCAGGTTTCCCAGCAAGTCTCGAAGCTTCCGGTTGACTTGGGGTATTTTAATATTTGGAGACAAATGCACTCTAGAGCCAGACAGTACACACATTTTTTTTCCCTTACTCAAGTCTATTCCAGGCTGGACTATATTTTGGTTCCGTAGGAGCTTAAGGCACAAGTTCATGATTCTTGGTTTGGAGATATGGTACTTTCCAACCATGCCCCCATCTATCTTAAGCTGAATTTAAGTCAAACTAGGCGCACAACTTATTGGCACCTAAATGTTTCGCTCCTACAGGATGATGAAGTCAGAGCAGATATAGAGAACACTATTAAAAGGGCTGTAGAAAACAACGATGACCCAACGATTTCCCCTTCCAAACTCTGGGACACCATTAAAGCCCTAGTTAGGGGCAAGCTAATTGAAATCTCATCTAGAAAGAAAAAAGCAGAGGGAAGCATGGAGGACTCAGATGCAGGCCCAAATTTTGGCCTTAGAAGCACAGCAACATAGCAGAAACTAGACAGACAGAGGGGGGATTCAATTAAACAAACTTAAAATAGACCTGCTCTCCATACTAGACTATCAAGTTGAACAAAGACTCCTGTACCTCCGTCAGAGATTTTATGAAGGGGGGCCAAGAGCTCTAAAGCTACTGGCATGTCGCCTATGTCAGCAACATGCTAGAGCTACAATTGCTACAATTATACACCCCACCTCCCGGAGAACTTACACAAAGACACATGAAATTGTTGAGGCCTTCCATGCTTATTACTCTGATTTGTATAAGGCCAATGCTCCTCCATCCAGAGAGGACATAGCCACTTTTCTTGGCCCCTTACATCTTCCCTGTCTATCAGAAGCTCAAAATCAGACTTTAATAGCCACAATTTCTTCTCCTGAAATACTGACCGAAATAAAAAGATTAAAAAATGGAAAATGCCCGGGGACCAATGAATGAATACTATAAATACTTCTGGGATATTGTTCCCCCCTATTGTCTCGGGCCAATAACATGGCCCTGGTCGAAGATGGTAGTCTGGCCCCCTCTTGGTCCGGGGCTGTTATTTCTATGATTCCGAAGCCGGCCATGGACCCCACTTTATGCTCTTCTTACTGGCCGATTTTAATCCTAAACACAGATTACAAAATACTAACTGGCATAGTAACTCGAAGATTGAAATATATTATCCTATCCTTAATTCATTTGGACCAGACCAGTTTCGTTATGGGTCACCAAGCTCAAGATAACATCAGGGGACCTGTGCACATTACAGACCATCTTACTCAGACTAAGCAACCTGCCTATTTAATGAGCTTAGATGCAAAGAAGGCCTTTGATAAGGCATCATGGGACCCTCCTGAGTGGGGTCCAGGACGGCTTTGGTTTTGCAGAACAATTCATCAACTTCATCTTTAGACTTTATTCTGCTCCCTCTGCGTATAACAGGGCCAATGTAAATATGTTGAGACCACTGATGTTGCAGTGAGGTACAAGGCAAGGTTGTCCCCTGTCCCACCTTCTGTTTGCCCTCTATATCGAGCCACTGTCCCAGCATATAAGACTTAACCCAAATGTGATGAGGAGAGTGGTTTTGGGAGAAACGCACTATAAAATAGCCCTGTACGCTGACGATATCTTACTTTATTTAATACACCCTCAAGTCTCCCTTTCAGAATTTTTAAAGCAGATTCAGACTTTTTCGATGATTTCTGGCTATACCTTGAACACATCCAAAACAGAGGTTTTGTTGTTTTCCCAGCAGGTCCCCTAATCCACTCAAGTAGCATACCCCATGAAATGGGATTTAACCAGTATCAAATACCTGGGAATCTGATTAGGCCTAACATCATCCACCCTTTACCAACATAATTACACTCCCTTCCTCACTACCCTCAAGATGGACCTTCAACGATGGTCCCTTTTGCCGCTCTCCTTCCATGCTCGTGCCCAGGCCATCAAAATGAATGTTCTGCCATGTTACTTATATCTCTTTCAGAGTGTGCCTTTCCGATACCTTGAAGAGATTTTCAAATGTGGCAGAGACAGTTGTTAGCCTTTGTTTGGGCTGATAGAAGACCTCAAAATTTCACAGAGGGTACTTTATCTCCCTAAGAGGGTGGGTGGTTGGGCCTTTTCAAACTTGATGGGCTACTAGACGGCAGCCCAAATGAAACAGGCTCTTCTGTGGGCTCATCCTAATTATAAGGCTCACTGGCAACAGATCGTGCTGGCACAGCCCTGTTCTCCCCCTCTTCCGGTACTTATATTTAAAACTATACACGCCTCCCAATTTGCAGGCTCGTTTTTTCTATGCACTAAATCTGTTTTCACTGAGTGGAATTGGGGCGTGAGAAGAGGCAATTCGGCCCTTACCCTCTGGAGGTATGCGTGGTGAATATGGGACAACTCTTTCTCACCTGCACAGGTGAACCCTTGGTTAAACAGATAGGCCAGACTTGGCCTATGTTCTCCTTGGCGGCTTCTCCATGGACGGACAGTTATCCTGTTTGAGTTAGCCCTCGACAAATTCTCTTGGTGCCCATCACATAGGTTCCGTTACTATCAGAAAAGAGATTATATAAATAGGCATCTTTGGGATCCCTGTCAGTTTGCAGATCAGCGTCCAATTCCTGCAGTCTTTGAGTCTGTCTGGAGCTCGTCCCATGGTAAAGGAGCCATTATAATGTTATATGAGAACTACATTTTCAACTCTGGATACTCCACTGCTCATATAAAAAGTAAGTGGGAACAGGAGCTTCATGTTAATTTGGACTCCTCTCCGTGAAGCAAAGTCTGGAAGGTGACCTGGAGCACGACTTCCTCCCCAGGATGGAGGGAACTTGCTTGGAAGTTTCATATTCGATACTTCCTTGCCACTAAGCTTCAGGCCAGGCGGAATCCCTCTAACACTTCAACTTGCTGGCAGAAATGTGGGAGCCCACAGCTACCCACACTTATGTGTTTTGGGATTGTCCGAAATCACAAAACTACTGGTCCCAACTAACACATCACCTAGTGCGTTTCTTTGATAGCTCATCCCCTCTTGGCCCAGAAAACCTGATTTTAGGTCTTCCTCCAGATTCCATAAAGGTTAAAGAGGGAAAGTACCTCTGGGCCATCCTGGTGACAGCAGCATACAAGGCGGTCACTAGGAGGTGGCTACAGGATTCCCCTCCAGCTGTCAGCGAATGGCTGACACTGGTCCAGCAGATCCAGTCAATGGAATGGATTACATTTGCAGTGCAGCATAGATTAGTACAATACAACAACCACTGGACGAGATGGGAACTATACCAGCCTGAGCGTCCCACCACATTTGCCATGACACCCTAGTACCCCTAGGTCTCCTCACAACTGTAACTATAAATTAGTTATGTCTTCTTGAGAAGGCCATTTCCACCACTGATATTACTTTTAGGCCGTATTATTTCCATTTATAATCTTATGTTTTTATTAATGTTGGTTTAGGTTCGGGGGGTTATATAATCACACTTTGTAGAGCCAGTTAATGGCCCAGAAATGTTAACGCTTGTATCTAAACATGACTTATAAGCAAGCATGTCTGGCCAAATTGTTCATTTTTTTAAGGCTGTTCTCTTCTCTCTTTCTTTACTGTTTTCTCTGTCGTTCTGTTACATGATATGTATTGTGTCCACGAATCCTCTTAATGTACCAAAGTATAAGTTGAATTTGTACATTGGTTAGATGGACCAAATGGAATGTTGCTTTTCTAGGTATAACAAAGTGTGGTGCCGCATCGTTCGCTTGAATGCTTTTCAATACAAGCAAGCAGCGCAGTGCCCCACTTTCACATAAAATGGCACCGCACGGCTTGCACCATGTTCCCTCATGGCAAACTTTACAAAGAGAAATTAAACTAAGTTAAGAGGTAAAAAAATGTTTGGGCTTGCGAAAAGTCGAATTGCAGGGTCAGGTTTTGGGGTGGGTGGGGAGGTTTCGTTTGTGACAGCTTTCTCTTAAAAAAAAATAAAGGCCACCCCTCAACTAACAGGAACTTTGTTAGTTGAGTGGTTGCCTGGATTTGTTTACATTGGCACCATAAAATATTCAAAAAAGGACTTAAAAATGGGTCCCTATACAACTCAATGGAGTGCACCCTCACCATCTCCATACTATTACATCACAAAATGTGAGATCGTGGGGGCATGTCTCCACATCGGGATGTGGAAGGGATCAGGTTCTCAGCTCCACAAAGCCAAATTACGATCCCTTCCCTCCTGAAATAGAACCACAGAAATATTGCAATTTTTACACCACCAGACTCTGGGGCTGACAAGGCTCATGTAGTGTTTCTGGGAGGAGATCCACAAAACAGCAAGAAAGTTGCTCTTTAACAGATTTCTAAGCGAAAGTGAGCAAAATTGTTCATTCTGATAAGATCCTGAATGAAATAACTCAAAAAAGACAGCAGTTTGCATTGTAACACTCCCTTCTCAGGACAGAAAGAAACACACAGACACACACACACATACACACACCAATTTGGCACCATTTTTTTCAACGCACTTAGGCCAAAAGTACCCATTACTGACAAAGTGCATAATGTATAGAAAATGTATTAATACAGAAAGTTAATTACTCGCTGGTCTCGCCAAGTCAGGCTGTGGTGCATGGGTACAATGGAGTGGGAATACCTGCCATTAATATACATAATCAAATTTCTTCAGTGTCCAGTACTGTCTACCCATCATGTGTACTAAACCAATAAAAACAAAGCACTTCATAATCTGTTAAAAATAGTAAACCACATACCTTCTACAATTCTTTCATCAATATCTTGACCTGAACCATATGATTCAGTCAGGTACCTGCCAGGAGAAAAGCAGCATTTTAAACTTCAGAATCGAAAACAGAGAGCAGACATACAAGGATACTGACCAGCAAAATTGACATGTCTAAACTATACTTCTAAAATGGGTTGGGAGTTTTCTGCATACTGATTGAGTAAAAGGTACCTTTGGCCATGTCCTTATCAGTGCATACTATGCTAACCAGTACTTCTTTAGCCAACCAGAACACAGTGCAGGCAAATATCTATGTCTGCCACAAAGTTTTCCATGCTGGCTAAAGTGTAGACTCTGCAGCCAGTAATGGTGGTACTGCAACAACCCCCCACCTGACACAGAAACATGTTGCAGTTCTGGATACCTCACTGTGTAATGACAAACCAACAGAGCCACAATATTGTCCCCCCAGAAAAGTTGCACTGAGTGGCATGATTATTCAAAAGGGAACGATCGCCACATCAGAGTTTGGGAAAGTGCTATTAGGGAAAAGCATGAACTACAGCAGCTGATATGGGACACGCTCACTCCCATTCGCTCTAACTGAAACTGGGTGGGCAGTTGGTCACTCCTCAGAAACACGAAGTAAGAAATGGGAAGAAAAAAAGTAAAATAATCATATTGTAGAAGATTGTGTGTGTGTGTTGGGGGTGGAGGGGCCAGACACGCTCACTCCCGCTCAGTGAAATGCAGCATCACAAAACCCAGGCACCAAACAAAGGCAAACTAAGAAATATCAACAGGAAATTAAAAAAAATATATACAATATACAGTAAATAGAAAACATACTGTGGAGGGTTTTGAGAGAGTGAGAGTGTGTGTGTGTTGTGTGTGGCAGAGAGACAGAAGACAGACACCAATGCCCTCTAGTGACTTTTGATTAAACATCTCCATTCCAAGATAATGACATGGACTGCTTTTGGTTTTTTCCCACTGATCACATTTTGTATTCTTTTTGTATACTTTTTAGGTAAACTTTTTTAATAAACTTCTTTAGTGGGGGACCCATTTTATAAGTAGAATACGACACTCCAAGGTGTGGTTTAACATAGAAACATAGCAGTTGACGGCAGATAAGGACTGCAAGGCCTATCCAGTCTGCCCATTTCTTTTTCTACCTTATAAATGTGCCATTGTCCTTTGCTGTCAGTGGCCTATCTATTCATACTCATCTGTATTGCTCTCTTATGCCTATCCCATGCCTGTTTGAAGCCCTGCACTGTATTCATAGCCACCACTTCCTGAGGTAGGCCGTTCCATGCATCCACCACCCTTTCTGTGAAAAAGAACTTCCTCACATTACCCCCTTAATCGGCCTCCCTCTAATCTCATACTGTGTCCTCTTGTCCTGCTATTTTTCTTATATTGAAACATGTTAGACTCTTTCACCTTGTTAATGCCCTTAAGGTGTTTGAATGTTTCGATCATATCCCTCCTTTGCTCTAGGGTATACATATTGAGCTCCGTTAATCTGTTCTCATATGTCTTCTGATGCAGTCCCTGCACCATTTTGGTTGCCCTTCTCTGGACTGCCTCCATTTGGTTAATGTCCTTGTGAAGGAGTGGCCTCTAGTACTGCACGCAGTACTCCAGATGGGGCCTAACCAGTGTCTTGTAAAGAGGGATTATTACCTCCCTCTTATGACTTGTGATACCCCTACTAATACACCCTAACATCCCCCTAGCCTTACTTACTGCTTTAGAGGTCTGCTTGGATGATTTCAGGTCATCAGTGATGATGATGCCCAAGTCTCTTTCTTCCTTTGTGACTGCCAGCAGCTCCCCTCCCAGCCTATAGGTGGCTTCAGGGTTTCTCTTCCCTATGTGCATGATCTTGCACTTCTTTGCATTAAATCCCAATTGCCACTCTTCCGACCATTTTGTTAGTTTATCCAGGTCTCTTCTCATTCTGCCCACCCCATCTGGATCATCTACTCTGTTGCAGATCTTGGTGTCATCTGCAAACAGACAAGCCTTACCCTCTAGTCCATCTGCAATGTCACTGATGAAGATACTGAAGAGGACTGGCCCCAGGACTGATCCCTGAGGTACCCCACTTGTGACTTGCATCTCTTCTGACTGCATACCATTTACCACCACTCTCTGTTTTCTGCCCGTCAACCAGTTTGCCACCCAGCTGACTAAATTCTGACCCACCCCAAGCCTACCCAGCTTGTTTATCAATCTTCTATGTGGAACAGTGTTGAAAGCTTTGCTGAAGTCAAGGTAGGCGACATCAACTGCTCCCCCTTTATCCACCGCTCTGGTTACCCAGTCAAAGAAATCTATGAGATTAGTTTGACAGGACCTTCCTTTTGTAAACCCATGCTGTCTTGGATCCTGTGCCCCTAAGGCCTGATAAGAGCACTTCTCAGGTGCTAAAGGCACTCGGTGCAAGCGCCTCATGCCTCATTATGCACCTGGGGCATGTTCTCATCAAGCCATAAACCACACCTCATCGTGTCTTATTCCTTACATATATATATATATATATATATACATATATTTTTAACAGTTCACACTTTGACAAAATCTTACATTAATTCAATCTGCAGAACTATCTTTTTTGACAGTGCCACAATGAATAACTGTATAGTCCCAAAGTGTACTGCTCTTAGTAAGTCATACCTTCTGCCAAAGTACCAGCTCATAAATAATAATAACAACCCAAAACAAAGAATTCCCACTCTCCCTTGAGCACAACGTGAGTAACACTGCAGAAATTCAACAGCTGACAATAAGGCACTGAGAATAACAGGTTTGTGTACAGTACATATATCCACATCCCATTGGCATCTGCTGGAAGAGCATCAGAGCAGTAGGGGGAAGGACCTGTATCATAATCCCTCCTGGCTGCAACAGCAGATCATGCCCATGTGGTTTGTCTGGTTTAGTGAGACAGAAAATACTGTTTTTTTTTTTTTTTTGTTTTTTTTATTTAAACATTTTATTAAGCTTTTACACATAATGACATACAACAATGAGACGTATGATGTCAAATACAAATACAAATTCAAATTCACATTTACATACCCCCCACCCTCGCATCAGAAAATCAATGTGTCGTCACCAGAGCCTGGGGCAGACTCCCAGTTGCCAGTAGTTGGCTTATAAAGAGTACAGAGTGTGTAATTTCCCGCATAATTTCTCAAACTTATGGAGGCGATTATGCAAGCTACAGTAGCTATCATTCTCTCAGTGCGGAGATTTGGGAGAATCTCCTGAACCCATTCGGCATATGATATACACTCCCCATCTAGCCAGTGACACAAAACTAACTTCTTAACCGACAGGGCAATTAGGGGTATGAAGAACCTCCGCTCTCTCACCACAATTCCATCATATACGCCCACCAGACATATTTCTAGGGTAAATAGTTCCTCTAGCCCCAACAGTGCATCAGCCTTTCCCTTAATTAATGACCACAAGGGTGACACCTTGGGTCAGTCCCAAAATACGTGGTATAGAGTGCCCTCTGCTTGTTGACATCTCACACACTGAGAGGATGCAGTCCTTCCCATTTTAACCAGTTTAACTGGTGTCATGTACATGTTAAGAAGTATCAAACTGCATAAGCCTCAGTCTATCTTGGGTAAGATATGTGTGGCAGTGACAGAAAATATTCTGATCTTATTTATTTATTAGTTAAATTTTGGTGACCAGGTAAGCCCACTGAGCCCCAGAGTCCCTTTTTCAGGGGCGACACGGAAATTTACATAACAAAGATACATAACAAAATACAGCATTAGTTCAGTTTACAGGAAACACAACAACTCAGTTATAGTGACAGGACAGAAACATAGCAGTCCAAGTTGAATAAATAGGTATATCAGCCATGGTAACATTGTACAAATATTAGCAGTTTGGCACTGTGTTTTAAACAGTGGTGAATAGGAGCTGGTAAGTCAGTTGTCACTGGGTTCCTGTCAGGAGCCGATGCAGCGGCAGGAGCTGGAAACCGCTAGGTGGGCCTTAAGCCTAGTGCGTAAGTTTTTGATAGTGGGGGCTTCCTGCACCCCAGGTGGGAGCTGGTTCCACAGTGTGGGGGCAGTGAGGGCAAATGACATACAGCCCGCCTTAGTTGTAACCCTGGGGACGTCAAGGAGAGTTCGGCCAGTTGAGCGGAGGTAGCGGTGGGTGGCCTTCAGAGCAACAAGGCTAGAGAGGCTGGGGGGGGGGTCGGGCCAACTACCTTGTAGGCTGGACAGAGCAGAGGGTATTGGAGCGTGCATCAAGTGAGGGCCAGTTTGGGAAGGATAGAGAGTTGCAGTGGTGGTCCCTAGGGTTGGCCTGGGCAGCGAAACGAGCCACCTTGTTGTAAAGTACCTGAAGTCTGTTCCTCTCCTGTTTTCCCAACCAGTTTTCTTACTAATTCTTTAAAAGACTTAAAAAAATTATCTAAAGTAAATGAGTTTCCGTATATTTGAAAACAAATACATTCAACTCTTTGTAATACTGCTGAAATGTCTTAATGTATGAAATAAAGGCGTGCTCATTAACTGCAATCACTTAAATTATATTAATCTGTCATTGCATATTCCGTTGTTCCTAACAAAACCATGAGATCTGATGAATTTTTGAAATTACGCTCTTTACATTTTAAAGCCTGAATAATACTAAGAACTGCTTTTATTTACGGATAACTATTAATGGGATGAAGTATTACCTCCAGGAAATCTAATGTCTAAAATGGGAGCTTTTGATCACACACAGCATGCTCTAAGGAAGCCAACACTGAAAAGTTGGCATGTGCATTTGACGGAATCAGAAGCCAGCAGTGCAGCAGTTCAAAAAGTAAAAACAGAAAGTTAAACGCTTCTTAAGTTGTTTAGATGCTTGTCTTACTTATGGCGATGAAAAGGCTTGTTTGCTCTCCTTAATTTAGCCGGTTTTCAGGTTTGGTTCAAGCTTTTTTTTTTTTTTTTGGATAGAGGAAAATACTTAAGTGTTTGGGAAACTGAGAACACCAGTCTGAGCTCAGACTCCTGACAATGCCACTGTCGCTATTGATTTCATCTAGGACATGCTGCCAATTATAAGGGGAGTATTTTAAGCCGTTTTCCCATTAATAAAAATCATTTATACACTGAAACATCTGCTACAGCTATATTTATTGTGAGCAGCCCACTCAGTCACTCTGATTTATCAGACTGGCACACCTTTAGTGTGCTCAAACAAAACACTCTCTTGCATATGAAGACCTTTTATTTAGAAATAACTACTAATGGGATGAAGTATTATCTCCCAATGCTTTCGCAGACTTTGCCTGTGAAAGCAAGAAAGATTAGGGGTTACAAGAAGAGAAGGTGAAATGTTTGCCACTCAAAATTAAAGGCTTAAACAGGGACAGTCAGCATTTCGAGCTCCACATCAAACTGTGGTGATGGTTCCAATGCGCACTTTGTGTGCAAAAACATTTTGGTTTACTTACTATGTACTGCAATATAGTAGACTGTATCAGTCTCATTTTGGTGAGTTTTGTATCAGCCTCATTTTAGCGACTTCAAAACTGACTGCTGCTTTAACCAAAAATCCCAGAATCCCCTACAACTGACATCAGAGCAGCGCTGCAGCGGTAGGAAATTCAATAGCCTGCAGAGCAAGTTTGAGTTTTTATGAGCTCTGACCTTTTGTTTGCTGGTCCTACTGTCTTCCCATGGCTACGTACAGTCACAAATAGCGGGACCGGCAATCACCTGATCTAAGCTTATAGCTCTGATTACACTGCCCTATTTGCAGCGCATCAACCCATGCACACAGGTTCATGAGCTGCAAATGCTGTCATGTAGACACTCTTACAGGGGCCTTCAAGGTGTGAGATCACGTTCTGTATCGTGCAGGACAGCGAATGTCTAGTGGATTGAGTGCATTTCCTGCAGTGTAACTCACTTATGCGCTCAATCTGCTATGCTGCCCACTTTTTTCCATCATGCACTGTCTCGGTAAACATGCTCCCACTATAGGAACAGCCCCACTGTGGCGTGACTTTGTGTGTAGCATGGAGGGGGACTATGTAAACAGTTAATTCGGAAGCTGCAGGCATTACATGCAGCTTCAGAGCGGCGGAGAATTCAAACCCCTGCCACAGTGTAAACAGGGCTTATATGTCAGGGTTTATGGGCAAACTGGATGGACCACTGGTCTTTTTCTGCCATATATGTCTATGTTTCTAACAGCACTAACATCCCTTTCCCTTCCCTCTTACCTCACCGCTCTCCTTTCCCAACTTCCTTTTCCTCCTGTTTCCTCTGTTCCAGGGACCACTGCACTTCTGCCACTCCTCACCCCTGCTACTCTGCTGGGCAATCTGCCTTCTCCTATCCACTTCCCTCACCTCTGGAACAAAATACACTCCTCCCTTCACCTCTACATATCCCCTGGCTCCCTCAGGCACTAGCTGAAACTCCACCTCCCCGCCCCCACCTGTCCCTGTTACCCTTCCTCCTGATACCTCCCCCGGCCGGGCCTTAACCATCCTGATAAAGCAGCTGGCTTGGTCCCTGCTCTTGCCTTTGTTTTACTTCATCACTACTACAGGGCTTGAAATAATTACTTTGGTGATACTGTTTCTCTGTAAATGTGAGAGATGTAACCTATATTTCTGAGGAAAATGTTACATTTCCATATAGAAATGTAAAAAATAAATAAAAAAATACACTTGAGAGTTCAGGAACTCTGTTTCACCTCCCTCTGTCACTATCCCTCAGAGAAACTGCTTGATGGCTTATTTTCTACATGTCTCTACAAAACCTTTTCCTTTTAACACTGATTTCACAGTAGTCATAGGACAGTCTGTTTTTCAAACAGGACAGAACTTATCAGACCCACAGGTCCACAATGGCTGCTGCCTACTCTGTCTAAAGGATACTCTGGCAATAAATACAGGTTACTCACCTGTAACAGGAGTTCTAGGAATGGTATATGTTGTTCATCCACACTGTCTGGTAGGTTCCTTGCCACTTTAAATCTTGCCGGAAGGTCTTCAAGCTGGCTCCTCCCACCCACCCGGGTGGTAAAACTCTCGGCTCCGCCCCATGACGCCAGATCTAGCCCGCTGGAAGCCAGGTTGTGCGTCGAAGCCGGGGAGGTCGGGTGGGTCGTGTGGATGAACATATACCATTCTTAGAACTCCTGTTACAGGTGAGTAACCTGTATTTCTAGGGACATGGATATGTTGTTCATCCAGACTGTCTGGCAGACTCCTAGCAGTTCTCCGGGAGGAGGGAGGCAAGGCACACACCCCCTACTTAGGAAATAAAGAGTGGCGAACCGAGGCCCCAAAACCAGCATTGCGGCATGACTCAAGGTCAATGTGGTAGTGGGCGATGAAGGTGTGTGCTGACTTCCAGGTAGCAGCCCTGCAGATTTCCTAGATAGGGACATCCCTGGAAGCAGCCACCGATGCAGCGGTATGGCGGGTAGAATGAGCTCTTATCCCTCTGGGAGGCTCCATGCCCGCCAACCTATAGCACAGATCTATGCAGGAGGTGACCCATTTGCCTATCGTCCGCTTGGGCTGCAGGTCTGCCAGGTGCGGCTTCAGTGTTGGTGACAAATAGCTGGCGAACTTCTTCCCGAACTTCAGCCGTCCGCTCCATGTAATAAGCGAGCGCGCTTCTAGGGTCCAAAGTATGAAGCCTATATTCGGCCTCCGAGATGTGACTGGTGTAGAACACCAGCAGAGTCAACACCTGGTTAAGGTGAAACTCCGACACCAACTTCGGAAGGAATTTCGGGTGGGGGCACAGGACAACCTTGTCCCTGTGGAAGACCAGATAAGGAGAGTCAATGGAAAGCACCTGGAGCTCTCCCATCCTTCTGGCTGATGTGATAGCTACCAAGAAGGTGGTCTTCCATGACAGGTGAGAGATGTCACACCTGTTCATTGGTTCAAATGACTTGCCCATGAGCTTAGCCAATACCAGCAGTAGATCCCATGGAGGTGGAGGTTCTCGCACTGAAGGGGATATGTGATCAAGGCCTTTGAAAAAGTGCCCAACCACCTTCTCCTGTGCCACCGACTGCTTCCCGGCCCACGCCCGGTAAGCAGAGATGGCTGCCAGGTGCACCTTAAGGGTCATCGACCGAAGCCCTTGCTGAGAAAGGGACCAAAGGTAGTCCAGAATGCTTGCCATGGAACAGGAGGAAGGGTCCAGACCCGTGCCCTGACACCAAATGGAAAATCTCTTCCATTTGAAGGCATAGCATTTTCTGGTCTACTCCTTATGCGACGCCTCAACAACGTTGAGGACCTCTTCGGAAAGACTCAAGGCCTGGAACTCTAGCCGCTCAGGAACCAGGCCGTCACATGCAGGGATTGAAGGTCCAGATGGAATACCTTCCCCTGATTGACTGAGATCAGGTCCAGGCGGGCTGGAAGCCACCTCGGAAGTCTGGAGCTGAGACTGAGGAGATCTGAATACAGAACTGGCGGGGCCAGTCTGGGGCTACCAGAATCACTTGCGCCTCGTCCTTCCTCGCCTTGAGAAGCACCTTGTGGATCAAGGGAAATGGGGGCAAAGGCATAGAAGAGGCCCAGGGTCCACGGCCTCGAGAAGGCATCCCCTGCAGCGAGCCCTGCTGAGGGGGATGGACATGAAACAGTCTCAGCTTTGCATTCTCCCTGGAGGCAAACAGGTCCACCTGAGGCGTGCCCCAGTGGGAGAACAGATCTTGTACTACCTCCATCAGGAGGGACCACTCGTGGGACGCAGCCCCTATCCGGCTTAGGGCATCGGCCAGAGTGTTGGAGGCTCCTGCCACATGGATGGCAAGGAGATCCGCCTCCAGGCTGCGCACAAGTGACCAAATGCGGAGAGCTTCCATGCACAGAGGCATGGAGCGTGTCCCGCCCTGGTGGTTTAGGTAGTACATGGTCACGGTATTGTCCGTCTGGACCTGAACCACTTGACCCCGTAGAAACGGAGCGAAGGAGGTGAGGGCTAGACGAACCGCTTGAAGCTCCAGCAGGTTGATGTGGCATTGGGACTCCCGAGGGGACCAGAGGCCGTGCGCTCTGTGCTTCCCCAGATAGGCACCCCAACCCATCAGAGAGGCATCGGTCGATAGAGAGACCGTTGGCTCGGGGCGGACGAACGGGATGCCCTCCTGCAGATGTGCTGGAATGGTCCACCACTGGAGAGCGTTCCACATCCCCTGGGTCACTGTCACTAGCTGATCCAGCGGACTGAAGTGCTGTGACCATTGGCTGGCCAGCCCCCATTGAAGGGGACACATGCACCAGCGGGCCCAACGGACCACACTGGTGCAGGCCGCCATGAGGCCCAGGAGGCGCAGGAAGTCCTGGGCAGGGCACAATTGCCCAACCTGAAATGACTGGGCAAAGGAGGAAAGAACCTCGGCCCGGTCTGCCGGGAGCCGTGCTCTGGCTCGTAGAGAGTCGAGCTCTGCCCCGATGAAATGGATCACCTGCTTTGGCACAAGTTCCAACTTGGCCTTGTTGATGAGGAGGCCAATCTGAGAGCAAACCTGGAGGGCCAGATCTCTGGACCACTCCACCTCTGTTCTGGAGGGGGCTGCAATCAGCCAGTCATCCAGGTAGGGGTACACCCGGACCCTTCGGCACTGGAGGAATGCTGTCACCACTGCCATGCATTTGGTGAAGACCCTAGGAGCTAGAGAAAGGCCGAAGGGTATGGCCCGGAACTTGTAGAGGGATCCCTCTGCCCTGAAGCGGAGGACTCTCTCTGGTGGGATGGACGGATTGGGACATGAAAGAACGTGTTCTGGAGGTAGAGAGAGAACAGAACCACATGCCTCATTTCAAGGATGGGATTAACTGAGGCAGAGTGACCATCCTGAAGATCTGAGACCTTAGGAACCTGCTCAGGTCGTGCAGGTCGAGAATGGGGCGCCAGCCCCCCGTCCGTTTTGGGACCAGGAAGTACCTGGACACAAACCCTGGGTCTGGAGGAGGATCCGCCACCTTCCTGATCACCTCTTTTTCAAGGAGCAGGGCAATATCGGCTTGGCAAGCCGACAGAGAGGCTGCGGACCCTGTAGCCCCCCGAGGGGCGACGGCTCGGAAGGGCGGGGCCTGCTCGAACTCCAGGGGCAGACCCTTTCCTACCACCTCCAACACCTAACGGTCCGTGGTGATAGCGGACCAGGCAGAAAGGAAGTGGTGGATCTGTCCCCCCATGGGGGGAACCCAGGGGGGAGTGACGAGGCTGGGGGCGACACCCCTTAACCCGTCACTGGGCAGGCTTAGAGGAGGGACCGGCTGAGGGACCTCCTGGGCCTTTACCTCCCTGCTTCCTATTAGAGGAAGCTGCGGGCTTGGCTTTGGGGTGCCAAGCGCGAGCCTGCTGGCCCTGGTGTTGGTGCTGTTGGGCCGGATGTGCCGCAGGCACAGAAGGACGAAAGGACTTATGTTGCTGTTATCAACGGCCCTTGTCCTTCTGGGCAGAGGTGACCAAGTCCAAAGTGGCATCGGCTTTTCGATCCACTGGAGGTGACCTTCCACTCCAGGGCCGAAGAGGTCGGTCCCCAGGAAGGGGACATCTGCCAGTTTATGCTGGGTATCCGCCGTGAAGGTGGATATCCTCAGCCATGCTCTGCGGTGCATGGCCACTGCAGCCGCAACTGACCTGGCACAGGAGTCTACAATGTCCAGAGCCGTTTGGAGCTGCTGTTTTGCCACTGCCCTTCCCTGGTCCCGAACCTGCCTAACCATGGTCTGCGGGTCAGCCGGGAGATGAGGGATCACCTCATCCAGGAAGCCCATGAGGGCGTGGGAGAAGTGTGCCATCAGCACGGCCGAGCTGGCCTGGCAGAGGCCAAGGGAGGATGCAGCGTACACCTTGCACCCAGCACAGTCCAGCTTTTTGGACTCCTTGTCAGGGGGCTTATCCACATCCCTAGCGTTTCCGGAACGCCAGAAAATGCTATCGGTGACCAACCCCTCGACGGAGGGGTGTTCCGAAAAACCAGACAAAGAGCCGGTAGGGACCGCATACTTCCTGGCCATCCTGGCCGAAGGCGCAGGACAGGAAGCAGGCTGCTGCCAGAGCTCCAAGGCTGGGCCAACAATGGCTTCAGCCACCGCAAAGGCCTCCGTGGGTGAATCCCCTCGGTCCTGTATCTCCGTTAGGGGATACTTGGCCCGCTTGGATACGGCCTTGAGCTGCACCCTGACAGACTCTGAGATGAGCCGAAGCAGACCCATGAAGGACAATGGGCTTTCATCCATCGACTGGCCCCCGGAGGACTCCACGTCAATGGGCTTGGAGAACAGGGAGGAGTCGTCGTCGGACTCCGAGGAGTCCGCGAAGAGCTGCCTGGGGCCTGAGCCACCCTCCACCTGCTGAGGATGGTCGGGAGTGAGGGTAACCAACAACCTGTGGGGCAGGCCCTGACCCGACCAAGAGTCCTTGGTCAGCGCCCCTCGATTTCGGTTGTGGAGGCGGAGGTTCCACCACAATTGGTGGGGCAGCTGGTTTCGGATGAACAACCAGCCCAGGCTTGGACACCTCGACTACCACGAGGGGTTGTTTCGGCCTTTCAGGTGACAGCCACTTGATGGCCGGGTAAGGTGGCAGCATCGGCTTGTTCCTGGACAGAAGTAACTGCTGCCACATCAGGTCCTCATAGCATCGACACAATTCGCGCCGAAGCCTCTCCTCTTCTGAGAAGGAAGACGAGGATGAGTGGTGGCGCCGCTTACTTTGGTGCCGAGACCGCCGATGTCGGCGGGATCAACTGGACCAAGACGATGTCCGAGACCGAGATCCTCGGTGTTTCCAAGGACGGGTCTGGGAAGGGGCAGGGGACACCCGCTCTTTCCTCAGCTCGGAAGCCTTGACCGGGGACTCTGGCACCGGAGGCACAGGCAAGTCCTCGGTCTCCACCGGGGAAACTGGTGAAGAAGGGTTGTTGGCTTCACCAGTCGACAGCCCATCCGACGGGTCGAGAAAAATCTCGACTGCGTCGATGGGTGTCTCAGCCAGCTGACCTGATGGAGACACCGTGAAGCCAGCGGCCTTAGCAGCAACCTTGACCAAAGTAGAGTGTCGACTGTCCGGGGAAGGGGACCTCTCCCACTCCCACGAACGCCGATGGTGGAACTTAGCTTTCAAGTCCTTCTTTTTGGACCGAGAAGAATGTTCTGATGGCCCCTCTCCCTTCATGGAAAGGGTTTGGCAAAGCTCCTTAAAAGAAGCTGAATTTGAGGTACCCAGAGAGAGAGCAGGATAAATGCCGCGACCAAGGAAGAGGATGATGTGGCCTGTGCCGCCTCCTCCTCGAGGGCGATCATCTGCTCGAGTTGCTCAGCCAAGCCAGCCGCTGTGGTAACCGCCCAACTGTCCTCCTTCGACTTCACCGGCGGGTAGCGCTTCTCGGGGCACCCAAGCTGTAACCGGGCAGCGCGGTCTTCCAGGATTTGGCCGAAAATGAACGGCATAACTCGCAGGCCTGCGGATCATGGTCTAGGCCGAGGTAGTAGACGCACGTGGAGTGCGGATCCATCCTGGACATTTTCTGCCCACATGGGCACCGCTGAAATCCAGGTGTCGATTTGTCCATCGCAGCCACGAGGGAGAAATTTGATCGAAGTCTTGAAAATTTGAGAATAAGCTTCAGGTGAACCGAAAAATTAGGATCCAGTCTACATGCAGAGCGTTAAGGAAGGAACCTGAGCTTCTAAGCGGTAAGGAAGATCTGGCGTCATGGGGCGGAGCCAAGAGTTTTACCACCCGGTTGGGTGGGAGGAGCCAGCTTGAAGACCTTCCAGCAAGATTTAAAGCGGCAAGGAACCTGTCAGACAGTGTGGATGAACAACATATCCATGTCCCTAGAATTCTGTTTTTTTTTTTTTATATGACAGAAGTAAACACAGACAGATCCTCAGTGAACAGCAATGGGATCTTTTTTGCCTTCAACTCCATACCAGTTGTCTTTTGTCAAAGCAACAGAACAAAAGGGTAAACAGGGAGGAGAAGAAGCACTGTGGGTCAATTGGAGGCAGGCAATGGCACCACAATCCGCACAGGGTTAGAGAGACTTTCTCTCGGGGAATGGCAAGGACATGGCCAGATTAATGGATGTGGGGCCCTACTCAAGTCATATTTTAGATCTGGGGCCCCTAAATGCTAACATTCCACTCTTCTGCAGTAACCACTAGGTACTCAAGCAGGATGTGGTTTATAATGCTATGTGTTATACTACATGACTGGACAGGTCACATGCCCTTGATTATAAACAACACAATTCAGAATGAACAATTACTGCACAAAGAAACATTTTATCAGTACAATATTAACATTTTGTAAATTTTCACTTTATAGTTACCTTTAACTTGTCTTGTTTTTCCCTTGTCACTACCATACCTTGTAACTATTTTTGTTATTAATAATTATGGATCCTCTTTTCTTCCTCTTTTTTTCCCTCCCCTGAGACACACCTGGACATTAGACTTCAATTAGTGTGCCCTGCCTTCTCAGATATCAAACTCAAATTCCACATAAATAAATTAATAAAAATGGGGATTGTAGCTGCCATGATCTCCCTGCACATGCCTCCTTGAATACCTATTCTCTCTGCCAAAACCAAAAAACTGAAGCATGTATTGAAGCAGTTAGTGGGGCTCACAGCTCCCTCCCAATTTTTCCCTGCTCAAGACTCCTTCGAGCTCCAAACCTGAGACATGCTCAAGCTCCTTGCCTCCGCAATGCATCTGCCACAATCACCCTCTGTGCAGCTATCTTAGTCCTCAGTTCTGTCTGTTCTCCCACTGTCTCCTGTCCTCCATCTCCATTGTCATTTATAGTTTTGTTGTCAGCTTAAAAGTTACTTTGCTGCCAATGCTGAGTTGCCACATCCTTGCCCCTACTCCAAGTCACTGATGCCAAAGCAGCTAAACAGAGTTGTGCCAAAAAGACTGAGCCTTAAGAACCCTGCAGGACCTGCAGGTGTTGACTGCAGTCACTTCAGAAATTAAGTTTCCTAGAGCAACCTGCTGCAATTTCCCAGTAATGTATATGACTCAAATAAAACCAAGACAAAACTGTGCCAGCAAGAGCAAGTCTCACAAGTCACTTCCCTTCAGATGACTTATTAGCATCCCATGGTCCACTCAGTGCCAAACTCAAATCTTATTAAAGACTCCGCACATTACTCAGGTTACTAAACACTCACAGACAGACATGACTAGAGGCAGCCACAGCTTAGTTTGTTTCTCCAGTGCAGTAAAACTAGTCATTTCTGCAGCACAAATGACTTGGACACTGCAGCACGCAGACGACTAGTCAACACAACATACCTGGTGTGGCCTGACTGATGTGAATGTGACTGTGATGAGTCAAGTCTGTCCTCTTGATTGTTTCCTCAAGATCACACAGGTGATGGTGACACGACTCAGCGTTGCAGCGCAGCCCGGCATGGGAGGACTCCTCATAGTCACAGCAGGACCAAAGGCCAAACTAGCAGCAGCACTGACTGACCCTGACTAGTGGCTACACTGAAAACACCAGCAGTACATAACGTTGCACTGAAGCCAAATCTGACTCTGGGTGATCCCCCGTGGCCTGCTCAGACTCTCTCTCTACTTTTGTGTGTTTAGACAGAGACTCTTCTTCTTTGTTAGGCAGACCAACCACCGCACCGGGACGATCGACGGCCACAGCTCTCTCCCTCGTTTCTCCCTCTACTCCCTCATTACTGCTCGCCACATGTCCTGATGCCATGCATGCACATACTGATTCCTGCTCCCAGCAGCCACACCTCCAAAGGACCTCTGATGGACATGATTGGTTGTGTGTGGTGGGGTCAGGGTGGATCAGAGGTGAGGCTGGAGCAGCCGTCAGAGAAACTGAGAGGCTCACTTGCTCAGAGCAGCTGTGGGGGGAAGTTCATCATTCACCAGGCTGACTCAGTGAGGTGGGGGGGCTGACTGACTCCAAGGAGGGTGCTGCTTTTTGGGCAATCCGGCCTGTCAGCGGTCATCCAGTACAGCCAGAATTAAAGAAAGTAACTGTAAATAAGTTAACAGTGGGGGCCCTCCTGAACCTCGGGGCCCTACGCCATGGCGTAATTTGCATACAGGTTAATCCAGCCATGGGCAATGAAATGATAGAAAGTATACTTAGAATGGCAGATAAAGGGGAGATATTGCTGATGGGTGATCTGAATATGCCAGATGTTAACTGGAGTGCAGTTGCAGCAGCCACTTCTAAGAGTGGGGTTATTCTAGATGCCCTACAGGGGGCATGCCTTAGACAACTAGTATTGGAACCCACTCGAGAGGGAGCAATCTTAGACCTGGTCCTCTCAAATGGAGATGGAGAGAGGATCACAGATGTAGAAGTGGGTAGCCATCTGGGAACTAGCACCATCGAACAGTATGGTTCGCACAAACACAGCAATAGAGTCAAGCCGTACAAAGGCAAAAAGTACTAGACTTCAGGAGGGCTGACTTTGCCAAAATGGGTGAGTGCCTAAGGAATGCACTAGTAAATGGGCAGGAAGGAGGGGTGGAAGAACAATGGGGAATAATAAAAACTGCCATCACAGAGGTAACAAGCCTTTGTGTGAAGCAAAATAAACAAAACAAAACGATGTAAGAAACCACTATGGTTCTCAACGGAGGTGGCAGTGAAGGGGCAAGAGAAAAAGAAAGCATTCAGAAAGTACAAGGAATCACAGAAGGAGCAGGCAGAGAACTGTATCAGTTAAAGCAAAAGGAAGCTGGGAAGGCAGTCAGAACAGCAAAGGCCTGAACTGAGGAAAAGATAGCCAACTCAGTGAAGAAGGGGGATAAAACCTTTTTTCGGTACATCAGGGAGCGAAGGAAGACTAAGGGAGGGATAGTGAGGCTTAATAAAGGGGACGGGGTGGGCAGAGGGCGACTGTGAAAAGGCAGAGATACTAAACAAATATATTTGCTCAGTATTTACAAATGAAGAGGGGGAGGTATCTAAAACTAACAATAGAAACACTCTGGATACAGCAGTTGATACCAGCCCATTTACAGAAGAAAGGGTTCTGAAAGAACTCTTAAAACTGAAGGTGGACAAAGCAATGGGGCCTGATGGGATTCATTCCAGAATTCAAAAGAACTAAGGTAGAACTAGTGACACCACTGACTACCCTCTTTAACAAATCATGGGAGGATGGGTGGTACCTGAGGACTGGAGGAGGGCAGATGTGATTCCTCTCCACAAAAGTGGGAGCAGGGCAGAAGCAGGAAACTACAGACCTGTTAGTTTAACCCCAGTGATAGGGAAATGATGGAATCACTCTGAAGGAAAGAACTGTCATCGAGTACCTAGAGGCCAGAGGGGCACAGGACCCAAGGCAGCATGGATTCACAGCGGGAAGGTCATGCCAGATGAATCTAATAGATTTCTTTGACTGGGTGACCAAAGTAGTAGATCTGGGAGGGCTGTGGACATGGCCTACCTAGACTTTAGCAAGGCATTTGACCAGTCCCACACAAAAGATTAATATACAAGTTAGCCAGCCTGGGAGTGGGTCCCAAGATGATAGCCCGGTAAAGAATTGGCTGGAGAATAGGACACAGAGGTAATAGTAAATGGAGTCCACTCTGAAGAAAGGGGTTACTAGCTGGGGTGCAGGGGTTCAGTATTAGGACCCGGTCCTCTTCAATGTCTTTGTAGCGACACTGCAGAGGACTGGGAGGAAAAGTATGTCTCTTTGCAGACGACACAAAGATCTGCAACAGAGTTGATGCACAAGGTGGGGTGGAAAGGATGAGAAGGGACTTGGCAAGGTTAGAGGAATGGTCAAATGTATGGCAGCTTAGATTTAATGCTAAGAAGTGCAAGGTAATGCACCTGGGAAACAAAAACCCAGGGGAAGAGTACACAATGGGGGGTGAGATACTAACAACAACAAAATGGAAAGGGACCTGGGGGTAGTCATATCAGATGACTTAAAGGTGGGCAAGCAATGTGAGAGGGAGTAAGGAGGGCTGGGGGATACTGGGATGCACAGGGAGAGGCATCACCAGTAGAAAACAGGAAGTTGTTATCCCTCTGTACAGACAGCTGGTGAGACCCCATCTGGAGTACTGTGTGCAGTTCTGGAGACCCAATTCCGCAAGGACATAGACAAGATGGAAGCTGTCCAGAGGAGGGCATCTAAAATGGTGCAGGGTCTGCACCAGAAGACATATGAAAGAGATTAAAGGAGCTTAATATGTATAGCCTCGAGGAAAGGAGGAGAGGGGGACATGATAGAAACTTTTAAGTACCTCAAGGAACCAACAAAGTCCAAGAGGGTAGCATCTTTTGAAAAAGAGGTGTGTACAAGAGTACAGGCCAGTTGAAGATGGAGGCGGCTCAGAGGTAATGTAAGAAAGTATTTTTTCACAGAGAGGGTTGTGGATGCATGGAACGGCCTTCCGGAGGAGGTTGTGGAGTCAAAAACAGTGGTTGAATTCAAGAATGCATGGGACAGCCATAAGACAATTCTAGGGGGTGCAGGTAGAAAGAAGTAGGCTGCTGGTTAACTAGGATCTGCAGCTTATCCATTAGGTAGGGAAATGGGCAGACTGGGTGGGCCAAGCAGTCCTTATCTGCCGTCAAATTCTATGTTTCTATGTTTAAATCCAATCCTGCTGCTGACTCAGTCTGAACAGCACTAGGTAGTGAGGAATTTTTTGTTGTCATTACAATCTACTTAGCAGGAGGTAGTTGACTGATTTTTCAGACTGTCCATTTTGCACCTTTCATCTCAATGATGTCACACTTTGTGATTACCTGCATTCAAAAGAAAGCTAGCCATGTACTTCTCTCACAGTACCATAATTGGAGCATATTCCTTTAAACACTTACAAAATTATAGGAAACTTGACAGAAGTTAGAAAACAAGTAGTAATGCTAAGTGGACTGATTCAGCTGTCGAACACATCGAATTTCTATTAGTAGTCTAAAAGCTAACATCACCTGTAAGAGTTTTTTCGTTTTTGTTTTGTTAAACAGCAGTGCAACAAAATTGGGCATAAAAAATTGACCCTATCTTTTTTGACTTTCAAAGATTCCAGGCATCTTCCAGATTTATTTGGTGGTAAAATGTTGTACTTCCTCCAGAATTTGATTATTTTATAAATGTTTAAATTAGTTTTTTCTCTTCAGAAAAAAAAATGGCCACCAGCCGTCCACATCTGGCTTAGAAATAGCATTGTATATGAGTGGGGGAATAAGCCTAGGGGTCTCCTAGCACGGTTATCGAGGGGCAGGAAGGGATCAACGATGATTCCAGTGGTGAGGGGGCACAGTGGCAAGGTGGAGAACACTGGGGAAGCTATCAGAGAGGTTTTCCACACCTTTTATCAACACCTGTATCAATCAGAATATATGGATACAGAGCAACAGTCCTCAGCCCTCTTAGCCTCCCAATCCCGACACTTAACAAGGAGCAAAAGGAGGCTCTGGGTGCCAAGGTCACTGCTGCAGAGTTACACACAGCAATAAGATCTATTTAAAAAAAAAAAAAAGGTGGGGAAAGCAGTGGCCCAGATGGGTTTGTTATGGAATATTATAAGGAATTACAGGCAGATGTGGTTGTACGTCTGGTGGCACTGTTAGAAGAGGAGGCTGGGGGGGTGGGTTACCTACCTCATGTCTGTAAGCCTTGATCTGTGTGTTGCCAAAGCTGGATAAAGAGTACAAGGAGTCACAGTTTCAATTCCTGAATAGACTATACTGCCCACCAGTCATAGTTCACAAATTCAATCCCACGGTTTCACCTCTATGCAGCCAATGCAACTTCATACTTGGCACTTACATCCACTGTTTCTGGAAGTGTCGAGAGCTACGACCATTCTGGTCACAGATTGCTGAAGAACTAGCCCACAAATTCTCCCTACATATAGCCAACATATCGCTCTCCCTACTCTTTGGGGTGGAAGATATTGGGGAAGAGGGCTGGGAGCCATGCCTTAGGCTGGTGAGGGTACTGTTGGTTTTAGCTCACCAGTGTATCCAGAATACAAGGGTATTACATAATAGGCCAACCATGGCTCAATGGAAGGCTTTGGTCCTACAGACCTTGGCCTTGGAAAGGCTAATGTACATTCTGCATGACAGGAACTTTTTCTCCGTAGCTAGGGTACATATAGTAATAGCATACCAGTGTCTGAAACTGCCTTACTATGGCAGGGCATCATCCAGTAGACCACCTTGTCTCTTGGTTTCCTACACCTGGCTGGGCCCACCTGGCCTCTACCGTCCTGCCCTTGTGTGGTGGTGCCTGGACCCCCCCATCACCTCGATTCCTTTTCAATGCTGCCTGTGGCTTTGCGTCACCCCTCAAGCCCCAATTGAAAATGTTTACTGACATGAAGGGATACTAAACTCAACTCACTTGATTTTTTTTACGTAATGTGGTGCATTGGGCCATCATTAGTGATGTTCTGTCTTTGTCTTATCTAACAATTTTTCCTCATATTCCTTATATATGCATTTTTATTTATTTATTTATTTATTTAGTACAGTATGAATCTACTTTGGAGTCTCCTAAATAGTAAGGACTTCATTGGCTGCATGTCATTTATGAGGGCGGCTTGGGAGGGTGCAACATCTTTTTAAGTCTTGTCTAATTTTATGCATTTATGCATTGATTGTCCCGACTTGTGCAAGTCCATTGTGCTGTCTGGTTGTTTGTTTTTTTTTTATCAAATTTAATAAGCAGACGATACAAAAGGAAGGAAGGAAGGAAGGGGGAATACATTGTAGACCTGATAGGGAGGGGCCTTAGACAAGTAGCACACACGCTAACTTTCTTGACAGTGCTACCTGTCTATGGCGTGGATGACGCTAGGGTACTCCACATCATGGGATTCAATGGCTGTTTGAAAAACTGGTGCAGAGCTCAGGGATTTGGCTTCATTGGGGACTGGGGCTCCACCTGGAGGGATGCAGGCATATACAAGCGCGATGGTCTGCATCTATTCTGGAGGGGAACCAGAATCTTAGGAGATAGGTTTAAATGCTTCATTGGCAAGCATTTAAACTAGTCAAGGGGAGGAGGCACTGAAAAGGAGAAGGGAAATCCTAGCCCCACCCCCAAAAAAGTCAGGGTAGTTAGTGAGGTAAACACCAAGACAGAGCAGTCGATAGGGATAAGGGCTGGGGTAATTGGAGAAAAAGACAAAGGCAGTAAGGACAGAGATGGGGCAAAAAGAAATAAAGCCAGAAAAAAATGGAGGGTAATGAGTATTAATGCCTGTAGTCTAGGAAAAAAGTTCCCCAAAATGGTGGCCTTGATGGAAGAGGGATGCCTGGCTATCGTGGCAGTCGCAGAAACATGGTACAGAGAGAACCATGACTGGGATGTCAACATACCAGGGTACACAATCTACAGGAGGGACAGGGAGGGAAGAAGAGGAGGAGGAGTAGCTCTCTATGTAAGGGAAGGGATCAAAGCAACAGAACTAATGGGTAAACAGGGAGGAGAGGAGGCACTGTGGGTCACCCTGGAGACTGGAAATGGCTCCAAAATCTGCACAGGGGTTGTATACAGACCCCCATCTCAGGGAGGAAATGGACAAGGCAATTATAGAAGGCATCCTTGGGATCGCAGAGAAAGGGGAAATGTTGCTGATGGGGGACCCGAATATGCCAGATGTTAACTGGAGCACCTTTGCTGCAGCCACATCCAAAAGCAGGGCCAGTCTCGATGCCCTACAGGGGGCATGCCTCAGACAGCTAGTTTTGGAATCCACTCGGGAGGGAGCAATCTTAGACCTGGTACTCTGAAATGGGGAAGGAGAAAGGATCTCTGATCTTGAAGTGGGTAGCCATCTGGGAACAAGCAATCACCAAAAAGTGTGGTTCACGATAAACTTAGCTGTAGAGTCAAGCCACACAAAAGTGAAGGTACTGGACTTCAGGAGGGCTGATTTTCTCAAAATGGGAGAGTGCCTCAGAAAAGCACCAGCAAACAGGTAAGAAGGTGGGGTGAAGCAACAATGAGGAAACATCAAAACTGCCATCACAGAGGCAACAAACCTTTGTGTGAAGCAAATAAACAAATCAAAATGAAAGAAAAAGACACTATGGTTCTCAAAAGAAGTGGTGGGGAAGGTAAGGGAGAAAAAGACTGCATTCAGGAAGTATAAGGAAACACAGAAGGAGCAGGACAGAGAACTGTACCAGTCAAAGCAGAAGGAAGTGGGTAAGGCAGTCAGAATAGCAAAGGCCCAAACTGAGGAAAAGATAACCAACTCGGTTAAGAAGGGGGATAAAACCTTTTACAGGTACATTACGGAGCAAAGAAAGACGAAGGCAGGAATACTGAGGCTGAATAAAGAGGAAGGTGGTTGGGCAGAGAGTGACAGTGAAAAAGCAGGAATACTGAATGAATATTTCTGCTCAGTATTCACAACGGAAAAGCAGGGGGAGATACCTAATCCAGTCAATAGAAGCACTCTGGATGGGGGGATTGATATTAGTCCTTTCTCAGAAGAAAGGGTTCTGAAAGAACTCGTAAAACTGAAGGTGGATAAAGCAATGGGGCCTGATGGGATTCACCCCAGAATTCTAAAAGAACTAAGGGAAGAACTAGTAACACCACTGACTACCCTTTTTAATAAGTCATGGGAGGATGGTGTGGTACCTGAGGACTGGAGAAGGGGGGATGTGATTCCCCATCACAAAAGTGGGAGCAAGACAGAGGCAGGAAACTACAGACCTGTCACTTTGACCTCAGTGGTAGGGAAAATGATGGAATCACTTCTAAAGTCAAGAATTGTTGAGTACCTAGAGGCCAGTGGGGCACAGGACCCAATGGCAGCGTGGATTCATAGCAGGAAGGTTATGTCAGACAAATCTAATTAATTTCTTTGACTGGGTGACCAAAGTAGTAGACCAGGTAGGGGCTGTGGACATGGCTTGCCTAGACTTTAGTAAGGCATTTGACACAGACTCGCACGAAAGATTAATAAACAAATTAGCCAGCCTGGGAGTGGGTCCCAGGGTGGTAGCCTGGGTAAAACACTGCCTGGACAACAGGACACAGCAGGTAATAGTAAATGGAGTCCACAGTGAAGAAAGAAGGGTTACTAGTGGGGTACCGCAGGGTTCAGTACTGGGGCCGGTACTTTTTAATGTCTTATAAGTGGCATCATGGAGGGACCGAGGAAGGTATGCCTCTTTGCAGATGACACAAAGATCTGCAACAGGGTTGATACGCAAGGTGGGGTGGAAAGGATGAAGAGGACTTGGCAAGGTTGGAGGAATGGTCAAATGTATGGCAGCTTAGATTCAACGCAAAGAAGTGCAAAGTAATGCACCTGGGAAACAAAAACCCAGGGCAAGAGTACACAATGGGGGGTGAGATACTGACAACAACAAAAATGGAAAGGGACCTGGGGTAGTCACATCAGAGGACCTAAAGGTGGGCCAGCAATGTGAGAAGGCAGTAAGGAAGGCTGGGGGGATACTGGGATGCATAGGGAGAGGCATCACCAGTAGAAAACAGAAAGTTGTTGGCCCTCTGTAAAGACAGTTGATAAGATCACATCTGGAGCACTGTGTACAGTTCTGGAGACCCCATCTCCACAAAGACATAGACAGGGTGGAGGCTGTCCAGAGGAGGGCAACCAAAATGGTGCAGGGTCTTCACCAGAAGACATATGAAGTAAAAGACTAAAGGAGCTTAAGATGTATCGCCTCGAGGAAAGGAGGGAGAGGGGGACATGATAGAAACTTTCAAATACCTCAAGGGAATCAACACAGTCCAAGAGGGTAGCATCTTTCAAAAAAAGAGATGTGCAAGAACAAGGGGGCACAATCTGAAGATAGAGGGAGAACGGCTCAGAGGTAATGTGAGGAAGTATTTCTTCACAGAGATGGTTGTAGATGCATGGAACAGCCTTCCTGAGGAGGTCAGAGAGTCAAAAACAGTGGGGGAATTCAAGAATGCATGGGACAGATATAAGGCAATTCTAGTGGGGGATAGGAGGAAGTCGGCTGTTGGTTAACTAGGATCTGCAGCTTATCTGTTAGGTAGGGAAATGGGCAGACTAGGTGGGCCAAGTGGTCCTTATCTGCCGTCAAATTCTGTTTCTGTGAAGGGGTTAGGATGAAGAAAATGGTGAGCAGCATAAGTGGTACCTAGTAAAGTAAATTTCACAGGTATGCTAATATTTATAAAAACTGTAGCTGAAACTATCTTTTCGGGGGGGGGGGATTTTCATTGCACCACTGTTTTAAGTCAGAATAGTTTTGTTTATGTTTTTATGTCAATTTGTTTTCTTTATTCAGAAAACAGTTGTTTTTAACAGCATACACTGTACCAGCACGAGTGTCTCAGCTGTTGTATAAGGTTGATGCAAATGATCTGCACTAACGTAATTCCCTCCCTGCAAATGCAGCACCAGAGAAGCCTTTTCTTTCCCTTAGATATATTATCTCCTGGGGAATTTCTCCTCTTTTACACCAGATGGATGTTTTACATATGAAGTACAGCAGTTCTACATGTAAGGCATGTATGACCCCCCCCCCAAAAAATCAGCAAATATGTGCCTTTTTAAGGAACAACCATGTTTACATGTGGTTTAAAGCAATATCACTTATAGTGTGAAAAGTGCCTTCTGATGCCCTCACTATCGCCAACCAGGACCCCCTCCCAAGAGGCTGCTTTTGACTTGCCTAACTAGAATGTTCCCATTCTTCTACTCCACTTCAGTGCATGATGTTAAGTATTAAGCCATGAGAAAGAAGGCTTCTATTACAGAATTAATGCGTGGTACATAATTCTGTATTTATTCCAATTTTGCACAAACTTTTAACAAATGCTGTTTTGACTGATTTGTTATGATGTCTTGTGCTGCTGTTCTCCCACTGTTCCCTTCCCCCAGGTCACACCTGGAAACGAGCCTTGGCTCAGTGCGTCTCTCCTGGTTCCAGTTTTCAAATACATAAATAAATGAAAAAGGCAGGCTACTGAATCTTCCACTCCTGCAGCCCTACTCTGATGTCAGCTGTAGGGAATTCTGTGATTTCTTGTTACAGCAAATATCAGCCTGAAAGTCAACATAATTTGCCGGATACAAACTACTATACTGCAGTAAACTGTTAAGTACAAAAATATTTTTGCACGCAAAAAGCAAACTGGGACCAGACCCACACTTGGGTGCGCAGCTCTTAGTGTTGAATGTTCCCCTTTAAGATGAATGCATAGCAGGCTGGAAACTATACAGTTCCTAATTTAAAAAATGCAATATTACAAACATTTAGAAAATGTTACAGAACTGTCACTTTCTTATATCGATACATATAAGTTGTTGCAACATTAAACTGTATAGCAATATATAATTTCATATAATTGTACACTATAAATGTGAAAAAAAACTACACTGACACTACCATGGAAAAGTAAAAAGTATGCATTGATATATATGTTTACTACCAACATATATCACTACAAGGAAAGACAGTATATTGACATGTACTATACAGACATGTATTGACACGTGAAAACAGTACAGATACGATCTACGGTATTCATGTTGACCCAAAACCAAGCTTTAATTTAAAAAAAAAAAAAAAAATAAAGTTTCTACCCTAATGGTTCAAAAGATAATTTCCTACCAAAGACCAACTTTGGAAGCCTTAGGACTAGGAACTTAGTTTATTTTTTAAATGAATGCGTGGAGTCAGCCATGCTGATATTTCAGTACTGTATATCATGTTGCTGCAACTTCCTTATAACGATACATAAAAACAAGAGGATTTAAAATACTTCTAATAATCAAATCATCGGCAGATTCTAATGTTCACTAATCACCAGAATAAACACGCTGTTCTGTAATTCTTCTTCTGTTTTAAAACTTGCCAGTATTTCTGTATTGCATTTTTTTATACAGTGCTCACTCACTATAAAGAAGCCCTCTATCTGGAAACGCTATAGTGAACACACGCAGCTGGCTACAGAGTTGTTCACTGTAGAGAGGCATCACTACATTATAATAATGACATACTTTGCAACAGCTTTTATAAGCTGCACAATAAAAAAAAAACTTGAAACTGACTCATCAGCTTTAGCCCAGCAGAAGAGGTCTGTTAGCCAGTACTGACAATTTGAAAACTGGCTCAATGCCAGAGAGGGCTGAAGTGCTAGGTGTCTTACCTCCCACTGCACCCCAGCAGTCAGGTGCAGAAACAGATTCAGGTCATTGAGGGACTGGCTGGAGGAGTGTTGAGCATCTCACAGACAGCTCTCCTCCCTCACAGTGGTGGTGATTGGTGGGGGGGGGGGGTGCAGCCTCCTAGGTGGCTGCCACTTAGAGGATCTGGGTGGCAACACAGTGGAACTCCAGGGATTGAGTCCTCAACCACCTAACGCACTGAGGCATCTGTGCAGAGGCGGCACTCACACTGCGGCACTGCATATGCTACTGGGCCCAGGGCCAAAAACAGGAGGAAAATCCTGACCATGGCTGGATGAGGGGCTGGTTCCCACACGCCGGCCGCACCAGCGACTCAGCGTCTCTGGAGTCCTGTGGCAGAAGACCACCAAAGCAATACAGCGAGCCCAAGGGAAGCCAGGTGACAGGGCTGAGGGGTCGATCTGGATGGGAGCCGGCAGGTAGTTAAGGCGACAAACTACTGAAGAGATAAAAAACAAATTGACAATTTGGGGGTAACAGTGTTGCCAAAGCAATAGCTTACAACCACTGTACAGTAGCACCACTTTCGTTAGGGTTGTGTAGGCACTTTTTGTGGTTTTTGCTCACTTATAGCTCAGCTGTTGTTTCACTATGGAAGCTGAAAACTGGCATGCACACCCTTTGTGGCAGGATATGAAAACAAAACTGAAATGTGGTAAAAATCAGTCTGTAAATTCTAAAATTATAAGGGGACAGAAAACGTGGAAATTCACCAGCTTTAAGACTAACAAAATTAAAAAAATAAATAAAAAAAAGTAAAGACTTGAAACCTGAAACTTTTAAAAGGCAGTGTTTTTGTTGCGCACATGCACACACAAAAAGTAATCTTTTTCCATAAGGAGTTTTGATGCCCCAGACAGAAACTATGGTTGTAAGCCATAAGTTTATTTTTTTATTTTATTTTATTGTTTGCACTACTGAAAACTGTGATCATACTTTTGAGTGGTACGAACAAACCCATTATCACTCACAGCTACAGGTTTTTTGTTTTGTTTGAGACAGTCCCCCCCCCCCCATTCAGGTGGCTCTCTAGCCCAGTCCCCCAAAGTCCACCGGCACCAGCTATGACCACCAGGGCTTACCCCACCCCGGTCAGCAGGAGGAGCTCTCTCCCACACCACAGGCACAGATCCAGTCCACTGATCCAACTAGCCGGGGGGCAAGACCTGCAAGTGCCGCCATCATCCAACTGCCGGCAGTTTCCTTTTTTTCCCCTGTAGAGGGGGGGCATGCAAGGACTCCAATGGCTGTATGCTGCACACCCAGAGTCTACCCCACCTCTACCCCTCTTCTATCAGTGTCAGTATGTAGCCCTAGGGGTCAGGCTAACACAGACTGCTGCAAGCCCCTTCCGCAGAGGAGGAGAGCTGTCCTGGGGATGCTCAATCCTCCTTCTCCCCAGACGACTCCCTCGCACTGCAAACACGTCCCGGGCATGGTGCGAGGTGTGACATCCAGTGCCTCAACCCTCAGTGCCACTGGGCTGGCCCACAGCTACAGTTTTTTGGAAAGGTGCCACAGGGAGCTCATTATTGGTGGCGCATTGATACTCAAGGCCTGATACAGCTACCAGGAGCCCACCCATTGTTGGCAATGAAGACAATGCCAGAAACACATCCTTTTTTAAAATGATTTCCAAGGAGTTATATCTAGTGCCATTTTTCCTCACCCCCCCCCCCCGACATACAGAATCCATCCCTAGTGTCGGCTGTTTTCCTTTCGTTTGTTTTGATTCATTAAATGATTTCAGACACAGAAAGCCCATCACCAGTGCCAAGTTAATTTTTTTTTCTTTTAGCGTTTGCTGACTTCAACATCTCTCTCTCAAACCAATGGGTGTAAATAAGTTTATATACCTTGACAGCTAGTGTTGAAGTTGGGGCAACACCAATGGTGTGTCATGCAACTGTTCAATCTCACAGAAAAAGCAAGCTGCATAGTTACCAAGAGACGGGGTGCCTTTTTACTTTAGCACTGCATTTACCTATTTTTAAGGCATGGTACTTCAACGCTAACTGATGCCTAAATAGATTTTGTGCAATGAATTGTATAAACATTTATTCCAGTGTTATATTGTCCTTGTAAAAGAAGATACAGGTCAGACATTTCTCAGAGACTAGCTAGCAACACTACAAGATGGCAGGAAACCAAGCCAGCTGTGACTATAAAGTACAACATTCTAGGTTTCACATTTCATCAGAAGCTACCAGCTGCCCACCTCTGGCCATCAGAAACACATGAACAATTCATAAAGTGATTGTCCTTTCCCACCTGAGACAAACACCTCACTGAGCCTTTCCTGGTGAAAATGACAAACAAACAGGGCCATTTATTTTGAGTGCAGATATCTCAGGTAACTGAAGCAGACTGGCTTGGTCAGGATGAAGCCAAGATTAAAATGCAAGGATGCATCAAAACATTGGACCAGCATTTTGCTGATCCTGATGAGTCAAGGGTATAGTTTTTGACATGCAAGTAAAAACCTCCAGAGCATTTTTAAATTCCACCTGCTTCAAATGATTGAGACTGAGTGCACCCTGGAGGGATCTTTTGTAACAGATGGGTAAGAACAGTCTCTGGAATGGGATGTTCTGGGATGGAAGCATTAGAAATATTATAATTATATAGAGGATAATGTATGGGGATTTATTGGTAACCATGCTGTAATCGCTTTGAAAGGTTACTGTGACAAAGGCTTGTTTCGAGGTTCTGGTTGTCATGGTAACCTGAGAAGTTATTTCAGCAAGGTTACCAATAAAAACTCACACATTATACTTTATAGTGTGTGGGCAAAAACTAAACTGCGCGCCAGTTCAAACTAAGTTACTACTTATTATTTTCTGATTCCCCATAGCGCTGCTCTCCTTAGGGCCAGCTCCTACCACCGTGGCCATTCATTGTGAGCCGCTGATTTAAAGCTGTGCATGCGCAGATGTGCTCCCATTGTTATGGTATTGATGTGACATAGTCAAGAGGGGTTAACAACCTCTTGATGTCACATCGCTACCATAACAGCATTGTAAACAGTTTGATTTTTGTCAGTAACAAGTGCTCCTCATACATTATATTAAGTGTGTGTTCCATCAGACACCATACAGGTTTATATATTATTAAAAAAAAAACTAGTACAGCATTAACATAACCTTTGGTAGAGTTTTAAAATAAGAATTAAGTAAGCAATGACACACACACACACACACACACACACACACACACACACACACACGGTGCATTAAAAGCATTTCGATACATGGGTGTTTACTAGGCATGGGCAGTAGCATCAAGTAAGGACGAACACATGCCAGGGTGTCTTGTTGTGCTGAGATATACAGACACTTGTGGCGCACTGTGAAACAAGTGCTTTCAACTATCAATGTGTCCGTTTATCTAGCGCAACAGGACATCCTAATGTGCATCATTCATCTTATAAAACAGTCATAAAAAAATTAAAAAAAAACATCTAATGAGTCTACAATGAGATCTGAGGTGTCTGGTAGGGCTGTGATAACGGGACAGTCACATGACACTCTTGGACAATCAGGATAATAGGATTTCTTCCCTTAAATTATACTTTATAGAATAGGGTCTGATCAATCCTGGCTCCTCGGTGATTGAAATCTGGTCACACGGGGCTATGCTAATAGAGATTATGAAACGCACAAAGAAAAATCCTGCCATCTGATTGGTCATTCTGGGTTTTTACAACTGAATTAATCTCACAACATGCACAAGAGTAAAGTCCCAGCTGTTATTTTTAATCTAAAGTGTTTTTGTTTATTTTTTTGCCTTTTTTCCTTTGGATCCATTTTATATTCCCTATAATGTACTCCAGAGTATGCATTGTTGTATTTACCTGCTGCTCATCTGGTTTAAGGCACTCATCAGCAATCTCATGTCCCACCACATCTGCCATGGGTAAATAAATACTACAACACGCCCTGTTATGCATTATTGCTTACATAAAGCACGATTGGTGGGTGGTAGAGCATGATAAGGGAAAACACTAACGCCGGAGGTGAAAAGATTATGCAAATCAAACACAACCACCAGGGCCAGATTAAGGTAACCTATGGCCCTACGCCCAAGAGAAATCTGCGGCCCCTCTCACCATGACCATGCCCCTTTGCTGCAAAGGGACCCTGTCACAGACTGTAGGGCACCTTGGCAATCCATTTACATACAAACTGTACCTCATGTTAGGATACAGTTTGTAAGAAATTTTGGGCAACAGAATACAAATCAAAATTCCTACCTTTCTACTCCCCTCTCTTAAAATCATATTAACAACAGTGCACACCATTCTCTAGTCTCTCCCCAACCCCCAAGTGTCACATACTGTTTGAGTTCAGTTTGATAATCTACAGTGCCATTTTCATACAAGCAAAATTGGGTGGACAATCAAGGGTGCGAGATAACAAGGTGCAATGGAATAGCTATCATTTTGTACAAACATTTGGTGGATAATCGAGGGATTACTGTATGTGCAAGATGACACTCAGCATACATGACTGCCACCTTTCTTACTCTACTTAATTTAATTCCTGATACAGCCCTAGCCCACCCACAAAACCATATAGGGGAGTGGCTGTAGTGCTATAGGTAGACCTATAATGGTCAGGTTTAGTGGTAGCCTTTAGATACTATTTGTTTACTTTGCAAGCAATTGTACATAATTGGGGGGCAGTATTGTATGTATATAGCTCCACAACATACACGATTTCCTGCAAATTAAACAAATATAATATAAAGGCCACTGCTGCACCTGGTGGCATTGTAAGCCTGTCGATAGCACTGTAGCCTCTTTGCTACTGTGTGTCATTAAAATGTGGTTTTGTAGGTGGTGTTAAAGATCAGGCTTGGCCATATTGTTTGCAAATTGCAATACAGTATTGTTAAAGGACTTAGAAATTCAGCTTAATTTTTCTCTTTTTTTAAACTCTTTTTCCCTCTAGTCACTGTGCGCTGGGGCCCCATCGGCCAGCACTGCCCTTTCCCCATCCTGCTGTGCTCCTCTCTAGCCAGAGACCTGTTCCCCCATCCCACCCGCAACTTTGCGCACCGGTCATGACTCCTTGGGGCGAGGCTGCCATCTGCTCCACGGTGAACATCCCTTCTTCATGCAGTACCAGGCAGAGGTGGAGGACGGGAGCACTCAGGTCCAAAGAGCAGGAGCCAGTGTAGGACGTGGTGGGCTAGTGAGGCATCTTCCTCCCAACATTCAGGCGTTTTCCTGTTTCCATGGTTACCCCCCCCCCACGAGGCATGGACATGCAAGGACATCCAACACGGGTATGAGCATGCTCCCACACTCCTCCTGCAGACATCCACTGTCACCTCCCTCGATTCCTTACATGGCCCTGGCTGTGTACAGCACCCCTCTGCGTGGTGTCGCTGCTGCGAGGGATCCACAACCCACTCCTCCCCAAGACAGGACAGCTGTCCGTCTGACGCTCAATCCTCTTTCCCCTGGTTGACCCTGGGTCGCCGGCATGATAACAGACAAGGTGCCAGCGCCTCAGCCTTCTACACCACCAAGCCGACTTTTTTTTCATAACTTTGATGATCATTTTCATGACACTCATCACCCCAACCCAAACTCAACCATGAACCCTCCTACTAATTTTCACTGAGAGGAGAACTGCATTTAACAATGATAATCCAGTTCTAGTCAAGAAGTGTAAACATTAATACAATAGGCAGTATAGCCTAGTAGCTACAGCCTCAAGCCAAGAACCTGGAAAACATATAGACTAAGAACACTTGGATTTGTGAACCACAACCTCTATCTGCATACTACGTAACCCAGGACCAGGACAGGTCATAGAACATATATGTGCTAATGAGAGGTATCTGGAACTTGGAACAGGCTCTCCAATAAGCAGGCTCTGCTGACTCTCTGATCCTTCCAATGTGAATGATAGGGCCCCCCTCAAATGCACAAGATGAGGCAAGTAGTGGCCAAACTACTGAAGAGGGCCCCCATTTAAGATTTGTACAACTCTCCCTATCAGGAACACAAGTTGGGGGGCAGGGATCTTTCTAGCTACTTCTTCCCGGTGGGGGTGGGGGTGAGAGACAAAGCAAAGGAAAAGGGCTTGTTTTCACCTCAAAAGTCAGTCTGGCTGGAGCCCCCTGACTCTATCAGCTGAACTTAACACCTAATAAACGAAGTGAGATTCACATTCCAGCACACGAAGTAAAGGAAAAGGGCCTGTTTACACCTTAAAGGCCAGTCTGGTTGGAGGCCCCCTGAAGCTATCAGCTGCACTTAACACCTAATCAGGGAGGTGACATTCCCATCACAGTTCAGCTCCTGCCTTGCTCAGATTATTGAACAGCCAAGTCCATTACAAAACAATGCAGCTCAGGCAGAAAGAAATGGGTATGTAGTAAATATATTTTGGGGATTGTTGGGGGCCCCCTGGTAGGTGGGGGCCCTAGGGTAGTGCCCATGTTGCCTATGCCTTAATCCGGCCCCGACAACTTCATGACAATCCTTCCCCAAGAGAAAAAATGTGAACTCGCATTCTCAAAATGCAGACAGTGACTAGACAGAGTAAAATACAGCTGCAAAAGACAGCTATCCCACCACTGCCCAGCAAAAAATTATACTTTCCAACACCTCAAGTGCCCACAAATACAGCTTCATCAAACCACAGCTCTCTCCCACATGATACACAAACACAGTCAATCTGAAGCGTTTTATTGCATCAACTATAAGAAAGCAGACTAAAAACATACCAAGCGCAACTGCTTCCATTTTCTTTTATACAGCATGGACTCAACAACAAATGGAGGCCGTCATTCTGCAGAGGTACTCAAGAGGATGTGGCATGTAAGAAATAATCCACGGTAGGATGTGTGGCAATACTACAGCAAGTGAACGCCCTATAGGATATGAGGCATGAGAAGCAGCAGAGGGCCTCCAACCACCCAGAAAGTGCAGTAATTCCAGTGCTAATGCACACCCATAGTGGATTATTACACCTTACAACATTAGTCAGTATCATTGTGGTGAGGGAGTTTAAACCCAGCACTTGGAATATTAAGTAAGAAATAAGGCATGACGGGGAGGTTTATCCTATATTAAGGTACTGATTTGGTGGGTTGGAGTCCCGAGCCCAAAGGGTGAGGAACATTAATCACCAGAAGATACACTAACAAGCAGAATCCCGCCGATGGAATTACCTTATCACACAGATAAAATGTTTCATCATGTTTATTGTTTAGCAGTTAGTACTGTTGTAATTTGGTACTATATCTTTAAATGGGCAGTTTTAGGGAATTAACATAAATTAGATATGCACCAGGAATCAGGTTGCAGCTAGACCCCTGTACTAGTTAGGTGAGATAGCAGTGCAGGGAGTGGGTTACGGTTGCATGGTTATATTTCGTCCTGTTGCCGAGTTTTAATTTCCTCTACTTCACATGTGATCTGTGAGGCAGACATGGAAGCCTGGGTTGTGCTTCCTGTGCTTTCTATGTGATCAGAGTCTGACCTGGGAGTCTAGGCTGTTGATAACATGTCATACGATCAGGCCCAGGTGCACTGCACTATTAGACTGTTGTGTGTTTGCTGCTGCATTTCAAAAAGATAAGTAAACATTTTACAAGAGTTTAGAGAAATATTTGTAGAAGGTTTGCCGATGGTTTTGTGCTGCCCTGTATATATGCTTCTGTTGTTTTGCAGAATTGTAGTTTTGGAATATATTTTGTTTTCCTATAGTAACACAGAATTGTATCAGCTGAAGGTCTTGTGGTCTACACAGTCTGCCCAATGTGGCAGCACGTGTTCCTTATAGATTCATGTCCCTCCACCACTGGATGTGCCACTTCTGCTTGTCCCACACCATCTTGAATTTACAGCGTTCCTCCATTTTGCAACCGCTCCCTCTTGTATTTGTACTCTCACTGGACCTAAACTGTTGACTAGAGTCCACCCGGTTAATACCTCTCATGTATTTAAATGTCTCTCTGTCATGTTACTCTTTTCCTCCTGGTCTTCAGTAATTAGTAATGTTGTTTCTTCTAATGGAGTCTTGCTGTATTCTGACATATGCAGTTAGGTCCTGCCTTTCAACTGCCCCAGAGAACAGAGTTAAACTTTCCATGGCCAGCATGGAATGTTCACCACAAGCTCAGCTGAAGCCCGTCTGCTGTTGTTTAAACTCCAACCGTCAGATCTTTACGAGCAATACTCACTAGAAGTTCTGTGTGGAAACTGTAAAACTCAAACTAGCCAACTGGCAACTACATCTATATAAAAGGGTTTTTGGTTTCAAAAGGAAGACTCAAGTCAGGAAACCCAAAAACAAAACACAATAACTCACCCAAACTAAAGAGGGTGAAAAAAAAGGACACCCCTAGGGTGCCAACACTGCTCATACCCACCCACATCCCAAAAACTAGGTTCTGAGAGTGGAGGCAGGGGGGGAGGTCAGAATACAGCAAGACCCCATTAGAAGAAACAACATTACTAAGGTGAGTAATTTTTTCTTCAAACAACATGAAGTCTTGCTGTATTCTGACATATGCAGACTACCAAGCAGTACCTCCATGGAGGAGGGACAGAACCTACTTTGGAAACAGGCTCTGAAGTACTGCTGTTCCAAACCGAGCATCACTCCTAGCCTGGATATCCAGAGAGTAATGCTTGGTGAATGTATGGACTGTTTTCCAGGTGGCTGCTTGACAAATTTCTAAGAGAGGGAATATCCCTGGCAGCAGCCAGGGAAGCAGCTGTACCTCTAGTGGAATGAGCCCTCAGTCCTGAGGGTGGAGTTCTACCCAGTTTTTCATAGCAGAATTGTATACAAGAAACAATCCACCTGGCAATAGATCTCTTAGTGGCAGGTTTGCCCTTACCAACCTCTCCATACGTGAGGAACAACTGGAGGGATTCAAACCTGTGACCCTTGGTACGCCTATGTAGTAGCTCAGGGCCCTTTTAACATCCAAGCTGTGTAGACTCCTCTCTCCAGAGGAAGAATGGTCAGTGAAGAAAACAGGGCGAGATATAGACTGGTTGAGGTGGAAATCTGAAACCACTTTAGGCAAAAACTTTCTGTTAGTTCTTAGGACCACTTTATCTCTATGGAAAGAGATGAAATCAGGTTCCACTGACAGGGCTTGCAATTCACTGATATGCCTGGCAGAAGTAATGGCCACCAAAAACACAGTTTTCCAAGTCAAGTACTTATGTTCTGCAGAGGACAAAGGCTCAAAGGGAGGTTGCATAAGCTGAGCAATGCAAACATTAAGGTCCCAAGCAGGAGCAGGATCCCTAAAGGGGGGATTGGTGTGAAGCAATCCCTTGAAAAACTTACAAAACACAGGATGGGATGATAAAGAGGAAGGCTTGCCTACTGACAAGAAAGCAGAAACAGCTGCCAAATGTACTTTAAGGGTAGCTGGTCTGAGGCCTAGGCCGTTAAGATGGACCATATAGTCCAGAACCGTAGGCAACTCAGCAGAGTCTGGAGAAATATTTTTCTTAGAACACCAAATGCTGAATCTTTTCCATTTGGAGTTGTAAGTCTTTCTGGTAAAAGGCTTTTGAGAAGCCTTAAGGATATCCAGAACCCCCGGGAAAGATGCAGATCTGCAAACTCCAACTCTTCAAGAGCCATGCCTTGAGATTGATAGACCGATGATTCGGGTATCAAATCCTCCCCTGAGAGGATGTCAACAGGTTGTAATTCCTGGGAAGAGACAGGAGAAGGTGGACTGCTAGGGACAGCAACAGGGGGTACGAGGGCTGTCTGGCCCAGTCTGGAGCAATCAGAATCACTTTGCATGGTTGTGACCTTATCTTGACTAACACTTTGAACAGGAGAGGAAGGGGGGAGCATACAGAAATTTCCCTTCCCAGTTCAGAATCAGAGCATCCAGGGGGACTGAGCCCAAGACTGGGGGTCTGTAACAAAAGAGAGGAAGTTGGTGATTGTCTGGGGCTGCAAAAAGATCCATCTCTGGAGTGCCCCATCTCGAGAAAATCACTTTCAAAACTAGAGGATCTAGGGTCCATTCGTGATGGCCCTGGGAAATTCTGCTCAGAGCATCTGCTAGGACATTGTCCTTCCCTGGGAGGTGAACTGCTGTCGGAGAGGTTTGCAGGGAATAGGCCAGGGACCACAACTTCATTGCTTCTGTGCACACGGCTGTAGACCGAGTGCCTCCCTGCTTGTTGATGTACCACATGGTGGTGGTGTTGTCTGTTCTGACCTGTACCACCTTGTTCTGTACAGACTTGGAAAAAGCTTGCAGTGCCAGAAACACTGCTCTGAGTTCCAAGACATTGATGTGAAGCAGAGATTCCTGAGGTGACCACAGTCCTTGGGTGGCAAGATCGCCCAAATGGGTTCCCCAGCCCAACAGGGAAGCATCTGTGGTGAGTATCACTGAATGAGACTGAGTGACAAAAGGAACCCCTTGTCTCAAATTGTCCTGATCCTGCCACTGTTGCAAGGCCTGGATCAGGGATCGAGTCACTGGGACTAATTTGGTAAGGGAATCCTTTCTTTGGGACCAGAAGGCTCTTAAGTGGAACTGAATGTCCCTCATCTGGAATCTTGCTCCTTGGACCACTGCTGTGGAAGCTGCCATGTGGCTCAGAAGCTGAAGGAAATGCTTTGCTGGTCGAGACACCTGAAGGGTGAATGAAGAGGCCAGTTCCATGAGGGTCATTGTCCTTTCCAGGGGAAGGAAGGCTCTTGATTTTCTGTATCCAGCTCTGCCCCTGTGAAGGTGAGGAGCTGCACTGGTTCGAGAACCGACTTTGGAAGATTGAGGAGGAATCCTAAGGAAGTGAGCACTTGCTGGGTCACTTGCAAATATGACTTGACTTGGTCTGGAGACTGACCTACTGTGAGCCAGTCGTCCAAGTATGGGAAGATGGAGATCTTTTTTCTCCTTAGGAAAGCAACCACTACTACCAGGCACTTTGTGAAAATCCTTGGGGCTGATATCAGGCCAACGGGCATTGCTCTGAATTGATAGTGGTCTGAGGGCAACTCGAACCTGAGGTACTTTCTGTGGGAGCACCTGATGGGAATGTGAAAATAGGCATCCTTGAGGTCCAGGGAGGCTAGCCAGTCCCCTGGCCTTAGAGAGGGAAGGATAATTCCCAGAGTCACCATTTTGAACTTTGGCTTTAAAAGGTGTTTGTTCAGATATCTTAGGTCCAGGATGGGCAGCCATTCTCCTGTCTTTTTGGGGGTTAGGAAGTACCTGGAGTACAATCCTTTGCCCTTGTGTAGGGTAGGAACCCTCTCTATAGCTCTGAGAGCTAGGAGAGAAAAAACCTCTGCCTCTAAGGCAAGGGTCTCTGATAGATTCGCAGGTGGAAAGGATCTGGTTCTCATCTTGGGAAATGTTTTGAAGCTGAGAACCAGCCCCAGGCTTACTACTTCCAGGACCCACTTGTCTGATGTTAGAGACTTCCAGTCCTGGACAAAGTAAGCCAGCCTGCCCCCTACTGGTATGGGAGAATCGGCCCGGGCAGACCCATCAGGTAGTCTGCTTGGCAGGGGCTTTAGGCTGAGGGGTGGATGCAGGCCTGCTCATCCCCCATCTGCTTCTCCCTCTAAAGAACTCCCTTTGAGAGAAAGAAGAGGAGGCCTGAGCTTGGTAAAAAGGCCTTTGGAAAGGCCTGCTCCTGCCCCTGGACTGCTGTCTTTGAGGAGTTGCTTGCCTTTCTTTGGCCTGAGCACTCAAGTGGTCCTGTACTCATCCATCTTTTTCATGTAGTTCTCTGTCTGCTCCCCAAGCAGAGAATTACCAATTACAGGGAAATCCATGGCCTTAGCCTGGGTGTCCTGCGAGAGGCTAGTACATCTGAGCCAAGCCATCCTCCGAAGAGCCACAGATGTAGCCATGACTCTTGATGAAACATCATTGGAGTCCACAGCAGCATGAAATTGCACTTTAGATGCCTCAATCCCATCTGCAGCCACCTGCTCCAGCTCCTTGGCAAGCTGGTCAGGAGCCTGTTTAGCCAGAGCCAGCACAGTGTCCCACCTGGACTTCTAGTACCTAGCTATGTAGGCCATATAGTTAGCCTGCCTGAGTCCCAAATATGCTGCCATGTATTGTTTCTTTGCCATGGCATCAATCTTCCTAGAGTCCTTATCTGGGGGTGTGATGCCAAGGGAATATTTGCCATATCACAGGCAGCAGCCTGCACTACCCCAACATGGCTGCACTGCTGGAAAAGGAACTCTGTGTCGGAGCCTGAGAGAGTGTACCTCTTGTCCATTTGTTTGTCCACAGGAGGTATGGAATTAGGAAACTTAAGAATTTTATGTGTCTGTTTCCCAAAGGATTTGTGGAGGGGAATAGACAGTCTCCTGGACTCTGGGATGTCCATCATCTCAACAAAATCAGGCTCCTCCTGATCCTCTACTGCTTCATCCACAGGAAGCTGGAGGGTCTCAGCCACTTTTTTGTAAAACATATAGTGAGAAGGGGACTCAGAAAGCCTAGGAGGAGAAACACCTGAAGGTCTGTCTGGGGAGATGTCCGGGTCAATAGGCACATCTAGACTTTCATAATCACCATAATCATCCTCATACTCTCCTTCCTCCTCCTCCTCCGGTTCATAAAATTCTTCCAAAGTGTAATCCGGAACCGGGGGAACTGACCGAACAGAACCCCTGCCAGATGGTGCGGTTTGGTGGAACCAAAGTGGCGACTGCACTATCCTTATCGCCTTGGCTATCTCATCGGGCGGTTGGAGTATGAATTTCGGTCCGAACCGACGATTTATCTTTTTTCCTTTTCGACTGGAACCGACTCCTCAGAATCGTCTCTCCTTTTCCCCGAAGAAGTATCGCCCTGGTCAGAGGGCACTCCTTCTGGTTCGGGCAGAACCGAACCGGGCTGGTCATCTGGGTCAGCGGACTTCTCGGCCTCCCTTTCCCTCAGTCTACCTAATCTCTTTTCCAGGGCAGATTTGGGACAATTCTTACAAATTTGGCAGTCTGAATCAAGGTGGTCAAACCCCAGACTATAAACACAGGTGGTGTGGGGATCAGCCTTGGCAAAGACTTCCCCACACACACTGCAGTGTTGAAACCCAGTGGGCCGGTTTTTTTTCTTGGGTTTCTCAGACATGGTCAATCCTATCCAAAACTTACGGTTTTTTTTGGCAATCCGCCAGGCAAGACTCCCCTACCGGTTCCTGACCGTGTCACAGGTCTTGGAAAAAAACGTAATAAAATCCATTTTTTTTAGAACCGATACAGACCGGTTACCACACTCTAAATAAATCTCAACTTTTTTTTACCTTAAACTGATTGGTTCAGCCGAACCGATCCACAATTTACAAGTTCCACATAGAAACTACACAGAAAACCTATCTAGTACTCACGGCACCACAGACAGAGACTTGAACCGATTGAACGGTAACAGCAATTCGGTAGAAACCGACTGAAAAAAACGACACTTCAACCGACTTTTTTGAACCGAGTAAAGGAGAAATCTCTGGAGCGACTGTTCAGTGAGGCGGAATAAAGAATCTGACGGTTGGAGTTTAAACAGCAGCAGACGGGCTTCAGCCAAGCTCGTGGTGAACATTCCATGCTGGCCATGGAAAGTTTAACTCTTTGTTCTCCGGGGCAGTTGAAAGGCAGAACCTAACTGCATATGTCAGAATATAGCAAGACTTCATGTTGTTTGAAGTACACATTTAGTCTCTTCAGCTGCTGCTCGTATACACACCCTGCCTTACTAAATTGTGCAGATGATGTTGATAAAATCTTTATTTTTAGACAGGACTGTAAACATTGAAGCAAAGCTCTACTTTCAAGTAAAAGCCTGTTGGCATTACAAAACCTGGTAGAAATATAGAAAAAAAAACAAAGTGTAATCATAATCACAAGCCCCATAGACAACTGAATATAAAGGATGTATTAACAAGGTGGATTGTGAGGAACTGTTTAGCAGGAACAGAGTAGCCAGTACACGGGATCAAGACGGGACATAAATTGGGGAGAGGTTCAAAAGGATGTGATGCATTATTTTACAGAAAGAATGGTTTAGCCATGGAATGGTCTGCTGCCAGAGGAGGCAGATGCCCAAATCATAAACGGCTTAAAACACGGTAGGGACAGAGTTAAGGGTATAGTAGCTACTCAGTGGGATGAGGGAAGGGAAAACACAGAGAACGAAATGGGGAATGGTATAAGAGAAGACCCAACAGAGACAATGGGTCCCGTGGTATGACAGGATAATACGGGCAGCCTGGATGGACCATCAGTCATTTTCCACTATCACTGTCTATGTTTCTATGTACACACAAGGAAGAACAAATCAATGTTAGTAATCACAAGTGTAGGGAGAATTCTGTTTCAATCCTTAGTTAAAATATATTTCAAGTAAGCCTGAACCACAGGATCAAGTTGAGTCTTAGTTCCAGGATCCTGCAGTGCTAGCCGCTACAGTCCCAGGACAAATCTCGTGGTTCACTTTGGACAGATCAGGCTCATTTCAAGTTTTCCTCTCTGAGAACATCTAGGCAGGATCTTTAAGCTGAGAACAGGAAAAGAGTAAAGAGGTTGGGCTGGAGTAGAGCACAAAATGTTCTATACCATAAGCAACCAATTATTTTTTCGTCCTTTTTTATAGGGTCTGCCAACCCCAGTTTTCATAAAGGCTACAATGGTGCACCACTGCACTGCATCAGAGGACAAAACATGCAGTTCTGTTCAACAGAACACCAGATTTTGCCAGATTTGCATTACTTGCAAACTGATATATTAAACATCCATATTTCTACGTAGGCAGTGTCATTGTTTTGGTTAATCTGAGTATCAGCTTGGGATAGACAGTACACAGCCATAAATAGGGTACCCAGCTTCTTGCTGACTTAACAGACCATATTCTTAATGAGGTGAGAAAAGCTTAGAAAACTGTCTATGTAGATCCCCAAATATTCATAATTCCAGACTTTAGTTATTTTAGAACCCTTAAATAAAGTATAATTATTTTCAAGATACTTTTTGTCAGTGATTTTTAGTGACGAAACAACTGGAAGTAAACAAATTCTGCAAGCCTGAACAATCCCATTTCAGATTCTGTTCCAGCTCCCCAGAGCTATTTTCAGAAACTAAAATCATTGTATCTTCAGCGTTAAGTTCTAATATTTTTTTAAATTTTTTTTATTTACTGCACTTTATGCAGTCGCCAGTCTGCTAACCCTTGTGCCCCTCCTACCTCAGCTTCATCACCCCGCTAACTCTGGGACTTAACCTTCACTGACTGACACTGCCCCACGGTCTACCCCCCACCTCCATGGCGGAGCCCCCTCGAGACCATCCAGGCATCCCGGGAGGTGTTTAGTTCAGATGCTAGTCAGGGAGCCCAGTAGGCGGGTGCGTGGTCTGCGAGGAAAAGCCATGTCATCTAGGCAGGCCAGAACAGGGTTTTTCCCTCAACTAATTCCTTCCCTCAGTGCTCCGAGGGGATGGTGGCTTGACACAGGCCACAATATCCACTGGGAGCATCCCCACCCAGAGCCGCCAGTACAAACCTGATAGGCCATCAGTGACAGAGCAGTCCATCCTCTCCCCCCCCAAGAGGAGGACAGCATCAACAGGACACTCAATCCCGCCCCCCACTGACCCCTGAGTGGCCCTGGCTGGTTTCAGAACCCGGGTCACTGGCAGTTGTTATACTTTCATGATTCAGTGCTGGGGGAAGGGTGTGTTGACAAATTCTAGAAACAAAAGAGGGCCCAATATGGATCCCTGTGGAACCCCCTTAGGGATCCCACATGTCCCAGATAAAGAATTGGTGGCTGAAACCTTTTAAGATCTTTCAGACAGGTGGAAGTTAAACCATATTAAGAGTTCAGCTCCCACTCAAATCATTGTAATCTATCCATTAACAATGGATGATTTACAAGATCGAATGCTTTCGATAAGCCCATGAACACTGACCCTGCCTCATTCCCCACCTTCACAGATGAGGTGATTATATTAGTGGCATGAGGGTGCTTTTAATTGCAGAATGGCTTGAAGGTGCTCGCAGTTTTAATTAGGGGTCTAAAGTTTTATTTTCTAGTGTGAGCAGCACTGAGGGCTTTAAGTTAGGATTTTTGAGTAGGAAGTATGTTTTTTCAAAATGGTTAGATTTTTTTTTTTCCTTTGTAGTATATGAATCTTGAGAAATGTTGCCATGAGGAAGGAGGTGGTCATTCCTGCAGTGTTTTTATTTGCATTTTTCTTTTTGATGTTGTTGGGTTATTTGATTTGTGCTGTGACCTGTTAGGCCGTGAGGTTATGTAATTAGCATACTTAAGTTTCTGACCACGCATGTCATGTAACCAATTAATGCAACCCTACTATGTCATGGGAACAGGCATATGTGCTAAGTTAATACAGTACCATGTGAAGGAGTCCTGACCAATAACCAGACCCCCTTTTATTACAGAGCATAACACATTCTCTCATGTCTTATTACTTACTTAATGCACACTGTATGTGTTATTGTACTTATAAAATGGCTCACAGTATAAACAATTTTTCAAAAATATAAAAACAAGATTCTTTATCTGACCTTACATTAAAGCAATGCTATGAAGTCATGTGACCTGTTTTAATTAACCCTGTTAATTAATTTTTCAATTCACTTTTATAATGTTGTTTACACAGAATGTAGGATTACTGTTGCCACTGTGAACTAGTTGTCTAATCAGACTCGTTAGCTACAGCAAACCCAGCATACAGTAATGATGTATCAGAGTACTTTACCTTAGGACAAACTTGGTGTTCTCTGTCTTACCAGCTCCGGATTCTCCAGAAACAATAATGGACTGGCTCATTTTGTGTACCTTCATATCACGGAAAGCTTTATCAGCTGGAAAAAAAACGTAATAGCACTATTATATTTATACACTATATTTAAAAATCCTGTTTTCAACTATTCTGCTAAACTATTAAAATATCCAGCCCCTGTGACAGCTTTCCCTTTGGCACAAATTTTCAATCTTTCCCTTTCATTTGGGGTTACTATATCTCTCGAAGCATGGAAATGTACCAAAGTCATCCTAAGCCGTAAAGCAGGTCCTAAATTACAAACTGAATACTAATGTTCCATATCGTTACTTCCCCTTGTCTCCAAAACTGACTGGTAAGCAGTTGAGAATATCTCTGGAGACTAATAATAAACTTAATTGTTTTCAGTCAGGTTTTAGGTCAAACCATACTACAATTTCTACCTTGATAAAGGTAGTAAGATATTCAGCTCACCATGGAAAGGAGGTTATCTGCTGGTGCCATTTTTGTCGACTTATCAAAAGCTTTTGACCACTTTCGACCACAATATCCTCCTGTCCAGGCTAACCTCAACAGGCCTGTCAGAGGGTTCCACTAATTAATCTGTTCTTACCTAAAGGGACTCTAACATACGGTCTCATTAGAAGACCATAAATCGTGTCTTCCCCCTATTGTTACAAGAGTACCCCAGAGCTGTTTAATAATTATATGACTGATTTATCTTTTGGTGATGTATCTCTTAAATACCATCTACTGTATATCCAGAGGACACAATCATCTACATTAACAGACAGTTCAGTGGTACAGATACAGAACAAGCTGCAAAATGCATTTGATCATACTGAAGCTTTTTTCCCAAAACAGACATAGACAGTGCTTTTTAGCAGGCAGAAAAACATGAAGATGATCAATAAAGAACTGAAGATTGTGATCGCTATTAATATAATTTTACAATCCAACACTTGTGAGGATATTTCCTGGCACATATCAATGATACTTTTGTGACCGCTGGACCTACAGTAAGAATATCAAAATATCCTCACTGGAGGTCCCCAAGAGGAAAAATATCCTCAGTGTAGGTCCTGATTGGTGGAAGCCAGCAGCACGGCAGCACAGTTTTAATTTCAGAACTGAAAACCTCACTGCTGTGCTGGCTCCCACCCAATACTTTCATTTTTCAGCAGACTCGCCCCCTAACACTTTCACTTTCTTAAAACCTTTTTTTCAGCTGGTCCGGTGTCGCTGAGGCACTAGTCACCTTACCTCATGCTACGCCGGCGACCCATGTTCGGGAATGAGCCCAGGCCGCTGGGGGTCGGCAGGGGAGGAGAAGGATTGAGCGTCCGACGGACAGCTCTCCTTCTCTGGGGAGGGGGTCCTCAGTGGTCGGCGCTTGCCTGCTCTCTAGTGGAGGCTGGGGAACAGGGTGCCATGCTGCAGAAGGGGGAGGAGTTGGGGCAGACGCTTGGAGGGAGTGCATGCGGATGCGTGCAGGCTCTTCTCCATGGGCGTCATTGCACGCCCCAACTCCTGAGAGAAAAACCAGAAAAAAGAAGAGCCGCAGCACAATGGTGGAGGGAGCCTCGCTGGCTCCGCTCCCGGCCAGCCACTGTGCTGGCCCACTGAATCTGGTCCTCGGTGGGGGGTTGAGGAACCCCGCCGGCCCCACCAGGAGGGGCAAGCCCTGGCAGTTTGGGTCAGCGCCAGATGGTGGACGCTGGGGGACAGGGCTGGGGGCTCCCCCTGAAGGACAGCCAGCTAACTAGAAAGAAATAGCCAAAAACTTTTTTTTCCAATTAAAACACATAAAACAAACCAACCAGATAGCCTTCCTCTCTTATTTTAAGATGTCATCAATTCCGAATTGAGAAACACTCAAGACCTCGCATACCTCCCTCAGTATCCCAATACCTCATCCAGTCTGCCCCCAACTGGTACTGCAGGTCTCCTCTCACCGGCTTCCAGCAATCCCTCCCTCAGCTTCACTTCCATCCTCACCCACTCGCACTACAAGCGAGGCCCCCTGCTCTGCCTTGGTGCTACCATGCACCCAGTACACAGTGACACATGCAACAGCATCATCTTCATTGTGCCTCCCTTCCGTTCCACTCAGCCATCCAAAAACAATGAGGAAAACCATTTTAAAAAATTACTAGCTAATGAAAATTAAGAAAAAATAGAACCCAAGGAACAAGTGTTGGATAAATAAGATATTCCATGGCCCCAGGAGAAATATCAGCAATATTTCTCACTCATGCTGTTTGACCTTTGCCATCACTCATGGTTCTGCCACTCGTGATGTCATAAGGTTAAACAGCACTCATGGTAAATATTGCCAATATTTCTCCTGGAGCTATGGCATATCCCTTACACACACACACACATACACACATACATACATATACATACATATATATATATATATATATATATATATATATATATACACACACACACATACACACATACATACAAACATACGTATATCTAGCTATAAACTGACTAGTAATCTGGGTAGGTGAGGTGACTGGGCATGTTACACCGACTAAAATCTTACATGACATGGGAGGCTCAGATATATAGTACACTTCATGGTTCTCCCAGTGTTGAACTATGGGGCCATTATTTACACTGGGGCATTAGGGAGGAGCTGGCAACAGACTAGTAATTAGGGTAGGTGACTGGGCATGTTATACCAACTAAAATCTTGTACAACATGGGAGACTCATATGGTAAACTCCATGGTTCTCCCAGTGTTGGACTATGGAGACATTATTTGCACTGAGACTCAAGCAGGAAGCTGGCAAAACTGGATGCAGATGACAACAGATTTGCCCACCATCCTCAATGCCCCACTCCGTAAAACCCACCACTGGCAGCTATATCTGGATTTAGGGTGGATGTGACTGTGCAAACACCGTACCCTTCACACTCTGACCCTTACGTAGAACTGTTGTATGGGTCAGTTACAGGAGCATATTCTTGAACATTTTAACAGAAGAAAAGTAAAAGAAGATCTGTGATCAGCAGCAGAGTTGAAGTTTATTGTTCCACCCAGAAAACTTGAAGTGGGTATGCCCTCCTTTTACTATCAAGACCCAGTTTTGTGAAATGCTGTTCCTCAAATTTTGAGACTGCCAGTGGTGGCATACGTTTGGCTAAAATTAAAAACCAGATGCTGGTACAAGCTATTAAACCATAGTCATGTTGTTGCACTATGAACACAGGATAATCAAATTTAAATGTCAGTCTGGATATATAATCTTAATGATCCACTAGTATTCAAGGGGGAGAATGAAGAAAGTCTTGTGACTGTGTACTAAAAATTGTTCAAGTGTACTGTACTAAAAAAGGCAGAGTCCTAAAAATTGTTTAAGTGAAGTGACTTTGGTGTCCTGAAACTGGCTATCTGTACTTGACATTTATACTCTTTGTGACTTTTGTATAATGTTGTCCTTTTTATCTTGTATTAATGTTTGATATAGCAGGGCCTAATTGGAAATGAGCCTCAGCTCAGCTGAGTTTATTCCTTGTTCACATTTTAAATTGATAAAAATGTTACCACTGCTATTGCATAAGAGCACACAGTTTGTATTTATGTATAATACAAGAGTTTTCATTTCTAAAGGGAAACCTCCCATCTCTCAAGGCTTTACACCAAAATATTAGACATCTTGAGGTCATCAGAAGTTCTTCATATTTCTTTTCATGTCTGCTCGTGTTTCACACAGGGCACAAGCTAATTACTGATTAGAAAGAAGATATCAGTTTCTCTTAAGTTAGGGGCCTTCACATTTAACCTGTTGGAGCAGTCTACTGTTTAAGGAAGGCAAAGAATGTTTACTTGGCGTCATAAAATGGAACGGATAAATCAAAAAAATGTGATCAGTTATAAGCAGTCACATGACTAGAGTGGTGTGACTGATCATAAAGGCAACCCACTGCTACTGGAAGACAAATATATTCCCCCAGGAACTCAGATCATGTGAGTTGCATTCTCATTTTTTGCAGCTACTTCCGTAATGAAGCAATTTCATGAAAACCACAGAATTGCTAGTTTGTGTATGTAAATTTACTCATGGCATTTTCCCCACACTAAAAGCCTGCTAACATTTGATTAATAGGGCATAGCAGTGCTAATAAAATCTTAACAAGGATAGTGCAGACTGGCAACACATAAGTCAACTTTGGAGACCAGGGATTGTGTACGAGCCCAGAAATGCCACAGCCGCACAGCTGGTTCCACAGCATGTAATGGAGATAAGGAGCACAGCTCCACATCGGGTGGGGGTGGGGCTGCCCAGGACTGATGCACTCCTGACAGCCAATCATGAAGCAGCACAGTCATCGGTTATAAAGACAGTCACCCATTCTACTGGCCAGAGGAAGGTGTATCTGCTGTGAGCCCAACTATCAGAGCGGGGGGCGATTCCAGCACAAAGAAAAGGAACATCCAGCTCTAACCACTCAAGTCTCAGTATTGTCAGAATCAGATGTTCTACATTATTAGCAGACATGCAGCAAAGGATAAACGTCCACTACAGGAGGAACCTGGTTGATAGGGGGGGTTGGGTTTGTAAGACACAGAAATACTAATATAATGCATATACTCACCTATAAGTCAGCCTCACAAGAGGATCCTGTTTTCCATGTCAATTTTAGCGAAGTTATAGACTGAATTTTGCAACCCAGATTGGATGCAAACATCTGTTTTGTGGCCAACACTGGCATAGAATCTTTTTTTCTGGCCTGAACTGGACACAAAATCAGCTTACACAGATGCACAAATGATTAACCACTGAAAATTCCACAGACAGGTTGACCTCACAAACAAGTAGAGTCCCATTTTTTGGCTGCCTATTTTTAGCACCACAAACCAGACATACGCTCGAGTATACACAATATGCAGAAAGCTTTCCTCCATCCAACGGTAATAGATACATTACTTACCAACAGCAAAGACATGTGGAGGCAGTGTACCCAGGGATTTGCCTTGGTATTTTTTAATGGTGTCTGAGGAATATAACTTTGGTATGTCAAAGTAGGGATTTACTGCAATCAAGATGTTGGCCACATATGTCTGTAAACAAAAACAGAATTAAATCATAAACACATTTGTAAGACCTGTGAAAGAAGGACAAATGACATGTTAATAACTGTACAATTAGCAAGCATGATCTTCACTGACTATTTAAAGATCAAATGCACACCTATTTCATAATAAGCTTGAATTCACTTGAATACATGTCCCTGTGTCATGATTAGTGTTTCCTAAAAATAGCATGCTGTTTGGTTGTGTGGTTTTCTTTAAATCAGCATCTGTTAACATGCTCTGCAGTAACTGAAACAGTGAAGAAACGGTGAAGATGTTTCTGTCCCTGTCAGTGAACAATGACATTATACCTGTCCTGCCTGTTTCTTCACCAATTAAATCTCTGACTGACTGAATAGGCTGTTGCAGTTCCTAGTCAGAGTAGTCTGTAGAGCTAATTGTTTCACTCAGAGTTTATTACTAAACCATCTGGCTTGTGTTTAGAGAGATATGCTTAAAATCTATCTTTCTGTTCTCACAAAAATTGATAATTTGGGGTGCCGTGCTGAATTTTAGTGGCATGAATGAATGTCTGTGAGAAATTATTTTTTATTTATTTATTATGGCCTTGGATAACACCTTTGAGCTGAAAGCTCGTTACATAGGTTCCACATCAGGTAAGAACAGCATACAAAAGCAACAGGTAGCATAACAATTGCAACACCGAGATAAACATAGGGTAGGTGATACTGTATAACCCCTTATTTTAGCTGTAAAAAATATTTGCTTTATCCGTGGGACACGAATAATGCATGGCTATATGTTTACAGCAGGAATTTATTGACCGCCGATAAACCAGGAAACGCATGTTCGTGTAACCTCACGTACGTGTGTGCCAAACAATGTTTGTTACTTTGCCTGGTGGGGGGGCACTCATACTGTTCATTCATGAGGTTATTTTGTGCTGTGTGCTTGTGTGCTTCTGCTTTATGCTTTTAACAATTAAAATGTAACTATTTCTTTGCCTGGTGGTGGGGCACTCATATTCATTCATAGGGTAGCTGTATTTTGTGCTTTGTGTGCTACTGCTTTGTGCTTATAACAAGTAAAATGTAACTTTTATTTCTTCATTTTTAAAAGAAGGTATCGGAGTGCTAAAAGGTGCGCGTTTGTTTATTTTTTTTTGTTTTTGTTTTTAGTAATTCAGACACTTAGCGTGAGCTTCTGTTATCCTCACCTGCTGGAAACCCTTGATTATGTCATCTTCTCTCTCTCTGAGTGTGCTTATGCTGTCTACCAACCACTGAGCATTTTTCATTTTCAGAGTTTGCATTTGGAGGTCGACGCTGATGTCCCCACAAGCACGACCATTCAGTAGTTGCTCTGACACACTGTCGGCATACCAGGTAGTGAAATGGTGCTTCAGCTGATCTTTAAAAATCTTATTAACAGTTAAATCCAGTGGCTGTAGTAAATCTGTACATGAGGCAGGCACAAAAATGGGAATGATGGCATTACGTTCGAGAGCTTGCAGAACATCTTCAGTCATGTGCCCCCTGAACAGATCCATTACTAGCAAGGATCTTTGTTCAGCTGGAAGGTCCATCTGTTTTTGTTTTTTTCTGTACATAAGGGACCAAAACCTCCGAAATAAACTGCAGCATAGTAGCGTTACAAGCCCAGTGGTTCTCGGAGTGACTAATTAACCACCCTGGGGGAATTTAAAGGCAGGATGGCAGTTGTTGGTTTTTCCCTTGTAGATGATCGGGGGTAGGAGTTCCCCAATCATGGAAACAGCTAAGACAACAGATTCCTGCCTCTTGTCCCCTAATCCCGCGACCTCCACCTGCTTGGAGCCAGTAACTGCCATAGTCCACTGGCTGCATGGCACTAACTGTACTCCTGTTTCGTCCATGTTAATCACCAGAGCTGGTGGGATAAGTTCCTGGCTACAGGCTGTAGCAATCCTTTCCAGAAATGTGGACTTCAGTTGTGGGAAGTCAAGTGGTGTTTTACGAGCTGCTTTTGTGACCTTACGTTTAGAAAACCCCATGCGGCTCAGTAATTTCCAACACCATTGTCTGCTAAAAGTTAACTGGCCACCATTCTCTGCCTGAAGGTCAGGACTGTGTGCATTTACCACACCAGAGGCAATTGCAGAAACACCACTGGCATTAACAACAGCCCCCTCTGACCACAAACTCTTTATAATGTTACGCAACTCCTGTTCCACAGCATCAAGGAGCAGGGCAGGATGTCCGCGTGGCTTAGTTGGTAACTTAGGAGTACGTTTGCTAGGGTCAGGGATTTCGGTCAGCTGCACAAGATAATCCTATTTGAAACCATGTACAGTGCTCTTGTTAATGGTTGCTGTGTACATTTTGCTATAAAACCACACAGCATTCATAACCCCAATCTCTACAGCATACTTCCCAATTTTGAACCATACCTCAGCTGTGTACGTAACGTACTTGGTTCTTCGCTTTTTCACAGGAGGCTCTGAGAGTTCTGCTACTACAGCCTCAGCAACTGTCAGAGGGACATCTGCGGTTTGACTCAAAGTGACAGCACAAAGCGGCTCCCCAGATAAGTCTCTCTTCAGAGCCGGCTTCTTGTTAAGCCAGGACAGTAGTGAATTGTTTCACAAGTTTGTGCAGTAGTTCAGTTATTAGGCTCTGCTAAGTAAGTACGTCAGACACACAACAGCAATGAGCACCGGCGTCTCTACTGCTTCGTTTTGTGCTTTTGCAGTTTTGCGATAAAGACTGCTGACTTCTGGGTTGCAAAAATCACCACTGGAGCAATAATATAAGGTAACGCCAATTACTCTATAGGTCTAGACCGTGCAGAAATTTGTTTATGCTGATATTTTGCATTATACAGTAATTATTTTTATTTTATTTATTTATTTCAATCTAGGATTACAATACCTTTGAGCCGAGGCTCCTCTACAAAGGTTCCACGTGTGCAACAGTGTGTGCAACAATCATCATTTTTAGTTACAAACATATAGCCATTGACTTACAGACATGTAATAACCAGTACAAAGACTTGAGCTATGAGCAGGACAAAGGAAGGAGGGGGGTGGGTGGGGGAAGTAAGGGAAGTAGGGAGGTGGTTGGGGTGGGACAGGAGTGGAGATACGGGGGGTGGGCAAGGGTGGGAGACGGGTGCAGCCAGGGGCCTTGTCGGGAATATGACAGATAAAGGTGCTAGGGGTGCAAAAAGACGATTGTAAGTGCTGGGTGCTGCAGCATGTGCAGCTGGAACGGTGGAAATGTTAAGATGGGCAATCACAGGATACAAGCAGTGAGAGGCGCAGCTTGGACTTGAAGAGGCCGAGTGTTGGAGCAGTCACTATGTCGCTGCCAAGAGAGTTGAGCCAGTTGGATGCCCAATAGGAGAATGATCTTTGTCCTTGGGTTGTGCGACATCGTGGGATATGTAGTAGATGGGAATTGGATCTCCTTGTAGTGACGTTCCTATGTCTAGGCTTAAGGAGGGCACAGACACCAGGTGGGGCATGCCCCACTATAATTTTCTTGGCCGTGATGCAGGTTTGGTATTATATGCGTTTGTCCAGTTGAAGCCATCCAGATTGGGAATAAAGGTCACATGTGTGGGTACGGCGATGTGAGCCAGTGATAAGACAACAGGCCTTATTCAGGGAGGTCGTGATACGTTTGAGAGCAGTGGTAGTTGCAGACCCAAATATGATAAGACCACAGTCTATGATGTTGACGATGGAGCTTTGGATGGCCACTGACAGTGCTTCTGTGGTTAGGTGTTTCCTGTGCCGGAATAACATGCCTAACCTCGCACTGGCAGACTTTGCAACATTGCTGATATGGACAGCGTATGAGAGGTGGGGATCAAGGGTGATGCCGTAAAATTAAAAATTAAAAAGCATGAGCTGATCATGAGCGGCTGTAAGGTACTGCCTAGCTTTGTCAGGTTACTAAGTGTTGGAGGAGGACAGTCCAGAGTCTAAGGAGTGCACAGAGTGGGGAGCAGCCAAGAGGCTTTGTCGTGCAGGAATAATACAGGGGGAGAGGTATTAACTATGTGGGCATACCCCAGAGTGGCAAGACACGGAACAGGGAGCTTTCTTTAAGTCTAGGGTGGGGAAAGAGGAAGGGGGAGAGTATGGGGTAGTGGAAGAGGGGATGCTCAGGGGAAGGAGGGGTCTACAGCCGATGGGGGGGGCTGGTGAGGGGTAGGAAGAACAGAGGAGGGGGATGAGAGGCTTAGAGGAAGCAGTCACATGTGGAACCAGTCACTATCTGTGGATTAAGGTTCTGTTTAAAAGCACCTAAGGTGGCTAGGTTGGTTATATAATCCTGGAGAAAGCTGAACCAGAGAGGGTCCCTATGATCAAAGGATCTTTGGCCTAGGGAGGTTCAGCAACGGGGGGTAATGAAGTACTGGTTCTCAGAGCTCCGCGTAGGGCGGGGGTTGATGCACGAGATCAGAAGTTGCTGAACCCCAGGGGGCACCAAACCCAAGTTGGTTTTTTTGGCCAATAGGCAAGTTTGGTATTTTAGTCTTCCACTGAGTTGGAGCCAGTTTGCCTTGGCGTATAGGTCACAAGTGTGAGTCAGTCGTGGTGTGCCCATGACTAGCCAACAAGCTTCGTTTAGTGCCATTCTGATGCGCCTTAGGGATGTACCAGAAGCTGAGCCATAGACAGCCAGACCATAGTCCACTAGGGATATCTGTGAGCTGCGCACGGCTATACTTAGGGCCTCAGGTGTCAAACTATGCTTGTGCCTGTGCAGAAGTCCTATGCGCATATTGACAGCTTTGGCAGTGTTACCTTGTCTGTATCACAGATGTTAGTTCTGTAATAAAAACTCTGCATTCTATTCTGGCTATATAACACAGGATTGTTTAATGGATATGAAATAAATCTGCATTCCATTAATTCATAGAAGCAATGTGTCTTTAATGTAGCCTCAATAAATAGGTTCATGTGAGAATAATTTTGTTTTTATGTCAAATTGACAAACATATGTTGCCACACTGCTATTTCAGGAACATGTACTGTATGAACTCGTAAAATTCAGTTCTTTGTGGGGTTCTGTGTGAAAATACATCATGTATGTGTATATCTATAAATGCTATATGCATCCTGATGCCCCTGTCTCCTGCCTGTCAGTTGAGGCTGCTGCACCCAGCTTCCCTCTGTCTCCCACCCCCACAGTCAGGGCCAATGCACACTGTTGCCCCATTTCCCTGTCTCCACAGATGGGCTGCTGTGCGCTGCTAAGCCCTAGAGTCCCAGGGCCACTGCCTTCATTGTTTGGGTTGCTGCACCATGCTGCCCCAGGCCACCGAAGGTGGGGCGTTTGCTGCACCCTGCTACCCTCTTCCATTGCCCCAAATGGGCAGGGCTGCTGCACCACATGCACTCCATCATACAGTCAGGGCTGCTGTACCCTGATTCCCCACTGTGTCCTGCACCACAGTTAAGGCTTCTGCACCATGCTGTCCTCTGTCCCCTGACACCACTGTGCCCTGCTGCACCATAGAGCATCTTGCCCCCACATTTAAAGTTGTTGCACCATGCTGCTCCCTGCCACTAGAGTCATATCCTTGGTACACTGCCCAAAACTACCCACTAGAAAATACAAAAAATACTTTCATCTTGTGTTATAGGGTGGGGGACAGAGGGTAGTAGGGTGTGGCAGCCTAAACTGTTTGTGCAGGAGGCAGCAGGGTGCAGCAGCCCTGACTGTTTGGAGAAGACAGTGGGCAGCAGGTTGCAGCAACCTCATATGAGGGCAAGGAGACAGGTGGCTTTTGGGGCAGGGGAAAGGGGGAAGCAGAGAACTGCTGCTTCAACTGTCAGGCAGGAGACAGTGGCATCAGGATGCCATACAGTATTTCTAGTTACACACATACAGGTACATGATGTATTTTCACATAGAACCCCTCAAAGAAATGAATTTTATGAGTTCATACAGTACATGTTACTGAAATACTTGAGTGTGGCAGACACAGGTCTGTCAATCTGACATGTAAACAACATTGTTATCACATGAACATATTTATTGAGGCTACATCAAAGACACACTGCTTCTATGAATGAATGGAATGTAGATTTATTTTATATCCATTAAACAACTCTGTGTTATATAGCCAGAATAGAATGCATAGTTTTGATGACAGAGAACTGACATCTGCGATACAGACAAGGTCATTTCTTACAGACATTCATTCGTACCTCTTTAGTTTAGCACTGAACCTCAAAATGATCAACTGTTTATGAGAACAGAATGATGTTAAGCTCATCTCTCTAAACACAGACCAGATGGGTTAGTAATAAACTTTGAGTGAAACAATTAGCTCTACAGACTGCTCTAACTAGGAACTGCAACAGCTTATTTAGTCAATCAGGGGCTTAACTGGTGAAGCAGCAGGTTGAACAGGTATGATGTCATTGCTCACGGACAGGGACAGAAACATCTTCACTGTTTTCAGTTACTGCAGAGCACATTAACAGATGCTGATTTAAAGAAAACCACAAAACCAAACAGCATGATATTTTCAGGAACCACTAATCAGTACACAGGGATGTGAATTCAAGGGAATTCAAGCTTTTTATGAAATATGTGCATTTGATCTTTAAGCAGGTTTGCACCTCAAGCCCAGACCAACACACATCAGGAGGCAGAGGCAAAGCTGAGCACTTATCTTGGGAGGCTTTCTGCTTTTGGGAAGGTGGGAGGCTCATGTCATTATATGACTGCCTTTGATGGGAGGGAATTATGTGGGCAGCTGCTGAGTGAAAAAGAGGACTACTTAATCCCCCTCCCCAAACAGGAAATGAAAAGCATGCATCATCCAGAGAGTTCATGTGCAAGATTATTTTTAACTGAGTACAGTCACACAGCAGCATTTCTTTGAGCAACAAAGGAAAGCAGGCTCCACAGAAATGCCTGAGCAACATTCCCACAAATGTTTCAAAACTTCTCCCGTTATTTCCTCAGTAAGACTAAGTAGCCCTCCTTTTCCCTGGGAAAGTATTCATTGTTTAAGAGAAGCACCACACCTAATGTGGATAGGAATGCAAAGCTCCAGATGGGGAGTGAAATCATGCCACTGGCATGACCACATGACAATGATGCAGCGGTGTCCCTCCTCAGTTCTGTGCTGCGAATCAAGAACAAAAATAGTCTAAACATTCATCACAAGTTGCCAATAAATTGGAGTCCAGGGTAAGGTGCAATATTTTGCCTATAGTGGTGCAAAACTTGCATTCAGAGAAAAAGGTAATGGCAGTGACCAGTCAAAACAAAGTCTCTGACTTAGTCTCTGGTGAGTGCCCAGACTGTTTTTGATCTTGAATCTGCCTTTATTGTCCACTGGCACCACGCTATTGAAGGTGGCTCTGTTTCGAACTCTGAGCACATCCTATGCTGTGAGTGCCAAGATTGTGGTGGGCCTGATCCCAGTCTGTTTTGCACTGCCCAGAAAGATCTCCCATCTCAGCCCCTGCCACTATCAGAGTGGGACACAGAGGGGATGAAAATTATTTGACGACAACAGTGATGCTCAGGTGGACGATGATTCTGCTGTGCTCCCCCCAGCCACAGTCTTGCTCAAATTCCCAACCTCTGCTGCCAGTAGGAACGGCAGGAGGACTGAACATTCCAGGTGTGCTAAGGTTGTGATTCATATTGTTACACTGCCACTGGAGTAACAGACTGGGTTTCAACTGGAGATCACAGTGGGAAGAGAGGAGGTGTATTCTCTGCAACAGACAAGCCAGCACCAGCATGCCAGCGCAACTGTGTATGGAGCCTATCACTGGAAGAAAAACAGAGGAAAGTGGGAGGATGACACCCCCCATTTCCACTTCATAGCAGGGATCCTTCCTTCACTCCTGGACAAATCTTGGTGTGCCTCCTCCCGTTGTTATGGGTCATTGAATAGTAAGAGCATCTGCTTGCTGTGGTGTTACAGACAGGGCCCCACCACAGGGGCAACACAGAGGTGAACTGCTCAAGCCATTCTCCAATTGACCGTTGATAGCTCGTTCAATGGGTAAAGTTACTAATGGTGGCCATAGGAAGGTCCAAATGGTGCAAAGCCACTTACAAAAACAATTGCCCTACTGGTCCATCATGAGGCACCCTCAAACTTTATCAAGCCTCTGGTATTGAAATATGTATTATGAGCAATTTCCACAACACTCACTTGTCCTGTACTATACCACAAACAGCAAGTATGCATTCTGCCTACCAGAAGGGTGTGACAAATTCCTAAAAAAATGCCAAACTAGCCTGTTTTGTCTGCAGACAACAAAACAAATCCTTTGCTTTCATCTCCTCCGGAGGCACAACAGCCGGCACTACTTCACTTCTCGAGTGCCCCACAAACTACAGCAGGTGGCACTCTCTCGACTCCCACCTCATCAGTCTGCCGTGTTCAGTGGTTCTGATAGAACTGGTCACCAGCCCTGTACTTTTTTTTTTTTTTTTTTACTGTTTACCTGGGGTATCCTAACTGAGCTGCAAGATCTCATTTTTCAGAGGGTCCAGCTTCTACCCAATTGTACACATCTGATAAGACTATCAGGAGGTCAAGTGGCTTGCTCAAGGTGATATAAGCAACATTTATTTATGTATTTTTTATTATTTCACAGAAGTGCAGTTTTAAAAGTAACTCCTGTTAAGACACTGGGCAAGAGTATTGTAGCTTAAAGCTCCTTCACAGACAGTATATGCCCCATTGTTTTCCCCCAGTTAGTGGTAGGTATTTTGTGCTCTGAGATATGTGCCGTGTCTTGGTGACCATATTCAGGTTAGAAAGAGGCAAATAATCCTGTGACAAGATACACAGAGACAAAGCACTCTGCCAGTGCACTGACAATGGACTAAGTTTATTTACCAAAATGATTTTATTGATACTGTCTTTATGGACAACAGATCAAATAATACAATAACAAGGGAATAAAACATCCTGCTTTTCTTTAAGTTACTCAAAGTTCAACTCAATAAAGGTTAATAAATTCTAGACCTCGTAGCCTTAATAATATAGTTAAGTAACTGGCATTAAATACATATTTTCCGATTGAGCAACAATACAGATCAATGGGTTGTCACAACTTTCGTATGGTGGCAGACACCATGAACTGGACCTCTACCCCTGGAATACAGAAGACTTAGGGGAGATTTGTGCCTGACATACAAGTCATTTAGAAATGAAAATCTTTGGGAATGGTTAGGTTTATGTAGTAAAGCAGTTACTAGAGAAATGAGGCACCATTGTTACCAACTCAAGGGAGAACTATATAAAACATCAAGGAGGGGTTCATGGATTAATCAGAAGGTGGAAAATACATGGAATAGTCTACCTGAGAAAGTAGTTAATGCTCAAAGTATATACTCTTTTAAAACAGCTCTGGACAGTTACTTAATAAGCAACCACATATGATGATCCACTATATACTGGCGAGTCATTAATGGCTAGCGCTACTTACCCGAAACCCTTACTATGTAGTAGAAGTATACTTTTATTCATAAGCAATGAAAGGGAGTAACTCAATTGAGCAAAGCTCATTTACAATGAGGTACCAGGAAGCATCCAAACAATTTCTATGTAAACATTACAGTATATCATTAAACACATTTAGGTGCAATACAATACATGTATAGAATAAACACAATTAATAAATAGGTAGGCACATTTTTCAATGAACTGTAATCCTAGGTGTTCCCTGTTAAGCAGCATGGTAAAGATCTATAGCCCTGTTCTTTATAACATTTTTTTAGGTTATCTTTTTCAATCATAGAATTAACACCCCACACCTCTATCGGCAGCAAGTTCCCTGTAGTTGCTCCCCTGTACAGGAATGATGACCTCCCCACCTCAAGGTTACAGTCTACAACTTGATACTCAATACCCTGTGCTGATCATAAACAAGATTTAATAGCTCTAATCCTAAATGAATCCAAAACATATTTTGGTACTTGTCTCTTGTAGACCTTTAGCATAAATTGAGACATATGCAAGTCCCTCCTAGTCTGTGGCCTGCCCCAGTTCAACCTACTGTATAAGCGACAATGATGGGTATGTATGGGACATCCAAAATAAATCGAGCTAGTCTATTAAATACCACATCTATTTTATCTAAACATGATTTTACTGCTCCAGTGTACAGGGTATCCCCATAGTCTAGAACAGGCACAATCATTATGTTGATTATTCTTAACCTTGTCTCTAATGTCATATAGTTTCTGATACGGTATAGTACCCCAATTTTTTTTTTTATTGATATTTTTAATAACCAAATCTATGTGGTCCCCCCATTTTAGTAAACCATCCAGCCACATTCCTAAGCACCTATACTGTGTGACCTGTTGAATATTTACTCCATCCACTGTTTGAATATGTATGATAACTCTACCTTCCAAATTCAACTTTCTGTTAAATAATACAATTTGTAATTTTTGCATTTAGTTTCAATAGGTGAGCCTTAAAAAACTTCTCAATGCATGTAAATGCCAACTGTAGCCTATCCTGAATAACTTCAACAGAGGGTCCCTCAGCATAAATCACTGCATCGTCGGCACATAGATGAAATTTAATGTCTACGTTAGTGAAACACAGGTCATTGACGTAGACATTAAAGAGTAGGGGCCCCAAAATGCAGCCCTGGGGGACACCAGACTTTATGGCAACTGGCAAAGACTTGTAAAGACCTAAATCAACAAGCTGTTTTCTGTCCTGTAAATAAGATGCAAACCATTTTAGGGCCATTCCCATAAGACCCATTTCCCTGAGCCTGGACAGGAGGATACCATGATTCATGGAATCAAAGGCCTTTGACAGGTCTAGAAACACTGTATCGACCATCATCCTCCTGTCCAGGCCCAGCTGCAGGTCACTAACTACCTTTGTCAAAGCTATCTGAGTACTAATTGAAAATTATTTAATTTATTATTTTTCTCCAAATATTCTTTAAGCTGAGTTGAAATTAATTTTTCAAATATTTTAGAAACAAGGGATAATAGGGCAATAGGTCTAAAATGTCCTTTATCTTCTTTAGGACCTGCTTTAAATATAGGTATTACTTTAGCAATCTTCCAATTTGTAGAAAAATTAAAAATATGTGATAAAGGGTAAGCGATACATGGGGCTGCATATTTTAATAAATGTGTTGGTATCTTATCTAAACCTACTGCTTTGGTTGTATCCAGATTTAATAATTAGTTTCTAACATCTGACACAGAAATGCTGTGAAATTCAGAATTTTAAATTCATCCTGGAGTTCAATCAATTCTTTATTTGTAGAAAGGCACCTTTCTAAAACCAAGGCGCCTGTACAATACCAATCAAACAGATTAATAAATAACAATATAAAAGTAAAATAATAAATACAGCATCAGCTTTAAAAATCTGAAAATGCCAGGCTAAAAAGATAGGTTTTCAGGGCGGTCTTAAAACTTTGGATGGTCAGGCAATCTCGCACTCGATGAGGCAGAGAATTCCACAGGGTCAGGGCATAAAAACTAAATGACCTTGCTCCAAATGTTTGTAAATGGACCCTGGGAATCTCTAGCAATCCCTTGGTGGATCAGAGAGGGTGGGGGGGGGACAGTAGGGATGAAGATCTTGCACATAACTGGGTCCCTGATCGTGTAGGGCCTTACAGGTCAGCAAACCGACCTTGAAGGTGATCCACCACTGTATTGCCAGCCAGTGCAGTCCGCAGACGACAGATGTTATATGACTGGTCCTAGAGGTACCAGTCAAAAACCTGGCTGCCGCATTCTGCACCAGCTGCAAGTGGCGGATATCAACCCCCGGTAGCCCTAGATAAAGGGCATTGCAGTAGTCAAGGCGGGAGGTAAAGAAGACATGGATCAAAGCTGGAAGATCATCAGGAGGAACCAGGTGCTTTACCTGAGTGATATTCCTCAGATGGTAAAAAGAGCTTTTGACAGCCGCCGACACCTGTGATTTTAGGGTCAGGCAGTCATCAAACATAATGCCCAGGTTCCGGACCCAGTCTGAGGTAGTTAGCTGGACACTTCCAAGCCACAGACCTGAAGGCAACCCAGCCAACACACCCGCCTCTCGATGACCTGGGTCCACAACCAACACCTCAGTTTTCTCTGGGTTTAACCGCAGCCAATTCACATTCATCCAGTCCTGGATCTTGGCTAGACAGCTATTAAAGACAGAGACAGCATCATCCTGGCCAGGCATAAGGGACATGTACCACTGAGTATCATCTGCATAGCAGTGAAAACTCAAGCTGTACCGCCTAATAATCGCACGTAATGGCAGCATATACACCACAAACAACATGGGCGCCAAGACAGAGTCCTGCAGCACCCCACAGGATGGGGGGAATGGGGCTGAGGAAAAAAAAACAGACACTACCCTCTGAGTCCTACCCTCGAGGAATGATTGAAACCATCTGAGGATGGTCCCCGAATGTCCATGGATGAACCGCATGCACTCCAACAGCACACCATGGTCCACGGTGTCAAATGCCGCAGAGAGATCTAGAAGGACCAAGATGGAACGGGTCTTTCGATCTCTCGCTATTAGGAGGTCATTTAGCACCCAGACAAGGGCCGTCTTGGTACTATGTCTCTTTCTAAATACGCACTGGAGAGAATCATAAACATTGTAGCTGGTCAAATGGTCCTCCAGCTGCGACATCACCACCTTCTCAATAACCTTACCCACAAAGGGTAGGTTAGAGACAGACCTGTAGTTAGCCACAGTCCGGGTCCAAGGAGGGCTTCTTAAGAAGGAGCCGAACCACAGCCTCCTTCAGGGGATCTGGAAAGATCCCCCTCTCCAAGGACATCCAGACTATCTCAGCAAGGATCAGACTGATTTTATCCACACAGCCTACTAAAAGGTGCGTGGGACCCAGGTGCAAACTACAGTTGGTCGGAAGCAACAACTGGATAACCATCACAATATCATTGATTGCAGGGCAGCCGAAGTCACACTACACAAAGTGGGCATCCAACATCTCCTGCCGACTACTGCAGCTCCCTTGAGAGAGGGTCAGGCGGATACCGGACCTGATTGTGGCAACCTTATCAGTGAAGAACTGAGCAACCTCTTCACAACGTTCTTGCGAAAAAGCATTTCCAGGCTGGAGACAGAGTGGATTGCACAATCTGTCCACAGTCCGGAAAAACTGAACTGGTCGATTCTGTGCAGCAGCAATTTCTCTGGACAGGAATTCTGCTTTCTTACGGGTAATTGCTGATTGATAGACCACACAGTTTTCCATCAAACCAAGTCTGTCACACTCCAGGCCCGACCTCCATCTGCACCTCTCTAACCTTCGTCCCACTCTCCTCAACTCCCTCAAGGCCTCATTAAACTAAGGAGACCCGGGTCGAAGAGTGAGGGGACGAACACGAACAGGTGCAATGGAATCCAGGACCTCTGTCACTGCCCTATTATAGGCTAGTAGCAGATCCCCTGGATCCGTGCATTCACCCAGTATACCCGATCGTTCCAGTACTGCCATCAGGGGATACACCCCTCAAAGGGCAGTACAGGACCATCTCCATAAGGGCAGACCTACTGGGGGGGGCAAGGAAACTGAACCTGATGGTATGATGGTCAGACCACCCAACTGGTTCCACCAACAAGTCGGATATCACCATCCCCAGAAGAAACACCAAGTCCAATGAATGATCACCAATATGGGTCGGGAGAAAATAACCTGCATGAAGCCCAGTGAATTCATTAACTGGAGGAAGTCCTCTCCAAACTGCGAGAGTTCATCGTCGACCCAGGCATTGAAATCCCCCAGGGTTAGCCATCTGGGGTATTTTAATGTCAGGTCAACAATGAAGTCCGTGACTTCCCACAAGAAAACATTCCCATCTCCTGGTGGATGGTAGACGAGAAGAATCCTGCAACCCATACCCTCACCCAAAATACATTCAAAGGAGTTGGTGGCTCCCACTGGTACATCCATCAGGTTCAGTTCCAATCTAAAACAGATAGCCACACCCCCGCCCCATGATCCATCCTTGGGCAGTGTATCACCAAGTACACAGCCAGAATTGCTGATGCCGGAATGGGACCAGCATTCTCATCCAGCCAGGTCTCGGTGATGCAAGCCAGGTCGGATAATCCAACAAGATCTGCTACTATAGCAGTCTTGTTCTTAATGGATCTAGCATTGTATAACACCACCCGAGTAGGATGAGCAACCGAGAATGACAGAGTTACCTGCCTGCAATAAGCAGAGCCCATGGGTATGGGAACCAGACAGGGAGGACCCCTTTTCTGGACCCATTTCACCCCAGGGTGTCTCCTTGTCCCCACTATCCCAATCCGCCCATTCCTTTCCATTCCCTCACCAGGCCAAAGCCCCACCCTTAGCCTCCTGACTATCCCCAGAGCCTGGCACCATCTATATACCGACGGGGACAGAGAGGGACAAAAGAAAGGGCGGAGGTCCCTCAGCATGGAAGGGGAATAATGCCTGACTGTCATTTTACCTGCCCGACACATCTTCACCACAGTTCATAAACACCCAGTCAAACAACACTCAACTCACACTTTCAAACTTCCACACCACTTCACACCCATCCACACACACAACAAATAATCACCTAAAACCCCCCAACCCCAAATTTAAACAATATAAAATAAATAATATTGCAAAGCGTGTAGGTGCTGTCAGTTAAAGAGAAAAGTCACGCAAATTCTCCTAGTTGAATATTATTGCCCTATGGGGAGCTCCCACCTCTCCAGAGATAAAAGTTATAACCCCCCGACACTATCTCCCACACAGGCTGGGACAGCACGCAACGGTTTATACACACAACCAGTTTAAACAGTTAAATAGGGCACTCTCACTGCCAGTCAAGGTTCAAAGTGCTAGAAAAAGAAGAGAAAAAGGAAGAGTCTGACCGTCCCCCATGAGTTGAAAAAGCCAATTTCTGATCTTCACATAAGCTGCTCTGGCCTGGCTCTCTCTCCCGGAAACCTGGAAAACTCCCTTCGAACTAGGCTACTCAACTGCTCAGCCATCCCCCAAGGAGTTGCCGCTGAAGGCACTCGGCCACAAACAAGTCCCCAGATGGAGCCGTCTCTCCAGTCCACCTCCCCCAGGAAACAACGGCGCACCAGATTCAATGGAGCATGCTCACCAGTGGCCCCAGACCCAGACTCCCACGCAACCAATTACCCCAGCAACCTCTCCCCTGGGTTCAGACCGAGGCCACCGATAACCTTACTCAAACAAACACCGGGTCCAAAATCCAACAAGACCCTTGTCCATCAGCAAACAGAAGCCGGCAGACTAATTCTGGTCCAAAGCTTTAGCAGGTCCACCAGAAACAAGACCCTCACTGTAACGTTCTGGAGTCCCCAGCAATCCTCAGGTCAACAAGCAACACACACTGTAGACTCAGGTCCCAGATACAAATCCACAGTGACTCTCCTCCAACTTCTCCCCCTCAAACCCGCCAAAACGACCAGGTAGGAGATGCACATGCATTCTCCACTCAAAAAATGGTCATAGTGAGAATGCTCAACAAGTCATTCATTCCAACATTCAAAACATTAATGAAATATTAAGTTTAGCTTGGTGTGACTTATAATCCTACTACTTCAACCAAAACGCTCTAACCATTACTTACTCACTCCTTCACCCCTGACTAACTACCACTAAAAATAGCAAATAAAATAAAACGAAAAAAAATGAAACAATAAAATAGGACAATACAACAAATGGTCCCAAATAATAATTAAAACCTCCACACAAACTGTTGCTGCCTGTGGCTAGCCCAGCATGGCTGCCAACTTGCAACAGACAACAATATTTCATCCACATGTTCCCAAGTTATTAATTCATTAGAATCCAATCCTGAGTTTCCCGATTCTATAAAATGGTCATTAAAAGCACTAGCCACCTCACTACTCAGTGAGACCTGCTGTCTATTTATCAAAAATGTGTTCTTCTGGGCAGTTTTGTTCCCTCGCATTAAACCTGACATAATTTTGCAGAAGGATCTAGGATTGCTATTTTTTTTTCCATCTTCTAATTTAGTTTTAAAGTAATCTTGTTTTGTTTTCCTTACTGCTTGTGTATATCTGTTCAGGGCTTGCCTGTATAATTGCCAATCCTCCTTAGTCTCTGTGCTCTTTGCCCAATGCCACCTTCCCCTAAAGAAAGCTGGGTCTCCCTCTGACCAAAATAACTACACACATCTCAGTTTTTGGAACACTCAACAAATTTCAAGAAAAGCTCTTCATAGGCAACTCATGACACAGTTTCTTCATAACAGGATACTCTCAGAAGCCCAGTCAGGGTTTAGATCAACTCACTCAACCAGCAAGTGCTGCTGAAAGTAATGAATGACATGTCGCTCTCAATGGATGATTGCTACTTGGTTGGTATAATCTTTATCAACCTCTCTAGGCATTTATTACTGTAAACCATAACATACTCTACAAACAACACCGGCCAGGGCAGTTTCACAAGGCAGTGCCCTGGTTTTAAAGCTTGCTGTTTGACAGATCCCAGAAAGGAACAACAACAACAAAAAAAAAAATCAGTGGATCTACTACTGTGATCATCCACAAAATTGCTCACCTAGGAGTTCCCCAGGGCTCAATTCTGAGTTCTCTGCTATTCAGTTTATCAATGACTTTCTACAAATCTGTAAAGAGGCGTGCATTTTTCTAGCAGCAAAAGTCAAGCAGTGGCCAGAAGAGAGGTTGGGAGAAGGAAAAGCTGCCACCCTAAAAGAGCTGTACCTTACGTTCCTTGTAGCGTTAAGCAGCAGTGGGAGGCTGGCTCAGAAGGCAGTCGCAGCAGAGCGGGGACCCAGCTGGGAGGCAGCAAGACCGAGGGAGCCAATCAGGGCTGCCTGAGGGACCAGTAAGGGCTTTTAAAGGGACAATGTCAGGTTTTGGGACTAATTAAAAGTCTGAAATTGAAGGTGTCTAGAGCAAGCTTCACTGATGTAAAATGTATATACAACAACATGTTAGGGTTACCACCTCTTAAGAAGCCCAAAGTGGGACATTTCTTACTGAATCATGATTTTTCACAGGACAGTACGTAACCTCGACGGATGCAACAGACTTGTTTTCTCTATATAATCAGAATTAAGGCTAAGTGCAGTAGTTTCCTAGTTGGTTCCATTGTTTCTTATCATTTTAAGGTGTTTTAGTTAAGGTATTGTAGTTTTCTGTAACATTTAGTGGAAATTCAGAAAATATTTTTTCTACTATAAAATCAGGACATTTAGTATTTTTCATGTTTTTTTGCAGGACACAGCTGCCCAAATCAGGACTGTCCTGCGAAAATCAGGACAGGTGGCAACCCTACAACATGTGTGCACAGAAGTGTTTGATATTTATTATTTTTGTAAAATGTTTGTTTTGGTCAGTCTGCACGAAAGTTAAGCTCCATGCATCCACAAGCTAGAGTAGCGCGGAGCCGAGGGGAAACTCGTTCATTAGCAAGTTACTTATTTTTGGTGCTATACGCAGAAAAGGTATCTGTAACTGTTTACAACACAGTAGTACAAAGTTCACCCCATATGCAAACAAGCACTGTAACCTTTTTATTTTGAATGCAAAAATTGAAGCTGTGATTCCAGGCATTCACATTACCGGTTCTAGGAACCAGGCTGAGAGGTGCTGGGATTTCAGGTCCAGGTGCAGAACCATCCCCCGTTGTCTGGACAGCAGATCCAGGCAAAGATGCAGTCACCATGGAGGTCTGCTACTGAGGCTGAGGAGATCCCGGTACCAAAGCTACATCAGTCAGTCTGAAGCTATCAGGATTGTCCACACCATGTCCTTCCGGGCCTTGACCCCCACCCTGTGGATCAAGGGGAAGAGAAAAAAGGCGTACATGAGGCCTGGGCATAGCCAGTTTTAGACACCAGCAAACCCTGCAGTTGCTGGGAGCCCCTGCTCACGAGGGACCCCAGCTATGAGTCCACTTTACTTAAAAATGTTTTTACATTATTGTCACGCTTAAAGTAAAACAATAAAGAACATCACAAGGCTCTGTGGATCCTTCTGATGGAGTGTCATAAGGTTATAAAATTATTCACTGTGGTACGGCCCCACCAAACAGAGGCTTATAAGCAAACATGATGGCTGGGCAGAGGGGCCTGAAGGACTAATACTGCTGCCTCCCACTGAAAAACAGAAATATTTAAAAGGTTGTATTGAAAAGAAATATGGGACAAAGTAAAAAAAAAAAAATGGTTGAGTTGGGCTGGATAAGGGCCGCATGAATTACCTTGCTGGGGGCTCCCAAAACTCTAAAGCCAGCCCAGGCCTGGGGTAAAGAGCCTTGCGAAGGAATCCCTCAACAGTGTCCCAATCGGGGGCATGGGTGGGCACAAAACAGCCTCAGATTGGCATTCTCCCAGGAGGCAAACAGATCAACTGGAGGAGTACCCTACAGGAAGAACAAGTGGTTCACCACCACCTGATGCAGGGATTACTTGTGCAACATCCACCCGGGTGACAGCATCTGCCAACTGATTGTTCTCTACTGCAACGTGGACCACCAGGACATCTGCATCCAGGCTGGGCATGAGGGTCCAGGTGTGGAAGGTCTCCCACACAAGGGAAGGGAATATGTTCTGCCCTGTCTGTTCAGGCAGAACATGGTTGTGGTGTTGTCATTCTGGACCTGAACTACCTGACCCCAGACTAGAAGAGTAAATTCCATCAGGGCCAGCTGCACTGCATGGAGCTCCAGCAGGTTTATGTGGTGACGGGACTCCTGGGGTGAACAGAACCTGTGGGATCTGTGGTCTCCCAGGTATGCTTCTGCCCTACCAGAGACTCATCCATCACTAGCATGATGGTCGGCTCTGGGCATACAAATGAGATTCCTTCCTCCAGATCTTCCAGGACCAGCCACCATTGGACAGTGTCCCACATCAGCTGGATCACTGTGACTGGCTGGTCCAAGTGTCTCAGATGCTGAGACCACTGATGGCCCAACTCCCACTGGAGCTGTTGCATCTACCAGCAAGCCCAACAGACCATGCTGGTGCAGAACACTGTGCACCCCAGCAGCCACAGGAAATTCCGAGCAGGGTGCGAGAGCGCAACCTGAAATGATTGGGCAAAGGAGGTAAGATCCAATGGCCAGTCCACAGGGAGGCAGGTCTTGGCCCACATGGAGTCTAGTTCTGCCCTGATGAACTTGATTACCTGCAAGGATACCAGCTGGGACTTGTCCAGGTTGACCAGAAGGCCCAAGTTCTAACAGGTCCGAAGGAAGAGATCAAGATGGTATTCATCCTCATCGCCAGACTCTGAAAGGGGCACCGACAGCATCGAGGATTGACGATGAATAGGGCACGACACCGTGGAAGGTATTGGCATGGTCTAGCTGGCCGGGGGGGCAAGGCAGTGCATGAACTCCCAGAAGAAGCATAGCATGGTCGCGACATCAATAGTGACCAGCAACGGAACGCATGTTCCGAAGATTTAATAACCTCTGTATATCCCATGCCCTGTATTATTTTTACAGACTTTGCATAAATGCCATGTGCATGCATGGCATACACATGGCACTGAGGCAAAGTCTGTAAAAAATAAAGCAGGGCAGGGAGATACGGAGATTATTAACTCTCTGTACATGCGGGCACCATACAGGAAGGGCCAAAGATGCATCATCATATCGTGTTGTTACCAGCACAATTTCAGGGGGTGAAGACCGCCATATTCTAACATGCTGCCTGGTACAGAGGCTTGGACAGTTTTTATGAGTATTCAGGTAAAAATGCACTTGCACGAATATTGTGCCGTGGGGGTTGGGGGGGATTCTGGCTACTGAAGCCCTGATCTGTGCAACGGTCAATACAGCTCCTTTAAATGTGCTTTATGGAAAACAATTTTCACGTGACAGTACATTACACAACAACACATAACAGTACACAGCCCATTATCCTCCCCAGCGTACATCATACAGTCAAGTACTATGTACTACTGTACCATGGCATTTGAAAAGTACAGGGCATAACATGACATCAATTAAACAGAAAACAGTCCTATATACTGTAGAACTAAAAATATGCATGTAAAGCTTACATCGCGCTCAGGAGACCAGTCGGCTGATCATGCCTATGTAATATCGCGCAGCAAGGTCTTTGATCCCATGGATTGTAACTGTGTTTCATTTCAGCATTACTGCTCAACTGTGACGGATGTCTCTCAACAAGTGGCTTAACTCACCTTGGAGAACAGGTAGCAAGCAAAATCTTTCAGCCCTACAGACCGACAATTTGGGATGCCAATGTTCTTTCAGTCACCACTGGCATCTCAAATCTAATGGCAGAGGCTGTTACCAAGGAGCTAGCTGCTGCCTCTCCACCTGCCAAGAAACGCAGATGGCACTATGTGGGTTATCTCCCTGAAGTCTGATTTGTAATCAGAAAATATTCTGCCGAACATGGTGTCATGAATGCCGTCAGGTATTATGAAGGCAAGTACCACCAGAAAATTAACGAAAATACAGTGCGAACATTTGAGAGGGATTACAAACAAAAGTTAACAGAAACACCAGACCCTGACAAACCTGTCAAGGAGCTCCCAATAAAACCTAGAGGACGTCGCCATCTACTCATGGCAGATTTTGAGGGTGAATTAAAAAATCTTGTAAAGACTTTGCGAGCAGAAGGTGTGGCGTTAATGGCAGGCTCTTGTTGATTGCCAGTGCAACTGACATTGTGAAGGCCAAAAGCCCAGAATTACTTGTAGAAAATGGGTGTAGTCTGACATTTTCAAGGCAGTGGTCATGGCAGTTTCTGAACAGAATGGGCTTCAGTAAGAGGAAGGGCACCAAGGCCGCCCGGAAAACACCCACTGATTTCGATGGCTTGAAAAAAGCGTTCTTGGGCAGAACTGCCACCGCTGCTCATCAAGAGCTAATTCCACCAGAGCTAGTTCTAAATCTTGACAAAACCAGTGTTAACTTGGTTCCATGCTCGGAGTGGACTATAGACACGGTGGGGAACAAGCAAGTTGAAGTGTCAGATTTGGGTGATAAACGGCAGATTACTGTCGCCCTCTGTTGTACTTTGTCTGGCCACTACCTCCCCCCTCAGATCATCTACTCTGGCAAGACCGACCAGTGCCACCCTTCATATAAATTCCCATCTGGTTGGCAGGTGACTCATAGTGAAAACCACTGGGCCAACTCACAAACAACAGTGCAGTACATCGAAGGTGTAATCGTTTCCTACGTGCAAGCCATAAAAACAAAACTTCAGCTGCCGACTGTTCAGAGGACCCTGCTAATACTGGATTTATTCCGTGTCCACACTACACCTGATGTCATTGAGGCTTTTGACAAACACAACATTGTGTCAGTGTTTGTACCTGCCTCCTGCACTGACCTTCTTCAACTGCTAGACATTTCAGTCAACAAGATTCTAAAAGATGAATTAAAACTTAATTTCACAGAGTGGTATGTGTGTGAGGTGGTGGCTAAAATGACACAGCCCTACTTAGCATACTATTGTCCAACCAATGCCTCAGTATGCTCATTTGGCAGTGGCTGCAATCAGGGCTATATGGTCTTTTCTAGGGCCTAGTAAGCCTCCTCCTTGCTACCACTGTTGTGGAAGGGAATACGCTGACCCTCGTCCAGTCCTCTGGAACCAACTCCATCTCCGGTGAGTAGCTAAGTGGTTTTGCCGGGGGCTAGCACCGTGCTCAGTTCTTTTGGTACCCTTGGGTGGATCCCATCTAGACCCCATTGCCTTATTCTCCTTTAGGGCTTCTAATTCCCCTTCGGACTCTCTCCACCGAAAATGAACTTGTGTCCACTCCTTCCCCCAATGGTGCCTGCTGATACATGTTGGTCCATCCGCTCACCCTTCCATGGTGAAGACCGAGCAGAAATACTCATTTAAAATGGAAGCTTTTTCTTGGTTTTCATCAACACAGTCCACACCCCACATTATCCCACCCCTTACTATCCTCTTTTCACTCATGTACCTGAAGAAAGTCTTATCCCGTTTTGATCTCCATGGGTTTCCTCTTCTCTGTTTGCGCCTTAGCTGACCTCACCTTCCTTCCTGCCTTCCATTGTTTATCTAGATATTCCTCCCTGTTCCCATCCATCTGGCTCTTCTTGTACTTCTTAAAAGCTGTTTTTTTTTGTGCCTTGCTGTTCACCAAGGCCTGCTGTCTCAAGGATTTTCTGTGTTACTGCTGTCTGGACTTCCTCCTACTCTGCAGTTTTGTAGTGCTTGGGAATTGCTCCAAAGATGTGGCTCTATGGAAGGGGATGTCCTCAAAGAAAATAGCTTAGTTGCTTATCGGTGCAAGCAGATCTTCGAGATAATTTCATCCAAAAAGCCACAGCCCAGCCTCCCAGCAACCCCTTCTGTGTTTCAGGTGGCATACTCAGAAAGTTGTACCCCTTATTGCACATGTGGTCTTCTTTTCTGCAGCCTTTTAAATGGAGATTTTTCTTTCCTAAACTGCCATCTCTCCTGTTGGCCTGATTGAGGCTCGAGTCTTACATTCCTGTTAGTATGGTACAACTCCAAGCTTGTCTCCACTGGGAAATTGAGGAGGGATGGGTCCACCCATGTTATATAGATGGTGCCAGCCTAGCTCAATGTGGGGGATCCCAACTAAGCAGATGTTTCCAAGTGTTCCTGATGCTGACAGCTTACAGTTCTGAAGGTCCACAAACCTGCATCACGTACCAAAGGTGTGGGCTCTATGGAGGAGATTCTCACGAAGATCCACTGTTACTGGTAAGTAACTAAATTTTCTAACTGTTAAGATAATCATGAGCCAGTGGGGAAGGTCAGTGTAGTCTGCCAATCATCAATTTTTATAAGACCATCGGAATCACTCACATGTCATTAGGGGTATTTTAATGCTGTTAAAATGTTCTGCATTGAATGTTAATATTATTTGAGTGACAGAAACAAGTCCTGGTCTGTAAGTAATTTCACGAATATGCCATTTTTACATTATAAAAAAAATTACTCAGCACACGTGGTATAATTTCTAGCTAGGTCATGGTTGATTCAGTGCAGATGCCGATTGGCTTGGTAATGAAGAAACTGCAACAAGAGCTACTGTAATATGAGTGCAGTAATAAAAGTAGCCTGATAAAGTTCTTAAATTAACATCAAGCCTAAGTATCATTTGTTCGGTGTTGCTTGTTAGAAATGAGCTTTCAGTTGCAGGTTACAGAACATTTCAGTTATGTAACAAGATACAGGACCATTAAGTGTTTGCTGGGGAATGTGGAGCTAAAAAGGGACTTGTAATATTTAAACAGAAATCCAGTTACCTTTATTTGATTTTTTGTGTGCCTACATTCGTCAGTGATAGTTATTGATATTTTTCTGTAAGACTTCTACATAACCCATCCACTCCCACTGCTGAAACGTCGTGGCATCATATCTTTCTTTTGTGATGTTGTCATTCAAGACATTAGACATGGACATGGAAGAGCTGGAGGTTCTATGGGTTGACTTAGAGACAGGGTCCTGGCTAGGTCTTTATCTGTATAGACCACCAGCACAGGGAGTTGAGTTAGACAGGGTTTTAGGGGAGACCATGACAAAATGGCAAGCAGAGGGGAGGTATTGATTATGGGGAACTTTAATCAGCTGGATGTAGATTGGAGCATTCTTGCCACAGCTACAACAGGAAGCAGAGTCGTCCTTGACTCGCTACAGGGGGAATTTCTCAGGTAGCTAGTTACAGAACCCACTAGAGATGGGGCAATACTGGACCATGTTCTTACAAACACGGACACCATTGTTTGTAGAAGTCACAGTGGGTAGTCTCCTGGTACAAGTGATCATTATACATTGTGGTTAGCATACAGATTGGGCAGGAGAAAAAACACACTAGAACGAGGGTCCTGGACTTCAGGAGGGCAAGTTTAAGGAAATGGAGAGAGTGTCTTGGTAAATACCGGGGGAAGGGGGGGATGCCCTGGGGGAAGTGGAGAAACAATGCGAAAGGATAAAGGAGGAAATAACTATGGCAGTGGTAAGTTGTTTGAAGGAAGTAAGCAGGTTTAGGAGGAGAAAGAGGCCCCTCTGGTTGTCAAAGGAGGTGGTTAAACAGTAAGGGAGAAACGCCAGTTTATCCATGGGACCCCAGATCCAGACTGTAGTGTTTAGCAGAAGTATGGACAGAACTCCATGTGGCAGCACAGCATTGGCAGCTGAACAAAAGCAAGCAACAGAGGCAGCCATGACATGGATGGCATACCCACGGACAGAACTGAGAAGCTCCTTACCATGCTTATGGTGACCAAAAGCAGTCTGACAACCATTTGGAAGGACACTTCTTAGAGACAGGGGTGCCCATCCTTGGAGCAAACAAAATGAAAAGCTGCAGTGCCTTTCTGGAGACTGTATTGCAGTCCAAATAGAAGCACAAAGCCCTATGAACTTTAAAAAAATTCAGGATTGCTTCTCCTGCATTCTGAGAGGATGGAAAAATACAGGAAGGTAGATCATCATGTTTGCCGAGAACTCAGAAACCACCTTACGAAGGAACATAGGATAGTTCTGTAACAAAACCTGATTGTGGAGAAAAACAAGGTACAAGAACCCGCAACGAAAGCCTACAGCTCAGAAACTCTCTGAACAGAGGTTACTACCAGCAGAAAAAATGTTTTTCATGAAAGGAAACGCATGTCACAAGTGGTAAGAAAGGAGCCTGTGAAAGAGACTGGAGAATCACGTTAAGGTCCCACACTGGAACCTGCCTATGGACTGGGCACATAGATGCAGAAGCCCTTTGAGGAACCCGCAGGACACCTCCAAATGGACCATAGTTGTGCCCTCTAAGAGGGTGTGAAAGGTTACAATGGCCGAAAGATGTACGTTCACAGAAACATATTGGAGGCCAGAGTCCAAAAGGAACAGGCAGTGGTCCAAGAAAGCTGCACCGATCATGGAAAAGGGTCCAGGGAGTAAGAGGCACACTAAATACTGAAACACTTCCATTTCGTGGTGTAAGTGTGTCAAGTAGAGGGCTTATGAGAGAACAATAAAACAGCTGAAACCACCTTAGAAGTGGGCTAGTTCGGCATCCTCAGAAGCCATGCACCAAGATGCAGGGAACAAAGGTCAAGGTGGAACAGGCTGCTATTGTCTTGTGACTCACAGAGGAAGCAGGGCAGGAGGGTCCAATGCAATCTGCTAGAGCAGTGGAAACCAAATTTGTCTAGGCCAGAATGGTGGTTATCAGTGGTCCTGTCCAACCGAAACTGGACTAATGCATGCTGAATCAGCAGGATTGGAGGAAAGGCGTGCCCCGCCCCTTCCAGGAGAGGGACAACGGGTCTCGCCAAAAACCCCAGGCCATGAAGCAAACAAAATACAGCAGTTTTGCACTGTGTGGGGATGCAAAAGGGTCCAACTCTGGATGACCCTAATGGGCAAAGAGGTCTTCGACCACATCATCCATGAGTTCCCACTCGTGGAACTGAGCAACCAAACTGCTGAGATGTTCAGCATGCCAGGCAGAAATGTGGCAACAATGTATACACTGTGTGCCAGGTCCCACTCCCACACTCGCATGGCTTTTCTGCAGAGTTGGCAAGAGTGAGTACCATCTTGTTTGGTAAGGTAATGCATGACACAAATGTTATCTCTCCATACTATCAGAGGTCAGCCCTGAATGTGAGGGGCCAAGGCTTGCAGGCCAGGAAGAACAGCTCGCAATAACAGAATGTAATGTGAAGAGAGTGGTTCGAGGGGGGCCACACACCCAGAGTCTTTAGTGCACCCAGATGGGCCCCTAACCATACCAGAGATATCCATTGTAAGGACCTCCCATGGGGATAGAAGGAGAAATGGTGACCCCAAAGCACATGGTAATGCTCATGCAGCCAGCAAACAGCCCTGATTATTGGGCCCATGACCATAACAGGGTGATCTAAAGGTTGGGAAATCTGGGCCCAAACAGTCACAATAGCAGCTGCCATGAGGCCAAAGAGTTGAAGCATGGATCTTGCAGGGATCCAGATGCTAGAAGTGATTATTGTCACATGGGCATGGGAGTGCTAAAGGAATGCCTGCACCTGAGCCATGTCCGATGCAGCACCAATAAACTGAAGTTGCTGTCAAGGGGTTCAGAACAAATTTGGGTTCACTGACCAGGATACCCAGATGGTCAAACAACTGGCGGTTCCTTGGAAGACCCCTGGAGGAACAAGTCATCCAGATAAGGGAACATGTGTAAAGTGTTCTGGCAAACAGCTGCAGCAGCCACAGTGCTGCACTTGGTGAAGACCCACGGCGCCAAGGATACACCGAAGGGCAAGATATGAAATTAATAGTACCAGCCTTCCAAAAGGAGACACAGGTACAGCTGATGGCTGCCTCTCTATCCTACAGACCTAAAGCACAAAGCCAATTCCTTGTGGGGGGGGGGTGAAGAAAGGCCATCCAAAACTTTTTGTATGCAGTGTGATGGCTCAGGCTGCTGAGGTACAAGACAGGACATATATCACCTGTCTTTTTGAGGACTAAGAAATATCTTGAATAGAAACCCTGGTTCAGTTCAGGCAGTGGTACAGGCTGAATAGCCCTTTTGTCCAAGAGTATGGACTTTGATCAACAGGACTGAGAAGTACTCCGGGAGGTATTGACAAGGGCTGAGAGGATGCACAGGACAGACTATTATCAATTCCACCACACGACCCTCCCAAATAATATTCAGGACATATCTGTCTGATGTGACTTCCTGCCATTTTGTCAGAAGGAGGAAGATCCTGAATCCCCTAGAGATGGGAAGGGGTAATAGGGTGTCAGAAGGTGGAGTGGGTGGTGGGGGTACACTTGGACCATTAGGGGTCTTACAGTGAACACCTGAGGACTGACATTTGGGGATGAAGGATTCAGTGGCAGCCCAACCAGGTCCCACACACAGGGGTAGCAGGAACCTTTAAGAAAAGTACCACCACCATCCACATCCGAGGGTTTGGGACCAAGGGACTTCAAGGAGCAAAGAGTCATCCTTAAAGACAAAATACTTCAACATGAGCTCCATGCCATGGCTCAATAATTTATGGCCACAAACTGGTAAGCTAATTACCAGCCTCCAACATGTACACAACAAACTGCTGGACTTTAGTCTTAGCAGTGCTTTTGAGTAAATTATCTGACCTAGTAGATATAGACTACCATAGGCTATTCCCATATATAATCATATAAGCCAAGTAACTGGCAATTTGGAGATCCATGGAGGTTGGTGCACAAGTTTGTTTGCCCATAACCTTCCAGTTTTCTGGATTCTTTGCTGGGGGAAAAAAAGCTCATCTGGTGGGGAGCCAGGGACCAATTATGAGCGTCAATAATGACAACTTTGTCAAGCTTAGTTTGTCATGTATAAACGTGAATGAAGATTGTAATGAGAGACTCTCGGGGGACTGATATATAGGCCAAAGTGTCTTCACTATGGGAGGGGAGTGGCTAGAGTCAATCCCATAAACAGGTTGCTCTTCCTCTACATCCCTTTCTCCAAATTCAAGAGGTCTGAATTATATTCATCCTCTTCCTCCTTCAGGCTGAGGAAGAGAAGAGACCACAGGGGCCACAGGTGGCTGAGGAAGCAGGGATGGTGGCAAAGTGTCGGGGACCACAAACCCAGAGGTACCCAAAGCCAACATAAATGGAAGTGACGGGGATGGCTGAGCCAACAGAGAAATTCACTGAATTAAGAGGCAGTGGCTAAAACAAAAGTGCTAGCATTAATTGTAACAACTGGCATAGTCAGCAAGGAAAGCAATGAAGGGACAGTGCCCATCAACGATGTGCTGTGAATGGTCTGCATGACAGCTGAACCAGCAAAAGAGACTGATAAAGCAGTATGAGACTTATCCTCATGGGCATTCAGCAATGGCCTGGACCAGAAGGGCGACTCTAAATGCTTTCTGTGATATTCCACTGAAGAGACCTTTTCTGGACTTCTCCTTCAATGGATGCAGTCTTCATATAAAAGCAACAGCAGGGCCGCCAGATAAGATCATGAGGTTTCCCAGCAGCAGATCTGATAGCGTGACCCAGAGACTCAGATAGATACTGATGCTGATCACTTGATAGTCTCCATTTTCTGTAGAGAAGTTTGTAAAGCTTTCTGGAGGCATCTTTTCATGGCCTGGGTGAAGCCTTGACAAATGACGCAGTTTTTCATGTCAAACAGCCCAGGAAGCAAACACAAAGTATAGAAGAATAGTTTCTTAACATCTTCATGCACACTGACAGAAGCAAAAAAAGTGGAGTCTTCTTTGAAGGAACTGATGAAGACATGCAATAATGATAAAAGCGACTAACAAGGAAAATGTCAGTCTACCAAAATAGACAAGAGTGTTTTCCCCGATCCATCTTGTGGTTGACAGTAAGAGAAAAAACTAATGAGGTATGTGGTCATTCTTATTTTATAGGCAGTGCCGACACACGTCATCATGGCTGGCCCCAGCCTGGCAAAAATTTCTAAGTGGTCCTGACACAGACAGCTTACAATTCCAAAGGCATAGCTCTGTGGAGGTTATGTCCTCGAAAGGAGATTTCAGCCCTCTGCTTCAATAATGTGTTCCTTTTTTACTCAAACTACTAGATACAAAAACACCAACAGTATAAACAAAAGATGTCATGAATCTCTGCAGGAGCCAAGGTTTAATGATGCCTTCACTCATAAGAAGATAGCTCACCTGAGGCTGTGCCTCTCGTGAATAGTTAGGTGTTTGCTCATCTATTGAGTAACTGGTATATTCCACAGAGATCCAGTATGAACTCTGTTTATTTAAGTTTGAATTTAAATATTCAGTATTGCTCAAATGAGATAGAACATCTCTTTTACAACAGGATTGTGCAAGTGGGTATACTCCTATCCCTAAAACTGTGCGGATGGAAACACAGGACAGTAATGTCATACACCTTGCCCATAGTCACACTACATAATCATCGTCTTTGCCAGGACTGAAGCAGGATCTCCACAGCCCTCACAGTTCTATGATCTAGCCAAATGTTGTACTGCCTTCTTTATGTACTCAGGCCGGTATCAAATGGAACAGCAAACACAACAAGTTTACATTTTCATGAAAAGATGCATTTTTTAACATGAGCTAAATCAGACAATAAGCCTGGCAAATCACACAATCACTCACAAATGTCATTCCATTTTACATTTGATAGACCATCATGAAATAATGTGCGCATAGTATATACTGTATATGCATTTTAGTTTTGTGAAGATACTGCAATACAAGTACATTCTCATCTCCTGCAGCTGTTGCTGTTGTCTTCCTGCAATGCCTCAAAAGACCACCAGATAGCACCTCTAAACAAAACAATGACTGGTGATGTTCTATATTTCTACTCTGCAGCTGTCGCTAACTGGGGCATATGGCAAGGGACAGTCCTGTAATTCAGAGAGGACTAATTAAGCACAATTAGGCAATGTGATAGCACTATGAGGGATTACTGCAGCCATCTGAGCTGACAGCTTTTCAGACAAGCCACTCGTTTGATTCCTTAAAAATAATGAACAAAGCTGTCTCTATGGTGACAACAGGACTACCAGCAAAGTGACACCAGAGCCCGTGTTTATCTTCTTTAATTATTATTCAGTGGAAGGTGTAAACTGAAGCAAAAAGATGTACAGATGTATTTAAAAAGCAGTCTATGTGCTTTGGAAACAGAACTAGATCTGAACAGGCAAGTTCTCAATTTAGTACTTGGGACTTGAAATAAGCCAAACCTCCATGTAAATAATGTGGTCTAAGAAAATAATTGTATGTTTTTGCAGTAATGTTTTTGTGCAACTGATCCACACAGATCATTTTTTCTTCCTTTACTTCTACCTCTGCTTCTACCTTTCATGTAAAGAATTCACTCTTCACACAGTTAAAGGGAAGATAGTTCTAGAAACATAGAAGTTGATGGCAGAAGGAGACTGCTAGGTCCATCTGGTCTGCCCATTTGTTTTAGACCTATTTTGACACTCTAGTTGCCCTTTGTAGTCAGCCCTTTGTAGTCAGGGCTCCCTTGTGTCTATCCTATGCATTCTTGAATCCCCCCACATTGTTGACCCCGACAACCTCTTGGGGCAGGCTGTTCCAAGCATCCACCCCTCTTTCTGTGATGAAAACCTTCCTGGTGCTGGTAAAGAACCTTCCTCCTTGCAGTCTGAGGTCATGTCCCCTGGTCCTGGAGCCCTTCTTGAAGTGAAAAAGTTCCTGTGCCTGTACCTTGTTAATGCCTTTTATGTACTTGAATGTTTCAATCATGTCCTCTTTCTTTCTTCTCTGTTCCAGGGAGCACATATTCAGTTCCCTAAGTCTTTCCTTGTAGGACATGTACTGCAGACCCTGAATCATTGTTGTCACCTTTCTCTGTACAGTTTCCACTCAGTCAATGTCCTTCCTGAGGCAAGGCCTCCAGAACTGGACTCCGTATTCCAGGCAAGGCCTGACCAGCAATCTATACAGTGGCAGTACCACCTCCCTCCTCCTGTTCGTGATTCCCCTCCCAATGTAGCCCAGCATTTTTTTGGCTTTCAATATTGCCTTTTCACACTGCTTGCCAATCTTCAAGTCATCTGAGATTATGATTCCCAGATCTCATTCCTGGTTTGAGGCCGCCAGTCTTTCGCCTCCTAGGTAATACTCCTTTCTTGGATTTTTCATTCCTATGTGCATAACCTTGCACTTTTTGGGGTTACATCTTAGCTGCCACACTCCAGATCATTCCTCTCATATTCGTAGGAACCGGTGGGGCAAAAGGGGTGGCAGTCCCCTCACTTTTTATTTTTGTATGGCAAAAACTAGTTTAGAAAAAGTGCCCTTTGTACCCTCATAAGTGTCCTTCCAATCCTCCGCCCCCTCAGCTTTTACTATCTTCCAGCATCCTTGATTCCTCTAGTTTCTTGAGGTCAGCTTCCATCTTGCTCACTCCTTCTGAGGTGTCCACCCTGTTACATATCTTAGTGTCATCTGCAAACAGACTCAACTTCCCTTCCAGTCCATCAGCGATGTCTGCTATAAAAACGCTAAAGAGCAGAGGCCCCAGCACTGAGCCTTGGGGCACCCTGCTGGTCACCCTGCCTTCCGTTGATTGCATTCCATTTACCTGTACTCTCTGGGTTCTGCCTTGTAACCAGTTTTGTACCCATCTGACTACCTCTGGACCAACCCCATTTGGTCAAACTTCTTTACAAGCCTTCTGTGTGGAAACAAGTCGAAGGCCTTATTAAAGTCTAGGTGGACCACATCTACTCCCCCCACCATTGTCCACTGTTTTTTGTAGCGTAGTCAAAAAACTCGAGCAGATTTGTCTGGCATGACCTACCTGCTGTAAAACCGTGCTGTTTAGGGTCTTGCTGGCTGCTAGTTTCAAGGCATGCTATGATCCTCTGTTTGAGTAGTGTCTCCATTAGCTTCCCTACTACAGACATGAGGCTCACCGGTCTGTAATTACTAGCCTCTTCGCAACTGTCTCATTTGTGAAGTGGAACCACTACTGCCTTTTTCTAGTCTTTGGGTACCACTCCGATCTTTAAGGATTTCATGAACAGAAGTGCCAGAGGGGCTGCTAATTCTACTCGCAGTTCTTTAAGGATTCTGGGGTGCATCTCATCTAGTCCCATGGCTTTGTCTGCTTTTAGTTTATTTAGTGCCTCCTGTACTTCGGCTTCTGTAAAGGGACTAGTGTCTACCCCTGGTCCTAGAGTGTTGTGTTTTTTCAGGGCTGGCCCATCCCCTGGGCCCTCTTTGGTAAACACTGAGCAGAAGTATTTGTTGAGGATTTCAGCTTTCTCTGGGTCATGTTTGGTGCATTTCCCTTCTTCAGTATCAATCTTTACTATCCCTCCTTTTGTCTTTCCACATTCCCTAATGTATCTAAAAAATGATTTGTCTCCTCTTTTGGCCCCTTCTGCTATCTTTTCCTCTGTCTGTGCTTTTGCCTTTCTAATTTGTTTGTTAGACTCATTTTTTCCTTGTACAACTCCTAGTCTTTCTCAGTTTTGGTTTCCTGGTATATGCTTTATGCCTCCTTTTTTTTTTCTTTGACTGTGGAAGCCATTTCCTTGGAAAGCCATAGAGGATTTCTTTTTCTTTTTGCTTTGCTGATCCATTTGGCACATCAATCTGCGGTAGCCTTTATTGCTCTCTTGAATCTCCCCCACATGACCTCCACCTCCTCAGCCTCTGTTTCCATTAACTGACTACTTTTTTAACAAATCATGGGAGGATGGTGTAGTACCAGAGGACTGGAGGAGGGCAGACGTGATTCCCCTTCACAAAAGTGGGAGCAAGACAGAGGCAGGAAACTACAGACCTCTTAGTTTGACCTCAGTGGTAGGGAAAATAATGGAATCACTTCTAAAGGAAAGAACTGTTGAGTTCCTAGAGGCCAGTGGGGCACAGGACCCAAGGCAGCATGGATTCACAGCGGGAAGGTCATGTCAGACGAATCTAATAGATTTCTTTGACTGGGTGACCAATGTGGTAGACCAGGGAGGGGCAGTGGACATAGCCTACCTAGACTTTAGCAAGGCATTTGACACAGTCCCACACAAAAGATTAATATACAGGTTAGTCAGCCTTGGAGTGGATCCCAGAGTGGTAGCCTGGGTTAAACACTGGCTGGACAACAGGATACAGAGGCTAACAGTAAACAGAGTTTACTCTGAAGAAAGGAGGGTTACTAGTAGGGTACCACAAGGTTCAATATTGGGACCGGTCCTCTTTAATGTCTTTATAAGTGACATTGCAGGGGACTGGAAGAAAAAGTATGCCTCTTTGCAGATGACACAAAGATCTGCAAGAGGGTTGATACAGAAGGTGGGGTGGAGAGGATGCAAAGGGACTCGGCAAGGTTGGAGGAATGGTCAAATATAGATTAGATTCAATGCAAAGAAGTGCAAAATAATGCACCTGGGAAACAAAAATCAAGGGGAAGAGTACACAATGGGTGGTGAGATAATACTTACAGAAATGGAAAGGGGCCTGGGGGTAGTCATATCAGATGACCTTAAGGTGGGCAAGCAATGTGAGAAGGCAATAAGAAGAGTTGGTGGGATACTGGGATGCATAGGAAGAGGCATCAACAGTAGAAAACAGGAAGTTGTTATCCCTTTGTACAGACAGTTGGTGAGACCCCATCTGGAGTTCTGCGTCCAGTTCTGGAGACCCCATCTCCGCAAGGACATAGATAGGATGGAAGCTGTCCAGAGGACGGCAACTAAAATAGTGCAGGGTCTGCACCAGAAGACATACGAAGAAAGATTAAAGAATCTTAAAATGTATACACTCGAGGAGAGGGGGGAGAGCGGGGACATGATAGAAACTTTCAAGTACATCAAGGGAATCAACAGAGTCCAAGATGGTAGCATCTTTCAGAAAAAGATATGTGCAAGAACAAGGGGGCACAATTTGAAGACAGAGTGGGGACAGCTCAAAGGTAATGTGAGGAAGTATTTTTTCATGGAGAGGGTTGTGGATACATGGAACAGCCTTCCTGAGGAGGTAGTGGACTCAAAAACAGTGGAGGAATTCAAGAATGCATGGGACAGACATAAGGCAATTCTAGTGGGGGGTAGAAGGAAGTAGGCTGTTGGTTAACTAGGATCTGCAACCTATGCATTAAGTATGAAAATGGGCAGACTAGGTGGGCCGTCAAATTCTATGTTTCTATGTTACTTATGTTGTTCCTCATTTTTTGGAAGTCAGCTTTTCTGAAATCTAGCACCTTTATCTTTGAGTGGCTGGTGTCCTGTGTTACTGTATGTTTACCTTAAAGCTTACCATGGTTGCTGTTGCCCATATGGCAACCTACTTTAACATCCTTGATCCTTTCCGACTTTGTGAGGACTAGACTGAGAATGGCATCTCCCCTTGTTGGGGTTTTAACAAGTTGGCACAGTCCCGTGCCTTATAGTGACAATAAGAAGTCCCTACTTCTTCTTGTTGCTGCTGTTAGTGTGCTCCAGTTAATATCTGGTAGGTTGAAGTCCCCCACCAGTATTACTTCGTCTTTATCAGACATTTTGTGGATTTCCTCTATTAGGTCTTTATCTCCTTGATTTGGGGGTCTGTACATGACGCCATTTCTGAAGGGTTTTCCCTTGCTTACTGTAAGCCACAGTGACTCGAAGCCCCCAGGTTGCCCTTTTACTTCTGTGGCTTTTATTTCCTCCCAAATGTAAATGGCTAGCCCCCCCCCCCCCTTTGTTTGCCCTGCCTATCCTTCCTGAACAGACTATAACCAGGAATGGCTGTATCCCATTTGTGGTTTTCCGTGATCCATGTTTCTGTTACAGCCACCCAGTCCACAACATTTCTGTTTCCAGGATGGCTGTGAGTTCAGGAAGTTTGTTGGTGAGGCTCCTAATATTTGCAACCACTGCCTTCGGACAGAACAGAGAACTGTGTTCAAAACAGGACAGTTGGAGCTGGAATGGGAACTCGGCAGGCCAGACATGCTAAACTTCAGTATTACAACCATTGCTCAATTACCAGTATTGTCTATGACTCTTGAAATTGTTGAGACAGCTAGACAGGACAGGTTTCCGCAGCTCAATTATAGCAAGCAAAGGGGGTCACGCTCCTCAGTTAGGAGCTGGAGATTCCCACTAGAGGGCATGCCAACTTAGGTCATTTGGGACATGTGCACCACTCTCAGTTCTCCATCTGCTGACAGGGTGATGGCAGCTTATGGCACAGCCATAAGGGCATTATAGAACTACCTGGCACTAGTGAGGTACGCTTAGGGAGTTATAGTGTGTGTGTGTGTGGGGGGGGGGGTGTTGCGAACACAGAGAGAGAGAGAACTGTGGCATTAAAATAATTTTTAACAATTTTCTCATATGACTCAGAACACTAGCAAAACAGCAGGTACTGTATAAAAACAACATGATTATAAAATGTGTAGTGACCTTCCCACATCCTGATTGGTTGAGAAGGTTAAATACCATGTAGTTTAGGCACAGAAAGTCACGGCCTCACACTGCTTCCAGCAAGCGGGTCTCAGCACATTCAAACATCAATGCCTGTTAGAAATCTTTTGTAAAGAAAAAATGCTGCCAACAATCTTGTTAAAGTAAATTATCTAGCCCTTTCACTTATCAATACTTTTAACAACATAGATTTTCACATTTCTCAAACCACCACCCATAAATCCCCATGTTACCCAGTTTAACAGCACAGAAGAAACACCTCTAACTTTACTTCCGCCTTCTTTTCTGTACCTTTTTCAACTTCAGGAAAAAGCCCCCAAAAGGTCCTGCATTGTCTTTTATCACTAGTTCCTGCTTGTTGTTCGCCTGAAGCACTACACACAACTCCCACTCCCAAAAGCACAATGCAGAGTTGCTGAACCAGAGGCTCAGTGCATTTCAGGGCAGCTTATTCAGAGAACTATAGTCAACATTTATAAAAATAAATAAAAATGTTGTGCAGAGTATTTTGATTTGTGTATGTAGTCGTGTGTGTCCTTTCCTGTGTTTGCTGTGATGGTTTGTCTTAATTTGCCTACTTGTTTTATGGCCCTTGAGGATATCCATGCCTGTGTGTTTTACTGCGTTTCATTTTCCCACAATGCCACCTGTCCCACTTGACAGGGATGCATCGGAAATCACTGATTCAGTGAGTACTGGTATACTGTCCTGTCTGCAGCAACTGTCACACTGGAGAGGAGGCACCGTGGGAAAAGGAAAGATAAAGAATGGTTACGTAAGAACTTACCGTAACAGTAGATCTTTGAGAGAATTTCTTGCAGCAGGTCACACACTAGGAACCTCTCATCAACAGGCACCAGAATCACAAGGAAGCTTTTCACTTGCATTCTTCCTGGGGCCCCACACAATGTCAATGCTTCCTTATATAGTCGTGGGTGGCCCCATACCCTCCTCAGTCCCCCGAGACCAGCCAGCGAGGACAAGCTCCCAAGGGAACTGAGGAGAGCCAGAAAAAATGCCACAAAACAACAGAAGCAGAAGGTAAACCATCCTGGAAAGAGGAAGACAGGAGGGAATACCAAGGGGGGAAGGAAGGCAGAGCTGCATGACCGCTGCAAGAGATTCTCTTGAAGATCTACTGTTGTAGTAAGTTCTTATGTAACTGTTTTATCTTCTTCAAGGATATCGCTTGCAGCAGGTCCCAAGCAGTGATGCAGAGAATCTGTATCAGGGAGGAAGGATGATAAAAGGCTCAAGAAAGGAGGCCCTGAAGCACAGTGAGGCCAAACTTAGCTCGCCTCCTAGAGGAGATGTCCAGGCTATATTGCTTAGAGAAGGTATGGACCATACTCCACGTGGCTGCAGCACAAATTTCGGTCCCGGAAACTCCCCTGAAACAAGCGACCAAAGCTGCAATGCCTCTGGTGGAATGGCTTTTGACTGTTCCTGGCAGCTCTCTGCCATACTTTCTGTAGCAAAATACGATGCAGTTAGCCAACCAGTGGGACTGGCACTACTTGGAAATGGGAACACCCTCTTTCCCAGGGGCGGAGGAAATAAAAAGCTACAAGGACTTCCTTAGGTCCTTTGTGCTGTGAACGTAATAGTGGAGAATTCTATGGACATCTAAGGTGTGGAGCAAGGCTTCCCCTGGATTGGCATGTTTCAGGTAATAGGGAGGTGGATGGTCTGGTTCAGGATGAACTCAAGACACCACTTTAGGTAGGAACTTAGGGTTCATGCATAAAGAGACCCTGTCCTTATGAAAAATCAAATAAGGCTGCACACATATGAGTACCTGATGCTTGGACATCCATCAAGCAGAAGTAATAGCCATTAAAACTAACCTCCAGGACAGAAAGTATAGCTCACAAGTCAGGGCAGGCTCAAGGGGAGCCAGAGAAGGTTTCTCTAAAATGAAGTTTAAACCCCAGGCTGGGAAAGGGTTCTGGATAGGGGGCTGCAACATACGAACATACGAATGTGCCAGCAGAAACAGACCACTCGGTCTATCTAAGTCTGTTTGAGTGTGCAGCCAACACCCCTAGTTTGCAACTGCCCCAACACCCCTCCCTTTTGTCATCCCACTGCCACCCCCACCCTCACTCACCCCTGTTCCCTGTCCCATGCCCTTTTGAAGCTGTTCACAGATTTACATGATACCACCCATTCTGGTAGGGCATTTCATTTTGCTACCACCCTCTCTGTGAAATAGTGTCTCCTCATTTCCTTCCTAAATCCCCCCCTCCCCATTCTTAGCCCTTGCCCCCTGGTGATCCTCCCCCTCCCTAACTTAAAGACCCCATCTGCCCCATCCTTATTGATTCCCCTCAGGTACTTGAATGTCTCTATCATGTTCCCCCTGTCCCTTCTATCCTCCAGGGTGTACATATTGAGGTCTCCCAGCCTGCCGTCATTGTCTCTCCCCTCCATTCCATATATCATCTTTGTTGTCCTCCTCTGAACCCCCTCCAGCAGCCGGATAACATGCTTTAGGTATGGCCTCCAAAACTGCACACAATACTCTAAGTGCGGCCTTACCAGCGATCTGTAGAGGGCAAGATCACCTCATTTTGCCTGGACAAAAACCCCCTCGCTATGCACCCCAGCATTTTGTTCACTTTTGCAGCCACTCTCCTGCACTGGGCAGTGTTGTTCATGATCCCTGTTATCATTACCCCAAGGTCTTTCTCCTCCTCAGTGATCCCCAGCTCAACCCCAGCTAGTATTCTCTCCTTGGGTTCTTCACCCCAAAGTGCATAACCTTACACTTCTTTGCATTGAACCCCAGCTGCCACCTCTCTGACCACTCCTCTAGCTTGCTTAGGTCCCCCTGCAGCTGCTTCCACCCCTCCTCTCCATCCACCACTGCTCCGATTTTGGTGTCATCAGCAAACAGACTTACCTTGCTCACCACCCCATGTCCAGTGTCTGATATGAAGAGCCCAAACAATACTGGCCCCAACACAGAGCCCTGTGGCACCCCACTTGTCACTGGTCTTGGAGTTGAGAGCTCCCCTCTCACCACCACCCGTTGCAGCCTCCCACTCAGCCAGCTTGTAATCCAGTTCATCATTTTGGCCCCTACTCCTACACCAGTTAGCTTCCCCCCAAGCCACCCATGAGGCACCGAATCGAAGGCCTTGCTGAAGTCTAAGTAAAGAACATCCACCACATGACCCTTATCCAGTTCACCAGTCACACAGTCATAATATTGTATCAGGTTGGTTTGACAAGACTTCCCTGAAACAAACCCATGCTGCCTCACATCCTGGAGGCCATTGTCCTCCAGGTACGACACCACTCTTTCTTTTAGTATCGTTTCCATGAGTTTGCACACTATGGATGTGAGACTTGCCGGATGATAATTACCTGGTTCATCCCTTGGCCCACTCTTGTGTAAAGGCACTACATGTGCCATCCTCCAGTCCAGTGGGACACATCCCGACTCCAGTGAGGTGCTGTACAGATATGCCAGTGGCTCCGCCAACACCTCTGCCATCTCCCTCAGCACCCTGGGGTGGATACCATCTGGCCCTGGTGCCTTTTCTATCTTCAGTGACCTCAGTCCCTCTAGGACTCTACTTGCCTCAATTCTTCCATCTGTCACCTCCTCTCCTCCTGTCCCCACCCTCCCAGCACATGCTGGTAGCGGTCCCCCCTTTTCTTCCGTTTCTTCTTCAAGTGAAGGATGCCCCTCAGAAACGTATGGGTCACATTCAGCTTGGCTGCCGATAGGCACATGAAAAATCAAAATGGCAGACAAGTTCACTTTCAGGGAGGAATACTTCAGATCCACATCCGATAGGGACAGCTGGTAGTCCAGGATCTGGTTTTCTGGAAAGGTGAACAGGTCCAGATGATGGGAAGCAGCCCATAAGGTGAAACGCTTCCACTTCAAAGAGTAAGTCATGCTGCTGGATGGTTTTCTGACAGACACCAGGACCTCAGCTACCTTTGTGGAAAACTCGGAACCGGGCAATGACTGCATACCCAGGAGCCAGGCATGCAGATGAAGGGACTGTAGGTTCGGATGAACCAGTATCCCCTGGTCCTGAGACAGGAGTCCGAACACTGGGGAAGAGGGATCGGCGCCTCCACCGCCAACTGCTGCAACAGTGAAAAACACACCTGTCTCAGCCAGATTGGTGTCAACAGAAACATGGTGGCCCTTCCATCTGCAGCTTCACAAGCACCCTTTGAATCAGGGGGAAGGGAGGGAATGTGTAGAAAAACCTCCCCTTGCTACAACAGGGATAAGGCATCCCACCAGAAAACTAAAGGCCTGGAGCGAGCGAGCAGAAACACAACAGTTTTGATAGAGTGGGGATGCAAAAAGGTCCAGCTCCGGACAACCTCACCACTTGAACAGGTCTTCTACAACTGAAGTCAGCAGCTCTCACTTGTAAGCCCTATACTGCTACCTGCTTAGATTGTCTGCCAGGGCATTTTGGGTGCCAGGGACATGCACGGCCGACAGGTTGAGACCGTGCTCTAGAGCCCAATACCAAACCCTCATCACTTCCCTGCACAGGGGGTAGGAGTGCATGCCCCCCTGCTTGTTGATGTGTGGACCACGCTCATGTTGTCAGTTTGTACCAGCAGGGCTCCTGGGGACAGCTGACTTTGGAAGGCTTGCACCGTGAAGAGAACAACCCTCATCTCTAAGACATTGATGTGGAAGGAGGCCACCACAGCCATCCACATCCCTTGAGTCTGGTGAGAACCTAAGTGCGCTCCCCAGCCCATCCCCGAAACATCAGTGGTAAGGACCTGGAGAGGAGAGGGGACCAGGAATGGAACCCCTTTGAGCAAGTTGTTGGGTTCCATCCACCAAAGAAGTACCTTCTTTACCGGTGACGACACTAGCACCTGCTGCTCCAGATCATCAGTTTTCTGGTCCCACAGTACCACAGGGTCCATTGTGGAATCCACATGTGAAGGTGCACCAGGGGAACTGTCGTGATGACTGCTGCCATCAGTCCCAGCATTCGAAGGTATGTCCTGGCTATGACGTAATTACTGCAATACAATTCCCAGACCTGTTCCATAAGGCACTCCATCCTGTCCAGAGGAAGAAAGGCGTAGCCCTGGGCCTTGTCCAGTATGACCCCTATATACTGAAGACACTGGCCATCAGTCAGCATGGATTTGGAAGGGTCGACAGTGATCCCCTAAACAGCTGAAGGGTACGTGTCAGGGTCATGGACAGCTGGTCCCTGGACAAAGCTTTCAGCAGCCAGTTGTCCAGACAGGGAATACATAGCGACCCTCCCTCCAGAGGGCTGCCACCACTATGGGCAGGCACTTGATAAACACCTGAGGTGCCAAGGACAAGCCAGAGGTAAGGGCCCTGAACTGAAAGTGCTGGTCCTGGAATCAGAACCTGAGGAACTTCCAGTGAACAGGAGAAATAATAATATGTAAGTAGGCATCCTGCATATCCAGGGAGCAGGTCCAGTCTCCCTGCCATAGTAAGGGCAACAGATCCGGGAGGGCAACCATCTGGAATCTACTGTACTGGATGAAGAGGTTCAGGGCTCGCAGGTCCAGGATAGGACGCAGGTCCCTAGAGGACTTTGGGACCAGATAGAAGTCACAGCAGAATCCCCAGTTCTGCTGTATTTCCAGGACCAATTCTATGGCCCATTTTTGGAGCAGCATGTTTATCTCCCCCTGCAGCACAGGAACGTGATCCAGAGGGTGAGCCGACAACCAGTGAGAGAGGTCTGGAGGAATCTCTAAAAACTCCAGAGCATGGCACTGTTCTATTAGCTGAAGAACCCAGTCCTCTGTGGTAATCTCCCACCACCCTTCTAGGTGGAGAGAGAACCAACCTATGACCACCGCTTTATAAAGGGCCAGGTGATGGGGGGGTTGGGCAAGGAGTCAGGCTGTGGGATGACCCATGGCTGCACCACTGCCACACTTTCCGATGCGGGGGGGGGAGAACAGCGCTGCAGAAGCCTTGCATATGTTGGGTTGCTTAGAGGCAGGTCGTGGGTGATGGGTGATATGCCAAAAGGGTATCCGCTGACCAGATTTCTGTTGGGTGCAATACAGAGAACGGACAGAGTGAAGGATCCTGCCGGAGGTTTGGAGGTTGCAGAACATGTCCTAGACATCACCACAAAAAAAACTTAGGGCCCAGTAAGGGATGTTCAGGATGGACTGCTGCACATCAGCTGTGAATCCTGACACCCAGGACCATCAGTGTCTCCTGAGACAGGTGCCCATGGCTGAAGCCCATGCTGAGGCATCTACCATGTTGTAAGCAGCCCTCAGAAGGTGCCTGCCAGTGTCCACCCCCGACTGAAGGGTCTTAAGCATTTCTTGTTTGTGAGACCCATCCGGGAGGGTTTGCGCAGAAGCCCTTACGGAGACCCAGAGGTCATTTTGATAGCATGACATATGACCGATGTAATTCGAGATATGGATGGCCAGAGTAGAGGAAGGAAAAATCCTCTTACTCATTAAGTCAAGCTTCCAAAACTCATTACCAGGGGACACGGAGTTGAGATGTTGCGGCCTCTAAGAATGATCATGAGCCGCATTGACAATAACAGAGTCCACTGGAGGGGGGGCCAAGAAAACAGGTCTCTCAAAAGGCACCTGGTACAGTTTATCCACCTTCCTGGGCATATGGGGGACTAGGTGAGGCCTGTACAAGGCAACCAGGATGGCGTCCTTGTAGATATTAATGATGGGTGGGATGATGAGGGAGTGGAGATTCTGGAAAGCGTAGATAATGGGCCAGATTCCACTGGTACTTGTTCTGTTCACCAGACTCGAAACCCATCACCACCTTGAGCTTGCACATAACAAAGGTGAAAGAGGGGTCATCGGGGGACCAAGGAACATACTTAAGTGAGTCAGTCCATGCATAAAGAATGGTGGAGATGCTAAAAGGGGTCCTAGCCCCAGCCTCCTCTTCCTCCTCATCGTTGTCCTAATCCCCCAAGAGGAGATAATCAGGGACATAATAGTCGTCGTCATCCCCAGGCTCAGAGGGGGGACAGAGGATAATGACAAGCGAGAAGGGACCGTCCTCATCGACAACCGGCGAGGTGCAGTGGTCAATAGAGAGGGACTCGCCATGGAGGGTGTGGATGGCGGGGCTACTCTTTGAATCAAGTCCAGGACCGACGAGAAAAGGGCCTGGATATCCACCATCACCGAGGAGGGCATGACTCTGTCAGGTGGCAGAGGAGGGTACTGCACCCCCGTCAAAATTAATACAGAGACAGAATCGACGAAATGGGGGCTGGCCGAGGTACCAGCTAGGGAACCTGCACTCCCATTATCGAAGGGGCTGCCAAGGGCAATGACGAGAATAGCTGAGCACCCAAATGAGAGCTGTGTGTGCTCCTTGGGGGGGGGCATTCAGCAAAGGCAGACGTGGAGGGGGAAGAGGACAAAGCCCTAATGAGGAGAGTCTGGGGTCAGAGGATCCCATGGGCTACACTGCCAAAGTCCCTCCCGATTCAGACAGGGTGAGGGAGGCAGCAGGTATTGTCAGCAGGAGACCAAGCAAGCCCATCAATGACCAGGCCCCACCAGACTGACTGGCGGAGAGAGCTGCTAACACTGTCCTGGTGGCTAAAGTGGCCGGAGAGACAGAGTGGGTTGCCACTGAGCCCAATAATGATCCTGAAACAGTCAGCACAGGACATGGTGACTGAGACCACTCATGCGAGGAGGCACGTCCTTGTCTCAATGGTGGTGCTTCACCGACGACTTGTCCCTGGCCTTGGTATAGTGGGAACCCAAGGACAGCATTGGGGAAGAGGAGAGCTTGAAGCTCCTTTTCCAGAATGGTGACCTTCTGCTCTATCAAGAATAACATCCGCTCTTTCAGATGTTGATGGTGGGTGGCTTTGTTGAACCTGCTACAGATGGAACAGGCCTGAACACTGTAAGTGGTGCCCAGGCAGAGAACACAAGCATCATGAAGGTCTTTGTCAAATATCTTCCGTCCACACCAACAATGGCGAAACACAGACTCCAACATAAATAGGGGAGAGGAGAGGAAAATCACTTTAGAGTGTGCTAAAGTGACCAGGAGACAAGTAGGGTGAGAAGAATATAAAACTGAAGTTCATCAACGAGGTAGGAAATGGTAGTCGTCTGCAGTGATGATGCTCCGCAGGTCCGAGGTGCAATGGTCAACAGCGGGAAAAGAACTGACAGGTTTATGGGGCCCGCCCCCATCTATACAGGGTAGCACAAATGTGGTTATGGCGACGTCTTGGGAAGCCCCAGGTAGACTGTTAGCGAAAAGCTTCCATGTGATCCTGGTGCCTGAGGGCAAGAGGTTCCTAGTATGTGACCTGCTACAAGAGATATCATCAAAGAAGTTTAAAAGATACAGGCTTGGAGATCCACAGGGGCCATAAAACAAAAGATTAAAGATAGAGGCATGGAGATCTCCAGGAGGATACCATTGAGTATGTGGAAGACTGAGACTGTGGCCCCTCTCAGCCTGTTCTCCAGGGTGAGCATGTTAAGGCCCACCAACCTTTCCTCATACCTTGTGTCCACACATTCTGCCAGTCCACTGTGACTGTACACTGCCTGTCATGCTTTGGCTCCATGTCTGTTATGTCCGGGTCCTTTACCTCCTCCAATTCAGCAAGAGGAGCCTCACACAGTGTGTAGGTCCTACATCTGTTTATGGTTCCCAACTACCTTGTATTTGGCTGCAACGAATGTGAAATTCCAGGAGCTGGAGCAATCACCCAGCATATTTCGTTGTCCTAAAGTCTGCCCCCTCCCCCCAGCGAGTCCCACTCTGGCACAATTAAGCAGCATGCTGGTGATCCCATCTCCCAGGCTGTTTGTGATAATATTGAACACATAACAAAAGGACTCTCTTCCTTCTCTCCCCATGCTTCAGGGTCTTTGAGCAACTGAATTATGATACAGCACAGACTGGAAGTGGGAAGCAAACTGGGAGTTCTCTAATACGTTCTCCAAATTAATTCCCCCAACCCAACAACTTTGTAAAAAAAAATTTTTTTTTTTTTTAATTAACACTGTTCTATACCTGCCAAAAGCTGCATATAATGAAAGTACACAGCAACACAGAGTAATGCATAGGCATCCATGCATAGCAAGGTTGTTTTTCTTCTGAGGGGTGCTGATGACATTGTAGGAACCTTGAAATTGAAGCTCGAGAGGACCCTAATTTTATCAGAACATTAAGAAGGAAACACAGCCAAGCTGTGCATGGTTGCTCATGTACTATTTTGTACAGAATATGGTTGTGGCAAGTCATACACTACTTCATTAGGGGATGCGGTCCATCACTCATTCAAAAAGGAGCAATAATGCAATATACTAAGCATTTGATGATCTTCATGCAGATAGTGGAGAAAGCTCCCTTTCTCTGTCTCCTAAAAGAGTTCAAATGTTCCTCTACATAATACAGCAATGTGTGCTTATCTGCTGCTCCTGGCTCTAAGAGTACTGGGTGAGTGAACCTCATCTTTTGTTTTTTGTGCTGGTTGTATGAGAGCAAGCTCCTCACACCTCACTTGTTCCGAATATCCCCTAGAGGGGAAACAGGGTTGCCTGAAGCTCTTCTTTCATTAGGCCTGGTCACAGCCCACTTGTGACTGGCCAGAAAGACCTCCAATCTCAGGCCACACCAAAGAAGGGCTGGGTGGGACATGAGGGATGGCAAACAGGTAGGAACAACAATGGTGCTCAGGTGGATGATACAGCACAGCTCTGCCCACTAAGACATGGCACCCAGAGCCCCACTAAGTCAGAAGAGTGCCAGGTGGTGCCACTCGTGGCCTGCCAATCTGACTGGGAGTGCAAAGTCCAGAGCAGTATATAACGGGGCTAGCAGTGGGAAGCTAGGAGACAGTAATGACTGCTCAGGTTGGTATGAGGTCCTAGGCAGGAAGAGGGCCTCACCCACTACTGAAGGAGGTAAAATACAGAAGTTAAAAAAAATAAAATAGTGAACCCTTTGCTCGGATCCTTTCGCATAACTACTTGACGTATATATGAATATACTAGACTCCTCCTTTGGGGCTAGGTTAATATACCAAATGACTACATTAGCCCTGGTCTCATAGCTTTGGTCTCATTTTATGGCACTTGGGGAAACAAGCGGGCTCTTCCTTACACAAACAAAACTGTTCAAGTACTGCACGTGGAGAAGCCAGCCACAGTGTTAAAAAAGTCACAAGCCCTTTACAAATAAAGGCCACTCTTTCTACCCTTCTTCCTCTCCTCCTCTCTTGCTCTATTAAACCCTTTTCTCCCTTATAATATTTATCCAAAGTATGGTTTAGTGTCCTGGTTAGTCTAAGACCATATATGTAATACTGTTCTTAAAATGGGTTGAGAAGCAACATCCATTTATAAACATGTTAAACATGGTTTGCACCCACACTGTTCACAAAATTGAGCTTCAGAGTCATTTTAAACCCTGCCACAGTGGTAGTCCTGTAACATGGTTTTAGTAAGTTATGTGGAGTCTTCCAGGTACCCTCTATTATTTTCAATGTTCAAAGCAGTTGTAATGTGGGGGCTGACCTGAGCCAAGACCAAGGTCAAGCAAGCAGATAAATAAGCCACACCTAAAGAAGCTGAATCATTTATCAATGCTTTGATTTTCTTTTTGGTTCAGGTCTCATTCCTGTATACCCAGTGTTTTGCCCGAAACTGGGCTTCATCAGGGAACGATGGAGCCCCTGTGTATATGAACTCTATTCAGACAACTTCAGGTCTATGTTTTCAACCAGGAATTATCACGTGTCCTCATGCTTCTTTGTTCATATGAGTGCTGCATGTGCTTTTTCTATGCAGCATGGATAATGAGAGTGACTCCGCTCCATGGGTTTCACATAGCGCTTCCTGGTTGAAAGCAGACCTCAAGATGTCTGAATAGAGTTCTTTCCCATTTTGTTGATGGAGCCCGCTAGGATCAAATGCAGTGTCACTGTTTCCCTGCATGACAAAAGGGATTAACTCCCAATGAAACTGAATTGCTCCCTGCAGAAACTCTACTGCAGAATTCTGTAGACTTGGGCTCCATCCTGGTGAGCTGCACTTTAGGTGCGCTATCCACAAAATGGGAAGGAACTTGAAACAAAAATAACATAAAAACACTGAAACTGACCCTCCAGCCCCTACCCCAAGCACCTCAGATTACCCCTGGGCTTGGGGCGCTGACTTCCCAGCAAGGCTTCAGTGAGCTGGGGAGGGGTCCTGTTCCGGATTACCCCCCCTCGAGGCGGGGCTGCCGATCTCCGTGGTGCTGGGCGTAGAGGGGACCCAATTCACAAGACGGGACCAGTGCCAACGTCATTCATCAACGGACAACGTTTCCAGGTGATGAACCCCGAGGAGGTCAGACATGCAGTGACGTCAGGGTGGAACTCCGACATCTGTCCCACCCCCAAGCAGTGACGGTGTCGAGTGCAGCTGATCTCCTGGCATCCGCCAGGGGTCAGTAAGGTACTGAACACTCTACTCTCCCTTTCCCAGGAGAAGGGATGCTCAATCCTTCTCCTCTGGCTGGCCTTCCGATGTCCCAAATCTGTTCCCAAACCTGGGTCATCAGCGTCACAGACAGTCACCTTGCCACTGCACTGGCAGGCTGGCCATTTAAGATGGGTCTATTTTACGACAACACAAAACTATGCAGCAGGGTAGACCGCAAGGAGGGGTTCAGGGAGCTAAAGAGGGATCTGAACAGAAAATCCAAAATATGGCAATTAAGATTCAATGCCAAAACAGTGCAAAGGGATGCACATAAGGAAGGAGAACCCACGTACAGAGCACAGGATTGTGAGATCAGGTTGGCCACAAGATCTGAAAATGGGGACCTAGGAGTCATCATTAGTGACTCTCTCAAACAATCCGGACAGTGCAACAAGGCTGCTGGGATGCATAGGGACAGGATTTGATTGCTGGAGGAGGGGGGGGTGATTCTGACCCTGTACAAGTCCTTGGTGAGGCCCATCTGGATTACTATGCCCAGTTCTGGAGTCCACACATAAGAATGACCAAGATAGGCTAGAGACCGTGCAACACAGAGTCACCAAGGCAAACCAGGAAAAGCAAGGCAGATCACATGAGGAAAGGCTAGAGGCCATTACCCTGTTCACACTAGAAACCAGAAAGGAGAGGGGTGACATGATAGAGATGTACTGGAGGGGAATTTATAAAGTCAGCAGCAAGGACATGTTTATCAAGAACAGTAATGCAGTAACAAGAAGACGTACATAAAGACTCACTGAAGTAAAGTTCAAGAGGGACATGAGGAAATTCTACCTCACCGAGAGGGTGTTAGAACCATTGAACAGATTACCTGTAGACCTGGTGGGGCAGGGAGTGAGGTTCAAAAATTAAAGGGCCAGCTATTAAGGGTGGAAAATTCCAAAAGGAAGAGCTAGGGACATGGAGGGGGAGGTTTAGAGAAAGCAGGAGGTAGTCTGAGGTAGGCATTAAGGTTAAATACATATTATACAATGGCAAGACAAAATGCTGACCTTTGATTGGTCAATCTGGGACTGGACCCATGATGTTATCCCAGCCCAACATCATGGGTCTAGTCCCAGCACACAAAAAGACCGCACCAGATGTAAAACTGAATTACTCCACGACTGCGATGGGCTCACCTGCCTTCCACACTGCTAAACAGGATCTGCCGTCACTTGCCGCCACCAAACACACTGGCAAGAAACCCTTCCCCCATGCACACACAAACAGTATGCCCCCAAACAGATAAATGTTTTAAATAAAAAAAAAAAAAACTATAGTCTGAAGCAGTGTTTCCATCCCACTTGGCTGGAGCATGAGCGCTTCCAAATATCAATGCCCGTCGCTCGCTAGACAGACCTCTCGGTACCACTACATCAGGCTCCCCCCAAAAAAAACCCAAAACAAAGTCAAACCTTTTTATTTGTCCCAGGGTAGACAGTGGGGCCAGTCCAGGGTAGCCAGCATCTTTCTATTTTATACTCTGCAGAGAAAGAGGAGATACTGTTGATGGGGGACCTTAATATGCCGGATGTCAACTGGAGCACCTTTGCTGCAGCCACATCCAAAAGCAGGGCCATTCTCGATGCCCTTCAGGTGGCATGCTTCAGACAGCTAGTTTTGGAACCTACTCATGAGGGAGCAATCTTAGACCTCGTACTCTCAAATGGGGACAGTGAGAGGATCTCAGACCTAGAAGTGGGTAGCCATTTGGGAACAAGTGACCACCAAACAGTGTGGTTCACAATAAACTCAGCTACAGAGTCAAGCCCTACAAAAGTGAGGGTTCTGGACTTCAGGAGGGCTGTCTTTGGCAAGATGGGAGAGTGCCTTAGAAAAGCACTAGCAAACAGGCTAGAAGGAGGGGTGGAGCAACAATGGGGAAATATCAAAACTGCCATCACAGAGGCAACAAGCCTTTGTGTGAAGCAAATAAACAAATCAAAATGAAAGAAAAAGCCACTATGGTTCTCAAAAGAGGTGGCGGTGAAGGTTAGGGAGAAAAAGAAAGCATTTAGGAAGTATAAGGAAACACAGAAGGAGCAGGACAGAGAACTATACCGGTTAAGGCAGAAGGAAGCAGGGAGGGTAGTCAGAATAGCAACAGCCCAAACTGAGGAAAAGATAGCCAACTCAGTTAAGAAGGCGGACAAAACCGTAGAAAAGACAAAGGGAGGGATAGTGAGGCTGAATAGAATAGACGGTGGGTGGGCAGAGAGGGACAGTGAAAAAGCAGGGATACTGAATGAATACTTCTGTTCAGTATTCACAAAAGAGGAGGTGCCTAATCTAATTAACAGAAGCACTCTGGATAGGAGGGGTTGATCCCAGTCCTTTCACAGAAGAAAGGGTTCTGAAAGAACTCCTAAAACTGAAGGAGGACAAAGCAATGGGGCCAGATGGAATTCACACCAGAATCCTAATAGAATTAAGCAGAGAACTAGTGACAACACTGACTACCGTTTTTAACAAATCATGGGAGGATGGTGTGGTACCCGAGGACTGGAGGAAGGCAGATGTGATTCCCCTCACAAAAGTGGGAGCAAGACAGAGGCAGGAAACTACAAACCTGTCAGTTTGAACTCTGTAGTAGGGAAAGTGATGGAATCACTTCTGAAGGAAAGAATTGTTGAGTACTTAAGAGGCCAGTGGGGCACAGGACCCAAGGCAGCATGGGTTCACAGCAGGAAGGTCATGTCAGATGAATCTAATTGATTTCTTTGACTGGGTGACCAAAGTAGTAGACCAGGGAGGTGCTGTAGACATGGCCTACCTAGACTTTAGCAAGGCATTTGACACAGTCCCACACAAAAGATTAATATACAAGTTAGTCAGCCTTGGAGTGGGTCCCAAGGTGGTAGCCTGGGTTAAACATTGGCTGGACAACAGTATACAGAGGGTAATAGTAAACAGAGTTTACTCTGAAGAAAGGGGGGGTTACTAGTGGGCTACCGCAGGGTTCAGTACTGGGTCTAGTCCTTTTTAATGTCCTTATAAGTGACATTGCAGAGGGACTGGAAGGAAAAGTATGCCTCTTTGCAGATGACACAAAGATCTGCAACAGGGTTGATACACAAGGAGGCGTGGAAAGGATAAGGGACTTGGCAAGGTTGGAGGAATGGTCAGAGTATGGCAGCTTGGATTCAATGCAAAGAAGTGCCAAATAATGCAACTGGGAAACAAAAACCCAGGGGAAGATTACACAATGGGGGGGGGGGGAGGTAGTAACAACAAAAATGGAAAGGGACCTGGGGGTAATCATATCAGATGACCTTAAGGTTCGCAAGCAATGTGAGAAGGCGGCAGGGAGGGCTAGGGGGATGTAGGGATGTATAGGGAGAGGCATCACAAGCAGAAAACAGGAAGTTGTTATCCCCCTGTACAGCCAGTTGATGAGACCCCATCTGGAGTACTGCATCCAGTTCTGGAGACCCCATCTCCGCAAGGACATAGACAGGATGGAGGCAGTTCAGAGTAGGGCAACTAAAATGGTGCAGATCTGCAAGAGAAGCCATACGAGAAGTGACTAAAGGAGCTTAATATGTATACCCTTGAGGAAAGGAGGGAGAGGTAGAAACATTTAAGTACCTCAGTGGAATCAACAAAGTACAGGAGGGTAGCATCTTTCAGAAAAAGAGATGTGCAAGAACAAGGGGACACAATTTGAAGATAAGAGGGGGGATGGCTCAGGGGCAATGTGAGGATGTATTTTTTTCACAGAGAGGGTAGTGGATGCATGGAACAGCCTTCCTGGGGAGGTTTTGGGGTCTAAAACTGTGGGAGAATTCAAGAATGCATGGGACAGACATAAGGCAATTTTTGTGGGGGGTAGGAAGAAATAGGCTGTTGGTTAAATAGGATCTGCAGCTTATCCTCTAGGTAGGGAAATGGGCAGACTAGGTGGGCCAAGCGGTCCTTATCTGCCATCAAAGTCTATGTTTCTATGTTTCTATATCGATCGCGATCAGTATATTACAGACTGCACCACTTTTCAAATGAAACACACTCCTGGTCTCCCTCAAATCTCGTAGCACTGAAAGTTCACTGAAACAACTGCGTGAGATGCTACCATACAATTTAAAAAAAAAAAAAAAAAGAAAAGAAACGAACAGTGTATGTGTGTGGGGAAGAGCAGTTGCACAGAGGGGCTCATTCATTTACTACCAGTGCCACCTACTGGCCAAAATTGAACTATTTATTTTCTTGATATACCTCCACAATCATAAATTAAGTAAAAATGTCTTTAAAAATGTTTTTTTTCTTTTTCTTTTTTTCTTTTACATAAACAAGCCATTGTATAATAGCTATTAATGCACTCCAGGGTGTGTTGTGCTGGGATAGCATCACTTCTGGGGTGGCGTTATCCCAGCACAACACACACCCTGTCGTAGCATTATTGCTTAATTTAAGCTGGCGGTCAGGAGGACAGGTAAGAAACTGCTGCATGGGCAGACTGAATGAATCATGCGTCTTTATCTGATGGCAACATCTATGTCTTTGAGCCCGTAACACTGTGCCGTCGCTTAACACAGTTTAAAAGCATGCTTGAAAATAATGTTTGAAACCACCTCAGGGGCTTCTCTCGAACACTGTTTTAAGCCAACAGAGTTTTGTTACAACCATGTTAAGTGTAGTGTGGGTAGAAACTTTGTTACAGGCACGTCTGGCATCCTACTATAATACTAAAATGAACTGCCTACTTACATCATAACATATTTCAGTGTATCGTGGATCTTTTACCACAGCTGTAACACATGCTAACACAGTTATCAAAGTATGGATGCACTTAGACATGTTAGCCAAGCAAAACATCATAGCTGTTTGTACTCAGCTGTTTATTTATAGTTCCTATGGAAGCTGCTTCACATTATTCTTTATTCATAGGCTTTCTGTATGCCTCTTAAATGTAGTGTCAACATCTAGCATATTCTTTGTTCTCCACTCCAATAACTGTTGTGCGACTTATAGCAAATAAAGAAAAACACATATGAAGTGCCATGGTCCCACAGTATATGAATGCAGCATCCTACAGAAGTAATGTAGTCTTAGAAAAAAGCCTGCAACACTTACGTATATTATGTCTTTACTGTAGCGCACTCTGATATTGTTAAGAAGTGTGGCTTCATTTAAATACATAAGTGAACCTGAAAGAGAAAAGGAAAAGAATGGTTTAATCAATCAATCTTTATTTTACCAGGTGGAACACCATTGAGTACGCTCATTTTCAATATATGCCTGGCTGGATGAACAAATCAGAACAATAATATACTGTAACAGGAACACTTTGTCGGTACAGCAGTAAGAAAAGCAACATGTAAGTTATACAGAAATATACAACAGTCCCCCCATAAGGTTTATTTGGCAGACTCCAATTTGCAGTATGTATTAACAGGCATCTCCTCAAACCACTACTGCTGATCAAGACTGCTTTACAAACTCACTATTTAATGTTGCCATTCGGATATCACCAGTGACAAAAGTATACTACAGACAGCTTCCTGTACTGGTGCACAATAACCAAAACAGCAGTGCTACTATTATAAGCACAAGCAAAGGTCTCAGACAGATTTCCAGCTTTCACATTACACAGCTTTAGTCCACTTTCAGAACCTCCCCCACCCTCTATGTGCGTTAATGCTATTGCAAAGTGATTGTTGTTATAAAAATTAGGGTTGCTCATAATCTGCTGATTCCATTCCATTATACATATGTTGGATAATCAGAACTTCCAGTTCTGACTCCAATTCCATTCCAATGAAGGCTAAAGCATCAGTGGCAGAATCGGAGTCAGAATCCGAAGTTCTGATTCCGTGTCCGACTACAAGCATACTGCACTATAATACCTGTGTGGGTATGACTTTATCTTCAGCTGGCAGCTGCTGCGACAACTTTTTCAAACTAGCCCCCTCACCAGAAACCCATCACTGACATGTACCCTACCCAGCAAGCAGAGATGGGCACATGCCAATTCCCACTATCAAGACCCTTCCCCCTGTAACCCGGCCCCTAGTCCATCCAGTCCTGAACTGAACCAAATGATCCCAGTGAAACTTAGGACTGTTAAAGCCCAGATTAGTCCTCCTGATCTTAACCCACTATGTAGCACCTGCTACTGAGAGACTGGGTCCTTCAAGGCACCACTACTCCCCCCCACCCCACTCCATTCATCACTGTCCAATAATCCTGCAGCCCCCAGTCCTCTCTGAGTGACCTAGATAGAGAGGAGATGGCCAACTTAAAGAAAATCCTGGGTAGCCACCAAGTGTTTCACACAGCAAAGCATTTTGTGGTGGCAGAAGGAAGGCCCCTATCATGTCCAAGAAAACACCTACAATATATACTGCAGGCACTGACATGGAAGCAAAGCCAATTTGAATTCAGCAGAAAAAAAAAATCATGGCACTCACCACATTAGTTCATTAGTCAAACATAATCTCAAAGTTGGTTTATTTTGCACATCAGCACACTCGATGCACATAGGTAACCCACTGGTGATTCTCCCAGTGTTTTACTTGTTTGATCTTTTCCAGTCACTTTAAAAAACTCAAATGAGTGAAACACTGGGAGAATCACCGTTGGGTTGCCTGTGTGCATCTGAGTGTACTGTTGGGCCAGATAAACCAGCTTTTAGACGATACACTCTGGACTGGTTTGAATTAACGTAGTGAGTGCTGTGATTTATTTATTTTTTTCTGCTGGAAAGTTATTTTATCATGGGCTCTGTGCTTCCGGAAGCATCCTTCTTCTGACTGCCTAAACATCTGAGTTTGTTGACTGGAAGCCCTAGTTGACTGAGCAGCTGGCACATATGTAAGAGGGTCTTAATGACCATATCCCAGGACAGGGCTTTCATAAGCCAGTCATCAAGGTACAGTAACACGAACAGCCCCCTCACTGCGAAGGGCCACGATCACCACTGCTCATCTGGTGACGATCTGCAGCACTGAGGACAAGCTAAAGGGTAAGACATGGAACTGCTAGTGTTTGCTCTCCAGAAGGAAGTGTAGGTACTGTCAGTGACTGCGCTGAACCTTGATATGGAGGTAAGCGCCCTTCATATCCAAGGCACACATTCTGCTCCCCTGCTGCAAGCAAAAGTAGCAGGGACTGACGAGAACCTATCTGAAACTTTCTGTATTCAACATATTCGTTCAAGCCCCTGAGGTCCAGGACAGGGCATCCACTTGGAACAGAAAAGTACCAGGAGTAAAATTCCAGATTTTGTTTGTGTAGAGGAACGGGCCAAGCAGTCATTTAGCTCAGTACCATCTTAATGACAAAACAGACAAGTGACCCAGAGGGTAACGGCACAAAGTTAAAGGATGCACTGGAGGAGGTCCCAATAACTCCAACTCATTACCCCTTTAAATCATCCCTAGAACCCACCTGTTTGACACAATCTACCACAGTTTTGGCAAAAACAAGAAGATTCTGCCCCCCCCACCTCAATTCCCAAAGTTTGCAGAGGGTCAGGGGGAGCCAAATGGGAGTCTGAACACACTGGAGTGGCAGGGACACTGCCAGCCTTTCATCCCTTTAGGGGGCCCAGGAATGATCTGGCACAAGGCCAAGAGAAGGACTGTTGAGGACTGCAGAAAAGTGCCCCAACATGCCCATAAGCTGGGGTGCTAGCAACTACAGGTAGCAGAGTCATCTTTAAGGACTGTAGGTCACTACAAATCATCTACACTTTGTGGCCAAAAAGCTTTGGACATGAAAAGGCAAGTTAAGAACTGACAGTTGCAAATCAGTAGCAAAGCCAGCCACCCTGAGCCAAGAGTAATGCCTTAGACAGATACAAAAGGCGGCAGCACATGTGGAAGCATAAAAGTTTTTTTTTATCCCTTCTTCACCGCACCCAGCAGCCAACTCCTTCGGGCGGCCAGCCTCCGCCTGCCACTGCCTCTCCTGTTCTTGCCGTCTTGGTGCTCCCCAATGCCAGGCTGACATAGCCTTGGGCGGTGAGCCCCCTTCCCACCCAGGGCCATCGGGAGAGGAGAGACTGGAGTGCCCATAGGCACTCCCTTGCTTCTGTGCCAGGCAAGGGGATGTAGCTTCCAGGGCCTCCCGGCGTCGCAGCATGGGGAGGTGGAGCCACAGTCATCCAGCCAGCATGGATGGCATTTTCTGTTTTTCCTTCCCCATCTATAGCACCGCTCCTGTAGTGTTCTCGATCATCACAGAGGGCTGGTACAGAGTAAGACAACCCATTCTAGGAGAGGAGAGCAGTCCTCCGGAAGCTCAACCCCCTCCTTCCCCTGCCAACCCCCGGTATCCCGAGTCCGTTCCCAAACCCGGGTTGCCGGTGTGGCGCAAGATGTGGCGTCCAGTGCCTCAACCCTCAGCACCACCGGGCCTCATAAAAGGTTTTAAAGGCAGAAAACAACAAATGCTTCCCAGCATCTACACCATGAGCTATGGTCTGCTGGACCTCACTTTTATTGTGAGGCCATCAGGCAGCTTGTCAACCAGAGCTGAAACACACTTCCACAGATTACTGTATTTTGATCATACAGCCCAACTAACTGACAGTATGCAGTCCCAAGGTGACAGAGGCATGCATTCGCTTGCTTGTAACATCCAGCCTTCTAGATTATTTATCAGCAGAAAAGAGCTCATGTGTCTTGGTGCTTTGGATCTGTCATGAGCAGTCATAATGTATATTAGGTCAGTCTCAGGCACTTATTGATGAAGACTTATGTTTAAAAAATACTAAGACAAGAGCTGTTCTTGCTGATACATATATCTTATGTCTACCTTCCATAAAAAAAAAAAAAAAAGAAAGGTCAGTCTCAGGCTGAGAAGCACAGAAGGCCTTTGTAGTGAGTGTTGAACATTTCTTTTCTGCCATACATGGGACAGCAGGTAAGAGGGTGGGCCTGTGCCAGGCAGCCACAGTGCTATCCTCAAATGCAGGATAAATATGAGGAATAATCACAGAAGGCATAGTAAGCACTTCCAGGAATTCATAAAGAGTCCCTTTTCGGGAATCTTCATCCTCAGCAGCAAAGCCCAGCTTGTCCTGAATGCGCTTCTGAAAAACCTGTAAAGAGGCATCTTCAGGAGGGGCTACAAGAGGACAATGTGGCGTCAACGCATGCAAGCAAGTCAATGTCTCCCACCTGTTCCTCACAATCCTTCTGCATGTGTAGGAGGTCAGAATTACATTCCTCTTCTTCTTTGGGCAGAGGAGGAGGAGGAGCCTGAGGTTCCATAAGATGGCCAAATGCTGACAGTGGAAGCACAGGGCAACAGTGGGGTCAGACCCAGAAGCCCTCTGAACCAATGCCAACAGCACTGATGTGCCTGAGGTCCTGCTGATGCTGAGATCCTCAACAGCTGCAATGACAGGAGCTGCCTGAATAATTCAGAGACAGTGGCCAACACCATCTATGTGTGAATGATGCCAGCCAGCAGAGTTGATGATACAGTCAATGACAGGACAGTGCCGGTCATCAATGATTGCACTTTGTTGTAAGTGAGAGAGAGACGGACCTTGATCTTGATATTATGATGATAGGGGGACATACCAGAGGTTGTGGTCTGTGACTTACCCTCGATACCAGAGCAATGTGGCTACCAGGAATAGGAAGGAGATGCAACTTGTTACTCTTCAGAATGCTTACTTAGGTATCATTTCAATGACACAGTTCTTACAGGCTTGGTCTTTGATTTTGAGGATGGCTTCTGGAGTGACAACTTGGTCACCTGACGCTGAGCATGAAAGGTCATCACTGAGACCGGGTCAGATGAATGAGATGGCAATACTGGAGTAGAAGCCCATGCTGAATGCTGAGGGTTCTCCATTTTTGAAAGAAAACTTTTCAGTGGTGTCTCCTCGTGGCCTACTAAAGCCCTGGCAATTGGCACATTTATTCACATCATGTGTGATGCCCAGGCAGTACAACACACAAATCAAGTGAGCACTGTATTTTTAAAATCTTCATGCTGTATCAACAAAGGTGAAAAAGCAACCCCTCTGATGATGGCATACAACAACGGTAGACTAAAGTAAAACAAGAAAAGTGTAGGCCAAAATTCCACCAACAAAAAAAAAAATTACATTTTTTCCAGTGATCCAATACGCAGTTAACGGCAAAGAAGAAAAATGAGAGCAGAAGTCACCTGCATTATACAGGTGTGATTGACACATAGAAACATCAAATAAAATCAACTTAAGCGCAGTTCCAAAATGACCAAAGCGCTGCACATCAAGAAACAAATACATAAAAACATCAATAAAAATTTAAAATCAGAATTTAAAGCATAGCCATAAAAATCTACTGGCGGAAACTACAGGTTGCTGGAATCAGGAAATGCCAGACAAAACAAATGAGTTTTCAGATCAGTTTTAAAGCTTTCAGTGGTCCGGCACTCTCTAATCTGATGTGGTAGAGAATTCCACAGGGTAAGGGGCCACAAAGGCAAAAGACCAGGCCCCGGAGGTCTTTAATCAAATCCTGGGAACCTCTAGCAATACCTCATCAGAGGAACAGAGTGAGCGGAGGGAGCAGTAGAGGTAAAGAAGATCTTGCATGTAGTGTGGTCCCTGACCATGTAGGGCTTTGTAGGTCAGTAACCTGACCTTGAAGATGATTCACCAATGAACACGCAGCCAGTGCAGATCACGGAGCACAGGAGTGACATAGCAAAATCTTGGTAAGCCAGACAACAACCTGGCCGCTGCATTCTGCACTAGCTGCAACTGGCAGATATCAGCCCCTGGTAACCCTAGGTATAGGGCATTGCAGTAATCAAGGCGTGAGGTTACAAAGGTGTTGACCAGCGTAGGGAGGTCGCCAGGCGGGACCAAGCACTTAATCTAGGCAATGTTCCTCAGATGGTAAAAAGAGGTCTTAATGACAGCAGACGCCTGAGATTTAAGTGTCAGGCTGCTATCGAACTTAACATCCAGATTTCCCGCTCAGTTTGAGGTAAGCAGCTGAACCCCCCAAAGCCACAGTCTGGATGGTTGACTAGCTGGCAGCCCCATGCCTGAGTGACCTGAATCCACCACCAACACATCAGTCTTGCCCTAGTTTAACTTCAGCCAACTGGCACTTATCCAACCCTGGATCTCAGAGAGGCAGCTGTTAAAAAACGAGACTGCCCCACTCTGCTTGGGTACAAAGGAGATATAGAGCAGAGTGTCATGTGCATAGCAGTAAAAAATCCACCCATACCACCTTATAATGTCTTCCAATAGCAGCATATACACTGCAAGCAACATGGGGGACAGTACAGAGCCCTGTGAGACCCCACACTGCAAGGGTAGAGGGGCTGAGGAGTAAACCCCCAACACCACTCTCCGAGACTTGCCAATGAGTAATGATCGAAACCACCAGAGAACTGTACTAGACAGTCCACAGAGAATCTGCAGGCTGTCAAACACCTCATGGTCCAAAGTGTCAAACGCTGCAGAGAGATCAAGGAGAACCAAGATGAAACAGCTCCCCCGATCCCTCGCTAACAGGAGATCATTAAGTATCTGAACAAGGGCAGTCTCGGTACTGTGCCTCTTCCTAAACCTGGATTGGACTTGGCCCAGTGGCACTGAGGGTTGAGGCGCTGGATGCCACACCTCGTGCCACACTAGTGACCCAGGTTCAGGAACAGACTCGCGTCACTGGGGGCTGGCAGGGGAGAGAAAGGATTGAGCATCCCACGACTGCTCTCCTTCCTCTGGGGCAGGTGGGTGCAATGCATCACACTGCAGTGGCAACTGGCGGAGGCCAGCTGTGCTACAGCTGCGTGCCTGGATGGGGGGGAGCGCGGCAGGCAACAGCACGGCCATGGTCTGACACCACTGCACGTCTAGCTCCCAGGGGCAAAACAAATAGCAAAAAATAGCGAGGCAATCCCAGCAGCTGATGGCCATGCCCTACACCCCCAGACACGAGAGGCGCCTTCACTGGGGTGTGGCCAACCCCATGTGCATGGGGCGTATAAATCCACGTGCCAGAACTGATCCGGGGGTGCAGGTGCTGGTGGCCGGAGATCGCTGGGTCCGCTCCGCAGGGGTGAAAAACAGGAAGAATCTAGAAAAAAAAAGCCGGATTGGAGAGGATCATAGACATTGTGAAATGTTAAGTGGTAATCCAGCTGCGCTGCAACCACCTTCTCAATAACTCTGCCCACAAAGGGCAGGTTAGACACAGGTCTATAGTTTGCTAGACAGTCCGGGTCGAGGGAAGATTTCTTTAGGAGAGGTACCACTACCACCTCCTTCAGGGGATCGAGAAATACCTTTCTCCAATGAACACTGGACAATCTCAGCAAGCACCGAGCCAATGACTTCAACGCATCCCACTAGTAGGCGCATTGGGCCAGGATCCAAACTACAGTAGGCTGGATGCATACCCTGAACGACCCAACCCACACAATGTCTATTATCTCTAACTGGCCAAAGTCAGACCTGACAAACTGGGTGCTTGCATTCTCTTCTGATCTCTGCAATACCCATTTGAGGGTGCTTAACAGATCTCCAACCCGATGGCAACAATCTTATCAGTGAAGAATCTAGCAAACTCATCACACTTGTCCTGTGAAAACGATATCCCCGTGGCTGCAGACAGATTGGATTGCACAACCCGTCGACAGTTCGGAAGAGCAGAGTTGTTCGATTCCTTGCCACACAAATTTCCTTGGACAGGAATTCTGCCTTCTTACAGGAGACCGCCGATTGACAGTCTTCATAATGAACTACCAATCTAAGTTTATCATTCTCCAGGCCCAATTTCCACCAGCACCGCTCCAACCTTCACTACATTCGCCTCAACTCCTTCAAAGTCCCATCAAACCAAGGGGACTTCAGGTGAAGAGCGAGGGGGTGGACATGGACAGAAGCTAGGGAGTCGAGGGTCTGTCACTGCCTTATTATAGGCTAGTACCAGTTCCCCGGCTCCCTGCATACACTTGCCACACCTGATAGGTGCAGCACTGCCATGAGACCATCTGGAGTCAAACCCCTTAAAGGGTGGTACTGGCTCATCTAAGTATGAGCAGGTCTATTGGGGGGTGCCTCAAATCTGAACCTTATAGTATGATGGTCTGACCAACCGACCGGTTCCACCACCAGGTCAGTGATCTCCATCCCAAGTAGGAAGACCAGATCCAATGAATGACTGTGATAGTGGGCATCAGAGGTAACTACCTGTGTCAGGCCCAACGAACTCATCAGTTGGAGAAAGTCCTGCCCAAACTGCAAGAGTTCATCGTCGACCCAGGTGTTGAAATCACCCAGAATTAACCATTTGGGGGATTCAGGTCAATGAAGTTCACGACTTCCTGCAGGAATTCCATCCCATCACTGGGTGGATGGTAAATGAGGAGTATCCTGCAGCCTGCACCAGCTACTGCAATACATTCAAAGGATCTGGTCGCTCCCAATAGAGTGTCTAAAAGGGCTCAGATCTGACTTAAAACAAATGGCAGCTCCCCCACCCTTATGATCCTCTCTCGGGCAGTGTATCACAGAGTACCCTGCAGGAATTTCTGATTCCATAATTGGGCCAGCATTCTCATCCAGCCAGGTCTCGGTGATGCAAGCCAGGTCAGTTGTACCAACAAGATCAGCAATTATAGCTCTCTTGTTTTTTTATAGACCTGGCATTGCACAAGATCGCCCAAGTAGAATAGGCAGAAGAGGTAGACCGAGCACCCTACATACTTAATGTGGAGCCCTTGGGTATGGGAACCAGACAGGGAGACCCCCTCTCTTGGACCCATTTCGCCCCAGGGCATCTCCTTGACCCCTCTATTCCAATCTGCCCACCCTGTTCCACTACCCCATCAGGTCAACCCCCCCATTTTCTCCTCCTTCTGACTATCCCGAGTGCCTGACAACACCTGTATATCTCTACTGACAGGGGACAATCAAAAGGATGGAGGTCTCTGAACCTGGTGGGAGAGCAGTGCCTGACTGCTGGTGTTTTCTGCCAGCACATCCTTAACAACTACTGGGCTAGATGAATAACAAACATACACACACTGCCACTCACACCCCACAATATCCCCAACACAAACCACTCACCCAATACAGTACCCTAAAATAACCAAAATAATATCTACCCCCCCCCAACTAATACTCCAGCACCCTTTAACTAAACAATAAAAGATGATAAATGAAAATGTCCTTTGAGGGTGAATAAGGTGCAGTTCAACTAAGTTTAAAAGTTCAAAATCATCGGTTACTGCATAGAGTCTCGCACAACTCCCAAATAATAAAGGGCGACCACAGGAACTCTCACTTCTTCTTGCCCATGTCCAAATTACACATGAGTCAGGGCACTTTCACTGTCCTGGGTTCCCATGTTGTACAGTTTAAATTTAAGCTTGAACAAAATAAATTCAGGCATTCTCACTGCCTATCCAATGACATACGACAGTTAGATAGTAGCCAACCTGCCCTTCGGCCATTACAGAATGTTCCTTGCCGTAATGCTGATTGTTCTAGTTCTTCCTTCCATGGTGACCACAGAAGAACAAATTCTTCCTAGACCAACAGTGAGCATTTTTCATCTTTCATGGGCTGCACACCCCCAGGCTAGATGCCACAAAGCCTGGCCCCGGGAATGACCACTCCCCGGCAGCCAACCCCTGACACAGCCCAAGGCTACAGAGGTGACTACCCTCTGGCAGCCCCCCCAGCGACCAGACTAAGTGGCAACCCAACCTGGCAGAACTGCTCCTGGAACTCCTCTAGATGTCTTTGGTCCTGCAGATGTCAATTCCTCCTCACACAAGGGGGGTGGGGAAGATCCTCCGGAACCAGGTACAGCACTCAGGAGTCCCTCTGACAGCCAGCCTACAATCCTGGTCACACCACCAACCACCCTACGTCAGTCCGTCCGTTAGCCTCCACCAGAGTGCCCTCACAGCCTGGAAGGACCTCTCCCCCAGTCCATCGATCCATCAAACACAAGCCTCCGATCAATTCTGGAGAACTGTGGCCACAAGGAGGAGTCCCAATCCATTCCAATGCACCAGTTCTTCAGCACAGTCCCAAACCTCCACAGGGCTACAAGACACTCAAACCTCCAACACGTTGGTAGGCAGCAAATGGCAAAACAGGACAGGCGAGTAAAATTGAAGCTGAAAACCAAGAGTTGTTAACAGAAGTGTGGTTCTGGTATAAAACTGGGTGAGAGTTCCAAACTCTGAAGTCAGAAAAACAAAGTCAGCGTTTTAGTGCTTGGTGATCTGGCAGTCCAACAATGATAATAGGAGTAATACTTTCTAACCAGCCCTAACCAGTTATCACCCTCTCCAAGAATGCAGCACTGAACCTGCACATAAAACAAACAAAACGACAGAAGTAAACTAAAATAACACTAAATTAAACTAAATAGGCAATCAGCCCAGCATGGCCGCCGCCATGGGTGATCCCAGCTGGCAAAAATTTCGGAGTGGTCCTCATGCCAACAGCTTACGGTTTCAGAGGTGTAGCTCTATGGGGGAGATGTCTCTGAAGAGGATCCGGGAAGATATAACATTATAAAAAAAACAAAATCTCCCAAATTAACAAAACACCTCCACCTAGGAACCTAGAAGCCTGGAGGTAAACATGTACAAGAAGTTTGCAACCGTTAATCACAGGAGGATACACCTGATATATGTCACTGACCTCTTGGGAGAGTCTCAATGCCCATGGATGGAGCCTACACACAACTGAAATTACCAGTAAGAAATTAAATTCCCCTTTGTGTGTTGGCTCCTATGGGCAGACAGTTGGTATAGGACTTGATGACCAGTACCTAGCAGGAGAGGGGGTCAGAGCTCGATTTACAGAGCTCCATACCCATCTACCCAAAACAGCATCAGCGGAACTGAACTCATCCAAATGGTACTGTTTGGTACAGGTGTGTTAGGAGGACAAACTGCTCTTGCTGTGGCAGGGCAGAGTGATGGCCAGGAGATTTCCTACTGTCTGGTTAAGTCCGAAGACACTTTGAGAAGGAAGGATGACACCGTTCCAATGACCACTTTGTCCAGATGAAAAATAAGATAGGACTCCTTACAGGAGAATACCTGGAGCTCTCCAGTCCTTGGAGCTAAATAAATGGCAATCAGAAATGTAACTTTCAAGGATATGTGGCTTAGGGACAATTTGGCTAGATGTTAGAAGAAAAGGTCCATGAAAGCTGAAAGCATTACATTTAGTCACCAGGCAGGAATTACTAGGACAGTCCTGGGGTGCATTCTGTCATAGACCCTGCAGAAACTAAATACATCTGAGTGCGAACCTAACAACTACGGACCCATTCTATCCTTGACTGATGAAAACTGATGCCACCTGAACCCCACGGCAGCTGAGAGACCTTCGTCAAACGCCAGTGGAAGAAGTTCAGAATATCTGAGAGACTGGAGGTGAGGCACTTAATTCCTCATGAATGACATCACTCTCACAGTACACCAGACTCTGTGGTAGATCTTTGTGGTGCATGGCTTTCTTGCTTGCACGACAATCTTCACAACCCTGGCTGAGTAACTCACTTTCAGGAATCTGCACAGTTTAGGAGCCAAGTCACTCGCTGCAGTCTTTTGGGGTCTGTATGTAGAAATGGCCCCTGGTGAAGGATGCCTGGTCTGTCAGATAGTGGTATTGGTCTTACTAGGGCTAGCTTAACTATGTAAGAGTACCATGACCTTTGCAGCCACTTGGGAGTTATCAAAAGCAATGTGGACAGCTGTGATCTGAGTTTGCAAACCACCTTTGGGACCACTGGCCATGGCAGAATGGTGTAGACTAGAACATCTAATCATGGGAATGACAGACATTCAATCCCTAGAGAGTCTGAGTAGCAAGAACCTGGGCAGTTTAGCACTGAAGCAGAACACAATCAAGTTCAAGATTAGATGACCCCATGGAGAGTAAATGGTGCAGACAAGATCAGGGTGGAGTTCCCATTCTCTTGAATGTAACTGCTATCTGCTTAGCCAATCTGCTTGGATTGTGAGGGTTCATGCCAGGTGAACAACCGAGATGGATCACAGGTTCTTTTCTGCCCAGAAGAGGACCTTGTAGGCCTCCAAACACCATACTGCTGCTTCTCTTTGTGTTCCTTGCTTCCTGGGATAGGTCACATCCACAGCACTGTTTGAATTAAGTCCACCAGCTTGTGTCATATTACTTTATTGCACAACAGCCAGGCTCAAAAAATTGCCCTCATCTCCAGAATGTTGTCTGAAGCTTGTGCTCCTGCATGCTTCACAGTCCTTGAGCTGAAGGAGTGCCTAGGACTGTTACCAAGACAGAGAAACTGGTATCTGTGGTGATGGTGATCAGCTCCATCTCTTGCAAGGTCACTCCCTGACTTAAGCTGGAGTGAGTCATCAAACATCTGAGAGAAGTTCTGCTCCAAAGAGGAAGAGAGAATGGGCATCTGCTCACTGCACCAGGTTAATGCATGCCACCATGAGGCCTAAGGTGTGTGTGAACGCAAGGGCCAAAGTCAAAATTTTTTTTTTTTGAGGGGTGTACACGCTACTGTCATCTACCAGAGTCCTGAATGGAGTTAAGGTAACTGCAGTGTTGGCTGTGTCAAAACTCACCCATATATGCTTGACAGTCTGAGCTGGTAACAGGCTGCTCTTTTCGTACTTCATGACAGCAATGGAATTCCAGAGTTGGATAGAAAGCTCAAATGGCTGCCTGTGCTGCCTCCTGAGAGTCTGTCCTGATGAGTCAATCGTGCAGATAAAGGAGAACGTGAAATCAGGGTCCACAGATGTACCAAGACTGACCTGACTTTAGGAAACACTTGCAGAGCGAAGAGTAAGCCGAAGGGCAGTGCCCAAAACTACACACTACTGTCATCTATCTACCCGAGTCCTGAATGGAGTTAAGGTAACTGCAGTGATGGCTGTGTCAGAACTCACCCATATATGCTTGACAGTCTGAGCTGGTAACAGGCTGCTCTTTTTGTGCTTCATGAGAGCAATGGGATTCCAGAGTTGGATAGAAAGCTCAAATGGCTGCCTGTGCTGCCTCCTGAGAGCCTGTCCTGATGAGTCAATCATGCAGATAAAGGAGAACGTGAAATCAGGGTCCATAGATGTACCAAGACTGACCTGACTTTAGGAAACACATGCAGAGCGAAGAGTAAGCCGAAGGGCAGTGCCCAAAACTAGAGGTTTTGGTCCCCCAACACACAAAGTTATTGATGGGGATATGGGGATAACCATCATGTCGGTCTACTGAAGTCAATTATACAATGGCAAGAAAATTTCCTAGACTCTGACTGGTCAGTGTGTGTGCCTGGCACAGTAATGTTATGACAGTATAACATCATGGGTGTGATGTTATCCAGTACAACATCATGGGTCTAGTCTCAACACTGTGAACCCCTTGATAACTGTTTGCCACTTGATGATTGTTTAACACCTGATATCTGTTTGCCACTTGATTGCCATTTAATGATCATTTGCCACTTGATGATTGCCACTTTATGACTGTTTGCCACCTGATGACTGTTTGCCACCTGATGACTATTTGCCACCTGATGATTGTTTACATCTTCTTTTAAGAAACAAAAATATTTTTCCACACTAGAACATCTTTAAAATTATTTTTTATTCTGTATAACAACGAGCCATTGTATAATAGCAATAATGCCCTCCAGAGTGTGTGTCATGCTGGGATAATGTCACTTCTCAGGTATTGGACACACTTGGCCTCCAGCATCATGCCCACCCACTGAGGAATGACGTTATTCCAACACGACAAACACACCCTGTCATGCATTATTGCTTAAGTAATCACCTGGCTGAACCACTCCTACCGTGGATCTGAGGGTCTCTATACTGAAGTGCTTTGTCTGGATCTTCCCGTTCAGTCTACTGAAAGCCAAGACTACCCAAACATATACAGTGCTTTTATGTGTAACCCCTAGATGGCGCTATCCCAGGGGCTACTACCCCTGCCTGATTTGCCACTAACAGGTTGAGGGGCCTGGATCCAATGGCGGGTGCCTCCACCCAGAGGTCAGGGTTTGCAATAGTTAAACTAACTTGGTCACAGCCCTCTGGGACACTGCAACCCCTTTCTTCCCACTAGTGGCCCACACAATATATCAGAATTACCTTCACAGTATACACTTACCCCAGGTCTGGTTCCGGCACTGGGACCTCCTGTGAAATGAGATACAGTGCAACAATCACAGAACAGTACTTTAACATAGACAAATACCTCAGGCAGTATAACTTTGCTGGAAACAAGCAGCTCTGATTTATTTAGGGGATATAACAAGGACAGGGGAAATCAGGTTAATTAGCTTATCACTCTAATAATCTACCTATGGCTCTGTGCACAGGCCTATCCCTATCAGTTACTGTCCCTGGGTACCCAAGCCCTAGTGGCTAGTCCAAACCGTGGCAGCTGGTAGGGGCCCTTTCACACAGAGAAAGGAGAATTAAACAGTCAGCAGTACAGTAATTCCATTTGGATTTAATGTGGCAATTCAACAGGGAGCGACCTGAATTAGTACTCACGACCTCCAAATAAGATAGGGTCCTTCAATGTCAGCCGGCTCACTTGAGGTACACAAACCTCTTCACACATCCATATAAAAGAAAGCACTATACCAGGCAGGCTGCATCTGTATCCCGATCGCAATTACTGCACAATACCCGAGAACACACAGCAGATTCAGTTCCTGACAGACCGAGTGTAATTTTCAGCAATTCCTCCAGTCTTCTACAGGGTGAGCCTGGTTTCTACTCTTCAGAGATCCTTTGATTCTTTCACAGGACGGATTCAGTCCTAACAAGCTGCAGACCGGAACTCTGGGCCTTACACACGTTTTTGACTAAAACTGCACACTGAAAAAGTACAGGGCCCTTCCTTCTTCACTGCCAAAGCTCAACTGAACTCCAACCGACAAAAACCGGCACTTCCTTTGAGTTCCTCCCAGTTCTTGACTGGATTGGCTGTCACTACAATAGACTGCTGCTGTTGGTCCAAAAAGGCACTGAAGTCTAAACTACATCTCCCAGAGTCACTGCCCATACAATCCTCTTGTGGCTGGCTCAGATTATGAGTCCAAGTTCTGATTCAGTCTAAGGCACCATTTTAGAGCTAGCTTACTCCACACTGATTGGTCCAGTTCAGCAGTTCAAAACTAGAATGGGGAACTAGCAGACACAGTTCTGACTGCAAAGAAAGCAGGTTAGACAAACTGTAATTTCATTATTACTCTAAATAATTTCTGGCAAACAGTTACATCTTTCAGATAGGTTCCTTTGCACTCTAGTGACTGCAAAAATGAAGTGAATTAGCAGCAGCTCAGTGGTACTCAGAAGCACACAGTCCCCTATACAAACTAATTATGTCTGCAAGCAGACAGCTCTTAAAGAGACAGTACCAGAGGTTCTAAAACACTCACTGATAAATGGCTTAAACGCCAAACACCATTCAGGCTTGGAGCATTCAAGCAAGCTCCTGAAGTCTTTTGGAACCCCCATTTGCAGGGGTTACACCTTCCTGGCCTGGGGAAAGCTTGGCGTCGCGTCAAGCAAGTACTCATAAGTTTCAACTGCAACCATATACATTTGCATTAGGCTCAACATGTAATTATCAGTCAATATATCATTTTACCAAGAACACATTTCTGAAACATTGCAGTACGTCACTCTTTACACAGTATTACATACACATTGTACCATAACTCAAGTTATTACCTCTTGTACATGAAACCTGAAGAGAGGGCCCTTCCTATCAGTTACCTTGGGGCTGGATGGGGCAAGGGCACCATACTTAGAGGGCAACACAAGTAACTTGGAGTTAGCACTGGATGCTCAGTTTGGGCAGTGAGCTCTGGGACACATACACTTTATGGACAACATTGAGAGGCAAGTCCACAGGCCTCCCAAGTGAATCATAACTGAGGTGCACCACAGGCTTTACAGCTCGGCCAGTCTTTCTAGGGGAACTGTTATAGTCTCTGCACTCTGAGCCTCATTTTCAGCATTGTCCTCACTTGTCAGGAGTCTCCATGGGGTAGAGAGGCTGGGAACTTGGGGCACTTTCAGCTCCAGGAGTTACAGTTTCTGAGTCCACAACATTTGGCTCCTGGAGAGCTTTCGGACACTGGCAGTGGACTGTCGGGCACTCAAAATATCTTCTTGTTCGGGTATCACCAGTCTGCCCCAATCTATCATTTTCTCCTGAAAGCTCAAACAGTTCAACCATGCACAATGATTCCATTTCATCTGATCTGATGCTTTGCACTTCACTTTCTGGGAGCATTGGCTCAGGGACTGAGCTGGGGGCTTAGACAGTCCAGAAGGCCCAGCTTTGTCTCCAGTATTGACTAGGGATTGCCCCAAACAATTGACTCAGTTCAGAAGAAGGATAGTATTCAAAGTCACTCTCACTTTCTTCCGATATGGACTGACAGTCATGCTCAACTGGGACTTGTGGAGGAACACTTTAACTTTGCTTCTGTAGGTGCAGACTTTCTTGATCTTTTCTTAGCAGCAGCTCTAGTCACTGGTCCAGAGGGGCATCTTCTAGGGGTCAGACTCAATTAAGATTTGTCCAATGGGCAGTAAATGATTTCTATGTATTGTTTTACATCTTTGAATTATTCTCAGGCCTTACTTTGTACACTGGCAGATCATCTAGTTTGCCCACTACAATGTGAGGAGATAGTGCCATCGGTCAGCAATCTTGTGCTTGCCATGCAGTCCCAGATTTCTTAGCAATACCCGATCTCCTCCTGGAGTTCCTGCTTTCACCTTTTATCATGCCTTTCTTTGTTAGCCAGATTCTTTTGGCAGCCATGGTTTGGAGCCAGTTGGTACGCATGAGTTAGCTGGGCCTTTTAACTTTGCATACTGTAAATAGTTGTCAGCTTTGAACCCCATCAGAGAGACCCCAAAACACACATCTACTGGTAGTCGAGCTTCTCTTCCAAACATCAGGCGGTAGGGGAGAATCCAGTGGCATCACTTGGTGCAGTTATAAGCATGTACCAGGGTGCTAATTTGTTGGCTCCATCTAGGCTTGTCCTTTGGGTGCAGGGTGCCTAGCATATCTACAAAGTGCGTTGAAACGTTCAGGCTGTGGGTCCCCTGGGGTGGTAAGAGTGGTTCTGGACTTCGCACTCCCCACAGAGAAAGCATCTCTTTGATCAGACGACTCTCAAAGTCTCCCTTGATCAGAATGGATTCTTTGTGAGCCCCATAGTGAACAAAAAGTTTTCTACAAGTACTTTGGCCACAGTGGATGCTTTCTGGTCTTTGGTGGGAAAGCTTGGGCATATCTCGTGAAATGGTCAGTGACCACCAGCACATTACTGATATTTCTTTGATCTGACTCCAAACTCAGAAAATCAATACAGACCAGCTCCATGGGTGCACTGGTGGTGATGTTAACAAAGGGGCAGCCCTCTGAGCAAGCTTTCCTCTGTAAGCAGCTTACTACAAGTTCGAATGTGTTGCTCCACATCAGCCCCATCTTAGGCCAATAGAATCTGGATCTCACCAAGTCAAGTGTTCTGTCTATACCAAGGTGCCCCATGTGGTTGTGCAAGGACCTCAGTACTGAGTCTCGAAAGGCAGTGGGCAGCACTAGTTGTTGTTTGTCTACTTGTCCCCTCTGTCTACTGTTTCTCTGTATAACAGTTTATTGATCAGTTTCAACTTAGGACCTTCTTTGTATAACAGTGCAGTTCTCAAATCAGTGGAGCGTAATTTGACACATCTTTTCCTGCATAGAGGGCTTCTAAAGCTGCTTTGATCATGGGATCGCGGGATTGAGCCCGCCGAATACTGTCATTGTCCAGCTGAGGCAGTGCACCAATGTCTATTGCAGAAAAGTGGCAATAAGCAGCAGGTATGCAATTCTCAGAGGGTCCCAAGCAATCCACCATGCAGTCCACTGCGTCCGTGGACATTTGTTCCTCCCTGTCAAACTTCCGGCAGAGTGCCCGAATGTCAGGTTCTGCCAATCGGACCCAATCATTCTGGGGAACAGGCCTCCGGGAGAGAGCATCAGCATCTATGTGGTTCAGACCTGCTCGGTATTCGAGAGCATAGTCATATGTAGATAATGCAGAAAGCCACCTATGGCCAGTGGCATCCAACTTAGCTGAGGTCTGCACATAGGTCAAAGGATTATTGTCAGTTTTTACTAGTATTTTAGCCCCATACAAGTACTCATGGAATTGGTCAACAATAGCCCACTTCAAAGCTAGGAACTCTAACTTATGTACAGGATAGTTCTTTTCGGATGGGGTCAGGCTTCTACTGGCAAAGGCCACTGGTCTCAGGCCATTCTGTGCTTCTTGGTACAACACAGCCCCCAACCCTTGCAAGCTAGCATCAGTGTGCAGGGCGTGGGGTTTCTTGGATGACATAGGCCAGCACTGGAGCATGGGTAAAGTTGATATATGATCTCATGAAAGCAGTCTCACAATCAGGAGTCCAGCGGGCCCCAAATACTTCACTCGGATGAAAATACACTCTTTCAGTCTTGAGGACGCTGACTTTGGTATTTTGTGGGTTGGGGGATACCCTTGAGTAAGGTTAAGTAAAGGCGGATCACTCTTGAATAGTCCTTGATGAAGCGCCGATAATAACCACAGAATCCCAGGAATCTTTGCAGTTCTTTTAGATTTTTGGGCTGTGCCAGGTGGTCAAGGCCTCAACTTTACTTGGGTCGGTCTCTATTCCTCGGTGGATACTATGTGTCCCACATACTTTACTGATGTTTGAAAGAATTGACACTTATCAATGGACAGTTTAAGGCCAAAGTCCTCCAGTCGGTCCAATACCTTAAATAATCTGCTCTCATGTCCTCAGTGAGCTGCCAAACACAATAACATCATCTAGGTATACCAGGCACTCTAGTAAGTTCATGTCCCCACTGCACGCTCCATCAATCGTTGAAAAGTGGCTGGGGCACCTGAAATCCCTTGAGGCATCCTCATGAATTCATAAAGCCAGCGGACAGATAAAGGCACGTCTTCTCGGTCCTCTGGGGCCATCGGGATCTGGTAGTACCCACTGCGAGATCCAGCACAGAGAACCACTTGCTCCCGTTTTAGGCAGTCCAAAGCATCCTGAATGGGGCATTGTGTACTGATCAGGGATAGTCCGCCGTTTAAGGTGCGATAATCCACACACATCCTTACTGTTCCATTCTTTTCCTCACTACCACAATGGGGAAGCATAAGGGCTTCTGGATTCTTGTATTACACCAGCAGCTAACATCTCTTGCAGATGCCGCTCACATCATCTATGTCAGCAGGTGCTGTATGCCGAGACCTCTCACGTAAATGGTCTTTCGTCATGCAGCCGGATATTGTGCTCAGCTCCTGCACGCATCCTACATCCCATTCCTTTAAAGAAAACACCTGGTCTCTCTGGGCAAGCTTCACTGATCCTCACTTTCCATTCAGCTGGCAGCGGGAGTCGATTAAATCAAACAAGTCATGCTACTCTGTCATTCTTCCTTGAACTCTTGCTGCTGGGTAGCACTGCAGTGTCTGCACAATGCACATTAGCCAGGATGCAACCTCTGTTTACTCGAATGTCTCTTTCAGACACATTATGAACTTGGACCATTACCCTTCTGGCATAAGCATGGGCTCTAGCGGCAAAATACTAGGCTTGACCAGCAGTCCCTCTGGCAATTTTCCATCGCCTGGTGCATCCAACATTAATATTTTATTCTTAACATCCTTTCTGATACGGACCTCTCCCTGTAAGGTACACTGGGCATTTGGCGCCAGGATCAGAGACTCAGGATCCTTCTTCCATACAATTCCACCGTTCCTCTGGTTCTGTTTTTTCAGCATCTCTCTGTGCCTCATAGGCCTTCTTAATTAAAGCCGAACTCTTAAAGCTCTACTAGTCTTTGACCCCTGTTTTTCATAACACAACTGTGCCAGCCTTCCGAACATATGAGCATTTGTTCCAATCAACAAAGGACACCATCCTTACAGTCAGTGGGGGACACACTAAGGCTAGGGTCTTACTTGTTCGGCCACTCCAGCCACGGAGGTGGGGAAAGACAGACCAATTCGGATATACCCGGAATAGGGTAGGCCTTCTCACTTAACCCCATACATGCAGTCCTTCTAATGGTTGTAAGGTACTTCTGACAAATGCTTCTGATACCAATCCTGGAACATAATTGTCACTTGGGAGCCACTGTCTAATACAGCTCTTGTAGACACTCCATTCACCTTTACAGTGGTCTCATGGAGGGACCCACTATTCTGGACCAGTCTGGAGAGGCGGTAGGGGGGCCTGGGCAACTGACCTTGCCACAAAGGACGTGAATTAGCATTTTGGTGCCCTCACTGGGATCATGTCGCACCTCTTAACCACTGATTTCTTCTCCAAGCTCTCCTTGTAGCCTATAGCAACTTTGTCAGTGTCTTTTGGGACTGGCATTCCCTTTCATGTGCCCATCTTTCCCACAATTATAGCAAAACATACTTTCTGAGTTTGAGCTGGCGAGGCGCACACTGGGAGCAGGGCGGGGTACATTAACTGGAAACCTGGGTGCCATCTCTGTCGTGGCGTGATAAGCATTTGGAGACATCTCGTCAGTTTCTGCACTTCCATGGTTAAGGAATTGAGTTTGGAGCTGTTATCAGCAGGAGATACATGGTGGGTACCCCCCCATAGCAGATGCAGTCGGATATAGGTCAGGGCCCGTACTTGCAGGCGTGGCCTTCATAAAGGGACTGTTTTGAATTCCCGGATCTCTCTAACAGTTCGCCCCATTGTGGCATATCTTTTCCTTGTCAGAGCACTCATTGACTGTCAACCTCTGCCCCTGAACTTCACTTGATGGGTCACCTCAGTCACTCGGTCGAGCCACAGCTGTTGCAGGTACCTCCTGAGGTCGCCTTTTCTCAACTCCTCGAATTCTCTCTATTAACTCATCATAGGAGGGTGGGATTCCAGTCGATTTGCCAGGCGAACTGGAAGCAACAGCAGTTCTGAGAAGGGGCAGACTTATGATTCTGTCCAGTCTGGTTCGGCTAGTTCAATCGCTGGCAAACTACCCTTTCTGAGGCATTCTTGCAACAATTTTTCCAGCCGAGAGACATACACAGACAACAACTCCCTTGGTACTGTTGTGCATTTCTACTCTCCACCATAGGTCCTCATCAGAATCTGGGCCCCTTACATATCTCCAAGGCCTCAAGATAGGCCTGTGCAGTCGCTTCAAGGGTTACTGGCCCGCTTAGCACGGATGGTAGCCAAGGCAGGACCTCGGAGGCTCTCACTAACCCTCTTTCGCTTTTCGCCCAGCATTGCCATTCTAGCACTTTGGGGCAACATAGTCTATCCAGGTCTCCCAGTCATCCTCCCTTGGGGTGGGAGGGTGCCGAGAAGATCCTCAACCTTCGGTAAGAGTCGTGACTAATGGCAGGTGCAGAAATGAGTCTGCATTGGTTCAGCCACCATTACGGGCACTGGAGCAGGAGAGGGTGTTGGGGAGGAACACTCCAGGTGGCAAGAATAGTTTCTTCAAGTCCTCCACAGTTTTCCCTCTCCCAGCAACCATTCAGCAAATTTCTCCTCAAAGTTTCAGATAGTGGTGGGGCTGATTCCCCAGGTCTTTACTGTCCTAGTTTCACTCTCCAAGCAGTGAGGGCTCCCTCTGGGAGTAATGGTCTGTGGCACTTTGGAGCTATCATGGGATCCTAAACTCTACTAGGGCCAGGAAAGTGTGGGTGAGCAGATTAGCATGCACCCACCACCACAGGGTTTTGTAAACCTTCCACTTTTGGAAAGTACTCCTGCACAGTGTCCGTATTGATACCCAGGGGATGTCCAGGATAAGCATAGCATTTGGGGGCCATCTCTCCCAGTACACCACTCCACCAGCCGGTGCACAGCCACTTCTGTCGGGCACCTCATTTTTCTTAACAGTGGTTCGAAATATGGCCACTAGAGGACACACAATCCCAGCGGTGAGCCCAAGATGTAACCCCTAGATGGCGCCATCCCAGGGCTACTACCCCTGCCTGATTTGCCACCAACAGGTTGAGGGGCCTGATCCAATGGCGGTGCCTCCACCCAGAGGTCAGGTTTGCAATAGTTAAACCATCTTGGTCACAGCCCTCTGGGACACTGCAACCCCCTTTCTTCCCACTAGTGGCCCACACAATATATCAGAATTACCTTACAGTATACACTACCCCAGGTCTGGTTCCGGCACTGGGACCTCCTGTGAAATGAGATAGTGCAACAATCACAGAACAGTACTTTAACATAGACAAATACCTCAGGCAGTATAACCTTTGCTGAAACAAGCAGCTCTGATTTATTTAGGGGATATAACAAGGACAGGGGAAATCAGGTTAATTAGCTTATCACTCTAATAATCTACCTGTGGCTCTGTGCATGCCTGCTCCTATCAGTTACTGTCCTGGGTACCCAAGCCCTAGTGGCTAGTCCAAACCGCGCAGCTGGTAGGGGCCCTTCACACAGAGAAAAGGGAGAATTAAACAGTCAGCAGTACAGTAATCCCATTTGGATTTAATGTCATAATCCAACAGGGAGCGACTCCTGAATTAGTACCACGACTCTCCAAATAAGATAGGGTCCTTCAATGTCAGCTGGGCTCACTTGAGGTACACAAACCTCTTCACACATCCATATAAAGAAAGCACTATACCAGGCAGGCTGCATCTGTATCCCGATCGTAACTACTGCACAATACCCGGAGAACACACAGCAGATTCAGTTCCTGACAGACCGAGTGTAATTTTCAGCAATTCTCCAGTCTTCTACAGGTGAGCCTGGTTTCTACTCTTCAGAGATCCTTTGATTCTTTTCACAGGACTGATTCAGTCCTAACAAGCTGCAGACCGGAACTCTGGGCCTTACACACGTTTTTGACTAAAACTGCACACTGAAAAGTACAGGGCTCCTTCCTTCTTCACTGCCAAAGCTCAACTGAACTCCAACCGACAAAACCGGCACTTCTTTGAGTTCCTCCCAGTTCTTTGACTGGATTGGCTGTCATCACAATAGACTGCTGTTGTTGGTCCAAAAAGGCACTGAAGTCTAACTACATCTCCCAGAGTCACTGCCCATACAATCCTCTGTGGCTGGCCCAGATTATGAGTCCAAGTTCTGATTCGCCCAAGGCACCATTTTAGAGCTAGCTTACCCCACACTGATTGGTCCAGTTCAGCAGTTCAAAACTAGAATGGGAACTAGCAGACACAGTTCTGACTGCAAAGAAAGCAGGTTAGACAAACTGTAATTTCATTATTACTCTAAATAATTTCTGGCAAACAGTTACATCTTTCAGATAGGTTCCTTTGCACTCCTAGTGACTGCAAAAATGAAGTGAATTGGCAGCAGCTCGAGTGGTACTCAGAGAAGCACACAGTCCCCCATACAACTAATTATGTCTGCAAGCAGACAGCTCTAAAGAGACAGTACCAGAGGTTCTAAAACACTACTGATAAATGGCTTAAACGCTCAAACACCATTCAGGCTTGGAGCATTCAAGCAAGCTCCTGGAAGTCTTTTGGGAACCCCCATTTGCAGGGGGGTTACATATGCACTATGAAAAAACTGAACAGAGTACTTGCTTCCTGGGTAAACTGCATCAAATAGCTCAGGTTTTCTACTGTAGTTAGTACCACCTGCTTGTTTATGACTACGTTAAGAGGGGAGAAGGTAGAAAGACCGATCCCAGAGGTCTTCTGAAGTCTACTGTGTACCCCTGGGACACAACCTCTAAAACCTATCAGTTTGTGGCAGTTTTCACCCACTGGCTAGCGAAAGATGCTAGTCTTGCTATGAGGTGTATTGCTATGCTGGTGTGGGGAGGGGGACTGAGTGAATCGGAAATGCTATGGATTAGTTCAACCTCTGTCTTGGGTGGTATTGTTTGGTGTACCACAAGGGCCTCCTCCTTTGTAACTTTCTGTCCTGCAGCAGAGTCAGCCCTGAGTTTATAATCTGCTTTACAACTTGTTCTAGTCCTTGTCCAAAAAGCATGTTGCCCTAAACTGGTGTATTCATCAGGAGGAAACGCTAGAGGAAATATCTGCCAACCAGGGCCCAAGCCATAGTGCCCTCCTTGCCATCACTGAGTACAAGAGTGATCTCGCTGGCAACTGAAAAAGGCTGAAGGAGGAATCTGCCAGAAAATGCCATCACCTAGAGGTGACCTTAACATTGACTTTTTGTGCTGATTTTGAACCTAAACCTACTCAGGTTTTTCTCCTGCCCGCCACCTCCGCCTAGGCCTCCTTTAAGTACTCTATCGCTCTGTACCTCTCGGCAATCTCTCATCCAATTGGTCTACTGCACCCCTACTCTCCTCACATCCTTGCCCAAGGAGAACCTAGTTTTCCACACACTGCTCTCGTCTCCTGCTTACCTCTCACCTCCTACTATAGGCAGTTTTTCTGGCGGTGTCTCATTTTTTACTTCTCACCAAACTTACCTGCCTTAAACCTTTCTTTTCTCTTATCTCACTACTTGGTTCTCCAGCTACAGTACTGTCTCCCGTACTACCTCTGAAACCTGTCTAACCACACACCCCTTTCACCTCTGTCCACCTGGCCAGACTGGTTATCTCCTCCTCCCTCAGACCCTACTGGCTCACCGCTTCCCACCACCTCTCTATCACTATGGCCCTCTCCTCTCTGCCCTTCTGTCTTTTTATTCTCTCTTCTCGGATTCCCTTGTCATACCTGCCTGGAGCCTGCTCTCCCAATCTCCCACTGAGCCACCAGTTAGACAACATCAACCGGCACTCGGGACCATTCCCTCAGGGCTATGCCCTCCATATCCACCCTTCACTGGGAAAGGCTGATATCACCCCTGGAATCAAGACAAGGTGATATACGTTCGCCTCTTCCCACTCTCACCACTGGCTCACATAACCTCTCTCTGGGATCAAAATCTACAATGGAGTTTTCGCTCCTATAAGAGACAGACGAAGAAAATCTCCCTCAAACAACTACGTTGGTGCACTCTGAAACTCTTGCTACTTCTACTGCTACTACTATCTGGCAATATACATACAAATCCTGGCCCCACAATTCCAAGCTCAAACCACTGACACTGGGGCACTCACCTTTGCAGCACTTAACATCTGTAGCCTCCTACTGAAACTAGATGCCCTGCAAATATTTGCCCACCTACACAGCCCGGATGTTCTTGCGGTTGTCAAAACCTGTCTCACACCCAAAATCCCCGACAGTGCAATTACCCTGCCATGACAGAACATCTTCAGACTTGACAGGACCACTAAAAGAGGTGGTGGATGCGCTATTTACCTTAAAGACTCTATCCTGGGGCACATGTCCAATCCCCCTCCTCGGTCTCTACTGCTCAGATTCTACGCATCAGAATTCTACTCAGGGCCCACAACAAGGCACTGACTATTACCACTGTCTACATCCCTCCAAAGGATCAAGGTAAAGGTCTCAATTCGGTCCTGGACCTTGTCCGCTCCCAACCCCTAGGCTCCGAGAGTATCTTTATGAGTGATTTTAACATAAATTGGCTTGGATCGGATGCAGGCGGCTTTAAGGATGCTATCTCAGCTGCCAACCTCACCCAACTGGTCATCTCCCCCACCAGGCACAACTATAAGACTGGCACAAGCACCCTTCTGGACTGGAAACTGACTAGCCACCCAACCCACATCTCAAAAGTCTCCGTCCTACCAGATTCATTAAGTGACCACTTCCCAGTCACCTGTGAATGGTCAAACAAATTCAGCTTCCCGCCACCCAAACTAATAAACAGCAGAATCCTCCCATGTGGTCAACTGAAGCACCTCAAATCCCACCTCAGACAACAAGACTGGTCCCCTATTTTCCAAGCATCGGATGTCAGCTCTGCACTTGACTGCTTTATCAACTCCTTCAATGCTGCCTGTGACTCCTAACGCCCCCTTCAAAAAGAAGAAAGTCAAAGGACTTTGCAACCCATGGCTCTCCGCTGAGCTCCTAGCACTGCTGAAAGCTAGGGACCACCTCTGGACTCAGGCACGGGCCACAGGTAGGCAAGTAGATATACAAAACAACAAACATGCTCAAAATGACTGCACTAAAGCAATACGCCTGAAGAAAAGTAACTACTAAAAAGATGCCCTCACAAACATCTGGGGTAAGAGGAAATCCTTCTGGAATACTCTTAAAGAAGTTACAGGGGAAGCTGCCCAAAACATCACCTACCATGCTGGAAGTGGATGGGACTATAACTTTGGACCCTGCCACTATAGCCAACACGTTAAATAACACGTTCTCTGATCTCATTAGTGTTCTCCCACAAGACTTATTCGATGACGACCTCTCTCTTGCACCCCCTCTCACCCCCAACCCCCTTCTTCGATTCGCCACCCTATTTACTTCAAAGCAGTCAGGAGGCATGAAGTCGACAATTATGTCAGCAAAGCAACTGCCGGATCAAGAACAAGTGGGGACACACTCCGACCTTAAACTATTGTCCCTTACTCTAGAAGAAGTGCTGTCTCCACTGACTCGAATTTTCAACCTCTCCCACACCCTCAGCCAGTTCCCCGACAAATGGAAATCTGCCACCGTTATACCAGTCCACAAAAGTGGGGACAAAGCCCTTCATGGGAACTATAGGCCTATATCCATACTATCCCCCCCCCCCGGCCACTGAACATTTAGTATCTGACCAGCTGACGGAATATCTGTCAAAGCACAACATCCTATATTAGCAGCAGCACAGTTTCAGAAAAGGCCACAGCACTACATCTGCCCTCATAGAATTCACAGGAGCAATCCACAACTCCCTGGACAATAAACTAACTGGGTTGGTCTTCATAGACCTGACCAAGGCTTTTGATACTGTCCATCATCTAATACTCATCACAGAGCTTCAAAATGCTGGGCTCTCCCCAGAGTCTACAACTTGGTTTAAGAGCTACCTGGAAAACCACCCCAAACAGTAAAAATTGCTCATATCCTCTCCGATACTAGACCCGTACGCTCAGGAGTCCCTCAGGGTTCCATTCTCAGGACACTCCTTTCAGCCTTTTTTTGAGCAATCTTCCACAATCCTGTCTGGAACAAATCCTGCTCTATGCGGATGACTCTGTCATCCACGCCACCCATCAGGACCCCCACCTACTCCAAAAAAAGCTACAGATGGGCTTCACCACCGTCGAACAATGGTTTAATAGACAAAAAGCTGGTCCTCAACTATAAGAAAACCAAGTCATTGTTTTTCTGCAGCTCCCACAACAAACATAGGCTTCAACCCCTCACAATTACAATCTGCCTTGGTACTGTCCTCAATCAAGTTCAATCCTTTAAATATCTTGCAATCACTCTCAACAGTAACCTATCTTATGGAGTCCACATTAACAATGTTGCCAAAGCTGTTAACACATGCATTGGTCTTCTCTACAAGCACAGGCGATGCCTTACCTCAGATGCCTCAAGGATAGCAGAACAGAGCTCTGTGGTCTCACTAATCGATTATGGTCTGGTTATCTACGGCTCCGCTATGGACACAGCCCTTAGGTGCTTATCCTTGGCCCTAAACAAAGCCTGCCGTCTCATTACAGGATCCCATCATCTCACCCCCACGTTTGAACTCTATGCCTAAATGGGGTGGCTCCAACTTTCAAACCGTATCAAGTACCATACTTGCTTAATGGCTAAGAAAATTACACTAGGCCTTGCACCCCCAGGAGTCCAAGCTCTTCTACATGCAGCACACAACCCCCGCCTCACCAGGGGTTCTGAAAAATCAACCACTTCACATCCCATGGTGCCACACCACACAGGACCAAAGATCCTTTGCTCACCGAGCCCCCTGCTGGTTTAATGGACTCAACAATGACATCGCCTCTCTACAAAAGCTTGGCCCATTCAAAGCCAGCCTCTGCCTCCACCTCCACCTCTCTGCCCCCAGCTCCTGTGTCTGTCCCTTCTAATCTGCTCTCCCTCCTAGCACTTACTTCTCCCTCTCTTTCACATCCTTCACCCTCCCCTCCCCTCCCTTCCCCCTCACCACACCGCCATTGCACTTCCTCGAGGCTTGACAATGCCCATGGCTGCACCACTCTTTTGTGTCCCTTCCATGCCTCAACTATATCAGTTTACCCTGCCCTGACCCGGTACCTACCTTCCCTCAAATGTATGTATTCAACTGCTTGAAATTGTATGTATACCGTGTTCTGCACTGTTTACTCAAATTTTTGTAATGTTTGTATTGTTCCTCACTTGATGTGTAACCTCTGTAAAACAGCCTTGGCTCAAACGTACTTGTAATCCTAGACTTAAATAAATAAAAATAAATAGAGGGGTTGGTATGCGGCTTCTTTGGAGCCTGACTGTACGGACATGTACAAGCATCACATCCAAAGGCAATCTGCACTGGAGATAAAGGCATTGGATCATGCAGTTTTCATGGAGCCACCAGCTGTTTCGTACACCTGCTTCATCGTTGACCCCATTCTTTTGTCCAGCGGGTCATCAATCGCCAGGTCTCTCCCCTGGGGGATGTAGACTCTAATTGCTGCTGAGACGGAAGCCCCTACCTGGGCTGCTACTGTCTAGGACTTGGGAGTTCTGCTTGTCCACAAAATACATGCAGGTGTGCTTGAAGTATGTCGTTCTATGGTCCATGGCAACCCATTCATCTACTTTTACAGACCTGCACATCAGGATTGTGATAAGATGCCTCTCAGATCCCTTTAGGGGGTTCCTCTTTTGGTCATCCTTAGGATACCTGTCTTCAACCTGGAGAGTGAAGAATAACCGGTTCAGTGCTGGCCCAGTGGCGCAGAGGGCTGAGGCGCTGGACACCATACCTCGCGTCAGTGACCTGGGTTTGGGAATGACCTTGGGTCATCGGGGAGCCAGCATGGGGAGGGTGGGACTGAGCAGCCAAGGCAGCTCTCTCCCGGGTGGTTGTCCACTCTTCCGTAGTTCCGCCTCCCATCGGGTGAGATCCGTGGCATGCGAGGCGGGAGGGGTGGCAGCAATTGCCAGGGTGGTGTGGAAGGGGCCAAGCTGGTACCCAGCATTTATGTGTCTCTCCACGCATGCGCGTGTCTGCAGGGGTCCCAGATCGGGATGAAAACCAGAGGGGAAAAAAAACACATAAAAGTCTAAATTAAAAAACAAAAGAAGAATGACTGCTTCATGAGGTGGTCCAGATCCACAATGTCAAAAACACTACCTGCCTTCTCCTTGGGTTCTCCCTTATCCAAGGTGATATACTGGTCCTCTTCCAGGCTGGATTACTCTTCTGAGCGGAGAGCTGCAGAAGAGGCCAGAGACTTACAAGTGGACATGAGTGTTCTGCTGACAGCCATCCCCCTCTCCAAGACTTGAGCATGATAAGAGGGAGCACTCCACTGATGGCCTTTGCCCCAAGTTCCAGTGACAATGACCAAGGCAATAATCATCACATACTCTGCCCGTGCCACGTGGATGATGGGCAAGTGAGGTCTCCCTCAAAATAAAGGAGTAAAAAAATGTTATAAGAAGGAAGATTAGGCTAGAGAATGGCTGATCCAGAATCCTTGCGTTTATGCTTATTCTGTTGGGGTATGAGCTTGTGAGTGGTTCCACTGCCTGAATGAGCTTTACTTTACCCCATCTGTCTGCTGAGAGGTGCTGATACCACTGTTCACTGGAAGAGCTACGATGTGCTGAAATGCATGGAGGTTCATCGTGACAGGTGTCCTTGGGCCTGGAGTGGCCTTTCTGGGTGGATGAGGATAAGTCATGTTTGGAGCTGGACCCAGAGGACCTTACTTCATTGCTTACTTTGAGGTAGAGGGTTTGTCAAATGTGGAGCAAAATGATTCTGAAATGGACAAGGGCAGCCTCGATTTGCATTCTGGTGCCACAGAGCAGGTGGCAGCCATCCCTCCCCCATGGCCTCTGCCCTGGTTAGCCTTTTGTCATCCTGCACCCTTCCTGTGTAATTAAAGCCTTTACAGCCAAACACAGCCCCAACAGAGAGAAAAAAAGATGTATCCTACCTTTCTTACACAAAAGCAGAGCACACACAAACCTCCAGCATCACAAGAGCACCAGTTTCTTTTAAAACTGTTAGTTTATTAAAACATAAAACAAAAAATGACGCATGACGCATTTCGGATGTTATACCATCCTTTTTCAAAGGCTAGTTCAAATTTGTAAAAGTGGCCTTTAAATACATGTCTCAGCAAGCATTATAATGATGTCATAAATAGTGCTGCCATTTCATAGGTCCTTCTAAACAACAGATACATTTCTTAACTTAGATTCATAATACATCCTAATCATACTCTATTACATTGGTTACCTTTAAAATCAAACACAGCACTTCAAGTCTTGTACTACAGTAAACATAGATACCCAATTAAAAAAAGTTTTCAGGATGTAAATATATCCAATACATACTTTCCTATACCACTAGTAGTATCACAAAGGAAAAAGGAGAAGGGGTTGGGGAGAGAAATGGAAAACCTTTATAAGGATAGATGCAAAACAATCAAGGGGGGGAGGTTTAAGTTCAAACCCAGCATTCAATTTTAATGACGTAATTTTATCTCCCTGTCCACATGCTGTGAGACACTGTATAGTGTGAGACAGCACTGGCAGGGGCGCGGATTCTCTGTGCAGTGTGACTGTTTGTTTACCTTCTCTTTAAAATATTAAAACAAGCAGAAAAAGCCTTATTTCTGGGGAGAAGTAGCACATGGGTTGATTTAGGAAGGAGAACTCGGCTTCCTGATTGCCTTATCATGCTCGGGACCCAGAGAGCGTAACGTGCTGGCAGTTTTTTAAATATAACAAGCCTGAATCTGCAGTGTATAATTTATTTAGGAGTGGGTATTAGCCCATTCTGCTGTTTTAAACACATTCCTATATTGATACCGGGAGGCTGGTCTGATTACAAGACTAGGATCAGCTGTTAGCTATGCAAGCAAGGGCAGGGCATTTAAGCGGCGCTCCAAGCAAGCAGAGCGAGCATGAGACGGCGAGCGCGCGAAGACGCACACCAAGACATGCTAGCGTGTTAGGCGGGTCAGCGGGGCAGAACCAGAAACTATACAGAGATAAGCACTGGGAAGTGAATATTCAGTAAGTATAAATGGCTGATATAGTTCACACATTAGAAGGGGAATGGGGTATAAAATGTAGGAAGTGCCTAATGTTTGTGCTAACTGAGGTATGCATTTGTAACGATGAGTTCTGCTGTTTGAAGTGCATAAACATGAGTAGTTTAGAGGAGGAAGTTGCATCCTTGAAATGTAAATTAGCTACCAGAAACGACCTAGTAGGTAAAGAAATGCCAAGCACCAATTAACAGGGAACTCAAACTGATATTGGTTGTTGTGAGAGGATAGCACACACAGCAACGCTATCAGTGTCGAGTAACATAAGCACCCAAACTGATCCATATGAACAGTCGATCGAAATAAACAGCTCAATGACTCAAGAGCTAGGAAAGTACGGAAAAAGACAAAGGAATGATGATTTAGAGGAACAAAATAGTACTAGTAATGAATGGAACCTAGTGGATAATAAACGAAAATCTAAAAGAGGTCATAGGGTGATGGAATTTAGTGTACCAACTAAAAAATGCCTTTTCTAGCCTGTACAATACTGAGATTCCTGATAATAGTAGTGTGGAAATGATTGAACAGGATGGTGATACTGGATGCCATACCCACTCCACATTGGTACCAGAGGTGATACATAAATCCAACAAGCACACTATAAGTAGTGGAAATTAGTCCCAACAAATTTAGGCGTTGCTTCAAATGATAAACAGAAAGGAACTATAAGCAAGTCTAGTAAGGAAAGAGTTAGTGAATCGTTATCACATGGTTTATCTGACCAAGTAAAAGAAACCATGTTACATAATGAAAACAATGGAAAAATAACTAATACAATAGTAGGGGCAATGGGTGTAAATTCATCTGAAGTTATTAGCTTAAACTGTACGACACCATCATTAGAAGGACAAAACCAAACTAACTGTACCCAGAAACAACGTCAAACTTATGTGCTGGGAGATTATGATAAAACACATTGATAGGTTAGTCTGTAATCCAGACAAGGCCAATAGAACATGTTCTAGTTATAGGGGGGCAAAGGTTGCAGATATTACTAACATGATTGATTTGATTTTAAAGAATGCAGGTGAGAGACCCTTAGTAATATTACATATAGGAACGAATAACATTTGCTCAAATAAAATAGAGAACATAAAAAATTATTTTGAAGCTCTAAGTGTACGACTTGATTCAAAGGGATGTGATGTAACATTTTCAGATTTGCTTCCAGTACCTACGTCAACAATGACTATAACTAAGAAGATTAAAGAGCTCAATAATTGGCTTCGACAGTGGTGCTTGAGAAAGGGATATAACTGCTTAACACACTGGGAAGATTACGAAGGTCACTCTAGCCTTTTTTGTTGGGACGGCCTACATTTAAGTAGATGTGGGAGTGGTCTGTTAGATAAGAAAATTGCTACACATATTAGGAATCATTTAAACTAGGCTCGCGGGGGGGGGGTGTCACCTGGAGCTAGAAATTTGCACACCAATTTAGGAGGGGTAACATTTTTAAGAAAAACTTGGTGATTCTAACCTATCCTTATTAAATGCTAGGAGTTTAAGTCTTGTTAAAAAAGTGAACTTGAAACCCTAATAAAACTTCTTGACCTCCACGTGGTGGCTGTTACTGAGACATGATGGGATGATTCAGTAGAGTGGTTTAAAGATATTACAGGATTTAAACTCTATAATAAGGATAGAGAAGGTAGGATAGGCGGAGGGGTGTGCATATATGTGTCAGAAGAAATTCCATCGAACTTGATCAATCATCCTGTGTTAACGAATGGTAATAATGAATCAATTTGGATAAAATTGGAACCACAGGGTCATCCACCTGTAATCCTGAGAAACTGCTATAGGCCTCCAACATGCAGTTACAATGACACAGTCTGCCTTTGTTCTGAAATTTTGGAGGCATCTGAACTAGGAAATATTATCATATTGGGAGATTTTAATTTCCCAGGTATTGATTGGGCTAATCTGAGGGCCAGGTCTAATACTGAGACTCTGTTTTTGGACAATACTATCAATTGCAATTGTGAGCAGTTAGTATTAGAGCCCACAAGAGGACCAAATATTCTGGGCTTAATTATAACAAACATTAGTCACCTTATAAACAATATAACTATTTTACCATCTATAAGAAGTAGTGACCATAACATTATAACATGTTCATTGAGTTTTGGTTCAACTAAAATACTGAACACCAATACTAGAATTAGGAAATATAATGCGAGCAATATATCATTAGTGAATAAATCTATCTAGAGTTAAATGGAACAGTGAATTATCCAATAAAGGGATGGAAGAATCTTGGAGGCTCTTTAAAAACACTATACAAATGGCAGTTGATAAATTTGTACCTTTAAAAAACAAATATAATAAGGATGGTAAAATTCCAAATTGGATGACAGGGGAAATAAAGAAAAAACTGAAACATAAACTTATAGCATATAGGAAATTTAAAAATATCCAACTAAGACCAACTGTATATATATATATACAGTGGCGTGAAAAGTATTTGCCCCTTCCTGATTTTTCTATTATTGCATATTTGTCACACTGGATGTTTTCAAGTCTTTAGAGAAATGTATTATTAGATAAAGGGAACCTGAGTGAACAAATAACACTTTTTTTTTTTTTTTAATTTCACTTATTTAATGAAAAAAAGTTAACCAACACTAACTGGCACTGTGTGAAAAGTAATTGCCCCTTACACTTAATAACTGGTTATGCCACATTTAGCTGCAATGACTGCAACCAAACACTTCCTATAATTCAATATCAGTCTTTCACATCGCTGTGGAGGAATTTTTAACCCACTTTCCTCGCAGAACTGCTTTAATTCAGTTACATTTGGTAGGTTTTCGAGCATGAACTGCTCGTTTCAGGTCCTGCCACAGCATCTCTATTGGGTTTAAGTCTGAACTTTGACTAGGCCTCCAAAACTTTAATTTTACTTCTTTTTAGCCATTCTGATGTGGACTTGCTTTTGTGTTTTGGATCATTGTCTTTCTGCATGACCTAACTACGCTTCAGCTTCAGCTGATGGAAGGATGACTGGACATTCTCCTTAAGAATTTTCTGGTACAGAGCAGAATTCATGGTTCCTTTAATTATGGCAAGTCATCCAGGTCCTAAGGCAGCAAAGCATCCCCACACCATCACACTACCACCACCATGTTTGACTGTTGGTATGGTGTTCTTACTGTGGAATGCTGTGTTTGCTTTACGCGAGACATTATGGGATCCATGTTGTCCAAAAAGTTCCACTTTGGACTCATCTGTCCATAGAACATTTTTCCCAAAAGGCTTGTGGATCATCCAGGTGCTTCTTGGCAAATGAGAGACGAGCATTTATGTTCTTCTTGGTTAGCAGTGGTTTCCGCCTTGCTGCTCTCACATGAAGCCCATTTTTGCCCAGTCTCTTTCTGATTGTGGAGTCATGAACACTGACCTTAGCTGAGGCAAGAGAAGCCTGCAGTTCTTGGATGTTGTTTTAGGATCCTTTGAGACTTCTTGGATGATTTTACACTGTGCCCTTGGAGTAATTTGGCAGGCCACCCACTCCTGGGAAGGTTCACTACTGTTCCAAGTGTTCTCCATTTGGAGATTATGGCTCTCACTGTGGTTCGATGGAGTCCCAGAGCCTTAGAAATAGCTTTGTAACCCTTTCCAGACTGATAGAGGGCAACAAATTTTTCTGATCTTTTCAGGAACTTCCTTTGATCATGGCATAATGTGCTTGTTGAATCTTTGTGCTGGCAATGTGACTCTGATGGTAAGGGCCAAAATAAGTGAGGTTTATATTGAGCAGGGCTGGCTGTAATCAAGCCTGGCTGTGTTCAATCAGCTGACTCTAATTATCCCTTTAATTGGGTTGATTTAACTAGGGGGCAATTACTTTTTCACACAGTGCCAGTTGGTGTTGGTTAACTTTTTTCATTAAATAAATGAAATAAGTAAAAAAAAAAAGTGTTATTTGTTCACTCAGGTTCCCTTTATCTAATATTATATTTTGTCTAAAGACCTGAAAACATCCAGTGTGACAAATATGCAATAATAGAGAAAATCAGGAAGGGGGCAAATACTTTTTCACGCCACTGTATATATATATATATATATATATACACATATATACACAAAAGGAATTAAAAAAATTGATTAGGAAAGCAAGATTTAAACTAAAGAATTTAAAACAGCACACAGTAAAGATATTAAGTTACTATATTCATATCGTAATAACAATACATCTTTATTCAAAGTTATTGATAAAATTAAATCAGATGGGAATACATTTATTGATCCTATTGACATTATAGACTGTTTCAATAGTTACTTTGCATCTATATTTAGCCCTAGAGTGGAAAAAAAAATTTACTGATTAATGTAATTGAACATGAGTATCTGATTTCAGAGGAAGAAGTGAGACTGGAACTTCAAAATCTTAAAATAACAGCTACACCCTTTCCTGATGAGTTACACCCTAAAATACTCAAAACTAGAGCTCATATACTAGCTACCCCACTGACTAAAATAATTAATAGATCATTACAAAGTGGGATAGTACCGAAGGATTGGAGGCCTTCCATTGTGACCCCTATACTCAAAAAGGGAGACAGAAATCTTGTAAACAACTACAGACCAATTAATCTAACCTCAATCCCCTGTAAAATCATGGAGAGACTGATCAAAAATAGAATAGAACAAGACGCTGTCACACTAAATATCAATGATAAAATGCAGCACAGTTTCCAAAAGGGGAGGTCTTGTACAACAAACTTGATTGCGTTTTATGAGAGCATAAGTGCTAGTCTAAATGGAAAGTGCGAATCAGATGTGATTCTGATGGACTTCTCCAAAGCTTTCGACAAAGTACCACATACGAACTTAGTAAACAAATTGATTAATTTGGGGTTCAGTAGTATTCTGGTTAGATAGATCAAAAACTGGTTAACAGAATGGGTGCAAAAGATTAAATTAAAAGGTTTACTATCTGACAGCAGAGAGGTTACAAGTGGGTTGCCGCAGGGGTCGGTTTTGGGTCCGGTACTCTTCGGTGTTTTCATTTGTGACATTCAACAAAATATTAAAAATAAATTAGTTAAATTTGCAAATGACTTAAAAAAAGGTTGGGAGGTAGATTCCTTTTCAAAGCATATATCTATTGTTAACAATCTAAATAATATCATGAAATGGGCCAACGAGAACAGAATGCAGTTTAATACTGAAAAATGTGTAGTCCTACATTTTGGACATAAAAACCCGAAATATAAATACATATTAGGTAATCAGATCTTACGGGCAGTTTCATCAGAACGTGACCTAGGGGTTATAATATCTACCTCCTTCTCCTTTACTGAACATTGTAGACAGGTTTCCTTTAAGGCTAGGGGTATCATTAAAAGGATAAAACGTTTCTTTGTCAGTAGATCTGAACAATGTATAATACCATTATATAAGAGTTATATTAGGCCCATGCTTGATTTTGGGTCACCATACTACCTTAAGGATATTAAAATGATAGAAGGGGTACAACACACAGTAACTAAACTGCTTTATCACTTAAAGGGACTGCCTTATGACTCTAGGCTAAAAGAAAGTGGGTTATATTCACTGGAACTTAGAAGGCAGAGAGGAGACTTGCTTCTGCTCCATAAAATAATGTATTCACCTGATTTATTTGACATTTGCGGTCTTGAATTCAGTAACTCTCGAGGAAATCTTAGATCTCATGGTAAAAAATTAATTATACCTAGGGTAAACACTAAAAAAAGAGAATTTTTATACAGTTAGGAGTGCTAGGACTTGGAACAGACTTACAAGGACAGTAGCAGAGATTGAAGACTTTAATAAATTCAAAAACTCTCTAGATAGATTATACTATAAGGATGATATTATGGTTTAAATTGCCCGCATGATGCGGGGGACAATATTGATGGGCATTAACTGCTCCCTTTTGTCCTTTATATCCTAGTAATCCTAGAGAAGCCTTTTGGATTATAAACATTGAATGCCATGAAAGATGTAGGACTCAATGCTGGGTTTGAACTTAAACCTTTTCAGGAAAAGAAAAGAAACAAGTAGTGTCTGTATTCCTTTGTTAGCAATGCTGTTATGAAGAAATATGATCAATATAACCAGTATGTGTATGGTTCTGACATGAAAAGTACATTCTCTAGTTAATCTTGAATTAAACCCCCCCCACCTTGATTGTTCTCCTTTTTTCTTTGTGATACTACTGTTTTTATCAGTGGATATTCCCTATGTCCTACTACAAATTTACAGACTATGTTATACAGTACAAGACAGTTTTGTGATGTCGCACTTTAGCAGAGACCCTTTCCAATATAACCGACCCGAAATCTGGCACTGATAACATGGAACAGGGAACCAATTTCTGGAGTGAATGTCACACAATTCTTAATCCTGTAAAAGGCTCCCAATTTTTGGTATATTAGTTTATATACACCTGATCTTGGTGAACATCAAACGAAAGATTTTGGCCCTAGTGATCCCCAGATATTTAAAACGTTTGCCCTAAATGACGGTCGAACTGTTTAAAGTAGCAGCTGAGTAGTTTCACAAACACATGGATAGCTTTGGTTTAGTGCCAAATAACAAGGTGTGAGTTTTTTCCTGTTCAGAATGACTGTTATTCAATAACAACTGCAAACTTTCAAAATCTGCATTCATGTTTACACTATTAATGTCTTTTGGGCTAGTAGAAAGAGTAGTATTATCTACATAGAGTAGTATGCTGGATTTTCACAATGGGATCACATTTATAAATAGGGAGAGAAAATTGTGAGTTTTATACTAAACCCCAAGAAACTCTAGGCCAAACAGCACTGGGAGGGAACACCCCATCATGTATTTTCACCACCCAAGTATGGTCTTTGAGATAACTGCCAAACCAAGTTAGAGCTGCATCCCCCAAGCTCAGGTCTTTGAGTTTAGTGTGAGCTAAATTGTGGTTAACCAGCTTGAAAGTGTGGGTAAAGTCCACAAACACTGCACATGTTATCATGCCAGCATCCACTGAAAGGCAGTCATGGTTCCATGGTATTTTCCAAAACCAAGTTGGCAGTAGTGAGCATTTTATGTTTCTCAATGTAGCTTGAATGTTGCCCATACAAAATATTCTCCTGAATCTGTGGTAGGCAAGATAACACAGAGACTGGTCTACAACTGTGTGTCTCATTCCTGGGACACCCTGTATATTTCTGTTCTTTTTCTCGTTAGCACCTTCCTGGCCCTCTTCAGTCCTCTACCCCACCCAGTCCAACTGCCCTCCATCCACTGGACTTACCTTGCTCCATGTTCCCCATGGATAACACACACACACACACAGAGGAAGGGCCACCTCTCTTAACCCCCAGGAAGAGTTTAGCTTCAGTAAGGGGCGACAGCCCAGTCAATGGTGTGAGACCTGCGATGGGATGGCAGATGGCATTCCGTACAAGTGAGGCTTTCCACTTTTTGTTGCTGCCCCATACTCGAGCATCAGTGGAATGATGTGGCTGATGCCTCGAGGTCAGCGCAGAGACACTCCTCTCCCTGATACTGGCTCCAGCTATACTGCCATCTGTGGTCACCCAGATTGCAGTAGAATAGCGGAGACCAGAGCCTTCCCTTCCCCCAGGAGGAGTGCTTCCACGGGATGTTCAAACATTCCCCCCTGGCTGGCCCTCCAGTGACCCAGGCTCATTCCTGAACCTGGGCTGCTGGTGTTACAAGCGGTGGTGCAACTGCTGCACCAGCTGGCTGGTATGGAACATCCTTTTTGAACTGATTTTCACCTCTTTACCTCCCGAGGTTGTGGCTGCAAAGTCAGTATCAAGCTTTAAGCATGGGTGAGGCAAGGCTTGGGAACAAACATATGGCACTGGCAAGAGCTAGGCTGGGTGTCTAGCAGAACAGAACACCGGTGCACAACAGGTACCAGGATACCTCGCTTGGGCAGACTCGATAGACCACAGGTCCCCTTCTGGCGTCATCTTCTATATTTCTATGTTTCTTCTCATCACCGCGACTGGTCGCCGACTGAGCCCTCTTGAAGCGAGTATTATATACAGTATGACTGTGCAGTCAATGAGCCGTACTGTATACAGTACGCGCTCCAAGAGGGTTCAGTTGGTGGCCAGACACAGTGGTGAGAGGAGGGCTGTGCTGGTCACCAACTGATAATTGGGATGAGTGAGGGAAGGGGGGTTGTGGTCGGCTGGGAGACTGGGCAATAGGGAGGGACCCTACATTATGGAAAAATGTTTTTATATTATGGGTTGGGACAGCAGGGACCGGGAAGGGACCCTACACCATGGAAAAATATTTTGTTTATTATCGGATAGGAGATCAGGCAATTGGGATGGACCTTACACTATGGAAAAAAATGTTTATATTGTGGGGTGGGAGATCAGGAGATTAGGGACTGGGGAGAGACCCTACACTATGGAAAATATTTTTTTAACATTATGGGAGGGAGATCAGGGAATGGGGAGGGACCCTACACTATGGGAAATATTTTTGTACATTACAGGAGGGAGATCGGGGACCGGGAAGGGACCACTACACTATGGAAAAGTATTTTACTATATGGGGTGGATGATCGGGGACCAGGAGGGGGATGGGAGCTGCAGTACCTCTGCCAGTCACTAGGGTTTCATGGATTACCACGTTTCTTTCTGGCGGTAATTTGCTCCACACAAGGGCCTTCACAAAGGCCCATGAGTGGAGCAAAACCTTAGTGAATGGGATTGCAGGGATATGCAGGTCCCTTCCCCCCTCATTTGCACTGCAGCCCCCCTCTCTACTTTGCCTGGGGGTAAACTGAGCTTTGTGAATACCAACTCTAGGGATTTGCGCCCAGGCAAAGTTTTATGAATCTGGCCCCTGATCGGAGATTATAAAATTTCTAACGTGCACTGCAGGCTACTGAATCTCCTACTGTTGCCTACTGCCCCATCAGCTGCTGGGGATTCTGGGATTTGTAATAAAATAAGATGACAACCTACGACTAACAAAATTAGTCTGATTAAATTCATTACACTATAGTAAATAGTAAGTAAACCAAAATGTTTTTGCCCAAAAAGTGCACAATGGAAACAGCCCCGCACTTGAGTGTGGGGTCCTCCCTGCTGACTGTTCCCCTTGACTTTAGGCACATTCAGAACACTTGCAGGCCCCTTGTCAATTTATATGGTATTTCAATAGTTTAAGTACTTCTCTATATCAGTGATACTTTTTGGGTAGACATTTGGGCCTGTTTAAAGAGGCAGATACCATCTGGTTGCTTTTAACAATGTAGAAAAAATTAGCAGTGTTGGTGTCAAGATCAGTGAACATTCGGTTGAAGCAATTAGCCATTATCCCTGGGTCACCATTAAAATCATTCCCCAATTTAATACATCAAATATATGACTCACTGACAAGATTGCTTTCTTTTTAATATTATCCCAAAATGTCTGTGTTATTACAAATTTTCTGGTGATGTCCATAATTATTAATTAATATTAATTATGTTTGCTTGACAGATTTTCTTTATTCAAGCATTTCTTTGTTGACGGTATAGCAGCCAGTTAAACTCAAAATTAGAAGATTTAAAAAACAAGGTATTAAATAAGATGAAAAACGGATATGCAGTTTTGCACATAAAAGTGCGAATCAACTATGAATATGCATAGTACTTGGGACAGAATAATTAGTAGACTTTGAGGGGAAACATTTGTTCATTTACGTAGCCTCCTATGGCATGGGGTCACACAAAATTGATTAGCAGTACACAGCTATGCATTTCTGTAAATGGTTAGTATTATCCCATTCTGCATAACATGTTGCTACATTTAGCAGCTATTTAATACCCAGAAAAGCCTCCATCTATGCCACGATCTTTAGTCAGAGAGACTTTGGAAGGGTCAATCCAGTTATTGGGGGTACTGCAGAGGAGGCGCTTATGTAAAAGAGCATGCTTGTCAAGAATCTGTTACAGTTCGTGCAGGAAGCAGTCTACTGAGCAATCAACACCTGGAATCACATCAAAAAAGGAACAATTTACTCTCCCAAGGCCCACCAGAAACTCAGTCAAATTAAAGTTAGAAATAATTCTAGTACAGATAATCTTAGCAGTTTATTATACGCTATACAATAATTTCACTGGGGGATGAAGAGATATTATTTCAGGGTATGGCCAGTCTGGCTGTATTTTAGGAGGACTTCTGCTGTAAAGGATTTTATAACAACCTAGGTACAGTTTACTTGTAAAGGTTTTTCTAACTACCTAGATACAGTTCACTATCCACGCAGGCAGTTCTGTTGGGCTATGCTCAGTCACCACACGTCTTCAAGCTTGGCTCCTCCCTCAACCCATGGTGCCATCCTCCAGCTCCACTCCATTTCACATAAGATTTTTCTTTCCACTGGAAGGAACAAGCCTCATCTTTCACAGCTCCTGCAACAATTATACGATTCAACGTTTTCAAGTGTTTAAATTTGTGTTTTCTTTGATTCAGAGTTCTGTTTTTCAGCTGAATCAGCTCATCTCATCTTCCCATTACTACTCTGTCAATGACAGGATGGGACACAAGAAACTAGGTATAAAGAGATGTGCCCATTGCGGGCAAAAAATGTGTGCCACAGATGGACATGACATGTGTTTACTGCTTGAGGGCACAATAGGACATGGGAAACTGCCCATGTAGTAAGGCCATACACCATCATCCCTCAACAAGCTCTTTCAAGTTAGGCCTCAGGAACGGAAGGCCTCAGAGGCTGTAGGCTTAGCGGTGCAACTTCATGCCACAAAGGAATTGGTGGCAGCAGTGGAAGCCTCTTCGGCCTTGGACTTAGTTCTGATGGAACAGGCCATGGAATCGGTTCTTTTCCAGAGTCACCCAAGTTCTGGAAACTGTTTCTGTTGATGCAGAATCTTGACTATTTTTCTCCCTGGCATCGGAAACAGTGGAAGCATCATCATCAGTTGTGGGAGGGTGAATGTTCCCCCTCTTCACAACTGCTGGGCTACCCAGAGAACATGACTTTATTTGAGGATATTTCAGTCAATGAACTGCTCAACATTCAAATGGTACTCCCAAAGGAGTTGATGACCAAACCAACCCATGCTGATGACCTGGTTGAAATGGTCACTGAATTGGCCAGCCCAGAGTTGGAGGTGGAACAAGGTTTCACCCTTAACTTGGACACCGGTGCCAACAGGATCCAGTGGAGGAGTCAAGCACAGCCCAGCCCCTGGTAGAGCTCACCCAGGTGCAGCTTCCACCAGTAGTCCACCCTCTGGTTCAGCCTGTGGCATTCCAGGTATCCAAGTCAGTGACGTACACTGCTCTATCACCTTCAGGCCATGGTTAACCCTTAAAATTGACTCTCGAGGTTGAGATCAAGGACCAGGTTGGGATCTCACTACAGTCAATGGCACCTCCATCCTGGTAGATGGTCATAATCTAGCTTGTCACCACTGGATGGTCATCGATGACATCGACTACAGCGCAAACATGAATGGGCACTATTGCAGAATCGGGCCTTCAGGGCATCATGCCAGGATCAAGGTCAACCAATGATTCCAGCCACTTCCACCCCACTACGGATGCCAATGCTGACACTGTCTTTGATACAGTGTCCTTGGTTTATTCCCCTAGTTTTACTAGAAGCACCACAGTGGCTGCTTAAGAGAAACCATCCCCTCCATGGTAGGGTGTACTTGCCAAGGACTCTAGGGCCAAGTCAGGCTTACCAAAGCTTCTGTGGGTGGTGGTCACCCAGTCAAAGCAGGTAATCCATACGTCTGATCAATGCATGGAGCTCGTTTCCAGACTCTGATTAGGAGTCTATCAAAGGCATGTTCTCAGTGCTGAATGTATGTCAATGCCACAGATAGCAGTTCCATTTCAGAAGACTAGACCTCCTTTGCTGCCCTACTGTACCATATGGCTGCGTTTACAGACATTCTCCTGGAGGAAGTCCAGAAGTGGGTGTCTAACCCCCGTATGGATATCAAGAAACAAGATTTCTTCCCAGGGTGGCATTCCATGTCACGCAAGCCATTCTGGGCCCTGCCCTCTGTGTATGGTAGCACCCTTCTTTGTACCAGGTACTTCGAATGGACTGCTATACATGGCCTCTGTGGGAGGGTTTTCCAGGTTTACGGTGCTTCACTCCCTGGTGGGTCTTATGGTAGACAAGATCTTCTGCAAGGCAAGGGTGCAGGGCAAATTGCATAAGCTGCTGGACAAGGATTTCAAGATACAGGACTTCGACGAACACAAAGTGTACACAGCTGCCTCTTTCAGGTGTCCAACAGACCAGCAAAGTGGCACTGATGGTGCTGTTAGGCAATGAGCTCTTTGACAAGCTCCCAGACATGGTTTCTTCACTTCCAGCAAATAGTCAGCCCAAAGCCTTTTGTGACTTGGGCCTTTCTCTCTCAAAGCAGTAGCTGCAGACAGCTCTGGTGGGCAGTGGCTGCAGTAGTTTCCCTACGCTGGACAGCCTGGCTGTGTTCCTCCTCATTTACCCTAGAGACCCAGACCAAACTGGCAGATCTGCCTTTTTTGGGCACCAATATTTTTGGCCAAAGGGTTAAAGATCATTGCACCTAGATCAAGAATTAAACATCACAGGGATTTGGTGCCATCCACCCAAAAGGTTAACCAACCAATGAAGCCCAAACAGCAGAGTTTCTAGTACATTTTTGGGCCTGGATACCAGCAATAGCCTCAGCAGAGGCAACAGTACCATCCAGCTAAGTCCTGCAAGTCCAGTGGCCAAGGTGGGGGGTGCTTCCAATGTTCAGTCCTTTGGAGCCCTCATGAACCCTCCTAAAACTCCAGGTCAGGGATGGACTGTCCCACTTCCAACCACTGTGGTCCACTATCAGCTTGAATCAGTGTGTAATGGAAGCTCTAGGGTCGAGTCTGTTTCTAGAATTTGCCTCTCCCTCCATGTCAACCCAAAGCACCACTGGAGTCCATGATGTCAAAGGACACTCTGCCCACACTGTTCGGGAGGTTGCCCAACTCAGAGCGCAGTGCTGTCGTGGCTGTCCCAGATGCCCTGGTTTACAGTGGTTCATGTCTCATTACTTTTTAATACCAAAATGGACAGGGGAGCTGTCACCCCTTCCTAGATCTCCTAAACAAGTTTGTGTGCAGAAGCAAGTTTTGTATGGCACCCCTAACCAGAGAATACCATCTCTGGAGTGCCAGGGCACATATTTTCACATCTCAGTGTGTCCATCCCATCAGTGGTTCCTCTGCTTTCTCGGTAGATGGCACCCTATACCAGTTAGAGGCAATGCCCTTCGGCCTGTCATCGGCACCCAGGGTGTTCATCAAGTGCCTATCAGTTGTTGTGGCTTTTCTCCAGCACAGGGGCACCAGAGACTTCCAATAGCTAACAACTACCTCATTATGGGAAGTACTGGGAAGGTCATGGAGTGGTCCAGGGATCTGGCCTGTCTCAAACCCACCACCCACACCCCAACCAGCATGCTTCTCACCCCTGGCTGCTGTAGACCTTCACATGTGCATCTCTCATCATGCCCTGTGCTCACACTCTACCTTCTCCGTGAAAGTGGCACACTCTGGAGACCTGGATCCTTGAAGCCCAATCACCAGTCCCCGGCATCAAGCCAAGGCAGACTGCTCAAACCACAGGTGAAGTGTAGGTCTCCCATACCCCTGAGGTATGACCGATTCCCTAACATTACTAATCATATTTAGACCCACAATATGGGTTTCACCCTGTTGAACTTTTTCAGTCAACCCCTTGAGCTTGTTCTATGGCAATGTAAGCCCAATTACTTAATCACCCATCATAATCCTCTAAGACCAGCTTTTTCCAAAAATCAGAAAATGACCCCTTTGACCTCCTGGGTCCTTTGAGAAAGACATGTTTGCCAGCTTCATACATTTCTATGCCAAAATAATGTCCAGTTGTACTACATGGCCATTCAGATATTTCAGGATATGAGCCTGATGGCCAGTCTGGTCAAGTCAGAACTGGTGCCAAACAGGGTCTTCTATCCTATACGCTATTATTTTGGGTTGGGCAGTTGCGCTCAGCCCAGGGGTTTCTCGAGCTGTTAAGGTTCCTGACATCTAAGATAGCTGTCACACATTGGGCCCGCTGGCAGATGCGCCCTTTTCAACAGACACTAGGCACTACTGGTTCCAATACCACAGCAACCCAAATCATCCAGTTAGGGTGGTCCAGTAAATGCAGAATACCATTGAGTGGAGGATACTTCCCCTGAACCTCTCAAATGTAATCCCCTTTGTTCGAGTACAGTGGGGTGGGGTGCTCACCTGCTAGACTCCAGACCACATGGGTTTTGGTTGCAGAGCAAGGCCCATCAACACATTAACTTGCTGGACCTCCAGGCAGTGAGTCTGGCACTGATGGAGTTTGATCTATTGATCAGGGGCTAGGTCATGCAGATCAACACCAACAACACATCCACTATCTTCCACCTGAACAAAAATGGAGGATGCACTCATCTTCCCTGTGTCAGTAGGTGCTCTGCACCTTGTCCCTGGTATGAAGCTTATGGCCTGCAGGTGGTCATGCTTGCAGTCCATGTTGCAGGGGACCACAACCAGCTGACAGACACTCACAGTGGAGTGGGAGAGATGTCATACAAGTGGTCCTAACACCAGGCCACAACTCTCCATCCAGTGGGAGATACCTCTGGTGGACTGGTTTGCCTCCTGGGAAAACAGAAAGCTAAGGCTATTCTGTATCTGTCCCCTAAGACAGGAATGCTGATAAAGGTTGCCTTCTCCAGGCCCTGGAGCTGGACCTTCTGTATGCCTTCTGTCCAGTTCTCTTGATTCCCAAGGCAGTTCTAAAGGCACATATGTACAAGGAAATCCTAATCCCTATAATTCCAGATTGGCCAAGGCAATTATGGTACCAGGATCTCCTTGGCCTTAGCAGCAGGCCACCGTGGCAGCTTCTCCTGCATCTGGACCTGCTGACAAAATCAAGGAGGACAATCAGGCATCCAGACCTGCAGTCCTTGCACCTGTCAGCCTGGTTCCTGAGTGACTAGAGTTCCCAGCTACTAGAGTTCCCAACTTTGGATCTTTTGGAAGATGTCCTCCACATTCTGGAGGTATCCCACAAAGAGTCAACCTGTAACATCTACTACTTCAACTGGATCAAGTTTCTGCACTACTGTATGGGGCAGGAGGTAGATTCCCTCATCTGTCCCATGGCGTGCATCCTCAACTACCTCTGGTCTCTGTCTCAATCAGGATTAAAAGCCAAGCCCTTTAATGGTGCATCTGGCAATCTCTGCAAACTGGGCATGGGCTGGTATGCTGATAGTGGCCCAGGACTCTCTTTCCAAGGCCTGGATCATCTCTCCCCTCCAGTAAGAGAGCCTCCTCTACTGTGGCACCCATTGCTGGTGCTTGTGAGGGTCAGTAAACCATTCAAACTCGTAGCCAAGTGTGAAATGTGAAGGAAAACCATGCATCTTGGTCGCTATCCCCTTGACCAGTTGAGTCAGTGAGCTTATGGAACTTACAGTGGAGTCTCTCTATCTTGTGTTCCACAAGGACAAGTTTGTCCTTCTCACACACACACACACACACACACACACAGTTCCTAACAAAGGTGATCTCTGAGTGTCATCTTATTCAGATGCTTTATCTCCCCAATATGCTGGGAAAATAGGGCAGACTAGGTGGGCCTACTAGTCCTTTTCTGCCAACACACTCTGTTTCTATCTTCTTTACAAAGCCTCATACTTCAGATGCCATGCATATACTCTACTCACTGGCAGTACAGCAGGCACTACAGTGTCACAGGGAGTACATGGCATGGGTTCTGGGTGAAGCTTGCCAGCTGTTTCTCATATACCCTGAAGTCACTCCAGCCAAACCAGCAGCTAAGCAGACCACTGGCCAATGGATAACCTCCTGCACTTATCTGTGTTATAGGTTGGCTGGGCAGAAGTGGCCCAAGGGTTTGAAGGCTCACTCCATCAGACATATTGCTGCCTCTGTTGCTGCTTGATCAAACAGATCAAGTAGGTACTTCCTAATAAAGGAGATACTACCTGGTTCACTGCGTACACATTCATTTCCCACTTCAGCATCATTGTGCTCAGTCCTCTGGTCTCTTTTCACCTAATCTGGAGTGTGCACCTTGCCCCCATGGAGGCCTGCTAGCTTCCTACCTAAGTAAGTACAGTGAACTGAATCTAGGTAGTTAAAAATAGAGGTTTCTCACCTGTCACAGAAGCTCTGCTGGTAATATTCAGTTCACAACCACACAACCCACCTAACCTGTCCTGGCAAAGCTTGCTTGAATTCCTGCTTCCAGCTCGAAGATCTGACACCAAGCAAGGCAGAGCTGGAGGGCAACACCACAGCTGGGAGAAGCCAAGCTTGAAGATGTCCAGTGCCGGAGCATAGCCCAGTGGAACCTAGTGGCAATATGAACTGAATACTAATAGTACAACTATTGTTACAGATGAGTCAGCTCTACTTTTTCATCTTTAATGCAACCAATTTTCTTCTGACCAGAAGATCCTCCATTTCCCTTTTGTCCCCAGTGCTGAACAACAATGTAATTTTGCTTTTCTATTTTACATTTTACCTACTAAACAACTCACTCACAGTTATCTTCCACATGCTTGTTGATGTCCTCTTCGGCAGGGAACACCTGGTTGATGGTAGCAAGGAAGGTCTGAAAAAAAAAATATGGTAAAAAGGGACATTCACAGGTATGATGCATACAATAGCTGTCAGGGAAAAAACAAGAGTGAAAGAGATACAGGAGCAGAGAAAGTTGGAAGAGACACTATCTAGAAGGTCCCTTAATTGGGTACCAAGGACCAGATGACCAACAGACAGAGAGCTAGGTATCACTGGTAGATGATCGATAATGGTGATTGACAGAGTCACAGGAAAATTGGGAAAAGTTACCAAAAATGCAGAGATTTTATTTGTGGAAATTGAAGCAGTTTCAATAGACTGTACTTCTCCAGGGTTCCATAACATGTTTTTATTGTTTTCCTGCAGCATGCATTAGCCTACAAAAACTGTTAAATAAATATACTGCTACTTTTATGTGTAAGTTTGTGCTCTTGAAATGAATATAAATTTATCGATATATAGCACATCTAAAATGCAAAAGCATTTGCTATGTGCACTAACTCGATTTTATTTAGTGACTCACAATCAACATTACATTAATTCAGAAACAATATATTTTTTTCAATTTAAAGATGTAAATTGCTGAAGCATGATCAGCAACTACTGTTAGCTACACAAACTTTATTTTTTTAACTGAAAGTTTGTGTTCTAGGCACCAGGAAAGTGACTTTTTGCACACTCCTTAATCCAGCCATAAAGGAAGCGCAATAGCTAATGCCTGCTGCTATACAGATTTGCTAGAACTTTGTGTTTTTTGGTATTCATTTTCGATTTTCTTAGATTGCAACTTTAGAACTGGAGAAGCCTTTCATGCAGTTTTTAAGTGCTACAAAGCGGCATTATCATAATTAAATAAATTCAGATTTAACATTTAAGTAAACAGACTTTCCTTTAAAATATTACAAAGCCATTTTTTTTAAACTGCATATGCCAAATTAGAGAATTTAGGTATCCTTCAAGACACTGGCAAAACTAGCTATCACTGGCTAAAAAAAGATATTTATAACGGCTTCTAATGGAACTGCACATGCCAGCAATTCAGTATTTTTTTCTAGCAAACACTAATAAATAAGTTAACAATTATCTGCCTGTAAAAAGCAAGATGAAAAACACATACTACAGTATATGCTTCTGTATGCTCAATAGGATTTTACAGTGGAAAAGCTATTAATCAAACATATTTTTTATGCTGTCATTCTGATGTCAACAAATAAAAATACCATCAATCTAATATTATGAAGTTACTAGGATTTTTTTTTTTTACCAAATCAGTTTTTACATTCGTGAGCAATGAAACTGCACTCCTTCTGCCACCTACAAGCCCTGTTCTCCTTCTGCTCTCTGGCCTGAACACTACTTGGCATTCACTTTCCAACAGTCACAAACAGAGGACCTCCTCCTCCCCACTGGCAGGGATCCCCTCCAGCAATGATGATGGGCATCACCACCTAGAATGATTGTAGCAGGAGGAGACTGGTAAGCCCTCAGGCTCTGGACTGCCAAGCTGGAAGTGGGTCACTGGGGCATCATCCACTGGTTGGCACTTTTCATTAGCCACTTGATTTTTACTCCCCCGCACCACTGCTTAGAGACCCCCCACAAGGACACAGTGGTGCCAGTACCAACATGCCAGAAGCACCATGTATGCCCCCCCCCCCCCAACAGTTCCAGGATGCGCTACCTGAAAAGGTCACCCAACTGGTAGGCCACAGTAGAAAACACGGTCTGTCAACCCCAAAGGGGGAAAGCACTCAATTCTCCTACTGTCCCGTCAGGCGGCCCCCATGCCTAAGATACAAACCCAGGTTGCTTGTATAACATGCAGCGCTTACCACCACTATGTTATTGTGCCAGCTCTGCTTTATGACTTTTTGACATCAGTAGAGGATAGCATTTTTTTTTCAATGCATTTTATTGAGTAGTCAGGCTTCATATACATAGGACTTATCTGAAGTCACTTAGTACAGATCATGGTACACATTATACAAATCTTAGCATTTCACATCACAGGCATCAATTAATTCCTTCTTTTATCCCTACCCAAATGTTGAGTCCAGTTGATGTGGAGTGAGCAGCCTTCATTTTCATTTCACTTTTCCCCCTCTGAGGTGCATGACAAGAAGTCCCAGCTTTTGGCCCTTCTAGGTGTGTGTGGGGTATTTCTCTTTTCCATCATTGTACAGTTTTTTCTCCCTTATAGTTCCTCTAGCTCTCCCTTATCTAAGTTTCTCTGTCTCCTTCTCTCTCTCTCTCTCTCTCTCTCTCTCTCTAGAGCGTCTCCTCTGAACCTGGTCCATCTGTTCAGGAACAGGGGGAGTCTAGCATTAATCTTACGTGTAAGTTCCTCCATTTCTTGTATTTCTCCTATTATCTCAAACCATTGCCCAGTGTGGGTGATTTTGGTGAAAGCCACCTCCTTGTGACAGCTTTGTGGGCAGCCGTCACCAAAATATCCCAGAGGTACACCTGGTCCCTACCCCTGCCGGGACCAAGCCCAACATCAGGTATTCTACTGCTAATGTCTCTGTGAGAGAGAAAACAATCCCAACAGCCTCAGTTATTTCCTGCCAGAAGCTGGTGAGGGACGGACAATTTCCTATTATGTGCAGATGTCCCACCTTTTCTTCCCCACACTCCCTCCAGCACTTTGATGGGTACACCTTGTCCCACTTGCTTTTTTACCTCCAGAGTGATGTATAACCTTGTACAGATCTTCCACTCAAATTCCTTCCATTTCTGGGAACAGGTAGTTTTGTGGGCTTGTGTATAAATGTTTTCCGATTCTTTTTCCGTGAGGGGTTCCCCCAGCTCTCTTTCCAATTTGCTCTTAATGGGGATGGTATGTTTCCTTCCCAGTTCTCTTAGGACCCCATAAATAGCTGATATCAGGCCCTTAGTGCTCTGGAGTGTCAGTACCTCCTTTATGATACCTTGGATACCCAGGAGTAGAGTACAGCATTGACATTGTTCCATTTGTTCCTCAGTATAAGTGTGAAGACAGACTGCTACCAATTAGCATAAAATTCCTGCTGTCAAGTGCACTCCTTCCCACTGTCTTAGCTTCATTAATTCCCTTCCCCCACCTTCTAGACTCATTCCTGCAAATGTCCTGACCCATCCTAGCCATCAGCTCACTGCTTAGCATGCAGATCTAGTGGTCCACCACCTTCAGGGTTTACCCCACCCCCAAGACCACATCCTAACTTATTTATTAATTGTGTAATTTGCACTGCAAATGTTTGCATTTACAACTGCTCCTTCCCCTTAGTGCACTATTTCCTTGACCTAAATATTAATTAAAAGCACCCCAGTATACCTCTGGTACAATCACTGTACTATTTTTAGCTAATTTTATTTTCTCATTACCGTGTTATTATTCCATTGTGTATGCATGTTATTACTGTGCTGTTTTGCACTGTCACTCCACTTCTCCCCCTTCCCCAGGAGATATCTGTAAACAAGTTGCTACCAGCTCAGTGCGTTTTTGCTGGTGAAACTTCAAAACCGACTACATAAAGTGCAGTCTCCGTGACCAGCTCTGTGATTTCAGTTTTGCATCTTTCACTTTGGAAGCAAGAAGTAATCACCCAAAACTCCACGGCCACAACCTCTCCCCAAATAAAAGAACTGAACAGTATTAAAAGGAGGAGCCAACAGGGATCTTGATAACTCACTAGGGAGAGGAGTTGGTTTCTAGAACTGTAACCCTATAGTGACCACGAGCTCACTAGTGCCAACGAGGTCTGGCTGTAGTAACTGTTTTTTTTCAGGAGGGTCATATACACACATGAATGGACACAGTGTCCATTCAATATGTTTATGTGTGCCCCCCCCCAACCAAAATAAAACAGTTAAAAAGGAGAAAGCAGGGGGCCATGCTGCTGAACCAAGAGTTCTCGGCAAAAAGGAAAGAGAGTTTAAAAGACAAAGCAAAAAAAATAAATGCTGGAAGTTCATCCCAGAATTTAAATCAAGTTTAAAAATACTAAATGAGTCACAAGATTGCATAATTAACTAAGGGGCAAATGAACATAGATTATACATCAATAAATACTGGCCAGAATATACACTGAAGAAGGAGCTGGTTACAGAGCTCTGAAACGTTGGTACAAACTGGTATGTAGGAGCAGTCTGAATGAAGTGTGTAAATGATAAGAGTCTCAAAGCACTCACAGTTGAGCAAAGAATCTGTATATTATATCCCACTTTACTTCTGTAGGCTCCGTTCATATATGTACTACTCTTAAAGTAATCTTTTGGAAGGCTGAAATTAACTTTAGAAGAACTAGCTCTTTAGCTGTTGATTGTCTCAACTTATGGTTGGTGCATCTTTTATCACTTCTGTTAAATCCATTTTTATCTGTACAATATTTTTGTTCTGTGATATATCTGAAACTTAATAAAATATTATTGATAAAAAATAAACTGGTATGTAACATATGGTTTCAGTCTCATCTCCATTAGAATCATGCTAGATCGTATGCCGTCTCTACATCGACATCTTTACAGCGATGTCGTCGATGCCAACAACATCGACATATCGCTGTAAAGTCTGCTCACGACCCCGGCACTCATTCTTGAGGTCCTGAACCCCTTCCCCGAATCAGCTCCAACTTGGATTTGATTATAGCAAGTTAGGGGAGGTGCGGATGGCGCAGCCCCCTGCGAAAAAACAACATTGTCCTCCAGTGCACAATGCCAACCGCAATTGTGGTCGACACAGTGGTATCGGGGAAACGTGTCGACAAGAAATTGTTGATGCAGTGTCATGGATCCAAGCTGGATGAACACTCATAATAGTAGTGTTCTGAAAGGTTTTAAACCGTTAACAGCATCGGCCTGATGTCAGATTGATGCTAATACGAATTAGAACCTTACAAACAGCTGCACATGCAGCACTTGTCAAATAGTGGCAAAGGAATCTTGACTGCGATCGCTGCTCTAGGAAAAAAATGTGTGTGGGACTGGGGGCGATGAGCAGTAACAGTCACGCTTACTGAAAAGTACTTACATGAAGTCAGTAGTCCTTAATTTCAAAAAATTAATATTTATTTCTTTTGTTGGCCAATAGCTACATAAAAAAAAATGTCTTTGATCCAAGAGAAGAACTGGGCCAAGATGGTAGCCATGGCAGCCGTCCAATGGAACCTTCCTACTGGACGTCTCCCTGACTACTGATGGTTTCCTAGACAACGGTGCTTGCATGCATTGTTGGCATGGTACTGTAAAGAGAGTGAAACTGACAAATTTTAAGAGAGACCATGGCAGTGAGTGTAATATACAAAACTCACACCCGCTCCTGACAAGACAAACTATATATTACCAAAAAATAGCATGTGTCGGGCAATATGTTATGATGCCTGTAACACCGTCCTGGGGTTCCATGACATCAGGCACCTCTTGAGCTGAACAATCGAGGTGTATGACATCTTGGAACCCCTCTATGGTGTTACAGTGCCATAACATATGGATCACCATATACTATTCTATTTCTATCACATACCAATATATTCCGGTAGAGCGATGATGATACAATAAAATATAAGCAGCACCCCTGGAATTCTGCATTTCTTCGGCTGCCAAATTTTCTGCAGAATTTGCATCATGCTGCGGAACCGAACGGTGTGCATCCAAGAGTCCTGAAGATGTTGTTAGAGGTCTTGTCCAGTCCTCTTACAGGCCTGTTCAACACCTCTCTGGAGACAGGGCATATGTCCCAGAACTGCAGGAAGGCACATGTGGTGCCTCTCCACAAGAGTGGACCCAGGGACTCGCCAGGTAACTACAGACCGGTCAGCCTTACCTCCATTGTAGGGAAGTTAATAGAGACCATTCTTAAAGAGAGGCTAGTGATCTTTCTGGAAGCAAATAGTTTCAGAATGAAAGGCAACATGGGTTTGTCTCGGGAAGATCCTGCCAGACCAACCTGATTGACTTTTTTGATTGGGTGACAAGGGTAATCGATAAGGGCCATGCAGTGGATGTCCTGTATCTGGACTTCAGCAAGGCCTTCGAGTCAGTGCCACATGGAAGGATGCTCAGTAAACTGAGGAACCTGGGAGCCACAGAGAAACTGGTACAATGGGTTAGGAGCTGGCTGCAGGACAGGCAGCAGAAGGTAATTGTAGGGGGAGAACTCTCGAAACCCAGAGCTATAACCAGCGGGGTCCCACAAGGTTCAGTACTAACATCTTTATTGGTGACATAGCAAATGGGATTAATAGTAAAATCAGCCTGTTTGCAGAGGACACAAAGATCTATGTGGAGGTGGACAGTGTGGAAGGTAAACAAGAACTCCAAGTGGACCTGGCAAAGCTTGAGCACTGGTCAGACATATGGCAGCTGGGGTTCAATGCTAAGAAGTACAAGGTCATGCACTTGGGATCCAGAAACCCTGGGAATAGCTACTGGCTGGGGGGTGCAGTTAGCCACTTCAGAGGAGGAGAGGAACCTGGGGGTACTAGTCACAGGGGACATGAACCATTCTGTACAGTGTAGGGAGGCGTCAGCCAAAGCTAATAAAATGTTGGGGTGTACTGCCAGAGGAATCACCTCAAGGAGAGGAAGTCATCCTGCCATTGTACAGGTCATTGGTGAGACCACACTTGGAGTACTGTGTGCATTTCTGGTGCCCTTATTTAAAGAAGGACATCAGACTACTGGAGGTGGTGCAATGTAGGGCGACAAAGATGATCCTAGGCCTGGGGGGACAAACCATATGAGGAAAGACTGAGGGAGCTCAACATGTATTCCCTGGAGGATATAAGGGAGAGAAGTGATATGACTGAGACCTTCAAATACTTAAAAGGCATGAATAGGGTTAGTATTGAGGGCATTTTCAGACTAAGGCGGGGGGTACATGAGGAAGCCAGTTGGAAATTGGACAGGGGAAGATTCAAGAGGAAAATGAGGAAGCACTACTATTTCACAGAAAGGGTGGTAGCAAGGTGGAATGCACTGCCAGAGGAGGCGATATCGCTGAAAATTGTGGGCAGTTTTAAGAGGGGGTAGGACAGGGTCAAAAGAAAGGTCAAAACTGACGGGAGGCTGGGAAGGGGGGAGTCAGCAGACTGGGTTGATAAATCAGGTGGACGGGAAATGGGAGGGGAGGCAGCTGCAGTAGATTAGACTGGGAGCTGCACACTCGAGCAGTCTAGACTGTTATGGCCTATATCTGCTGACATTTTCGTATGTTCATATGTACGTAATATGTATCCTGCATAAAATTCACTGTTCTTGGTGAATTTTCATTCACATATACAGTTTTTTCATAGTGCCAATCTCCCTTCCCCATCTCGTTTATCCTAAAGCCCCTCCCCCCTGTGCTCAGCATGTGATGTCATCAATTACATCACATCATATTTTAGCAAATGACAGGACTGCATTTTGCCACAGAAATGAATACTTCATGCCGCAGAAATCAGAAAATGCTGCCGCAGAAACCTGGGAGCCCTGTGGCAGAAATCAGGACAAAGTGCAGCAGAACACTGGGGGCACTGAATAAGAAACTTTGAAATATGTGATGAGTGGGACAATTTTTCCAATCTTTTGTATCAACAAATGAGATTACCAAAGCATAGGGAGGCTAAATCACTTCCTCAGCATTACACAAAAGGTATAACATTCATGGGAAAAAAGTCACCTGCCCACAAGGCACGTAAATTTTATAGTATATATACACATGCTTGAAACATTTTTTATACGTTGCCCCATTTTTAGTTGCTTGAGTCCCCAGGTTTGCCCCAAGTCCTGAAAAGATCTTAACTCTCGGCCACAAACCTTAAAATGGTATTTTAAAAAATATTTACTGGTGTTGTTTAGTGCCCCAAATCTGTTAAAGGACTACTGGAGGTTTTTCTTCAATTTGCATGCCCTTAACTGGGCTCCTTATTCAGAAATCATGCCTGCTGCCAGCTTGCTGCTGCTGCAGCGATCTTCGGCTTCAATGAAGCGTTGTGGCAGGATGCACACTGCTCCGACAAGAGCACTACCGTATGTAAGGGAGGGATCTCGTGCTGCCAGCCGTCAATCAAGTGTCTTCTCCATCATGTGATCGAGTCACACTCTCGACTGTAGCATGATTATACACACCTGTCTGCTCTTGCAGTCATTTGTGGACTTCATTACCTCCTCTGCCCCTCTGTGCTTCTGGGGGAGGGGGTAGACACAAGCACAGAGCCCCACAAGCAAGACTCAGGGAAGGAAAAAAACAAAACAAAAAAAAAAAACAATCCAGCAGTAGCAGTTGTCTTCCAGTAGGTGCCCCAATGGGCATGCACTTAGGACATGTAGGTGTTCACAGACAAAAGTACCTGTCCTGGGACATCTACAGGACAGAAATTTCAGTCACTATTCCCACAGCGTCATAGTGGCAGTGGTGGGATCCGAACCTGCATCTTCTGGGTCAAATCCCAAGTCCTTGTTCCAACCACAAAATGCCACTGCCTCTCCATTTCATTAAAAAGTTGTCAGAGTAAGAAAAGCTCTGGTTAATCATCTAATTGCTTTACGACATCAGATTCCAAATACAGTAGCTTCACCAACTTTTTCGTAGTGTTAATGCACAAATTTAGGAATATATGCCAGTTTCTCTGAGAAAGGTAAATGCTACAATGTATTTGGGAGGGGATTGAGTTACTCCATCCATATGATTTGTTTACACATTCGCCAGTCTCAAAGATCTTCAACATTCAACAGAATTCTCAGTCTTCCAAATAAAATGGTTTAGACGTTTCAAACTAATCACCAGTGCCCCACCTGTCTAGTAGTTTTGATTCCACTGGGGCAGGTAGAACTGTACTGGCACTTGTCCTGTGAAAAGAACACTGGCTAGAGACTGAACCAATTGGGAAACAACCATTAACAAACTGGCAAACCTTTGCACAACTGTTTGGAAATGTGCTTGCCTAAGAGGGTTCAGAACAAGTGGAATGTACGGTATTCAGGACAGGTGGAATGTTTGCTGGACTGTGCCAACTCCAGGATGGGTCCTTCCAATTTTTATATTTTAACATCCTGTTAGTAGTTTTAAAGGCCATTGTACCCCCCCCCCCAACACCACCACCACCATCAGAGATTATCGCACCAGCTTTGTCCCTCTTGTGAAAAGTTGTTTTCCTTGAGAACACACTCTCGTCACAAACAGGCTGGGTAAATTAGAAAAGATACATAGATACATAGATATACATAGACAGTGTCGGCAGATAAGGGCCTATGGCCCACCTAGTCTGCCCATTTGAGCTTGTAAGTTCAGTTTGTTTTCCTAGAAGTCTATTTCCCCTTACCCCTGACCTCTAGAATTCCTTTATGTCTATCCCATGCATTCTTAAATCCTGTGATTGTTTCAGCCCCACCACTTCCTCTGGCAGGGTGTTCCACTTGTCCACCACCCGTTCTGTGAAGAAATTCTTTCTCATGTTTCTTCTGAATCGTCCTCCTCAACTTCATCCCATGCCTCTAGTCCTGAAACATCTTTTCGCTTAAAATAGTGTTTTCCTGCACCCTGTTCCTCCCTGTAAGATACTTGTATGTCTCTATCATATCCTCTCTCCTCCTCTCCTCCAGGGAGTACATGTTCAGTTCCTTCAACCTGTCTTCATGATTTGTGATGCAACCCATGCACCATCTTTGTTGCCCTCCTCTGAACCTTCTCTACCCTGTCTATGTCCTTACGTAGGTATGGTCTCCAGAACTGTACACCTGTACTCCAGGTGGGGCCTCACTAGTGTCTTGTAGCGGAATTATGACCTCCCTTTTCCTGGTGATGCCCCTGCCTATACATCCCAGCATCCTATTTGTTTTACCTGATGCCTTGTCACACTGTTTCCCTACCTTGAGGTCATCAGAGATGACAACCCCAAGATCCCTTTCCTGCTTGGTGCATGCTATATCCTCACCCCCCAACTGATAAATTGTGCCAGGGTTTTTGTGCCCCATATGCATTATCTTGCACTTCTTTGCATTGAATTTCAACTGCCAAACCCTTGACCATTCTTCAAGTTTCTGCAGGTCCCTTCTCATTCTGTCTACACCCAACAAAACAACACAACAAAACAACAGTTACATAAGAACTTACCATAGCAGTACATATTTGAGGGGATCTCAGTCATCATGTCACACCACACGAACAAGTCCCAAGCAAGCAGTTACAAGTGCAGTAGAACAGTCTGGGAGGTAGGCAATCCAAGGCCTAGGGACAGAAGGGCCTGGAGAACAACCCTGCCAACACCTGCTCAGGCTCTAGAAGCAATGTCTAGACTGTAGTGCTTGATAAAAGTATGGACGAAATTCCACGTGATAGCAGCGCAAATATCAGTGACTGAGAACCCCTTGAAACAGGCCACAGAGGTAGCCATGCCTCCTGTGGAGTGGGCTTTCACCGCCCCTGGCAACTCCTTGCCATGTTTATTGTAGAAAAACACAATACGATTGACCAACATCTGGACAAATATTGTTTGGAAACCTGAACATCCCTCTCTTCCTGAGGCAAAAGAAACAAAGAGCTGCTTTGTCTTTCTGCAGTCCTTAGTTCGGAGCAGATATTATTTCAGAATTTGCACATGTCTAAAGTATGGAGCAGGGCTTTCCCTGGATTGGCATACTCTGTAAAATATACAGTGAGGTGTACAGACTGGTTAAGGGAAAACTCAGACACCACCTTAGGAAGAAGCTTAGGATTCATGCACAAAGACACCCTGTCTTTGTGAAAAACAAAATAAGGCTCCTCACACCAGAGAGCCTGAAGCTCAGAAATCCTTTGAGCAGAAGTAATAGTAAACAAAAAATACAGGTTACTCACCTGTAACAGGAGTTCTAGGAATGGTATATGTTGTTCATCCACACTTATTGGCAGGTTCCTTGCCGCTTTAAATCTTGCTGGAAGGTCTTCAAGCTAGCTCCTCCCACCCACCCGGGTGGTAAACTCGGCTCCGCCCCATGAGCGCCAGATCTGGCCTCGGCTGGAAGCTCAGGTCAGCGTCGAAGCCGGGAGGTCAGAATAGGATGAACAACATATACCATTCCTAGAACTCCTGTTACAGGTGAGTAACCTGTATTTCTAGGGACATGGATATGTTGTTCATCCACACTTATTGGCAGACTCCTAGCAGTTCTCTGGGAGGAGGGAGGCAAGGCGACACCCCTCATACTTACTTGGGGAACAAAGATTGAGAACCGAGGCCCCAAACCAGCATCCCGGCGTGACTCAAGGTCGATGTGGTAGTGGGAAATAAAGGTGTGTGCTGACTTCCAGGTAGCAGCCCTGCAGATCTCCTGGATAGGGACATCCCTGGAAGCAGCCACCGATGCAGCAGTATGGCGGGTAGAATGAGCCTTATCCTCTGGGAGGCTCCATGCCCGCTAACTCATAGCAGAGATTTATGCAGGAGGTGACCCATCTGCTATCGTCCGCTTGGCTGCAGGTCTGCCAGGTGGCTTCAGCGTAGGTGACAAACAGCTGCCGAACCTCTCTCGACTTCAGCCGTAAGCGCCTTATAATAAGCGAGCCTTCTAGGGTCCAGAGTATGGAGCCCTATTCGGCCTCCGAGGTGTGATTGGGGTAGAACACCGGCAGAGTCAATACCTGATTAAGGTGAAACTCCGACACCACCTTCGGAAGGAATTTCGGTGGGGCGGGACAACCTTGTCCCTGTGGAAGACCAGGTAAGGAGACCGATGCTCAGCGCCTGGAGTTCTCCCATCCTTCTGGCTGACGGATAGCCACCAAGAAGGCGGTTTTCCACGACAGGTGGGGAGACCACACCTGTGCATTGGTTCAATGGCTTGCCCATGAGCTTTGCCAGTACCAGCAGTAAATCCCACGGAGGTGGGGGTTCCCGCACTGAGGGAAATGTGATCAAGGCCTTTGAAAAGCGCTCGACCACTTTTTCCTGCGCTTACTGACTGCTGACCGCCCGCGTCTCGCAAGTGAAATGGCTGCCAGGTGCACCTTAAGGGTCGCCGACCTAAGCCCTTGACTAGATAGGGACCATAGATAGTCCAAAATGCTTGCCACAGGACACGAGAAAGGGTCCAACCCTTTTTCCCGACACCAAATGGAGAACCTCTTCCATTTGAAGGCATAGCATTTTCTGGTCGACTCACGGACGCCCAACGACGCTGAGGACCCTCGCCGGAAAGACCCAAGGCCTGGAACTCTAGTCAGCCAGGAACCAGGCCGTCAGGTGCAGGGATTGAAGGTCCGGATGGAACACCTTCCCCTGATTGACTGAGAGCAGGTCCGGGCGAGCTGGAAGCTGCCGCGGAGTCCTGGAGCTGAGACTGAGGAGATCTGGGTACCAGAACTGGCGAGGCCAGTCTGGGGCTATCAGAATCACCTGCGCCTTGTCCCTCCTCGCTTTCAGCAGGACCCTGTGAATCAGGGGAATGGGGAAAGGCGTAAAAGAGGCCCGGGGTCCACGGCCTCGAAAGGCATCCCTGCAGCGAGCCCCTGCTGAGGGGGCGGCATGAAACAGCTCAGCTTCGCTTCCTCCCTGGAGGCAAACAGATCCACCAGAGGTGTGCCCCAGTGGGAGAACAGGTCTTGTACTATCTCCGGCAGGAGAGACCACTGCGGCGATGCAGCCCTCTCCGGCTCAGGGCATCGGCCAGGGTGTTGGAGGCTCCTGCCACATGAATGGCCAGGAGATCCGCCTCCAGGCTGCGTGACTAGTGACCAGATGCGAGAGCTTCCTTGCATAGAGGCAAGGAGCTGGCCCGCCCCTGGCGGGTTTAGATAGTACATGGTCGTAGTATTGTCCGCCTGGACTCGACCACTTGACCCCCGGAGAAACGGAGCAAAGGCGGTGAGAGCTAGGCGGACCGCACGGAGCTCCAGCAGGTTGATATGGCATCGGGACTCCCGCTGGGACCAGAGGCCGTGTGCTCGGTGTTCCCCCAGATGGGCACCCCAACCCATCAAAGAGGCGCCGGTCGATAGAGAGACTGTCGGCTCAGGCGACAAACGGGATACCCTCCTGCAGATGGGACGGAACGGTCCACCACTGGAGAGCCGCCCACATCTCCTGGTCGCCCACACGCCGCTGGTCCAGAGGATCGCAACGCTGTGACCACTGGCCGGCCAGACCCCACTGGAGGGGCGATGTGCCAGCGTGCCCAACGGACTACGCTGGTACAGGCCACCATAAGACCCAGGAGTCGAGGAAGTCCCGGCAGGGCGCCATTGACCAACCAGAAATGATTGGGCAAAGGAGGTAAGAACCTCGCCCTGTCCGCCGAGCCGTGCCTGGCTCGAAGAGAGTCGAGCTCTGCCCCGATGAAGGATATCACCTGCTTCGCTCGAGTTCTGACTTGGCCTCGCTGACCAGGAGGCCCAGTTGAGAGCAAACCCGAGGGCTAGATTTCTGGACCGCCCACCTCCAACCTGGAGGGGCTGCTATCAGCCAATCGTCCAGGTAGGTACACCCGACCCTCGGCGCCAGAGGGAAGCTGTCACCGCTGCAATGCATTTGGTGAAGACCCTGGGAGCTGAAGAAAGGCCAAGGGCATGGCTTGAAAGAGGGATCCCTCCGCCTGAAGCGAGGAATCTCTGATGAGACGGACGGATAGGGACGTGAAAGAACGCGCCCTGAAGTCCAGAGAACAGAACCACACCGTGTTCCAGAGATGGTATTATCTGAGCCAGAGTGACCATTCTGAAGGTTCGAGACCTTAGGAACTTGCTCAGGTCGTGTAGGTCTAAGATGGGGCGCCAGCCCCGTCTGCTTCGGGACCAGGAAGTACCTGGACACGAACCCTGGTTCTGGTGAAGGGTCCTCTATCTCTTTATCACCCTTTTCTGAAGGAGGAGGGGCGGCGTCGGTCGACGAGCCTGCAGAGATTCTGGGACCTCTGCCGCCAGCTGGGCGCACGCTCTGAAGGGTGGAGCCTGCTCGAATTCCAGAGTAGGCCTCTTCCCACCACCTTCAAAACCCACCTGTCCGTGGTAACAGCGGACCAGGCGGAAAGGAAGTGTCGGAGCTCTCCCCACGGGGGAACTAGGGTGGTGACGGGATGGGGTGACACCCTCAGCTCACACTTAGCAGGCTTGAGGAAGGACCGCCTGGGGACCACCAGGGCCTTTTTCCTCCTTGCTTCCTATTAGAGGAAGCCGATGGCTTGGGCTTGAACAAGGTTCAGCCTGCTGGCCCTGGACGCTGTTGTTGGGCCGGGCGTGCGGCGGGAGTAGAGGGACGAAAGGGCTTAGGCTGGGGCTTATGACCCTTGTCCCTCTGCGCGGACGAGACCGAATCCAAGGTGGCATTGGATTTTTCGATCCTCTGGAGGTGGCCTTCCACTCCAGGGCCGAACAGGTCTGTTCCCAGGAAAGGAACATCCGCAAGCTTGTGCTGGGTATCTGCGGTAAAGGTGGATATTCGCAGCCACGCCCGCCGACGCATGGCCACAGCGGCCGCCACTGACCGGGCACATGAGTCTCCTATATCCAGAGCAGTCTGGAGCTGTTGTTTGGCTACTGCCCTGCCTTGATCCCGCACCTGCTTGACCGCAGTCTGCAGGTCAGCGGGAAGATGAGGGACCGCCTCATCCAGGGAACCCAACAGGGCATGGGAGAAATGTGCCATGAGGACGGCCGAACTGGCCTGACGAAGGCGAGAGAAGAGGCAGCATACACTTTCGCCCGAGTAGTCCAATTTCTTGACTCTTTGTCGGGCGGTTTGTCCATGTCCCTGGCATTACCGCACGCCGAAAACACTGTCCGTGACCAGCCCTTCAGCCGAGGGTGTTCAGAAACCCGGACAGAGAGCCAGTAGGGACCGGATACTTTCTGGCCATCCTGGCCGGGCGAGGACAGGAAGCCGGACGCTGCCAAAGTTCCAGGGCCGCTCCGACAATGGCTTCCGCCACTGGAAAGGCCTCCGTGGAGAATCCCTCGGTCCAGAATCTCGGTGAGGGATATCTGGCCCGGTTGGATATGGGTTCAAGCTTCATCCCAGTGGATTCTGAGATGAGCCTAAGAAGTCCTAGGAAGGACTAAGGGCTATCATCCACTGACTGCCCTCAGAGGACTCCAAGTCAAGCGCTTGGAGAACAGGGAGAAGTCATCCGACTCGACGAGTTGTCGAATAGCTGCCTGGAGCCTGAGCCACCCTCCACTTGCCGAGGCTTGTCAGGCGGAGAGTGACCGACAGCCTCGGGAAGGCCTTGGGCCAACCGCGATCTTTCGCCGGAGCCCCAGCTGTCGGCTGAGGTGGAGGCGGTTCCACCACAATTGGTGGGGCAGCCGAATAGGTCGGACAACTGGCCTGGAAACAGGCTCCTCGACCACTACCTGGTCCGGTGGCAACCACTTAATGGCTGGAGAAGAGGCCTGAGCCTGCTTATTGGCCAGAAAAATTTGTTGCCACATGAGGTCCTCGTATTTTTGGCGTAGCTTACGCGGAAGCCTTCCCTCCTCGGCCGAGGAGGAAGAAGAGGAAGAGCGGCGACGCCGCTTGCCGCGGTGCCGAGACCGTCTGTGTCGACGGGAACGGCTGGACCACGAAGATGTCCGAGACCAAGACCGAGAAACTCGGCTAGGCTGAGGTCGGTGAGGCGGGGAGCCGAGGATCGGCGATCCCCTCGGTTCGGTCGGCAAAACCGACAGCTCCTGATTCACCGGTACGGGAGAGCCGACGATATCCTCAACCCTCACCGGGGGAACCGGGGAGGAGGGAATCTCGGCTTCTCCAGCCGACAACCCGTCTAACGGGTCGAGAAAAATCTCGACCTCGTCGGCGGGAGTCTCAGTCACCTGGCCTGACGGGGCACTGCGGAAGCCAGTGGTCAAGCCGAATTCACCAAAGTCGTATTGTCGACGAGGGAGGGGATCTTTCCCGCTCCCAAGAGCGTCGACGATGAGACTCGCTTAGACTTCTTCGACCGCTGAAACGGACTCGAAGAAGTAGGACCCTCGCCTTTAGTTGAGAGGGTCAAGCAAAGCTCCTTAAAGGAAGCTGAATATGAGGACCCGAGCGATAGAGGGACAAAGGCCGCAGAAGAGGAAGCCTCGGCCTGAGCCGCCTGCTCTTCGAAGGCGACCAACCTCTCTAGTTGTTCGGCGGATCCCGCAGCCGCGGAAACCGCCAGTCGGGCCTCTTTGGATTTGACCGGAGGAAATCTTCTTCCGGGACGCCCCAGAAGTAAGCGGGCAGCGCGGTCCTCGAGGACGTAGACCGAGAAGGAGGAACACAGGTCGCAAGCCTGCGGGTCGTGCTCCTGGCCAAGGCAATAAACGCACGTGGAGTGCGGGTCCGTCCGAGACATCTTCTGCCCACAGGGACATCTCCGAAATCCGGGAGTCGATTTGTCCATCGCAGCCGCGAAGGAAGAAGACCGAGAAAGTTATAAAAGGTTTTTTTTTTTTGAAACCGAAGGATTTTAGGCCCAAAACTTAATCGCAGAGCGTTAAGGAGGGAACCTGAGCTTCCAAGCGGTAAGGAAGATCTGGCGTCATGGGGCGGAGCCGAGAGTTTTACCACCCGGGTGGGTGGGAGGAGCTAGCTTGAAGACCTTCCGGCAAGATTTAAAGCGGCAAGGAACCTGCCAATAAGTGTGGATGAACAACATATCCATGTCCCTAGAACAGTACTTTCCAAGAGACAAAGTGTAGCTCGCAAGTCGCTGCTGGCTCAAACGGAGACAGGGTCAATTTGTCCAAAACAAAATTTAAATCCCAAGCAGGGACAGGGGAAAAGATTGGAGGTTTCAGGTGCAGGATGCCCCTAAAAAAAGTATGGAACATGTCTAGCTGAACCAGAGTACAACCATCTATGGGCTCATGAAAGGCTGAGACAGCCGAAAGGTGCACCTCAAGGGAGAAATACTAGAGGCCAGAGTCCAGTAGTGATAACAGTTAGTCCAGAATCTGGCTCAACAGACAGGTAAAGGGGTCCAGATGGTGACTGGCAGCCCAGATGGCAAACCGCTTCCACTTCATGGCATATCTGGCCTCAGTGGAGGGCTTCCTAGCCACCACAAGCACACCCGGCACCTTCTGGGAGACCCCAAACCAGGCAATGGCTATGTCCTCAGGAGCCAGGCATGCAGACGAAGGGACTTGAGATTTGAATGGACCAAGGACCCCTTGGCCTGCGTTAGTATTGCCGAGCCCGCTGTTAACTGTTTCAGTACTGAAAACCATACCTGCCGTGGCCAGTAGGGTGCAATCAGGATCACGCTGGCCCCCTCTATCTGTAGCTTGATTAGCACCCTCTGAATCAGAGGAAATGGATGGAAGACATAAAGGAATCTCCTGTTTCAGTAGCAGGACAACGCATCTCACCAGAAAACTCTAGGCCCTGGATCTAGCGAGCAGAAATTAATCAGTTTTGCATTGAGTGGAGATGCAAAAAGGTCCAACTCTGGACAACTCCACCTGTCAGACAGGTCTTCTGCGACAGATGATAGAAGTTCCAATTCGTGCATCCGGGACCGAGTTCAGCTGAGACTGTCTGCCAGAGTGTTCGGCACACCAGGGACGTGGACTGCCGGAAGTTCCAGGCCGTGGTCCAGTGCCCAGTACCATACTCTCATTGTCTCCCTGCCAAGGGAATACGAATGTGTCCCCTCTTGCTTGTTGATACAGTAGACCACACTGAGACTGTCTGACAATCAACAACTTACCTGGAAAGAGGTGGTTCTGAAAGGCCTACATGGCATACAGAACTGCCCACATCTCAAGAATGTTTATATGGAGGGACGTCTTTACCTGGGACCATGTTCCCCCAAGTCTGGAAGGGACCCAAATGTGCTTCCCAGCCCAAGCTGGAGGCATCCGTAGTGAGAATCTGCTGGGGTGACGAGATCAGGAATGGGACCCCTCTTTTGGGGGTCCAGCCACCACTGAAGCACCCTGTGGACTGGAGAGCAGACCAGCACTAGCTGTTCCAGGTCATCTGTGCATTGGTCTCACTGCACCTGGTGGGTCCACTGGAGCATCCGCATGTGCTGTCTGGCCAAGGGGACCATGGCAATGGCCACAGCCATGAGGCCCAGGGGCCTCATATAAACTCTCGCAGAAATGTAACATCTCTGAGCAACCTCCTGAGCCTGTGAAACAATGCACCCTACTCCGTCTGGAGGTAGAAAGGTCCGGCCCTACGCTCAGTCCAGGACCACCCCTATATACTGCAGCCTCTGGGACAGGATCAAAATGCATGCGGTCATGATGTCACAGCCGAAAACCACACAACACAACGCCACAAACGAACAAAACCGTGTGCGGCAAAACAAGATCAGGAAAACACACCAACCATACACAGAACAGTGCACATGACACAGGAACACACAGTATCTCTTGTTTTTGTAGGGAGGCTCCACTCACTGCACCCCCCCACACCCTCCAGACTTTATATATCTAACTCCAAGGGAGTGTGGACTTCGGGATGGAGTGAAACTTTGGAGGGGGGAAATTTTGTTTAAAAAAAAGGAAAGAATGAAAACTGCACCAGTAGTGGACCTGCTGGGAAATTAACTGCAGGTCTCAGGTCCCCCATGACACCAGGTATGGATGCCCTAGCCACTAAACCAATGGAGTGGCTCAACCAGGCACTGCACTGGCAGCCTCCTTGATGCTTCTCCAGATCATCATACAGCAACAGGGGTAGCGGTTCTTACCATACACTGAGCTATCCCTGTCACTGTAGAAACGTTCACGCTATAGGCAGCATAGTTATTCATACACTATTTAGTGAGCGCTATATGCACCCCAGTACCGGATCAAAACAGACTTAGGAAGGTTGACAGTGATGCCTAGGGAGTGGAACAACTGGAGGATCTCTAAACGTTCCCCCAAAACTCTAACAACATGCCGCCCTATGATTAGAGCCTTAGTCATCCTTCTACTCCCCCCTGGTAATATCCACCCTAATCCTGGCCCTGCCCACACCACTCCACCTGCCAGATCCTCTGGACTCCGCATTGCCTCGCTGAATATATGCAGCCTGCCAAAGAAAACTGCAGCACTTCAATGTTGGGCAACCCTTCACCAACCAGACATCATTGCCCTAGTGGAGACCTGGCTCTCCAAATCTACTCCAGACACCTCTGTCTCAGTCCCCAGATACACCCTACATCGGGAAGACAGGGTAGGAAAGCATGGGGGTGGTTGTGCATTCTACATCGCCAACAACATTATTGGTCACGTGCTCCCACCCCCCAAACGGAGCACAAGCCCTCACCCTAAAAATCACCCCTGACCCCTCCTGAGCCCCACTATACCTCACAGTCACCTACATACCCCCTAAGAACCAAAAGACTGCCATCACATCCCTCACTGAATACCTATCTACCCTACCACACAATGCAGAACGGACACTAGTAGGGGACCTCAACGTCAACTGGCTTGGCCCCTCTGCAGCACCAACTAAGGACTCATTCTCAGCCATTGACATGGTCCAATTAGTTACCCAACCCACTAGACTCCACACATCTACTGGTACCCGCACCCTCCTGGACATCCTTATCTCTAACCGCCCCCACAAAATCCAGGATATACAAGTACTTCCCGACTCCTTAAGTGACCACTCACCCATCCTATTCCAATGGACCTCCTCCACACCCAAACTCGTAGCCCAAACAACCTTCAGAAGGCGTCTACCCAGGAGGGTTAAAAAAACTTAAACAGCTGCTAACCCAGATAGATTGGTCCCCCATTAATACAGCCCCCAGCGTCAACATTGCACTCACCCTGTTTACACAGACCTTCACCAAGGCCTGTGACCTCTATGCTCCACTCACCAAACTCCGCACCAAAAGGCAACATGCCCCATGGATAACCCCCTCCCTACTCCAAATGTTGAGAGACAGGGATAATCTCTGGCACAAAGCCATAGAATCGAGCAGGTTGAGGACAGACATTCCCCTATACTTTGCATAATAAATGCACTCGAGAGCCATCCGTAAGGCCAAAGCAGACCACTATCAATCCACTCTCACAACCACGTGGGGGTCTGCAAAGACCTTCTGGAATAACATCAAAGAACTCAATGGGAAATCTCGCTCCCCACATCCCTTCCAGCTCACCATAAATGGCACTGCCTCCACAGACACACTCACCATAGCAAACTGTCTAAACACCACCTTCTCAGATCTTAGCACTGTTCTCCCTAGTGGTTTCTTTGACCCCGTGCCCCAATCCTCGCCTCCAACCCTGCAGCATCCCTGTTTCCTCCTGCACACAATATCCCCCCATGAAGCTCATCCTTACCTACAAAAAGCGCTTAACAGCAATAACTCTATAAATGATCCCCTAGATGCCAGGCTCCTTCGACTAGTCCTCGACATGGTCCTAGTCCCCCTAACAGACCTGCTCAATAAATCCCTATGCCTAGGGCAATTCCCTAGTGCCTCGAAAACAGCTGTCATTACCCCCATCCATAAAAGTGGTGACAAAGCCTTCCCTAATAACTATCGACCCATCTCCATTCTACCCCCCCTCTCTAAAGCACTAGAAAAAGTGGTGGCCACCAAACTTACTGAATACCTAGCCAAGTATAACATCCTATGCCCAGAGCAACATGGCTTCTGCTCTGGCCATAGCACCACCACAGCCCTCCTAGAATTCACCAACTTCCTGCACTTCTCCCTAGACACCGGTAACATTGCAGAAGCTGTGTTCATAGACCTATCCAAGGCCTTCGACACAGTCTGCCACCCTCTCCTTCTTAACTCACTCCACCAACTTGGTTTCTCTACAGGCCCCCTGTCCTGGTGCTCCAGTTATCTTTCCGCCCGGTCCCAATGTGTCAAAATTAACGGAACTCTATCCGACACACTTCCCGTCCGCTCCAGGGTGCCCCAGGGCTCTATCCTGGGACCACTTCTTTTCTCCCTCTACCTAAACTCCTTACCAAAGGCCTGCTCCACAAAAATCTTACTATATGCAGATGATGCAGTGCTCTTCACCTCGCATCATAAGCCCGCACCCCTGCAGGACTCCCTCAGACTTGCCTTCTCCCAGGCCGAAACCTGGTTTAAGGACCATATACTGGTCCTCAACTTAAAAAAGACAAAATCAATGATCTTCTCTCACCGCCAAAACAGAGCTAAGAACACACCGCTCAGCATCCTCCCCAGCACCCAGCACCCCCTTGAGCAGGTATCCAACTACAAATATCTTGGACTTACCCTTGACTCGGCCCTTACCTTCCACGACCACATAAACACCCTTGCTGCTGCAACAAACACCAGGATTGGACTCCTTTACCGACACAGGGACTGCCTTCTCCCACACGCCCTTAGGCTTGCCATCACCTCATCGATACTGTCCCTAGTGGACTATGGGCTCCCTGTATATGGTGCAGCAAATAACACCACACTCCAGATAATCCAGGCCACACTAAACAAGGCCTGCAGGCTCCTTACAGGCGCACCCAGGCTCACTCACACCTGCTCGCTCTATACCTCTGCCAATATTCTCAACCTTGATGAAAGGCTCCACTACCAGACATGTTTACTCTCCAAGAAAATACTGCTCGGACTCTCCCCCCTGGGGTCACCGCCTCTCTTCAGCCTGCAACCCCCACTATCTTCACCCGCAATTCAGAGAATGCTCCTCTGGTTGTGCCCAGGGTAAAAACCTCCCTTGCCCAGAGATCTTTCCACCATAGGGCACCCACATGGTTTAATGCACTCCCAAGTACCATCACTAGTGCACCCAAGATCACCCATTTCAAAACCACTCTTCGCAACCACCTCTTCAATATCCGCTCCTGCAACTGCTTCTAATTCTTTCACCCTCTTACCCACTCTGACCCAATATTCCCTGACAAAGTCCATTATGGACTACAACCTCCATCTTTAACACCAAACCCATGATTAGGTCTGACTACTATGTTTAGATGCCTTCTCAAGCTTATAATGCCTCACTGCTGTTATGTTGTAAATATTGTCATCTAAAGGTTATAAATAATGTCAGAAAATACATACTTCCAAATCTTGTAAATACTGTCTGTGACAAATGTCTGTAACACATGCTTAATGTAACCACTGTTATACCATGTATCTCATGTTTAATGTAATTGTTGTTATACCTACTCTATGTTTCCATCTGTCTTACATGTGACGAGGTACCTTTGCAAATGAGCCTCTGGCTCAAAGGTTGTAAACCGATATATATAATAAATAAATAAATAACTAGAATCTTGTCCAGAGTTCGGGGAGCTGATCCCGGGACAGAGCTTTGAGAGGTCAGTTGTCTGGACAGGGGAAGACGTACAGGCCTTCTCGCCAAAGGGCAGCAGCTACTGCTGCTAAGCATTTTGTAAAGACCCTCAGCGCAGAGGATAAGCCAAAGGGCAAGACTCTGAATCGGTAATGCTCACCCTGGAAAAGAAACCGGAGAACCTGCCTGTACAGGGGACACACCGAAATATGCTGGCAGGTGTCCTGCATATCGAGGGAGCACAGACAGTCGCCCTGCTTGAGCAGGGGCAGCAGACCTGGGAGAGTGATCATGTCGAATTTTTTGTACTGGATATAGAGGTTGAGGTCTTTGAGATCTAGAACAGTCCCTAGATCTCTGGTTCTTTTTCGGACCAGGAAAAACCTGGAATAGAATTCCTTGTTCTTCTGCCATCTGGGCACTAGCTCAACCACCCTTTTCCACAGAAGGGAGTGTACCTCCTCCCGAAGAACCATGGCATGAGCCGGAGGATACGTGGAGGGTACTGAAGGAGTCTCTGGGGGTTGTTCCAAGAGCTCCAGAGTGTGACCCCTTTCTATAATCTGAAGAATCCAAACATCTTAAGTTATGGTTCTCCAATGGCTGAGATGGAGGTAGAACCGACCTCCGACCACCACCTCTTGGTCAGGGACCGGAACAGAGGGGTCCAGCAAGGAGTCAGACAGAGTGGATCTGGCCACTGGAGCTGATCCATCACCTCTGGGTTGCTTTACAGCAGGATCCGAGGAGGAGGGGATAGGAAAGGCAGAAGTGGTTTTCCATTGACCCTGGGGACAGGAGTCAGCACCGGACTTGTGGGCCACCTTATGAAAGGATGGGCACTGTTGCGTATGGTAGAGCGAATGGACAGACTTAGTAGCCCTACCAGAAGCCTGTAAGTCATTAATGATGTCCTGTACATCTGGTCCAAATAGCTTTAAACCATTAAAGAGGGCATGAAGCACCTTTTGCTGGACATTGTCGCAAAACCTGAGACCCTCAGCCAGGCGTTGCTACGAAGGTAAATATCTGTGGCAGCAGCCCTGGTACCAGTGTCAGACATGTTGTACAAGGATTTGAGGAGGTGTTTACTAATATCCTCGGGTGGCCAGGAAGAATTTAAGGACTTCCTGCTTCTGGGAACACTCTTAAGAGAGCCTGAGCAGCCTCCTTGGCTGTCTTCCAGATGGTATTCTGGTAACCGATCATGTAAGATCGGTAATTAGCAACCCGGAGCCCCAGAGTGGAGAAGGCATAAACACTCTCACCCCAAAGGTCGATACATCTGGATTTTCTGTCGGAGGGAGGGAGCTAAGGTGCTTAGGCACCTTGGATCTGTCGTGCACCACTTAGATGATCATAGAGTCAGTCTCAGTCTGGACAGCATAATAGGGTAGGCCCTGGGGGACATGATACAGCTTATCTGCTCTCCAAGGCATGGCAGGAACCAAGTCAGGATGGTGCCATGCTGTAGTGGTGGCATTCCTCAGAGCTGGCAGAATATGAGGAATGACCTTAGGAGGAGATTCCAGAATCTCCAAAAGTCCATCAGATCTCTCCTGGTGGCATCCTCTTCCTCAGTGTGGATGCCCACAGCTGAAGATAGCTGCTTCATAATGTTGAAAAGGTACAGTCTTCAGGAGGGGACCTAAGAGTATGCTTAATAGAGTCCTCGCTCGCTGAAGAGGCAGTTGATCTGTCTGAGGAATGGGGTTCTTCCACCTCCTCTTCTTCTTCAGGGAGGATAAGGTCAGGGTGGTATTCCTTCTTGACATCGACCCGTTCCAACTCAGGGACTGCCAACACCCTGAAGGGCGCAGGTCGATAAGGCCAAATTGGCATCGACAGAGTGGTCAATGGTGCTAGGAACCCCGGGCTCTGTGAACCTAACTCGTGCACCAGGGCCATGGTGAGCTGGGTCACAACAGAATTACGGTTGACATCCGGTAAGAGCTGCGTTGACAACAAAGGATTCAATGGCACCAGGCACAGTGAACCATCCATTGGGTTTTGAGAAACCAAGAGCCCCAGCATCTGAGGAACTGGGGATGCGTCGGGCCTAGACAGAGGGGCTGCCGTTGAAGGCCAGAGGACCAACTACCTGAGGGTCAACTGCTGACCTTCCCAGGAAGCGGGAGGAGGTGCCGTCGGTAGGGGTCTGGCAGAAGCAGAGGCCTGGACAGCAGAGGATGTCTGTGTAGCCGCACCCAATGGAGTACCCCTGGAGGAAGAAGAAGAAGAAGCCAGCAGGGAATAGGAGGGCTGCTGGGGGAGCAGTTCCAGTCCAGAGGACCTGTCTTGGGCCTTAGAGGCCTGGGAGCTCGACATACCCACCGACAACTGGGAAGGAGGGACCCCAGAGGACCCCTGCCCAGAGCTACCTGCTGTTCCATGAGAAACTTTTTCGACTAAGGGTTGTAACATTAAATTTGTGGTGAAGCGCACAGTCAGAGACATCGTGGTCAGAATCAAGACAGCAGACACAGAGGCTGTGGTCGTCTGGAGAAGAAATCTTCTTTCCATAGCAGCAGCAATGGAAGAGAGATGCAGAAGGGGTAACAACATAAATGAGGTAAAAGAAACTCTTATTAAAAAGAGATTCCAACAGCAAAAGAAAAAGTGTAGCCAAAAAAGGCACGAACTGTGACAGAGCTTCCGTGGAGACCCATGCGAGTGGAGTCAATGGTGGGAAAGAACTGAGGAGGAAGGGTTGATGACGTCGGAGTCAGCGGCCCCAGTCATACTGCTGGAAAATCTTCCATGTGGATTCTGCTTCACCAACGGTGAAGTTTCAATGGTGTGACCTGATGACTGAGATACCCCCGAGGAAGATCAATTGATTCCTCCCTCAGCGCCACCAATACTGAAACTTCCCTGCTGCAATGATTATGTTTCTCACTCTGGCCATCTCCTAAGACTACCACCACCTTCACAGTTAGAGGGTCAAACTACAAAATGCTGCTGCATGCTTGTCAAGACTCTCGAGGGGAAGGGGTTGATGATACAAAGACTCTGCCGCTCCTACTTTTTTGTGTGTGTGTGGGGGTACTGATGATTCAAGATGACACTGTGCTGCGCATGCTTGTGATCACTGATGATGCTCTAACCAATCAAAGACACTGCAGCTTCTTAGAGCTCTTCAATAACTTTGCTCCAGTACTGATCTCCGTTTCAAAAGCCTACTGTTCCCCCCCCAACCTAAACCAGTCAGCAAACACTGACACAACAGATAATGCAGAAGGTAACACAAGAGATAACCAGTCAGGTCACTGAAATGCCAACATGCTTACATCATCACACCTTCTACAAGATCAGGTAATGCTCCTTCACTCCCTCCATGTGCCACTCAAAGTCCAACCAAAAATAAAACATTTTAGGGAACTGGATTGGAACAGTACTTGGACAGCTATTGGACATGGCTGTAACTTGGAACTGGCAATCTGTCTAATGGTGGCAAAGAACAGGAAGGCAGCTTTTTGCAGATGCTACCCCCAGGTCAGACAAAATATATGCAGTGGTGCATAGTGTAAGGCTGCTAATGTCCTTGTGGGTACAAAAATACTGTCATACACACAGATAAACACAAACACATATGTACTCTCTTGACAAATACACACTCAAACATTTTTGTTTTTCAACTTTTTTATTTTATTTTAGTTTAAGATTTTGGGCCAAGAAAGGTGCACAGAGCTGAAGTTCATTTTAAGGTGTGTCCAATGAGCAGAGGAAGGTTATATGACTTGCACAGGCCACAGAGTTTCCAAATAATGACCGTGGGATTTAAACCTAGGTCTACTGCGTCTCCAGGTTCACAGCACTGTGCTCTAATCACTTGGCTGTACTACCTCACAACATATATATACACACCGAAAATGTTTTTTTCGTTTTTTGTTGACTGGGAAAGAAGGGCTAGGAAATATTCCTGTTTTCAGTCTTGTCCCAAGAGAGGGGGATACAGATATAAACCAACCAACACTGAATCAAGTTACGTAGTTGGTGTTTTTTCTTGAATGGGGGGTAATTTGACCAGTACACCAGGGAACTTCTCATACTCTTTTCAAGAAGTTCCATGGCCTGTTTAACATCCACCCGAACGACCACCAGAATAGGCAAGTGGACCTTTGGTTTAATGGCTCATCAGAAAGATGGCACCTCCAACAGCACAGTGTCTACTCAAAACCATCCTGGAGTACTGATATGATTACTTTTAACCAAGGGTAGAATGCCTCCTGCAGAGCCTCAACACCACTTCCTGCAGCACCCAATGTTCACAGGCGGTCTCCCATCATCCTACTAGCCCAGCCTAACCCTGTTTAGTTCTGAGATCTGAGGGAATCAGGTTCCAAGGGTGGTAGGGCTGCAGGCTGTACAGAAAAAAGATAAACAAGGACCAAAATAAGGGGAGCTGGGTTCTCGTTTGGGACTAAATTCACTCAGTGGGTACCTGCTGCCTGCACTTACACTGAGGCCGGCATATATGAGCCCATGTTTGGGTTATGGGAGGATTGAGGTTGTCAGGTCCAGAAGGCACCCTGGGTTGCGATGGACACGTGGGAGAGGCCAGATGTGTTTGGTGCCCATCCCCAGGGAGTCCACTAGATCGAGTGGCCAGGTAACCTGTGGGGCTGCATCACCCCAAATCCCGACGGCAGTGCTCTGTAATGCCAGATCGATCAGAAATAAGACAGCAATTATTGCTGCCTTGATTTCTTTGGTCGATCTGGCTTTTATTACGGAAACCTGGGTGGGAGATGATGCAGGCCCAATTTTTGAGGTCGCAGTCCCTCCTGGGTATACCGTGGTGCACTGCCCCAGAGTGGAACACAGGGGTGGCGGTGTAGCCATCTGTTTTAGATCCAGCCTGACCTTCACCGTGCACCCTGTGAGAACCCTGGGTTCTTTTGAATGTGTGGCCAACCGTGGAGGACCTGATGCGGGCTGCAGGATTTTTCTCATTTATCGCCCTCCTGGGCTGATAGGAGATTTCCTGCAGGAGATCGCAGATTTCGTTGCCAACTCAACACTGGAATCCCCCAGATGTGTTTTTCTGGGGGATTTCAATGTTTGGTTCAACAACGTGAATCATAGATACAGCTGTGATTTTTCTCAGACTATGTCCTCCTTGGGTTTGATGCAGGCTGTTACTGCATCGACTCACCGGGATGGCCACATGTTGGACCTGGTGTTCTCACTGGGACTTGACATTAGTGATCTCAAGATCAATCCGGTCTTCTGGTCTGATCATTGCACAGTGCAGTTCACGCTTGGGGCTCCCGCCATAAGCCCTTCCCCTGCTGAGATGATCTGCTGTCGCCCTTTACGGGGTTTGACCCCTGAGGGTTTTCTGGCGGCAGCAAAATTGTCTAGTGTGGGTGATGCATGTGTGGGAGGTGTTGTTGTCGGGGTTGACACCTATAATGGGGTGTTATCCGACACCATTAACTCCCTCGCACCCGTCCGTGTACGACCCAGAACTTCGTACCTGAGGTCACCATGGTTTGATGGTGAGTTCAGGGAGATGAAGAGGATGGGTCAGAGATTGGAGCGCTGCTGGAGGAGATCCCGTCTGGATGCGGACAAACTGGCCCTGCGCGTCCACTATGTTGTGTACCAGGAGGCAATCAACCGTAAGAAGACAGCGTTTTTGTCTAGGGAGATTGCTGCTGGAAGGAACCGACCGGCCTCACTTTTCCGGACTGTGGACAGGCTTTTACATCCTGCTTGTCTACAGCTTGGGAGGGTTTTTTCCAATACAGATTGTGAGGATTTCGCTCGATTCTTTTTGGACAGGGTGTCCTCGATCCGGCGGGTGACTTCTTCAGCCAGCAATGATATAGCTGGCAGTGATCACCTGATGTGTTCTGAGTACACTCTGTCTGGTTGGGGAGAGTTTAGACCAGTGAAGGTTAGTGAGGTTATCGAGGTAGCAACCAATATGAAGCATACCTTTTGTGAACTGGACCCGGTGCCAACGCGTTTTTTAATGAGATGTGTTGACTCTGTTGGCCCGGTGTTTGCCTTGATTGTACAGTGTTCCCTTTCTGAGGGTGTCTTTCCGGATGTCTTGAAGGAGGATCTGGTGAGACCCCTCCTAAAGAAGCCATCTTTGGACCCGGAGATCAAGGCAAATTACCATCCAATCTCTAATCTTCCATTTCTGGGAAAGGTTATTGAGAAGGTGGTAGCACTTCAGTTGGAAGAGCACCTCGTATCTCATGAGTTGTATGAACCTTTCCAGTCTGCTTTTTGTGCCAGACATAGCACTGAAACTGCACTTGTTCGGGTGCAGAATGATCTCCTCAGGGCTAGAGATCGGGGAGACAAGACAATTCTTGTTCTCCTTGATCTCTCTTCAGCGTTTGACACTGTGGACCATTGTGTATTGCTAGTTTGCCTTAGGGACCTATGCGGACTCACCGGTAATGTCATCAAATGGTTTGAGTCCTTTCTTACCAACAGGAGGCAACGGGTTATGATGGGAAATTCCTCATCTATACCCAGCCTCCTTTTCTGTGGAGTTCCTCAAGGATCGGTACTGGCTCCAATGCTGTTTGCAGTGTACATGCTGCCTCTGGGTGGGATCATTAGGAAGTATGGCTTGAGTTTTCATTGCTATGCTGATGATACTCAGCTATATCTTTCTTTTGCCCCAGGAACATCAAATGCAGTGGATGTGCTAAACATCTGTCTGGCCGAGATAAACGACTGGATGGCCTCCAGCTGGTTGCGGCTAAACCCCGATAAGATGGAGGTACTGGTAGTGGAGTCGAACAGAGTCCATGATAGGATGGTCTCTGACACAGAAACTGGGCTTGTTCTTGGAACTGTGCCATTGAAGGCCTCCTCTTGGGTGTGAAATCTGGGCGTGATTTTGGACAGAGACTTAACCATGGAGGCTCAAATATCCTCCATGGTTTGTACCTGTTTTTACCATCTCAGAAACATTGCCAGGATTAAGCCCCTTGTTCTTCCTCTGGACCTCCCTACCTTGATACATGCCTTAGTCACATCAAGGCTTGATTACTGTAATGCACTCTATCTCGGGGTCACAGGAGGATCTCTCCGCAGACTGCAGCTGGTGCAAAACGCAGCTGCCCAGTTGCTGACTGGGCAGCAAAAGTTCTGTCATATTACTGTAACCCCCCTGCAAATGGGGGTTCCCAAAAGACTTCCAGGAGCTTGCTTGAATGCTCCAAGCCTGAATGGTGTTTGGCATTTAAGCCATTTATCAGTGAGTGTTTTTAGAACCTCTGGTACTGTCTCTTTAAGAGCTGTCTGCTTGCAGACATAATTAGTTTGTATGGGGGACTGTGTGTTTCTTTGATTGAGTACCACCAAGCTGCTGCTAATTCACTTAATTTTTGCAGTCACTAGAGTGCAAAGGAACCTATCTGAAAGATGTAACTGTTTGCCAGAAATTATTTAGAATAATGAAATTACAGTTTGTCTAACCTGCTTTCTTTGCAGTCAGAACTGTGTCTGCTAGTTCCCCATTCTAGTTTTGAACTGCTGAACTGGACCAATCAGTGTGGGGTAAGCTAGCTCTAAAATGGTGCCTTGACTGAATCAGAACTTGGACTCATAATCTGAGCCAGCCACAAGAGGATTGTATGGGCAGTGACTCTGGGAGATGTAGTTTAGACTTCAGTGCCTTTTGGACCAACAGCAGCAGTCTATTGTGAGTGACAGCCAATCCAGTCAAGAACTGGGAGGAACTCAAAGGAAGTGCCCGGTTTTGTCGGTTGGAGTTTCAGTTGAGCTTTGGCAGTGAAGAAGGAAGGAGCCCTGTGCTTTTTCAGTGTGCAGTTTTAGTCAAAAAACATGTGTAAGGCCCAGAGTTCCGGTCTGCAGCTTATGTAACTGCTTGTTAGGACTGAATCCGTCCTGTGAAAAGAATCAAAGGATCTCTGAAGAGTAGAAACCAGGCTGACCCTGTAGAAGACTGGACGAATTGCTGAAAATTGCACTCGGTCTGTCAGGAACTGAATCTGCTGTGTGTTCTCCCGGGTATTGTGCAGTAATTGCGATTGGGATACAGATGCAGCCTGCCTGGTATAGTGCTTTCTTTTATATGGATGTGTGAAGGGTTTGTGTACCTCAAGTGAGCCCTACTGACATTGAAGGACCCTATCTTATTTGGAGGTCGTGAGTACTAATTCAGGGTCGCTCCCTGTTGAATTGCCACATTAAATCCAAATGGAATTATTGTACTGCTGACTGTTTAATTCTCCTTTTCTCTGTGTGAAAGGGCCCCTACCAGCTGCCACGGTTTGGACTAGCCACTAGGGCTTGGGTACCCAGGGACAGTAACTGATAGGGATAGGCCTGTGCACAGAGCCATAGATGAATTATTAGAGTGATAAGCTAATTAACCTGATTTCCCCTGCCCTTGTTATATCCCTAAATAAATCAGAGCTGCTTGTTTCAGCAAAGTTATACTGCCTGAGGTATTTGTCTATGTTAAAGTACTGTACTGTGATTGTTGCACTGTATCTCATTTCACAGGAGGTCCCAGTGCCGGAACAAGACCTGGGGGTAAGTGTATACTGTGAAGGTAATTCTGATATATTGTGTGGGCCACTAGTGGGAAGAAAGGGGGGTTGCAGTGTCCCAGAGGGCTGTGACCAAGTTAGTTTAACTATTGCAAACCCTGACCTCTGGGTGGAGGCACCCGCCATTGGATCCAGGCCCCTCAACCTGTTAGTGGCAAATCAGGCAGGTAGTAGCCCTGGGATAAGCGCCATCTAGGGTTACATCTTGGAGGCTCACCGCTGGGATTGTGTGTCCTCTAGTGGCCATATTTACGAACCACTGTTAAGAAAAAATGGGTACCCTGACAGAAGTGGCTGTGCACCGCTGGTGGGTGGTGTACTGGGGAGGAGATTGACCCCAAATGCTATGCTTATCCTGGACATCCCCTGGGTATCAATACGGACACTGTGCAGGAGTACTTTCCAAGGTGGAAGGTTTACAAAACCCTGTGGTGGTGGTCGGCATGCTAATCTGCTCACCCACACTTTCCTGGCCCTAGTAGAGTTTAAGGATCCCATAGATAGCTCAAGTGCCACAGACCATTACCCCAGAGGAGCCCTCACTGCTTGGAGAGTGATAACTAAGGACAGTAAAGACCGGGGAATCAGCCCCACCACTATCTGAAAACTTTGAGGAGAAATTTGCTGAATGGTTGCTGGGAGAGGAAAACTGTGGAGGACTTGAAGAAACTATTCTTGCCACCTGGGGTGTTCCTCCCCAACACCCTCTCCTGCTCCAGTGCCTGTAATGGTGGCTGAACCAATGCAGACTCTATTTCTGCACCTGCCATTAGTCACGACTCTTACCAAGGTTGAGGATTTTCTCTGGCACCCTCCCACCCCCAAGGGAGGATGACTGGGAGACCTGGATAGACTATGTTGCCCCAAATTGCTAGAATGGCAATGCTCGGAAGCCAGCGAAAGAGGGTTAGTGAGAGCCTCCGAGGTCCTGCCCTGGCTACCATCCGTGCTAAACGGGCCAGTAACCCTGAAGCGACTGCACAGGCCTATCTTGAGGCCTTGAGAATGTGTATGGAGCCCAGATTCTGATGAGGACCTATGGTGGAGAGTAAGAGATGCACAACAGTACCAAGGGAGTTGTTGTCTGTGTATGTATCTCGGCTGGAAAAATTGTTGCAAGAATGCCTCAGAAAAGGTAGTTTGCCAGCGATTGAACTGGACCGAACCAGGCTGGACAGGATCCTTAAGTCTGCCCCTTCTCAGAACTGCTGTTGCTTCAGTTACGCCTGGCAGATCGACTGGAATCCCACCCTCCTATGATGAGTTAATGAGAGAAATTCGAGGAGTTGAGAAAAGACGACCTCGGGAGGGACCTGCACCAATAGCTGCGGCTACGACCAGAGTGACTGAGGGTGACCCATCAAGTGAAGTTCAGGGGCAGAGGTTGGCAGTCAATGAGTGCTCTGACAAGGAAAAAGATATGCCACAATGGGGCGAACTGTTGAGAGAGATCCGGGAATTCAAAAACAGTCCCTTTATGAAGGCCACGCCTGCAAGTACGGGCCCTGACCTATATCCGACTGCATCTGCTATGGGGGTGGGGGTACCCACCCATGTATCTCCTGCTGATAACAGCTCCGAACTCGATTCCTTGACCATGGAAGTGGAGAAACTGACGAGATGTCTCCAAATGCTTATCATCCACAGAACAGAGATGGCACAAGGTTTCCAGTTAGTAATACCCCGCCCTGGCTCCCAGTGTGGCGCCTCGGCCAGCTCAAACTCCAGAAAGTATGTTTTGCTATAATTGTGGGAAAGATGGGCACATGAAAGGAATGCCAGTCCCCAAAAGACACTGACAAAGTTGCATATAGGCTACAAGGAGAGCTTGGAGAAGAAATCAGTGGTTAAGAGGTGCGACCACATGATCCCAGTGAGGGCACCAAAATGCTAATTCACGTCCTTTGTGGCAAGGTCAGTTGCCCAAGCCCCCACTACCACCTCTCCAGACTGGTCCAGAATAGTGGGTCCCTCCATGGAGACCACTGTAAGGTGAATGGAGTGTCTACAAGAGCTGTATTAGACAGTGGCTCCCAAGTGACAATTATGTTCCAGGATTGGTATCAGAAGCATTTGTCAGACGTGCCCTTACAACCATTAGAAGGACTGCATGTATGGGGGTTAAGTGAGAAGGCCTACCCTATTCCAGGTATATCCGAATTTGGCTGTCTTTCCCCACCTCCGTGGCTGGAGTGGCCGAACAAGTAGAGACCCTAGCCTTAGTGTGTCCCCCACTGGACTGTATGATGGTGTCCCTTTGTTGATTGGAACAAATGCTCATATGTTCGGAAGGCTGGCACAGTTGTGTTATGAAAACAGGGGTCAAAGACTAGTAGAGCTTTAAGAGTTCCGGCTTTAATTAAGAAGGCCTATGAGGCACAGAGAGATGCTGAAAAACAGAACCAGAGGAACCGGTCGAATTGTATGGAAGAAGGATCCTGAGTCTCTGATCCTGGCCAAATGCCCAGTGTACCTTACAGGAGAGGTCCGTATCAGAAAGGATGTTAAGAATAAAATATTAATGTTGGATGCACCAGGCGATGGAAAATTGCCAGAGGGACTGCTGGTCAAGCCTAGTATTTTGCCCGCTAGAGCCCATGCTTATGCCAGAAGGGTAATGGTCCAAGTTCATAATGTGTCTGAAAGAGACATTCGAGTAAACAGAGGTTGCATCCTGGCTAATGTGCATTGTGCAGACACTGCAGTGCTACCCAGCAGCAAGAGTTCAAGGAAGAATGACAGAGTAACGCCTGACTTGTTTGATTTCGTGACTCCGCTGCCAGCTGAATGGAAAGTGAGGATCAGTGAGAAGCTTGCCCAGAGAACCAGGTGTTTTCTTTAAAGGAATGGGATGTAGGATCGTGCAAGGAGCTGAGCACAATATCCGGCTGCATGACGAAGACCATTTCGTGAGAGGTCTCGGCGCCTGGCACCTACTGACATAGATGATGTGAGAGCGACATCTGCAAGAGATGTTAGCTGCTGGTGTAATACAAGAATCCAGAAGCCCTTATGCTTCCCCATTGTGGTAGTGAGGAAAAAGAATGGAACAGTAAGGATGTGTGTGGATTATCGCACCTTAAACGTGGACTATCCTGATCAGTACACAATGCCCCGCATTCAGGATGCTGGGCTGCCTAAAGGGGAGCAAGTGGTTCTCTGTGCTGGATCTCCGCGGTGGGTACTACCAGATCCCGATGGCCCCAGAGGACCGTGGAGAAGACGGCCTTTATCTGTCCGCTGGCTTTATGAATTCATGAGGATGCCTCAGAGATTTCAGGTGCCCCAGCCACTTTTCAACGATTGATGGGCGTGCAGTGGGGACATGAACTTACTAGAGTGCCTGGTATACCTAGATGATGTTATTGTGTTTGGCAGCTCACTGGAGGAACATGAGAGCAGATTATTTAAGGTATTGGACCGACTGGAGGACTTTGGCGTAAACTGTCCATTGATAAGTGTCAATTCTTTCAAACATCAGTAAAGTATGTGGGACATAGTATCCACAGAGAATAGAGACCCCACCCAAGTAAAGTTGGAGGCCTTGACCACCTGGCCACAGCTCAAAAATCTAAAAAGAACTGCAAAGATTCCTGGGATTCTGTGGTTATTATCGGCGCTCATCAAGGACTATTCAAGAGTGATCCGCCTTTACTTAACCTTACTCAAGGTATCCCCAACCCACAAAAATACCAAAGTCAGCGTCCCTCAAGACTGAAAGAGTGTATTTTCATCCGAGTGAAGTATTTGGGGCCCGCTGGACTCCTGATTGTGAGACTGCTTTTCATGAGATCATATATCAACTTACCCATGCTCCAGTGCTGGCCTATGCCGATCCAAGAAAACCTTCGTCCTGCACACTGATGCTAGCTTGCAAGGGTTGGGCTGTGTTGTACCAAGAGCACGAGAATGGCTCGAGACCAGTGGCCTTTGCCAGTAGAAGCCTGACCCCATCCGAAAAGAACTATCCTGTACATAAGTTAGAGTTCCTAGCTTTGAAGTGGGCTATTGTTGACCAATTCCATGAGTACTTGTATGGGGCTAAAATACTAGTAAAAACTGACAATAATCCTTTGACCTATGTGCAGACCTCAGCTAAGTTGGATGCCACTGGCCATAGGTGGCTTTCTGCATTATCTACATATGACTATGCTCGAATACCGAGCAGGTCTGAACCACATAGATGCTGATGCTCTCTCCGGAGGCCTGTTCCCCAGAATGATTGGGTCCGATTGGCAGAACCTGACGACCGGGCACTCTGCCGGAAGTTTGACGGGGAGGAACAATGTCCACGGACGCAGTGGACTGCATGGTGGATTGCTGGAGCCTCTGAGATGCATACCTGCTGCTTATTGCCACTTTTCTGCAATAGACATTGGTGCACTGCCTCAGCTGGACAATGACAGTATTCGCGGCTCAATCTCACATCCCATGATCAAAGCAGCTTTAGAAGCCTCTATGCAGGAAAAGATGTGTCCAAATTACGCCCCACTGATTTGAGAACTGCATGTTATACAAAGAAGGTCCTAAGTTGAAACTGATCAATAAACTGTTATACAGAGAAACAGTAGACAGAGGGGGACAAGTAGACAAACAACAACTAGTGCTGCCCACTGCCTTCGAGACTCAGTACTGAGGTCCTTGCACAACCACATGGGGCACCTTGGTATAGACAGAACACTTGACTTGGTGAGATCCAGATTCTATTGGCCTAAGATGGGGGCTGATGTGGAGCAACACATTCGAACTTGTGAGTCGCTGCTTACAGAGGAAAGCTTTGCCCCAGAGGGCTGCCCCTTGTTAACACATAACCACCAGTGCACCCATGGAGCTGGTCTGTATTGATTTTCTAAGTTTGGAGTCAGATCAAAGAAATATCAGTAATGTGCTGGTGGTCACTGACCATTTCACGAGATATGCCCAAGCTTTCCCACCAAAGACCAGAAAGCATCCACTGTAGCCAAAGTACTTGTAGAAAACTTTTTTGTTCACTATGGGGCTCCACAAAGAATCCATTCTGATCAAGGGAGAGACTTTGAGAGTCGTCTGATCAAAGAGATGCTTTCTCTGTGGGGAGTCTGAAGTCCAGAACCACTCCTTACCACCCCCAGGGGGACCCACAGCCTGAACGTTTCAACCGCACTTTGCTAGATATGCTAGGCACCCTGCACCCAAAGGACAAGCCTAGATGGAGCCAACAAATTAGCACCCTGGTACATGCTTATAACTGCACCAAAAGTGATGCCACTGGATTCTCCCCCTACCGCCTGATGTTTGGAAGAGAAGCTCGACTACCAGTAGATGTGTGTTTTGGGGTCTCTCCTGATGGGGTTCAAGCTGACAACTATTTACAGTATGTGCAGAAGTTAAAGGCCCAGCTAACTCATGCGTACCAACTGGCTCAAACCATGGCTGCCAAAAGAAATCTGGCCAACAAAGAAAGGTATGATAAAAAGGTGAAAGCACAGGAACTCCAGGAGGAGATCGGTATTGCTAAGAAATCTGGGACTGCATGGCAAGCACAAGATTGCTGACAGATGGCACCATCTCCCTCACATTGTAGTGGGCAAACTAGATGATCTGCCAGTGTACAAAGTAAGGCCTGAGAATAATTCAAAAGATGTAAAAACAATGCATAGAAATCATTTACTGCCCATTGGACAAATCTTGAGTCTGAGCCCCTAGAAGATGCCCCCTCTGGACCAGTGACTAGAGCTGCTGCTAAGAAAAGATCAAGAAAGTCTGCACCTACAGAAGCAAAGTTAAAGTGTTCCCCTCCACAAGTCCCAGTTGAGCATGACTGTCAGGCCATATCGGAAGAAAGTGAGAGTGACTTTGAATACTATCCTTCTACGAACTGAGTCAATTGTTTGAGGCAATCCCTAGTCAATACTGGAGATGAAGCTGGGCCTTCTGGACTGTCTAAGCCCCAGCTTCATCCCTGGAGCCAATGCTCCCAGAAAGTGAAGTGCAAAGCATCAGATCAGATGAAATGGAATCATTGTGCATGGTTGAACTGTTTGAGCTTTCAGGGAGGAAAATGATAGATTGGGGCAGACTGGTGATACACCCGAACAAGAAGAGTATTTTGAGTGCCCTGACAGTCCACTGCCAGTGTCCGAAAGCTCTCCATGCGAGCCAAATGTTGTGGACTCAGAAACTGTAACTCCTGGAGCTGAAAGTGCCCCAAGTTCTAGCCTCTCTACCCCATGGAGACTCCCCTGACAAGTGAGGACAATGCTGAAAATGAGGCTCAGAGTGCAGAGACTATAACAGTTCCCCCTAGAAAGACTGGTCGAGCTGTAAAGCCTGTGGTGCACCTCAGTTATGATTCACTTGGGAGGCCTGTGGACTTGCCTCTCAATGTTGTCCATAAAGGAGTATATGTGCTCCCGAGCTCATTGCCCAAACTGAGCATCAGTGCTAACTCCAAGTTACTTGTGTTGCCCTCTAAGTATGGTGCCCTTGCCCGTCCAGCCCAAAGGTAACTGATAGGAAGGCCCCTCTTCTGGTTTCATGTACATGAGGTAATAACTTGAGTTATGGTACAATGTGTATGTAATACTGTGTAAAGAGTGACGTACTACAATGTTTCAGAAATGTGTTCTTGGTAAAATGATATATTGACTGATGATTACATGTGCGAGCCTAATGCAAATGTATATGGTTGCAGTTGAAACTTAGGGTACTTGCTTGACGCTGGACGCAAGCTTTCCCAGGCCAGGAAGGTGTAACCCCCTGCAAATGGGGTTCCCAAAAAGACTTCCAGGAGCTTGCTTGAATGCTCCAAGCCTGAATGGTGTTTGGCATTTAAGCCATTTATCAGTGAGTGTTTTAGAACCTCTGGTACTGTCTCTTTAAGAGCTGTCTGCTTGCAGACATAATTAGTTTGTATGGGGGACTGTGTGTTTCTTTTGATTGAGTACCACTCAGCTGCTGCCAATTCACTTAATTTTTGCAGTCACTAGAGTGCAAGGGAACCTATCTAAAAGATGTAACTGTTTGCCAGAAATTATTTAGAGTAATAATGAAATTACAGTTTGTCTAACCTGCTTTCTTTGCAGTCAGAACTGTGTCTGCTAGTTCCCCATTCTAGTTTTGAACTGCTGAACTGGACCAATCAGTGTGGGTAAGCTAGCTCTAAAATGGTGCCTTGGACGAATCAGAACTTGGACTCATAATCTGAGCCAGCCACAAGAGGATTGTATGGGCAGTGACTCTGGGAGATGTAGTTTAGACTTCAGTGCCTTTTGGACCAACAGCAGCAGTCTATTGTGAGTGACAGCCAATCCAGTCAAGAACTGGGAGGAACTCAAAGGAAGTGCCGGTTTTGTCGGTTGGAGTTTCAGTTGAGCTTTGGCAGTGAAGAGGAAGGAGCCCTGTGCTTTTTCAGTGTGCAGTTTTAGTCAAAAAACATGTGTAAGGCCCAGAGTTCCGGTCTGCAGCTTATGTAACTGCTTGTTAGGACTGAATCCGTCCTGTGAAAAGAATCAAAGGATCTCTGAAGAGTAGAAACCAGGCTGACCCTGTAGAAGACTGGACGAATAGCTGAAAATTGCACTCGGTCTGTCAGGAACTGAATCTGCTGTGTGTTCTCCCGGGTATTGTGCAGTAATTGCGATTGGGATACAGATGCAGCCTGCCTGGTATAGTGCTTTCTTTTATATGGATGTGTGAAGAGGTTTGTGTACCTCAAGTGAGCCCTGCTGACATTGAAGGACCCTATCTTATTTGGAGGTCGTGAGTACTAATTCAGGGTCGCTCCCTGTTGAATTGCCACATTAAATCCAAATGGAATTATTGTACTGCTGACTGTTTAATTCTCCTTTTCTCTGTGTGAAAGGGCCCTACCAGCTGCCACAGGTTTGGACTAGCCACTAGGGCTTGGGTACCCAGGGACAGTAACTGATAGGGATAGGCCTGTGCACAGAGCCATAAGTGAGATTATTAGAGTGATAAGCTAATTAACCTGATTTCCCTGTCCTTGTTATATCCCCTAAATAAATCAGAGCTGCTTGTTTCAGCAAAGTTATACTGCCTGAGGTATTTGTCTATGTTAAAGTACTGTACTGTGATTGTTGCACTGTATCTCATTTCAGGAGGTCCCAGTGCGGAACCAGACCTGGGGGTAAGTGTATACTGTGAAGGTAATTCTGATATATTGTGTGGGCCACTAGTGGGAAGAAAGGGGTTGCAGTGTCCCAGAGGGCTGTGACCAAGTTAGTTTAACTATTGCAAACCCTGACCTCTGGGTGGAGGCATCCGCCATTGGATCCAGGCCCCTCAACCTGTTAGTGGCAAATCAGGCAGGGGTAGTAGCCCCTGGGATAGCGCCATCTAGGGGTTACATTACACTGGTTTTGCGTCAATTGTACTGGCTGCCAGTCAGGTGGAGAGTCCTCTTTAAGGTGGGTCTTCTCACCTATAAGGCCCTACACGGGCTGGGCCCTGGTTACCTGTTAGACCTTCTGTCACCTGCCTTCTCCTCGCGCCCTCTTCATTCCTCCAGTGGTTGCTACCTGGCCATTTCCAGAACTAGGTTGAAATCCGCTGGCGATAGAGCGTTTAGTGCCGCGGCCCCTGTTCTGTGGAATTCTTTGCCAATTATGGTCAGGGAAGCCTCCTCAGTAGATATTTTTAAGGCCCAGTTGAAGACTTTTCTTTTCTCTAAAGCATTCGATGTCTAGATGGACATCTATAGTTATGGTTTTGATTTTGTCAGATTTTGTATTTTATTGTGTATAAGTCATATATTTATTATGCTTAAATGTTTGTTTTGAAGTTTTGTACAGCGCCCAGAGCCTCCGGGTTTGGGTGTCTTTTAAATAAATTTTGCCTTGCCTTGCCATTACCAGCACAGGTGAGTGTAACTCGGGAAGGGGGGGGTGGAATTACCTGCATCTTGATTCATCGTGGGAGAGACGAGAGAAACTGCCAGGGATTAGACTCAGTAGGTCCAACAATCTCTAGCTCATCAACTGAAGTGCTCTGCACCTTCCTTCATACCATTCCTGCCCATTTTCTTCTGTGCTAAAAGATGATGCACACTGACTCGAGCTCGGCCCAGTATGTCCCTTTCCATTTTACTATCATAAAATTGACTGAATTTCCAAAACAGGCCCAAAAATAAGGCCAAACCCTCCCCCCACCACTTCAAGGTTCACTGTACTGCAGTTTTACATTATTTTACAACCCTTTTGACCATCCTCCGTATATCGTAAGAGTAATATTCCACTCTGTGTGCACATCACTGCTGTAATAATCTCACTTCCTGGGTGGCTGAAAGCCCTTGGCTGGAACTCAGGTCTTACAATCCACTCAAGTCATTCGGTTATTACAATATCACCAAACACCAGACTGTGGAATATTCTGTACATTATGTTGTCTAGAAGGTGGCAAATTATAATTGTGCTATTAAGACGACTGTATAAGTGACAACGAACAGATAGATTATTGCCTACTATCCTTTATCACTTATACAATGTTTAAAGCCGGTTTTAATTTGGGCTGAAATGCTCCCACCAGTGTCCATATACAGTCCAAATACAGGTCTTACAGCCTTTTGAATCATATTTTAGTTTCACATATTTATTTATTTATTAAAGCAAATCAAAAATACTTTCTTTTTGTTTAAAAGCACAATGAATGTGGTGTTTGGGGGGTGGTAGCGGGGTGAACAAATAAAATACCTGCCTCCGAGCTGCAAACCAAGGCAATCATATCTGATTAATTTTGCCTTCATTATGAAAAAAAAACTCCATCTGGGGCACAAAAGGCCAGCTTCAGCCTGTCCGTTTCTCAGAACTAAGCTGGGGATTTGTAGTGTTCTACTGTCCGCCATTATACCCGTCACTGCCTTACCGCACATGCCCACAGTACTGACAACAACTAACATCCTATACAATGGTGACAGCACACTGTTCATAGGACAATTCTGCTGCCCTAAACTAGAGGCGTGTCAAATGGCCCATCAGTCTTTTATTATTTGACTGCATTTATGCTATAGGTCAGCTCCTAGGTTTGTCTGGGTCACTACTAGTAGTAAGAAAAATGTTGATGCCCGGCAATCAACCATGGCTCTTGGCATTCAAATCCTGCATGCACACATGCACACACACATATACACACACTGTTCGATAACTTACTCATGTAGTCTTACTTAAACACAGATTTGTATGGCACAGACAGTGTGTGGGAAAAAAAGCATTATATTAGGAATGTCACACCACTGGTATGGTACAGTACAGAAATGCACAACATTAATATAGGGCCAGGTATTACCCTTACTTAACGTGGTATTATATTTTTTATTTGTAATTTTGACCAAGGAAGGCACACTAAGCTGTAATAGCTTATTTCCAGGTGCGCCCGGAAGGGCGGGGGTTGCATAGATCTGTTTTGGAATGTTGGCCAGGGCACTGGGAAACTCCCATGGTCTTCGATAAGGTGCCACAGGATCTTTTACTTCCACCTGGACAGTGATGATAGATGAGCAGAAGAGACCTCGGTTTAATGTTTCATTCAATGGATGGCACTTCAAAAGCACAGCAGCCCCCTCACACTACACTAAAGTGTCAGCTCTGGGTATGACCCCAAGTACCAGCTCTGGGGCTAGAACACACAACCTTCGGAGCTTCCAGTCCCAAAGGTAAAGCGTACTACCTACTGAGCCAGTGAAACTGCATCATATAATATAGCATGCTTTTCAGGCTGGCATCCCCAATGCCCCCCTACCCACCCAACTCAGCTCAGGTACTGCAGGTCTCTCCTCTACAAACTCGACTGTCCATAGTTTTCTGTTGTTGTCTTGAATGGATACAGACATTTTCCCACAGTTACATCCAAAGAAAATGTTCATACTGTTACACGATACAGTGACTGATATCACTCCAAAGTGCATCCCCTGTAGACAGTGGTTAAAATTGTTCTGTACCACATTAGACCATGTTGTGAGCTTTACAGCTGCATGACTTCTGACCACAAAAAAAAGTATTTAGTTCACAGAACATAAACCAGAAACTGTATTGGAATCCTTAACACTAGGTGGGGACTGGAATAAAAGCAGTTCTCAAAACCAAAAACAAGCATCTGCCAATGCCGAATGTTTGCTCGCTGGCACTGGCATTGGTAGTGTAGGAGTTAGAGAGCTGCATAATAGGAATGGCAGTGAAGTACTGAACTGAAGCCAACCCCACTACCACCCTGCAGAGAGTGACAGGCATTGGGGTGTGCCTTTGGGTCGTCAGGCATAACGGCCCGCCATTTCACCACCCTACCCTGCAGACACTGACAAGTGTCATGGTGTGCCAAGGTCTTTGGTCCTTATGCTCACCCCATTCCATCAGGAAATATGGTGAGATGGGTCCTGTATAGGAGAGTAGGGTGAATTTGGGGCCAAAAGAGTCCAAGGCACACCTCGATGCCTCTCACTGGCTGCAGGGTGTGGAATGGTATGAGCATTACAGGCGAGAATCCCAAGTCACACCCCTGATGCCTCTCAATCTCTACAGGCTGGGGCCTGTAGAGATTATGGTCGGAAACCCTAATGCCTTAGGTGTTCGTTAGCATTTTCACTCCAAATTTTCAACATGTTTTTTTTTTGTGACCTCCACCTTATGAACAGTGGCAATATCAGTTTGTTAGCCGAAAGTTGATTTCGCCCAGCGACTACGCCATTTGGCACCACAGGTGCGAAAACACATTTCAAACAGGATGTGAAAAATGACAGCTGTACTGTTCATGGGGAGGTGCAAAAAAATGGCAATGTTGAAATTCTGCAGTGAAAATATTAAAAAAACTGGTGAAGTCACGAGCGAGTGTAGAAAATGCGCAATGCACACCTGTAATGCAATTAGTTTGGGGATTTTTTTTTTTACAGCAGATTGTCAACACAGGGATTTTGTAACCACCGCTCATGAACAGTGTCACTGTGATTTTCTTAATCTGTCCCGAACAGTGATTTCCCACAGCGACCACGCATTTCTGCACTGGAAGTGCGAAAACACATTTCGGCCATGGTGTGAAAAATGACAGCTGTATTGTTCATAAGGAAGTGTGGAAAAATGCCAGTGGCGAAAATCTGGACTGAAAATATTAGAAATCCATGAAGTCACGAGGGTGAGTGGAAACTGCGCAATGGTCGCTCGTAACACAGTCATTTTATGGATGTATTTCACCAAATTTTTAACATAACCATTTTAACACCTGTGCTCATGAACAGTGTCACTGTGATTTTCTTAATCTGTCCCGAACATTGATTTCGCACACCAACTGCGTCATTGTGCTCTACATGTACGGAAACACATTTTGGGTCAGATGTGAGAAATGATAGCTGTACTGCTCATAAGGAGGTATGGTAAAATGGCAATGTTGAAATTCTGGAGTGAACATACTGAAAATTTGCGAACTTACGAGCGTGCGTAGGAACAGCGCAACGCATGCTCGTAAAACAGTCATTTTTGGGAATTTTTTCACCAAATTTTCAACATAGGGTTTTTGGGGGCCTACCTCATGAACTGTGACACCGTCATTTTGTAAATCGGTCCCAAAAGGTGGTTCCACGCAGTGACCGCGAAATCACCTTTTGGGGCCGATTAACGCCATGACAGTGACAGAATTCATGAGGTGAGGTCCCAAAACCCCATGTTGAAAATTTGGTGAAAAAATTCCCCAAAATGCCAGAGATATGCACTAAAGTTGAAAAAAACTATTTATTACATCATACAGCTTACCGGCATTTCCTCAGTTCGCGGTCGGCTTTGAAGAGTGCATCGTGTTCGGTCCACCAAGAGTGTCACGCCGAGCTCCGGAGGTAAGTATGGGGTGAGGAGGGGATGTGGGGAGGCAGGGTGCACAGTGGGTGGACGCAGGTGGGGGGAGATTGGGTCAGGACAGTCAGCGAGGGAAGGTTTTTTCTTTCAGGTTTCTTTTTTTTTTTTTTTTTTTAATTAGATGCCGCGGGACATTTGCCACGCTGGGGTGGGCTCCCAGCGTGACAGTTGGAAGACCGTTTTGGGGGCCATGGGAGCCGATGGTCGCCACCCCATCGGCCATACGAGGCTCTGCTGCCACGCTGGTGGCCCAGTGGCACCCTATAGTCTCTTGGGGACAGTGGAGCTGACGGGGATTGGGCACCCCGTCGGCCATAAGTCTGTCTGCCACACTGGGGTGGGCTCCAGCGTGGCATCTGGAACTCTGTTGGGGGAGCACAGCACAGCCGATGGGGATTGGGCACCCCGCTGGCTATACAGTGTGTGCATGGGAGGGAACATGAGCACGAAAAAGGCATGCAGGGGGAGTACATGCCATCGCCGACATCTTATCGCTGCTCACTGAAGTGTAGCTCTCTTTTTCAACTATAGGCCACTGCATTTTCAACTGCTGTCATAGACAGCTGCAGCGTTCATTGGAGAACTGCGGCTGCACCTGCAAACACACTGACTGCACTGGAAGATAGCTGCCACACCTTCGAAAACTCAGATGATGGCACCATGTTTCTTGCACATGCGTGCAAGCAAACATAATAAAGCCACAATCTACAGAAGGGCAGCAGTGCTAACCTGCCCTTTTCAGAGGAAGCTAATTCTCCTTGGAAAACCCTCAGCTGCCACAAGGTAGCAACCTAAACTAACACACATAAAACATTAAAAACAAATCATACTATGAATATGGGAGACCACACCAATACAACCACCATTAAGAGACCACATTTGTATAGATTTTTTCATTTGATGGCAGCAACAGTGGGTCACAAGACCCTCCTCCAAAACTTTTGATGAAAGAAATGCAGCTGGGTTTGGCCGGCCTCTCCTGACAACTAGCTTCTCCAAGCACCCCCAGCACCAGAAATCTTGATTCTCAGTTCTAATTTTTGAATATAGAAGTTTGTATTTAGAGGTTCTAAATAAAAACTGATGGACTCTGTGTATATTATATTAAATAAAAAACAAACATTAAAGGTTGTCAACTGCATCAAGGATCAAATGACACCATAAATTATGCAAGCAGTTTCTCTCGGAGTTACGTCATTGGACTGTGGCATCAGTCCCTCCACCTTCTTGGCAGGCGTAACTCTCAGTTCCTGTTATTCTCAGAAAAGGATCTACCTACCTCTTCAATTCTCATCATGTACCTGCCTTCACCTCATCAGCAATATGGCCATTCTACAATCTCACAACCCTTTCAATGAAGAAATTCCTTCTCCGATCTAGTTCAAAACCCCTCCCAAGGGGCGTTAGCAGACAGGGTACTCCCTGAAGTGGATGAGTCAATTAAGGAAGTGGGAGGGAGGCTGGACATCATTGTGCATCCTAGGAGGAATGATCTGGCACAAAAGACAATGTAACATGGCAATTTATGTTCCAGTGAAATATAACAAAGCGACTGGACAAAGTACCACACATGACCAAAGTTGAGGACAGCAATAATCCCCTAGTAATGCCCCCCTCGAGTTGCAGTACATAAAGCAACAACTGTGAAATCACCAGCGAGTAACGTGGGGATTAATGCCGTCCTGAACTTTTGTTGTATTTCACTGGAACAATAATTGCCCAGTTACAAAGACCATGTTTTCTCCCACCCACCCACCTAGGGGTACTCTTGAGTATCCAATGAAGCAGTCACCTTTGTCGCCATCTGTCAAAATTCTGTAAAGTATTCAATTATACCTGTTCTCCCGACTGACGTTCCTGTCAATTTTTAATGCTCCTCCTCAGACAGTTCCAGCACTTCAAGGTGTTTGCTCCCCCCCCCCGCATGTCAATAAGCAAGAGCATGTCAGGTAAGCGGTGACCCCACACAGGACTCCTGCAAAAGCTTGCCTGTCTTCTTCCTCCTCACCATCTGCAGCCACAAGAAAGTGCTTGTAGTAACTCCCGCACTGAATGGAAAAATGTAGCGTCCTTCTCCAGTGCTAGCGACACGTTCCAAATGACTGTGTCATTATTTCTTGTTATGTTTGCTCACTCCCAGTTGCAAATGCAGGGCTCCCAGATCTATACACAGTCCTGCATTTTACAGGCAAACGAAGGCATGCACACAAACATTTTCCCCATTCACTTGTATTGCCAATATGGGAAAACAGGGAAGCGTATGTAAATATCTACTAGAAGCAATTCCAGGACAAACACAGCATTAAACACTAGCGTTTCATGAATTTTGCCGATAGCGTTATTAAAATTTGTGCCACTTCAAAAGTTGTAAAACATGTTAGAAGGTGTTATACTTCAATTAAAATTGTGGATATCTGCAGCACACAGTTGCACCCCCACAGTATTAATAAATATGAGCAGCCTTATGCCATTTCATCTTCAAATAACAGAGTAAAACATTGCACAATCCCAAAAACTGTTGCTTCTGTTTTATTGTCTTTAATGTGTCAAATTGCTGAAACCATAATAATTTTCGACTTACGTGCTTGCCATGTTACAAGTGCATTAAGCCACTCAAAATGAGGCTTCTACTGGGGAATTAATGTATGGTTAGGTAGCTGTAGGCACTCGGCCGAACACCCCCACCAACCATGCATTAATTCCCAAGTAGAAGCCTCCTTCTTCGTGGCTTAATGCTTACATGAAAGCAGTGAAGGACAGCTTCAGGAACTTACGCTCCAGGATTAAGGGTCTGGCTGGTACTGTGATCTTCTCAGAGGTCCTGACAGCGCACAGGTGAGAAGAGACAAGGAAGCTGAAAAACATCCACTTTAACAACTGGTTGGAGGAGTGGTGTGCTGAGGTGGGGTTTTGCTTCATGGGAGATTGTGGTGCTTTTTGGTGGGATAAAGGCTTATTTAAATCAGACAGTCTTCATCCAAACAGGGATGGGACAAGAGATCAAACATCTGAGGCCTACATTTTTGGGTGTTCTAACTAACCGGGGCGGGGGGCATCCTCATGGGGAGATTAAGTCTGGGAGACCTATGGGTAGCTACCACTCTCTCAACTAGAGGGGACATTCAGTCAATAGAGGAAAAACCCGTCAGCTTATGTAGCAGGGTGGTGAATCACAAAGCGGAAATCACTGCAGGCAGATGATTATGAAGAGAGGATGAATGTGGGGCTGTGGCAGTAAAAGGAGGGAGGTGAAGTAGGAGTAAAAGAGATGGAGAGTTCCAAAGCATTTTCTTTTTGTGGAATGCAGGAGGGATCCACAGTTCCAGGTAGGAGGATGCGATGTAGCTGGAGTAAGCAGTGGGCAAGCAGTAAATGCTAGGGTTACCACCTTTTCGAAGCCCAAAGTGGGACATTTCTTACTGAAACATGTTTTTTCGCAGGACAATCTGTAACCTTGACCAATGCAACAGACTTGTTTTCTCTAAATAATCAGAATTAAGACTAAGTGGTGTAATTCTTTAGCTGTTTCTAGTGTTTCTTATGTTACAGTATTTTGGTTAAGTTATTAAGGTTTTTTGCAACACTTAGAGGAAAGTCAGAAAATATTTTTTTCCAACTATAATATCAGGACATGTAATATTTTTCACTTTTTTTTTGCAGGACACAGCTGCCCAAATCAGGACTGCCTTGTGAAAATCAGGACAGGTGGGTAACCCTAATTGAAGGCTTAGGTACCAGAGAGGTTGAGAAACTAGAGAGGAGGATACCACTGGACAAGTGTAGACATAGGGAGGGAGGGTGACGTGCAAGGTCATAGTGACAGATGCTTGTGGGTGAGAAAGGCAAATATTCACAAACTCTGTAAATTTCATAAATTCTCACACATTTAAATGTGCACAAATCTGACAACTTGGAATAAAAATATTGTTGCCCTACAAAACTGAGTAGGTAATGATGAATGAGGGAGGGAGGGATTTGTATAGTGCCTTTCAAAGCCACTGTTCCCCAAAGCTCTTTACATCCATGAACAGTTCCATCAGCCATCAGTCAAGTACAGGGAGGTAAAGTGAGTCTGAAAAAGATTAAGTTAAACACTGGGGGTTACGCGACTTGCTCAAGGCCACAGAGTGAGAAAGTGGCGGTGCTGTTATTCAAACCAAACTGATAATTATAGATTTCATGCTTATAAATATAACAGGAGTCATAATACATTGTTAAAAAAAACCTGAAATCAATGCAAGCATTTGTTCAACAGCTACTGCGTACAAATACACAACAGTTATTTGATATTATTATGCATGCTCTTTTGTTCAAAGATTTATCTGAGCAGACAGTGTATGTGCTGGCCAAATACTGCTGTAGTTTACTGGCACAAACAATTTATGAAGAACAGGACCATTGTTATGCCAGCGAATGCTGCAGTTGCCACAAAGAGAATGACCCCTCAATGAAAAGCTTTAATGCCAGTTTTCCACTGTGAAAAGCTACATCAGTACATGGCGTGCTTAGTGAAGTTGTAAAATGGCTAGACGCCTGCTCCAAGGCCATACAGTCACGGAAATACACCAAAGTGCTGTTGCAGAGAGAAAAATGTTTGACACTGTGCTCCACAGAAAAGAACAGTGGTCAGCTTTTCATTCCATCACCACCCCTCCTGACTTCAGGTTTAGCACCTGGCCCCTCACTCTGACTACTGGGGTGGCCATCACTGCATCCTTGCCCCAGTCAAGAGAACAGGCTAGAGACTGCCTTTACAGTCAGTGCCAATACTGCTCCTTGCACAGCTGACTGGAGGTGCATGAATGGCTGTCAGTGCCCTCCCCCCCCCCGCCAAAAAACTGAAAAACTTCACCTCCACAATGCATGTGCCCCCACCCCAAACTGGATACACTATGTGATTCCAGGTCTTGTGCCCCTCTGTGGTCAGCTTTAAAGCCACCTGGAATTAGTTTAGGAGAACTAGGAATTATGTTGGTAAGTTCTCAGGCCTGATTTTTAAAGAATTTTGAAACCTGCACACCTACACTAATTTCATCATGCAGTCAGCTGTCTGCAGCTACAAGCACCATCTTTTATACTAAAAAATAGCTCCCTGGAACATGAAGATGTACCAAGTGACAATATCATTTAAAAATGACATGGATGTGCCGCTGTGACCTCACTACAGTAGGAAATAATGCTTAAAGAGCCTGTAATGTTGCAGGGAAAACGTCAGAAAAAGAGAATGTTTTGACACATTTCAGCTTACACTGCATCTATTTCCTATATTCAGTTTCCCCTTTTATAACAGATTCCACCAGTTACTCTTGAAATCAGGGTACTAGTAGTTCCATCACCATCTCATAGAAAGCAATAGAGGAGCTCAAGGATCCTTTTAAAATGACACTTTGCCGCAGCCTGCAATAGGGGGGATCCTCATCTACGGAGTTCCACTATCCAAAGTGTCACTAGACGAGATTTCACACGTGACTAAAGGTCCTGTGTCCCTCCACAGTGATAGTCCTGAACACCCCAAACATTAAACTGTGGCACCGGTACCCATCCCCAGTGCTGGCAAACAAAAGAAACCCACCAGCATAAGTGGCCTAAATCACCCTGCCATCACAGCAGTCCTAACTCCTCGCATGTGCACCTCCCCATCAAGTGCAGCCAGTCCAGAGGAGCCATTCTCACCTGCTGCACAATGCAGTGCGCTGCTGGCAGTGCTGTGAAGCCCTTTAGGTGATGCAGATGGTGGCTGGCAAGAGTTAGTCAAGCAGCCTAATGGAGACAGTGACAGGGACTACGGAGAGGATGTGATCTCATGCAGCCACCAAAGCAGTGAAGTTACACAGCCATGCAGCCAATTTACATGGCAGGAGCATTCCAGGGCCAGAAGCTTGGAGCACCAGTGGGAGGCAAGCGGTGAGGGAGGCCTGAAAGGTGCCCTCTATGTGCTGCTCACCAAAGACTCCTCTTCCACCCCAAAAGTATCCCCTGCCAGGCTCAGGGAGCAAGAGCAGCCTCAAATCAGTCAATCAATCCAATTTTATTTATGTAGTTCAAATAGTGTGACCACCTCAAAGTGCTTTACAGACAGTGTAATACAACAGTAGAAAAACAATAAAAATCCAAGGTCATATAAACATTATACATGACACGCATTCTTAAATCCACTGGATTGGACTCCATCAGGAACATCTTAGCACGAAACCGGTCGGGAGTTTTCTTGCATTGTTTTGAGCCTTTGAGGCTTTCTGTGGCGTCTGCTTTAATAAATGATGCCAGTGTTTTATGCCTAGTTGAGGAGTGCTGAGTCTTGTTCTGTTTGCTTATGTTTCTGACTCGAGCACCCTCGTTCAGTGGTTGAGTTGTTTTTGCTGTACTCACTCACTCACTCGCATCTTATCTGAGCAGTTTTTTTTTCATACGGATTTTTATCCCTGGCTATCACTGTTCAGGGATACACTTTTCTGAACAAGGGCACACAGTTGCGAAAAAGTTTCCCATTACCTTGAAATGCTGAGCCAAGTGATGTATGCATGTCTCAGTAACTCCACTATCTATGAGGTACTGTAATTGGGTCAAAATACAACAGTGGTGCCTTACAGCATACTGCAGGAAGTGGCAACTTTTGTATCACCACCACTGTACTATGCTCAGGCAGAAGCCTTCATATACACTGCAGTCAGGTACTTTTTGTTCTCCACAGTTTTTCTCCCACAACCACCCTCCTTCCCATGGCATGAGTAGTGCCCTGTGGAAGGTGCAAGCTTCCTGGCCTTCCCATAAGGGGGTTGCTATGGCACTATAACCCACCACCAATGGTCCCTGGTAAAGACGCACACCTCTTAGCAACTGCCTACAGCCAGGCCTTCCCCCAAACACAGCAACCCTAGTCCACTCCCAAACTGGGCCATCAGCACACTAAGACATTGGGGCAGCACCACGTAAATAGGTTTTGAACTGAGCGTGAAACACGGGCAAAACTGGAGAGTAAGAAATATTCTGGGGTAAGGCATTCCAAAGGCATGGCCCATTTACAGATCAAGCACAATCCCCATAAGCCTTAGACTGAGTACATGGTACAACAAGCAAATCCTGAGTTTGAGTGCAAAGGTCTCAAACAATGATAAAGGCAGCAGCAATCAAGCCAACTACATCAAACTCCAAAACCTGGCACGATGTACTCAGAAACACTGACACTGCCAGCAGACAAACACTGAGCGTCCATCAAGTCTACTGACATACTGCAGGTATTACTACCACGTGCAACAATCTAGTGTCCTGGTGGCTTCCCCCACCCCACCCCCCGATTCCCTTATCTCACTGGTTTCTTCTAGTGGGACTCTGAATCCCCTTGCTCTGTCCCAGCTGTGTCTGCCCCCGTTTATAGTGCCTACTTCCAGCCGTTCTGCTGGTAAACTGTTCCTTGGCTCCACCTCCCACTCAGTAAAGAACTTCCTTGCATCCCTCCTGAATTTGCCTTCCCCTCCCATCCTCCCATTGTATCCCCCTTGTGACTGCATCCTTATTCCTAAGAAGTAGGTCTTCCCTGTTCACTATTTATTTACTTTGGGAACTTGAAGGTCTCTATCGTGTGACCCCTCCCTTTCTGGCCTCCAGTGAGTACATGTTCAAGGCCTCCATCTTATCCTTATAGGAGCTGCCCTGCTGACTCTAGATCAGATAGGTGACCCTTCACAGCACCAACTCCAACATCTCTCTCATTCTCTAGGTGTCGACTCCAGAACTGGGCACTGTATTCTAGCTGAGGCATCACCAGTGATGTGTACAGGGACAAGATCACTTCCTTTCTCCCACTGTCAAAAACCCTCCAAATAAACACTAGCATCTTTGTCGCCTTACTGTAGGCCTTACTGCGCTGACTGGTCTGCTTTTGTTTACCAGGTAAGCACACTAGACAAACATATGCCCATTTTCAGGTGAGACCTAGGAGATAAGAAACATGCAGGCAAAGCAAGGATTAACAGGCCTTCAGAGTAAATATTCAGACAATGTGGAGTTTAACAGAGAGGCAAGCAAAAACATCACATACCAAAGTAATCAGAATGACAATCAAGTTAAAAACTTTATTAATGAAAAACCAGCAAAACAACCACCCATACTCCCAAAGCACTAGGAGGCACACAGACAGCACCAGCGTTTCACATCACAATTCACTTCTACAGTAATGCAGTGAGAACCCATGTAATGCACTGAAAACATGGGACAATATTTTAAACTCCTCTTTGTTTCATCTGTAACCAGTGGAGGGACATTAACACTGGAGATATCACAATACCACAGACACTCACTGTGATAGGAAGGGTGCAGGGACGTCAGCAGCACTGGAGGCATTCAGAAATTGGACCCTTCTCTTAAAAAAAAAAAAAAAAAAAAAATCCTTAGCCCTGTTTGCTCTCCCAAGTCCCTACCTCTCCAGCCGCCATTTCTCTCTCTCTCTCTTTCTCCAGTCACAGCTCTCCACAGGCCTGTCAAGGCACCACTCAGGCCTCCCTCCACATGCAGCTCACTTCATGCTGCTATTCCAAGCTTCGGTTCCTGGAATGCTGCTGCCATGCTCACTGGCTGCCTTGCTGCCCAACTCCATTGCTGTGGTGACCGCTTAAGGTGGGCTGGCCTGGTGGCACTGAGGGTTGAGGTGCTGAATGCCACACCTCGTGCCACGCCGGCAACCCGGGTTCGGGAACGAGCCTGGGCCATCGGAAGTCGGCAGGGGAAGGAGAAGATTGAGCGTCTGAGGGACAGCTCTCCTCTCCCGGGGGGGGGGGAGTCCGCCCTCGGTGCCTGACCAGAAGTCGGAGGTATGGCAGGCGTACAGTGAACTCCAGGGGATGGCGGTGGTGACGCCATGACATCTGAGCACACACCACTCCCCCAGAACAGGGAAAATCAGAGGCCGTTCTCCTAGATGAAGAAGCACCGTGCGCAGACCCTGATTGCCCACACCTGCCTGGTGATCTGTCGGAAGTCTGACAAAAGATGAATGTTGGGGAGTAGTAGCCCCAACTCGTACCCACCTGGGGGGTATACCAAGGCTCCATGGAGACTGGACCAGGTGGTGGACCAGGAAAGTTGTGGAGTGGAGATACTGCAGTGTGCGTCTCCCGAAGGAGTGGAGACTGGAAGCTTGGAGAAGGAGCATAAAAAAACAGAAATTTCAAAAAAAAAAAAAAGGAGGGTGATAAGTACCAGTGCCCATAGTCTGTGAAATAAGTTCCCTGAACTAGTAGCCTTAATGGAAGAGGGATGCCTGGATATTGTGGCAATCACAGAAACATGGTACACAGAGAACCATGACTGGGATGTCAGCATACCAGGATACACAATCTACAGGAGGGACAGGGAGGGTAAAAGAGGAGGAAAAGCAGCTCTCTATGTAAGGGAAGGGATCAACGCAACAGAACTAAAGAGTGAACAGGGAGTAGATGAGGCACTGTGGGTCACCCTGGAGACAGAAAATGGCACCACAATCCGTATGGGGGTTGTATACAGATCCCCATCTCAGCGGAAGGGAATGGACAAGGATATGATAGAAGACATCCTTAGAATGGCAGAAAAAGGGGCGTTATTGTTGATGGGGACCTAAATATGCCAGATGTTAACTGAAGCACCTTTGCTGCAGGCACTTCCAAGAGCAGGGTCATTTTTGATGCCCTACAAGGGGCATGCCTCAGACAGCTAGTATTGGAACCCACTCAGGAGGGAGCAATCTTAGACCTGGTACTCTCAAATGGGGATGGAGAAAGGATCTTGAATTCAGAAGTGGGTAGCCATCTGGGAACAAGCGACCACCAAACAGCGTGGTTCACAATAAACTCGGCCATAGAGTCAAGCCATACAAAAGCAAGAGCATTGGACTTTAGGAGGGCTGACTTTGGGGAAAATGAAAGAGTGCCTCAGAAAAGCACTAGCAAATGGGCAAGAAGGAGGGTGAAGGAACAATGGAGAATAATCAAAACAGCCATCAAGGAGGCAACGAGCCTTTGTGTGAAGCAAACCAACAAAACAAAATGAAGTAAAAAAACACTCTGGTTCTCAAAAGAAATGGCAAGGAAGGTTAAGGGGAAAAGGAAAGCATTCAAGAAATATAAGGAAATACAGAAGGAGCAGGACAGAGAGCTTTATCAGTTAAAGCTGAAGGAGGCAAGGAAGGTAGTCAGAATAGCAAAGGCCCAAACCGAGGAAAAGATAGCCAACTCTGTTAAGAAGGGGTATAAAACCTTTTATAGGTACATTAGGGAGCGAAGAAAGACCAAGGGAGGGATATTGATGCTTAATAAAGGGGAGGGAATGTGGGCAGAGAGTAACACTGAAAAAGCAGGGATACTGAGCGAATACTTCTGCTCAGTGTTCACAAAGGAAGAGGAGGGGAGGTACCTAAACCAAACAAGAGAAGCACCTGGATGGGGGTCATACCAGTCCATTCACAGAAGAAAGGGTTCTGAAAGAACTCTTAAAACTGAAGGTGGACAAAGCAATGGGGCCTGATGGAATTCACCCCAGATTCTAAAAGAACTAAGGGTAGAACTAGTGACGCCACTGACTACTCTCTTTAACAAATCATAGGAGGATGGGGTGGTACCTGAGGACTGGAGGAGGGTGGATGTGATTCAACTTCACAGAAGTGGGAGCACGGCAGAAGCAGGAAACTACAGACCAGTTAGCCTGACCTCAGTGGTAGGGAAAATGATGGAATCACTTCTGAAGGAAAGAACTGTTGAGTACCTAGAGGCCAGTGGGGCACAGGACCCAAGGCAGCATGGATTCACAGTGGGAAGGTCGTGTCAAACAAATCTAATAGATTTCTTTGACTGGGTGACCAAAGTAGTAGTAGACCAGGGAGGGGCTGTGGACATGGCCTACCTAGATTTTAGCAAGGCATTTGACACAGTCCCACACAAAAGATTAATATACAAGTTAGCCAGCCTTGGAGTGGGTCCCAAGGTGGTAGCCCGGATAAACAGGATGCAAAGGGTAATAGTACACGGAGTCCACAGGGAAGAAAGGAGGGTTAGTAGTGGGCTACCGCTGGGTTCAGTACTGGGACCAGTCCTCTTTAATGTCTTTATAAGTGACATTGCAGAGGAACTGGAAGGAAAAGTATGTCTCTTTGCAGACAACACAAAGATCTGCAACAGAGTTGTTACACAAGGAGGCGTGGAAAGGATGAGAAGGGACTTGGCAAGGTTGGAGGAATAGTCAAATGTATGGCAGCTCAGATTCAGTGCCAAGAAGTGTCAGGTAATGCACCTGGGAAACAAATACCCAGGAGAAGAGTACACAATGGGGGGTGAGATACTAACAACAAAAATGGAAAGGGACCTGGGGATAATTATATCAGATGACCTAAAGGTGGGCAAACAATGTGAGAGGGCAATAAGGAGGGCTGGGGGGGATACTGGGACACATAGGGAGAGGCATCACCAGTAGAAAACAGGAAGTTGTTATCCCTCTGTACAGACAGTTGGTGAGATCCCATCTGGAGTACTGCGTGCAGTTCTGGAGACCCCATCTCTGCAAAGACATAGATTTGGAGGCTGTCCAGAGGAGGGCAACCAAAATGGTGCAGGGTCTGCACCAGAAGACATACGAAGAGAGACTAAAGGAGCTTAATATGTATACCCTCAAGGAAAGGAGGGAGAGGGGGGACATGATAGAAACGTTCGAGTACCTCAAGGGAATCAACAAAGTCCAAGAGGGTAGCATCTTTCAGAAAAAGAGATGTGCATGAAGAAGGGGGCACAATTTCAAAACAGAGGGGGGACGGCTCAGAGGTAACGTGAGGAAGCATTTTTTCATGGAGAGGGTTGTGGATGCATGGAACAGCCTTCTTGAGGAGGTCGTGTAGTCCAGAAGAGTTGGGTAATTCAAGAATGCATGGGACAGACATAAGGCAATTCTAGTGGGTGGTAGGAGGAAGTAGGCTGTTGATTAACTAGGATCTGCAGCTTATCCATCAGGTAGGGAAATGTGCAGACTAGGTGGACCAAGCAGTCTTTATCTGCCGTCAGATTCTATGTTTCTAAAATGTTACACCAAGAAATCTAAACAGAACCTCCATGAATCCTAGAGGAAGGGTACCAGGATCCCTGAATGATGCCTGAGATTCTTGATTAGAAGAAAAGGGGGGAGGGTCAATGATTTGATATGCCCCCCCCCCCCATGTGTACTTTGGGATTATTGTTTGGCCATCAAGTCCCAGATACAAATATCAGCTCTTTTATTTGGGTTTTGTATTTCTTCATCTGTAATAACATGTGCAACACAACATGCCACCAGGCATGCACTGATTCAGTGACTGGGTGCACAACAACAATGTTGTAGGGAGTTTCTTAAAGGACTAGGAGTTAAACACTAGTATCAGTAAGGATCATGGAATGGACCTTTGAGGTACTATATAGAAAGTGTGAGAAGGTGGGGGGGGGGGCTTTGGTAATAGCTACACCATTATCTATGTTTATCTGTTATAAAACGGCACCAGTGAGAAAAGAGGTTGGCTCTCAAATTTAAAACGTCGCTCAGACAGTTTTCTGCCTAAACAAGTGCAACAGCCAACTCTAGGGAGTGAGGTAAGACAGATCTTACTGCACTTCCCAGGTGGTTGAAAGTGCTCAGCTGCACCTCTTGCTTCACAGCTCGCTTGGAGCATGAGGTAGGATCTGTCTTACCACACACTGTTGTTGATTACTACTTACTTATCTGAACTGTTAAATAATCCTTTCCTCCTCTAGATCCTTGAATCTTGTTTCGCAATAAAATCCTTTTTTTCCTATATGTAATTTTTATGTTTTTTTTCCTGTTTGCACCCCAGATCCGGGACCCCGGCAGACACGTACGTGCATGTGTATGGAGGTGCACATGCATGCTGGGTACCGGCTCAGCCCCTTCTGCCCCACCCCTGGCATTCACCGCCATCCCCCCCACGCTTCCCACCGGACCTCCACCTGGTGGAAGCGGAACTACTGGGGGAGCAGACAACCAACCCTGGGAGGGAAAAGCTGCCTATGGCAGCTCAATCCCGCTCTGACCCTCCCCCCCAAGCTGGCTCCCCAGCAACCCGAGGTCATTCCTGAACCCAGGTTGCCAGTGCAGCGCAAGGTAAGGCGTCCAGCACCTCAGTGCCAACGGGCCAGCTAATGAAACCCCTTTTTGTGTTTTGAAAGTTACTATTGAGTCGTTTGCATTATACTGAGTCAGTGCCCCATTTGTGTTGGTCTGGTATTGCACTGTGTGGGTATTTAATTGGTTGAACCTGTGGGGCCACAGTGGGATAGTGCTGTGTCCCAGGGGGCAATATAACATTCGTCACCTAGCCTATATAAGCTTCTCTAGGAAGAGACACTGTATAGCTTATTTTCAACGTTGGCTCACAATCCAAACAGAAGTTCAACAAATCAGGCCCCTCAACTTTAGTTGAACTTGTAAGGCAGGCGTAGTGGTACTGTGACAGAGACATGGATCACATAATTACTACTTGCTATGTGGCATGCATAGGCAGGAAGTTAAACTTGGTTTACTGGTTCAAAAGTACTGATACTGTATAAGCAAAATGTATTCACCAAGGCTTCAATCACAAAAAAAAAGGCAATACACAAACTTGTTTCAAAAACCGATTCAGCACTTCAGTTAAGACAAGGTTTAACAACACAGATGTGGTCCACTTCAAAGGCAATTTGCTGTTTAATCCCATACTGTAATGGAAGTGAATAATTAACACTCAATGGCTGATAGCCCATGGAATATTTTTCGTCCAAAATCCTGCGCAGCTCATCGGGCAGGATAAAGTGTTCCATTAGTGCATGGTAAGTGTTCTTATGCTGCACAAGTCAAAGGTTATGACAGCTGAAATAGGCACATGTCCCTTCTCTTGTTCATCTGGGGGGACGCTTACCAAAGTAATGGAAAAAGGAAGTGAGAAGGCTACCTATACAGTTGTAGGGAATCAAATGGAGGGGAGCATGGCAGAGGGGAACAGTGGAGTGATGATCATTGGGGACTCCATGATTAAGGGTATTAGTTGGGGAAGGAAGGGGAACCCGGATGCCAAACTGCAGGTGGTGTGCATGCTAGGGATGATGGCAGGGAGGGTGGGTCCAAAAATAGGGGAAGTGGTAAAAGGGAGGAGGAAGAAAACAAGCTTAACCAAGCTTAATAATTCACCTTGGCACTAACGGCCTAGCAGGGGAGGAGGAAGAAGTGGTAAAAAGTCGGTCCAGGGAATTGGGAGGGACCTGCAGGTAGGTGGCTAGTTCACTGGCATTCTCAGAGGTGATCCCAGCGCCAAGAGCTAGCACAGTAAGGAAACTTAGGATAGAGGAATTTAATGCTTAGCTGTGGTACTGGAGCAGAGAGGTGTTTTTACCTGTATAAGACACTGGGGGGAGATATGGACAAATAAATCTCTCTATGCACCTGACAGACCACCTTATTAGGAGGGTTCGAAGGTACAAAGGGACAAATTGAGGGGTGTACATCAATCAAGTTACATTTAAACTGCAATGGGGGGCAGGCAGGCCTAAGTGCAAAAGGACTATGGGTGGTGGCCGTAAAGGCCCCCTGCCCCCCCCACAACAGAAGAGAGGGACTAGAGGGGGATAGAGGAGAAGGGTAGGAGAGGGGAAAACATATGGAGACAAAGAGGAAGCAGTACGTGGAGGTAAAGGTGGGAGCTCAGCGATAAAGTGGAAGGTGGTGTCTCTGAATGCATGCAGTCCAGTGAACAAGATGGATGACCTGAAGTGCTGTTTGCAGAAGGAAGAGTAGACACTGCGGCAATAACAGACTTGGGCCATACCTAACCATGACTGGGACCTCTCAGTTCCGGGATATAGGCTACACAGGAAGGGTAGGGCAGTAGGCAAAGGAGGAGGGGAGGCATTAATTCATTAAGGAGGGAATAACAAGCACAAGAGAGGAAGCAGAAGAGGGAAAGGCAGAAGTGATGTGGGTCCAACTACAGACCAGCAAAGGGAGAAAGATGAGGATGGTGGTGGTCTGTACCACCCAATCAGAGTGAAGAAACTGATTAAGGACCAGAGTTCACAAATTCTGAAGGCCGAAAGGAAGCAGGCTGGGAAAAATCCAGATGCCCGGCACGATAGAAAATCCTGTCCAGACAACCAACTTTCAATATTTAAATGCCTGCCAGACAACCAGAATGTTAAACTGTTATTTTTGGCAATCTAGGCATGTGGTGGGTTTTCCAGCTTGGTGCATGCACGACTGCTGTTATTAACCTTTTTTTTTTGCTTCTTTGTGTGGTCCATCTCTGACAGGCAGCTGCGATCTTCGTGGGGGGGGGGCTGCCAAGAAGTGCAGGCATCGAGGACACAGGAGCCCAGACAGGTCAGTTGACCAGAAGTAGTAAAAGCGAGTCCCCTCCTTCCTTGTTCAGGCACTGATGGATGGCTCAGGTATCTCGTGGGACAGAAGGAGGGGGTGGGGCCAGGAGGAAGTGCTGCTGTTAGTACCATTGTACACTTTTCAATTTCCTCCTCTTTGCTTCCTGTCGCCAGCGCCAATTGGATCCTCAAACAATTTCTCTCCTCCCACTACAACAAGTCGAGCTGGCAGTGTTAGACTGAGGCTGGATCAGGGAGCCATGCGGCTGGCGGGATTCGTATGCAGAGCTGCCCGGAGTCCTGTGATACTCGAGTCACCTCAGATGGACGGAGCCTCAGCACCAGTTGGAAGAAGGAGCAGCTCAGAGATCCAGTGGAGACCCAACCAACCTGACATGCAACAGAGATGGATTGAGGGATGACAAGACAGGTATGTGGCCCTAACTAGTTACAGGCCTCTACCGATCTCCGCCCCAGGGTATGTGCCCTGCCATGCTGTCAACCTGACCATCAGATGGATCCTCCTCAACTGCCGAGCTCACTAAAATTGAGCTCCCAGAACAGTCAGTGTATATGTAATAGATATACACTCTGAGGTGTCTTGATCCGCTCTGATATCACGCACGCCTTGAGTGTAGTGACGCGGGCGCAGGCCAGTGCGCCAACCCACAAGGCGCAGCGCATATCAGAGCGCGACCGCACACCTCAGAGTGGTATATCTATCTTATAAAATGGCTATAGATTTTTTGGGGAGTAGTCCTTCTGTGGTTGGTAATTAAATGATATGTTGGCAGAGGTGACACTTTTGGTGTGAAAAACTGTATTTGTAAATTAATTTAACTTTTAGTAGTCCTTTTGGTGAAAAAAAAGTATGTCTAGAAGGACTGTCACTTTAATTGCTCAGTCAAGGAGTCGAGCGGTGTTCATTTTTAGAGTGAGAAGTTGTTACGCAAGTAAGACGTGTTGTAGCTTGAAATCTGCAGTGACTGTTTTATTGTTTTCTTCTCAGTTTTCCTTAGTAGTAGTTCCACATTGGCGAAGAGATAGATAGATCGGTGAGTCGGTATTTTAGAAACGATCGACAGAGCCGAGTGCTGCCATGGCAACACTCGCCTGGCTTCCTCGCTTCACGTTTAAAATTACCGACTCCCGTCATTTATCGCCGCCTGCTCCACATCACATATGGAACTACTATTACGGAAACGAAGAGAAACTAATAAAAGGCAGTCACTTTTCTGATTTTTAAACAGAGCACGCTCTTACTTTGACAGCGTACAGCTTCTCACTTTCTAAAATGAGCACCGCCCGGTCACGCACATTTCGCTATTGAAAGTGAAAGTACTGTCTGCAGGATCGCGGTATTGTCAGTGGAAAGGCATCTTTTAAAGAAATGAAGAGAAGACTACAAAAGAATGTATGTTATAGTTTTATATATACAGTTAGGTTTCTGTTAATCAGACTGGTCACAGTGGTTACAGTAATAAAAGTGGTTGTACACTGTGACACTGTGAACATGGCAGGATTTGATTTTAAATTAAATTTTCAGTAAACATTAATGGTAGGATGAAGAGATCTGTTTCTACAGTGTGGGGCTACTACTGGTATATTTACTTAGGGTGTGGGTGTCAGTTGCACATGTGTGTTAGTGTGGGTGTCTAGCTGCACCAGGTGTGGAGTGGTCTTGCTGCTGGTAAAAGGTTTGAGGACTGGAAAGTAGTTCAGGCGTGCGGTCGTAGTGGAAGGTGTGCGGTCGTTGGGAAATAATGCACAGTCATGTGACGTGTTTTGGCCAATTGTATCACTGGGATTTTTATGATTTTACCACACCATTTTATAAATATATATATATATATTTTTTTTTTTGTTAAGCCTAAGAGAGCTTTGTAGTTTCCCACCATGAGTTGCAGTAGGGACTTGGAACTGGGAAGGAGAATAAAAGAATCGACTGCTCAAACTGGAAGGGGGGCTGGCAACAGACTGTGGTTTGGATGGAATAGTGGCACCAACCACCGGGAGAGTATAATGGAGTTGCTGCTGGGGGTGGGGGGTGCTGAGGGGGTCACAACAAAAGCACATGTTGACTAGAAAAGACAGACTATATTTAGCAGTTGGTAGTGTGGAGTACTCAACTGAAAATGGCTTACAAGATACAATGAGGTATATAAGCTGGAACCCTCTTTTCAAGAAGGGTGTACTACTTATGCTTTTTATACCCCTTCAAAAACTGTACATACCTCCAGTCCTGAACATTTTTGAAAGAATACAATGTACCCTCATTCTGTTCCCCTGAAAATTTTCTTTTAAGAGTTTAGAGAAAATAAAATCTGCATAAGAGAGTGAAACTTAAGAGACAGAGACAAGAGAGAAGACTTATAATGTGTGACAGGAGGGAGGGGGAGGGATCAAGACCAGCTGCACACTGACTGGAAAAAAATAAGGTAGGAAAACGCTCTAAGAGCTTACTGGAAAAAAAATATGCATAAGAGTGTGTGAGACAGAGACGAGAGGTGCTCCCTGTAGCACTCTACATTTGCTCAATATGAGTTTTCTGCAGCACACCACACTGTCAGTGGGTAATCAAAAAAACTGGGTAGAGTGCACCCCAATTAGGGGAATAGCACAGCCCAGGCTTTAGAATATTGGGCATATGAGGATTCCAAGCAGCAGCAACTTCCCGGTTTAGCTGTGCCATTTGAAGGAGACTGAGCTACTTTAATCTTCTGTCAAGGTGCCAAAGAGTGGGAGGTAGGGGGTAAAATAAAAATAAAATAAAGGGAGGTAGAGCAGCTACTGTACACTACCAGTGAGCTGTGTCGGGCAGACACAATAGACTGTTAGACTTAATCTCCTAGCAACTGTGCATGTACAGTATGTAAGATTTTCAAGTTTCAAGATTCCAAGACTTCGTTTGGGGCTACAATTCTGCATAGCAGGTTGGGGGCTGCCTGTTCCAGGGGGCACCCCTAAATTAAAATTGTGCCTGTTAAGCTGCGGCTTTCAAATTGAATAACCTGCCTTTTTTCTCATTCCTTGTGTGGACTGGAAGCCACTTCTGCCTTGTTAGGGCGTTTTTAAATGGTCGCCATTAAAAAAAAAAAAAAAAAAAATGGAAAAAAGGTGCCAAAGGTAGGTACACATTTTTTTTTTCTGGGAATGTAGAGACTCTGTAGGGGTCTTTCGGCTCTGGCGTTGGTTCACCCCGGCTTCAGGTTTTGTGCTTGGTACTTTTATGCATCTATTTTGTGATTTTTATACATTTTAGAGTTTTGGGGTGGGGATTTTTCACCTCAGACCTCCGTTTTTCCACTTGCGCAGCCACCATTAGGGTTGGGCATGTGCTCCTTCTTCAAGCAAGCCTCCCTATATTGTTTTAAGCGTGCGCCCATGGCGCGCATGCTTACGCAGTGCTAGTAGCATTTGCACAGCACAATCCCTATTAAATACACTGTGCAAGTGTATTTGCGCACTCACTGATGTGCGCACGTCCGCACTAACACGCTAATGTCCTGCACGCACCTGCTAGTGAGCATGCATGCCAATTTTAGTGCTTTTTGGCATGTTTTTACAGCTCATTGGTGAGATTCCTAGCTCAAAAAGCTATAGGGCTAATAATTATTGTTTTATATATTTTAACCTGCTTTTTTTCTATGGTAATTTTTCTTGGCACCATGGCTTATCAGAGACCATTAATTACGAAACTGTGCAAGACCTGCAAAAGGATGATGAGGCCTTCCTCCATGGGTTCCTATTGCCCTCACAGTGTTGCTCAGCATAATAGTTCTCTCGCGGTTCCCCCCAACCAGTCCTCTGAGCAGGGAAGGGGGCACCTGGTCAGTCTACTGGCAGCGGCAAAGCAGAATTTCGAAAATCACTTCTGTTGCTCCTGGGTGAGCTTTTGAGCTCTGATGTTCTGCAGGATATCCCAGTAGACACATCTGACCCCAAACCGGGCCCCTCAGGTCATGGGGGCCCATCCAGGCACGTCCAGGTGCATCGCAGCAAGAGAAGGCTGCAGAATAAGATGTGCATGCAGACCTCTACCCGGACTTCTTAGAAGGCCAGGATGAGGATTTCAGGGATCTTGGGGAAGCTCCTGACCTAAAAAAAAAATTGCTCTCTGATGAGGAGGACATCCCCTCTGAGGAGGAGGAAGAGGAAGGGGAGTGGAGGGAACCCAAGTCAAGGATTCCAAGTCCCCTCGTTTGACAGTAAGACCTTGTCCTTTTTGATTGATGAGGCTTGTAGATCCTTACAGCTCAAGGAGCAGTAGTCCATGGAGACGGTGGACTTCAATCCAATCCTGTCTGCGTCCTGCGTTGCTTCAAAATGTTTCCCAGATTTTATTCACTGTGACCAAATTATTGAACAAGAATGAGTAGGTGTGCATCAGTGAAAAAGTCTTATCAAACAAAAAAAGAACAGAATTTCCCTTTTTAAGGAGAATGGCCTCACAGGCGGGAAGCTCCTCCTCTGGTGGACAAGACAGTTTGTAATTCAGTAAAACACACCACCCTTCCTATTGAAGGCTCTCTGGCCCTAGCAGATGCTCATGACAAGTGGGTGGATACCGCGTGCAGGAGAGCTTTCGCCTCTAATGGCACGAACCTTCGTACACCTTATGCTTCATTTATCGTTGCCAGTGCCTTAAATATCTGGGTCACTACTCTGGCCAGCCTCGTTCCACCGGATTCAGAAGCTGCAAGCATTTTGCAGTTGGTGGCCATGCCCGCCACCTGTCTTGGTGACTCTACGGTGAAGAACTTATATATGTCAGCCCATTCGGCCTACCACATTGCGTCGGCCATGTGGGACATGTGGCTCAGATACTGGTCTGCTGATCAAGCTTCAAAAGTGAATCTGCTTAACCTTCCTTTTGAGGGAGGCTTGTTGTTTGGTTCTGGCCTGGATTCTATCTTGAAGGATGTTCAGGACAAAAAGAACCACCTGCCAGTGTCTAAACAACCACGTAAGACCATAGCACCCCAAAGGGGTCAAGGCAATGGTCGGCACAGGCAGTCCTTGGGGGGGGGGGGGTTTCATCCTTTTCGAAACTTTGATAACCAGAGAAATAGAGGAGTCTGTCACAAACTCGCTCCACCGGTCAGCCCTCTACTCCTACAGTGCCAACCTCTGAGCGTATGATTTGTGTACAGTGAGCAGAACAAGGTAACCTTCTTGTCTGTTTTGTGGGTTCAAGTCACCTTAGTCTCAAGCTCTGAAGGGATTCAAACTGATAACCTCTTGTTAGCATACCCAATTATCAGGCTCAGATACTTCTGTCTTCGGGGGGGGCCAGATATCTTTGCCTACGGGCACCCAACCAGGTCTTTCAAATGAACCCCTAGAACTCTATGCAAGACTTTAGAGAACTCTATCCATTTCCCAGTTTGGTATATCAATAAGCTTAAAATACAGAGTCACTTATAACCACTCTAAGCTCTATTCAAACAAAAAGAAATGTCAAGGCACTCCAAGTAGTTTCCGTGGTGAAATATATCTTTACTTTAAAATATCAAAACAGAACAATAAATACAAAACAAATATCCCAAACACATACAATCTTAAAAACAAAACAGGTTTTTAAAGGTACAAACTAAGCTCTCTTATCCGCATAATACTTCTCTCCTACAGTGCTGATGTTGTCCTTCTCTCAGTCAGAAATAAAATCAAATGTGTCTGTCAAGGTCTTCTCAGTATGTTAAGAACAGTTTCTGAGCCAGCCTTCTCGCTGAGGTCACCAAACTCCGCCTTGGTGTAACAAAATCTATATATTTTTATAACACCAAGATGTCCAAATAAGATATTTAAAAAAACATAATAGGTGACCTCACTGACTTTCCTCTCCTCAGGTTAACCAGACAAAACCGGTTTGTGCTCTGCGATACTTACATATCAAAAGTTTCTTTGATACAAGTCACTGTATTCAAAGCAAAAGTGTATTTGACTCTTTAATCCCGTCTGGACCTTGGAATCTACACCTCAAAGGTCTCTCTGATGTAATTCAAAGGTTCCCCGGGAAAGTATATTGGACCTTCCAAATTCGTCTGGGTCCTCTCTTCAATGTCCATTCTGGCTTCTCTCTGACACCCCTCCCTCTCAAGTTCTTCCTGACAACTATTGTAAGTCAAAGGATTTTCCCTGAGGGAATTATGAATGGCTAATCTTATTTCCTGGGATGAAAACAAATTGACAAGGTAATTGCACCCCAGATATCTGTAGTTTTGCTATGTTCTGTCCTTTGAACTTATCCTTGGGGGGTTTTGATGTGTCAGTTCCAGTAAGACTGTGTTTCCTCAAACTGACCTTCCCATCACATATTTTATATGTAATAAAAAATTTGATACAGCACTCAGATCTGGCTGTCTACATCACAAAGTCTACTCAGGCATCAAGGGCTACTGTAACAGAGGAGTCTTTGCCAGGTGTCATGGAGGAGGACCAGCACAAAAGCCTTGTGCTTCACAATGAAGGTACGCAGGTCCATCCCTACTTCTCTTTCTTTAATGGAAGACTTCAGCAGTTCTTGTTAAGATGGACCCAATCAATGTCAGACACCTAGGTTCTGGAATTCCTTCACCTGGGCTATCCCATAGAATTCTTAACAGTTCCCTCAAGGGGATGCTTTCTACCATCCCTGGTTTCAAAAAAAGTGGCAAAACACCAGGCAGTGTCAGACACTCTGACCCACCTCATTCAAATTGGGGCCATTGTGCTGGTCCCGCCAAATGAGCAAGGTCAAGGGTTCTTATTCAATCTACTTCATAGTTGCCCAGAAGTCCGGGGGTTTCAGACCCATTCTAGATCTGAAGCATCTGAACAAATTTGTCTGCCGCAAGACGTTCAAGATGGAGTCTCTGAGGTCGAACCCGGGTCATTCAGCCGGGGGACTTCTTAGCCTCAACAGATCTAACGGATGCTTACCTTCACATCCCTATCCATCAGTCCCACCAGCAGTATCTCAGGTTCTTGATACTGGGCCAACATTTTCCATACAAGGCACTTCCATTTGGCCTTGTAAGAGCCTCTCAAGTTTTCTCAAAGATGTTGATAGTTCTGGTGGCTCAGCTTTGACAAGAAGGGCATCATGTCTACCCTTATCTGGATGACCTGCTCATTCGGGCACAGACGTTGTCTCTAGCAAAGAGGTTGTTGCTTAGGACTCTGAAGATCCTGGAGTCACATGGCTGGGTGGTAAACTGGGAGAAGAGCTCTCTCGCGCCATCTCAGACCTTGGAACATCTGGGCACAGTCTTCAACATGAAACTAGTGAGGGTTTTTTGTTTCACCCTCCCGGAAAGAGACCTCATTATTGGAGGTCCAGTGGCTCAGGAATCAGTCATCAGTCTCTGCCCACAGTGTGCTGTGAACTCTAGGCTTCATGGTGGCAGCGATAGACTTAGTCATGTGGGCTCACTTCCATAAGCAGACCATTCAGATGAGTTTGCCGATTGCCTGGAACCCATCATCGGAGGATTATAAGGCCAGGATTCCCCTCACCATTCAGCTGCATCACTTCCTGAGTTGGTGGGTGAATGTGCAGAATCTCAACAAGGAGGTTCCGCTGGAACACCCCAGAGTTAATTCTCACAACAGATGCCAGTCTGCATGGGTGGGGGTAGTCCTGGACCAACTTCCCACTCAGGGGATTTGGTCAGTATAGGAACAGCATCTCCACATGAATGTTCTGGAGATGCGGGCAGTCACTTAGCTCTATTTTGTTTTCACACTGTGTTGCAAAACAACGCAATAAAGGTGTGGTCAGACAACGTTGTCACAGTGGCATACATAAACAACCAAAGAGGCACAAAAAGCAAGGAGATCCTTTGAAAGGCCTCCGAACTCCTGAGATGGGTGGAGGAGAATCTTCTTTCTCTATCAGCAGTACATCTGGCAGTGGAGTTGAACATTCAGGTGGACTGGTCAAGTCATGAAAATGTTCACCCCGGAGAGTGGCAGTTGAACCCAGAGGTGTTTGAACTCCTGAGCAGTCGGTTCAGTCCAGCCACAGTGCTCAGATCCAAAGGTTCTTCAGTTGTTTTGGTGCTCCACAGGCAGAGGCAGTGGATGCTCTGACTCAAGAGTGGTCCTTCAGCAGAGCGTACGCCTTTCCTCCACTGCCTCTTCTTCAGAAGATCTTACAAAAAATAAAACACTCAGGAAGCAACTTTCTTCTACTTGCTCTAGAGGGCCAAGAAGACCATGGTTCTCAGATCTGGTGAACCAAGCTCAGCAAGTACCTTTCTGCCTTTCAGTGTGAAGAGACCTTCTGTTGCAAGGTCCCATTCTCCACCCAAACCCAGGCGTAATGCAGCTCACATCCTGGTTCCTGAAAGGAGGAGGCTCCTAAAACTCGGTTTCTCCAAGAACGTAGTTGAAACTTTGATGGCTGCCAGGAAAACCTCTATGTCTGCAGCTTAAGCTCGAGTGTGGACCATTTTTTTTATCTTGGGCCAGAGGAAAGGATTTTATCCTTCCAAGGCCTCAATTCCACACATTTTGGACTTCCTTCAGGAAGGCGTGGAGAAGGGACTGGCATTGAGCACGCTGAAAGGCCAGGTTTCCGCTCTCTGAGCTTTCTTGGGGTTCTCCCTAGAAACTAACAGAAAGGTTATTTGTTTCTTGTGCACCTTTGGCAGGAGCCAACCAGTGTTTCAGTCCCCAGTTCACCCATGGGATCTTAATCTGGTTTTGAATGCTCTCTGTAAGGACCCTTTCAAGCCACTACCATCCTTATCACTGGGTGTATTGTCCTATAAGATGCGTTTCCTAGTGGCCGTGTGTTCAGCTAGGAGAGTGGGTGAACTCTAGGCCTTGCCTCACAAGGAGCCATGCCTTATTATGCACAAAGATAAAGTGGTACTTAGGACAGTTCCATTTTTTGACCCTAAAGTGCCCACAGCCTTCCATGTGAACCAGGAGATATGCCTTCCATCCTTCTGTTCACAATCTTCTCACCCCAAGGAGAAGGAATTGCACAAGTTGGATTTGCAGCAGGCAGTTAGGCTCTACCTTAAACGAATGGCTGAGTTTTGAAAGTCACATAGGCTGTTTGTTCTTTTTGGAGCAGACAAGCAGGGTTAAAAAGCTTCTAAGGCCACCCTAACTAGGTAAGTGCGTGCCTGCATTGCTAAGGCCTATATCACGAAAAAGAAGAGGCCTCCAGCGCTCATCGAGGCTCACTCCACCAGGGCGATGGCAACTTCCTGGGCAGAGAGAGGCAAAGCATCATTTTGCAAGGCAGCTACATGGTCTTCAGTCCACACTTTCAACATCTAATATGTAATGTTTTGTGAAAGTTCTACTGATGCAGCTTTTGGTCGCAGAGTGTTGCAGGCAGCAGTTTGCAAGTAATTCTCTGATGTTTCTGGTGTATGGGATAGTATTCTTCCCCCTCCTGTTTTTTTCTCTGGGTACTGCTTCTTAGAACCCAGTTGTTTTGATTACCCATAGACAATGTGGAGCACTGCAGAAAGAAGAAATTAGCTTCATACTTGCCATAATTTCCTTTTCTGTTAGCTCCAGCATTGTCAATGGGGCCCCAGAAGCCTGGCTGTACTATATATATATATATATATATATATATATATATATATATACATATACACACACACATATATATACATATATATATATATATTTTTTTTTATTTTTTTAAGACTAAAGTTTTGTCAATTAGTCTGCAACCGCAGGTTAACAGGTTTTGTTAATGTAACCCCTCACCCGTGCCTTTTTGCCAAATGACAGGTGGCATGCTGTTGAAGCTGACAGCAGTACCTGGTGGGGACCTGGGTTCGTGGAGGATGAGGTTACTCGGCACAGGGGGACCTAGGTTTGGCTACTCTGCACAGGGGCACCAAAGTAAATCCGAACACAGGAAGCAATAACTGTAATGTCCAGAACCAGGAATGGGATTCTTCAGTGTGGCTTTTATTCACATACTAGCTGAACAAGACAAAGCATAGACGGACCCCCATGGGGCTACATTTCCTGGTAATGCAGATTAGAGACTACAACATGGTCCATTTGAGGAATGAACCAATTATTCTGTTTTCAGGCTCTGGACCCACAAGGCACATAGCCCGGACTTGCACGCGCTTTGGGTACACAGCCCGACTGGCCCGGCTCCCCCGCCGGCCACTTGATTCACGGTCCATTGGAAGAATGAACCAATTATCCTGTCGTGGCTCCCCACACCACTTAGAGTCTGCAACTCCTAGAGAGATTTCTTCCTTACTTGTTATGACTACCCATCTCACAAAGAGAATTTTTCTTTACACTTGTTGTGGCTCCCCACACCACTTAGAGTCTGCGACTCCTAGAGAGATTTTCCCTTTTGCAACCCCACGTCTGGGTACTTCCCCCATCGCTGGCCAAGTGCATGAGGCAAAGTAGCAACCACAGCAGAAATCCGTAGAGGTGGACCTGGTTACCAAAGATGAGGGTATTGCCCACCTCCAGCTCCCACAGCCCATACCCGGCCATTTCCCTGGGAAAACTGAACTTCTGAATGTAGATTAAAGGGTAGATGATCTGGGTGCATCTCCTCTACATATTACTTGAATCACACAGCACTCTAGCATTTGACACTACTCCACTTCTTTGGCCTAGTCCTATAGGCTTCCCAAATTGTAGCTCAATTCCTAGATTTCCACACATGTACCAGGGTGAAGAAAACATTTTTTGCCCTCTCATGTTAGAGCAGACACTCACCCTTTAGTTGCAGGTGCCCCACAGGCGAATCACAAATCTTCCAACTTTCAAAACAAAGGCTGAACTGAGCAGGCAGCTTTTCTTCCTCTTGGCAGAATTAAGGGGACTGCCCCAGGAATCTGCATGGGGATCTTTACATCCCCCCCCCCGGAGGGAGGGGCACTGAGACCCGAACAGCGGTCTCCACCACTTGAGCATACCTTTACTTACTGAAGACAAACTGGACACTGACTACTAACCTTTGAAAAACTCCCAACGTTCTATCTAACTCCCTCTGCTGCAGATTCCAATGTGGCTTATGCAGCTGCAAAAGTTCTATTGGTGATGTCATCCCTCAGTCTCAGCTGAGACTGAGAACAGAGTGAGACAGTGTGAAACCCATTTAACTGGAGTTTCACAAGCTGCCTTCCCTGCCTACCACTAGGTCTTACTGGGATTCTAGTAACAAGGGGGTTACATTAATCTGTCTTAAGGTGTTTTTTCTGTTGCAGGTAGTTTCACTGCACTCAGTGTGTATATATATTAGAAAAAAAAAAAAGGACTATATGTTTCATTGTTTGTCCGCTTCAGTTTCACAGATCTGTGATTGGTATGGAGTCTGTTTGCTGTTCGACTGTCTTTCCTAAAAGAAGGACCGAACTGTCCAAAACTCGCATGTCTGCTAGAAAAACTAAATAAATAAGGTAAAATGGCACTTATTTACAGTATTAAGGTAACTGGTTATATTACAGTATTAAGGTAATTGGTTATAATATAGGCAATGTGTAGCTACTATGGCACTGCGAGGTCAGTAGTGACTGGGGATTTGCTGCTGCTTGGAATCCTCATATGCCCATTTTAAAGCTTGGGCTGTGCCACTCCCCTGGTAGGGGTGCACTATACCTAGTTATTGTGATTACGTTAGAGCTAACAGAAAGGAAATTATGGTAAGTATGAAGTTAATTTCTTCCCTTTTTTCATAATTATTAAAATTTATTTTGAAGTTAAGGGATCATGACGAACCGAGCCAACAAAATCAATAACACTAAACTTGTTGACTAAGTCTGCAAAAAAATTGCAGAACAATAGAAAACTAGTGCCGGGCAACCAAAATTAGGGGTATGGTTGTCCATGGGCAGCTTATTTTCAAAGAAATTGCCTGCAGGGAAAGGAGAAGTGGTGATAGTGGGAGACTTCAACCTGCCCGGGGTAGACTGGAGTGTGCCATCCACGACATATGCTGGGAGTCATAAATTACTGGAAGCATTTTAGAATGGGTTTCTGACCCAGGGAGTCACTGAACCCACCCAGGAAGAAGCAATCCTTGATCTGGTGCTCACGAACAGTGAGCACGTACAGGATGCAACAGTCACAGAGCCTCTGGGTGAAAGTGACCATCACTCAGTGTGGTTCCGACTTGACATGGCCTGGGAAAGTGTCCCCCCAAAGACCAAAATCCTGGACTTCAAAAGGGTGGACTTTAAGAGAACAGGCGAGGTATGGAAAAACTCCAAGCAAAAATCACAACAACTATGGAGATGGACCCAAAATGGACTATTATTAAGGAAGGTTTAGAGGCTGCAATGGAGGAATATGCTAGGTATAGAAGGAAGAACACAAAAATCAAAGCACCAAGCTGGTTCAGCCCTAAGGTAGTCCAGGCAGCGAGGGAAAATGAGGTTGGCCTATAAGAAGTTCAGGAGGACCAAGAGAGAGGAGTACATACTGTAGAATTATATCTAGGATTGGTGAGAGAGGCAGGGAAGGCAGTTCAGAGAGCAAAGGCACACAACGATCTGCTGTTAGTGGATGGCATTAAGATGGGGGAGAAGGCCTTCTTCCATCAAATAAGCAAGAAAAGAGACAAGAAAGAAGGAACAGTCAGACTGAGAAGAGGAGACAGGTGGGTGGAGGAGAATAAGGAAAGGACAGAGTTAATGAATGAATACTTATACTCTGTCTTCATGAAGGAGAAAGAAGGACTGGTACCACTGGGGGGGAGGGGGAGGGGCCCAGAAACGGAAGGGGGTCAGATGGTGCAACAGATGGAGAACAAGTGAAAAAAGGGCTGCAAGCTTTGAAGACAGACAAATCACCAGGCCCAGATAGAGTACACCCTAGGGTGCTAAAGAAGCTGGCAGGGGAGATTGCACAGCCACTGGCAGATCTGTACAGTTGTTCACTGGAGTAGTGTGTGGTGCTGCAGGACTGGAGAATGGCACTTGTGGTGCCCCTCAACAACAGTGGTCCCAGGGATGACCCAGGGAACTACAGGCTGGTCAGTCTTATTTCGAGAAGTGTGCATGATTATGGAGACAATACTGAAGGAAAGATTGATATAGTACCTGGAGGTACATGGCCTCCAGGATGCAAGGCAGCTCTGGATTCATGGGAGAGGTCTTTGTCAAACAAATCTGATCGACGTCTTTGACTGGGTCAGCAAAACAGTGGACAGGGGCCAGGCAGTGAACATCCTCTACCTGGATTTCAGCAAGGCCTTTGACACTCTGTACCACATCAGGAAATTGACGGAACTTGGAGTAGAAGAAAAGATGGTTAAGTGGGTGAAAAACTGTCTAGGAAACAGGTCACAAAAGCTGATAGTGGGAGGAGAGTTGTCTGGAACCAGGGAGGTCACAAGTGTTGTCCCTCAGGGCTCAGTGCTGGGGCTCGGGCTGGTGCTGTTCAACGTGCTCATTAATGACATTGGAGACAGCATCAAGGGCAAAATGTGCCTGTTCACAGATGATACCAAGCTGTGAGGGAGGGTGAACATTGCAGAGAGGATACAGGACCTTAAGGAGGACCTAAGAAGACTTGAGAGGTGGTCCGGGACCTGGATGTGGCAGGTGGGCTTCAATGCCAAAATGTATAAGGTCATGCACAGTACAGCCAGAAATCCCAGGACAGAGTACTACCTGGGACGGGTCTGGGTATCTCCCACAATGGAGAAAAATCTAGGAGTGATAATATCTAGTGACCTAAGGCATTCTGCGTAATGTATGAAGTTCAGTGGCAAGGGCAAACAGGATGTTGGGGTGCACAGCCAGAGAGGTCAGCAGTAGGAAACTGGAAGTGATTAATTTCTGCCCTTTTATAGGTCTCTGGTGAGGCCGCATCTGGTGGGGGGGGGGTTCTGGCACCCTCACCTCAAAAAGGATATCAACCTGATGGAGACGGTGCAAAGGAGGGCTATGAATATGACTGCAGGGCAGCAAGATAGTTCACACAAGGAGAGACTAGGGGCCCTGAACATGTACTCCCTGAAGAACAGAAGGGAGAAGAGAGACATGATTGAGACCTTCAAGTACTTGAAAGGGATAAAGAAGGTGAACAAGGAGTGTCTCTTCAGGCTAAATGGCAACAAAATTATGAGGGGACACAGCCTTAAGCTGGGGGTGTTAAGAGGGAGATCAGGAGACATTTCTTCACAGAAAGGGCGGTGACCAAGTGGAATGCACTACCAGAAGAGGTGATCTCAGCAAGAAGACTAGTTAGCTTCAAGAAGAGCTGGGATAGTTACAGGGGGAGGATAAGGGTCATGGGAGGGGGAGAGGAGACAACAGCTGTAAACCCTGCACATCAAGCAGACTAGATAGGTCAGAACCCTAATTCTGCTGGCTACTTGTTATGTTCGTATTGAAGTGCAGCCTCCTAATGTTATAAAATATGCCCCGAAGCTGTCTGTGTGCTGTACCACACATATGGATGACTAGAGGACTTCAGTCTTGAGTGCCTCCACTACTGTCAACCTGGTACCTTTCATGAGTGCTAAAACTTGCCATAAAACAAGTGCATTCTACGAACTGCAGCATTTCAGTGTTTGGAGTAATTTGCCAAAAGTTACAAGCATTACAAAAGTTGTTTAAAAAAAAAAATTCTATTAGAATTTTTTTTTAATTTGAAGTGTGCATTTTTATTTTTGAGTGTCAGGACTCATACTGCTTTTTTTTTGTGTTATTTATTTCCACCCCTCGTGTCCCGCGACCCACCACTCCTTCAGGCTGCTTAGATCCTTCACCCGCTCCGCCTGTCCCGTCCTGAGCCCTCCATCTTCAAATCACAGCCACCCTGGAGTAACCCGGATGTAACCCTTCGCCGGGCGGGAAGGCACCGGTGGGGGGGGGACAACCAGCACATACTTGGCCCCAGGGTGCTGCTGAAGTGGAAGGGCTCTTTCAGGGCATCGGTGGCAACAGAGGATCGGCAGCTGTCATCCGGTTTGGTCGCGAGGCAGATTTTCCGCTTTTCTACGTTGTTCCCCTTGCGTCTTCTGCAGTGCTCCTGGTCTCCACCAGAGGCTGCTGCAGAGTGATGGCAACCCACTACCCACCCCAGGAGAGGAGAGCAGTCCCTACGGATGCTCAATCTTCTCCTTCCCCTGCCAGCACCCAGCGTCCCAAGTCCGTTCCTAAACCTGGTTCACCACATGCTTAGCGAGTGTGGCGTCAGCGCCTCAACCCTCCTGCGCCACGGGCCAGCGTCTCATACTGCTTTTTAAAGAGACACTGTCAGCTTTGTCCCTCATTTTCCATCAAATGTTATCAGTGTTGCCTCTAGGTACATACCTGTGAAACAATTACTAAAGAATGCCCTTGTATATCAAAAAATAATCTGATTACCTAATTTGCTTTATATTTTCATTCTTTTCTTGTGGTCCACATGTAAATTCGCCACCCACCAGAAGCATATCCTCAGGGAGAATGCACGTCAACTCGGGAGCACAGTCCCGAAAAGCACTTTTTCACATGCCCATCGCCAAAAACAAATCATATTGTACATTTACTTATGCTGAAGCTTCCTTTGTATTTTTATTCAAGAACCGAGCAATGGTAATGCTGTAAAATACATTTTAAATTTGATGTCAAAATCGCGCGCATGCGGAATAGCTGGTGACGAATTCTCACGCATGCGCAAGAGTGTGTCGCTCTTGCCCATGTGTGGGATTTTTGCTCCACCCGCTCTTCCACATGTGCGCGATTTCAGCATGAACTTTAAAATGTACTTTACGGCATCACCACTGCTCGGTGCTTGAATAAAAATGCAAAGGCAGCTTCAGCATAAGTAAATGTACAATACGAGTAGCTTCTGGCGATGGGCATGTGAAAAGTGATTTTGGGACCACACTCGGAGCAGACGACATGTTCTCCTTAAGGTTATAAGCCCGTGGTGGCGAATTTATGTATGGACCGGAAGAAAAGAATGAAAGTATAAAGCAAATTAGGTAAACTGATTATTTTTTGATATATAGGGGCATTCCTTAGTAATTATTTCATAGGTATGTGCCTAGAGGCACACTGATAACATCTGATGGAAAAATGAGGGACAAACTGACAGTGTCCCATCAAACAATCATAGCAACAAAAAAAGGAGATGTTCACCTATTTTCAGCATCTAGATATATCAGAACCTGATTTTTCACTGTATAAGCTTGTAAGTTATTTTTTTAAATATGTGTAAACCAAGTGAGGAAATGTAATATGATGTCACCAGGCTAGAGAAAAGGGCAGTAACTTCCCCTACAAAGACCATAGCAAACTAATCCACCTTCAACAGCACAAAGAACTGAAGGCTGTAAAAAACTACTGATAGCATTTTTTTTTTCACTCTACAACCTTAGACTTCGGCATTATACCAGAACCGACACTCAAGGCAACAGTTTACAGCTACTGCCCATAAAATAAATCATTTATCATGTAGGTATTAGGTCTTTAATGCTATATTATGTATGTTAAGGCAGCTATTTGAGCGATAATAAGATACTGGGAAACAGGGATGGAGTTTAGCATCAAATAATTACACATGCCAAATTTTTTGCAGCAGATTACCAAAGGTAACACCTCCATCTGAAAAGCCCTACTGCTATTATGAAATGTTAGTTTTCTACTCCCCCCCCCCCACATTCCTACTGTGTAAACTGTTTTCTTAGTAATCTTTTTTTTTTTTTTGCTTAGACTCTTTCTACCCAGTTCCAGTCGGTCATCCTCCTCCTCCTTTTCCATCCAGCCCCGACCTCCAATCTCGGGATCTCACCTCCTATCCCCATGGCTTGTCCCCTGTGGTGGGGAGCCCACAAATCGACCCACCAGGTCCGGATCCAGTACTGGGTGATGCCCTCTCGGAGGCGGTGGCGGACAACCATCAAGCCGCTCAACCAGACCGCATTTTCTGGCATTTTCTGTGCAGAGGGGGGCATGCAATGCCGACAGTGGGTGTGCCACGTGTGCTTCCGTATGCAGCACACCCATTGGCTGTTCTACCTCCATGCTCCCTGCTGTACAGGACCTGGCTTGCCAACATTTAGCCTCCGCTAGGTGTCAGGCAAATGCCGGTCTTTGTTCCACATCCTCCCCGGGAAAGGAGAGCTGTCCTCTGGATGCTCGACCCTCTCCCACCCCAGCTGGCCCCCGATGACCCGCTCACACTGCGAACACGGGTCACCAGCATGGCAGGATGTAAGGCATCTCTGCCTCAGCCCTCCATGCCACTGGGCCAGCTCATGTTCTTAGTATTCTAAAGCTCTCCCACTTGTGCATGAACATTTTAAGATCCAGGACATGGCATATGTAACGTAGATTAATATATAGCCATATGACCAGAAACATTGATGTTGACGGCAGATAAGGACCGCTAGGCCCACCCAGTCTGCCCATTTTCCCTACCTACTGTAACACCGCTGACTTTACTCGATCTCTGGCTTTAGCCCCCACCTTCCCTACCTCTAAGATTCCCTTATGCCTATCCCATGCATTCTTGAAACCCGTTACCATTTTTGTCCCCACCACCTCCGCATCCACCACTTTTTCAATGAAGTACTTCCTCACATCTCCCTTCCCTGACACTTTACCCCACCCCAGTTTCATAGCATGTCCCTTTGTTCTTGAGCGTTGTTTTTACTGAAAAATGCTTCCCTATTGAACCTCATTTATACCCGTGAGATATTTGAATGTTTCTATCATATCCCCTCTCCCTCCTTTCCTCCAGGGTGTACATATTGAGGTCCTTCAGTCTCTCCTCATAGGGCTTGTGATGCAGACCCTGCACCCAGGGCTCTAGATAAGATTTTTTGGGATGAGTACCTGTACTCCTCATTTTTAAAATGAGGTGAGTAAAACAAAATTCAGATGTGTACAAATGTCTTGCTAGAGTGGACTGAAGAGTACATTTATTAAAAAAAATTATTTTTTTTTCATAGATAAGAATTTCAGGTGCCAACAATGCTCCAAATAATGTTGGCAGGTAGGAATTTACTCACCAGTTTTAAAACATAGTAAAACAAAAGTGGGGTGCATAAAAGTGCTGCAAATCTGGCAAAAAACTGTTCCTTTTGAATCACCAGTTATGTTATGAAGCACTATTCTTTGGCGTGTGGAGTATTTACAAATGTTGGGTGAGTACTGGTTCTCATTAAAAAAATTTCTGAAGAGTATTTTCTAAAATGAGGTAAGTAAAATAGGGTGGTACTCACCTTATCTGGAGCCCTGCCTGCACCATTTTAGTTGCCCTTCTCTGCACGGCTTCTACGCTGTCTATGTCCTTCCAGAGATGTGGTCTCCAGAACTGGACACAGTACTCTAGGTGAGGTCTCACCAGTGATTTCTACAGTGGTAACACCACCTCTCTCTTTCTGCTGGTGATACCCTTCCCTATGCACCCTAGCATCCCACTAGCTCTCCCCACTGCATTGTCACATGGTCTCACCACCTTTAGGCCATCAGATACGATTACCCCCAGATCCCTTTCCTGTTCGTTGGTAGTTAATGCCACCTCTCCTCCCCATTTTGTACTCCACCCATGGGTTTCTGAGTCCCAAGTGCATGATTGTGTACTTCTTTGCACTGAAATCCAGCTGCCACACCCTTGACCACTCCTCTGCCTTTTTTAGATCTCTGTTCATTTTCTCACCCCCCTCCAGAATGTCTACCCTATTGCAGATTTTAGTGTCATCTACAAAGAGGCACACCTTCCCTTCTAGCCCCTCTGCAATGTTGCTAATAAAGACATTAAAGAGAACTGGTCCCAGTATTGATCTCTGTGGCACCCCGCTGTTCACCCTCCCTTCCTCAGAGTGAGCTCTGTTTGCCACCACAGTCTGTTCCCCTATCCCACAACCAATTTCTCACCCAGTTTACCACCTTTGGACTCACTCCCAGGCTTCCTAGCTTGTTAACGAGTCTCCTAAGTGAAACGGTGTCAAAGGCCTTACTGAAATCTAGATAGGCCACATCCACTGCTCCACCCTGATCTACTTCCTTGGCCACCTAGTCAAAGAAATCTATCAGATTTGTTTCACATGACCTTACCCCATGAATCCATGCTGCCACAGCCAACCCGAACTCTTGGTCAGATTGATCAAACGTATTTTTCTCTCCCTCCCCCGGAGGCACCGCGCATCTCCTGGCAACTATTTTACACTCCTAGCCAGCTTGACTACAATTCAGACAGTAGGCACAGGAGTGAAGAAAGACCAAGGGAGGGATAGTGAGGCTTAACCCTTAGGCTGCCGACAGAACGTATAGTAGTTTTGGACTGATATATCAGTCAGCGGCCATGCAAGGGTTATTAAGGGGGCGGGGGCAAAAGGTGACAGTGAAAAAGCAGGGATACTGAACGAATACTTCTGCTCAGTATTCACAAAAGAAGAGATGGGGAGGTACCTAAACCAATCAATAGAAGCACTCTGAATAAGGGGGTCGATACCAGTCCCTTCACAGAAGAAAGGGTCCTGAAAGAACTCCTGAAACTGAAGGTGGACAATGCAATGGGGCCTGACGGGATTCACCCCAAAATTCAAAACGAACTAAGGGAAGAACTAGTGACACCACTAACTATCTTTTTTTTTTTTATACAAGTATTTATGTTCTCCTTTTGGTGGGCTGCAGCTGCCTTGTCAGCCAACCCTACTGGACTCCGGGGTCGTTCAGGATCTTGTGACGCCTTGCGTGCCACGGCAGATCCCCAGAGCCGGTTTGGAGACGTCATCCTGCCGCAGTCCCCGACCGTGTTTCCTGGTTTTCTCCACTTTTTTTATTACCCAGGACCCCAGACAGTGAAGTGCATGTGTGTGGAGGCACACATGCACCCTCTTGCCCCGGTAATGGCCCTATCCTCCCACCTCATTGGTCTAGCGCCCTGGCTCCCTTGACTTGCAGTTCCCCCTAGACTCCACCATGAGGCAGCTAAGAGAAGTTGAGATCCTTCCCCGGAGTAGAACTGCCTAATGGCAGCTCAGTCCTACATCGCACCTTCCCCCCATGCCAATATCCGATGGCCCATGCTCGTTCTCGAACACGGGTCATCAACATGGCGAAAGGTTAAGGCGTCCCCACGCCTCAACCCTCTGAGCCACTGGGCCAGCCTCTGACTACCCATTTTAATAAATCATGGGAGGATGGTGTAGGACTAGAGGTCTGGAGGAGGGTGGATGTGATTCCCTTTCACAAAAGTGGGAGCAAGGCAGAGGCAGGAAACTACAAACCTGTTAGTTTGACCTCAGTGGTAGAGGAAAATGATGGAATCACTTCTCAAAGAAAGAATTCTTAAGTACCTAGAGGCCAGCAGGGCACAGGACCCAAGGCAGCGTGGATTCACAGCAGTAAGGTCATGTCAGATGACTCAGATTTCTTTGACTGGGTGACCAAAGTAGTAGACCAGGGAGGGACTGTGGACATGGCCTACCTAGACTTTGGCAAAACATTTGACACAGTCCCACACAAAAGATTACTAAACAAGTTAGCCAGCCTTGGAGTGGGTCCAAGGGTGGTAACCTGGGTAAAACACTGGCTGCACAACAGGATCCAGAGAGTATAATAAATGGAGTCCACTCCGAAGAAAGGGGAGTTGCTAGCGGGGTATCACAGGGTTCAATACTGGGACTGGTCCTCTTTAATGTCTTTTATAAGTGACACTGTGGAGGGACTGGAAGGAAAAGCATGTCGCTTAGCAGACAACACAAAGATCTGCAACAGGGTTGATACACAAGGGGGTGGAAAGGATGAAAAGGGACTTAGCAAGGTTGGAGGAATGGTCAAAAGTATGGTAGCTCAGATTCAATGCAAAGAAGTGCAAAGTAGTGCACTTGGGAAACAAAAATCCAAGGGAAGAGTACACAATGGGCGAGGGGGGGGGGAATTAACAACAACAAAAATGGAAGTGGACCTGTGGGTAGTCATATCAGATGACCTCAAGGTAGGCAAACAATGTGAGAAGGCATTAAGGAGGGCTGGGTGGATACTGGGATGCATAGGGAAAGGCATCACCAGTAGAAAACAGGAAGTTGTTATCCCTCTGAAGAGACACAGTTGGTGAGACCCCATCTGGAGTACAGGAGACCCCATCTCCTCAAGGACATAAACAGGATGGGGCAGTCCACAGGAGGGCAACTAAAATAGTGCAGGGTCTGCACCAGAAGCCTTACGAAGAGAGACTAAAATAGTTTAATATGTAAACCTTCGAGGAAAGGAGGGAGAAGGAGGGACATTACAGAAACTTTCAAGTACCTCAGTGGAATCAACAAAGTCCAAGAGGGTAGCATCTTTCAGAAAAAGAGAAGTGCAAGAACAAGGGGACACAATTTGAAGATAGAGGGGGGACGGCTCAGGGGCAATGTGAGGAAGTATTTTTTCACAGAGAGGGTGGTAGACGCTTAGAACAGCCTTCCTGAGGAGGTTGTGGGGTCTAAAACTGTGGGAGAATTCAAGAATGCATGGGACAGACATAAGGCAATTTTTGTGGGGTAGGAAGAAATAGGCTGTTGGTTAAATAGGATCTGCAGCTTATCCTCTAGGTAGAAATGGGCAGACTAGGTGGGCCAAGCGGTCCTTATCTGCCGTCAAAGTCTATGTTTCTATGTAAGTCCAAGAGGGTAGCATCTTTCAGAAAAAGAGATCTGCAAGAACAAGGGGGCACAATTTGAAGATGGAGGGGGGCTCAGGGACAACATGACAAAGTATTTTTTTCATGAAGAGAGTGGTGGACGCATGGAACAGCATTCCTGAGGAGGTCGTGCGGTCAAAAACAGTGGGGGAATTTAAGAGTGCATGGGACAGATATAAGGCAATTCTAGTGGGGGGAAAGGAGGAAGTAGGCTGTTGCTTAACTAGGATCTGCAGCCTATTCAATAGGTAAGGAAATGGGCAGACTGGGTAGGCCAAGCGGTCCTTATCAGCCATCAAAGTCTATATTTCTATGTTTCTATGTTAACAGTACCCTGATCCCCAAGCATCAAGCAGTGATGCTATGCAGTAAGCCATCAGACTGGACAATTTAAGAATAACAAAGCAATCCGGCTCAGTGGCACTGAGGGTTGAGGCACTGGATGCCAAACCGTATACGCCAGCAACCCGTGTTTGGGAACGGACGAGGCCACCGGGGATTGAGCATTCGGAGGGACTGCATTCCTTCTCCGGGAGAGGATTCTCAACTCTGGCACCTGTTCGTCCACTGGCGGAGGCTAGGGGACAGGGGTACTGCGCTAGAGCATGGGGCGGTGCTAAGGGCAGACGCTCGAGGTTCTCCATTAGCAGCACTGCAAGTCCCTCAGCTCCGAGGGGTGAAGCATCGCAAAATGCCGGCTCCCCGGGTATGAGCCGGCTCTGGTGCCCTGTCCTTCTGGCCACCTTCAGTTCTGCCTCCAGTGGCCCCACTCGGGGGAGGGGGCTACCCTGAGTATAAGGGACTGGGGTACCGGAGCAGGGTGAGCCCGTTCACTGGGCTAGGGGAGTCCGGCAACAAAAAGAAGAATTTAAAAAAAAAAAAAAGTATAACAAAGCAGTTACAGCGGAGCCCTGTTATACCTGCATCTCAAATAACAGAAGCATTGTTTTGTCACATACCACTATTTCCCATTTTACTCAGAACACGTGCAAACAATAAAATGTAAAAATCAGGGGCCACTGTATGCTGAAATCGGGTCAAAACCTTTTTTTTTTATTTTGTTGTGTAACCCCAACTATGAGGCAGGTAGCTCTTTTACATTATCTGAGCAAGAGTATTGGTGTGATGAGCAGACTTCAGCAAAGGCAAAATGACAAGTTAAATAGAAAAGAAGTGGAACTTTGAAAACATATTCTCATAAGTGGGATGTTCTTATAAAATGTACAGTTATGTAAGATCTTACCATAACAGTAGATCTTCAAGAGAATCTCTTTCATCAGGCCACATCTGTGGAACTACAGCAGTCAGGACCACATGGAAATTTTTTACTAGCAGTCTACAAGCGCCACCCATGAAGATGTCAGACGTTGACGTCCTATGGTATATAGACGTGGGCAGCCCTGCGCCCTCCTCAGTTCCCTGCCGGAGATCATACTCAGAAGACCTCCTCCTGGGGGAACTGAGGGAGCTGTAGATTCCCGCTACCAAAAAAAGGCAGAGAGCAGAAGTTGAACCATTTTGGAAAGAGAGATAGGAGCAAAGAGCTCTGAGACAGAGGGGGCGGAGGGTGGGACTACATGGCCTGATGAAAACGATTCTCTCAAAGATTATCATATGGTCTTATGTAACGGTACTATCCTCTTCGAGGATATCTCTTTCATCAGGCTACATCTATGGAACGTGTCCCAAGCAGTACTAACAGAGAGATAGTGTGGGTGGCTGGAGGCTATAGGCCTAAGAAAGGAGGTCTTGGAGCACAGTGAGGCTAAAGCCTGCTCTTCTCTGAGAGGCGATATCCAGACTGTAGTTGTTTAGTGAAAGTGTGGACAGTACTCCAAGTTGCACAGCACAGATATCTTCGGCTGACACATTCCAGAAACAGGCAACAGAGGTGGCCATGCCTCTGGCTGAATGGCCATGCACAACGCCAAGAAGTTCCTTACCGTATTTCCTGTAACAGAAAGTAACACAGTTGGCCAACCATTTCGACAAGCACTGTTTAGAAACTGGTACACCCTCTTACCCAGGGGCGAAGGCAACAAAGAGCTATGAGGACTTCCTGTAGTCCCTCATACGATGAACATAATCTCGGAGTATTCATTTTTTTTGGGGGGGGGCTAGAATAAATAAAATGTAATTTTGGCTTTTTCATCCACTGAATAACTATTTTGTTTCAGCAAATCATGCCAATATTTTTATCATCACAATCCCTCCCTATCTACCTAAGGGTCCAAGATTCTATCTCCTCGCATTTAATTTTATATCCAATTAGTCTAATTGTAGACTTCCTATCCATTGCCCCACACCCCATTTCATATACTTCATATATTGGGAACTAAAGTTACTATAGTTACCAGTATTTTATTCATGTTTTTTTTAAATATTGTTTTTATTGATTTTATATCGGGCAAAACACACATTACTTGTATATAGATTAGTGTTAATAACACATTATTCCTGGTTAATGGTCACCAAACTTGCACATTTATGAATAACTGAGTCCATTCCCTAATGAGTTTGTACTGCATGCAGTAGATATCCTTGCAGACAGATATGTATCAAAAAGAAGGGCTGTTATATACATCATTGTCAGCTTGGATCATCCCTCTTCCCTTCAGTGAGAGCAGTGCCCCCCCTTCCCATCAGGTGTCAAGTTTTAAGTGAAAAATGAGTCATCTATCTGCATCATTTGCATCAACCAGCGTTGCCATTTGTTTGTAAACCTTGGTAACTTATCTTGCAAGATTGACTATACTTCTCCATTCCTCAACTGATGGGATTATTATAGTCATCCACCTTCGTGTGATGACTTTTTTTGCTGCCAACAGGAAGATAGGCAGTAAGGTGCGTCTCCATGGCAGACTATGGGGAGGCATAACAGAAAGAAGTACCAATTTAGCTGTTAACTCAAGTTCTTCCTCTAGGCAGTCCTGAAGGGTAAACTGTAGAGTGTACCAAAAGTGAGTGAGCAGAGGGCACTCCCAAAAAACATGGCCCAAATTAGCTAACTCACAGTTGCAACCCCACCAACAACTCCTGTAACTAGGAGGTAACAATTTTGCTAAAATTATTGGTGCTCTGAAAAACCTATGACGGCACTTCCATGCAAATTCGCACCAAGTATGTGAGAAAGTAATTTTAACCATGGGTACTGTATGAGCCTGCCATTCCTCAGAAGAGATCGAAGTCTGCACATCTGTGTTCCATTTCTGTAATACCAATATGGTATTGTCCCCTAAGGTCTTCCTTTAAAATTTTATATGTATGGCCTACAATCCGACCTCCCAGTGCACCTTCGAGAACTTCAATTCGGCAACTCATTAAAGGTGGCCTGGGGTAGGAAGTTTAGTTCTGTAAACTGTTTGCTTTTGCATGTAAGCTCTCAATTGTAAATAATGGAAATGGTCACCTTGCGGTAGTTCAAATGCTGACACTGGTTCTGAGAAAGAGAGGATCCCTGTTTCGTTTAATACCTGAAAACTGTAATGAATCCCTAACTGTCTCCCATCTGTTAAAAGCAGAGTCTAGAGAAGACGGGGGAATCTTTCATCATTTGATACGAGTTGCATATAATAAAAGATCTCTGCAAACTTCGGATGGTTTTTAACAGTGTGCCAGGTGTGGAGAGGTTCACCCGTCAACTTCGAAAAGTTTCGAAGGGGAATAGATTTACCCTTAGAAGCAAATAATATAGGTGCTAGATCATATAGATCATTAAAAGATTGTTCTATTTCTTTCCATGGCAGTGAGTAAGTGGGAGCAATACATTGAAGTATAATTTTAAGAAAGCTGGCTTTGAATACCATTCTAGGTTAGGTAAACTGACACCCTCCTGTGCCAGGGATAACTGCAGCAATGAATATCTAACTCTCGGACGTTGCCCGCTCCATATACACTAAGAAATAGATTTGTTCTGAGAGTTAAAGTAGACATGGAGTGGCCAGATTAATAAGCTTTGGAAAATGTAAAGCATACAAGACAAAACATTCATTTGTATTATCCCCACTCATTGGAAGAAAGTCAAGTACAGGCGACTCCAGGAATCAAAATCCTGCTGTATTTGCAATGTGAGCGGCTTGTAGTTCATCAGGTCCAGATGATGTATATTTTGCGTTATAGTGATTCCTAGGTACTTTATATTAGTCCGTCTCCTGCTCAAAGGTATGTTACGTTTTAACTCATTACCTCCTGGGTGGCCATTTTGTGTCAGGTAAACAATGGATAGTTCGGACTTCATATGGAGCTATTGGAGGTGATGAATAAAAGATGCTGATGGGATGAAGTTGAATGTTAAAAACCCTGTCTTTTTAACATTAAGTTTAAAACCCACTATGTGCTCATATTCCATCAGTATTGCCCACAGCCTGGGGACAGACTGTTCTAGAGATAAGAGACGTAAAAGCACGCATCAACAAACAATGCTATTTTCCGCTGGGTCTATCCAATGGGGACACCCTCCACCCCTCCCTCCCTGTGAATTGCCGTGGCTAGTGGCTCCATATAGAGAGCAAACAGGAGTGGAGAAAGAGGGCAACCCTGCCTGGTGCCCTACTGTAAGAGGATCGGTGGGGGTCAGGGAGCCATTAATCCTAAGGTAAGCCTTTGGGTGCGTATACATATTTCGCAACCAAGTCTGAAAGGTCTCAGAGAAGTTAAAGGTCACCAGGGTCTCCAAGAGGAAGTCCCAGGATATCCTGTTGAAGGCCTTATCTGCGTCAAGATTTAAAAATACAGCTGGGATTTTCCCTTGTATTAATATATTCACGTAGTAGTAAAATACGGTGAATATTGTCCATCGTGCTTCTAGTTCTAATAAAGCCTGTTTGATCAGGGTGTATAACTGTGGTCATGATTTGTTCCAGTATGGTTGCCCATATGGCCATATACAATTTGTAGTCCGAGTTTAGAACTGAACTAGGCCAATATGAAGATAGAAGGGTTTTATTTGTGTCCTCTTTGGGGATAGCTGTTATCACTGCATAGTCCCACAATGCAGGGCGGGACTCTCCCTCTGTGACCTCACGAAAAAGGCAAGTCAGGAGTGGAAGTATTTGTCCTATAAATTTCTTGTACCATGATGCCGTAAATCCATCTGGACCTGGGCATTTGTATGGTTTGGCAGCCTGAATGTGATGGGCTATTTCCTCTGAAGTTATTGGTGCCACCAATCTTGCTCTTTGTACATTGGTTAAGCGAGAGAGATCTAGGGTTTCCAAAAATTTCTGCCATGTTTCCCGATTACTGGTAGAATTTTCAGAATAGAAGGTCTGGTAATAGTTAAGAAATATTTGCTGTATACCATCTGTCATGTGTTTTAGTTTGCGGGTAGCAAGGTCCTGCAATTTTAGGATGGTAGCTGCTCTGCATCTAGTACAAATCTTCCTAGTTCCCTGCCCTCCCCCATCAGTATTTAGATTGTTTAAGGCATGTCAGGGTTTGCTGAACCCTGTAATGCATTATTTTTTGTTTAGTATCCCATATTTTAAGCAGGAGTTCCTTGTCTCCTTCTCTATAAAATTGTTGGTAGCCCTTTAGCTCTTCCACCAGGTTATTATACCAGCATTCTATTCATGTTTTGATAAATGCACTTTAGTAGTTTTATTTCTTGCTGTTCTGAAATGTGAATTTATTATTGTGTAATTTAATGACCTGTTTTTATGTACAGTGCTTTGCATCTTTGGAAAGGAGCACTTTAAAAATAAAGCATCTGTCTGTCTGTTTGTCTGTCTGTCTAATCCCTGTTTGAATTTGCTGGTGAAAAGGGGTCCACATTCTTACAAAACATATCTACTTCATCTTCTATCTTTTATGTAATATAGTCCTTCTAGCTTCATAATGTCTACCATAAAGTTTATCCATGTTTCCAAAGCAGGGGGTACAGGGTCCTTCCATTTTAGCAGGATACATTTTTGCTATACTCATAGCAATTACCAAAAAGTGTTTTTTTTTTTGATTATCCAATTGCATAATTAATTCATCTTGTGCAAACAGCGTAAATATAGGTCTCGTGATTTAAGGTTTTTTCCTAGGATTTTAATGATTTTGAACCAAAAATTTGTTAAGAAAGTGCATTCATGTATCACGGGAATCAATGTCCCCGTAGTATGTGAACACCTTGGACATCCATCTGTTATGTACTATTCATTGTGTGTAATTTAGATGGGGTATAGTATGTTCTGTGTAGAACATTACATTGTATCTGTTGGAGTTTGCATGTTTTAACTTGAGCCACTGGTGTGAGCAGTATTTCTTACCATAATTTTTCTGAAATTGTTATCCCTCAATCATTAGCCCATTTTTGTTTCAAAGTCAACATTTCTTTTGGTACTGGACTGTTACTGTTATTGTATAGTAAAGATAATAATTTGTCCCCCTCATTTTGTTGAATCATGGCATCTAAAATAGGAGTGCTCTTAAATATTAAGGAGCCATTTTTTTATTATATAACTTAATTGTAGGTAGTTAAAGTGATGTGTATTTGGTGCTTTATGTTGTAGTTGTAGCTGACTGAAGGTTTTGATATGATTATCTATAAATAATTGGCCATATCCGTACAACCCTAGATTTAACCATATTTTAAAAAATCGGATTCTTAATTGATAATGGTAGATCATAGTTGTTATGTATTGGAGTGTAGACAGTGATTTCTATTTTAGCATTTATTAATGTATGTAGTTCATGCCAACAAATAATGTAGTTTGTGTTACCATATTACCTTTTCTTTTATTATTTTGATAACCCAAAAATACTAAATTACTTAACTTAGTATAGTCATGTAAATCCTATTCCATTTCAGATGTTATTAAAATTTGATTTTGTTCTTTTAGCCAATGCCATATTACTGTTGTCTGTGTAACTACGTAATATCTATAAAAATCTGGCAGTGCTAGGCCTTCTTGATCCTTAGGCATTATTAACTTCTTATATGCCACCTGTGGCTTTTTATTCTTCCAAACAAAATTTTCAACTAGATTTTTTATATCATAAAAAATGTTTGTGGTATATTGATAGGAAGAGTTTGAAACAGGTATAAAACCTTAGATAAAATCATTTTTATTACGTTCAGTCATCCTATCACTCACTGTTAAGGGAAGATATTGCCATTTTCATCTACTATTTTTTCCAAAATTATCCTTGTATAAGCTGTCTATTTGTCCTGATAAGAACTCCTAAATGGCACATTTTCTCCACCTGTTGACAAGGGCATATGTCTGGCATTTGTATTGTATAGTTATGGTTTAATTTTAGAGCAGCTATTTTCTCCCAGTTAATTTTCCACCCTGATGTTTTATCATAGTTATCTGACACTTTTATGAACTCAGTTATGGAGTTTAGTGGATCTGTTATATATAACAGCGCATCATCTGCATACAAGTTTACTGTATGCATTTTTTATCAATAGTGATTCCTTTTATTTTTATTATTATTTCTTACCTCTATTGCTAATGGTTCCATCACCACTACGGAAACCAAAGGTGAGAGGGGGCATCCCTTCTTTGTGCCTCTTGAGAGTTCGAAAGTATTGGATATTATATTATTAGTTCTTATTCTTGCTTTTTGTTTGTTATGTATTGCCATTATTTAATTTATAAATTGTGTTCCAATACTCATTTTTTTAATGTTTGAAAGATAAAGTTCCATTCAATTCTATCGAATGCTTTTTCTGCATCTATTGTCAAAAGGATTGCATCAGTAGAGTTCAGATTTGTAATTATATTTGTTTTTCTTATATTTTCATTAGTTTTTCTACCCTTGATAACTCCATTTTGGTCCTGTTCCACCAAGGCAGGGATGACCCCTTCCAATCCTGTTGCTAGAATCTTTGTAAAAATGTTGTAATCTGCGTTAAGCAAAGATATTGGTCTGTAGGATGAGCAAATACTAGGGTCCTTGCCATGTTTATGGAATAATACAATGTTAGCTTCTGTAAATGTAGTTGGAATATTAATTGAGTCATTATTACTTTTATTAGATAACTTTACTAATATTGGGGCCAAGATCTTTTTATAAACTTCAGATTGGAAACCATTTGGGCCTGGTGCATTAAAAAGGGCCAGTTTATCTATAGTGTTTTCTACTTGTATTACTGTGATTGGTTTTTATAGATCAGCTTTTATTTCTTCTGTTAACTGTTTTGTTTCTATCTTTCCCAAAAATTCTACAGCCACGTTGGAATCCCCTATATTTTGTGATGTGTATAGAGTTTCAGAGTTTTGCAGCTAGTGCAGAATGCAGCAGCCAGGCTTCTGACTGGTACGTCTAGGTCTAGTCACATTACGCCTGTGCTGCTCGGACTGCACTGGCTGCCGGTTCAGTGACAGATCATCTTTAAGGTTGGGTTGCTGACCTATAAAGCCCTACATGAACAGGAACCCCAGTACTTGCAAGATCTTCTTACTCCCTACTGCCACTCCCACTCACTCCAATCCACGAACGAGGGATTGCTAGAGAATCCCAGGGTTCGGTTAAAGACATCTGGAGCACGTGCGTTTTCCTATGCTGCCCCTTCCCTGTGGAATTCTCTACCTCGTGGGATAAGAGAATGCCTGACTGTCTCGAGTTTTAAATCTGAGCTCAAAACTTATTTGTTTTTTAAAGCTTACCCTGAAGGACTTTAAATATGATTGTTTAATTTAATCTAATTGTATGTCTTTAATGTGTTTGTATGGCACTTTGGCTTTGAAAAGTGCTTTAAAAATAAAGTTTTAGTTTACTTTACTTACTTATAATAGTCCATGAATATCTTATTAATTTATTTTTGGTTGTCTGTAGACATTCTCTTGCTGATCTTTAAATAGTGTAATATTGTTATGTTCCTGTTTGTTTGTTTTTTTTTTTAACTGCCATGCCGTCAATTTTAGTGGTTTGTCTGATGTAATGTGATAGTTTGATCTAGCTTGCAGTATTTGTGTTTCTGCTCTATCTGTGATGAGTGTATTACGGACCTCCCTTCTTGTACCAGTTTATTAAAAACATTTTTATAAAAAGTAGAACTATGTAACTGCTCAAAGACTTATATTTCTGTTTCTAATTCATGCTGTTGTTTTGTCCCTTTCTTTTTTCTTCGTGAATTTATTAGTTGGTATTTCCCTCAGATCCACACTTTAAATGAGTCCCAAATTATATAAATTGAGGAATCCTTTTCAGTATTTGTTCTAAAATGCCATTATATTTCTTGCACCACTGATTGATTAGTTAGTTGATCTTTTGACAGCGCCATGTCTAATTTCCTTATGTGACTGTTTCTCTCATTATCTAAAATTGCTAGTTCAATTATACATGGTGAATGGTCTGAAATAGTTTTTCCTGGGTAATCTATGTTTTTCAATCTGTATTGTATTGTTTCTGATGTTAAGAAAAAGTCGATACAGGAGTATGACTGATGCACCAGTGAAAATAGGAATATTTTTTGATTTCTGGATTCTGTATTTACCAGGGGTAGTTCAATTTCAAGTCATATTTAAAATTATTTATAGCCTCTATTGAATATCTGAAATAATTTATTGTCTTTGACATTCTGTCTTTTTTACTAAGAGTAAGGTTAAAATCCCCTCCTATTATATAGGGGGCCTTACTTTGGCTTAACTGCAAAAGAACTCTGTATAGAAAACCACATTATTCTGATTCAGCCCATAAATTGTAGCCAACATGAATGATTCTGACCCAATACTAACCTCCAAAATAATGCATCTACCTTGAATCTCAGTTTTAATATTTGTAATTGTGGGTTTAAATTTATGTTTGCGGAAAAAAAAAAACTGCCACCCCTCTGGAAACTTGACTGTAAGGTGAGTATACCCATGAACCCCATTTTTTTGGGACCACTGAAAATTCTTCTCAGTAAAATGAGTTTCTTGTAACATTATACAATATACCTGATTTTTTTTCCAGAAAATGTATTACTTTGTTCATTTTTGTTCTATTACGTAGCCCCTTTACATGCCAAGTAGTTAAACTTGATTCTACTCTCCATTTACGTTTTGAGAAAAAACAAGCTTGGCTCCCACAATAAAGATTATTCTTTTTCCTTTTTTTACCACTTCGAGTTATCAGCAGTCTTGGACCCTTACCCTTTTTTAGCTCAATTTTATTAACATTCTTTGAAATCTCCCTTTCTGCTTCCCCCACCCCCTTTAAAACCCTAAAACCCCTACTGGAGAAATATCATTCTCCTGTCCCTGCCCCTCCCCCCGCCAATGACTGAGATGACTCCATGTGTCATCCCATATGCCATAAGCGTGCAATACAGTCTCATTCTTTTATGTGATGTGTGCTGAGCTTTAAATTTATAAGATTAGTTTTCTTTAATAATAATATGCTCTTATTTTCCATTTCTCTATTCCCTTTACTTAAGATCTAAATGAATAAAAAATCTAGTTATCTAACTAAATGTTTATCTCTTGTTCTTTGCTTTGCCCCCCCCCATAGTCTTCTTTCGTGCCATTTTTTTTTTTTTAGTTTTTTTTTTCTTTTTGAGTTATCTTCTTTTATGACTCTTTTTCTTGCACATGATTTTCTCCTGGGGCATTTTCTGTATCCCTTGAGGTACCAGGTTTGTTATGATCATAAGGGTGAGGCCTTGGATGTTTGGATGTGGGAGAGTTTCTTTTTGTTTGGGTGTCATATGCTAAATCAAAGGCTTCTTGGGCATCCTCTGCATCATCAAAAGACATGAGTTTACCTTGTACAACAAATCTTCTTAACCTAGCAGGGTATAACATCATAAACCTCATTCCTTGACATACAACGTTTTTTTGTTTTTTTTTTACCAGGTTGAAAAGTTTTCTTTTATTCACTGTTTCAGGAGATAGAGCAGGATTAAAGTGTGCATTTTCATATTTTAAACCTCTTTTTAGTCGTGCTTTTTGGAGTATGGCTTCTTTTTCTTGGAACCTATGAGGTTTTATGTAGATTACGCTAGGGAACCCAATATTACTGTTAACAAAGCATGCCCAGCTTCTGTGAGCTCTGTCCAGTGCTATCTTCTGATCTGGATAGTTCCTATCCATTGCTATTGTTACCATTTTTTCAAAGAATTGGGTAGGGTCACCTGGTCCTTCCATTCCCTCTGGAACATTACAGATTCTAAGGTTTACTCTACAGGAGCGGCCCTCCATCTCTGCAACTTTCTGTATTACGGTTTGTAGTTGTTTATCATGCATCATTTGTGTTTTCAACATAGGAACATTTGTGTCTTCAATTTTTGATACCCTATTTTCCATGTCTTGCGTCCTTATTGCGAGCCCTTCTAATTGTTCACTTAACACATTCATTGTGTCCGAGACTCCCTTTATAGAGTTTTTTTTTTTTTTTTTTTTTTTATTTCTCCCAGTGCCTCAAGCATTTCTGCTCTAAAGGTAGTGACACCTTCTAAAATCTCTTCATTCCTTTTTTTTTCCAAACTACCTTCTGGTACTTCCTTTTGCATTTCCCTTTCTTGTAACTCAGATTGATCAGGTATAAGTACATAATCTGTTACGGAATCTCTTCGTGCTTCGGTTCTGACTCCTTTTATGCTATTGTTTTCTTCCTCTTCAGCTGATTCTACATGTTCATATTCCTGTGCTGTTGTAATAAAATTATCTATCATTTTGTTTGTATTTTTCCTAATAGCCCCCGTTTACTTTCATTTGTTTCGGTTTGCTTCCATGTAACCTTTTTTGGTGGCATTGTTAATTTCTGCGAATTGGGAAGCTTCATTTTTAGAGTCCCTGTCTGACTAGCATTTTCCATACAGTAAAACAAAATATTCCCTGGAGAAATTGGAGGTTTACTCACCGAAGACGCCGGAAGACAGGAAAGAAGATTTATGTTCACTAACCGGATACAGATTGGTCAATACCAGCAGGAACATCTGCCAGAACTAGACTCATAGTGAATGCCCTGCAGGGGGGGGGCCTCAAACTACTGGTACTGCAACCCACAAGAGACAGGGCTATCCTAGATCTAGTACTGACTAACAAAGAAGGGATCACAGATCTCCAGGTAGAAGGTCACCTGGGGGCCAGTGACCATCACATGGTATGGTTCAATTTGGCTACTACATCTAAATCATCCCATTCCAAGGCAAAAATATGGGACTTCAGAGGAGCTGACTTTGATTAGATGGCCAACAGAGTTAAACTAGCCCTGGCAAAAGAAACACAGGTGAGGGGGTACAGGCAAAGTGGGCAAGCATTAAGGATGCAATACTTGAAGCAACATCCCATTGTGTCAGACAGAAAGGAAGTGCAAAGAAGAAGGAAACCACTTGGTTCTCAAATACAGTAGCAGAAAAGGTCAGAGCCAAAGGCTGGCCTTCAGGAAATATAAGGAACACAGCGGGATGAAGATAGGAGGCATACCAAACTGCCCTAAGGAAGCAGGTAAGGCAGTAAGGCAGGCAAAGTCCCAAACTGAGGAAACACTAGCACGAACAGTAAAGAAGGTGACAAGACTTTCTATAGATACATTAGTGAAGGAGAAAGTCCAGAGAAGTGTGCTAAGCTTAATGGAGAAAGGGAGCATGTGAGGAGGGACCCTGTAAAGGCATCTATTCAAATAGATACTTTGCACAGTATTTACTGAAGAGAAGGTAGGGCAGGGCCCACAGCTCAGCATCATGGACACAGGGGAGGGAGGTGAGCACTACTCCTTCACAAAAGAAAGGGTCCTACAAGAGCTTGCTAAGCTCAGGGTGGATAAGGCAATGGGACCTGATGGCATACATCCCAGGGTACTTAAGGAGCTAAAGGAGGAACTAGCAGAGCCATTAGCAGAATTGTTTAGTGAGTCTCTGAGCACAGGAGAGGTCCCAGAAGACTGGAGAAGGGCTCATGTGATCCCGCTCCACAAGAGTGGTAGCAGGAGGAGGCAGGAACTACAGACCGGTCAGTCTTACCTCAGTAGTGGGCAAGATTATGGCACTCCTTAAGGAAAGGATAGTGCAACACCTGGAATCCATAGGGCACAGGATCCAAGACAGCATGGGTTTACAAAGGAAGGTCCTGTCAAACTAATCTCATAGATTTCTTTGACTGGGTAACCAGAGTGGTGGACCAAGGGGGAGCAGTTGATGTCGCCTACCTTGACTTCAGCAAAGCTTTTGACACTGTACCACATAGAAGATTGATAAATAAGCTGGGTAGGCTCGGGGTGGGTCAGAAGTTGGTCAACTGGGTGGCAAACTGGTTGACGGGCAGAAAACAGAGAGTGGTGGTAAATGGTATACAGTCAGAAGAGATGCAAGTCACAAGTGGGGTACCTCAGGGATCAGTCCTGGGGCCAGTCCTCTTCAACATCTTCATTAGTGACCTTGCAGATGGACTAGAGGTAAGGCTTGTCTGTTTGCAGATGACACCAAGATCTGCAACAGAGTAGATGATCCAGATGGGGTGGGCAGAATGAGAAGAGATCTGGATAAACTAGCAGAATGGTCAGAAGAGTGGCAACTGGGATTTAATGCAAAGAAGTGCAAAATCATGCACATAGGGAAGAAACCCTGAAGCCACCTATAGGCTGAGAGGGAGTTGCTAGCAGTCACAAAGGAAGAAAGAGACTTGGGCATCATCATCACTGATGACCTAAAATCATCAACAGACCTCTAAAGCAGTAGGTAAGGCTAGGGGTGTTAGGGTGTATTAGTAGAAGTATCACAAGTCGTGAGAGGGGTAATAATCCCCTGTACAAGACACTGGTTAGGCCCCATCTGGAGTACTGCGTGCAGTATTGGAGCCACACCTTCCACAGGACATTAACAAGTGAGGCAGTCGAGAGAGGGCAGCAAAAATGGTACTGGGACTGCATCAGAAGACATATGAGGACAGATTAACGGAGCTCAATATGTATACCCTTGAGCAAAGGAGGGAGAGAGTGATATGATCGAGGCATTCAAACACCTTAAGGGCATAAACAAGGTGAAAGAGTCTAACATGTTTAAATATAAGAAAATAGCAGGACAAGAGGACACAGCATGAGATTAGAGGGAGGCCGATTAAGGGGAATGTGAGGAAATTCTTTTTTCACAGAAAGAGTGGTGGATGCATGGAATGGCTTACCACAAGAAGTGGTAGCTATGAATACAGTGCAGGGCTTCAAACAGGCATGGGATAGGCATAAGGGAGCAATACAAATGACTATGAATAGATAGGCCACTGACAGAGTAAAGGCCGATGGCACATTTATAAGGTAGAAAAAGAAATGGGCAGACTGGATGGGCCTTGCGGTCCTTATCTGCTGTCAGCTTCTATGTTTCTATGTTTCTATGTTTCAATATTCGGGGAAGTAAAATTATACGTCTCCTGCACTGAAGTCCATTCTCTCGCCATTTTCCACAGCTTTTTTCCCTTTCTGTCTTGAGAGCATTGCTTAGTGATCTCCCTTACGAGGTGAACTGCTTTTGACATTCCTTTCCATTTTCTTCTTTCCATCGGTTCTTCCCTTTAGAACTTCTAGTTGCACTACTTTATTTTTAGCTCTTTATTTGTCGTTCTTCTATTTCTGCCATTCTCTTCTTACATTTATTGGGTGGTAGCTCAGCTACATTTCATTCTACTGCCATTTGGTCCTGCTGCTGCGAGTCGGCGTCCTGCTCAGCCTCGACTCTCACTTGAAACTGATGTCATGTCCTCATGATGCATCAATATCTGAGTATTTTATGTACATCTAATTTATGGAGCAATGCTTCCCCTGGACTGGCATGCTCAGGAAAATAAACTGGCAAGTGGATGGTTTGATTTAAACTCAGACACCACCTTTGAAAGGAACTTAGTGCTGGTACACAAAGACACCCTGTCTTTGTAGAAAATCAAACAAGGAGGCTCACACATGAGAGCCTGAAGCTCGGAAATCCTTTGAGCAGAAGTAACAGTAACTAAAAAGAACGCTTTCCAAGAAAGGAAGTGTAGCTCACAAGTCACAGCTGGCTCAAAAGGAGCCAAAGTGAGTTTCTCCAAAACAAAATTCAGCTCCCAGGTCAGGACTGGATTGCATATGGGAGGCTTCAAATGTAGGATGCCCCTCAAAAATGCATGGGCCACCATATGGCCATCAGTAGGCACGTGGAAAGCTGAAATATCTGCTAAGTGCACTTTAATGGAAGAGTACTAGCGTCCTGCATCTGACACGGACAATACTCACTCTAGAACCTGGTTCATTGGGCAAGTGAAGGGATCCAGCTGACAAAATGCAGCCCACAAATGAAACTGCTGCCACTTCATAGAGTAGGTCTGGTGGTAGGTTTTCTAGCAGCCATCAGGATGTCAGCCAACTTTGGTGACACTCCGAATCTCACAATGGCTACATCTTCAGATGCCAGACATGGAGATGAAGCAACTTGAGTTCTGGATGGACCAGGGTTCCCTGTTCCTGTGAGAGCAAGCCTTTGCATAGAGGCAGGGTCATAGGGGGTTCCACTGCCAACTGCTATAACAGGGAAAACCAGATCAAACAAGGCCAGAAGGGGGCCACCAGAATTAGGAGTGGCACCCTCCCATCTGGAGCTTGATTAGTACCCTCTGGATCAGGGGAAAGGAAGGGAATGCATAAAGGAACCTCCCTTTCCAAGAGAGGCACAATGCACCTCGCCAGAATATTCATCTGAAACCTGAAGCCTGATGTGGTAGTTGAGGCCATGTGTCCCAGCAATGTTAGGAACTGTCTTACAGTCCTGGGTTGATGCATAGCAAAGGAGTCTGCTAGGGTCAGTAAATTTGCCACTCTCTCCTGCGGGAGAAAAGCCTTACCATGAATGGTATCCAGTTCTGCTCCAATGAATTCCAGTGACTGAACTGGTTCCATTTGAGACTTCTGAGCATTGATGAGGAAACCCAGGAACTTCAGGGTTCTTTGTGTCACCATAATGGAGTCCTTTACCTGCTGATATGACTCCCCTATGAATAGCCAGTCCTCCAGATAAGGGAATACAACAATGTCTTGCCTTCTGAGTTAAGCTGCCACCACTGAAAGACACTTTGTGAATACCCATGGGGCAGAAGTGAGCCCGAAAGGGAGTGCTGAGAACTGGTAGTGACCTGAGGGCAGAGAGAACCTTAGGTACTTTCTGTGGCAAGGTCTGATCGGGATGCAAAAATAGACATCTTTCAAGTCCAGAGATGTCAGCCAATTTCTTTTCTTTAGGGAAGGAATAACAATGGCCAGTGTTACTATTTTGAACCTGGGCTTTGCCAAGTGCTTGTTTAAGAACCTAAGATCCAGAATTAGCCACCAATCTCTGTTTTCCTTTTTTGGTTAAAAAGTATCTTGCCCTTTCCCCTTTGGGTAAGAGGGACTGGCTCTATTACCCTGACTTGCAGGAGCTTTTTTTACCTACAGTTCCAGCAGAATTGTCTCTGCAGGTGTTGAAGGCTAGAAAACTCTAAGGCCCTGGACTTTTGGGAACTGTTTGAACTGTAGACAGAGACCCTGACTCACTACTTCCAGAACCCACTTGTCTCTGGTAATGTTCTCCCTGTACTGGAACCAGTGATCCAGCCTGCCCCATGCTGGAGGGGGAGTAGCAGCCTGGGTTGTGCAGTCAGGGTTTCTGTCCAGACTGAGGTCCAGGAGTCTGGACTAGCTCACCTACAAAACCTCCTGCCCATGTAGTACCATCTGACCCGTGTATACTTTTTTTTTCAAGATAATATGCTTTATTAAACATTCCTAACAAATACACAAAACAAACATCCATAACACTGCAGGTGATAAAAATACCATACAGTAATATGAAGAAAACAACTGACAGGAGTCGTGAACAGGTATCAGAAACAACCTCAACCAGGATCCCCCCCCCCCTTGGAGCATGATGGGTGGCTCTAGAGAAACACCAGAGGGTAAACATGTGTCCCAAAGGTACAGATCATCAAAATGAGGTATCTGGATATCAAAGTTTCTAGGGGCTACCATCGGTTCCTATATTGTTCCAATCTATTCAAGAGAGAAGCTATATGCTTTTCCACCGCCAATGCCTGTGAAAGCTCATGGTGCCATTCTTGTAATATTGGAACGGTATCGTCCAACCAATGGCGAAGAATAACAAGCTTGGCGGTAACCGAGATAAGAGCCATATGAGCTTTCTGGGGTCCAAACAGATCCCATGGAAAAGGTTCACTAGACAAATCTGTGGAGTGAAAAAGGAATCTAGCCCAACCATGGGTCAAGGAAGCCCTAAAAAGAGTCAACATGGGACATTCCCAAAGAATATGCTTGAAGGAGCCATCCCCCAAGCTACATCGCGTGCACTCCGCTGTAGGCCTAAGTCCCATCTTGTGCAGCTTCAGAGGGGTATAATATAGGTTGTGCAAAATAGAAAATTGCGTGAGGCGGTATTTATCCTGCTTAATTAGCTTATATAACCTGCCCCACACCTTTTGCCAGTCTTCAGCATCCAAATGTAGGTCAAGGGAGTTCTGCCAGTAAAAGCAGATCCCCTGCAAACTAGTCAGGTCATGGGACTGAAGACAAGAATAGAATCTAGAGGTGGGATGAGGCTGTCCTGCCAGAGACAGGAGATCTTGTAGAACAGAGTGTGGAAGAGAACTGCCATTCGAAGGCCCCAAAAATACATTCATCGCTCAGGACAACTGGAGATGCTTGAATGAATGGTAAACCGGTATGGACCTGTGTATACTCTACAGGCAAACAGAATGGGGCATAAGTCCTGGGATAGTATCCCTTACTCCTACCTCCCCTTCCTGAGGGTCTAAAAGAAGTGGAGTCTCCTCTTGTGAAGTTACTCCTAAAGGTAGTTTTTTACTCTTCCACCTTTTTCATGTACGCCTCAGTCTTGTCACCAAAGAGAGAATTTTTTTTGCATGGAAAATCCACAGCATTTAAATGAGTGTCAGGGTAAGACTGGTTGTTCTGAGCCAGGCAAACCTTCTCAAGGACACTGAAAAGGACAGCAATCTGGATGCAGCATCATTCGCATCCACAACCATGTGAAATTGGTATTTTGTGGCATCCAAAGCCGTCCTGGCTATATCTGCTATATCATGTGCCACATCGCCTGGAACTCTATCAGTTAAAGCTAACACTGAGCTCCAAAGGGACTTCTGGTATTGTGCAGCATATACCATATAAGCTGCCTGTCTGAGAAGAAGAAATGAGGCTAAATAACCCTTCTTCCCCATAGTGTCAATTTTTCTGGAGTCTTTATCCGGAGGATGAGATGCCAGGGGAACTTTAGCCTTATCACATGCAGCAGTGTGTATCACACCCTCATGATCTGGATGAGCATACAAATAACCATTCACTAAAAATACCACCAACAGCTTAATCTGGTGCAAGGTTAGTTGGCATTCATCTGTATCCCCCTCCCCCGGGTCGTGCCTGAAAATAGGCAGAATTTGTCTAGTGCACTTACCCGGTCAACAACAACTAAATAAAATAAATAAATAAATGAAATCAGCAGAACTCCTATCCAGCGGATACTTTTTCTCCACCTTCTTGTCCACTCCAGGGACAGAAGAAGGTGTCTGCAGAATTTTCAAGGTGTCCTTTTTTGTGGGAACCAACCCCATCATATCCAAAAACTCTGCCTCCTCCTCATCCTCTATACATTTCTGTGAGCAGAGTCCCAGGGTGTCAGCCATCTGTCTGATGAATGAAAAGCAGGATGAAAAATCTTCATGCCCACAAGGAGGAGTGCCATACTCCTGATCTGGGGATACCTATGGCTCAATGGGTTCCCATGGATCCGGATCCCCATCTTCCTCCTCAATGTAAACCTCTTGGCCCTGGTCCATGGGAACCGGTGGTGGGACTGGAACCGGTGTACTCAGGATGGAACCTGCAGTCTGTAAGGCCTGAATGACCAGCGGGGCTTTTGCAATGTCCTCCGTAGAGGACATTTTATCTTTGTCTGCTGGGAGCTCCCTTGCTTTTTTAGTGGGAGACACAGCGACATGCTATTCTTTATATTTTTTTTTGGCAAGCGCAGACTTAGGAGCCTGGTCAGTGGTTCTTTTGTGTTTAGTATGTTCAGACCCCTTCACAGTAATTTTGGGGTCTAAAGAATCTTTAGAAAGTCTCTTCTCTGGTTTGGTGTGGGATGAGGAAGAGCCATTTTCAGGTTGCTTTGTTGACACTGAGGTGGGAGCAGAAGCCATTTCCTGCAATCTTTTTGCCCTTTTCTTAAGGCTTTTAGAACAAAAAAGCACTGCACACTTCACAATTTGAAAAAATATGACTGGGACCCAGGTACACTAGACACAAATCGTGGCGATCAGCCTTAGCAAATATTTGGAAACACCTAATGCAATTTTTAAAACCTGTGGGTCCTGTACTCTTTTTAGGTCTTTCTGACATGCCAAATGTCAGTAGACCACAAGAAACTCCACATAAATGGGAAAAAAATACAAATCATGGTCGGTTCCCTGAAGGAAAAGGGAACTGCGATTTAACAAAGATTTATTTACTTTTAAACAAAATTCAGTCAGTTCCTGACTAAAAATGGGAACCGATCATGAATAGTGAATCACTTTCTAAAATAAGCTATTAACTCTTAAATTTAGTAAAATAATGAATTGGCAGAAACCACAACAAAGAGTTATAAAATACTGAAAAACTCGGTTCCTGGGAATCATGAGGGAACTGCTAGAATCGAGAAAAATAACCAAAATTTAGTAAACTTTTATAAAAACTACTAGAGGCAGAATAACAAACAAAACAGTGTGAAATACCACTTTTTTGACTGAAATAAACAATCTTGCAGAGAAGTTGCTGTGAGAAGCTTTTCTGGGCGTCTTGTTGTCTGAACAAAGAAAATGAATCTGGCAGTTAGATGGAATACATAGTCCACCTGGAGGCAGCAGTTTGAATGTAGCATTCTAAGTTCCATGATTTGCATTCATGCCACATTACATCAGCTCCGAGGGTGGTCAGAGATTCTGAGTCGACTGCATATATCTAATACTACTGGGAGATTCTTGGGGTTTGAAGCAAGTTTCTACTGTGAAAAAAAAATACAGCCCACCCACAGGACCTCAACGTCTGATGTTGTTGCGGGCGGCCCCTTGTAGACTGCTAGCAAAAAGTTTCCATGTGGTCCTGACCGCTATAGTTCCATAGGTTCATACAGAATTTACAAGTTCAATAGACCGTGGTCCTTTAGTGAACTTGCCACCATTCATTGGTTTAATGGTGGAATAAGAATGCTCTATTTCCCATAAATGTGATTAATCTATTTTTAGAGGTTTCCATGTTGTTACTTTCCACTATACTTCTAGGGAGTGTGTTCCATATAGTAATGACTTTCTGACTATACCACTGGCTCCTTTTAGGTCTTATTTACCTTTCCTCTTAACTTACAATTATGAGACCTAGTATTATTATTATTTGTTGTGTGTTTTACTAGACCAATTGTTTCCAATAAAGTATCTTCGTGGTAAGCTTTAAATGTGAGACACAAGTTTATCCTCACTTTCCTATATTCCATAGTATATAAACTTAACTGTTTGAGCCTGTCATAGGTGTGGCCTGATGACAGAGATATCCTCGAAGAAGACCTTTTATTATGACATGCTGAAATACCAAATGATCTACTGTCTACAATTCAATATATGTGTGTGAAACCTAGTGCATTATTAGGCCTTCTGTAGTATGTAACACAGTTAATAAAAATACTGTATTTATAACAAAACTTGTTTGATCTCTTCTGGGTCACAGATATGTGACATCGTACATATCAAAGAACCTTTTTTAAAACTTTGACTATGAACATACACAAGCCATAACAGTAAAATAATTTACTGATAATCGGAACAGGAAAATACTTTGATTGAAGATTCCAGTCGAGTTACGACAAATTGACTCATAGTATTAGCTATTGACCATTTCCTTTCCTACCACTCTGGTCTTAGCCAGTTTGTCCAGGTCAGGGTCAAGGCTGGGGAATCCTTGTCTGCTCCCCACCCCATTAACTCCAGAGTGCCTAAGAGCTTCATTCTGGGCCTGTTCTGTTCTCTGTTTTCCAGAATGACCTCCCCTCAGCCTGCCTCTCAGCACAAATACATATGCATGCTGAGGACACTGTTCTTTATACCTCTGGAACCTCCACTCCCCAGCTGGAACAGTCCATACAGCATGACTTTAATAAACGTTCAACACTGGCTCTGTGAAAAAAAAAACAGCTCTCGTGAACGCCAAAAAAAACCCCAACAAAACAAAATTGTCTCCATGCTGGTTGGGTGACACCATCAGTGTAGTAGGCTTAGTCAGACCGCTGTTTTCTCAGCCCTTGATGGCACTTCCTCTTGAGTTAGTCCACTGTTTCAAGTACCTTTGGGTGTGGCTTGATAGTCAACTCAACTTTTAAATCCACATTGATGATATAATCAAAAAATCTCACCCCAAACAACATGCCTTCTACACGAATAAATCCTGCCTTCCACTACCAGTTTGGCGTGAGAGGATTATCCCACTATTTCAGTATGTGAAAGAGGTCTATGGTGGCACCTCCAAATCTACCATACCCAGACTGGACCCCATCTTTCACTCCTTTTGTCTGTCTGCAACTGGCTCTCCCCCTCTTACCCAACAGTGTTCCCTGTACCAACTCTTCGCCCTTGCCTTCCTATCCTCACTGCACCTCTCTTCTCTAACTGCTGGTCTGTGTCCCTTCTCACCTACATATTTAACCTTTACTCTCTCTCTCCCTCTCTACTTCCTCCTCTTATTCCCTCTACTCCCTCCTCTTATTCTCTCCACTCTTCCAACTCTTGCTGCTTTAATGTCCCCAGTTCCTCTCAGTCTACTAGCCAGTCCACTTTCTCAATTAAGCTGCCAGTGTCAGTCTCTCAGTAGGTAGCACACTCGCCTCAGGCCGGGAGATCGGATGGCTGTGGGTTCAGTTCCCACATCTGGAACTTGGGTTAATATCCCAGTACTGACACTGTAGTGCAGCATGAGAGGGGTGCTGCACTTCTGAGGTGCGTCTTTCAGATGAGACGTTAAACTGAGGTCCCATCTGCCTGGACTGGTGGTAGTTCTGGTGGATGTTAAAGATCCCATGGCACTTATTGAAAAGAGTAGGAGAATTTCCCCAGTGTCCTGGCCAAATTTCCCTCATTCACTAAAAATATCACCAACAGTTTCATCTGGTTCAAGGTCAATTGGCATTCATCTGTATCCCCCTCCCCGGGTCGTGCCTGACAATAGGCAGGATCTGTCTAGAGCACTTACCGGTCAACAAAAACTAAATAAATTAATAAATAAACTCCAAATTCTCCTCTCTTCTCCTTAACACCCCCCACCGTGCCCTTATACCTCTGCAAAGATCTCACTTCTCTTTTGCTTGTTCCTGTCCTCGCATATCGAGCACCTGATCCTATATTGTCTCTGCTTTCAGCACCCTCAGTGCAACCCTCAATTGCCCTGTGCCATTTAATAAGTTTTCCTTATTTATTGTCCTCGCCTGTTTGGATTTTGTTTGTATTTTTTTCTGTCCACTCTTAAGCAGTACATTATGTTATCATTTACTGTGCTGTTTGGGTTGCTACCCTACTATAACTGTCAGTAGCATGCTTTAGTTATCATATTTGGCTATCTGCAGCTTCATGTAACTTTTATGTCAACTTGCTGCACTATGGTCCTCCCCTGTTCCCCTTTCTCTGTGTCACAACTGGAAATGAGCCTTGCCTCATGCGCCTCTCCAGGTCACCAATTTTAAAATAAATAAATGAACAAAAGGAGTTCTATTCCCCAGACTCCACTGTATTTATCAAATTATACCCAAAAAATGGTTGCTCATGATTTCACAGCACGTACAAGACTTGCACATCAAAAAGATTACAAATTATGGTAGAACTATGTTATAACAGCCCATTCTGAAAATACAGTTAGGCAGATGTTGCTCAACAGATGTTCTTAGCCCCACAATAGGGGCTAGGAATGGACTAGGAACGGCTGTGCAAAGACACAGATACTGGTAAATATATTTCAAAACAAAAGTGAGCTGAGTTTGCTGTTAGGGGCTGGCTAAGGGATGTTGGTAAGTGGGACAGTTTGTGATAGGCAGAGTAGTGTGAGTGTTGGTGGCAGCAAGTAATGCCATTGCTTTGAGAATATAGAGGGGGCAGTGATGATGTGACTGACTAGCGCCAATCAAGTGCTTGCAGGCCTTGCTCAATGAGTGTTTGCCCAGTTGGGCTGCATAACAAACTGGGAGCAGCAGTGAAAGGGCTGACAGAGAGATCAGGAAGTGGGAGGGTACTGTGGGAGGCAGAGCGGTAGGAGTCTCAACAGTTCCAAATGGCACCATTTTGGGGGGGGGGGGTGGTGATAACATTACTGACCAGCAATTATCAGGCACTAGCAGTCCCATACTGTAATCATCCAGGGCATATCAACTCCTGGCATGATCTACTCTGATGTGCAAAGACTATAATGCATGAGGATGGCATCTACAAGGGCATCAGTAGGAGACTCTGCCCTGTTTGATCCAAACTGGTAAACTCTATCCTGGACTACACTTTGTTAAAAAGCAAAAGGTTGGGGCAGGACCCTATCTAAAACAAAAAAAGATGGGGAAATACTAGGCACTGTTGTAGGCAACATCGGCAGAAGGTAGGCTCTGCAGTACTGTGCATCTGTGAGTCATCAGCTGAGTAAACCTGTGCTGGAAACGCATAAGTGGGGCACTCAGTTAAGGTTAGTGTGACATTAAATTTGAGCTAGTTTATCAGGAAGTCTTAGGAAATCTAGGGAACAGGAAAGTAACACTGTAATCTATAATCTACCAGGATAAGCAGGAATGTAAAATGCACAAGGCACACTACTTAGGGAATGGGCAGTATGAAGGAGATGCAGGGCAGTCATGGGTAGGAGGGTGCTCTTGGAGCATAGCTGCTGCCTGAATTGCAGGAAACTCCACACCCTTATGACTGCAACAGTGGAAATATGCTACTTGATGGTCAAGCCAGACCAGGAAGTAGGGTCACTACAAGTGCCACTTCCACAGAGGACTCTTTGCTCCTGCAGGGGAGGTGAAAAATACTGAAGGGGGGCACGAGTGTGTGGGGAGGACAAATGAGGGTGGAGCCGGGGTACCTACCAAGAACCGATTCTTAGGCTGGCTCATTAGCTCCTTCTATGCTGGCAATCTGGGTTCAGTAACCAAAGGAGGCAACAGGAATAGGAACATTTTAGTAGCTGGAGACTCCATAGTGAGGGGGATGGCTTTCTGCTACAATGTGTTGCAGAACCTATGAGGGAAGGAGGGATTCTTGACCTGGCCCTCACAAATAGGGATGGTGTGTTTCCCATACTTGGAAATAAAGAAGGTGACCTGTAGCCCTGGGGTCACGGCAGCTGTGCTCGGGTCTGAGGTGGTGGCTCTCACTGGGACAAAAGGACAACAGCAAGACACAGTGGTGCACATAGGCACAAATGACCTAGTCAGGGGAGTGTGGAAAAGTTCCTGCAATTTAGATAGAACACTGAAAGAAGGGGCAGGTTTGTAACCTTCTCCAAGGTCCTAGAAAGGTCACATAAGTGAGAGACATGGCAGTACGTGATCTTTCAGTTTAAAGCGTATCTAAAATGATGGTGTAAGGAGGAGTGGTTTCAGTACCTGGGGGACTGGAGTTATTGACGGAGGTGGTGGCAGCTGTTTATTAGATGGTCTTCACCTCAAAAGAGGAGAGCACCATAGCCTCAGGGTAAAGATGTGCAGCACACATTATAGCTCAGTTAAAATAGGTTAGGGGAGGCAGTGTAGAAGAATCTGTGCACACCTACTTAAACAAGTGGGGATCTAATAGCCCCCCCCCCAAACACTGACAGAGCAGGACACACAAGCATATATCAAAATAAATGCCACAGAAACAAGAAACAGTGAGGTAGAAGGGGGGTTGGGGGGGAAGGCAAAGACTAGCATAAAAGGGAAGAAGCTCAGTTAGAGGAAGCCCATCTGTATGAGATAGGGGCACACACTATCCCCAGAGAGGCACAGAGGACAAGCAGTATTCATAAGGGGTGGAGAGGCGAGGGAAGGGTAAGCAAGTCAGACTCCTGGAGAGTGATGTGTGTACATGCCAGAAGCTCAGGCAATCAAATGTGTGACCTCCTGGCATTGCTAGCAGAGGCCCAGTTGAAAATGGCAGCTGTAATGCAAACCTGGGCAACAATGCACTATGACTGGGATCCTGTAGTTCACAGCTACACCCTGTATCGAAAAGACATGGTAGAAGGCAGAGGGGGTGGGGTAGCCCTGTATGTGAGAGAGAACATTAGAACCACAAAGGATAGGGACACTAAGGAGTACCATCATTGAGACCGTATGGATGCAGTTGTCCACAGGTAAGGAGAGGATAATCAAAAGCAGGGGCAGCATATAGACCACCAGCTCAGAAGGAGCATAGGACAAAGTACTTTGAGAAGAGATCAGAAAGAACACAACCCAGGCAGGGTGGTGCTAATGGGGAACTTCAGACGTGGACTGGAGTGTCCCAGCACCAAGTTCCAGGAGCCAGGGACTAAAGGAGGCATTCCAGGATAGCTTTCTGGCACAATGCGTTGCAGAACCCATGAGGAAAGGAGAGATTCTTGACCTGGTCCTCACAAATAGGGAAAATAACAGCGTAAGGAACCACTGGGGAGCAGCAACCATCAGACAGTATGGTTCACCATAGTGCCAAAAGTCGCTCACACAAATTCGAGGGACTAGTGTGCTGGATTTCAAGAAGGTTGATTTCAGGAGAATGTGGAAACTACTCACAAGTAAACTAGAGGGAGTGATGCTGGCAGAAGGGGTACACAAAAAATGGGGTATTATCAGGGAAGGTTTAGAAGAAGTCACTAACCTCTGCATAAGGAAGGTGGGTAAAGACAGGAAGCTTATGTGGTATACAGAGGAGGCTGGGATAGTGACAGGAGTCGAAATTGTTACCCACCCCCCAGCTAACTACTGGTAGATTTTGTAAAGGGCAAGTAAAACCTTCCTGTAATTATACCTGCTGGCTTGCATTTGAGAATGTAACATCTCAATAAGTACTGTACACCAGTTGAAAAGTCTTTGGGCCAAGTGATTTTTACCAGTCACTAGCCCTGATAACTAGTAATGGCAAAACTTAATGTTGATCCCCGCGATGGTGGGGAAAAAGAGGGCGGCTGTCAAAAGGTACAAAACCAGTATAACAGATTACAATAGGGAGGTTTACTCAAGTAAAGTAGATGAGGCCAATAAGGTGGAGAGGAGGGCAGAAGCTGACAATAAAATTGTATAGGGAGTAAAGGAGGGAGACGAGGCTTTCTTCCAATATATCAGGGAAAATAATGAAACCAAGGAAGGGATAGTCCAGCTAAAAAGGGGGGGGGGGGTAGAAGAAAAACAACAAGGGTAAGCAGGACATAATGAACAATAATTTCAGTTCTGTCTTCATGGTGAAAGAAAATGGACTGCTTCCACAGTGCGGGAAAAGACATAGGAAGGATGGGAGGGGAATACTGACATGGGAGCCATAGCAGAGGAGAAAGTACTGAAGGGGCTGGGGGCATTAAAGGCAGACAAATCTTCAGGTCCAGATGAACTATACTCTAGTGTGTTACGGAAGTGGTGCAAGTACTATCAGCACTGCTGACGTACATCTTTAATTGCTCGGTAGGGACAGGCGTGATGCTAGAGGATGGGAGGTTGGCTGATGTGGTGCCGCTAACACAAGAGTAATAGTAGAACAACCTAGGAAACTTTGGCCTCACTTCACTAGTGTGTGAAATGCCCTAAGCTATCATTAAAGAAAGGAAAGTGGAATTGAACCACAGGACAGAATACTGGATTGGGGTTGGGGGGTAAAGCTGGGCACAACCTCTATGGGAGATGGCAGATGGCAGATGGCATAATCACTGACTCTCTATAATAATCAAATCAGTATTGCAAAGCCAACAGGAAGGCAACAGGATGCTGGGGTGTACATAAAGGGGTACTGACAGCAGAAGGAAGGAGGTATTACTACCTCTCTATAGATCACTGCTGAGGCCCCACCTGGGGTACTGTGTCCAGTTCTGGAGTCCACACCTAAGGAAAGATAAAGCCAGGCTGGAGACAGTGGAATGTAGGGTAACCAAAATGAGTCAAGGCCAGCACGATAGATCTTATGAGGGTTGGCTCAAGGCACTGAACATGTACTTGATGAAGGCTAGATGAGAGAGGGGAGATATGATACAGACCTTCATGTTCCTGAAAGGAATGAACAAAGTAAACAGTGAGGAACTATTTTTGCATAAGTAGCAGATGAAGAACACAGGGGCATGAGTGGAAACTGACTGGGTGGGAAGGTTCAAGAAGGACGTGAGAAAGTTTTATTTTACAGAATGGTGTGGTGAAGCCATTGAACAATCCAACAGCAGATGTGGTGTGTGCCAAAACTATCAATGGTTTCAAACACAGCTGGGACAGAGTGAAGAACTTACTGGTGCTCAGGGCAGAAGAGTCAGGGCAGGGAGCATGGCAGTAGATAGTGTGGGTTAGAATCTTATTTAGACAATAGGTCTTGGGTTTGCTAGGGTTTAATGGGTAGACTGTGTGGACCAGTGGTCCTTTTCTGCTTTCGCTGTCTGTGTGTCTATGAATTCCTGGAGGCTATGGTTACAGGATAGAAGACAGACCAGGTTTGTGTGTCTGTGTGTGTGTGTGTGTGGGGGGGGGGGTCCTGTAAGACGAAACTGACAGATTATTCAGTTCAGTTAGAAAACCTGTTGATAACGGCCAGGCTGTAGACATATCGCACCTGAACTTCAGCAAACTATTTAATTCAGTCCCGCATAGAAGGCTTGTTAAGAAACTGACCTGGGCACAGGGTAGAAACTGACAAACTGGATTTTTGATTGGCTGAAGGCAGTGGTTCTGAATGGGGGAGTTCTCTGAGGTGAGGGGGGGGGGCACCTGTGTGGTACACCAGGGGTCGGTCCTGAGAATGGTGCTCAACATCTTTATTTGAGACACAGGTGAGGTTTTCCAGGGCAAAATCTGTCTCTGAAGATGATACAAAAATCTGCACAACAGTAGCAAGAAAAGAATAGGGGTAATGAAGGAGGTTCTAGGAAGTTTGGAGCAGTGGTCCATGGTACAGCAGCTGAATCTCAGTGCAAAGAAGTGCAAAGTCATACACACAGAAGCAAGGAACCTGAAAACAAATAGAGTATGGGAAGGGGGTGGTGAGGGTGGGAGAGCAGAGGAAAGTGGCTATGGGGTCATACTATCAGATAACCTAAAACAACACAACACTGTAAGAAGGCACAGGGCAAGGCCAACAAAATACTAGGATGCATAATCAGGGGGATCAGCAGCAGGTGCAAGGAGGTGATAATGGCCCTGTATAGCCCCTTGATGAGACCACATTTAAAGTACTGCCTACAGTTCTGGAATCCACACAGGAGGAAGCATATGGTTAAATAATTTCAGAGTAGGGTCAACAAGATGATTCAGGGGTGGCAGTGTAGGTAACATGAAAAGACTAGTGAACCTCAAGACGCACTCACTGCAGACCAGGAGAGGGGGAGAACATGACAGAAATAAATGGGTTACTCACCTGTAACAGTAGGTCTAGGAGTGGTATATGGTTCACATTCACACTTTGGTAGGTCCACGGCAACAGTTTGATTTGCCAGGCGTCTTCAAACTAAGCTCCTCCCACCACTCAGGCAGTATATCCCCCAACTCCACCCTGTGACATCAGATCACACATGCTGGAACCAGGGATCCGTGTGCCACTTGCCAGGGGAGGCTGGGAGGACTGTGTTGCCGTGAATCATATACCACTCCTAGAAGTACAGTTACAGGTGAGTAATCAGTTTTTCTAGGGGCATGGATATGGTTCACTATCCACACTCTAATAGATTCCTAGCAGTTTTCTGGGAGGAGGAGGGGACAAGGCATGTACCCCTACTTGGTGAACAGATTGAAGAACCAATGTCCCAAAACCAGCATTCCAGTGTGATACAAGGTTGATGCAGTAGTGAGAAATGAAGGTGTGTGCCGACTTCCAGGTAACAGTCCTACAGATTTCCTGGATAGGGACATCCCTGGAAGCAGCCACCGAAGCAGTGGTATGTCTGGTGGAATAAGCACTAAAGCCCTACCGGAGGCCCTCTATCAGCCATCCTATAGCAGAAGTCGATCCAGAATGTTGTCTGCCTGCCAATCGCCTGCTTTGCTGCTGGTCTGACAGGCGCGGCTTCCTCGTAAGTGACAAACAGGTGGTAAGCCTCTCCCCAAGCTCCAGCTGTGCCCTCTACATAGCAAGAGAGCGCCCTCCACAGGTCCAGTGTATGGAGCCTGCAGTCGGCCTCCGAAGATGGGTTAGTAAAGCATACCAGTGAGTTAATCACCTGGTTAAGGTGAAACTCTGATACAACCTTCAGGAGAAACTTTAGGTTGGGGCGAAGGATGACTTTGTCCCTGTGGAAGACTCCACTAAGAGCACCTGTAGCTCCCCAATCCTTCTGGCTGACATGACGGCCATCAAGAAGGTTGATTTCCACAACAGGTGTGACATCTCACATCTGTGAACAGGCTTGAAAGGCTTGTCCATGAGCATAACCAACACCAGCAGTAAGTCACATGATGGAAGAGGTTTACACACCCGGAGCACAGGTGGTCCAGGCCCTTGAAAAAGCACCCAACTACCTTCTCCTGGGCCACCGTCAGCTTACCAGACTGCGCCCAGTAAGCAGAAATAGTTGCCAGGTGCACCTTAAGGGTCGTCATTCACAGTCCCAGCTGAGAGGGGGACCAGAAGTAGTCCAGCCTAAAGGAACTCGAGAATCTAAAAGAGAACAAGGCTATGGGGCCAGATGGGATACATCACAGAATATTAAAATAACTTAGAGAGGTGCTGGCAGCACCACTGACGGCCCTGTTCAACAAATCGATAGAGACAGGGGTGGTTCCAGGAGACTGGAGGAAGGCAAATGTAGACCCTCTCCACAAAAGTGGGAACAGGGCAGCCCAGTGGTGCCGAGAGTTGAGGCGCTAGACACCACACCTCGCACCATGCCGGTGACCCTTGTTCGGGAATGAGTGCAGCCTGCTGGGGGTTGGCAGGGGAGGAGAATATCAAGTGTCCCAGGGAGCTCTCCTTCTCCAAGGAGGGGGACTCCAGTGGTTGGCGAATGCCGGGCCCCTAGCGGAGGCCGGGGGGTTGCACGCCAGCGCTGCCATGTGGGTAGAGACGGGGCTGACACCTGAAGGAGTGCACACAGGAACGTGCGTGCTGCCACCACTGGTGTCATTGCACGCTCCACCTCTAGGGTAGTATACTGAAGGAGAAAATAGGTTGATAATTCTGACAAAGTCTTGCGGCTCTGCCAAAAATATAACTCTATATTGGCACAACAAGCAAAAAACGATGGGTGCACCTTACCAGAGGCTGGAAATAATGTAACACACACTTGCCATCACTGCAGCAACAAATAATCAGCACTCCATTCTGGATTCTGTATAAACTTTTAATCAACATAAAATTTCCTTCACTAACAGCTGCTATCAAAGTCCAAAACACAAGCACCTCGAACCACAGATATTAAGGCTCTATACAGTCCGGCAAATAAGCGGTAACGAAATAACTTTGTAAATAATTTAAAACTGACTGCCACCGATTCAGGGTGCAAGCAACTCCAGCCACACATTTACATTTCAGCATCTAAACTGACGCCATCATCTGATGAGTGTGTGGCAACTATGATTCAATGCAAAGAAGTGCAAAACCCTGCATTTGGGGCACATAAATCCAACGGAGGAGTACAAGATGGCGGGAGAGGTACTAATGGCCACCAATCAAGAAAGGGACCTGGAGGTAATCATATCTGATCACCTAAAGCTAACCAAACAATGTGAGAAGGCTGTGGGGAGAGCCAGTGGGATGCTAGGTTGCATAGGGAGAGGTATCACCAGCAGAAAAAAGGAGGTGGTTATGCCACTGTTCAGATCACTAGTGAGACCTCATCTGGAGTACTGTGTCAAGTTTTGGAGGCCGCATCTCCAGAAGGACATAAACAAAATAGAGGTAGTCCAGAGAAGGGCAACAAAAATGGTGCAAGGACTGTACCAAAAGTCATACGAGGAAAGACTAGAGGACCTCAATATGTATTCCCTGGAGGAGAGGGGGGAGAGAGAGAGGGGGATATGTTAGAGACATTCAAGTACCTCAGAGGTATAAACAAGGTACAGGATGATAGCATCTTTCAGAAAAGTAGATGAGCAAGAACACAGGGGCATGATGTGGGCTAGAGGGGGTAGGCTCAGGGGCAACTCAAGGAAGTACTTTTCCACAGAAAGAGTAGTGGATACCTGGAACAGCCTCCCTGTGGAGGTGGTGGGGGCAAGGTAGGGAAATTCAAGAATGCATGGAATAGACCTAATAGTAGCCTCGCAGTAGGGAAGAGAGGGTAAGCCGCAGATCAACTAGGGTTTGCGGTATTGCATTACGTAGGAAAAAGGGGCAGATTAGGTGGACCACACGGTCCTCATCTGCCATCACCTTCTATGCTTCTGTTTCTATGTAACATACTCACCACATGGCAGGCAAGTGGATCAAGTTCCTTGTCCAGGCGCCAAGTGAAGAACTTCTTCCATTTAAAGGCATAACATCAGTGAGTCGACTCTTTCTGGGAGGCCTCTACAATGTGCATTACTTCATCCAAGAGACCCAAAGGCCTGGAACTATAGTCATTCAGGAACCAGGCTATGAGGTTCAAGGATTGCAGGTTCATGTGCAGGGTCATCACCTGAAGTCTGGTTAGCAGATCCAGGTGGAAAGGTAGCCACCAAAGCGATCTGCTGCTGAGGCAGAGGAGATCCAGGTACCTGTTGTGGCCAGTCTGGAGCTATCAGGATCCTCCATGTCTTGTCTTTCCAGGCCTTACCTTTTGGGGAAGGGAGTGAAGGCACACATGAGGCTTGTGGTCCAGGGCCTTGCAAAGGCATCCCCCAACAGTGTCCCAGACTGTGGAGGTTGGGCACAAAACAGTCTCAGTTTGGCGTTTTCCCAGGGGGTAAACAGGTCCACTACAGGAGTACCCCACTGGGAGAACAGGTCGTTCACCATCTCCTGATTTAGGGACCACTTGTGTGACGTCTCTCCTACCTGGCTAAGAGTGTCTGTCAGCTGATTGTTCTCTCCTGCAACATGAATTACCAGAAGATCTACATGCAGGCTGCACACGAGGGTCTAGGAGCAGAGGGCATCTCGATCCAAGGGAAGGGAGCAAGTTCCACCCTGCCTGTTCATGGAGAACATAGTCATGGTGTTGTCCATCTCTGACCTGCATGATCTGACCCCTGACTAGAGGAGTAAATTTCTTCAGTGCAAGTCGTATTTCACAGAGCTCCAGCAGGCTTATGTGGTAATGGGACTCCCAGGTTGACCAGAACTTGTGGACTCTGTGGTCTCCCAGGTGCGCTCCCCACCCCTCCAAAGACACGTCCATTATGAGCATGATGGTCAGTTCCAGTTGGACAAACAGGATTTCTTACTCCAGGTTTTCTGGGATCAGCCACCAGTGGATGGTTTCCCATATCAGCTGGGTCACTGTGACTGACTGATCCAAGTGGCCTAGGCACTGGGACCACTGATAACCCAATTCCCATTACAGGTGGCGCACCCACCAGCAGGCCCAACGGATCATGGTGGTGCTGGACGCCATGTATCCCAGTGTCCTCAGGAAATTCTGGGCAGGGCACAAGAGCCCAACCTGAAATGATCGAGCAAAGGAGGCATGAATCCAGTGCCCAGTCCACAAGGAGGCAGGCCTTGGCCCACAGCGAGTCTAGTTTTTCCCCAATGAATTTGATCAACTGTGTGGGTACCAGTTCAGACTTGTCCAGGTTGACCAACAGGCCAAAGTCTTTGCAACTTTGGAAAGCAGGCTCTCTGGAAATCTCTACAGTCACTTTGGATGAACCAGCTAACAGCAAGTGATCCAAGTAGGGGTACACTCTGACACTTAGGCATCCACAGGTATGCTGCCACCACTGCCATACACCTAATGAAGACCCTGGGTAGCAAGGAGTGGCCAAAGGCTTGACCTGGAACTGCTGCAGGACCCCTTCCGCTTGGAACCGGAGGTACTGGCGGTGGGACTGGACTCATTTGTGGAAAAAATGCATCCTGGAGATCTAAGGAACAAAACCACATGTGCTGCTCCAGTGATGGAATAAGCTGATTCAGAGTCACCATCCAGAACTTGCGTTTCTGCATGAACTGATTCAGATCATGCAGATCCAATATGGAGCAGTAGCCTTCCATCTGTTTTGGGACTAGGAAGTACCTGGACACGTAAATCTGACTTGGTCAGGGTGTCTGGGACACGGGCTATGGCCCCTTTTGATAGGAGCTCAGCAATGTCCTAGCAAAGACTAGACAGCATGCCCTGTTGCACCATGGACTCCACAAGTGCTTTGAGGCAGTAAGGCAGGTGTGTCTCGAAGTCCAGAGGCCACCCTCTGAGAACTACGTCCAACACCCACTTATTCATTGTAACAGTGGACCAATGAGGCAAGCAGTGACCTAGCCAACCTCCAATGGAGAGTGCGACCGGGACAGAACAGGTGGAGGGATGACACTCAACAGGTCACTGGGCAGCTTTTGTGGGTGCAATGGCAGTTGCAGCTGGAGGGGCATCCCTACCTCTGCCCCCTTTTGTTAGGACCCTGGCCCCCGGGCTTGGGGTGCCAGGCCCAGTACTGCCCCTAATGCGGCTGGTATCAAGGAGGCTGTAGCTGAAAGGACCGATACTTGAAAGCCTATTTCTTAGGCTTCTTTTTCATGTCCTGGAAGGAAAAAACAAAATCCAGGGTGGCTCTGGACTTCTCAATATGGATGAGAAGTCCTTCCTCCCCAGGGCCAATTAGATCAGTGCCCTAGAAGGGGACATCAGCCAGTTTGTGCTGGATGGCTGCCATGAAGGTGGCAGTATAGTCTGTTGCTATATACTTGGCTGCCCCCCCTCACCCACCACTGCAATCTATATACCTCGCTCTCCTTTCCGTCTCTCTCTGCCAGGCGCCTGGACCACACCTCTAATGTAGTGGGTAAATACTGGCTCAGCTCCCTTCCACCTTACTTATCCTCCCTCCTCTCCACCCCTCCTGCCTCCCACTGTTCTCTGCAGGCATCAACACACAGAACACTTGCCCTACCACCACAGCTTACCTCATCCGGTTGTGCCGCCTTCTCATTCAAATTCCCTAGCACCTGGAACTCCTTCCCCCTTGATATACATTCTGCCCAAACCCCCAACTCCCTCACACTTCTCCTTCAGAGGCACACAGCCCCCTCATATAACTGCACTTAACTCATCTGCCTTTTCTCCTCTTTCTCCCTTGCCACCCTGTCCCTCTCTTCTAACATTGCTGATCCCCTGGCAGGGTTTTCTGTATCCTGAAGGGGTAAAGCTACCTGCCCCCCATTCTCTCTTGACACCCCCCTCCTCTAATATTGCCAACCATCTGGCAGGGTTCTCCGCATCCTATACGGGTTAATCCACCTGGCTACCTACCCCCCCGTTATTCTTTTAATTTTTCCTGCTCTCACACAAGCATATTTATCAGGATTTTCCCTCAGCACTGGGTATCTTACACCGCTGCTCTGTAATCCTTGCTCCCTACCAGTAGTTAACTGTATTCAAGATGGTTTGGTCAATTGGTCCAAATCATTTCAGTTGCACTTAGAGTCACTGACTATCTATTATGTATTATTGCACTGGCTTTTTCACTGTAACTATGTAAATAAGATTTTGCACATGCCCCTTTTTTATTATATTTTATTGTATTTATAGCATGTAAAAGTACAGTTATCTGCATCCGAGTATAATCCAGGTTACAACTGCACAATGTAAAATACATCATATTCAAAACCAGACTATTGTGACAGGATTTTATAATATAGCTCAGATTTTGTTACTTCTCAGATGGTTCCCTTTGGATAGATTATTAACTCAGGTAAAATTACGAATTACCAATAATAGCCAAGAACGAGAACAGATATCTTTTAAGATATGGTATTAAAATAGATATTTCACCCACCCAAGCAGGGGTATACATTCTCTTTATCTAGATGCTCTCCGGAATACTTGTGACATGCAAGAAAAAAGAACTACAGCATTTCTTTCCAGTGTTAGACATAGAGAATACTGGATGGGCAACTATGCAGAACCAGTGTGTTCTGCCTCACAGGGATTCTGATTCCCTGTGACCTCGAGAACGAAGCTTGAGAGGTCCATGGGAATCAGAACCCCGAGGTGGCAAAATACACTGGTTGTGCATAGAGTTGCTCATCCTGTATTTTTTATAGTGTGTAGTGCTGTGTGAAAAATGTGTTTTGTGAGTTCTTTTGCTTACAAAATGAAACTGACTCATGCAGTCTCTAGAGATTCTAGAATGCTGTTCAACCCCAGAAGGGTAGAACAGCATTCCATGACCTTGTAACTGTGGTAGAACAGCATTTTGAAAGGGATGGAATTCTATACAGAACAACACTCCACTATACACATATAGAATAATGCATATGCAGGTGGTTGATATGGAGTTTTTTTACACACCCAAGATGTGTGATAATAAAAAAACCTCGAGACCGTAGCTCGAGAGGTTTTTTTTATTATCACACATCAAGGGTGTGTAAAAAAAACTCCATGTTAACCACCCTTCATATGTTTTATTTTATATAATAACTGGCTATGGCCAATATCAGGCTATGGTGCTAAAAAACCTCTCGCATCAGTACAAAACACAAACAGCTCCCACATAACTTCAAATGCAGCGTTTATTACTTCAAGACAAATTTTGCTAGCGAGGAAGTGAACAGAATGGTATAGCATGTAAATTCGGTACCTTTGTAATCTTCCTTTCGAGGTTTCATCTAGCAGAAATATAGGGATATTTTCAATCGAGGGACAGGTCAAATTTCATTAGACTGCTAAACATTAATAAACCGATAAGATCAGCAAGAGAAAACTTACAGCTTTTAACTAATTTCCCTGTCACTAGAACAAGAAGTAACCAAACGGTTCTCCATTGTACTACTGCTTTAGATGGGGAGTCTCTGTTTTATTTATGCTGCTTTCAGAGTGAACGAACTGCCTGTATGTTTTTTTGCCGTTACGGAAGTGTCTCGCGCTGCATGTAAGCTGCTTTTTCAATGATTCTTGTCACGAGGATGTAGAAGTCGTATCAACTCGCAGGTTGATAAGACTTTTACTATATCAACCTGCGAGGTGTCTGACTTTTTAACAAGCGTGAAAACGAGTTGATATTGGCCATAGCCAGTTATTATTATACAATTATAGACTAATTGCTCAACATTTTGGCTGATGAAATCCATGGATATAATATTTTCAGAGACTTTACCCCTTAAAACACTTTACATTTTCTAATATATGTCAAAACAATCCCCATCGCAGTAGATATCGTATAGACTTTTCATTAAGTATTTCCAGCCGTAGAAGAACACTTCATATGATATTAAAATACTAATTACATTAAGCAACAGCAATCATTTAAACTTTATCTGAACAATAACATTTTTAAAGTATGGGAAAATTCACTCCATTGTCCTCCAACAGGCTTGTATAGAGTAACTGCATCACATCTACTCGATGTGAGTGTCTGATTAAAGTTCTAGGCCTGGGAAAAAAGAAAAGAACTGTCTCAGTCTATGAGACCGCCATAAAAGGTCTAGTTCCACCCTAATTTCTCATTCGGACACCATATTACCATTCTATAACTCCGAACATACAACTTTCACTTCCCCTAAATATTAATAGTATTCGAATGAAGGCTCGAGGTTGAAACTAAAAATAAAGTTCAGTTAGTTCTTTTGCAGCTGCCAGGCCTCATTGGCTTACCTGCCATTATAAACTAAACAGCCAGCCCCATTTTCTATTCCTCTTCTGACTCAGAAGTCGCTGCCTCCCGTCGAGCTGCAAATTCCGATCTGAGCTTGGTCACCAATTTTCCGGCTGCTTGAGGGTCAGAGAACATGTGGACTTTGCCTGCACATGTGATTTGAATCCTCGCCGGTAACATCAATACGTGCTGGATCCCTAGTGCCCGTAATTGGGCTCTCACTCTGTCGAAGGACTTGTGCCTGGCTCTCGTGGAGTAACTTAGGTCGGGGAACAGTCGTACCTGATGGCCCTGATACTTCAAGTTGGCTGCTCTCTGTGCTGCTAAAAGAAGTTCATCCTTCTCCCCAGTGTCAGCAACCGTCAGCATGATGAAATGCGTCTTGGTGGATTATCCCCCATAGAGCGGCAAGGTGTGACCCGGTAAGCTTTTTTGACAGTAAATGAGTCAATGTTTAATGCTGCTGATAGCCAGAATTGGATAAATGATTTGATGCCATCTTCCTCCTCTACCCCTTCTGGCATTCCCACCACTCGCACGTTTGCGGCTCTCATCTGGTTTTCTAAGTGTTCCAGCCTGTAGCGGAGTACTGTATTTTCTTTTATAAAACCAGTGACCAAAGTCAGAGCTTTGGTTGCCGTCTCTGTGGCTTGAGTTGCCTCCATTTGTACCCCGGTGAAAAAGTATCGAGATGGGTAACCTTCGTGACCAATGACTCAAATTTGTGGTCCATGGTCTGAATGGCCCTCAGGAGCACTGCATTCGATGGCTGGTCTGTCTCCGCTCCCTTGGAATCAGTAGACGGCTCAGTTTCTGCTGTTGATTGAGGTGTTTTCTGTCAGGCACTCTCCTGGTTTCCTCGAGTATTTCTACCCATGGTAGCAAGTTTTTAGTATTGTTCAGCTCCAGATAGTTTAACACACTCACTGTTGATAATATTTATATAGTTTAAAGACTGCAAAGACGATTTTAGCTGTTTCTTTGCTTTTGAATGTGCAGAGTTGGTTTTCCCATGTCTGGTCAGTTCGGCTGTTGGCTCCGCCCCCTCTGTAAATGCCTTTTATGTGCTGTTGCCCTAGCTTCTGTCAAGTCTTGACTGCCTGTCAGGTATCTGCAATGTTGACATTTTATATATATATATAGTAACTGTAGTTGCATTATTTGGATTGTACTGTTTTCTGTAACCCGTTATCTGTACTGTTGTTCACTTTCTCCACCTTATGTAACCCCTTCCCCCCCAGGACGCTTCTGGAAATGAGCTGTTCACAGTTCATGTTGCTTTTCTGGTGAATCTCTTAAATAAATAAAAAAAATAAATAAAACAAAAAAGAAGTAGCCCGGCCCTGCAACACATGGAGAGGGCTGCTGCCATGGCACAGGTACATGAATCTCCCATGTCTGAGGCCATCTGGAGCTGGTTTTTAGTCAGCAATTGACCCTGGTCTCTGATGGCCATCATTGCTGAATGCTGATCAGCCAGGAGATGAGGGAGGATGGAATGAAAAACTCCCATCAGAGAGTGACCAAAACTGGCCATCATCATGGCATAGCTAGCCTGAAAGAGACCAAAGGGCACCACAGTGTAAACTTTTTTAGCGGTGTGATCAATCTTACAGGACTCCTTGTCCAGTGTCCACATCCCCCTGGTGTCTGGACTTGTGGAACACTGAATCAGTTACCAGCCTCTCTGTGAAGGGGTGGGCAGAGAACCCTGAAAGGAACCCAATAAGGACCACATACTTGCACAGCATACAGGTAGAGGGTGCCAGGCAGGATGCTAGATGCTGCCAAAGCTCCAAGGGCTGGTCCCAAAATGGTTTCAGCCACAGGAAAGGCGACCCCCGAGGATTCCTCCCTACACAAAATATCTGTAAAAGAGTAATTAGCCCTTTTTTAGAGGGGCTGTAGCAGAACAGACATGGACTCAGATATCAGGCAGAGAAGCACCCCACAGGACACTGAACTATGCTTGGTGGACAGCTTCTCGACCAATCCCCAGTTGAGGAGGGGTGTCTCAGAGGAGGTCATAGACTTGTGGCCTGTGACATCTGAGGAGGCCTCAAAATTGGCCCTTGACCATTTCTCACCATGGACCACCCAGGTATCCTCCTGGGATGCCTGAACGGACCTCCTTGGTTGCAGCACCCACCTTCAGCTGTGGTGGTGGCAGCTCCATCACAAGAGGTGGCGAAGCAGTTGCAGGGAGAACCTGCATGGACTGGCTTGGGCACAACTGGCAGTTGCCAGGTGACAGGAGGTCCAGGGAGTAGAGTGATATCCTGCTCCGTGATGGCCCACTGTTGCCAGAAGAGTGCCTCCTAGCATTGGCATAGCTTGCAACGGTGCCTCTCCTTACCCAAGGATAAGGAGGTCAAGGAGAGTCAATGGTGACACCTCCCAGTTCAGCAAGACTGACAGCGTGAACGATTAGAATGAGATCTTGACCACGACCTTGACCATCGACAGGATGGTCAATGGCAAGGGAAGTCTTCTGGCTGGTTGTGGTATACCACATACCTGTCCACATTAGGCAGCATGGGCATGGAAGGCTTGACTTCTGGAGGAAGTTGCTCCTGCCAAGGAATGGACTGGGACACTGACTGGATCACCTCCTCTTAAGGGAGACCGAGAGGCCGATACTGGCGAGTCGACGGCGGGAAAAGAACTGAGGATTATGGAGGGACCGCCTCCTTATGTACGGCGCCTGACATCGGGGGCGGGACCGACGTTGGAGGCGGTCCCCGCTGAAGACTGCTAGCTAGAAAATTTCCGTGGTGTCCTGGCACCTGCCGGCTTCAATCCTAACGGTGTATCCTGCTGCAAGAGCTGTATCTCGAAGTAAGATCCAGCAGCACCGGGGTCTGCGAGATCAATTCCTCTACCTCGTTCAACTGATTGACAGGCTCGAGGAAAAGTTCCATGGCCTGCTCGACCAGCGTTGAAGTCAACTGGCTTGATGAGTGGACCAAAAAGCCCTCAACCTTCCTGACCTGCCCCTCCACCAAGGGGCACTTGACCACCGTGGAGCAGTCAGGTGTGTTGAGGGACCAGAAAGACCTTGATCTCTTCCAGCCCCATAAGTGGCTCAGACAGCACTTGTGCTTGGCACCATGGTGAGTAGGACTCTTCCTCAGCATCCAGAATGCCAAAATAATGTTCTGGAAGCCTCTAGTAAAGGACTCTCCAATGCTGGCCCCAGCCAGGAACAGCGCTGAGACTAATGAGGTGCCCAAGACGATAGCTGCCACTTGGGCAGCAAGCTGTTGGACAGACCCAGCCACAGCAAAGGCCTTCTTGCGGCCCTTATACAGACCTTCAGATCCTGTTCTGAAGTACAACTCAGCAAGGCCCAGAGCTTCCTGTCCTTGAGAGACTCAGGAAGCATGCTGAGACAAAGGCCACTCCCAGGCACGTTGTTTAGTCAGCCAAGGCAACACAAGCAGGTGTTGTGTGGGTCGGTGACTGACATCTTCTGCTGGCACCTGATGATCCATCGAAGATTTATGAGTGGAGTCAAAGAAACCGAGGAAAGAACCTAAATACCTTAAAAAAAAAAAACTTTGAAAATAAAGACTGCCTATGGTACACTAACTCCTAAGTGGGAGCTATGAAGGCAGTGACCTGTTCTTCCAGCAGAAAGAATGATCTGACATCATGGGGCAGAGTCAGGGTATATACCGCCCGGGTGTGGTGGGAGGAGCCTAGCTTGAAAACATCTGGCAAATCAAACTGTTCCAATGGAAATGCAAGAGTGTGGATAGTGAACCATATCCACACCCTCAGAAATACTGGTTTCTGGAGGGAATAAACAAATTGGACAGCAGCAAACTGTTCACCCTAAGTACAAATACGAATGCAAAAGAAAACTTGAATAAGGTGGTGGGGTGATTAGAAAGGACGTCAAGAAATACTTTTTATTGTTACAGAAGAGGAGGTGGACAAGTGGGACAAACCCACAGTAGTGGTCAGTGCAAAGACAGTAGAGGGATTCAAGCAAATGTGGGATATGCACATGGCTTTAGTGGGGGACAGGGGACATGGGCAGACCAGACAGACCAATCGGCCTTCTTCTGAAAACAATTCCTTCATCTATACTTCACTATGACAACATATAAACTTTCATTATCTGCTGTCTAACTTTTGTACTCACTTTGCCCTTCTGGTTCAACGGTTCAATCGTCAGGGTGTCTGGACCAATGTCGATAATAGTTCCCAGCTGAAACCCATCCGTTGGGTGTGGTGCCCATACTGGCTTCCCGTCCTCCATTGCTGTACAGAGCTGTCAGCTACTCCCTGTTGTAAAAGAAAAATAAATACTTTGAGTTCATTTTAATGCAGGGTTTAAACAGAACTGTTTATAGTCTGCTCATCTGACCGATCATATGACTCTAGCTACTTGTCTCAGCTACACAGTTTCTGTCTAACTACGGTCCATCTTAAGTTCAGTGATGCATATGACTCATGTAAAATATAACTTAACAGCTTTAATTGTGCCTAAGATACCCTGACCTTGCTACATCATGAATGCATTCATATCAGGGAGGCAGTTTAGCCTGGAGGTTAGAGTGCAGAACTGTGAATCAGGAGACCCAGGTATGAATCTAGAGACTGTGGTTTGAATGCCACAACTGCCACCTGCTTGCTGTGTGACCTTGAGCAAGTCACATAACCTCCATGTCACTCTACTTAACTTCCATCTAAATTCTCTCTAAGCTAGCTCTGAGCTGTATGACTCTCCCTGTGGGCTGAAAAATAGCAGCCAAAATACCCCCCACCACCACCACTCCTAGACTCTAAAACATTTTTGAGATACAATTTGTATGAGAAGTGCTACACTTAACCAAATTCCTTTTCTTTCCCAATACATGGCTATATATTTTGAGTTTAGTGCAGATGATTTCTTTTCTTCACACGTTTCAATAAATCAAGTCAGTAAAATCATGGAAAGACAATTACCATCTTCTTTTGCAGACGCTGGTTAACAAATAAAGACAGGCCATATCTGCACTTGGGTTGTTCGGAACTGAACCCAAACGGGAACTAGATTCACAAAATTTTGCACCATCACAAACCCAGTTTGCACCTTGCAAACTGGGTATTGCCCCAATGTGGTACTCACAAAAGCCCAGTTTGCATGCGCAAACTGGGTTTGCATGCGCAAACTGGGTTTGCAAGGTAGCAAAGGTTTGAGGGGTCCGCAGTGCAAATGAGGTGGAGGGGGCCTGCATATCCGCACAGTCCTATTCACAAACTTTTTCTCCATCCTAGGGCCTTTTGGGGAGGTCTCTTGCGTGGAGAAAATACCACCGACCAAGACCTGGTGGTATCCCGCATAACCCTAGTGGTTGGCAGAGGTACTGCAGCGCCCCCCCCCCCAATACTCCGATTACCATACCGCTATTAAAAAAATCATTCCCTGGTAGCCCAGTGGTCCCAAACCCCTCCCACATTTCCCGATCACCACCCCGATATTAAAAAAATAATTCCCTGGTAGTCCAGTGGTCCCTCCCCTTTTCTCCGATCTCTGTCCCAGTTTTAAAAACATTATTCCCTGGTAGTGTAGTGATCCCTCTCCCTTCCCCGTTCTCCGATCGCCATCTCGATATTAAAATAAATTACTCCCTGGTAGTCTAGTGGTCCATCCCACCTCCTGTGGTCATTTATCGCCATACACAGCAAATGAAAACAGTCCCTCCCTGGTAGTCCAGTGGTCCCTCCCCCCCCATCAAACACCACCCAATAAATATGTATAATTTTCATTGGTGTCCAGTGTACCTCCCCCCCCACACCTTGCTCCCTTGGATAAAAACGAAAGTGTCCCATTACCGTGGTGATCTAGTGGACCTCCCACCCTGGCAGATAGTTACCTACCACCCCTCTCCCCCTGATCCCGAAACACAGCCGGCAACCAGCACAGCCCTCTTTCCACCACCACGGCCAGCTGCCGACTGATCTGTGAATGAGCGAATACAGTATACACTATGCGTTCACTGGTTGACCGGCCGTGGCAGTAGGAGGAGAGCTGAGCCAGTTGCCAGCTGGGTTTTGGGATGGGGGGGTCGAGGTGGTAGGTCACTGTCTGCCAGAGTGTGGGGTCCACTAGACCATCAATGTAATGGGATATTTAATTTTTTTTTCCCAAGGGAGCAAGGTTTGAGGTGGAAGAGGTACACTGGACACCAATGAAAATTATATAAATTTATTGGGCGGGTGTTCAGGTGGGGGAAGGGACCACTGAACTATCATGGAGTGACTGTTTTTTTTTTTTTACTTTGTATGGCGATCAGAGACCAGGGGAGAGGGGAGGGACCACTGGACTTCCAGGGAATAATGTTTTGCAATATCGGGACAGCAACCAGAGAACGGGGAAGGTCTACTGGACCACCAGAAAATGATTTTCACATGAACGGAATGGCGATCAGAGAGTTGGGGGGGGACGACCACTGAACTATCAAGGATACATGTGTCACTCACAATGGGCCAGCGATAGGCGAAGGTTAGGGGGGCACTACACCACCAGGGATTACACTGACTTTCTCTTGGGACGACTATTGGTGATGGGGGGGGGCATGCTACACTCCTCGCCACAGTCCATGCAAATGGGCCCATAATGGGCATGCAAATGGCCACCTAGCGCCTTGCATGCCCAATGGGCTCATTTGCATGCCTTCTTTTGTGAATGGCAAACAGCAGACCTGCGCTATTCATTGCGGGGCCATTCTCCTGACTAGCTGTGGGGGCATCACTACTTGGCTTAGTGGTGGTTTCCCAGGGTTAACGTAGCCCCTATTCACAGTCTGTTAGCGCGGTGCATAATCCAACTATGAATACCACAATTTCAAACCTGCGCAACCACAAGGCGCAGTGCAAACTTTTGTGATGCACTTTGCAATTATTTGTGAATCTAGCCCCAGAAGTGCTAGTCTGTTTAAAGGCATGTGCCAATGGAAGGGAAATAGGGCTTAGTAAGTAATTAGATGGGGCTGTTTGTTACTGGTAGGGGCAGGCAGGAGAAGCAGCAGCATCTTATCAGAACTAAGTGAGTAAGTCCAACTGTTTGGCCTGCAGAGCTGCTAAATAATTCTGTTAGGTGCAAGACAGAAGGCACAGAACAAGAGAGAGAGACAAAGAGGGAAGATGGCAGATGAAACAAAAATATATTTATTTAATTGGCAATTCGGATACAAGCTTTGAGTATACACTCTTTTACAAAGGTTCCATGTCAGGATGTAAAACAGCAGAGACAAAACAAAAACTTGACAGTTAACACAAAACATAAGATTGCTATGTAATACAGAAAATAGATAAAAAATACATTGAGAGAGCACTGTAGGCAGGTAGGGTAGTTGGGGCAGGGTGAGAGGAGTAATAAGGCAACAAATATATGTTATCCTCCATCCCGGAGGTGGGGTGCTGGGGGATGACAGAAATTTGAGTGTCAGAGTCATACTCTAGGTTGGTAAGCAAGGCAAAGGTGACGTGCATGAATCCTAGCCACCATCTCTGCCACCTCACTACTTGTGGTGCCTGCAATTCCCAAGAAAGGGACGGGGGGGGCGGTCTAGGAGGCTGCTGCTTCGTGAACTGGGAGGACAGGCCCACTAAAGCAACCAGAATCAAAGTCAGAACCCCCTGTCAGGGTGACGGGGATAGTGACACCATTGGCTACAGCAGTAATTGTTAGTTCTGTTGCCAGGTCAGCTACTGCTCGTCATTTCGCACCAGTGAAGACAAGACAGAAAAGAGGGTTCAGGGAGCCAGAAATCACTGGATGTTGCTCTGTATAAAAATGGTTTCAGAATCCTTCTGACCACTGGATATTCACTGCCCAGTTTGCAGTAGCAAAATAACAAACAGCACTTATGTGTCTGAAACTGCAAGCAACTACTGTAAATTGAAGTGGTTAATGACAGACGTGAAAAAAAATCCTTTGAAAATCAGGTTTTTAGCATCCATTTGTCTCATCCATCAAATAACAGCAATACATTAACCAGTAGCAAATACTAACTCCTGTAATCATCTTACCCCTTGGTACAATTCAATAGGAGTAATGCACTACAGGGTGGCAAACTGTGCTGAGACAGACACATTGAGTATTTTGCCTTGCACCTTCTATCCATGGAGGTGTCCATACATCTAATACAACAGGACACCCCGATATGCACCATCACAGAGTTAAAAAGATTCAAAAAATCAATGAGCCGCAAGATCAGAACTGTTCTTCTGCACTAAAACATCTGGACACCATGTGACAGCACACAGCCAATCAGAATACTGAATTCTTCCAAATGGTTTCTGTCAATTACTGTATATTATAAAGACACTTAGCACACTCTCAGCAAGCACACAAAAGCACTTTTCTGAGTAAATGTCACCAGTAGAAAGAATTCTAGGCAGCAGCTGTCAGTGGTTTGGTGGGTTACTCCTCGGCGCCAAGGAGAACAAAATACAGAAAGCTACAGTAGTTCAATCTTTCATTCAAATTAAGCCTCCTCAGTTCCTCATCATCATCATCATCACCACCACTAGCAATCAGCGTAATGCTGCCCCCTTCCACAGCACACATCCCAGCCCTGTCACTACCCTCCTTGCATGGGGTCCATGGAACCACTCCAAGGCTAATTCTGTTGGGGGCAGTTATTCCCTGCAGGTCTGACAAGTGCAGAAAGGAGGCAGTCTGTTAAAGTGGCAGGGCCCAGGAGTGTCAGTGTAGTCCTGCTGAGCTCTAGGTTTTTCTGCTTGCTCACCCCACACCACAAGACAACAGTGACAAGGACTCCAAGTGCACATGCTCACACAGATGCATGGCTGCGCATGGCACCCTCCAGCATCCTCTCTCCCCACCAGCAGCTCCAGCTGCATCGTTACCTGTGTTCATCATCCAGGTGGCAGTGCTGTAGTGGAGCCTGCTACCATTCCTCCTCGGGAGAGGACAGCATCCACTGGGACACTCAATTCTAACCCCCCAAGCTGGCCTCCAATGTCCAAGGCAGGGGATGCGAATACCTTAGTTTGAATATTCGCCAACCATTCATATTTGGGGGTACCAGTTATTTGTTATTCGCCACTCAGCTGTTTGAACTGGCTGTGAGAGGACATGACCTCCTAAGATGTCCTGTCTGATCAGAGGCCACTTTAAAAGCTCACTTGAAGGCAGGTCATGTGGCGCACACACACACACACACACACACACACACACACACAAGTTTCGGGCAGGAGACAGATGATTTGAGCTGCTGCAAGGAAAAAATCTACCAATCAAGCAATCAATCAATCAATGATCTTTATTTAACCAGGTGGAACAGCATTGAGAAAAACTCATTTTCAAAGTGAGCCTGGACAGCAATACAATGCTGATCATACAAACATAGGTGAACAGAGTCAAAAGAAATACAATAAATACATTACAGTACCTGACGGCCTACTGATATGGTTATTACAAGGAAGGAGGGAGATGTTTATAGGCTAGTTGCGGTATAAATACAGAAATATATTTACAGTATAACATGGGACCATGGCACTAGGATTTTGTGCAAACAGGAGTAAACAAGCAGAACCCTTATGGGCGCTACAACTAAATGTACTGTAATACTACAAAACAGTTATCGTGCAACAGGATGTTGATGTAAAGAACACACTTAAGAGGGGGAAGGATGTACAGTAAAAGAAAAGGGAGGGGTGGGGACCTTGACAGGAGGGTGACTTAAGGAACTGGGGGATAAGGGTAATGTGAATATGTGAGAGAAATGGATTGTAAGGAGCCAGAACCGCACACTCCGTAATAACTGCACCAAGGCCACAAGGCAGGCAAAAAGGAACTACTTCCACGCAGCCCTCTCCAATAATCTTAGTCATCCATCCAAATTCTGGAAAGCTATTAAATCCTTGCTCACTCCCTCTATCCAGGCACCCCTCCCCAAACTTTCAGGGCAGAACTGTATCCGAGCCAAGCGAGGTTGCCATAACTTTTAACACCTTTTTCACCCACAGCGCAACTTCTCTCCTATCAAACCTACACCCCACTACAATCACTCCAAAACTCCCTGCCCCAGTCTTGGCTCCACCCCCTGCCTCAAAGTTCTCCTTCCTCCCATTCTCCACAACAGAAGTCTTAGCTGCCCTACGTTCTCTTGACCCAAACAAAGGTAAATGCCCGTTAGGTTTGGATGCCAAACTCCTGTACCCATCTGCCCCGCCATCGCGCACCCCTAACCACCCTCCTAAACCGCTCTTTCTCCACTGCCCAAATCCCAACTGCCTGGAAGGCGGTAGTCATCCCATTGCCAAAGGGTGGTAACCCATCCGAACCAGGAAACTACCGCCCTATCTCCTCCTTCCTATTCTGGCTAAGCGCCAGGAACACCTAGCCCTCCCTCAACTAACACAATTCCTTGGCCTCCTCCTTCTTCACCCTTCCAGTCTGGGTTTCAGAATCACACTCCACCACCACTGCGCTACTAAGACTCACTAACGATATTGCCGCCGGCATGGACACAGGCTTCCTTACCGGCCATTCATCGACTTGGCCAAGGTTTTTGATACTGCCTCCCACCCCAAACTCATCGCTTAAACTGCATGCTGCTGGGCTATCTGACTTAGCCATTAGCTGGTTCCCAGGCCTACTTATCAGACAGAAACAAGCAGTAAGATTGTCTCACCACGTATCCCCGCACTCCGATCACCATGGGGTCCGTCCTTGGCCCCCTTCTCTTTCAATATTTTAAATGACCTCCCACTGTCCTGCTAAAACTCAGCCATACAAATGTATGCTGATGATACTGCTCTATACGCCCGCCCCGAAGTGAGTCTCTAAACTCTGCCCCACAACAGGATTTCCATGCCGCTCAATCCTGGTTAAACTCAAACCAACTTGTCCTAAATGCTAAAAAACTATATCCATAACCTTCAGTACCCAGCCTAAACTCTCCGCCTCGATGCCCCACCCACCTTCTACACACAGGACGGCATCTCCCTGGAGTCCTGCAACCCTTCGTTACCTGGGAGTATGGCTCGATCCGCCACTTAGATTTCTCCGTCCACTGCTCGACCACCTTCAGAAAAACTTCACCCCAAGCTAGGCGCACTCTACCGATCCAAAGGCATGCCCTATCCACCTCAGTCAGGCAGGAAATAGTACACAAAGCGATTCTCCCAATTTTCGACTCTGGAGATGTGGTCTACAGCCGAGCCGCTCCATCCACCCTGGCCAACCTCGACCCCCTTTTTCATTCCTTCTGTCGCCCATCCTGGAATGCCCACCTCCACCCACCACTGCGACCTGTATAGCGCACTTGCTCTCCCCTCGCTGCACTCTAGGCACCAGCTTCACTACGCCAATCTTGTAGCAAAATACTGGTCTAACTCTCTCCCTCCCTATTTCAGCTCTGCCCTGGCAACCCAACCCCCCCCCCGGCCTACTCCCTGTGCGGCGCCAATTCCAAACTCTTACAAATCCCTTTTATGCGCACCACAAAGGGGCGATCTGCTTTCAAATACAGACTGCCCAAACTCTGGAATGACCTCCCGGCCGAAATTAGGCTGTCTTCTTCCCAAAGGTCCCAAAAAACTCTCCTACAGGATCACTTCTCTGACACATGTAACTGCAACCTGCAGCCCAGATCGGTTATCACAAGGCACCATAATGTACCTTTAAAACAGGTCCACTTTTCTAAATTTAATTTCTGCTATCTGCAACGTTGTTTCTCCAATGTCTCCATCTGATATTGTACTGGGGCATAACCCCCACCTACTGCCCAGCTACCCAATCCATGCTGCACTGCTATTCAACTAGGACTTCTTAACAAAAAGCCTGGCCCAGACTGTTCCTCTCCGGTTCTGCTGTTTTATCACTGTCGTCTTCTCCCTTACGTACTCGGGTATTACCTGTCTCTTGCCCCTTTGCTTTTGCATCTGTTATACTTCATTTGTATGTGTTGTCTATATGCTTTATGTATCATTTGCATCCATTATATTGCATTGCATGTGTGATCTATGTACCTATGTATGTAATCCCAGGTCGCATCTGGAAACGAGCGGTTTACTGCTCTGTATGTCTATCTGGTAAATCTCGTAAATAAATAAATAAATAGAACAGGTGGAGGCTTGCACAAGGTGAAGTACTTGGGAGGGGCTCGGCAGCGTGGCCCTTGTTGCTGAGAAAAATAAGGGTGAAGAGTAGCAGTTGCAAGATTCAGTAAAGTGCTGCCTTAATAGTGTTTTGAAGAAAGGCAATTTAATCAGAGAGGAAAGCTTCAGCAATTTCTGTAGGTTATTCCAAAGTGCTGGTAGGGCGTAGCTTAAGGAAGAGGCCCCAAAGCTTGTTCTACATTTGGGAATGTCGAGGGATAGGTAGGAATAGCTCCAAAGTGAGTAAGTTCCAGTGGAATAAGTAAGTAGGCTAGAAATATAAGACGGCAGCTTACCGATAAGGGCTCTGTATGTCCAAGTAGCCGTACTTATAAGTCTTCTAGTTTTTAGGGACTGCCAACCCAACATAGCATATAGTGCACAGTGGTGAGTCATGAAAGGAGCCCCGGTAATGAATCTTACGGCCCTGTTGTACAGTATGTCAAACTTCATCAGAGCTACCATTTGTTGAAATTAAACAAAAATAAGAAATCTTGAAATTTTTTGTTCCCTTTAAATACCAGAGAGGGTAATTTTTGTCCCACTTTTGTGTGATAATTTTCACTGTTTCTGAGGGGAACTGCTAGGAGTGATTTTTTTCTTAAAAACACTATGCCTGTTTCTGCTCTGCAAGCAAAAGCAATTAGTCACAGCCTGGCCAACAGGGTCTGTTTAGAGGAGTATTACTGTTGTCATCAGTTTTGCTATCCTTTCCTTAGTTGCAAATATTTTCTGTGACAGAGCAATTTACTTTCATCCACTTGTTAAAATTTGCCAAAATACAAAAATCTTGACAGTGTTGTTCCTTTTCGAAATCCCAAGCTAGGAGAGTGTACATTTTTTTCATACTTCGGAGTAATAGTGTTTCTCAAGAGAACTGCTAGGAAAGTGGGGTTTTTTTTCCTCAAAAGTTAAAAAAAAAAAAAAACAGTTGTACTATAGTAGACCAGGCTTTTTTTCTGCTCTGCAATCAAGAATCCATCACAGCCCTGATGCAAATCTTCCTTATTTTGGTAAAATGATTAAGACAATCTCATTGCGTGTAGTAGCGCAGAGAGGACACACACAGCAGCTGCAGTTTGCACACAGCCAAAAAAAAACACAGAACATTTCTGATATTAAATAAAATGATTTCCATTAAAACCACACATATTAACCCCAGTATTTCCCAGACAGAGCTTGCTTAGGGGGGCGTTTTTACTGTTGTCATCGTTTTGCTATCCCTTTTTCACGCGTAATAATTTATCACACAAATAAAAAAGTATGCCTGCTTTTATGGCTCTTTTTTTTTTTTTTTACATCCTTTCATTTTCAAGTAGGGCCCAAAGGAAAGGCCTCATAGAACATTTTTTTTACAAAGTGCCATTTCCCCAACCCACTGGAAGGCCAGCATGGTACAGTCAAAATGTTTTGACTGAGTGGCTGCCCTAACAGGCGACCTTCAGGAGGAGCACAGCTGTGCAGGCGGACACTGCTGTGTGGTGTAGTGGGCCCCTGACTGAAAAAAACTCCCTGCTGTCTCAATGACACTCATAAGAGCCTGAACAGTGTATATCCCATTCCCTGGGCACAGTATATCCCTGTCTGTTTTGAGGGTATGTCCTTAACTGATTACAGGGTATACCCCTGATGGACAACAGGAGGGAAAAATAGAAAAACAGTGTTTTGTTTTCTTAAAATGAAAAGAAAGAGCCAGCCCTGCAACACAACAGTAACCATTAGTACTGCAAACTACTCCGATGAAGCAAGTTTCCAAAGGAACATTGGTGAGGGCTTTGCTATCTTGAACATTTTCTCTTCGTATTTATGGGGGCTAGCTACTACCCTCTGTAGAGCACCAGGCTCCGTTCCAGTTGTGCACACCTGTTCGTACTTTGGGCTGTAATGTATCTTGCCTAACTGTACAATGCAGAAAAATGTACCATTTACAGTGATTTATTTCAAAAATTTCCTGGGGGAGCATACCTCCAGACCCCCCCCTAGCTTTGTTAGGATTTTGGGTCCCCCTTGTTCATGGCTACTGTGCACGCCTCTGCTCATAACACAGTCATTATATGGACTTTTGTCACCAAATTTTCAACATAGGTATTTTGAGACCTTCTCTCATGAACAGTGTCATTGTGATTTTCATAATCTGTCCCAAACGTTGATTTCTCACAGCGACCGCGCTATTCTGCACTGGAAGTTCGAAAACACATTTCGGCCAGGATGTGAAAAATGACAGCTGTACTGTTCATGAAGAGCTGTAAAAAAATGGCAATGTTGAAAATCTAGAGTTAAAATATTACATATTCGCGACATTACAAGTGCGTGTGGAAACTGCACAATGCACACTCATAACACAGTCATTTTTTGGAATATTTTCACCAAATTTGCAACATAGGCTTTTTGGGAGCCCACCTCATGAACAGTGACATTGTCATTTTGTTACTCGGTCCCGAAAGGTGATTCTGCGAAATGACTGTGAAATCACCTTTTGGGGCCGAATAACCAGATGACAGTCCCTGAATTCGTGAGGTGGGGTCCCAAGAACCCCATGTTGAAAATTTGGTGCCAAAATTCACACAAATGGCTGAGATATGCACCAAAGTTGAAAAAAAAAACATTTATGCCATTATACAGCTTACCGCATTTCTTCAGTTGTGATTTGGCTTTGAAGGGAGTGTAGGCGTGTTCCAGTCCACCCGAAGATCTATTCGCTGGGCTCCAGAGGTAAGTATGGGGTGAAGGGGTGTGTGTGGGGAGGTGGGTGCACATAGGGTGGGTGCGGGTTGAGGGAGGGGGCATGGCAGACTGTAAGGGACCATTTTCTGGTTTACAGGTTGGAAAAAAAAAAAAAAAAACATTAATCCAGTGCAGGAAGGTTTCCTTTTTTAACAGGGACTTTGGCAAGCTGGGGTGGGCTCCCAATGTGACATCTGAGTGTTTGTTGGGGGCTGTAGCCAATGGGGAATGGGCACCCCCATCTGCACATACCGAGTGATTGGTTGGGGGAAACAAGAGCCGAGTGGGATTGGGCATCCCTCTTGGCACACAACAAAACAGGGGACTGGATGGGCCTTGCGGTCCTTATCTGCCATCAACTTCTATGTTTCTATGGGGAGGGGGACATTATGCTGACAGAGAGTGGGCTCCCCCGTCAGCAAATGAACTGGGAGGGGGCATGGCGACAGGGGGATTGGGCACCCCATAGGTTTATTTTTAAACGGCGAGGGGGCATGCTGACAGCCTGGGCTCAGCGTGTTCACACTGCTGTAAGCTACAGCAGTGTGACCATGCAACCAGGAATGCAACAATGCAGGAATGCAACATCAAAGGACCAAGCCACGCCACTATTGGTGCGGCTCTCTCCTTTGAAAAGTTGTCCAACTCTGCCCCAACAGCTGAAACAGAGTCATCGCCAGCCTGCCAACTGATTCGCCTGCCGATGACCTGCCCCTTGAAACGGAGCTCTCCATTGGGCACACCCCTGTATAGCACCTCTTATAGCAATGAGTTAGTCTGTGCGCCATGACAAACTCAATAAAAACGGAATAAACCATGCTGTAAATAAAAACAAAACAAAACATTGCTACAGCCAGGAAAGCAGTTTAGCAGTGAGATTTATTAAACAAACCATGGGATACCAGAAACACGGAACTAACACCCCATCACTTCGAACCATAGAATTCTTCCTCAAGGAGCCTTTTTTTGTGAGGTAAATAATTGCAAGCAAGAAAGGAATAGTAAAATGCTGAAAGCAACAAAAATAGTCCCATAAACAAGCCATTTCCACAAAACACTGGGGCGATGTGGGAACTGGGAAGCAAGAACATTTGGGAAATGTTTTTGTAGGTTTTATGCAAAAGCGGAGTGGTGCACCATGCAGAGCATCCAGTTTCACAACCTCATTTTTATAAAGTCAGAACATGAGAGTAAAGTTATTGGCACACACTGGGTTTTGGTTTACCTGGGGCTGTTATAGCTGTGTTTTGTTCAGCATCCTTGCGGAGGTATTGAAACAACAAGAAAATAAATTATATCTGGTTCAGAAAAAGTTAATGCATTAACTATATTATAATGAAGGTGTGTGCATTAAACACTGCAGGAAGGAAGTATTGGGAGAAAAGATTCAGGTTAACTGTATGAAGAAAAACAGTCGGCAAAAGCAGACCGACTATATTTCTACTTTTTATGGGAGTAACTCATAGTTGTTCCCAAGTAACAACAAGTTAAGCTTGATGAAAACAAGCTACTGGAGATGTTCAGGGTCAAGTGTTGAACGATGAGGCTCAACAACATCACCACCAACTGTGCTAAACATCTTCTCAGATGACACTTCTGGATGGGGGGGGACTGATGTATCTCACAGCCAGTTGCACCAAGTGAGGGGATGAATGCGTCTTCTGCACCCAGTAGCCTAACGGATCAACTTGAAATGGCTCATGAAACTCCACAAAATAGCCGCTGCAGAAAAAGGCTGTAATGGCATCTTCTGTCAATTTTGATGTAAGGACATGCTGCGCAGTGCCCATCCACTCCCATCAGTGGTGTCAGAAACAAGTATTTTTTCCCCATGTCGGCTAGTAGAACCAGAATTGCCACATTCCTTCTCTATCATGACCTATTACACCAGTCGCCAGTGTCACCAGTCCCCACATGCAACCAGTCAGGTCACCACATAGTTCTTGTTGAAAATGAATCACTCCATGGCAACCCACAGGATCTTGCATTTGAGCCGTGAATCCAGTATGGCTGCAAAAATGTGGCTGCAACTATCCAGCACTTTTGCAAACCTTGCACCCAGTTTAGTTTGCAGCTGCTCAGTGAGCACAGCTACCTCATCTGGAATCTCCCTGTTTTCCTCCATCTCTCGATGGATGCTTTCAGTATATGCACTACTGGCATCACTCGACTCAGAGTGACAGTAGATGCACTTAGATCATGGGTGCTCTTCTCAAATGGCCCAAGTATTCTCAGCATAGTGTCAACCAGTGACCCCTCATGGTGGCCTAGGACTCCCCCAGTGTCATACTCCATTACCATGTCATGAAGTGTGCACTACTGTTCTAGCAGTCTAAACAGCATCAGGCATGATAAATTCCATCTGGAACCGACATCCTGTATCAAGCAATGTTGAGAAAGGCCAAGACATTGTTGCACTTGTTAGCTGGTCACTCGCCTTTACAGAGCAGTGAAAATGATCACAGATGGAGCGTGCGATGGAGACGGTCTTGCTAACCTCAGTACTGTGACACAGCACAGATGTGACCTTTGGATTCAAGGTGTGGCAAACCAATGAATGCTGACATAATTTCTATCAGCAACTGCTTTCACTACCGTTGTCCTATTATCCATGATGAAAAAAACAACATGAAGACTGGTAGCAACTGTCCGTGACTGAAGCATGTCTGGCATGTGCCAAGATGTTTGGTGAACTGTGGTATTTCTCCATTATTCCCAATATTTAGAAAAGCAGACCTGGAGAGACTGCCACACTGTGGAGGGATGAAGGGACAGCCAGTGACGCAGGGAGAAAAGGAGGAATCCTCAACAGGAGACACAGGCCTTTGCACATATTAGTGTGTAGTCAAGGAGGGATGTGCATGCATGGAGTCTGTACTGCTCCAGATGTCTGAGGTGCAGTGGAAAATTCCACCCACAGCCTCCGAGAGTAGTGTGGCAATTGCCATTTTCATACCTGATATATCTCTAGCACCACAGTGTGTGAAAATGTGGAATGTGATGGCAGCTGGTACCGTGTCTGCAAGTGTTGCAGAAGTCTGTGAAAGCCACCATCTTCCACAAGTGAAAAATGTTGCAGATCCAATGTCGTCATTTTACTTATGAGCTGTGTGATGTGCCGAGCTGTTGGACGGGATGACAGACACTTCGTTTTGCCATCGAATGCTGCCACTGTTGACACGGACAGTGGATGGGGCAGGATATTCCATGCTTGATAGATGGTGTGCAAATAGCAGGGGACTGGTGCCTGGCAGGAGTGCTGGTTGTGCATGAAGGACTCTTTGGTGTTGAGGGAGATAAAGTGGGAGCAGCAGCAGATGCAGTAGCATTTTTCTTTCAGAGGTAGAACATTCTGCAGCACTGTCAGTGCCATCAGCACTACTGCCTGCGTCATCACTATGAGATGGGTCTGACAGAACCATAGGCAGAGACCTGGATGCTTTAAAAACCTGGGTATGTTTTACCTTTGCAGAAGTATTTGTTAAATTTGCCAGAAATTCCCCCGCTGGCAGTCGTACTGCACAGTGTGCAAGCTGCCTTTCTGTTATCTTCTTTTAGTAATGTGAAATGCAACCATATCATGCTCTTAAAGCTCCTGGCACTACTCATGTGGCTACTGTCACCAGTACCACCACCACTCTTTTGGTCTCCACTAGCCTTTCTTGTTTGGACTTGCACCTGAAGGTTTTCCCCTGGCACCATTGGAGCCCCTACACCTGCTCTCTTTGGTTGTTCAGGCTGGGATGGAGCCTGCCGAACAAAGTGCTGAAGGGTAGCTTGCCGAGTGTTTTTTCAGGGAAGGAGCCACATCCTTTCTCCTGCCACTGCCGTCTCGAATGGCTGAGATTTTCGGGCCACCCGACTTTTGCTATACAGCTCCCAAAATACTCCCCATACTCTACTTCATGATTAAAGCTGCTGAGGTTTGCCTCCTTAGTCTGTTTAGGTTAACTTAGGAACACCAGAAGGTGCAGGCAGGAAGTGCTGTCGCTGTCACAGAATAGAATGCTGAATCACTGAAACAAAATACTGTAGCTTGTTATAAAGCTGAAATCATACTCAGAAACACTGACAGCAAGGAATTACCAAAAAGAGGGGCAGAAAACGATGAAACGGTGACTTGGAGAACTACTGCTGAGGTAATCTGCGGTGAGACAGGACAGGACAGGACAGGAACAGTACTCGTGGCAGCGAGGGGACTATGAAGTTCAGTCATACCTCTCAACTGCTATGAATTTCGCATTGCGCTATGATTTTCACACTTAAACGTACCTTTGTTCCGTATAGGTTTACTGATGTTCTTAATAATGTTATAGCCATTTCTGGACACACAAACTATTAAATCACTGAACTAAATTGATAGAAACATTCCTCATCACTGACTATATGGGGCCCACTATTTGTGGACATATTATTGTTTACAATAAGAAAGTGCTACACATTCTGGCTGTTTGCTATGATTTTTGAAGGCCAGTGCTATGATTTTCAATGCTGAGAGGTTGAGAGTTATGAGTTTAGTAACACTGGAACCTGGCGAACTGGAGGGTCTACATTGCTCACTTGAGAGAACTTGGCAGTATGAGTTTTAACTGAACTTTTTAACAGCATGATCTTTAACTGAACTGTCTGTGAACCGTATGTGAATGTGTGAGAAAGAGTGTACCTATATTTTTAAATTTTAATATCCAGTACCTCGAGACTATTGGAGCTGAAACTGAATATATATACACAACTGGTAATAGTCTCAGTAGGTAAACTGGAATAGTAAGAACTTACTTGAGTACCGTTGGGTGGTTTAATTATCTATGACAAGTGGGAGACCAATTAGTTTCTTGGGGGTATACTTTTTAGTGCCAAATCTCATTCAATCTTTTGAATTTTAATATTTATTCTCGTGGGTTGATTTAAAATTGCACGGATTGGTCAGCTGATGTACTTTGGAGCTTACACTAAGCAGATATGACTGAAGTTGTATCATTTACATTAGAACTTATTTAAAAGAAAACAGAAAAAAATAACCATATTTCCTCAGGCCACCAATACTTTAACAGTAGCAGCAGCAAGGCAGTGTGGGGGCTGCAGTTCCAAAGACTCAGAAAGAGAACTACAGAAAATGGAGAAGTAGTTGTAAAGTTTCCGTTTTTGAAGTACAGAACTGGTTTTAGTTATCAGAGCTCAATATTTGTGAACTCGCTCCCCATAGGAGCTACTTTGTTGATTTTAAACTTGCTTTTATATGGTGTGAAGTTTAGCATTCCCTCACCAAATAATGCACTACAGTGTCATACTGATAGGGCAGAGTTTAACAGCGGTATCAAGCAAAGCATCTGTTTAGCTGATATTTTTGCATAAGCACTTCATTTTTGAACTTTTGAGCCCCAGTACACACAGTCTCCCTTATCTGACCAAATATATTGCTGAAGCAATAGGAATACGTGGGTTTCTTGGGCAGAATATTTAATACGAGCAGCATTCTGATTAGTCACCAAACAAGTCCCCCCCCCCAAAAAAAATTACATCTAACTCTGGAAGCTAGAATTAGATGCTTTTAGCACATTATATAGGTATTATAGCTTCATAACACCACCTTGTGATGATCATATTGAACTTATTAATTGCATAAATTAAAAACAGACTCAACCTTCTTTAAGGATCTCTCCACCCTTGGCCAGAGAGTGTAGCCTTTTTGATTTGATCTCTTGAATTGAGTATTAAAAACAAAATCAAGCTAACAAATAAACAAAAAAGGACATGAAAAATAAAATATTAAACCTCCTGCTTAAAGAGGAATGTATAAAATGTATCATGTTCTCACGTAAACCAACGTATAAAGTAGTTGGGGATTTCATATGTGGAAAATGTCTAGCATTCTCTATGCTTAGTAAAGAACTAGAAAGCATAACGTATGAACTAGCTAAAATGACAGAACTAAATAAAACTGAGGCATTTGTAAAAGAACTTACTTTTATGAACTTGCAAGGGGATGTTTTTTAAGGGGTCCCAATAAAAAAAGAAAAAGAGATGAGACCAAGGGCCATGAAAGTCGCGATGAATCTGGCAGGGCTTCTAAGAGCGTTAAGGATGACACTGCATCTAACCCCTACACAGATAAGAGCGAATGCTGCCTACTGTAGTTTTGGGCAAAAAAAAAAAAAAAAAAAAGGAAGCGTCATCCCCACCCCTTCTTACCCAATTGCACAGGCAAATTCATTTAGTCTACTAAAAGCAGTCCCTGATGTATCCCCAGCAACTAACACCACTATGGCAAATAAATTGGTTATTGGGGACTCAGTTGTTAGGTATACTAATTCTATTATGTGTGGACAAAACAAGGATGCGGACACTGTATGCTGCTTACCAGGAGCGAGAATAAAGGATATTGATTCAAGAATACATAAACTCATTGGCAGTAAAGGATCTGTTACTTCTGTAATAGTACACACAGGAACAAATGATGTGGGAAAAAGCCGCGAGAAAGACATGTACCATGAGCTAATAATTTTGCGAAAAAAATTAGGAATAAGAAATGTCAGGTGTCAATTCAGGCATTCTCCCAGTACCCAAGGCCCTCCTTGAAAAAAAATCTCCCAATATCACACATACACATTAAACTGGAAAATTGGTGTCATAAAGAAAACATTACATTCATAAATCATTGGCCTGATTTTTACAACAATCACAGGGCATATTCAAATGACTGATTACACTTAAAACAATTTAGGCTCAAGAATTTTGTGGACCATATTAATGGAAGCCCTCGATAAGCAAAGTTTAAACTAAATACTCAGGGGAAACCATTAATAAAAAAAAAAAGAAAGAAAGAAATTATTACCAGAAAGGAAACACATGGAGTTCAGGCTAGTGTCACTGGGTATATCCTATTTAATGTTAGAAGTCTGCAAAATAAGATGGATGAACTCAGAGTAATTTTTTTTTGAATTTATAGTTTTCTTTTATTGTTGTGAGGCACTCTGAGACATTGAGAAGGGTACCATATAAATAAAATTTGTCTTGCCCTTGCCTAATAGCAATGAAAGAATACTCCATTACAGCAATCACATACTCTTTAGTCAAGACAGAAGTGACAGGATGGGAGGTAGTGCAGCTATGTACAATAAGGAAGAACTAACGGCCACTAATGTAAAGCAAGCAAATTGAGAAGCCTAACAGTCAAACTGAGACAGTGTGGGTCAAGGTTAACACCGCTGGTAAAAAAAATTATTTATCATCCCAGGTGTCTGCTACAGGCCTCCAAATATTTGATCAGAAATTTACAACAAGATCCTCACAACTGGAAGATGCTTGTTAAACAGGGGAGGTAGTGCTGCGGGTGGGTGATAAGAATCTTGAGGATACAGACTGGGTTAAACAAACTGCCACCAGTACAGCAGGAAAACATTTAGTAAATACCTCTCAACACCTTCATCTAAAACAACACTGTGTTAGCATCAGAAAAATATTAATATAAAGAGGGCACAGAAAAAAACCCTCTATCAAACAGTGACCACAACTTAGTGGCATTCACAATATGTTCTAGATTCTCACTAAACAAGGGTGTAACTAAAATATTCCTCTACAACAGTGTCAATATAACAGCAATTAAATCAGCACTCATGGACATAAACTGGAAAATGTTATTTAAAAATAAAAATGCTGATGAAATGTGGCTGGAATTTGAGCAAGTTATCTTATTTCTGATAAGGTCATTCCATTTAATATGGTAACACAGGATTAAGACCTAAACAGTTATCAAAACCAATAATAAATAACTAATCAATAGAACAAAAACTTATAAGTATATAAGACATAAAAATGATTTTTCTCCTTAAAATACATTTAAAAAAAAACAACGTAAGTATTGCAAATCAACAGTAAGAAAAGCTAAAAGGAAAGCAAAACTTCAGTTAGCTGCAAATGCGAATAAAAACCATTCAAAAGAGCTTTATAGTTACATTAATTGAAAAATAATATGAAGAACACAATCGGCCCAATAGAATATAACATTACATCAAGTTCTCCAACCAAAATGGCAAATATCTTAAATTCATATTTCTGCTCAGTCTATGCCACTAATAACAAAATCCCTGCTGTATTGACTCATACTCCTGACTTGAAACGTGAAATTTCAGAAGAAGAAATACAAAACAGAAACCTGGTTGGTCTGAAAGCTAGAGCACTTTGTTCTTTTGTGTAACATCCATGTTGGTCCAATAAAAGGTATCAAATCAAAACAGAATTAACAAATTGAAAGAAAATCCCTCACCAGGCCCAGATAAGAGCTCAGGAAAATTCTTAAAGCTGGTGGTCGAATACATTGAGACCCCATTAAAATACATTTCTGAGGCACCCATTAATACAGGTGAGGTCTCAGTAGACTGGAGGGAAGCCAGTGTCACCCCAACTTATAAAAAGAGGACAAATCCGACTCAAGCAATGATAGGCCCGTAAGCCAAACATTGGTTTGTGGAAAAATATTAGAAGGAATTATAAACAACAAAATTAAAATGTATGTCCAAAACTTGGATCCTGAACAACACAGATTTACTCAAGGAAGACCATGCATGACCAACCTTCCCTGCTTTTATAAGAAGTTTAGTAAACTACCACATTACATGTTATATTATATATTTGGATTTTAAAAAGGCCTTTGACTTAGTGCCTCCTTGGGGCAATTGTTAAAAAGCTTAAGGATGTGGGAGTTGACATCAGGCAGGTTAACTGGACCAACAAGTGGTTGAGTAACAGAACTCCAAGGGAGGTGATATACGGTTTTCATTCTGAATCAGGATTCTGTTAGTAGTGGAGTCCCCAGGGATCAGTGCTGGGCCCACTAAATTCCAGATATTTATTTCTGACCTAACAGCATGTCTAAAAAAAACTGTCAATAAAATATGGAGATGACACTAAGCTCGGTAGACCATGTGTTACAAAAGGAACAGTGCGACTCCTTACAACAGGACCTAGATTATATACATCTCAGGGCTACAAGATGGGAGATGTACTGACACATGCAGGGTTATGCATTTGGGAAGAAATAACACATGCCAAATATATAAACTTGGCAATATTACATTAACAACCACAACAAACGAAAAAGACTTGGGAATTACGGTATTACAGAACCTAGAAAACAGATCGCAATGCAACATCACAATCTCTAAAGCAAATGGCATATCATGGGCAATAAGAAGGAACATACAATCCCAAGACATACAAGTGATGTTCCCATAATATTGCGCATACGTTAACCCTCACCTCGACTATGCTATACAGTTTTGGTGTCCATATTAAAAAAAAAAAGAGACATTCGGGAAAAGGAGAAGATGCAGAGATGTGCCACTAAAACCTTTAATACACTGACTAATATTACATATCAGAACAGACTGACAAAACTAAACCTTATGTCACTGGAGCAACGAAGTCTTCATGGTGATTTGTTACTTATGTTTGAGGTAATAAAAGATGAATATCTGTTCAATGAAATGAACCTTAAATTTTAAAAGTAAAAATAACACTAGAGGGCATCCTTTGCAAATCAGTAGTAAAAGAGTCAACTCAAGAAAAAGACAATATAGCCGCACAGCCCCCGAAAATAGGTGTCTGAAACGAAGGAAGGCAATCAACGGGGTGGTGGGTCAGAGTTGTAGTTGATTGTTTCTGGAGGGCACAGGCTTAGTCCTACCTACAATGCCCCTCACCCCCACCCGTCCCAAGCACATTTCCTTTATATCAGAGGTTCTGACATCACTGTCCCAAAAGTGCAAATGACATACATCTGTTCATATCCTTAACAGCACAGCATACTGAATAGGGGGTAAACACACTCACAAGCTTTCACACACTAAAACAACAAAAAAAAAATCTTAAAGAGGAAGGGAGACAGACATTTGGGGAGTGGTGCATTTCACTGGCTGTGGAGCAGCAGTCTTCCAGAAGACATTTTGGAGGCTGCGTTTCTGCCCTATTTGCAGGCACCTCTCTGGTCTGAGAGAGCATGTTCCCCGCCTCTATGCTGACATGAGGAGGATTTGGGAATCTTCCTTCCCCACCCAGGGACCACCCAGGCCACCACCACTAACTCAGAGGTTGCCAAGAAAGAGGAGTGGTTGGACCACGGTGGGCTCAGGAAGGGTGAGGGTGGTGGAACAGAGGCGCATTCCTCCAGTTGTGCCTCTCCACAATTCATTCACCATTCTGGTGGAGCATGGTTCCTCTATGGCGACACCTGCAGTGGTGACCAAGGAGGATGCTGGGAACCTCCACAAAGGAGATCCACAGGAGGGGGGCACAGGACCCCACAGGGGAAGGATACAACTCCTGGTGGGGGATTCAATCTTTAGGGGGGTAGAACTGGAGGAGGGAGGGGAGAGGGAGGGAGGTAAGGTGCCTGCCCAGTGCCATGGCTTGAGGGACAGGAAGTGAATCCTCAAGATCGTGGGAGCAACTGCACCGGGAAGGGAGCGGTATGTCACTGTCCACCTAGGGACAAGCGACCTGGCTGGGAATGGGATCAGAGCAGTGCAGGAGTTTGTAGAGTTGGGGAGGGGCCTTAGACAAGCAGCATGCATGGTAACTTCCTTGGAAGTGCTGCCTGTCTATGGCATGGGTGAGGCCAGGGTACTCCGCATCATGGGATTCAATGACTGGTTGAAAAACTGGTGCGGAGCTCAGGGATTTGACTTCATTTGGGGACTGGGGGTCCACCTGAAGGGATACAGGCCTATACTGGCGTGATGGTCTGCATCTGTCTGGGAGGGGAACCAGGATCCTAGGTGATAGGTTTAAATGCTTTATTGGCAAGCATTTAAACTAGCCGGGGGGGGGGGCACTGAAGGGAAGTCCCTGCCCCCTCCCTCCCACAAAACAGGTTAGTTAGTGAAGTAGACACAAAGGTAGAGAAGTCGATAGACAGCAGGATGGATAAATCCAGAATAAGGCAGTAAGGACAGGGGTGGGCCTAAAAGGGATAAGGACATCAAAAAATGGAGGGCACGGAGTACCAATGGCCATAGTCTGGGTAACAAGCTCCCTAAACTAGTGGCCTTGATGAAAAAGGGAAGCCTGGATATCGTGGCAGTCACAGAAACATGGTACACAGAGAACCATGACTGGGATGTCAACATACCAGGGTATTCAATCTACAGGAGGGCCAGGGAGCGTAAAAGAGGAGGAAGAGTAGCTCTCTACATGAGGGAAGGAATCAAAGCAACAGAACTAAAGGGTAAACAGAGAGGGGAGGAGGCACTGTGGGTCACCCTGGAGACAAGAAATGGCACCACAATCCACACAGGGGTTGTTTACAGACCCCCGTCCAGGGGGAGGCAATGGACAAGGAAATTATGGAAGGAACCTTAGAATGGCAGAAAAATACAGGTTACTCACCTGTAACAGGAGTTCTAGGAATGGTATATGTTGTTCATCCACACTGTCTGGCAGGTATCCTTGCCACTTTAAATCTTGCCGGAAGGTCTTCAAGCTGGCTCCTCCCACCCACCCGGGTGGTAAAACTCCTCGCCCGCCCCATGACGCCAGATCTGGCCGCTGGAAGCTCAGGGTTGTGCATCAAGCCGGGAGGTCGGTGGTCGTAGGATGAACAACATATACCATTCCTAGAACTCCTGTTACAGGTGAGTAACCTGTACTTCTAGGGACATGGATATGTTGTTCATCCACACTGTCTGGCAGACTCCTAGCAGTTCTCCGGGAGGAGGGAGGCAAGGCGCACACCCCCTTCTTAGGGAATAGAGACTGGAGAACCGAGGCCCCAAAACCAGCATCCCGGCGTGACTCAAGGTCGATGTGGTAATGGGTGATGAAGGTGTGTGCTGACTTCCAGGTAGCAGCCCTGCAGATTTCCTGGATAAGGACGTCCCTGAAGGCAGCCACCGATGCAGCAGTATGGCTGGTAGAATGAGCTCTTATCCCTCTGGGAGGCTCCATGCCCGCCAACTTATAGCAGAGATCTGTGCAGGAGGTGACTCACCTGCCTATCGTCTGCTTGGCTGCAGGTCTGCCAGGTGCGGCTTCAGCGTGGGTGACAAACAGCTGGCGAACCTCTCCGCGAATTTCAGCCGTGCGCTCCTTATAGTAAGCGAGCGCCCTTCTAGGATCCAGAGTATGGAGCCTATATTCGGCCTCCGAGGTGTGATTGGGGTAGATCACCGGCAGAGTCAACACCTGGTTAAGGTGAAACTCCGACACCACCTTCGGAAGGAATTTCGGGTAGGGGCACAGGACAACCTTGTCCCTGTGGAAGACCAGGTAAGGAGACTCGATGCAAAGCGCCTGGAGCTCTCCCATCCTTCTGGCTGATGTGATAGCCACCAAGAAGGCGGTCTTCCACAACAGGTGAGAGAGATCACACCTGTGCATTGGTTCGAATGGCTTGCCCATGAGCTTTGCCAGTACCAGCAGTAGATCCCGTGGAGGTGGAGGTTCTCGCACCGGAGGGGAAATGTGATCAAGGCCTTTGAAAAAGCGCCAGGCCACTTTCTCCTGCGCCACCGACTGCTTCTCGGCCCGCGCCCAGTAAGCAGAGATGGCTGCCAGGCGCACCTTAAGGGTCGTCGACCTAAGCCCTTGCTGAGAAAGGGACCAAAGGTAGTCCAATATGCTCACCAAGGAACAGGAGGAAGGGTCCAGGCCTCTGTTCTGGCACCAAATGGAAAATCTCTTCCATTTGAAGGCGAGCATTTTCTGGTCGACTCTGAGGGATGCCTCAACCACGCTGAGGACCTCGTGTAAAGACCCAAGGCCTGGAACTCTAGTCACCAGGAACCAGGTCATCAGGTGCAGGGATTGAAGGTCCAGATGGAATACCTTCCCTGATTGACTGAGAGCAGGTCCGGGCGAGCTGAAGCTGCCCGGAGCCTGGAGCTGAGGCTGAGGAGATCTGGGTACCAGTACTGGCGGGCCCAGTCTGGGGCTATCAGAATCACCTGCGCCTTGTCCTCCTTGCTTTGAGAAGCACCTTGCATCAAGGGGAACGGGAAAGGCGAGAAGAGGCCCGGGTCCACGGCCTCAGAAGGCATCCCCTGCAGCAAGCCCTGCTGAGGGGGCGGCATGGAACAGCCTCAGCTCTCTGATTCTTCCTGGAGGCAAACAGGTCCACCTGAGGTGTGCCCCAATGGGAGAATAGATCTTTGTACTACCTCCGCAGGAGAGACCACTGTGGGACGAGCCCCTATCTGGCTTAGGGCATCGGCCAGGTGTTGGAGGCCCCGCTACATGAATGGCTAGGAGATCCACCTCCAGGCTGCGCACGAGTGACCAGATGCGGAGAGCTCTTGCATAGAAGCATGGAGCGCCGTCCCTTTCTGGCGGTTTAGATAGTACATGGTCAGTGGTGTTGTCCATCTGACCCGACCACTTGACCCCCGGGCAACAGCAAAAGCGGTGAGAGCTAGCGGACCGCCGGAGCTCCAGCAGGTTGATGTGGCATCGACCTCGGGACCAGAGGCCATGTTCTCGGTAATCCCCAGATGGGCACCCCAACCCATCAGAGAGGCATCAGGCTCGATAGAGAGACTGTCGGCTCGGGGACAAACGGGATGCCCTCCTTGCAGATGAACTGGAATGGTCCACCACTGGAGAGCTGCCCCACATCCCCTGGGTCACCGCCACTAGCTGGTCCAATGGATCGCAGCGGCTGGGACCACTGGCTGCCAGCCTCACTGAAGTGGGGCAGATGTTCCAAAGTGGCCCAATCGACCACGCTGGTGTAGGCTGCCATGAGACCCAGAGGCGAGAAGTCCCGGTAGGCTGCAATTGCCCAACCAGAAATGATTGGGCAAAGGGAGGAAAGAACCTCGACCCTGTCCGCTGAGCCGCGCTCTGGCTCAAGAGAGTCAAGTCTGCCCCGATGAAAAGAATCACCTGCTTCGGCTCGAGTCCCGACTTGGCCTTGTTGATGAGGAGGCACCTGAGAGCAAACCTGAAAGGCCAGAGCTCTGGACCGCCTCCACCTCCTGTCTGAGGCGTCAGCCAATCGTCCAGGCGGGTAAACTCCGGACCTCGGCGCCAAGAGGGAATGCTGTCACCACTGCCATGCATTTGTGAAGACCCTGGGAGCTGGAGAGTGTCAAGGGCATGGCTTGGAATCAAGGGATCCCTCCGCTCGAAGCGAAGGAACCTCTGATGTGACGGATGGATAGGGACGGAAAGAACGTGCTGGCCCTGCAGGTCCAGACAGCAGAACCACACACCGTGTTCCAAGGATGGTATTATCTGAGCCAGAGTGACAATCCTGAAGGTTCAAGACCTTAGGAACTTGTTTAGGTCGTGTTGGTCGAGAATGGGGCGCCAGCCCCCCGTCCGTCTGAACCAGGAAGTACCTGGACACGAACCTCGGTTTGGGGGCGCACCTCTCTATCCCTCTTCTCAAGGAGGAGAGCGATGTTGGCTCGGCAAGCTAACAGCGAGGCTGACCCGAGGCCTCAGGTGCGACACGGCTCTGAAGGGTGGGGCCTGCTCATCTCCAGAGGCAGGCCCTTCCCCACCACTCCAACACCCACCGGGTCTGTGGTGATAAAGGACCAGGTGGAAAGAAAGTGGCGGAGCTGCTCTCTCACGGGGCACCTGGGTGAGGCGACGGGTTGGGGGCGACACCTCAACCCATCACTGGGCAGGCTTGGAGGAAGGACCGCCCAGGACCTCCAGGGCTCTTTACCTCCTGCTTCCTGGAGGAGGAAGCCGCGGCTTGGGTTTGGGACGCCGCCGAGCCTGCTGGCCCTGATGCTGCTGGGCCGGACGTGTCAGGCATGGACGGACGAAGGGCTTGGGTTGCGGTCTGCGGCCCTTGTCCCTCTGAGCGGATGAGACCGAGTCCAAAGTGGCATTGACTTTCGATCCTCTGGGGTGGCCTTCACCCAGGACCGAGAGGTCGGTCCCCAGGAAGGGATATCCACCAATTTGTGCTGGGTATCCGCCTGTGAAGGTGGATATCCTCAGCCATGCCCGACGGCGCATAGCCACTGCGGCCGCGACTGACCTGGCGCTGAGTCTCCAATGTCCAGCAGTCTGTAGGTTGCTGCTTGGCCACCGCCCTGCCCTGGTCCTCGCACCTGCCTAACCGTGGTCTGCAGGTCAGCCGGGAGATGAGGACTACCTCGCCCAGGAGCCCAACAAGGCATGGGAGAAATGTGCCATAGCACGGCCGAGCTGGCCTGACGAAGGCCAAGGGAGGACGCAGCATAGACTTTTCGCCCGCACAGTCAATTTCTCGGACTCTTGTCGGGAGGTTTGTCCACGCCCCTAGTGTTCCGCACGCCGGAAAACGCTGTCGGTAACTAACCCCTCGGCTGAGGGATGTTCTGAGAAACTGGACCGGAACTGGTAGGGACCGCATACTTCCTGGCCATCCTGGCCAAAGGCGCAGGGCAGGAAGCAGGGCACTGCCAGAGCTCCAAGGCCGGGCCCACAATGGCCTCGGCCACAGGAAAGGCCTCCGTAGGGGAATCCCCTCGGTCTAATATCTCCGTGAGGGGATACTTGGCCCGCTTGGATACGGGCTCAAGCTGCATCCCGGTGGACTCCAAGATGAGCCTGAGCAAACCCAGGAAGGACGAAGGGCTGTCGTCCAGCGACTGACCTCCAGAGGACTCCCAAGTCTGTTCGCCTGGAGAAAAGGGAGGAATCGTCGGACTCAGAAGAGTCTGCAAAGAGCTGCCTCAGGCCTGAGCCACCCTCCACCTGCCGAGGGCGATCGGGAGTGAGGGTGACCGACAGCCTATGGGGCAGACCCTGAGCCGACCGAGAGTTCTTGGTCGGAGCCCCAAACAGCGGCTGTGGAGGCGGAGGTTCCACCGGAATCGGTGGAGCAGCTGGTTTTGGCCGAACAACCGCCTGGGGAACAGTGCTCGGTAAGACGAGGAGTTCTTTCGGCCGCTCCGGTGACAGCCACTTAATGGCCAGGGAAGGTGACGGCGCCGGCTTGTCTCCCGGTCAGAAGGAGCTGCCACATGAGGTCCTTCGATTGCCGACGTAACTTACGTCGAAACCTCCCTCATCCGAGGGAGGAGGATTTGAGCCGGGCGGCACATCACGCGGTGCCGAGACCGAGACTGCCTATGACGGCGGGATCGGCTGGACCCCAAGAAGTCCGAGACTGAGACCCAGAACCTCAGCCTTTCCGAGGACGGTACAGGAAGGGGACGGGTGGAACCAGCTCCTCCCTCGGCTCGGAGGGTTCACCCGAGGGCCCGAACTGGAGGCACTGGCAAGCCCACGGGATCTCAACCCCACCGGGAACCGTGAGAGGATTTTACCGTCGATAACCCGTCCAACGGGTCGAGAAAGATCTCGACTGCGTCGACGGGAGTCTCAGTCAACTGACCTGACGGGGACACCGTGTGACCAGTGGCTGAAGCCGAATGATCGACCGAAGTCAATGGCCGACAACTCGGGGAGAGGGACCTTCCCACCCCAGAGTGCCGACGGAGGACTTACCTTTGTCTTTCTTCTTGGACCGAGAAGAAGGTCCAGACATTGGTCCCTCTCCTCTAGTGGAGAGGAACAGACAAAGCTCCTTAAAGGAAGCTGTGTAAGAGGAACCCAGGGAGAGCGGATAAATGTCCGCTGTCGAGGAAGATGCGCCCGCGTCCCGCCTCTCTTCGAGGGCGATCATCTGCTCAGTTGATTCACTCGAGCCCGTCACCGCAGAAACCGCCCGACCGGCCTCTTTTGACTTCACTGGAGGAAAACGTTTCTCAGGGCGCCCCAGTTGTAAATGGGCAGCACGGTCTTCGAGGATGTAGGCTGAGAAGGAAGAGCACGGGTCGCAAGCCCGCGGTTGTGCTCAAGGCCTAAACAGAGACACACCGGGAGTGCGGATCCGTCCTGAGACATTTCGCTCCGCAAGGGCACCTCCAAACCGGAGTCGATTTGTCCATCGTAGGCTGCGAGGGATAGAAGACCAAGTCTATAATGCAAAAACTTTAAATTCAGAAACCAAAGAATTAGAACTAGTCTTATACGCAGAGCGTTAAGGAGGGAACCTGAGCTTCCAAGCGGTAAGGAAGATCTGGCGTCATGGGGCGGAGCCAAGAGTTTTACCACCCGGGTGGGTGGGAGAAGCCAGCTTGAAGACCTTCCGGCAAGATTTAAAGTGGCAAGGATACCTGCCAGACAGTGTGGATGAACAACATATCCATGTCCCTAGAAAGGAGAGATATTGTTGATGGGGGACCTGAATATGCCAGATGCTAACTGGAGCACCTTTACTGCAGCCACATCCAAGAGCAGGGTCATTCTCAATGCCCAACAGGGGGCATGCCTCAGACAGCTAGTGTTGGAACCCACTCAGGAGGGAGCAACTTAGACCTGGTACTTTCAAAGAGGGATGGAGAGAAGATTTCAGATTTAGAAGTGGGTAGCCATCTGAAAACAAACGACCACCAAACAGTGTGGTTCACAATAAACACAGCTGTAGAGTCAAGCCATATAAAAGCAAGGGTGTTGGACTTTAGGAGGGCTGACACTGGCAAAATGGGAGAGTGCCTCAGAAAAGCACTAGCAAACAGGCAAGAAGGAGGGGTGGAAGAACAATGGGGAAAAATCAAAACTACCATCACAGAGGCAACAAACCTTTGTGTAAAGCAAATCAGTAAAACAACATGAAGGAAAAAGTCACTATGGTTCTCAAAAGAGGTGGCAGGGAAGGTTAAGAAGAAAAGGGTAGCATTCAGGAAATAAGGAAACAGAATGAGCAGGATGGAGAACTATATCAGTTAAAGCAGAAGGAGGAGGGGAAGGCAGTCAGATTAGCAAAGGTGCAAACTGAGGAAAAAATAGCCAACTCTGTTAAGAAGGGGGATAAAACCATTTATAGGTACATTAAGGAGTGAAGAAAGACCAGGGGAGGGATACTGAGGCTTAATAAAGGGCACGGAATGTGGGCAGAGGGTGACAGTAAAAAAGCAAGCATACTGAACAAATACTTCTGCTCAGTATACACAAAAGAAGGGGGGGGGTACCTAAACCAAACAATAGAAACACTCTGGATAGGGATCAATATCAGTCCATTCACAGAAGAAAGGGTTCTGAAAGAACTCTTAAAACTGAAAGTGGATAAAGCAATGGGGCCTGACGGAATTCACCCCAGAATTCTAAAAGAACTAAGGGGAGAACTAGTGACACCACTGACTACCCTCTTTAACAAATCATGGGAGGATGTGATGGTACTCGAGGACTGGAGGAGGGCAGATGTGATTACACTTCACTAAAGTGGGAAGCAAGGCAGAGGCAGGAAACTACAGACCTGTTAGTTTGACCTCTTTGTTAGGGAAAATGATGCAATCACTTCTGAAAGAAAGAACTGTTGAGTACCTAGAGGCCAGCGGAGCACAGGACCCAAGGCAGTATGGATTCACAGTGGGAAGTTCGTGTCAGACGACTAATAGATTTCTTTGACTGGGTGACCAAAGTAGTAGACCAGGAAGGGGCTGCGGACATGACCTGCCTAGACTTTAGCAAGGCATTTGACACAGTCCTACACGAAAGATTAATAAACAAGTCAGCCAGCCTTGGAGTGGGTCTCAAGGTGGTAGCCTGGGTAAAAAATTTGCTGGACAACAGGACGCAGAGGGTAATAGTAAATGGAGTCCACTCTGAAAGAGGGTTTACTAGCGGGGTACCACAGGGTTCAGTACTGGAGCTGGTCCTCTATAATGCCTTTATAAGTGACATTGTGGACAGACCAGAAGGAAAAGTATGTCTCTTTGCAGATGACACAAAGATCTGCAACAGTGTTGATACACAAGGAGGGGTGGAAAGGATGAGAAGGGACATGGCAAGGTTGGATGAATGGTCAAATGTATGGGAGCTTAGATTCAATGCAAAGAAGTGCAAAGTAATACACCTGGGAAACAAAAATCTAGGGGAAGAGTATACAATGTGGGGTGAGATACTAACAACAACAAAATGGAAAGGGACCTGGGATTAGTCATATCAGATGACCTAAAAGTGGGCAAGCAATGTGGAGAAGGAAGCAAGGGAGGACTAGGGGGATACTGGGATGCATAGGAAGAGGCATCGCTAGTAGAAAACAGGAAGTTGTTATCCCTCTGTACAAACAGTTGGTGAGACCCCATCTGGAGTACTTTGTGCAGTTCTTGGAGACCCCATCTCCGGGCAAGGACATAGACAGGATTGAGCTGTCCAGAGAAGGGCAACTAAAATAGTGCAGGGTCTGCACCAGAAGCCATATGAAGAGAGACTAAAGAAGCTTAATATGTATACCTTCAAGGAAAGGAAGGAGGGGGCATGACAGAAACTTTCAAGTACCTCAAGGGAATCAATAAAGTTCAAGAGGGTAGCATCTTTCAGAAAAGAGAGTGCAAGAACAAAGGGGCACAATTTGAAGATAGAGGGGAAGGCTCAGAAGCTATGTGAGGAAGTATTTTTTCATGGAGAGGGTTGTGGATGCATGGAACGGCCTTCCTGAGGAGGTCGTAGAGTCAAAAACAGTGGGGAAATTCAAGAATGCATGGGACAGACATAAGGCAACTCTAGTGGGGGGTAGGAAGTAGGCTGTTGGTCAACTAGGATCTGCAGCTTATCCATTAGGTAGGAAAATGGGCAGATTAGGTGGGACAAGCAGTGCTGATCTGCCATCAAATTCGATGTTTCTATGTTTCTATGAACTGCACTGATTATTTGCTTTTTCTTCCAGAGTAATGAGTAGCCCATTATCCACATTATTCAGGAAATACTATTCGTTCTTTACAAAACCTTAGCCCAAGGCTCATTTCCGAATCTGGGTCACTGAAGATGGGGGCTGCACCACTGGAGCTGCACTGATGGGCTGGCTAACCTTTTCCCTGTGACAGTAGAAAGCAGAGTGAGCCATACTGTGGATTACAGTATGTGATGTTTACTAATTTTCCACTGACCCCTGAATATATAAGCGGAATTCGAGGTGGTTTTGTGTACACCGCTTCTTGATTTTTGTCCTATATTGTACAGTATTTACCAAAGTGGTAAGTAAAGCCTGCCCACTGGCTGACTGAAAAAAATATATGGTAGACATCTGCAATAACTGGTTGTCTATGTCGAGGAACTTCCTGCTAAGATTCAGACCCATTTTGCCCATCTGGTGCGTTTCTCTTATCTTATGTTGTATGCAGAGTCTCTACTTTTCAGTCTCCATCTATATTATCTCCACGCATTCTGTGTTTATTTGTCCTTCCTTTTTTCTTCCATCTTTATGCTTCTTTTTCTCACTGTCCTCCATTTCTTTTCTCTTTCTTCTCATTTAGTTTCTCTCTTCTCGTCTCTCTTCGTCCTGTCTTCGTTTTTTGGTTCAGTAAGATTATATTTCCTTTGCAAGAACAAACGTTACTCTGCAAGATCTCAAAAAACTATTTCATGGAGTTAGTGAGCGAGATACATAATTTCTCCCTGGGGCCCAGGTGGAGTGCATTGTGAAAGTAAATCTCTATGCCTCTTGGAGGGTGTGCCCCCCCCCCACCACCGTACTGGCGCACCCCTACTGGCCAAGCACAGAGCAGGACTGGTGTTGGCTGTAAAGGTAGCTGCTCAGCTTGAGATGGGTTCTTCCAAGGAACAGAGTCTAACCGTATCACAAATATGTCAGCACACCTTTTGTCTTAAAGCTCGTTTCTCCCTCTTATGTACTATTCCACTTCCACGCCACTCTTGATTAACATAGAAAGTTATGCATTACCGGTGGATTACGACTGCAAAATGTATGAGTATGGTTATCAGAACTGAACCCCAGCCTGGCATGGTTTCTGGAACACCAGGCACGATGCAGGAGCAGTGCAACACCAAGCTGGCACAGCCAGTGGAGTCATTTTGCCATTTTTCTGCATTAGCAACAACACATATCCATGAAAAGTAGAGTGGGTGTGCACTCTGACTCACGTTAGGCTGGAAGGATGCGCAACTACCAGCTGCTTGGCTATCCTCCCAGAAAGAGAATGTGTGCCACTGCGGTGACCCTAATCATCGAGGTAGGGGGCCAGGTAAAAGGGCCATAAATGTGTAATAGCAAACTAATGATAATAAAATACAATTCAATCTGCAGTCATTTCCAAGGGATAGTTTCTTGTTTAGTGGTTCATAAAGACCATCAGTCCTTCTCGACATGACTACCATCGTCAGCACACCTTCCGCCAGGAGGAACTACAAGACTGTTGATTTTCTTAAGTCTTCCATCTTTGTTTCTCTTGGCATGATGCATTTACTTCAGAAACCTGGGATCAATGTCTTTTAGTGACTTATTACTGTGAGCAGTGTTTCTCGATACTGTACTACACCTGCATCACTTGCAAGATAGGGCAAGGTCGCTGTAGTTTTTGTACTTTGCCATTTTTCAGATTGGGGTTATTTATTCAAGACATTTTTTATAGGAAAGCAGGCAATAGTGGAGTGTGTCGGACTACCCGATCTTCTGTAACATAAATGCGACCTGAATTGTACAACGTGCACAACATGTAAGCATTACGCTATGCAATTTGCGAGGGGAAGAGAGCTCATCAAGTGAGCCAATGGTGGCAAGAGGCACGTGCCAACATTTTCTGTAATTGGGGGCTGTGCCCCCCGCACTCCCCCTTTTCTTTATAGAAAACATGTTTTTTTGCAACATACTTAAAATAAATAGTAAAAAAAAAAACAATACCAACACTGACTAACAAACAATACAACACCATCGCCAATCACTGCATATTAGGCAATTCTTGTGCAGCATCACTTACGCATTAAACGTATTTCTAAGAGTGGTCTGACACGCTCCACTATCTCCAGAAAGCCTATTAGATCTGAAATCTTGTGTAAAATAGCAGGGTCCAAAGTTTACAGCTGCCCACCCAGCTAATGTGGGTCACATTTCTGACAGACAGGTGGTTCCGTGGCTTTCAGCACCTCATGGCTACTCAGCGCTGTACTTCCTGAATTTTATTTTATTTTTTATTTTTCTTTTGTTAACTGGGTAAGGAAACTGGACCAAAAGGCCCTTTTTCAGGTCTGACCCGGGACATGGGAATAACAAAACAAATCAAAACATCACATAAACATAGAAACATAGAATTTGATGGCAGATAAGGACCGCTTGGCCCACCTAGTCTGCCCATTTCCCTACCTGATGGATAAGCTGCAGATTCTAGTTAAACAGCTTACTTCCTCCTACTCCCCACTAGAATTGCCTTATGCCTGTCCCATGCATTCTTGAATTCTCCCACTGTTCCTGACTCCACAACCTCCTCAGGACAGCTGTTCCATGCAACCACAACCCTCTCTGTGAAAAAATACTTTCTAACATTACCTCTGAGCCGTCCCCCTCTATCTTCAAATTGTGCCCCCTTGTTATTGCACATCTTTTTCTGAAAGATACTACCCTCTTGTACTTTGTTGATTCCTTTGAGGTACTTGAAAATTTCTGTCATGTCCCCCCTCTCCCTCCTTTCCTCAAGGGTATACATATTGAGCTGCTTTAGTCTCTCCTTGTATGTCTTCTGGTGCAGACCCTGTACCATTTTGGTTGCCCCACTCTGAACAGCCTCCACTCTGCCTATGTCTTTGCAGAGATGGGGTCTCCAGAATTGCACGCAGTACTCTAGATGGGGTCTCACCGACTGTCTGTACAGAGGGATAACAACTTCCTGCTTTCTACTGTTGATGCCTCTCCCTATGCATCCCAGTATCCCCCCAGCCCTCCTTACTGCCTTCCCACATTGCTTGCCCACCTTTAGGTCATCTGATATAATTACTCCTAGGTCTTTTTTGATTTTGGTTTTTGTTATTATCTCACCCCCCACTGTGTACTCTTCCCCTGGAGTTTTTGTTTTCCAGATGCATTACCTTGCACTTCTTTGCATTGAATCTGAGCTGTTATACTGTATATCTGACCATTCCTCCAACCTTGCCAAGTCCCTTTTCATCCTTTCCACCCCACCTTGTGTATCAGCCCTGTTGCAGATCTTTGTGTCATCTGCAAAGAGACATACTTTTCCTTCTAGGTGCTCTTCAACGTCACCTATAAAGACATTAAAGAGGGCCTGTCCCAGTACCGAACCCTGCGGTACCCCACTAGTTACCCTCCTTTCTTCACTGTGGACTCCATTTACTATTACCCTTTGCGTCCTGTTGTCCAGCCAGTTTTTTATCCAGGCTACCACCTTGGGACCCACTCCCAGTCTGGCTAACTTGTATACTAATCTTTTGTGTGAGACTGTGTCAAATGCCTTGCTAAAATCAAGGTAGGCCATATCCACAGCCCCTCCCTGGTCTACTACTTTGGTCACCCAGTCAAAGAAATATATTAGGTTCGTCTGACATGACCTTCCTGCTGTGAAACCATGCTGCCTTAGGTCCTGTGCCCCACTGGTCTCTAGGTACGCAACAATTCTTTCCTTCAGAAATAACTCCATCATTTTCCCTACCACTGGACTGCTGATGCTGTGCCGCCATCTCCCGGTCTGCTTATGGGAACAACCATGGAAAAAGCAGCTAACATTTCGAGAGTGGCACTAGGAAGTGGATTCAGCAACTGTGAGGTATGTTCTGTGAAAGACGGTGGCTTTTCAGGAGAGACTTCAAGCAAGACCATTATTCGGACATCTTTTTGTTTAGATGTTACTTCATTTTTTTTTTTTTTTACTGGGAAAAAAACAGTCTGTTTCAAAAGAAAAAGTTCTACGTAATGATCCTCATACCTGCGAAATGTGATCAGGCCAGCTGTGGATTCACCCATTTGTATGATGTGAAATATACACACGGGTAAACCCCCAGACTGACCACTCGGGTTATAGGATTTTTCTTGCCCACTTTAAAAATTCGGAATAATACATGACAAGATATGGTATAGCATGGGATATCACCATGCCTCGGGTGTGTTGTGAGTCACAAGTCTGCAGGTCAAGTGGCTCATGCATCTGAGAAGTGCCATGATATACCACATCCTTAAATGTATTATTACTACACACCAAGTCTTTTTTGTGTACATAAAGCATTTTTAAAACGTTTAAAATGTCGTCTCGGTGGCGCTGAGAGTTGAGGTGCTGGATGCCATACCTCGCGCCACACCGGCAACCCGGGTTTGGGAATAAGCCCGGGCCACCGGGGGTCGGCAGAGAAGAGACAGGATTGAGCATCTAGAAGGCTGCTCTCCTGTCTCGGGAAGGGAGAGATAGCTGTCCCACCCGTTGATCACCCCCTAGCAACAGCTGGGGGGAGATACGGATTGGGAAGCTCAAGCCAATGTACAAGTTGGTGAGGGGGGAGGGAGAAAACCAGGAAAATGGAGCTGGCAGGCTCCACGATGGCCCCGCCAGAGCCCATCTCGACACCCGGCATCTGGATTTGTGGTCTGGGGTGGGGGGAGAGCAGGCTCTCCTTGTCCAGGCCCTGTCACAGGAGGGCAACCCATGGGGGATAACCGGGAGAGTCGGGGCAGGAAAAGGTGGGTCCTGAGACCGAGTTCCCTCCGAGGGAGAGACCAGAGCCACCTGCTAGGCTCCCCAAAGGGAGAAAAATTAATAATTAAAAAGTTTAAAATATTTCATGATTTTTTTTTTTTTTTTTACAGTGTAACTGTAAATTTAGAAAACTGGTTCCATTCTTTGTTTTATGTTAGTAGGTGGCGCTGTTGTAGAAGGTTCCACAAGACAGAAGAGCAGGAAGCAATATGGTAATGGTAGCAGGAGGAGTGGCTCTGAGTTTGGGTGGCAGTTGTCCAGCATGTTCTTGTTTCTGGTGGAAGTCCAGAGCCTGTGAGTGCAGCAGATGATAGAGTGTGTTGGAAACCTGGAACTAGGAGAGATGTCCAGCAGTGACGATACTTACTGAATCAGGGCCTTTTTTTGAAACACTGGTGAGAAATAGATGCCAGGGCTGCCATACTATGTGTTGGCTAAAGGAGGGTGGAGTAATATGAAGGCAAAACAAAAAAGCTTTTGGCTGGTACTTATTTTTTTTTCTTAACTTTGGGTATGTGCAAGGATGCCCCCTCTCCCCCCCCCCATGGTTGTCAATCAAGTTTAAGTATTGTTTAATTGGATAAATACAACTTCCATGCTCCTCCATTCCCACAGAGCTGTTAAAAAATGTAGTTTACAAAAACAACCAAATCTGAAACAAAAAAAGCAAACTGCTCTGTGCTGCATGACCTGTTCCCCTTGTCTCTCCTCTCCCACTAGCTCTTCTGTTTCTTCCCTTGCCTTTTCCTCTTCATATATCTCCTCTCATTAGTTTTTTCTGTTTCTTCCTCCCACCCCAACATCCCTAGAAGCAACACTTGAAAACTTAATAATAAAAATACTTTTAATTTAAAAACCTGTCATTGTATAAACTAAATACACAGTAGCACTACTTCATGAATATGAAATGCATCATTGTTGCAGTCCCGGTTGAGTGAGGCCTTTTATAACCAACTTGGGGAAAATGGTCCCTCAGGAGTTATGGATCTCTGACCCTTACTCGAGGAAGCAACAGATCAAATTCATACACATGATGTAGTATCCTCTATACAGACAAGCAGTACAATTCCTCAAAGCTCGGCCATCTTCACAGATCTAGCCAAGGCTTCTGATTCTGTCTCTCATCCCTTCTTACTTACTTACTTACTTAGTTAAATTTCGGTAACCAGGTAAGCCCACTGAGACTGAATGTCCCTTTTTCAGGGGCGACCCGGGGGGAAGGTACAAGGGGAGGTACAGAGATACAATAAATAACGACAACAGATAAATGTACTAAGACACTTTTACAATGGCACATATATAAAAAACAAAATAGAGCAAGCAAATCAAGTTACATATCACTTAACACAATAGTGAAAAGGCACAAACAGCAAAGAACAGGGTATATACATGGTGCAAGTATCATATCACATAACACAAAAGCAAAAATGCACAACAGCAAGGAACAGGGTATATACACGGTGCAAGTATCATATCACATAACACAAAAGCAAAAATGCACAACAGCAAGGAACATGGTATATACACAGCACATGGGCAAAGTTTACAAATAATACAGTATATACAGGCAAGGCAGTAGTATTTACAATTGACTGGATCAGGATAACACAGAGATGCATGAGAAACTCAAAAATCAAAGCAAAGCATGTGTGGCACTTGGGAGCAGAGCAAGAAGAAAACAGGGAACATACAAGGGAGAGGATGCGTGTTGAGAGGGGAGTCAGCTAAAGGCTAGGTGGGGAAAGACTCAGGAACAGGCGCAGGGCTGAGAGGAGGTAAGGTGGAATTTAAGAGAGCACTTAAAGATATAAATAGAAGGGCAGAACAAGACAGCAGATGGCAGAGCGTTCCAAAGAAAGGGCCCAGAGAAGGCAAAGGCATGCCGACTTACCGTAGGCGGGGTTTAGGGATAGTGAGAAGTGGTAACTCGGCTGACCTTAAGGACCTTGTCGCAGTTTTCTGATGGGCAATGGACCTGAGGCAGGGAGGAGTGAATATGTGAACTAGTTTGTAGGTCAGGCAAAGGGTAGGGTATTGCAGTCTAGCTTCAAAGGAAGGCCAGCCAAGGGAGTTAAGGACTGAACAGTGATGTACCTTGGTGTTTAAGCCAAGGGCAAAGCAAGCAACCCTGTGGTAGGTTTGCTTGAGTCTGACAAGACAGGAGACCTGAACAGAGAGGAGAGTATGGGCTCCATAGCAGATAAGGGAGAACAGGGAGGATGAGGCAATGGCCAAGCGGGAGAAGTACATTAGGTAGGGCAGGAGGCGATACAGCAGTCCTAGCTTTTGGTGAAAGGTCTTGACCACAATTGAGACATAAATGTCAAAGGTGAGGTGGGAATCCAGCGTGACACCAAGATATTTAAAGGACTGAACCATATCTGAAGGGTCACCACAGGAGGAGTTTATCATTGGGGGCGGGGGCAAAGAGGGTAGCCTGGGGGGTCTAGTGATAGAAAAGCATAGATTTGGTCTTCTTGGTATTGAGCACCAGGAAATTATTGAGAAACCAATCCTCGAGATTCAAGAAATCCTGCTTCAGATGGAAGTTCAGCAAGTTCGGGTCGGAAGAGGACTTGTACAAGATGGCGTCATCAGCGTACATCTGGACAGATGCGCCACCATAGTGCTGTGGGAGCTCATTAATAAATAATGAGAACAGGAGAAGGCCGAGGCTAGACCCCTGAGGGATCCCATCCATTATGACACTAAAAGGGGAAAAATGACTGGCCCATTTCAAGCATTGAGTTCAGCCAGTTAGGTAGCTCGAGAACCAGTTTAACAAAGGACATCAAGACCAATGGAGAGGAGTGTGTGGAGCAAGAGGTTATGACTGACAAGGTCAAAAGCCTTGGATAGGTCGACAAATATTGCACTGGTGATAAGGCCCTTGTCCATGGAGGTGAGAATGTCAGATGTTACCCTAATGAGGGCAGTGTGAGTACAATGCGATTTATGGAATCCATGTTGGTACATGGAAAGAGAGCTATTAATCTCTAGGTGGGATAAAAGTGGAGCATGGATGATTTTTTTTCTTGGATTTTAGCAAGGGGGCAAAGTATGGAGATGGACTGGAAATCTTGTGGATAGGGGCAACTATTGCAGCCTTCCACTTGCAAAGGCACAGTACTTGAGCAGAAAGATTTGTTGAACTGGTCTCCTACTGGTGAGGCAATGGCAAGAGCACCAAATTTTAGGAAGCAGGGTTCTAAAGAGTCAAACCCAGGTGAGGAAGTATCCATTTTGCTCCTAAGGTGATGCAGGACCTCTTTCCGGGTGGCAATTTAAGGTGGAAGTATGGGTTGACAATAGTGGAAGAGGGAAGAGGAAGGTCATGGGCAGGGAGGGAGGTCATAACAAGCTCAGTTCTGCTGGACTCTGCCTCATCTGTTCACTGGTTTAAATCCTACCCCTCCTGCCACTCTCAATGAGTCCTAGTAGGTGAGGCCCCCCCACCCTCCAAGCTGGAGTCCCCCAAGGCTCCATCTTGGGCCCAATACTCTTCTCTATTTTTCTAAATGGCCTCCCGTCAGCCTGCTCTGTAGCTAGCACACAGACGTACACTGAGGATACAGTTATTTATGCCTCTGTTGCTTCTGCTCCTGTTGTAGAATCCCAGCTTCAAGAGGATTTCCACTCAGTCCTCCACTGGTTTCATGAAAATTACCTCAAAGACAATGCCAAGAAAACAGTGTCTATGAGTTTTGGTACCCCTCAGAAATTAATCAACCTCTCCTCCCCTCGCTCTCTAGCTACACCCTGGATGGTTCCATACTGGAAGAAGTCCCATGCTACAAATACCTACAAATCTGGCTCAACCACTGACTTGACCACACTAAACACATCGCGCATATTCACTCTAAGCTTCGTCCCAAACTGGGAGCCCTGTACAAAGATAAAGACTCCCTCCCCCTGCCTGCTCAGACACTCCTTACCAAAATGATTCTACCCTCTTTTGACTATGCTGATGTTATCTATGGTACTGCCTCTGCCTCCTCTCTAGCCAGGCTCCACTCCCTCTACAATGCCTTTTGCCATTTCGCCTTGAACACCTCCCCCCGTACACATCACTGCTCCCTCTAATCTTCCCTCTTCTCTCTTCACTGTCTCCACGTGCTGCATTCTTCTCTCTTCATCTCCAAATTCTGGTTTGGATCCGTCTCCTCCTCCTACCCCTCTTCTCTCTTCTCTCCTGAATCTGAGGCCCTCTATCCTCGCTGATCTAGATGCCTGCACTTTCTCCCTCCCACACCCTTTATCTTGCTCTGACTCTGCTGCTTTTTCTTTTAGACTCATTCTCTGGAATGCTCTACCTTTCTCCATTAATACACTCACCTTTCATTTTGGAACTAAAAAGAGCCCTATTCCAACATTCTCTGTCTCAGACTCCTGCTCGTACTTGAACTGACCTCACCTTTAGTATTCTATTCCTGTTGCTGCTCTGCCTACAGATAATGCGCCATTTCATACCTCTATGTACGCAAGACTGTTTCAACAATTGTTTTACTGTCTATTGCTTACCCTAGTTTTTAGTTTCTCACTCATCTTCTGTACCCTGTAGATTTTGCTTAGTTACTTATGCCTCCTGTATTTTTAACCTCTCTCTACTTTATGACTGGCTATAAACTGTGTATGTTGTAACATGATTGTAAAACTTGTATTATTCCCTGTATATACTCCATTTCCCCTTCCCCGGGTCACACCTGAAAATCAGCCTCAGCTCAGTGTGCCTATCCCAGTTACTAACTTTTAGATAAATAAATTACCAAATCAAATGAACTCCATTCTCTGTCTCCTGAAGGTTTATTTAATTTCTGTACTGAATGAGGCCAAAAACAATGTTTTCAAAGAACGTATTACTGAATTTTATTCCGATGCCAGTTCCCCATGGCAAATGCATAAGTAGAAAATAAGAGAGTAAAATCAGGTAACAGTCAACTACAAATTATAACATTTAGTACCACTTGCCAATAGAATGGTTACTACTGTACTTTTTATTTTGTTTGTTTTTGTTAACTCTCTTTCTCTCCTCCTGGTCCGGAACTCTCTCGAGCTATCCTCACTGGCCTAACCGCTCTACCGTCCGCCATGTCTCCCGTCATCTTCAAGGTAATTACGACCCCCAGGGCTGTGGGGCTAACAGCCCCAGAGAGCTCGAAGGGGCAGTGATGGGAGACCAGCATTGGACATGTGGCGGCGGCGCTGGAGGAAGCCGTCATCTATCCGGCCAAGGAGGGTGTTTCTCTTTGCACCCCTTAGTCCCTTCCCTCCCATGCGTGGGCATGTTCCCGACTTCTCAGCGCACGGCAACTCTGCCAGCATCAGGCCACGCTGAGTACGTGCTGTTCAGCGCTCTGCAGCACCCCTGATCTCCACCGGGGGTCACCCAGAGCACCGAGCCACCCAGCACCCTCCCCCCAGGACAGGAGAGCAGCCCTGTGGGCGCTTCATCTTGTCCCTCTCCTGCCAACCCCCGGCACCCGAGCTCGCTCCCGAACTCGGGTCAACGGCGTGGCATGAGGTGTGGCGTCCAGCGCCTCAACCCTCAGTGCCACTGGGCCGGCTGTTACTACTGTACTTGTAAACCAGGTTACCTGTTTTATGAATTCATGGAGTTCTTACAGTGACTTGAGCAGCTCAAACTTCAACTCAGAGATGCAACTGGCTTTACTTCCATTAACTGCAAAACTGACAGTTAACTGAATGAGGAAAACTGTTCATTGTGTTCAAAACTAAGTAAGAATTGAGCCGGCCCAGTGGCATAGAGGGCTGAAGTGTTGTGCCTTACATTCTGCCACACTGGCAACTCGTGTTCGGTAATGAGCACAGACTTCTGCCAGTTGGCCGGGGGGGGGGGGCCTGAGTGAGGACAGAGCAGCCGGGTAGCTCTCCTGGTCTTTGACCACCACCACATGGAGGCGTGGTAGTGGTGTGAGCATCAGAGGGGGGCTAGGCACTAGACCAGGTGTGGGAGGAGTGGAGTAGTTTCTGGCCAAGGCATATGTATGTGCTTCCACGCATGTGCCCGACCTTGTCTGGGGCTCTGGGGTTAAGGGAGAAAAATAAGGTGGAAAACTGAGGGTTGGGGGCTTAATGAGGCCCCCCAGCCAGCATCAATGTCCCATGGTGTCAGAGGACAGAGAATCAGAACAGCTGCAGTGCCGGAAGGGACGGGCTGATATAGCCACCCAGACTGTCAGGGAAGCATAATGGAAAATATGGAAAAAAAACTAAGTAAGAATCTTAAGGAAATGGCTAGCTGTTTAGTGGTGGAACGGGCCACTAAACTACACCCACACTAAGCACTACATAACTGAGCATGCCCCAAGTGTCCTTTGGATGCTTGTTCTTTTGTTAGCTGCAATATTGCTACTGGTCTCTGTGCCTGCCTGCTGCTTCTATGCTACCTGGTATGGCTGCTGCCACCCCCCCCCCCCGCCGGTGTCCACTTGGTGCTGCCTGCTTTCTGGCAGCTTCAGTGCTATGCACTAACTCCTGTGAGGATTTGCTCTACTTTGATGCAACAAGCTGTACTTCCAGGTTCAGCCAGTCCTGCTTTGTTGCTGTCATTTTTGTCAGCGCACTGCACTGCCTAATAACACACTTTAAGAATGTGTGTTTTTTTTGGCTCCCACTAAGTTTTTCTTTTTTAGTCTTGCCCCTCTAGGATCCAACATGGTGTGAGACTGGTTCATTTTCAGCAATTCTGTCACTAACTTGTGTTCCTCACAGAAAAGGCAGTTTATGTTTGTTCTCTGTGAAAACATTTTTTTTTAATTGAGTGAAACAATTCAGCTGCCCAACACTCTCTGCTGAGCGCCACCACACGTTTGTCTCTGTCCACTCCAACTCGCTCTCCATCTATTACTGACTTCTCAGAAACCCTTCAATGAAGGAACAATCAACCCCTAATGGTTGCAAGAGAGTGTCTGTGTGCACCAAGGAGTATGTGTTCTGTGGTTGACTACAAGCAAAGGAGTGTGTTCCATGGTTGATTGTGAGCACACAGAACATACACTGTACACCTTGTTAAATAAGAAGCACCTACAGTTTCATAGAAGGATCTTCTGCAGTGTGGTCACTGGCAATTCTTTATTGCATAAGGAGGTCCTGTGACAACTGGACTTAGGGAATGAGGCTCATTTAATTTCCTCTGAAAATCTTTGCCTAACAGTTAGTACTATACTTACTAAGTACTTGATGCTTTGGAATGATTAGCCAAGACCACAAAATGAATAAACTTAAGATACAGCACGTATCCTAGAAGTCACACTCATGTTCACTGTTTAAAACTTAGCACGGTCTTGGTTTGCATTTCTTACATATGCAAAGATGGCTGGTTTCAACCATTACAATATTATTTAAAGGTTGAAATTTCTTTTGGATAGCCGAAAGGTACATGCTTATCTTTCTGGTACTGGTTACATGAAATTTGCACTGGTCATGTCTGCATTTTAGTGGTGGGCCAGTGCAAACTGGATCCCAATTTCCCAGCTGGACTAGTGCAAAAAAAAAAAAAAAATAAGCATGAACCCTGATATGGGTACACTCCTGAACTACACAGACCAGTCAAATTGCTATTCTATGTAAAATGCTGAAATACTTTATGAGGAAGAGCTAAATGGGATGGTGTTCAGGGATGAAAAGCAGCATGGCTTCACTAGAGGGAAAATCGTGGCAGACTAAATTGTTAGCCTTTTATGAACCAGTTATCAAAAACAGAGCAGGGTATATCAGTAGACGTCCTATTCTTGGATTTCAGCAAAGCTTTATGAACATGTCATATCACATGTAAAATATATTAACAAATTTGACTCAGTTAGGATTAGTAGTATGATAGTAAACTGGTGGTCCGATTCACAAACCTCCCCTTAATGGTGCAAGCCACTTGCGCCACAAGAAATGCTGCATGGTACGGCTTGCGCCAAAAGATGCGCCAAGAGCAATTCAAAAAGGCAGTCTGTGTCTGACGCAGGCTACGTGTGCCAAAGAGGGCTTGTGCCACAAAATGGTCTGCGGCATGGCACTAGGGGCTTGCAGCAGATGCAGGCCGCCATATCAAAAAAATATCACAAAACCCTCCCAGAGGGCAAATTTCTAAGTACCATTAGACCAGCCAGAGCTGGTCTAAGGGTAATTAGAAATGTCCTCTAGGTGGGTTGAGGACCTTGTACCAATGTGTCACAGTCACCCCCCCACCCCGATCCCCTAGTACCATTTCTTAAAAGTCCATGGTGGCTAGCAGTCCCCCCAGCCCTGATCCCCGCTTATGTAAAATACCTGCTGTATAATCTATTTGACATATATATATATATATATATATATATATATATATATGGGACTATGAGTTCCCTTGGCACAATGCATATAATATATAAGCTATGTGCTGTGCTACGTACGTGATGATATAAAATTATTTTGTTTTTTCCTTTACTGTTCATTGCTGTAATGTTGTTTACCTGACTGAGCAACAGTAAACTGGTGCACCTGCTGCAGACTATACAAGTGTGAATGCACTGCTGTGTTTAATATTTAACAATGTAAAAACACCCTAATCACTCCACTTATCTATACCAGTACTTACCTTTTTATTTCTGTACTTAAAAAATGGTGGGAAAAGTACATCTTTTCACAACAGCAAGACATCCAATCGCAAATATTTAAGAACAGGGGAAGAGCAGTCCCAAAAGCAACAGCATTGTCGGTACAGGTGAAGGAAACCTTACGTTTCGCTCAGTCTAGGCAGAGCTTCTTCACCCCTTTGTTAGTCGACCGCTTTCCATGATTTCTCTCCACCTGGCCATATTCATCATAAAAACGTACGTAAAATTGACCCCATTGATTTTGATGGAGCACGTCCACGTGCTCTCCCTAGGTTCACGTCATCAAGTTCCTGAGCGCGAGGGCAGAGCGGGGTAGTGCCATCAAACCGGGAAGTGGAAGGGACCTGGGGAGAGCAAAATTACAATCCCTTCCACTTCAAAACTAGTGAAGAAAATGTAAGTAGCTATATAAAGGCGGTATTTCAGTGAGGTAAGGTACCACGATATGTGGTGTAGTTTACAAATGCACTAAGCTTGGGGAGTCTCTTTAAATATTTTTTCAATATGATGTTCACTAAGAAAAGTTTTAACATACAGTCAGGTAAACAACATCATATCAATGAACAACAAAGGAAAAAGGGAAATAATTATATGTACACATCATCACATACATAGCACAGCACATAGCTTATATTTATGTTAGTCTTTGGTAACCGGGTAAGGCCCACTAGGCACAAGTGCTTGCTTTCAGGGGCAACCTGGGAGCACTGGATGGTTAAGTGACTTGCTCAGAGTCACACAGTATGCAAGTGGAAGTTGTGAGAATCAAACCAAGGTCTGGTCTGCTGGATGTACCAAGCTCGTTACTCTAAACTCTAGGCTATACTGCCAGCCCAAATATATATTATATATAATATGCATTGTGCCAGGGGGACTCATAGTCCCATAAATGTCAAACAGATTATACAGCAGGTATTTTTCATAAACGGGGATCGGAGCTGTGGGAGGGGGACTGCTAGCCACCAGGGACTGGTGTACATGGCGCTATTGCCGCACAGCCACCCCATGGCTTGTGGCACAACTTCCAGATACGTCATTTGTTTGGTGCATGGCCAAGGTTGCCACAAGCCATGAGTCTTTGCTGCCGGGACCATTCCCGATAGTGAATTGGGCGCAGGGTCCCTGGCGCACTAGGGATTGCACCTCCGTGGAGATATTTAAGAAAGAACTGAAAACATATTTATGAAGAATAGCCTTCTTAGATAGTTAAGTGAATTGTAATATGTTTGGAATTTTATCGTAATTTATCATGTTTTTATGATGTATTTTTATAATGTTTGTAGTGTTTGATGGTTTTGTATTGAAATTTGAATTTATGACTAATTTGTTCAGCGCCTTGATATATCAAAAGGCGCTATATATAAATAAAATTATTATTATTATTATAAACAGTTGGCCAAACATGGGGAACAAAGGTTGAGAATGAATGGTTCTATATCAAGGAAGGAGATGTGATCACTGGAGTCCAGCAAGGATCAGTGCTGAGTCCACTACTGTTTAGCATATATAAAGGAGCTTCATTAAAAGGACAAAGAACTGGGTTATGAAGTTTGCAGAGGACTCAAAACTAGGATGAGTAGCGGATGGCAAGTAAGGGACAAACAGTATCTAGAGGAACTTACAGGAAATAGCTAACTGGCCAATAAGCGGGATGTGACGTTTAATGAAGAGAAGTGGACAGCGTTGCACCTATGACAGAAAAACAGAAGAGCAAGTTATTATTTAAATGGGACTGAATTAAATAAACTTTAGGAAGAAAAAGAGGTTACAATAACTACAGACTTCAAGCAAGGTTGACTGTGTGAGGCAGCTTCAAGAAAGGTAACTCAAGTGTCAGGGTGTACAGTGCATAAAATGAAAGTATAATGCTATTAGGGCCAAAGAAGTTATTGGGCCGATATACAAGGCATATGTGAGGACTCAGTTACTGTATGACTGCCACTTCTAGACTCTGTATCATAGAAAGGTTATGAAAAGACTGGAGATGGGCCAATGAGGAACAGTAATAACGATGGTAGGTGGTGACATCATAGAATATCATGGGAGAATAAGTACCCTTAAAATGTTTAGCCTGGAACAGCGGAGAATAAGGGGAGACTTAACTGCCCTATGCAGCTTCTTAGAACACCAGAATTAAGTGAGGGGTTGGGACTTGGTATGAAAGTAAATAAAACCACAACCACTGTAGGAGCCTTAATAAACAACTGTGAGGGGAAATTTTCAGGGAATGGGGGAAGCACTATTTCTTACACAGAGTGAGTGTGGGAATTGGAAACTTTCATCCAAATAATGTAATAAACCCAGAAAGGCTGAAAGCATTTAAGAAATGCCTGTATGTATATTTACGTGAGGCAAATGTAGCATTAAATAATTGGAAAAGGGAAGGGGGAAGGATGAGAGTGGGCCCCTAGGGAACGAGGGAAGGGGAGATCAGTGAGAGCCAGGGGAGATGGCTGCGATGCTAAATGAATACTTCATTCCTGTCTTCAAAGGACCCACAGTGGAGAAGGGGGTGCTCATTGGGAGGAATGATAGCATCAAGGGTAGTCACGATGCAACCTGTGGCATCACTTTCACCCTGGTAACAGACTGCCTGAATAATATCAAGCCAAGTAAACTCCAAGGAGAGGATGGGAAACAGCTCAGGATCTCAGTGAAGCTGAAAAAACAACTGGTGGGGCCATTTGCTGTAATCTGTCATGAATCTGCCTGCGCAGATGTGCTGCTACAGGGCAGGAAACTGGCCAGTGTGTCCTTCTTTGAGGGAGTGACCAGGGCAGTGGACAGTGGCAGAGTCATAGCTTAGTCTATTTGGATATTTCAGCAAGACCTCTGACACTTTAGCACATGATAAGCTTCTGGTCAAAATACACCAGTGCAGTATACACAAGACATACACAAGGTGGACTGCTAACTGGTTTGGCGGCAAAAAGCTGAGGATTGTGGTGGGTGGGCACTGCACTGAGTGCAGAGGGGTACAAAGCCATGATCTGCAGGGATCAGTGCTAGGGCCACTGCTGTTCAACATTTCCATCAACAATCTGGATGCTGGAGTATCCAGCAAGCTGCTTAAGTCCGCTGTTGATCAAAGGAGACTCCAGCCTTTACTGCCTAAAAGAACACAGTAGACATAAAAGCTGGCTTCCAGAGCACTGATGTACTGCTACAGGGAAGCTCTGCACCACACTGGGCACTAACCAGGGCACAGCGTGTTTTTTTTTTGTTTTTTTTTAACCAGGGCATGTGACCCAGTGTGCCCCTGTGTAGAGCCCCCACTGCTGATGACACGACAATAAAATTCTACAGTGTAAATTAGCTTCTGAGACTAAAACTTGCCGTGAAAGGTCTGAGATTTCTGTTGTCAGGGGAGCAAAAGGACCAACTGACAAAACAGCAACGTCATGACTGCTCACACTAATAGTCTTTGAGGCCACAATCAAAATCAGAATCCTAGAAAGGGGGGTATACGCAGCCCTAATTTCAGCAATAACAGGAATTACAAAAAAAGTAAGAACAATACTAAAATCGACATCAAGACCCTGTTCACCCTAATTCATTCAGCAAACTGCTAACAGCAACAAATGAAACAAATAACAGATGCAAACCGTTTGATAAGGCTAAGCAAATGTTATAAATCAACGTGCTCATTCATTTACTGGGCATCTCACTTCAGAGTCCTCAAATGATTCCGAGCCTTTGTAAAAACAAGAGGTTACTGTGTTCTAATAACTGCATTCGATCACAATTCATGCCCAGTGCAGCGCTGGCAACTTTTCATCTCAAACCTAATTTGGCTCATTAACATCAACAGCATGAGGCAAGAAAACAGCTCATTCATATCTAACATGTTCAGCTAACTCATGATGACAGACCCACGTGTTACTGAAATATGCACATTGTTTATAATGATCTGCCACCTTTGAATGCAGTGCAAGTGCATCCTAAATTATTCATCTTTTGTGGGTACTTTCTCCTGTTTTCTCCCTTCCCCTGACCTCCACCTACTGCTCCCCCTTTCAGGACCTTAACTTAACCCATACCGAGGGTCCAGTGGAGTACTGCTCAACTCCAAACCCTCAGGACTCTTTATGACATGAACACTACTGAATCTGGTCACACAGACCAATGCTGGAGCTTCCCTGCCCTATGGCATCCCTGCAGAGCTGGACAGTGCCGCCGCTGTGACCTCTCATCTGTACATCCAGGATTGCAGATGTACTCTAGTTAGAGTACTCTGCCAGTATGACATCCTTCCCCCAGTGTCACCAAGGGATAGCTAGAATAACAATGTGCACTGTGGCTGAAAATGCAGACTGACCCTACTGCAAATCGAGAAAGTAACTTCAGTTCCCAGCGTCACTAGCTGAGCTTGGAGAAGAAGGAAAATAAAAACTAAATGGGTGGTGGAGCAGCCCTTTTGTAGCGGAGAGCTGACCCCACAATGCTCAGGGCAAAACCAAAACTGCAATGCTATTGCCAGTGTCATGGCCTCACTGTGATTAACGGATGTCATGAAAGCCTCAGAAAATGTACTAGATGCAGTGCGTGGATGGCTATCTGTATATAAACAGGCAGGAATCATGAGATGGTCAAGTCTTTCAAAAAGGTTGCTGCAAGCTACCGATAAAGGGATCTGTTCACAAGAGTTTGTCACATTTGGTGCCCATAGAAGAAATCTTTTGTGAACAGTGCTTAGAACAGAAACACTCTTTATTCCTCTCCTTTACTACTCCCCCAAACCCGTGCCTCTCATAGGAGAGTATAGACTGACAGTTTTTCTGGAGGGACCCTCAGCAACCCAAGTCTGGGAAGGACTCATGGCGCAGCTGGCTGCTGACATAGCTATCACCGTATGTCTAGGTTCATACAGTTTCGGAATAGTGTCTTACCTATACCAAGATATAATCTCATAACAGCATATCATAACAACTTGAAATGAAGCAGCTTTTTCCCCTTCTAATGGCTGAAAATCTCCACCTCCTGACTAGCTATATTTTGCTGTGATTAATCTGTTACTATCTATTTTCCCTATTCCCACCCCGGTAGCCTTACTCTTTTCTCCAGGTCACATCTGTAAACAAGACCTGTCTGATTCACTGCATTTCTGAGCTGGTAAAATAAGTTCAACAAATATCCACAGGTTTCATACCGTGCAGCACTAGTCATTCAAACAGAGTTCCTAGAAACACCACCCACGTTGGTTTCAAGAATATGTAACTATCAGTTCAAGGTTTAATCTATCAAGCTAGGCACTGCTCACATCACCTCAGTAATCACGAGAACATTACCCTTCAAAGAGAATCCATATCTAATGCTCTCACACACCTGTCACACTACGTCAGTATTGTCTCCCATTCCCCTCCAATCTTCTGATGTTTTTCAATCTACACTATGATGATTGTACATGGTGGACAGATATTACTACAGTAAATATGATAATGTCTAATTACCTACCTACAGCAGTGTTAATTCCTGAATATTAGCAGTAAATATCCTAACTTGAAGTAGTCGGCATCAGGAAGGCAATGACGTTAAACAACCAACTGCATGTTACCACTTTTACCAGTGCTACCTCCACCAGTCCTTGCACTGCTACCCTGTATGTCCCTAATGACTTTCTAATCCAACAACCAACTGTAGCCTGAGTCTTCAGAGGATTTGCAATGTGCACTCTTGAAGAAATCAGAGAAGTATAACAATTAAATTGCTGTCCCTCTGGTGCTACTTTTGTTTTTAATAGACAGACAAGGTGGAGGGGAGTGGGAACAAGACAACAAACTACATACTGGGAAAATGCTGTTCCTTATCACATCCAGTCTGTGATGCCCGACAGTTTAAAAGGGTTACACACAGACAGCTGTAAGTTCAAATCCTACCCAGTTACACAGATACATAGACAGTGTTGGCAGATAAGGGCCTATGGCCCACCCAGTCTGCCCATTTGAGCTTGTAAGTTCAGTTTATGTTTTCCTAGAACTCTGTTGCCCCTTACCCCCTGACCTCCAGAATTCCTTTATGTCTATCCCATGCATTCTTAAATCCTGTGATTGTTTCAGCCCCCACCACTTCCTCTGGCAGGGTGTTCCACTTGTCCACCACCCGTTCTGTGAAGAAATTCTTCCTTACATTTCCTCTGAATCGTCCTCCCTCCAACTTCATCCCATGCCCTCTAGTCCTGGAACATCTTTTTCGCTTAAAAACAGTGTATTCCTGTACCCTGTTCCTCCCTGTAAGATACTTGTATGTATGTATCATGTCCCCTCTCTCCATCCTCTCCTCCAGGGAGTACATATTCTGTTCAATCAATCAATCAATTTTTATTTATAAAAAAAGGCGCCTTTACAAAACCAAGGCGCCTGTACAATAAAATAAAACAAATAAAGTAAAATTACATACATTATATAAATTCCAATAAATATGAAACCAGATAAAAACACTTCAGTTACCAAAAGTTCCTTCAACCTGTCCTCATAGGACTTGTGATACATCCATGTACCATCTTTGTTGCCCTCCTCTGAACCTTCTCTACCCTGTCTATGTCCTTACGTAGGTAAGGTCTCCAGAACTGTACACTGTACTCCAGGTAGGGACTCACTAGTGTCTTGTACAGTGGAATTATGACCTCCCTTTTCCTGCTGGTGATGCCCCTGCCTATGCATCCCAGCATCCTATTTGCTTTACCTGCTGCCTTGTCACACTGTTTCCCTACCTTGAGGTCATCAGAGATGATAACCCCAAGATCCCTTTCCTGCTTGGTGCATGCTATAGCCTCACCCCCTAACTGATATATTGTGCCTGAGTTTTTGTGCCCCACATGCATTATCTTGCACTTCTTTGCATTGAATTTCAACTGCCAAACCCCGGACCATTCCTCAGGTTTTTGCAGGTCCCTTCTCATTCTGTCTACACCCTCTGGTATGTCTGCTCTGTTACAGAGCTTTGTGTCATCAGCGAACAGTGAAATTCTGCCTTCTAGGTCCTGCGCAATGTCACTGATGAAGATGTTGAATAGGACCGGTCCCAGCACTGATCCCTGTGGTACCCCACTGGTCACTCTTCCCTCTGTGGAGTGACAGCCATTTACCACCACCCTGTGTCCTGCCACCCAGCCAGTTACCTATCCACCACACTACTGTCCTGCCCACACCCATATTCCCTAGTTTGTGTAATAGTCTTCTATGTGGCATAGTATCAAATGCCTTGCTGAAGTCCAGATAGGCCATGTCCACTGCCTTCCCCTGATCCACCTCCCTAGTTACCCAGTCAAACAATTCAATGAAGTCGGTCTGACATGACCTCCCCCTGGTGAAACCATGCTGCCTTGGGTCCTGCAGTCCATTGACAACCAAATGTTCCACCAATCTCTCCTTCAGTAGTGCTTCTATGATCTTCTCCACTACCGAGGTGAGGCTGACTGGTCTGTAGTTCCCTGCTTCCTCTTTGTTCCCACTTTTGTATTAGGGGACTACATCTGCTGTCCTCCAGTCTTTGAGTACCTCCCCTGTTTCCAGTGATCGGCTAAACAGGATAGCCAGAGGTTCAGCCACCACCTCTCTCAATTCTTTAAGGACCCTGGGGTGCACTCCATCTGGTCCCATTGCTTTATCAACTCTTATTACTTCCAGTTCCTTCAGGACCCTTTCTCATGTAAAGGGACTTGTGTCCATTTCTGCACCATTCTCACTCCTTGTACTCCCTTCAGACCCATTACCCTCCTCTTCCTCAGTAAAGACTAAGCAGAAATAGCTGTTCAATATGCCAGCTTTACTGCTGTCATCCTCCTCGCGGCCCCCATCCTCCCCATTCAGTCTCACTATCCCTCCCTTTGCCTTTCTTTTTTCACGTATGTACCTGTAAAAGGTTTTGTCCCCTCTACCCACTGATTTTGCAATGTGCTCTTCTGTCTGAGCTTTGACTTCCCTTACTGATCTCCCTGCCTCCCTTTGCTTCTCCTGGTACTTCTCCCTATCCCTTTCTGCTTGTGTCTTTTTGTATTGCCTGAATGCAATCTTTTTGGCTTTCACTTTCTTTGCTACCTCTTTGGAAAACCATAATGGTCTACTCTTCCTTTTCCTCTTGCTAACCTACTTAGTGCATAATTCTGTTGCTCTTGTAATCCCCATTTTAAATACTGCCCACTGTTCCTCAACCCCCGATTCCTGCTCCATTCCCCTTAATGCCTCTTTCAAGTATCTCCCCATTTTCCCAAAGTCTGCCCCCCTAAAATCCAGGATACATGTTTTTGTGTGGTTTGGTTCTGCTCCTTCTGTGATTTCAAACCACAATGACTGGTGGTCGCTATTCCCCAGGTGCTCCCCCACTGTTACCCCCATCACACTGTCCCTATTTGTGAGCACAAGGTCCAGTATTGCCTTCTGCCGAGTTGGTTCCATGACCAGTTGCTTGAGGAAGGCACCCTGAAGGAAGCCCAGCATAAATCTGCTCCTAGTTGATGCTGCTGCTGGGATGCTCCAGTCCACATCTGGAATATTGAAGTCTCCAACCAGTACTACCTCGCCCTTGTCTGCCATCCTTTGGATGGCTAGCATCAGCTCCCTATCTGTTTCTTCCTCCTGGGCTGGTGGTCTATAAACTACCTGTGCGGATGGCTGGCCCCATTTTCCTTTCCAGCTTAACCCACAGTATCTCTCCCCCATTTTGTTCCTTCTGGATCTCTGTGGCCCTTATGTCATTTTTCACAAACAGTGCCACTCCTCCTCCCCCTTCCTACCTGCCCGATCTCTTTTGAATATGTTGTATGATTCTGCCGCTGTACAATGGACTGGTTAGAGCACACCTTGAGTACTGTGTACAGTACTGGAGACCACACTTGAAAAGGGACATACAGCTCCTGGAGAGGGTACAGAGGAGGGCAACTAAGATGATACGAGGACTAGGGATTTGACGTATGAGGACAGACTTGAGGAGCTCTGCCTGTTTTCATTGGAGGAGAGGAGGCGGGGACATGATTGAGGTCTTCAAGTACCCCAGGGGAATAAATAAGGTAAACATGGAGGGATCTTTAGACTAAGGAAATCTTAAATACCTTCAATGTTCACTTCACCACAGCTGGCCTAGCATTTGACTCATCACCTGCAAATATCCTGAGATCTTCCTTGAACCTGCAAACTACTGTGGGACAAATGGCCACTTCAACTTTTCCTTCATCCCAATATCCGTGAAAGAAGTGGAAGATCTCTCTCTAATTTAGACACTACTAAGAGTGCAGGTGCAGACTCCCTGGATCCCTATTTCCTGAAAATTGCTTCACATGTCTTATCTGCCCCCCTCACTCATCTCTTCAATTGTTCCCTAACTACTGGATCCATTCCCTCTACTTGGAAAACAGCTCAAGTAGTTCCATTACTCAAATCTGGTGATACTAGGGATCTCAACAATTACAGACCTATCTCCATCCTACCAGTACTATCCAAGATGCTCGAAAACTAGTAAACTCTCAGTTAAGGGACTATCTGGATAACAATAACCTTCTAAATTCTGCACAATCTGGATTTAGATCAAAGCATAACACCATTACTGCCTTAGCCAAGGTAACCAACGATTGGCAGACTACCTTGGACAAGAAAAATTGTACCTGTGCTGTGTTTCTGGATTTGAGTAAAGCCTTTGACACAGTGGATCATGACTTATTAATCACCTCCCTTAACTCACTGGGCGGATTCCCTATCACTCAACTGGTTTAAGGATTACCTTTCAGATAGGTCACAACTGGTTAAAATTGGAAATTACCTATCTACCTCAAAACCACTGCTAAGGGGCATACCACAAGGCTCTATTCTTGGCCCTATCCTCTTTTGCCATTTATATAAACAATATTGATGCCAATCTCACTCAATCTAACAGTCATCTGTTTGCTGATGATACTGTATTATATGTCAGGAATCCCTCACCTTCCAAAGCCTGTGAACTGTTACAATCCGAATTCTCCATTCTGCAGCACAATCTACTTGACAAAAAACTACTTCTGAATGCAAAAAAAACAAAAGCTATGTTCTTTGCCACAAAGAGTTGCTCTACCACTACCCCAGCATCCACCACCTACATTTATCCACCTTACTAGGAGAGAAACTTGAATTTGTTGATAACTTCAAATACCTTGAGTCTGGATAGATAACAGGCTTGACTATTCTGTCCATATTGAACAGCTACTTAAAAGCTAAGACAGAGGCTTGGACTATTTTTAGAATAAAACATTACCTAAACAGTGATTCCAAAAGGTTAATTCAGGCCTCATTCCTATCCCTCATTGATTATGCTGATTTTCTCTACTGCCATTGTTCACATCATCTCTTACATAAACTGGACACCCTGTATCACAGGTCCAAGATTTATTACTGACCTTCCCTCCAGCACCCATCATTGCTCCTTTATATGGCAGTCAACTGGACATCATTACATCACAGAAGAAATAGGAATGCTGTTATCTGGATATTCAAAGCGTTGACAGGCAAACTACCTACCTATATCACTGATTGCTTTACCCAAATTACAACTAGGCCTTACACCTTAAGGATCAGTAAACTCATCATATTAAAGGTCCCCAATGCCTGCACCCGGTATGGGAGGGCTGCTTTCAGCTATACCCTAGCAGCTGCATGGAACTCTCTCCAAAAATCCATGAAGCTAGATAGCCTACTACCTCTGGCATCTTTCAAAAGATTGTTCTCCGCCCTTTTCCAGAGCTCTGCAATTGCTTTTATAAAGCCTAATCCCTACCCTACCTGACCCACCTTCCTTTTTCCGTCCATTATATTAATTCAATTTCTATCTTCCAATCACCTATTATATTCTCATAAAACTAGTTAGACCCTATAATTTATATTTTATGCCTGCTATACCTTTGTCCCCTTTTTTTCTTACAGGCTAAATGGTTCTACTGTTCCTTGTATATATGTAAATTGTTGTATATAATCATTTCATGCCATTGTATTGCTATTTATGCTATTCTTGTCTATGTAATAATACTTGTATCCTCATTTGTATGACCACTCAGGTCCATCTCGTAAATGAGCTTTGCTCAATGATGTTCGCCTGAATAAATAAAGATTTTGATTGATTGATTGATTGATTGATAAAGCAAGGCGGTATCACCAGAGGGCATGGTTTGAAGTTGGAAGGTGGAAGGGTGCGGGGGGAAAGAGGAGGAGGTTTTTCACTGAGAGGGTGGTGGACCCTTGGAATGCACTGCCTGGCGAGCTGGTTCAGAGATCCACAGTGGAGGCCTTCAAAAGAGGGTGGGACAGACACCGAAAGCGAATGTATCAGATGATGGCCTGGCCCGGGGCGGGGTGGGGACAGATGATAAGGGTTTCTGGAACACAAGGGGGGGAGGGCCTCGGCACCCATCTAGGGATCTGAGGTTCGAGCAGACTCGATAGTCCGTAAGACCTAATCTGCTGGCAATTAGTATGTTAGTATGTAGCCAGGAATGGCCATCTCCCAGTTGTGGTTATCATTACACCAGGTTTCTGTGATGGCCACAATGTCCAGGTCTGACTGTAACATGACAGCCTCCAGATCTTCCATCTTGTTGCTAAGGCTCCTCGCATTGGCACACATGGCTTTCCATGATTTGACCTTCCTAGACTGTTTAGCTGTTCTACTCCAGCCCCTTCCCTGGTTGTCCTTTATCCCTGGTTCTCCTTGCTGTCTGCCCTTCTGCTGAATTTTGCCACTTTTCTGCCTATCCACCTCTTGGGTGCTAATCTCCATCTTTTGCACACTGCTTTGTTGAGATATCCACTCCTCCAGTTCACTGCTTCCACTGCTAGCTGTGGGGGGGGGGTGAGCAAGTAGGTACCCACCTCGCAGTTCAGCTCAGTTCTCCATCATTTCAAGGATGGCAGGGCAAACATTTTACATTTATTTGGGGTTCCAAGCATACTAAAAATTTTTGGTTTGCTGGTGCTCCATTTTGTTTTTTGCTTCTCCCCGGGCCTCCAGTCAGCCACTCCTGCAGGCCACCACGGCCCACCACCATCCCGGCCCCATCGCCATCCACTGCCCCATCTGCTCTGTGACCCTGGGTAACATGACGTAACCCTTCGTTGGGTGGGCCCCTCCCCTGTGGGCCCACAACTGGGAGAGGAGAAATGCCTGCAGGCATCTATTACGTATCCCAGGCATGGCAGGGGTCAGCACGGACACCTCCAGGCTACTGTGGTGGTGGGGACTGGCAGCCATCATCTGGCCGGCTGAGGGCAGATTTTCCACTTTTCTCCCAACCCACCCACACCATCTCACAATGGGCCAGCCATGGCAGCGTGCTGGGGGCGGGGACATTCGGCAACGAGTCAAGGCCACACACCGCCAAGATCACCACCTGAACCACCCCCAGGGGCTGACAAACAGTGGTCTGAGGCCCCCCACCCACCCCAGAACTGAAGCACCCAAATGACGCTCTAAATCCCCTCCCTGCCTGACTCCGCTCCTGATGTCTGGGCTTGGGGCGCAAACCCAAGTCATCAGCTTACAAAGTGAACACCCATTGCTCAGCGCCACAGAGCCGGCAAATTCTAAATACAAGGTCTTGAGAAATATTTTTTGATAACTTGTGTAAAATCACAATGAAAGTGTAATTAATATGCCTGAGGCAGTAAACCACATATTTGGATGAAACACTTCAATTAGAATTGTGTTTTCTGTTGAAAAAGCATATTTAAAACTACATTTCTAGCCCTGGATAGGAAAAGGAGTACTTCCCTCTTATTAAAAAGTTGGCATAATGTAACCATAGTATACAAGTGAGCAGAAAGTAGTCATTCCCTTGCATTTGTGGCAACATCCATACATTCCAAGGAAGAAAAACAGAGTGTAATTTAGTTTATGTGAAAAAACATTAAACTCCTTAAATGAAGCCAAGAGCTGCAGGACTCATAAGGAGAAAGACCACCACCACAAGGGAGTCTTTAGATTACAGCTGTACCACGCTACTAAGCAGAAGTTGCAATAACTTGCAGAGCAAAAGGTTCATCATTTCACAAATCTTTTAGGTATTTTTTGTTTCACAAGGGAGTTTCCCCCACTAGTAAATGTTGGATCCAGATCTTTTTACCTGCAGTCTTTGCTCTGCAGTTGTCAGAACGGAGGTTGGGGCCAATTCTGGGAGCGCTCATATCACTCTAATTCTGCTGGCACCAATTTCTGGTAAATCCATCACCAGCGAGCCTGACTCATTTTATACACAGTTAAATGGGACAAGATGGCTCAGTGACCTAGCAGTGGGTTAAAGAGCTTTTTACCTCTAGTTCACTTGTTCAGAATCAACCCAGATCATTTTCTCCCCATGGCATTTCAATGAATAATAAGAAATGACAGGTGTCCACATCACAAAACCACCATCACAGTTAGCACTAGTTGCCACCCTTGTTGGCAATATCACATAATGAGAGGTCAAGGAATGAACAGGCAACACTAAACTACTCTTTTGGAGGCAAGCCCACTGGTGCAGTGGTAGTGCTACCACTTGAGATGTCAGCAGCCCGGGTTCGGGAACAAGCCTGGGAGCTATAGGGCCAGTCGAGGAGGGGAGGCTGAGCATCCACAAGACTGCTGGTCTTCCCTGGGAAAGGCCCGTTGCTGGACCAACCTCTAGCAGAGGCTGGGGGCATGGCAGCTCGGTGCCGCAGCACTGTGAAGAGGAGCATGGTCGACATCGGCATATGCCTTGACGTCACGGCACAACAACGTCTCCACAGAAAAAGTGGAAACAGCTCCATGTCTACTCTAGGAGATGGGCCCCATTGTTACGGCAGGGGAGAATGGGCCGCTCAACAAGTTGGGCATTGGCTGGAGGGATTGGGGTGTCCCCTCCTACCCCACCCGGGGGGTTATCCATGGCTAGGGTGAGCCCTTCGGCACACCGCCAGGATCACCAATGGAGACCCTGACGAAGAGAGAGAGAACATGGAGACAGAGAAGGGGGGCATAAATAGCAGGCAAAAAAATAAATAAATAAACTACTATCTTGGCCATCAGTAGCAATCCCTCCATGAAAGGGTTGCAGATGCAGGCCTGGGTGTGTGGGAAAGGCTTTTCCGTGACCAGCCATGTCACTCTGGCATCTTAAATACCCAGCTCCAACCAACACATCCTTCCTACTCCAGACATTATACATTCTTTTTTTTTTCTTATGTAGATTTTTGTCCTCACCCACAACCGTCTCCTCAGAGCTATATCCTGCAATACAAGATATACCCTGTTCATGCAGTCTGCAGTCATTCAGACGGAAGCTTTTTTTTTTTTTTTTTTATTTCTCCGTTTTTTTTCTCTCCATGCCCCTCTTACCTCCCTATGGTGTGAGCTGTGCCTCCTATGCCCACTGTATCCCTGCAGTGACAGCAAACTTGCTGGCTCAGCCACAGGGGGTGCTGTGGTGCCAGAACCTGCTCCAACCCCACCCAACTGAGGCACACTGCCATGCAAGAGCTCCCTCCGCCTGTCCAGCCCCCCCCCCCCGACTTGTGGGTAGGAGGAAGTAGACTGTTGGTTAACTAGGCTCTGCAGCTTATCTGTTAGATAGGGATATGGGCAGACTAGGTGGGCCAAGCGGTCCTTATCTGCCATCAAATTCTGTTTCTGAACCGGGGTCACCTGCATGGCAGCATGACACACTACTAGTCGGGCATCGCAGCAGCCTACTTGTTACATTCTTTGTTCCTATTCAACTCAGCTCAGCCGCCCCCCAATCCCCACAGCACCATGCAAGGTTGTGCTGCCTCCTGCTACTGAAATAGCTGTCGCTGTATTTCAGAACCACAATTGCTTGCAAATTGGAATGACGTAGCCCACACATCGCTTCAAATACTTACACTATTTAAATGGGAACCCACAGCTTACCTGCATTAATACTGCAGGACCTAGAGGTCCCGATTAAGCAAAACACAAAGAATTATTTATTTATTTTACATTCTGACCAGTTACATTTCTTACTTTTATCCTGCTGATTCTGCGTCCCTCTGCCCGTATCGAGCTAACTCTCCCACTGTACCAGACGGCCAGCCCTGTGATAATATGAACAGCAGACAAAGCCATGGGGGGACATCTATGTGCCATGACTGAATAAAGTAAGTTAATACTCTGCAGCAGTGTATTTTTGTGGTTTATCTGCTGGTACCAATTATGCAGACGCAGCCCGATTAGTACCTGTAGACTAAGTGCAAAACTGTGCTGCTGCAGAGTATTAACTTACTTTATTCAGTAGCGGCACACACTGCAGCCCAGCCTGTCACTCATGTCATCACAGGGCTGACTGCTGGGGACAGTGGGAGAGTTTGTTTGGCAACACGGCAAGTGGAGGGACGCATATCAACCAGATAAAAAGTCAGAAATCTAACAGGTCAAAATGTAAAAAAATTATTTCTTTATGTGGTTTGCTTAATCAAGACCTTTAGATCCCACAGTATTAAGCTACGGGAGCTGAAGGTTCCCCTCTAAGTGTGCATTTTATTCAGATCAGCTCAGTTTTGGTTCATGCTCCCCTCACCCACCAAAAAAACATGCAAACTACATGAAGAAGGAACTATTCCTCCATTTCAGTAACTGAAAGCCAAACTGCATACTGTACTAATTAATTCCTGAGTACCATCGTGCTATTGTATTTTGTGTTGCTGTGCAAAACCCTGACAATGGTTTCTTTGTGATCCTTTTTCCATTCAGAGTTTCTGTCCATGACTATAGTGTCCAGTAACTTACCAGAAACACCACAAAAGTCTAATAAGCTATTAACTAGGGTATCTGGGACTGTTCTAATATTTGGTCCTAAATGTTTTTTTTTTTTTAATCTGTTACTTAATACGTCTGAAGAGCCAATCAATTTTCAACTTCTCATCCCCCTCACTCAAGGATAAATAGTTCCTCTCAACTGTGATTAATTTGATTGGATGGGTGTCATACGACTGGTCCTTTCTGTGATAAATTTAAAGCAGCAGTGTGTGTTAGCAGTTAGCAAAAATATTTAATCAAATAGTATTTTAGTAATGATGTATTGAAGGATGTCAGGAATACATTAACAGTATATTCATTTCTTCAGGCATTTTTTAAAATCCTTCATTACTCATTTTGCAATTATTAACTACAGTCAATAAAAAATGGCTGCCGCCAGCAGTTTTTCAACATCTCTTCCCTTTGGCTTGCTTGCTGACTGTAAATACTACTAGATTCATGCTGGGGATATAGCAGGACGTGTTAACACATGTTCCGATTGCTATCAGTATAGCACCTCACCAGACAGTCGCTTTATCGTAAAGGATATGGCAAGAGAGTGGAAAATTCAAAACCTCACATTTCAGTCCAGGAATGAAATGAAAGGGAAAGAAACATCTGTATATCAATATTTTTGTTTGTGCTGACTTCTGACTATATTATTTTAAAAACATTCTCCCCCAGTACTACTGCTTTAAATGCAAAAGTGACACCACTTGGAAAAATCCAGGACTTTCTGTGGGATAATGAATTAGATTAGATCTCTATTTAAGGCCTTCAGCACCATTGAGCAGCCTATGGTTGGGATAAGTGGTGACTTGGGTTAGAAACTGGTTAATGGATAGGAGACAGAGGGTGGTGGCTAAGGGTACTCACTCTTGTCTAAAGATGGAAGACTGACCAGAAGGGTGCCGCAGGGCTCAGTACTAGGAACAACCCCCTTAAATATCTTGATAAGCAACACTGCAGAAAAACAGGAAGATAAGGTAGGTATTTTTTGCATCTGACACCAAAATCTGCACTAAGCTGGACACTCAGAAGGGGGTGGAGAAATAGTGTAGGGATATTGGGAAACTTTTTTTTTCTAATTTTGCTTTTTCCTGGCTCTGTCTGAATGGCTGACATCTGTCCTGTGCCCACCCTTGATCTACCTCAACTCTCAGGCACCCTGCCTTGCCCACCAGGGAAGGGCCAATGGTGGGGCCCTACCTCTGACGGAGACTTGGTCAGTACTTGGCAGTGAGGAGATTACGGTCAGGAACACAGGGCCTGTGGTGTGGGATGAACAGCAAGGTGCTCAGTCAGATAGTTTTTTCATCTTTATCACTGAGGAGACATGGCGTGCAATGATGTGATGGCGCGTATGCTGCACGTCTGACACACATCCCAGCACTACCAAGCTACGGACATCAGACCTCTGGTCTCCACCAGATGTCAGTCAAACTCCGCAGCTTCCCACCCTCCTCCCTCCTGGAGGAAGGGGCAGTCCGTAGAGACACTCTATCCCCCCCAGGCCACCCTCTGATGACCCGAGCTCATTACTGAACTCAGGTTGCCAACATTGCATTTGAAAACCCTATCGCTGCATCTGTGGGCCTGGGAAACTTAAGGAATGGTCAAGAGCATACAGTTGGGGTTCAATGATGGTTCCCACAACCTCCACTTGCATACTGTGTGAATGAGCAAGTCACATAAGCATTCCAAAGCACCCGGGTCACCCTTGAAAACAGGCACTTGTGCCTAGTGGGCCTTACCTGGTTAACAAAGAATTAAAAAAAATGCCAAAAATGGCAAAATCATGTACATAGGGCATAGGAACCCAGGAGCTAAGTATAGGATTGGAAGGGGGGGGGGGAGTGACAATCACTAAGCAGGAAAGGGACATTAGGGCTGTCATATCTAATAACCTCAAAGTTGCAGGGCAGTGGGACAAAGCGGTGGATAGGGCCGTGGGATGCTGGGATACACAGGGAAGATTATCTCCAGCAGGGGGAGGAGGGAGGCAGAGTTGCCACTATATTGCTTACTGCTGAGACCCCACCTAGAGTACTGTGCCCAGTTTTGGATGCTGCACCTCAGAAAGGACATAGACAGGATGGAGGCAGTCCACAGAAGGGCAATTAAAATGGTGCTGGACTTGTACAAAAAGCCCTAAGAGGAAAGACTCTGGGATCTCAACATGTACTCCCTGGAAGAGAGAGGGGACATGATAGAGCCCTACATGTACCTCACAGGGGTAAACAGGGTGCTGGAGGCAAGTCTCTTTTAAATAAGAGAGCGCACCAGGACCAGAAAGCATGCAATGAAACTGGAGGAGAGGGAAGATTAAAACAGATGCGAGGAAGTACTACTTCACTGTAAGAGTGGTATATGCCTGGAACAGACTGCCAGTGGAAGTGGTGGAAGCAAAAACAATAGGTGGCTTCAAGCATGCATGAGACAGACGCAGAAAAATATTAATAAATAGGTATTTGAAACACAGACAAAGTCCAGATATCATTCACAGGACAGAGTACTCTGGCATCAGGTTGTTGATAACTCCAAGATGGAGAGCAGCTGCCCACTGATGGAACAGCTGGTCTACAGTACTTGTTTATTGAGACAAATGCAGTTTGTCTCAGGAGAGAAACCTGCATATCAAAAGACAACAAGGCACATAATACATGGCATTCATTCCCCACATCTCCTTAAATTGTGAAACAAAACTCAGAGCAGACCCCTAGAAAACCTCCATACTAGGAGGACCAACTTTGAGCACCCCAGAGTAGACTGGTAGACTAAATACATGAGTCAGATCAGCTGTACTGTGGTACAAGGCCCTGTTCAGACTCCACCTGGAGCACTGTATGCAGCTGAACTCTCCTCAGTTCAAAAATGGGAATTAATGTAGTCAAGAGAATGTAACGCAAGGCAACCAAAATAATTAGTGTTATGGAGGACAAAAGCTTTGAGGAGAGGCTGAAGGCCTATATATTAATTCCATAAAAATGAGGCTGAGAAGGGACATGGTCTTAGACCTTGACTAAATGAAGGGTACCGAAAAGATCAGAAAGACAGGGATGTTTGCTCTGGTGTGCTCCACTAGTACACTGGAAAATGCCCTGAAGTTCAGGGATGGTTAAAAAAAAAAATGGTTAACATTAGGAGGTCCTTCTCCCCACCTCAAGTTATGATACAAAGTGCTGCGTACCAGGTTGAAGCACTCTGTAATTATGTAACCCCCCTACAAATGGGGGTACCCAAAAAGTCTTCCTTGAGCTTGCCTAAATGTTCACTACCAGGCTGGTGTCCTGTGTTTTAGCAGTTTAAATGTTATTGCCAGAGAGTGCCTGTATGGCCCCTGTGTACTGTTTCTTTAAGAGCTGCCTAGATTGCAATTATAATTAATCTGGGAGTGGGGCTGAATGTTTCTATGCTCGAGTCCCACCCGGGCTGTCAGATAATTGCTCCGTTCTGCCATCGCTACTTGTGCAGAGGGAGCTCTGTTAGAAGATGTACTTGTTTGCTGAATATCTGTTAGAGTAGTAATAATACTGCAGTTTATCTAACCTGCCTTCTTTGCAGCGTGGACATTTCTGTATCTCCACCATCTTGGTCCTGGACTGCCAAAACGGGCCAATCAGTGCCTTTGGGGACTTTAAAATGGAGCCTGTCCCCAGGGGCTTGTGGGAGCAAAATTTTGTAGGAATTGTAGTTTTGGGCTTTTGGTGCCTAAATGAACCTGGAGGGGGAGCCCTTGTTGTGACTGAAAGAGAAGTCAGTCAACCAAATCTTTTAGATCCTGGGGAAAGTCCCAGACTGCTTGCAGTTTCAGTTCAGATCTGAGTTGGGAAGTGAAGGAGCAACAGCTCGAGATAGTTGAGCAGCAAGTCCTGCATAGTTTCGCACGGGAGAACTGTGGAAAGGCCTGAGTTTTTGCCTGCATGCCTACCTGCTGTTCCCAAGAGGGAACCTGTGCTTTTTTTGGACTGAATCTGAATTTGGAGAGCCAATTAAGCCACTAAATTGTGACCAGGCTCCTACCTGAAGAAGACCGAAGATTTGCTGAATGCAATCAATGTCAGGACTTCCAGCCACCTCTGAGCTCACAGATTGTGCAGTCTGTAATTGTGACTGGAGAGCTATTTGCCTGGTACAGTGGAATTTCCTTACACGTGAATGTGCTGTGTGCTGAGAGTGGGTCGTGATTTGGTTCCCCATGGTGCTTTGATCTGTGCTTTGCTTGCTGGAGGCTGCATCCAGCTCCATGAAATGAATCCGTATTCATCTCCGTTTGGCTTGGGCCTTGCCACACTGGCCCAGCCAGAATACCCGCTACACAGAGAAAGTAATCAACAAGAGACCTGCCTGGGGATCAGCCCCCTGCTCACTGCCTTAAACAGGAACAACGCCTTGGTGATTCGTGTGGGCCTTGCTTCTCCTGGCACTCCAGTTCAACAACCTGCAGTCTCGATTTCATCCTGTCTGTGTCCTGTACTGGGTATCATGAGTAAACATCAGGGTAGCTCCCTGCAACAACAGCTAGATCTAAAGTGTTGTCATCGGATTGCTTTGTTGTCTTTTCTGTCACAAACTGAGCCCTTTGACTCCAGATTACAAATAGTGTGTGTTGTGCATGTGGCTTTCTTCCATCACAGGGCCCCATTCAGCTGCGACACCGGCCTACTCCAGGCAACATTCCTGGCTAGCCCACCATCTTCCTACCTGGGTGGGACTCTGAAGTGCATGCATAACTGTCTGACTGATATAGCCTTTAAGTAAATCAACCTGATTATGCCCCTCCCTTGTTCAAGTCCCCTGAATAAATCAGATCCAACTCTTTTTGCATTTCACCTGACTGTGGTTTCAGTTTGTGCCAAAAGTACTGCACTGTTGCTATTTGCTGTGCATAACCTTGTTTTACAGGGGGTAGCCAGAGTCGAGCTAGAGGAATCAGCCGTGGTGGTAAGTGCAAACAGTGTGGATAATTGTATGGTGAATAAAGATCATTGTGAAAGTGATTACTGTACATTGCTCAGGCCACTAGAAGGGAAAGAGGGGGATTACAGTGTCCCAGAGGGCTGTGCCCAGGTTAGCGTGACCACTAACAACCCTGACCTCCGGGTGGAGGCTCCTGTTTCAGTACCCAGGCCATTTAAGCTGCTACCAGCCAGGCAGGCAGGGGTAGTAGCCCTTGGGATAGCGCCACCTAGGGGTTACAATTAGATGTCACAGCTTCTTGCACAACAAACTGGAGTAATTACAATTGGATTTCATTGGTTCCTGCAGCATCCTGCAAGATATGAATTGCTGCAACTGTGACACTGCACTTCATCGGGTGGGGGACTGTATGTTACTATGTAGCAGTGTTATCCTCTTAGGGAATATTAGTGGGAAGCGGGGGGGGAGCTGGAACTCAAATAGTGTCTGCAATAACAGTACAGGCAGGGGAAAGAAAATGGGCGGACAGGATGGACCAAGCAGTCCTTCTGTGATGCCAGATTCCACGTTTTTATGAAGATGTGATGAGATTAAAGAGGTCTCATCAGCATGAGCAACGGACAACTGCACCAACAACCTGATCGCAGTATCAGCTGCTTTAACCATTCCCTAAACAAATTCTGCAGCTTCTTGCAATTTACTGAACTTTTTACTGAAACTGTAAAAAATATTTAAATTCTTGAGGAAGGATACTCAAATACGCTAACAAATTGGCACGCAGACTTGGATTTGCCCAAAACAAAGTCAGAGTTGAGAAGGGGTCCAATATGACTCTGCTTTTACCCGATTCACTTCTCTAGTTTGGTTTCAACCCCCTTTGGCCATGCACACATACAATTAAGCGCTTAAAATCTGTGTGGAAGCAGACTATCATAAAACATTTTGCTACCACGCAGACTGATACGATAGGTGTAAGAAAAGGCGCAAACTGCCCCTTTCACCTATATAGAGCTTTATGCTAGTTTTTGATTGGTGCGGTAGGTTTGCCTTGTATGCATACATTCAGTTCTGAATTAATTTTGATTAAAATGTCGTAGGAGTCTAGATGGCCCTGATGAATGCAAACTTGAATGTGGTTCAGAATGAGTTGGTGACAGTGATCCCTTACTTGATAATCTATCACTCAGACATGCTCACATACAAAGCCTACAAAAAAACACAAACAGTTCTGAAAACACAGTGATAAAACAGATGAATTATATTTAAACAGTTATCTTCATATAGACAAAAATCATTAAAACCCGAGTAAAACAAAAGTGCCACGTATTACAAACTATGAATTACTGATTTAATACTTTTATCATGTGCTTTTAAAATTTTTGTACTTACAGTACTGACTGAAAACAACAATTATTTTAACAAAATAGTTTTTTTTTTGTTTGTTTACGAGATGTTAATTAGGCACCCCAGTCATCTTTTTTTGTTTCTTCCTTTCACAAAAGTAGGTAGTTATTAAACAGGCTTCATTCTTTCACATCTAGAAAGTGGCAAAATAAGTTGCGTCAGGATTTACTCAATACTGACCGACTTGAATTACTAAATAAAACCTAGCAAGCACTGCAGGAAGTAGATGTCTTTAGATTTTAGAAGATATTCTACATGATGATAAATTTGCACATCATTTCAAAAACACAAACCCTTGTTCATACTGAAAGCATATACAAATGGCAATATAGTTATCTAACAATTTATGTGATTAATACATGCTGCAGCAAATAAAACTTTTATTAGAAAGCACGGAGGATGTACAGGGAACCCATGCAATGTCTGCAAAAATTGTCCACATTTTTGGGTAACATTTTCTGCAATTTTCCAGCGATCCTGCTGATCAACTGTGCAATGCAACCGAGTAACCCCTATTTACCGATCACTGCTGGCAGCGTGGCTCATATTTTGTTTAATGTACAATTTTAAAGGTACGTCTGCATTGATATATTCTTTATTAAATAAAAATAATGTTGAAATGTGCCAGAGGATTGTGCTTTTCTCACTGCTAGCTGTTGCCCCCCCCACCCCCATTCTCAGACACATTCCCTGGGAAGCAGCATGATGTCATTTTAATCATTGTGCAATTTTACTCAGTGTCTACAATGATGATTCACTCTCTCCAAACCTTATATTTCTTTACTTTTTAGAAAAGAAATCACAAAGGGCCTTATGCACAATTACACTTTTTAATTCAAGTTTGTTGAACAACATGGGTACAGGTATATCACACAGTAACATGACAGGCACAGGCAGTCACTGATTTCAGCAGAATTGCACAATACATTCCAAAGTACAGCATCAAAATTATTATCTATGGGCAACTGGGGATTCAATTTCCCATGGACTGGATGTTGTCTGGCCATCATGTTTTGTGCACATGTTATCGGACATCCCAGGAGGGAGCAACCCAGATCCAGACTGGCATATTTTTTTCCTGAGGGGATGTTGGGGACCCCACCTTCTAAGTGCATCTGCCATCTCACTCATCTACGCGTGAAGTGAATTTCACAGTGGTTTAGTCTATAAGTGAACTCCTCCAAGCGGTATATCTCTTCTATTATATCTGTCCCGTGTTCATACATGGGGTGCTGTATCTCTAGCCAGTGTCGAGTCATGGCTTTGTGTGCTGCTGCTAATAGTATGTGCCAGAGGTACACAGCATCTCTGCCTCTCACCCCCTCTGGGGCAAGACCCATAATGGCCTGTGGACAGTTAATGGCACGTCTAGCTGGAACAGATGTTATGATCTGGTCCAAATATCCGGTCAATTTAGGGCAGGGCCAAAGTACGTGTGTATGGTGTGCTTTGGTTTCTGAGCTTAACCTCCAGCGTGCCTGTCAGGCATTGTGGGCCCACTTCCCCTGTATTCCTGGCGTATAAAAGAACTGGGTCAATGCATTCCAGGCAAACTCCTGCCAAAACAATGAGCTAGCAGGTCTGAAGGCTGACTGGAAGGACGTGATCCCGTTTCATCCGATACTATAATAACAATTTCGCTCTCCCATTTATGCTTAATGTTAGCCACACAATCTATATTCAGGCCTCGCAACACCTCATGAAGAGCCGCTATCTGTCCAGTGGGAATCCCCCAACCAAATAACCTCTAAATTATCAAGAAACTGTAATTGGGGGAGGTACATTCACTGCCCTCCTTTGAGCCTGTATATGAGATTGTATTTGGAGATACCTGAAATGGTTGGTGTAATTTATTTCGAAGGTTTGTTTGAGGGACTGAAAATCTACCAATACCACTCCTCTGTACAACTGCACTGGTGAACATAGCCCTCTGGTGGCCCATTTTCTAAAGGTTGAGTCCATTAGGGCTGGCTGAAATGCCGAGTCCCAGGCTAGCCATCAAAACAACCACAATTATGAATTCAGACTGTACTTAGCCAAGGTTCTGTAGCCAATCTCCAGGGTGGTGCAGGTTGTCAGTAGAGTAATATCAGAATTTTTGCTTTTAAAATTAACATTCATTGCCCTGACCCCCAGAAGTGGACCCCTTCCTCCCTCTGTTTCACCGGTTTCCATGTGTCCTGGTACACAGAAACCATCCACAAGAGCAGGGTCTTCTTCACATACACTGCTATGTAATAATTTGCACTGCTATGTAATAATTTTCAAGGTCTGGAACTGCCCTTCCTCTGATGTTTTGCCCAGCTATAACAATTTGTACTTTATCTGAGAGTTCCTACCAGCCCATATACATTTTGTGAAAGTTTTTTCCATTGTTGAAATTGTGTTTTAGGGATGGAGATGGAGTAAGCCTACTCCCCACCACTCCTATTTCCCTCTGATCATGCTCCCCCTAGTCCCCTAACTCTCCTTCCTCTATCCTTAATCTGTCTCCCTCCAGTGAGCTTGAACACTGCATTGTGCAGGTAGGATCAGTAGCACACAGTGTGCAACACCTCTACCCCCTTTCCCCTATTTCTCCTTTTATTGCACCCCCTCAATCACTGCTAGATCACTGCCTTGTGCAGGCAGGGTCACCCAGCACACTGGTGGGGTACTACCCCTCCCACTATAGCTGACCTCTGCTACCCCCTCCCACAACATCCCTCCCCCAACACCCCCCTCTCTCAGAATCACTATATATAAATAACTCTCATTGCTTATAACCGGTGTCCTACCAGTTGGGCTGTCCACTGCCCATCCCAGATACGGATAACAGGACACTGTTGAATTTCAACCCCTTTGGATGCCCCCACCTACAATACTCTCTCTCTCCCCTCACCCCTTCTGGTTAACACAGCCTAACACTGACCTACCCTACACTTAATTAAGCACTTATAACCTACCTCTATACCTCTCTTATATGCACTTTAGTCCACCATTGCCTCTGTATGCCTCGAAAATCGTGTTCTGTCTGCACCTCTCTGTAAATTTCCTTTCCCTTCTTCCATTCTGTCCTCCTCAATGTTTTAGTTCCCTCCTTCCATTCTTCCTCTCTTTACTCCAATCACTATAAATCTTGACTATCTATGTTACACTAATGGCTACCAATTACTATTGGGTCACCTTACCATCTAGTGCTACATACTGCTGTCAAGTTATTATATGTGTTCCAGTGTTACTAACTGTCACCAACTGTTGCCAATTTGCTATATGTGTCTTCATATCTACTATACTTAACTGCTGCATTATTAGCCAATGTGATCCACCTGTAACCACTCCTGCTCTCACTGTATGCAAGTAAGCAAATTGTATTCCAACATTGTAACATTTCTCTGTATTCTACTCCATTGTTCCCTACCCCCAGGTCACATAGGGAGACGAGCAACTTGTTGCTCAGTGTGCCTTCCTGGTGAAACAGTTCAATAAATAAATACATAAAATAGCGCGGTAATGTGTTCATCATTAAAGAGGTAATCCTGGAGTACAGTGGGAAGTTAACCAGGTCCATCTGCTCAAATCCTCAAGGACTTTTCTTGTATGAGGAACACAGTCAGCAGTGAACAACCTGGAGAGATTTTTCATGCTATGCACCCAAAATATTTAATTTGTGTGACCTGCCATCTCAAAGGGAATAGGCCCTTGATGTGGGGTGAGAGAGTATAACAAAATTTGAGGACTTCCATTTTAGTTTTATTCAGTGCATATCCCACGTGAGTAACAAATATTTCTAAGCCCTTCCAAATTTCCAGGATTAAGGTTTCTGGGTGCACCCGATAAAGCAGCACATCATCTACGTAGAAGGCTATTTTATGGACAGATCCCCCAACCTCTGTGCACGCAGTGTTGAGGTTATCCCATATTAATTTAGCCAGGGTCTCAACATACAACGCAAACAGAAGGGGTGAGAGAGGGTAGCCCTGCCATGTGCCAGTATAAATTAAATCTGGAAGAGTATGCACCTTAGCATACACCTTAGATGCCACCACCTGTTTATTTATTTTATTTATTTATGCCTTTGTTAACTGGGTAAGTGTGCTGATCCAATGGACTGTTTTCAGACACGACCCGGGCCACAAGGTGGTACCAACATAGTTCAAGAGCCGTAAATTTATATAGACAGTAGTAGCTATTACACAGTGATGAACAATAAACAAAGGTCAAAACATGAGTCAAACATGTCTGTACAAAACCTCAATATGAGGTCAATAGGGGTACAATGCAAATTGAGCTGAGGCAACAGTAACAACTCAGATTACAGAGGATAAATGGTACAAAAATAACAAGCAGTAACTTTTATAATTAGAAGCAAAACATCCATTTCTCCTGAACTGGCTGACTGACTAACAGACAAACTTGATAAGAAGACCTTGTAGGTCATGAAGAAAGGAAACCAGAGATAGCTAGGAGGTCAAGATTTATTTATTTAGCTTTTATTGACTGGGAAGGTGCATTAGGCAAAAACCCTGCCAATTTTCAACCACGACTCGAGAGGGTACAATACACAGTTGACATTTAGATACAGTGATAAAGTACAAATAATGCAGTACAATACAGTATATGGTACAGACAATTGATATCCACGCTGGGATGGTCAGGAGGAAAAAAAAACAACAGAACTTACATATAGTATTATCCATCCTTGCAGGCAATAACAAGAGCAGGTGATGACATTAGGCTACAAACATTCAACATTTCAGAGACTCAACAAAACTAGATATAAAGAGAAGAGGCCAGAGGTCTAGTTACATTCACAGGAATCAAGTGCTTTTAGGTGGGGAAAAAAGTGCAGTTTTGAAGGAGTGAGATTGGGGGAAGGGACAAGAGATACATAGCACCTGGGACGGTTTATGAGCACTACTTGTTGTCCAGGACACAACTGCATGGTATTCAGATAGAAGCCAGGTGCTTAGGTTCATTTTGAAGGACAGGTGGGAGGGGTACAAGCGAATAGGCATCAGTAGACTGTTCCATACAGTGGGCACAGAGACTGAGAAAGCTTTAGTTCCTATTAAAGTGGAGACATGTGGTACTTCCAGGGGATGGACTGGGGATATCCTGAGGCACCTGGAGCAGTCCTGTGAATGAGCAATGGGGAACGGGGGACATCTGGTTGCACCTGAGTGCACTATCCACAACACAGCCCACAGCATACTCAAACCGACCTTGCAGAGGGAGCCACCCTAGAGACAGGCAGCGTGAACAATGGTGGCTTTAGTAGGGAGCTTGAAGAACAAAGCGACAGATGGACTTGTAAGTTGTGATTAGTTGAGAATGTACAGCGGAGGACACAGAGGAATAGATAGGGAAGCAGTAGTCAAGAAGGGGCAATAGGTTACCTTGCGTGATAGCAAGACGAGCTTCAGGGGACAGAAGCTGCTTAATACAGTAAGCAGCACCTAGTTTTTGGTGTATTTTCCACACAGTGTTGTTTATGTGGTCAGAGAAGGTTAGTGAGGGGTCAAGGGTAACACCTAGGTACTTGAAAGAGAGGACATTTTCGGGGGGGGCCCACTGGGATACATACCAGGAGGGAGGAAGTGGTTTTAATGACCTTGGCAAAGAAAGGTTTTGAGCCGAAGAGCATAGCCGTTCTCTTTTTTTCATTGACTAGGAGCCTACTGGAGAGGAACCAATGATGTGCAGAGGCATAGTTACGTGAGAGGGTGGATGACATGGAGTCAAGTGACTTATCGCTGTGATAGAGGACTAAGTCATCTGCATAAAAGAAGGACGTGACAGGTTAGGCTGTCAGCAGGGAGAACATTGATGAACATGGAAAAAAGTAGTGGGTCAAGAATGGAACCCTGGGGGACTCCCGTATGGATAGGTAGGGTAGCAGAAAAGTCTTTACCTATTTGGACAGCCTGAGATCTGCCAGAGAGATAATTGCGGAACCACGCCACAGAATCAAGGGAGCAGCCAAACTGAAGTATTGTGGAATGCAGAAGATGGTGGTCAACAATCAATCAATCGACTGATTGATATTTCTGTAGATGTTCCAATAGCTGGTGGTGGACGATTTCTTCCAATAATTTACTGAGGTGTGGGAGGCGTGAGATGGGTCTATAGTTTTCGGGGGAGAGGGGATCACCTGCCTTGAAGACAGGTACCACGTGTGCAACTTTCCATGCATCAGGCACACTGGATGATGAGAGGGCCAGGTTAAATATGAAGGTAAGTGGCTTAACAATGACTGGAGAGATAATCTTGAGAAAAACGGGGTTGAGTCCATCACCGCCAGGGCTGCCTCTGGCTGGTAAACTCTTTAGGAGCTCTGTAGTGATTCTCTGCCCAATGGCCCTGAAATAGAAAGGGGATGGCAGGGTGTCTTTTAAAGCATTGGGGACTCTGTCTGGTTGCTTCTTTAGGGCGGGGGGGAGGCTGAGGGGGAAGCTTATTGAGGTAAGAGGAAAGGTCAGTGAACATTTTATTGAAGGTATCTGCAATCATAACCTGGTCAGAGACAAGGCCCAAGGGGGATGAGAGTTGAGAAATTTGTTTGTTTTTCTAGGGGTTTAGAAGCAACCCTAAGAAGGCCCAGAAAGTATGAGGATTACTAAGGGGAAACTTGTTGCTGGCCACGGTAAAATGCGTGCGTTAGGGAATTTTCCACCTGTTTGCAGGAATTGCACTGTTTTCTATATGCATTCCAGAGTTGTGGGGAGGGGGGATGATTTAAAGGCTCTCCATTTACAATCCCTGTCCTTCATTTGTACCAGGAGTTCCTTTGCCAGCCAATGGTTTCTGCCCCCCAGTCGTCCTGGTTGTGAGGGGGAAATGTTTGTCCTGCAGTTTTTGGAGGGTAGCAGAGAGAGAAGCAACTGTAGCTGAGATGTCCTTGTGCAGACAGAGATTGTACCAGTTACTAGCCTCCGCATCCCTGAGGACAGGTGCAAGATCAAAGCAGTTGAAATTTCTAAACGACAGACATTTAGGCGGGGGACGATTTGCTTTGGAGCCCAAAACAATGTACGTTGGGGTATAGTCACTAATAGAGTCGGACATCATGCCCACCTGGAGGATCATGTCTACCCGGTTAGTGGCAATCCAGTCAATTGTGGTGTGGTTTAAGAAGCGGGAGTTGTGTCTTGTTGGGGAGGAAATGACTTGCTCCAAAAGATGCGTTTTTAGTAAGTTCACATACTCAGGCTAAGGAGCATCTAACCAGTTAAGGCTAAAATCACTGAGAATGATGGTTTCTCTGGAACTAGAGAGACCACCTAAGCCATCAAGGAAGTTAGTTAGCTCTGGGATGCCTCCGGGGGGGGGGGGTTATAACAGCACCCAAGATGTATTTTTTTGGATGTACCCAGGATAATTTCAGCCAGGAGCCATTCACTTGGGGAGGAAGGAGTAGAGCAGCTGATGGAGGTGGCAGAGATATGGCCTTGAACATACAGTGCAACTCCTCCACCCCGCTTTCTCCCTGGTCTGTTCAGTCAAAGCAGAGAATAACCAGGGAGTTTATAGGCAGCATCAGTGTGGTAAGGTTTTGACCAGGTCTCGGAGAGGCCTAGCACATGAGGCTGATACAGGGACAGCCAAGCCTCAAGCTCTGGGAGCTTAGGTGGGAGGCTACAGATATTTAGGTGGGTGACCATGAGTCCTGCTTGTTTTACCCAGATGTTGTCAGAGTGGTCAATATTTGTGGGCCCAGGTTTGTTTCTACGTCACTGGCAAAGAGCAAGAGGGGAAAAAAGAGAGAGAGGGGAGGGGAGGAGGGATGGGGCCAGGAAGGGAACTGGCTAGAGATGGAGTGAACAAACAGGTCAAGCAAATGACGCTCATAGACAATAGAATGAGCATGACTGAGGGTGAAAATATCAGTACGTGGCTGATCACTGTATGTGGGGTGTCGGAGGGATTTAGGGTGGTAGAGGAATAATGCAGGCTTTGCTGATCGATAGGCAGTATAGAGGCAGATAAGTCAGTTACCAATACAGGCCAACCATGGAGCTATTAAGAGAGTAATCAGCAATATATTCATTTTCATACTATCCTAGTAAGAGGTGACAGAGGAGGAAGTGTTTCCTGGTCTAGCAGCTTGGTAAAGAACATATGTCTTGGGGGGAGGACTATAAGGTTTCAAACTCCAGTATGAACTCTTCTGGGAAGCCAAAATGTTCTAGGACTAAGAACAGTAAGTTCCAGACTACTTTATCGTAGGCTTTTTTAGCGTGCTGTACACAAATGGTATCCCAGCCCTATGTGCCCTAATACAAAGCATGTAGGGCTAGGATACTCTCATCCTGCACGTACATGAAAGGTGTGAGCCCACTGCACATCCCTGGGCATGCTTGCGGGAGGGGAGGCCATCAGAGCATGGCATGCACAATGCCCGTTACACTCCTCCAGGTTCGTGATGGGGGGGCTTTACGCCAGCCACAGGGAAGCTACAATGGGTGCTTCCACTTCCAAACAGAGCTCACACTGCTATACGGCACCTGCAGCCATGAAGCCTGACCCCTCTGCATGCCACATAGGGCTGGGGGGGAGGGTGACTGTCAGTTGTAGGGTACTGTTTGCTGAAACTCATTTAACAAGTTGTCCCTAGGTGACAGGAAAGTCTGTGCATGGGTGGTCACGTCCCATGAACCCATGCTCGCGCAATGCGGGAGACTTACTCTGGTGCTGGTCGGGGCTTCTGACTGCAAGGCCCCAGTCCAGCCCATGTGCCCCCATTGCACAGCCATGTACCAGGCTTGCTGGGGTTTGTGCTTTCCAGCCCCATACACACTGCAAAGGCTGGCTACAAATCACACAACTTCATGGCCCAGTACATGCCCTTACTGGTGTGTATGGGGTCAAATGGTGCATAAGGCCCGAAGAGCTGGGAGCTGAAATAAAAAGTCAAGTTACTAAAATAGCATCTTCAAACAAAATGATGCATCTTGTGGCACAGATGTATCACATAAGGGCAAATGATGAAAAAGTAAAACATCGGTTCTAACAATTTTGTTATTTTAATTACACATGGTGTTTTATTATAACATGATACCAATAAAAACAAAATTATAAATGATACATTAAAGAGACAGTTTACTCCCCCTCCACCCAAAAAAAAACACACACATGACAAAAAACAGGTTACTCACCTGTAACAGTAGTTCTAGGAGTCGTATATGTTGTTCATCCACACTCTCTGGCATGTCCCTTTCTCCCTTTAAATGTCGCTGGAAAGTCTTCAAGCTGGCTCCTCCCACACACCCAGGTGGTAAATACCTCGGCTCCGCCCCATGACGCCAGATCTTAGCCCGCTGGAAGCAAGGTGATGCACCTAAAGCCGGGGAGGTTGGTAGGCAGGGATGAACAACATATACCACTCCTAGAACTACTGTTACAGGTGAGTAACCTGTTCTTCTAGGAGCGTGGATATGTTGTTCATCCACACCTCTGGCAGACTCCAAGCAGTTCTCCGGGAGGAGGAGGCAAGCACACCCCATTTAGGGAACAGAGACTGTAGAACCGAGGCCCCAAAACCAGCATCCCGCATGACTCAAGGCTCATGTGGTAGTGGGTAATGAAGGTGTTTTCTGACCAGGTAGCAGCCGACAGATCTCCTGGATAAGGATGTCCTTGGAAGCAGCCACCGATGCAGCAGTATGGCGGGTAGAATGAGCTCTTATCCTCTGGGAGGCCTTGCCTCAGCCAACTCATAGCACAGACCCATGCATGATATAATCCATTTTGCAATGGTCCGCTTAGCTTCAGGTCTGCTGTAAGCGGCTTCAGCATAGGTGACAAAAGCTGGCGAACCTCTCCCCAAATTTCCGCCATCCTCTCCTTATAATAGGAGAGAGACATGCCTCAGGTCCAGAGTATGGAGCCTGTATTCGTGTTCGAGGTGTGTTAGTAGTATACCAGTAGTCAACACTGGTTAAGGAAACTCTGAAACCACCTTCGGAAGGAATTTCGGGTGGGGCACAAGACAACTTTGTCCCTGTGGAAGACCAGACAAGGGAGTCCACCGAAGTGCCTGGAGCTTCCCTGTCCTTCTGGCTGACGTGATAGCCACCAGGAAGGCAGTCTTCCACGACATGTGTGAGAGCTCACACTTGTGCATGGGTTTGAATGGCTTGCCCATGAGCTTTGCCAAAACCAGCAAGAGATCACACGGAGGTGGAGGTTCACACACCGGAGGGGATATGTGATCCAGGCCTTTGAAAAAGCACCCGACCACTGTCTCCTGTGCCAATGTCAGCTGACCAGCCCACGCCCGGTAAGCAGAACTGGCTGCCAGGTGCACTCGAAGGGTCAATGACCGCAGACTCCCTTTGCAAAGAGACCAAAGGTAGTCTAGAATGTTAGCCACAGAGCAGGATAAGGGGTCCAGACTCTTACCCTGACACCAAATGGAAAACCTTTTCCATTTGAAGGCATAACACTTCCTGATCGATATTACGAGATGCTCCACCACGGTGTAGACATCCTCGAAAGACCCAGAGCCTGGAACTCTGGCAGCCAGGTACCAGGCTGTGAGGTGCAGGGATTGAAGGTCTGGATGGAATACCTTCCCTGGTTCAATGATATCAGGTCCGGCCTGCACAAAGCTGCTCCGGGGCCCTGCAGCTGAGGCTGAGGAGATCTGGATACCAGAACTGACAGGGCCAATCTGGGGCTACCAGGATCACCTTCGCCTTGTCCCTCCTCACCTTGAGTAACACCTTGTGGATCAAGGGAAATGGAGGGAAGGTGTAGAGGAGGCCTGGGGTCCACGGCCTCGAGAAGGCATCCCCCTGCAGCGAGCCCTGCTGAGGGGGCAGGCATGGTACAGACTCAGCTTGGTGTTCTCCCTGGAGGCAAACACGTCCACCAACGGTTTGCCCCAACAGGAAAACAGATTGTAAGTTACCTCTGGATGGAGAGACCACTCGTGGGATATCTGTCCTAAGCAGGAGCATCCGCTAGTTTGTTCAAGACTCCTGCCACATGGATGGCTAGGAGATCCGCCTCCAACCGGCTGATGAGGGTCCAGATTCGGAGCGCCTCCTTGCATAGCAGACGGGAGTGCGTGCCGCCCTATTTGTTGAGGTAATACATGGTCTGAACTTGAACCACTTGACCCCGGAGCTGAGGAGCGAAAGCTGACAGGGCCAGTCTGACTGCTCTGAGCTCCAACAGGTTGATGTGGCATCGGGACTCCTCAGGGGTCCAGAAACTGTGGGCCCTGCTGTCCCCCATGTGGGCTCCCCAGCCCATGAGAGAGGCATCGGGACTCCTCAGGGGTCCATGGGCCCTGCTGTCCCCCATGTAGGCTCCCCAGCCCATGAGAGAGGCATCGGTCGTCAGGAAGACCGTCGGCTCAGGTCAGACAAACGGGATTCCTTCCTGCAACCGGTCTGGGATGGTCCACCATTGTAGAGCATCCCACATCTTCTGGGTTACAGTGATCAGGTGGTCGAAGTGACCATATCACTGAGTTCACTGGGTGGCCAGCTCCTATTGGAGGGGGCGCTTGTGCCACCTGGCCCAACGGACCACCGAGGTGCACACCACCATGTAGCACAGAAGGCACAGAAAGTCCCGGGCAGGGCGCAAGTGCCCAACCAGAAATGATCGGGCAGAGGAGGAGAGAACCTCCGCCCTGTCCACTGGGAGATAAGCTGTGGCTTGACGAGAGTCGAGCTCGGCCCCGATGAAGCCCATCACCTGAGAGGGCACGAGTTCTGACTTGGCCTCGTTGATAAGCTGGGAGAAGATTTGGAGGCCAAATCCCCGGACCTCTCCACCTCCTGAAGGGAGGAACCTGACATCGAGATAAAGGTATATCCGAACTCCTCGACGCTGAAGATGGGCTGCCACCCTGCAATGCACTTGGTGAAGACCCGTGGGGCCGATGACAGGCTGAACGGCATGGCTCGGAACTCGTACAGGGTCCCCTCGACCCTGAAGTGGAGGAACCACTGGTGGGACGGACAGATTGGGACGTGAAAGAATGCATCCTGTAGATCCAGTGAACAGAACAACATGTTTCGCTCCAGGGATGGTATGATATGGTTCAGAGTTACCATCCGGAAGGTGCAAGACCTGAGATATTGATTCAGGTCATGGAGATCTAGGATGAGGCGCCAACCCCCTGTCCACTTGGGCACCAGGAAGTACCTGGACACGAAGCCTGGGTCTGTAGGAGGATCCGGCATGGAGCTACCGCCTCCTTGCAGAGGAGCTGAGCAATGTCGTCCTGAAGGGCCGACTGAGTGCAAGCTGAGATCCTTTCCTCCCGAGGGGCATGGGCTCTGCTGGGAGGGTACTGCTCGAATTCCAGAGGCAGTCCCTGGCTGACCACTTCCAGAACCCACCTGTCTGAAGTGACACCGGACCAGGTGGAAAGAAAGTGACAGAGCCGGCCCCCCACAGGAGGAGCTGGCATGACAGGTGTAGGGATGGCAACCCCCGACCCGTCACTGAGCAGGCTTAGAGGAGGAGGAGGCTCCTGGACCAGCACCTTGACCTCCTTTACAGGGCTGTTGGGGACCCTGCTTGGGCCTGGGGCTTGGGCCTGGGGCACCAAGATTGAGTCTGCTGCTGCTGCTGCTGTTGCTGCTGGCCTCCTTGAAAGGAGGGCTGCCTAACTGCAGGGGAAGAGTGTCGAAAAGGCTTCTCCTTGTGCTTCTGCTGGTTCTTGCCCAAAGAACCCTTCACAGAGGTAGCATCCAAGGTGGCACTGGACTGCTCTATGCGCAGGAGGTGACCAGTCACTCCCGGACTGAAGAGATCGGTGCCAAGGAAGGGCATGTCAGCTAACTTGTGCTGAGTATCTGCCGGAAAGGATGATAACCTCAGCCAGGCCCTGCAGCAAGTGGCCACCGCAGCTGCTAAGGAGCAGGCACAGGAATCTCCAATGTCCAGGGACATCTGGAGCTGCTGTTTCGCAACAGCACGGCCCTGGTCACGGACTTGCTTCACCGTGGTCTGCATGTCCACTGGGAGATGTGGGAGGACTTCATCTAGTGACCCTAAGAGGGCATGAGAGAAGTGTGCCATGATCAAGGCCTAAGGATGAAGCTACATAGACTTTCTGGGCAGAATGATCCATATTCTTGGACTCCTTGTCCGGAGGGTGGTCAGTGTTGGCTGAGCTACCAGTGTGTCTGAACACAGAAGCAGTCACAAGGCTTTCAGCCAAGGGATGCTCTATGAGCTCCGCCAGGGACCCCATGGGTACCATATACTTGCAGACCATGCAGGCAGATGGAGCTGGACAGGAGGCAGGATGCTGCCATAGCTCAAGGGCTGGGCCAACAATGGCTTCGGCCACTGGAAAGGCCTCCATCGGGGTATCCCCCCATTTGAGAATATCCGTAAGGGGGCATTCCGCCTTCTTTTGGATAGACTCCAAGGGCATTCCGGTAGATTCGGAAATCAAGCGGAGGATGCCCTGAAAAGAGGAAGAAACTTCCTCCAAACGTGCCACTGATGACTTGTCATCCCCCGGATGCGAGTGCAAACCAGTGGCATCCGAGTCCATAGGGTCGGGATATAAAGGTCTCCCGCCTATGTCTCCCTCAATGTGCCAAGGGCGATCGGGGGCAACAGTGATGGACAGATGACGGGGCAGTCTGGTGTCTGTCCAGCCCTCTTTCGAGGGAGCCTCTCCCTGAGGCTGCATAGGTGGTAGTTCCACCAATATCGGTGGGGAGACCAAAATAGGGCGAGCTGGAAAACGTGCCGGCCCCACAGTGGGAGGAACCGAAGCCTTCAGTTCCGGAGGGGTCGGCGTCAGCCTGGGCGGTGGAGGCCAAGTGATGGCCGATGCTGCTGGCGGAGTCCGTTTTTGACCAGCCAGAATCAGCTGTTGCCAAATGAGATCCTCATAACGTCGAAGGAGTTTCCGTCGAAGTCTTTTCTCATCTAAGGATGATGAGGATCGATGGTGACGCCTCTTTCTAGAGTGTTTGTGACCTTTCTTCGGTTTTTCGACCGAAGGGGTACTGGTCCTCAATCAAGACCGACATGGTCGACTTGTTCAATCAGGAGATGCCAGAGTCAGAGAGAACCGAGGTTCCGGCACCTTTCCTTCAATCGGGAAACCCGAGGGCAGGGTCTCCTCATCGGGGAAGGAAAGGACAGGCATCCTTTCTAAGGAGTCGTCGACTGGAGCCGCCGACAATGACTCAATTGGGTTGAGAGTGATCTCGGCTGGTTCAACCATTTCCTCGGTCTCAGTGCCTTGGCTGGACAGAAGGTCCGAAAAGCCGGCGGCCGAGGCAGCGATCTCGAACGAAGTCGAGACCGCATGTTCCTGGGACTCGGACCTCTCTCAGTCCCAGGAACTTCTCCTTCTGGAGGAAGAAGACTTGGGGTCCTTGTCCCTCTTCCGAGGGCGGGAGGAGTGCGAGCACAAGGGCGCCTCACCCCTGGTAGGAAGAGACTGGCACAACTCCCAAAAGGAACCAGTAAAAGTAGAGCCAAGGTTGAGAGGTACAAAAAAGCTTCGACTGGCCAAAGCTTGGGTAGCTTCCTCCTCGAAAGTTGTCATCTGGTCCAGCTGTTCAGCGGATCCCTCGGCCATGGAAACCGCCCACCTTGCCTCCTTCGATTTCACCGGTGGATTGCGAAGCTCCGGTCTCCCCAATTTTAGGCACGCCTTGTGGTCGTCCAGGACATTGGGATGGAAGGCCAGACAGATGGTGCAAGAGGTGGTGTCATGTATGACACCTAAGCAATAGACACACGAGAGGTGGGGATCAGTGCGTGACATTTTCTGGTCACAGGGACACCGGCGAAATCCAGGGGACAATTTGTCTTCCATGTCCGATGCGCTAGGATCGGAGTCGTAAACTCTAATGAGTTTTAAAGAAATTGGCAGGGAAAACCGACGTTGAGAATCCAGGGCCTACAAACTGGTAAGGTAGCACGAGGGAACCTGACTCTTCCAGTGGAAAGGAAGATCTGGTGTCATGGGGTGGAGCTGAGGTATTTACCACCCGGGTGGGTGGGAGGAGACAGCTTGAAGACTTTCCAGCGAGTTTTAAAGGGGAAAGGGACATTGCAGAGAGTGTGGATGAACAACATATCTACGCTCCTAGAAATTACTTTTTAAAACAGAACATTAATGGGTCTTTTTGTTGGGGAGCCTGCCTGATGGTCTAGTGGTGCTTGCATCCACTTCCTACACAATGGGATACGAGTTTGATTTGCAAGTCTGAGTCATAATCCCATGGCAAGAGACATGCTATAACTCTCGGGACGGAGAAGTGTGGATGCTACTGCATGACTGTTCCCTGGTGACCGGAGGAGGAGGAGGAGAAGAAGTTGTAGTAGCTTTATTTATTTCTGATGCCCTTCCCTGGCCGCCCAGGGCACCATTACGGAAAAAAACATATGCATCAGTACTCCCCTACTACATAAATACAATAAAATTCACACCACAAACAGTCAGCTAATTAACATTAACTAACATAAGGAAGGCTGTATATCATAGTGGTTAAGGGCACTGAGCTGCAAATCTGGAGAACTGGGTTTGAATCCTGTCAGCCTCCATTTGCATACTGTGTGACCCTGAGCAATTTACTTAACTTCCTTGTACTCCCACGTTACACCTGGAAACAAGCTATGGCTTAGTGTGCCTTGCCTGGTTAAACAATTTCCCCTCCTCCCCTTCCCTTCCCCCAATTAAAATATACAATAAAACCAGATGTGGACATCAAACATAAAATTCAAAAGTATTTGCAGGTTAAATAATAATTAACTGAAATCAAGAGTCCAGAGTAGGGCCAAAAGCCTGGGCAAAGAGGTAGGTTTTAAGGTTCTTTTTAAATGTTTAAACCAATGAAGCCTCTCTCAGACCCCTTGGTAAGAAGTTCCAACATGCTGCACCCACCACCACAAAGGCTCTGTCCCCAGATGTTTTTAACAGAGTTTTAGAGATTACCAGGAGGCCCTCATCAGAAGAATAGAGGTGGGTGAGTAGAGCAGTACAGGTGCAGGAGATCATGCAGGTAACCAGGACCCAGGTAATGCAAGGCCTAGGTTAATAACCAGATCTTATAAGAGATGCACCACTTCACCAGCAGCCAGTGCAGCTTTTGCAGTGCTGGGGTGATATGTAAGCAGTAATACTCAACAGGGTGGGCATCATTGGGATGTAACGGGTCACCTAGGGGTGTAATGAAGCCCAACACTGCAGGCGGAGGGCCTTATAGCCCCTGGAAGTTCTGTTATATCTATAACGCCCACCCTGGAGGGTATTATTGCACTTAGAAAATGGGCTAAAATTATTTTTTAATAAAATTTATAAAAAGAGAGTGAAATATTAATAAAAATGAAGAGAAATGGCAGCTTATGTAAAATAGTCTGTTTAGTGGCACTAGAGGGTGCTGCTGTTTATAAGAATATCTTTTTGTATTACATTGCAATGCAGTGTCTCTCTTCGCTAGTGCTAAATATTATTGTTACTTTTCAGTCCCCCCTCCCCCCATGAGTTTTCTGAATGGGCTTTTCTGATCGAGATTGTTCTGTATAGTAAAAAAAAAAAAAAAAAAAAGTTTCATTTGCAGACAGTGAGCAGGGAGCGAGCAGCAGTGGAGGACTGAGAATGCTGTGCATTCATGTCATGCGCAATTCAATTAAAATAAAAGGTATTTTGATTTACTTTTACATTGTGAAACTTGCTAGTTCAGCATGGTTGGGGCACAGACTGGAGTGAGAGTTTTCTCAATTTAGTCCTGGACATGGAGTCACACTGCCAGCTAGCATCCACTGCGAGAGCAGGCTGGCGATCAGAGGATGGGAATGGTGGCAGCGCTGGTGTAGTGTCAATGCTGGGGAAGGAAGGAAGGGAGGGAGGGAGGAAGGAAGGAAGGAGGGGAGAAAAAAACATTTGTTTGTGTTGTTTTTAAATATAGTACTATAATAACAGGTGTAGGGACTTTTCTGAAGACTGGTTTGGGAAGGGAGAGCCTCTGGATCACTCTCTCGGTAAGCGAGCTAAAAAAACCCAAAAAAAACAGACGGCTATCATGACTCAGATGGAATGTGGGCACAGGGATACCAGGTGGTCGTGATGGGTGCTGCCAGGACGGACTTGTTATTTAGAGAGCTTTGTTGAAAAATAACATCAGTGCCAGGGTCTCTCAGCCAATCAGAATTTAGCTTTTGTCTTGTCCATTTTCTAAGACTAGCTCTAGAAAGACCTGTTAATCTCACAGTTGCATTCTGCACCAGCTGCAAGCGCTGTAACGCACCTCTGCTGACCCAAAGGTAGAAGGTGTTGCAGTAGTCGAGGTATGACGTCATGAAGGCATGTATTAGTGAAGGCAATACGGGAAGTCATTCCATAGACTGTGCTTTACTGGCCCCTGGTGACCCTGGAAGTATGAGGAGTCAATTCTGCATACACTAACTGACTGGACCCTGGTGACCCCGGAGGTATGGGGAGTAATTTCACAGATGCCGCTTGACTGATCCCTGGTGACCCCATGAGGGATGGGAGAGTCATTTTGCAGACACTGCTTAACTGACTTCTGCTGACCCTGGGGATGTGGGAAGCATTCCTTAGATGCTGCTTAACTGGCCCGTTAACCCAGAAGGTATAGGGAGTCATTCTGTAGAGGCTGTTTTGATTGGCCTCTGGTGACTCCAGGGGTATACACAGTCAATTATGCAGCTGCTATTCTGGCTGGCCCCCTGGTAACTTGGCGGGGGGGGGCATGGGGAGTCAATCTGTAGATGCTGCAGGTCAGGTACCTGGTGGCCCTGGGAATATGGGGAGGCCTAACGTAGAGGCTGCTTGACTGGGCCTTGTTGGCCTCGGGGGTATGGGGAGTCATTCCATAGATGTCTAACTGGCCACTTGTGACCCAAGAGATTGGAGAAGTTATTCTGTAGATGCCATCTGACCGACTCCTGGTGACCCCACGGGTATGGGGAGTCATTCCGTAGATGCTGTTTAATACGTCCAAGACAACAATCGTAGACGTACAAGGGCCACAAGCTTCAAGCTAACTGTTGCTGCTCTCAGAAAGTTGTTGTTCTTTCTACTGCTATGCTCTGGTAACATGGAGTTTAATTCTGGACCTCATGTGGTAATCGCACCACCAGCTGACCTTGCAAAGCTCAAAGGAATGATCTTCCTGCATGTCAATGCATGCAGTGTACTAAAAAAGATCACACTGAACCAAACCTGGGTTAATCACACCTCTCCAGATGTTCTTGTCATATCGGAATCCTGGCATAGACCAGCCATCCCTGACACGGAAGTCAACATCCCCAACTACTTACTTTTCAGAGCTGATAGGTAGTCAAGAGGTGGGGGTTGCAATCTATATCAAGGATAAATATTCTGCAGCCTGTCTGGATTCACAATCAGTCCCCAATGAATTTGAATGCCTGTCACTTAAGGTTATGATGTCGCCTACCATAGCGCTCCGTGTAATAGGGTGTTATAGACCCCCGTCTGCTGGACTACAATTATTATCACATCTAAGCACCTCTTTGGGGCTAGAGTCACTAGAAACAATTATCCTAGGAGATCTAAACTTAGACTGGCTTTCTAAGATCTCTGCACCCCTAACCTCTTTTTGTGATGCACAGGGGCTTACACAAATCACTGACGAACCAACACGCCCTAACAAAAAGAACCCCAGCAACAGTAATATTGCTGGATGTTATCCGAGTGAGCAAACCACATCTATTCTCACACGCAGGTATATTCTTTACTGAAGTCAGTGACCATTGCTTCATTGCTAGTATAAAATCAGCCAATGAGCCCCTTTCCTTCTCCAAGTTCTCGACCAGGAAGTCGAGACAGAACTTCGATATACTCACCTACATTACAGAGTTGAAACACTCACTGCACTGGCAGGATTTTTATTTGGTAAAAACAGTAAATCAAGCCTATGATATCTTCAATGAAATTGTGACTGGGGCTCTAGGTAAGTACAGTATGCCCCATTAGTAAAAGTATGCGTGAGGAACAAAACCCGTCGGTGGTTTTCCTCTGATCTCAAAACCACTCTAGTGGAGAGAGACAAACTCTGGAAAAAAGCATGTAAAACAAAAACTCCTACTGATTGGCTCCAATTTAGGAGGGCCCGGAACATGTACACCAAGATGGTTAGAGATGCAAAGTCAGCATTTTATCGTTCCAAAATCGACTCCACCACTAACAGTCCATCAAAATTCTGAAGAACTATCAAAGATCTGTCCGGCCATATGCCTGGAAACCAGCTTCTGGCTAAAATTATCTCTGGCAATATGACTATCAGTGACAGGATGGAATCCTTTATCAACCACTTTGCTACTGCAGGGTTAGCATTCGCCAACTCCCTTGCTAACTCCCTATGTACACAGCTTGGCACTCACCCTGCTGAATCAATGCATACTAAATCAGTACTCTCCTTGCAACCTACTTCGCTGAAAGAGGTTGAAAAACTCCCGACACATCTGGATATTAAGAAAAATGCCGGTGCAGACTCCCTCGACCTGTATTTTCTAAAGATTGCCTATCATGTACTAGCTGTGCCTATTACACATTTATTCAACCTATTGCTATCTCAGGGGATCCCCCCCCCAGGCCAATCTCACTTCTTCCTGTTCTATCTAAACTTTTGGAAAAATTATAAGTGCACAGTTGAGATTATACGTAGAAAATACTAAATTGTTAAACCCAGTGTAATCTGGATTCAGAGCTAATCACAGTACCATCACGGCCCTTGCAAAAGTGACCAACAACTGACAAAGAGACTTAAATAACATTGTCTGTGTGGCATTCCTTGATCTAGGCAAGGCGTTCAATACTGTCGACCACAGTCTTCTCCTTTCATCAGTGTGTACTTTGGGCTTGGACACACTATCTCTGAAATGGTTTGCTAACTACCTTTCTGATCGCCTCCAGCAGGTCAAAGCGGAAAGTGAGCTATCTCCTCTGAAGCCTCTTCTGAGAGGTGTGCCTCAGTGATCTATTTTAGGTCCTCTTTTGTTCACAATCTATATCAACAACATTGATGACTCTATCCATAAAGCCAACATCCATTTATTCGCCGATGACACTGTACTCTACCTAAGCCGCCCCATGCCTGAAGCTGCGTGTAGAGACCTTCAAGACGAATTTAGACTGTTGCACAGCCAGCTCCTAAACAAAAAGCTCCTCCTTGCTGCAAAAAAAAAAAGCAATGATGTTTTCTCCATTTAGTCATATATCAAACCCAGCCTACATGGGAACTATACCACAGATTACTACACTGTTGAGTGAAAAATTGGAATTTGTCTTGAAATTTAAATACCTGGGAGTTTGGCTCGACCACAGACTCTCCTTCCTTGAGCATACTGAGGACTTGTTAAAAAAACTAAGGCAAAGGTTAGGACTTTTTTTTTAGGATCAACCACTTCCTCATGACTGATGCTAAACAGCAGCTGGCCCAATCAACATTTCTCTCACTGCTGGATTACGCAGACTTCCTTTATAGTCAGGGCCTGGCTTCTTCACTTGCAAAACTAGATACGCTTTACCACAGAGCTCTGAGGTTCATAACAGGTCTCCCCTTTAACACACACCCCTGCTCCTTGTACGAGACCGTGGGGTGGACCTCTCTTCAATTCAGATGGGACAGAACTGCTGCTCTAGGGACCCTCAGGGCTATTTCCAATAACCTCCCACAATATATTACTGACTGTCTCCCTCTTAGCACTTTAGGTAATTATGCTCCGAGAAGCTACTCCTTTATTACCTTGAAAATTCCCAAAGTCAAATCGTGCTTTGGTAGAGCGGCAATAAGCTGCCTACTGCCCTCACTCTGGAATAAACTACAATAAACCTTGCGACTCAGTTGCCCTGTTAGCTTGACCTCCTTCAAGAGTCTATATTCGCTCCACATTAAGAAACTGTGCAACTGTTTCCCTCGTCCCTAGTCAAACATAGTTTCCGCGACCCTTCAGAGACCTGTACCCATCATCTCCATTGGTCCCCCTTTTTCTTCTTCTTTCACTTTGTATGAGTGTCCAGTTCCATTACCCCTTGCATCTCCTCACTCCCTTAAATTCCCCCTCACCCTCCAATCCTATCACCTCCTCTAGACCTATGGGTAACCCCTGTCACCTCTCCCTCCCTGTTGTCCTAGTTTAATCGTATGAGGTGCACCTTTATGTGTTACATGCAGGCTCAAATTGTAAATTGCTCATACTGTTATATATTCTTTACTGCTATACATTTACCTATGTTATGAATATATAAATCCTGATTTTGAAAATTGTATTCTTCATTATGATTATCGTTATTGAAAATTGTATTCATTTGTCATGAGTGTTACATATATGTATTTTGCATTGTATTTGACCTTTACCAAACAGGTCCATCTTGCAAATGAGCTTTGCTCAATGATGATCGCCTGGATAAATAAAGATTTTGACTGATTGATACTGCTTCAGCATGGTCTCACGGGGGGGGGACCAACACTATCAACCAGCAACCAGACCCTACATACAAGATGATGCACCTCCTATCCAGTAAGAGTAGGTGAAGGCTATACACCTCAGTCACCTTCTTTTTTACTTTATGTTGCCAGCAGCCTTGATCAGACGGGGATCCTCCTTCCATCTCCCTCAATGTCTCTTTCCAACTCTTGGAACTCCCTAGAGACTGACACTTGCTCTCTGTCTTTTCTCACTCAAACTGTGGCCCCTGAGCAAGAAATCTGTGACTTAGCCAACATAGTTTGGAACTCAGAGGGGAACCAGGCGACCAAAGATGTACTTCTTTTGACTTAACGGGAGACCAGATGGAGGAGTCTGCAAGGGGAAGCCAGACCAGGCAGCCCTGGTGAGCATGGTAGGATGAAGGGATTTCATCTGTATCAAGTCGGCCCTTTATTTTCCTGCCCATAACCCCATCCCATCCTACTCCTTCTACAGAGTGTGCTCCTATGGAGTGACCTGGCATTACGCCTATCAGGGCTGTTAGAAGGGTGGGTAAGTCCCACACTTTCTTCAGGTTTCCGAAGCTTGCCCTGCTCTAAGGGCATGATGCCTCCATTTCACACACTAAGAAAATGGGTGCATGCCAATGAAAGGCCACTCTGTAAGGAACCATTACATTCCTTCCCCATGACACCCCTCTCCACCTGGCCCACCAGGAGGCAGTCATGCAGAGGGAGCAGGTGCTTTCCCTTTCCCTCCCAGATGTAGGAGGAATCCATGAGAGACACCGGAACTCTGACTCCCCTGCAGTACCAGACATCCCAAGCTCAGGGTTCAGACCCAGGTCATTGGGGTGGTAAGTGATAAGGCTATCACTGCGCTACCTGGTCAGCCCTAGTCACCCTTGGAACACAAACGAGACCCCATCCATCCCCAGTCACCACTGTGTTAATCCAACTCATTTCTCCCTGCTGACAGCAGAGGTCCCCCCTGTGATAGGACAGATCGGACATCTCTAACAGTAGAGATACTTGAGGTACTTGGAGGGGGAGGGTCCAAAGGACAGCAAAGTATCTCAGCAGCAGAGAGGCTTAGGCAAAGCCCAAGAAAGTAGGGTGCCAGGACAGTGGGAGTGCAAAAAAAAAAAAAAAGAAAAGAAGAGAGTACTTAAAGTAGCTTAGTGTTTTCTTTCCTACCCACAACCAGCTGCGAACCTTCCAAACTACACATAGCTATCTGACTACACTTGTGAACCCCCACCCCACCTCACACACCTGTCCTAAGAAGCAAGAGTTCTTGAACCCAGGTCTTACACATGGATGTGCTGAGTGCTAACCACTAGTGTTACCAAAGTACAACAACTTTTATAACATGCAGGCATCCCAAGGCTTACTAAAATAAGTGACCCAGTTGTTTTCTCATGTCTTGAAAACAGAAAATGCAGAGACATCTTAAATGGCACCCTACAGTAAAATAAGTGCTTAAAGAGCAGCGGACACCATTAGGACAACTTTAACAAGACATAATATTTAGACACAGTTCAGCTTGCATTTCACATTAGTTCTGTATTTCTCCTCCCCATTATTTATTACTGAGGCCATCTGCATGAAAATAGGATCCTGAAGAGTTCATCTATTCCTTTTGCTTTCTCCCTACCGGAGGTCATGATGTTCTACTTGTGACATCACAATTACTCCCATAGCAACAGACCGTGATGTCACAGCAGAGGACTATGACATGAAGTAGGGAGTCAGCTAAAGAGGCAGATGAACTGTAAGGGCTGTAGAGCACGTTTCCATGAAAATTTCTCAGTAATGAGTAATGGGGAGGAGAAATCTATTGAATACATATGGAACGCAAGGTAAAATTGTACCTGAATATTATGTTTTTCAAAGTTTTCTTTGCGGCGTCAGCAGCTCTTTAAGTTCAGACAAAGTTTCAGTTTCAAGTCCAAAACAAAATCATTAACTCACATTCCAAATGGACCTCACAAATGCCTGATTATCCTAGTCACGTTACCAACAGTGTGCAGCAAATCCTTTTTTTACCATTTGTGCTGCATTTTAGTCAGTTTGCTGCTGACAAGTTACCACATGCAAACTCTGCAAGTATTTACCGAAGCTGTCATGACAGGAACAGCCTGAGCCCACCAGCCTGGAGGCAAACGTGCAGCACCAGCTTTACTGGGGTGAGCAAATTTGTGGTCAGCAGTTTACTGCATGCAGCATATAAACAGCAATTTACTGTTGCATAACAATGCAGTTTTTTGTCCAGCCCGGTTGCACTGAGGGTTAAAGCGCTGGACGCCACACCTCGCACCACACTGGCAACCAAGGTTCAGGAGCAAGCTTGGGCCATCGAGGGAGGAGAGGATCGAGCATCCATAGGACTGCTCTCCTCTCCTGGGGAAGGACAGGGGTATGTCAGGCGCATGTAGCGACACCTAGTGGTAGCTGGATGCCCTATAAGTCGCAGGGACTTTGCCAGGGAATAGATGTTGGGTGGCCACCCTCTGGACGTGTGCGGGTGCACGCACGTAATGGGCTGGGCAACATTTCACGGCCCTTGTCTGGGGAACTAAAGTAGAACCCCCCCTCCCTCTAGTAGGCGAAGGCAGAGCTAGTAGTAACGGCCCCACATGCACCTCCGGGTGTCAGGACGTTCATCTGGTTCCCTCTACCTGCGTCGGCTGACCTTCCAGTACTGCAGATAGGGTGCCGGTAGGACTTGGCGGTCCTTCCCTGGAGGACACAGACCGGTGGGGGGGTACGGGCAAGCCGCGCAGAAAGAATGAGGGATGCCCCCCACCAGAATCGAGCAGACTGCACTTCAGGCAGGATGGGCAGAGCCGCTGACTGACTGCCCTCGCTGGAGAGAGTCTGGAGGGTAAGGGGAGTAAAAAGAGAGTTTAAAAAAAAAAACAAAAAAAAAAAAAAAAGTTTTTCTAGAGGCACTAGCTGCAGCAACTTACAGTATCCAACTCAGGTACAGTAAACACGGAACCAAAGGGACTAATCAAACGCAAGAACACTTGCCATAAGCACATGCTGGAGGGCAGGTCATCCAAATATCAATAACACTTTTAAAACTGTATTGGGGATATATTCTGGGGGGGTGATTAAAGGGTCTTTTTTTCATCTAGAGCACCCCCCCCCCCGGCAAAATGTTATACGGTGTGTGCCAGTGACACCTACTGCAACCTACATGTGGCACAAGAGTTTATTTAGGGATGTAAGGCACTGAAGCATCCCCATCCTGGAGGAATATGTAGACTTTTACAGCAGGTCCCTGTCGCTGAATTTTACCCAACAGATCATTAAAAAGATTTCACACACTGAAGGCTCGTGAAACTGATATATATCCTTCAGTTTTGGAACAAGAAAATTTAAACTACATGATTGCTGAAAACGAAGAAAATAAATGTTTTAATGCTTTGTGCATGGGGTTTTTCAGGTTCAATGTTTTTGGCCTCTGTGCTACAGGGCCCTCATACTGTTCACTGTCTTCATTTTAACATGACATTTTTTACTGAAGAAAAGACAAGCCATCACAAAGCATGAAATCCAACAATAAAATCAAACAGCAAGGGTACGTGCATGCACTGTGACAACTTCACACTGAGCTGTGTACACTAAGGGTATGCTAGAAAACACTGATACAGCTCAGCACCCGTAAACATTCAACACCAAGTATGAACAAACGGGGGAACCCTGGTCTCTTCTTTGAAAGATTATATTACTAAGAAATATATATTATTACACATATACAGGTTACTCACCTGTAACAGGAGTTCTAGGAATGGTATATGTTGTTCATCCACACTTATTGGCAGGTATCCTTGCCGCTTTAAATCTTGCCGGAAGGTCTTCAAGCTGGCTCCTCCCACCCACCCGGGTGGTATAACTCTCGGCTCCGCCCCATGACGCCAGATCTGGCCCGCTGGAAGCTCAGGTTGTGCGTCGAAGCCGGGGAGGTCGGAGGGTCGTGTGGATGAACAACATATACCATTCCTAGAACTCCTGTTACAGGTGAGTAACCTGTATTTCTAGGGACATGGATCTGTTGTTCATCCACACTTATTGGCAGACTCCTAGCAGTTCTCCGGGAGGAGGGAGGCAAGGCGCACACCCCAATACTTACTTGGGAAATAAAGACTGGAGAACCGAGGCCCCAAAACCAGCATCCCGGCCGTGACTCAAGGTCGATGTGGTAATGGGTAATGAAGGTGTGTGCTGACTTCCAGGTAGCAGCCCTGCAGATTTCCTGGATAGGGACGTCCCCTGAAGCAGCCACCGCTGCAGCAGTATGGCGGGTAGAATGAGCTCTTATCCTCTGGGAGGCTCCATGCCCGTAACTTATAGCAGAGATCTATGCAGGAGGTGACCCACCGCTTATCGTCAGCTTGGCTGCAGGTCTGCCAGATCTTGACTTCAGCGTGGTGACAAACAGCTGCTACTCTCCCAATTTCAGCGATGGCTCTTTGTAATAAGCTGGCGCCCTAGGGTCCAGAGTATGGAGCCTATATTCGCCTCCGAGGTGTGACTGAGTAGAACACCGGCAGAGTCAACACCTGGTTAAGGTGAAACTCCGACACCACCTTCGGAAGGAATTTCGGGTGGGGGCGCAGGACAACCTTGTCCCTGTGGAAGACCAGGTAAGGAGACTCGATGAAAAGCGCCTGGAGCTCTCCCATCCTTCTGGCTGACGTGATAGCCACCAAGAAGGCGGTCTTCCACGACAGGTGAGAGACAGCACACCTGTGCATAGGTTCGAATGGCTTGCCCATGAGCTTTGCCAGTACCAGCAGTAGATCCCATGGAGGTGGAGGTTCTCGCACCGGAGGGGAAATGTGATCAAGGCCTTTGAAAAAGCGCTGGACCACCTTCTCCTGCGCCACCGACTGCTTCCCAGCCCGCGCCCGGTAAGCAGAGATGGCTGCCAGGTGCACCCTTAGGGTCGTCGACCTAAGCCCTTGATTAGAAAGAGACCATAAATAGTCCAAGATGCTTGCCAAGGAACAGGAGGAAGGGTCCAAGCCCTTGCCCTGACACCAAATGGAAAACCTTCTCCATTTGAAGGCATAGCATTTTCTGGTCGACTCCTTACGGGACGCCTCAACTACATTGAGGACCTCGTCGGAAAGACCCAAGGCCTGGAACTCTAGCCGCTCAGGAACCAGGCCGTCAGGTGCAGGGATTGAAGGTCCGGATGGAACGCCTTCCCCTGATTGACTGAGAGCAGGTCCGGGCGAGCTGGAAGCTGCCGCGGAGTCCTGGAGCTGAGACTGAGGAGATCTGGGTACCAGAACTGGTGAGGCCAGTCTGGGGCTATCAGAATCACCTGCGCCTTGTCCCTCCTCGCCTTGAGAAGCACCTTGTGGATCAAGGGAAATGGGGGAAAGGCGTAGAAGAGGCCCGGGGTCCACTGCCTCGAGAAGGCATCCCCCTGCAGCAAGCCCTGCTGAGGGGGGCGGGCATGGAACAGCCTCAGCTTCGCGTTCTCCCTGGAGACAAACAGGTCCACCTGAGGTGTGCCCCAATGGGAGAACAGATGCTGTACTACCTCCGGCAGGAGAGACCACTCGTGGGATGCAGCCCCTATCCGGCTTAGGGCATCGGCCAGGGTGTTGGAGGCTCCTGCCACATGAATGGCTAGGAGATCCGCCTCCAGGCTGCGCACGAGTGACCAAATGCGGAGAGCTTCCTTGCATAGAAGCATGGAGCGCGTCCCACCCTGGCGGTTTAGATAGTACATGGTCGTGGTGTTGTCCGTCTGGACTCGGACCACTTGACCCCGGAGGAACGGAGCAAAGGCGGTGAGAGCTAGGCGGACCGCTCGGAGCTCCAGCAGGTTGATGTGGCATCGGGACTCCCGCGGGGACCAGAGGCCGTGAGCCCGGTGTTCCCCCAGATGGGCACCCCAACCCATCAGAGAGGCATCGGTCGATAGAGAGACTGTCGGCTCGGGGCGGACGAACGGGATGCCCTCCTGCAAATGACCTGGAACGATCCACCACTGGAGAGCGTTCCACATCCCCTGTGTCACCGACACAAGCTGGTCCAAAGGATCGCAGCGTTGTGACCACTGACTGGCCAGTCCCCATTGAAGGGGACGCATGTTCCAGCGGGCCCAACGGACCACGCTGGTGCAGGCCGCCATGAGACCCAGGAGGCGCAGGAAGTCCCGGGAAGGGCGCAATTGCCCAACCAGAAATGATTGGGCAAAGGAGGAAAGAACCTCGGCCCTGTCCGCCGGGAGCCGCGCTCTGGCTCGAAGAGAGTCGAGCTGCGCCCGATGAACAGAATCACCTGCTTCGCTTGAGTTCCGACTTGGCCTCGTTGATAAGGAGGCCCAGTTGAGAGCAGACCTGGAGGGCCAGATCTCTGACCACTCCACCTCCTGCCTGGAGGAGCTGCTATCAGCCAGTCGTCCAGGTAAGGGTACACCCGACCCTCGGCGCCCAAGAGGAATGCTGTCACCACTGCCATGCATTTGGTGAAGACCCTGGGAGCTGGAGACAAGCCGAAGGGCATGGCTCGAACTCGAAAGGGATCCTTCCGCCGGAAGCGAAGGAATCTCTGGTGAGACGGACGGATAGGGACGTGAAAACGCTCTGCAAGTCCAGAGAGCAGAACCACACGCCGTTCCAAGGATGGTATTATCTGAGCCAGAGTGACCATCCTGAAGGTTCGGACCTTAGAACTTGTTTAGGTCGGTAGGTCGGGAATGGGGCGCCAGCCCCCGTCCGCTTCGGAACCAGGAAGTACCTGGACACAAACCCTGGGTCTGAGGGGGTCCGCCACCTGATCACCTCCTTTGGGAGGAGAGGCGTATCGGCTCGGCGAGCCGACAGTGAAGCTATGGACGAGGCCCCGAGGTGCTAATGGCTCTGAAGGGTGGGGCCTGCTCGAATTCCAGAGGCAGGCCTTTTCCCACCACCTCCAGTACCCACCTGTCCGTGGTAACAGCGGACCAGGCGGAAAGGAAGTGTCAGAGCCGTCCCCCCACGGGGAACAGGGTAAGGTGGACGGGATGGGGGCGACACCCTCAGCCCGTCACATGGGCAGGCTTGGAGGAGGGACCGCCGAGGGACTCCTGGGCCTTTCCTCCCTGCCTCCTGTTAGAGGAAGCCGCCGGCTTGGGTTTGGGATGCCAAGGCAGAGCCTGCTGGCCCTGACGTTGCTGGGCCGGGCGCGCCGGGGGCGCAGAAGGACAAAAGGGCTTAGGCTGTGGTTTGCGGCCTTTGTCCTTCTGAGCGGAAGAGACCGAGTCCAAGGTAGCATTGGACTTCTCGATCCTCTGCAGGTGACCTTCCACCCCAGGGCCGAAGAGGTCAGTCCCCAAAATGGGAACATCTGCCAACTTGTGCTGGGTATCCAAAGTAAAGGTGGATATCCTCAGCCAAGCCCGTCGATGCATAGCCACTGCGGCCGCCACCGACCTGGCACATGAGTCCCCAATATCTAAAGCAGTCTGGAGCTGCTGTTTGGCCACTGCCCTGGTCCCGCACCTGCTTGACCGTAGTCTGCAGATCCGCGGGAAGATGAGGGATGACCTCATTCAGGGAGCCCAACAGGGCATGAGAAAAATGTGCCATGAGGACGGCCGAACTGGCCTGACGAAGGCCGAGAGAGGACGCAGCATAGACTTTTCTCGCCCGACATAATCCAATTTCTTGGATTCCTTGTCGGGAGGTTTGTCCATCCCTGGCGCTGCGCCCGGCGCTAGGAAAACGCTGTCGGTAACCAACCCTCAGCAGAGGGTCTAAAACCGACAGGGAACCGGTAGGGACCGCATACTTCCTGGCCATCCTGGCCGAAGGCGCAGGACAGGAAGCAGGGCGCTGCCAAAGCTCCAAGGCCGGACCCACTATGGCCTCGGCCACCGGAAAGGCCTCCATTGGAGAATCCCCTCGGTCCAGAATCTCCATGAGGGGATACCTGGCCCGTTTGGAAACGGGTTCGAGCTTCATCCCGGTGGACTCCGAGATGAGCCGAAGCAGTCCTAGGAAGGACGACGGGCTATCGTCCATTGACTGTCCTCCTGAGGACTCCAAGTCTAGTCGCTTGGAGAAAAAGGAGGAATTATCCTCGGACTCGGACGAGTCCTCGAAGAGCTGCCTCTGGCCTGAGCCACCCTCTACCTGCCGAGGTCGGTCGGGAGTGAGGGTAACAGACAGCCTATGGGGTAGACCCTTAGCCGACCGAGAATCCCTGGTCGGAGCCCCAAATAGTGGCTGTGGAGGCGGAGGTTCCACCGGAATCGGTGGAGCAGCTGGTTTGGGCGAACAACGGCCTGGTACAGAGCTCCTGGTGAAGTGGTTGTCGGCCGGCTGGCAGCCACTTATGGCGGGGAAGGCTTCGCAGGCGTTATTCCTGGTCAGGAGGAACTGTTGCCACATGAGGTCCTCGCATCAGCCGGACGTAATCTCACGCCGAAGCCTCCCGCCCGAGGAGGAGGACGAGGACGAGCGGCGACGCCGCTACTGGGCGGGTTTCGAGACCGCCGAGACGGCGGGATCGGCTGAACGCAGGTCCATGGACCGAGACCGGGAGCCCGGTTTTCCGAGGTCGGTGCGGGAAGTGTCGGCAGGAGCCGCACTCTTCGCTCGGAGGGTTCATCCGAGGGCTCCGGAACCGGAGGCACAGGCAAGCCCACGGGATCTCAACTTCGGGGAACCGGGAGAGGGAGTCTCGGCTTATAGGCGACAACCCGTCCAACGGATCGAGAAAAATCTCGACTTCACGACGGGAGTCTCAGTCAACTGACCTGACGGGGACACTTAGAGACCAGTGGGCAAGCGGTGACGGTCGACCGAGTCGACTGTCGACGACTCGGGAGAGGGACCTTTCCGTCCCAAGAGCATCGATGGAGGGATTTACCTTGTCCCTCTTTTGGACCGAGAAAGGCGCCAGCAGACGCTGGCCCTTCTCCCTTAATGGAGAGGGACAGACAAAGCCCTTAAAGGAAGCTGTGAGGAAGAACCCAGAGAGAGCGGGATAAATGCTGCGGCCGAGGAAGATCTGCCCGCTGCCGCCTCTTCGAGGCGATCATCTGCTGAGCTGATCTGCCGAGCCGCCGCCTGAGACACCGCCGACCGACCTCCTTAGACTTCACGGAGGAAGCGCTTCGGGGACGGCCCAGATGCAATCGGGCAGCACGGTCTTCGAGGACGAAATGAAAAGGAAGAGCACAAGTCGAGTCCCGCGGGTCATGCTCAAGGCCTAAAACAGTAGACACACGTGGAGTGTGGATCCGTCCGAGACATCTTCTGATCGCAGGGGCATCTCCAAAACCGAGTCGACGGTCCATCGCAGCCGCGAGGATCAAGACTGAAGTCTTTTAGCAAAACTTTAAATTCGCAAAACGAAGAAATAGGAACTAGTCTCAAACGCAGAGCGTTAAGGAGGGAACCTGAGCTTCCAAGCGGTAAGGAAGATCTGACGTCATGGGGCGGAGCCAAGAGTTATACCACCCGGGTGGGTGGGAGGAGCCAGCTTGAAGACCTTCTGGCAAGATTTAAAGCGGCAAGGATACCTGCCAATAAGTGTGGATGAACAACATATCCATGTCCCTAGAAATTAAGATTCTCCTCAGGAGGGCAGGGTGTTGGCAGCAGTAGTGGTGAAGTTCAGACATGGGGTCCAGGTCTCATAATAGACAGGCAGTTTGTTTGGCACCTGATAGGACATACGTTCCAGGAAGGCGAGTTGACTAACCACTAAGTGCCACTCATTCAGAGTGGAGATGTCTGCAGATCTCCATCTCCGAAGAATCAACCTTTTAGCAATAAGAGTAACTGAGATGAGTCAGTTGATCTGTGGGTCAGATTTATGAAGGTCTGAAGTGTATATGCCCAAAAGTGTTAAGTGGGCATCCAACTGGATGTGGCTGGGTGAGACAGTTCTACAGAAAACTAGGTTCTAGTCCCAGAAGGGGCGAATCAGGGGACAAAAACACACAGGTGGGACAGAGTGCCTTCCTGCTGGTTACATAACCAGCACTTGTTGTGAGGAAGGAGACCTCTCAAGTGTAAGAACTGGGGAGTTCTATACCAAAGGTGCAGCACTGTCAGTTGTAGTAACTGGGCTCTAATGTCCCTGCAGGACACATTGTGTTCTGCACCAGCAGAGATCCTAGGTACACTCAAAAATGGGGATGTGGAGGTCTGCTGACCACTTTGGTCTGTTACGATCAGTGTGGTGTGAATCTTTATCGTTAAGTAACTTCTAGAGCATTCCTGCTCTACCTTTGGGGTGGTCGAGCCATTTTGTAAAGGGAGACCATTTAAGAGAGTTGGTTACCTTTAAAGCTGTGGGGCCAGTGTGGAATACATTTGGAGGGCGCTCCAAAAATCTTTATGGGGAAGATTTCGTTCTGATATCCTCAAAGGTTGCCAGGTATAGATGCGTGGGTGACATAGATGGTGAACTTGTCGTATACTGACCCAATCCTAGTGTGGCCAGTGTACTTTAGTGTGGCCCATACAAATCATAGGATTATTCCATATTGGCACATGGGTGAGGGTGAGGGTGAGGGGATGGAATCCCAGTATGGAAGTAAGTTGGTTCCAATACTTCAGGGAGATGGTAAGTATTGGTTGTTGTTTAATAGCGTGTGGTTTGTTCAGACAGAAGGTAATCAGTGGGGATGAGGCTTGGAGCCAGTAACCCTCAAGATCTAGCCACAGGGGTGTCTGTGGTTGATTGATAGAGAACCTTTTGTGCATTTTTGCACAGAGGAAGGACATATGTTAGCGTTTGAAGTGAGGAAGTCCTCATCCTCCCTTCTGCTATTGTTTCCTGCAGTTTTGCCCTACTAATGTATGGGGGTTTGCTTCCCAATGGAAGTTACCTATTAGGCGGTTGAGCTGGGCAAACCATTTGTCTAGGATTGTTAGTGCAAGGTAGGCAAGTAGATGGAAGACACTGGGAGGCAACATTTTTCAGTGCAGCGATTTTCCCAGTAAAAGAAAGGTGGAGAGATTTCCACCGTGCTACATCAGTGGTAAAATTGACCTGGCAAATATTTTCAAGAGACGAGGTAATGTGTATGTCTACATTTCTAGTACCTTTTTGTTGCTCTTTCCATGCAGTGTCTCAGAAATGATGCTGCAGACAGAGGACTGAGAGGGATGATTTCTGATTTTGAGTGACTGACACGGAGGTCTGAGACCACAGAGTATGCAGACAAAAGTTGTTGCAGTGGAGCTATGGCAGTAGGGGCATCTGCTAAATGGATGAGAAGGTCGTCTGTGTAAGACAAGGATTTATATTCAGTGGCAGACATGTGAAAAATTACAATCTGGGGATCAGAACCGAGGACAATAGATAAGGACTCGATAGCCAACATAAAAAGTAATGGGGAGAGTGAACAACGTTGGTGGGTCCCCCTGATACAATGGGAAGGGGGGGGGCAACTGGCTATTTGTCAGAATTCGAGCAGAGGGGCCATTGTATAGGACTTGTAATGCTGATAGAAAATAGAGACCAAAACCTATTCGGTGCAGGACTTCAAACAGGAATGGCCATTCGATATTGTCGAAGGCCTTTTCAAAGTTGACTGTAAGGGTGGCTGCTGGAGAGGGGAGAGATTTTGCTAGGTGATGTAGGCTAATGGAGGTGCGCAGATGATCTGAGCTGAGGCTCCCCTTAATGAAGTGAACCTGGGAGGAGTATATAAGAGAAGGGAGAATTTGCTCTAAGCAAGTGCCCAGAACCTTGGGAACTACTTTGGCATCTGCATTAATAAGGGAAACAGTCCCTTAGATTCTTGGAGATAATGGGTCCTTCCCTTTTTGAGAAGTATGGTGATTGTGGGCTCTCTAGATGAAAGAGGGAGAGACTGAGTGAGCATTCTGAGGAGCAGAGAGGAAAGGATAGCGTGGAAGGACTGATATAAGTTGACAAGAAAGCCAGTTCTGCCTAGAGACTTGCTTCTGTTGACAGCAAGAATGGCATTTGTGATTTCCAGTTCTCTTTGGAGGGGAGAGAGATGTGGGAGGGGTAATAGATCTAGAAAGACAGCCATCTGTTAGGGGATGGTTTGGCCTGTGATGAGTAAAGATGGGTGCAATATTCCTTCATGAGCCTTCATTAATTGTGGGGAGAATTCTAAGCAATTTTACCAGTACTGTTACACAGTCCTATAATATGGCAGTCTAACTGCTGTTTGCACGGCCTGTACGCCATACTTTTACTTGCCCTTACCCCTCTTCCCAGTATTTGTCACCAGTATAGATGACAGCCAACTCTGCTTTCCTTGTATAGAGGGAGTTGAGTGCTAGTAACATTTAAATAATCTCTGAGTGGTCCACTTTGGGGTTGGCTTTGTGCTGTGCATCCTGCATCCTTATCTTGTGCCTATGAGCTGCATAACCAACCATATAGCCCTTTAAGTATGCCTTGACGGTGTCCCTCAGAATATCATCCCATACAGCCCTGTTCTCACTGGTCTGGAGGAATTCTTGGATCTCTTGCCTGACCAGAAGGGGAAATCTGAGTCTGTAGGAGCAGGTCTAATCTCCAGAACGAGGAGCGTGAAGAAGAGGGGCCCCAATGGAGGGCCAAGGAGATGGGGCATGGTCTGAAATTACAATAGGGTGAATAGATACTGCTATAGTGGTCTGCGTCAACTGCAGGGATGTGAGACAAACATCTACCCGACTTAATGATTGATGTACAGGTGAGTAAAAGGTGTAGTCTTTAGTGTCCAGGCAGAACAGGTGCCACATGTCACTGAGGACACGCTCCTTTGCCAAATCTTTAAGCACTGAAGCAGCTTTTCCATTAAGCTCCTGGTTAAAATGAGATCTGTCAAGGAGAAGGTCCAGGGTGAAGTTAAAGTCCCCTCCTGCTATGACTGGAGCTTAAGGGTTGCTAAACTGGGCTAGCTCTTCATTTACCATGGCGAAGAATTATGAAGCATCAGAGTTTGGTGCATATATGTTATGTAGGGTTAGTGGGCCCTCAGGAGTCACCATCTGTGCCATCAACTATCTACCATCAGAATCACTCTGAATGACAGTTCACTGCCATTTTAGTGATTTATGTATCAAAACTGAGACCCCTTCCCCCTACACCTTTAGCGAAGATAAAGGTACAGTGTACCTCCAGCCCAACCCATTCTCTTTTGAGCTTCAGGGGAAGTTAATTTGGTCTCCTGTAAAAAGGCCACATGTGCATGAGGTTTTTGGTTTTTTTTTGTCAGATGGGTTAACACCGGTTTTCATTTAACTAGAGAACTGAGTCTCTTAACAATGCATGAGATGACGTTAAGGTCAGCCATCTTATGTAACCCCTTGGAGCAGTAGGGAATGTGGAGGAGGGATTGGCAGGTAATGCAAGGACTACGGGCATCCAGCTGAGAATAAGGAGTACTAGCAGAGGGAGGTGCTTAGACTACAAAGAGACCAAACCATAGCAATCCATTGTGAAAAAATAAATAAATAAGACAGCAGCAATAACAGTAGCAGTAACCAAAGACAAACAAGGGTGAACAGACTGGTATGCATAAAAGGCAAGAAAAACATAAAAGGACCACAATGGTGCATACTGTTCCACCATTTAGGACCATAATACCTATGGCTGTCGATGAGCATCTAATCCATCTAAGCAGCAGAAAGAGGTCCAGAACATGGCCCTCCCCCCAAACAACAACAAATCTATATCATCTAACAACTTTAATGTATGTAAGCACATTTCAACAGTAACAGAAGGAACCAAAACAAATAAACAGTATACTTACCATCTATAAAAATTGTGAACTAAACCGGTCAATGGCACCAATGAAGAGAAGAACTCTGAGTGGAAGAGGAGAAAATATTCTGAGGCCGAGGCTACATTCTAACGAGTGTGTGAGGGAGGGGCCTCGCCTTTCCACTCCATGAGGGTGAGAGGATATGGTACCCATCCAATATAGGGCCAGGGGGAATCAACAACTCATACTGGTGAGGGACCCTTGTGGAAGACACCCTTGTCTAGGCAGGGCAATACTAGTTGGGGGTCCCTCTCCACAACCTGCGCAGTGAGTTGTAAACTGGCAGGGGTCCCTCTCCACTGCCTCTGCACTACACTATGAAGGCTCCTGATGATTTTGCCTGTAAATGGGCTCAGAGGTAGCAATAAATATGGGGGTAGAAGCATAATGAAATAAGCCCTGTGATAGGGTCACAGCAAAACTGACAGCGACCCTCTCCCTTCCACTCCGTGAAGAAGGGATAGTATGGTCCTTGTCCTGATAGTAAGCTTGGAAGAGTCGGCCACTCCTATTAGTAAGGGACCCATGTGGGAGATGCTCTTGGCTGGGACAATGGTAATTAGCCACAGACCCGCTCTTCAACATGCACAGAGAGCTAAAAACGGTCGTGGCAGATTGCCAATAACCGGCCTCAGGGGTGGTGGTAAACACGGGAGAAGAAGCACATTGTGAGGGGCCAGATAAATCAAGCAGTCCTTACAGTGGGGCTGCAAGAGGTATTGCAGTAACACAGAATTTGATGGCAGATAAGGACCGCTTGGCTCACCTAGTCTGCCCATTTCTCTACCTAATAGATAAGCTGCAGATCATAGTTAACCAACAGCCTACTTCCTCCTACCCCAGAGCGAAACAGCGGGATACTGGCCAGAAGTAAACATGGATGCATTCACCTTATCCTCGAAGCAAGGAACGGAGCCCCATCTGGTCATGGCCTGAAGATCTTCTTGACCCTCCCCCACCCCAACGCAACACAGTGTAATCAGAGGAACAAAAACGGCTAGTTCAAGAAGCAGAAAAAATCGGAGTGCAGCAGAACATGTTAAAAGTCTATACAATACTCCCTTAAAGGGGGATGTATTAGTAATTGTGGTGTGACCAGCTGAAACAAATAATTATTTAAGTACTGGCAATAGCCCTTTAAGGCTTCAAGGGGCCTTAACTGAGGAGGTGTCCTGATTGCTGGAGGGGCCAAGCAGGGAAGGGGAAGAAGTTCAGATGTATAACATGTTGAGACAAAATCAGTATAAAAGCTGACATTTTGTCTGCATATTCAGTGCACCAACCTGAATCTTTCTGCGCAGGTGATTTTGATGGTGGGCCACTGCTGTTGCTGTGTAGGACCATGCTCAAGGATAACAGGTAAGTTCTGGGGGTTGTGCTGGCAGCACAGCTTTTGTGTCAGAGTCAAAAGAAGATTTTTTCTGCTGAGGCTTAGGGGCCTGTCCAGTGAAGGTGGGATGGTTTTGTAAGGGACTGCACCTGGTACTGGTGGTGTCCTCCTCAGAATTATCAGATAAGACTTGGTGCTGTTTACTTTGGCTCCTGCTCCTAAGGCAATGTGGAGTAGGAGATGTTGAACCTATATTTTTTTCTTGATGGTGCCTCTGCTTCTCCGCAGAGAGTAAGGAGCCATGGGTAATCATCATATGTAACAAGAGGGCCTCCCCAAGCCCCACAGTACCATGGTGAGAATGTCAGTGTGGTGTTTACGTCCTGGGGCCTCTCCAGGTTGGGCAGTTCAGCTGCCAGTCATGACTGCCTGATAAAGTCCTCAGCTGTCTCAAGGGTGAAAACAAAATATGAAACACCATTACTTGTAATTCAGAGGGTGGCCAGGTAACACAGGCTGTAGGGGACTTTGCGGTCCATGAGAGCATACCTGGCCCGGGGGTATGCCGGCAGCGCTACGTGAGTGCAGGGGAGAAGTCTGGGTAAATATGGACTTTGTGTCCTTGCCAAATGAGAAGACCTCTGTTGAGCTAGAGCCATGATTTGTTCTTTTACAGGGAATCCCAAAAATCTCACCAGGGCAGAATGAGATCGCTGGCCAGGCTTAAGCGGGGGCCGCTAATAAGTGATGAGAGCACTCTGTCTCCAAGGGTCTGGGTCACTGATGTTGGAAGAATGATCGGGAGCACATTCTGAGTGTAACCACTGTGCCAAATCGGGGGTTACTAACAGAGATGCCCACTCCGCATCAGGGCGGTGCACGGCCCACTGGGCATTAGCAATGGCCCAGGTGGCATGCACGTGTCTTTTTTTTTTTTCCAAAGTGCCCACCGGCATGAGGTTTTTAGCCAGAGACAGCTGGAGTTGGAGTTTGAGGAGGAGTGGGGGTGCCTGGTCGCAGGCCTGAGGAGAGGCCTTCAGTCAGGGTTGGTGAGATTGCCCCCCGGTCCCAAATGTGACAGTGGGACCCCCACAGGATATCGGTGGGGCAGCATGTCCGGATGGAACAGCAAAGTAGCAAAGGGTTGCAGAGAGCCTGCTAGGCTCTCAAATCCTGAGAGAGTAAGTGGCTGTTATGAAGAACCAGTCGAGACAAAAGAGGTAGTGAGTCTCCTGCGGGGTAGGAGGCAGAGCTACCCCTTTGTTCATGCCATATCCACTCAAGGTAATGTGCTGCTGGGGAGTTGGGATTGCTGATGCTGAGAAGGATTTGCCCCTGCCCTGTGGGAACCCTGCCCGTGGTTCGACAGGAGCAGAGGCCTCTAGTGGAAAATACTGGGAATGCGCCTGTACAGCTTACCATCATACACCCCCTCTCTCCATCCTGAGGAGAGTTGTTGCCTGAGATCAGAAATGAGTGCCCCCGCTTCCACAGGTGGGGAAATAGTTGAGACAGAGAAAAAGTCCAGAAGTAAATTGGAGCCCATTTTGGCACAGATTGGGAACAAAGTAATGCATAGGGCCCAGGCTCAAACCCTGATCCCCCAAGAAACTGTGCCACAGCTGTGGGACACAGAAATGTGGAAACTGTACTGATTTTAAATGAGGATCCTCAGAAATGTTTGTGTGTGAACAGCTTGAGCTTTTGGAAAGAAAATAAAAACTGCCTGATTGCATTTTATTTCCGTTTGGACTGAATAATTTTGGAGCCTTAAAATGTTATTGCTGTGCTGCCTGCCTAACCAAATGTTTTCTAGCCATCTCATCTGATCCTGTGGCCACCAGTTGTGTGGGGTGGAACATTCCAGCTAGCCCTGCACTTTGATGGAAATCCAGCCGTCACCTGTGGAATCCCTATTCTTCAACTATAAGGTACTGTGTTTTGACCTCCTATGTGCTGCCAGTCGAGATAGTACCCTTCCCCTTTCCCAGAGACTGCTTAACATCAAAACCCCTAGACAGGGAGAGGAGGGGGGTAGTTTTCTGGAGATTTGATCTGTGCCTGGACTGTAAGCTGCTGCCTGCTCATGAGTAAGCCCATGGATTGTTAGAGCATGAGTGAGAACCTGTAATGTTAACTGCTGAGTTAAAAGAAAAAAGTACCACCAGTAATTTAAAAAGGCAAGGAAGGTTACATGAAGAAATGTAGTAGTATCCCATCCCTCAACACCTTCACAAAAGTTGACTAGATGTAAGTTTTTGCACCTTCTTCTGTTTTCCAAGTCCCCAATGCAATCCAAAAGTTGTCATATCACTCTGTCCTGATCAATGAGGTGGGTCCCCATTCAATCCACGGAGAGGTCCTGGGTATCAGTTTGCTGTCCAGTTCTGGTCAGGCTGCTGGGCAAGCACAACGATGTCCTCTCCTGTTTTGATATTTAAAGTTTTGAGTTCTCAAATTTTGGAAAGAAGCTGGCTAAATGTTTGCCATATCTCTTGTAGGCCATCTGGCTAAGATGAACATACTGTTGTTGCTGTGGTGGGAAGCACCATCTTGCCTGGGCCATGCGGCTGAAGCTGACAGGAGCACCTCAGATGATAAAAATCACACAAATACTGCAATGATTAGACCACGGATGGCCGAAGGTCCCGGCAATGAGATACTTATGTACTGGACTGATTTTAGTTGTTAGATGCTTGGATGCTTAAGGATGAGTTAGGGAGGAAGGAGAGCCAATGGGATTAGACTGCCATCTCCTCAGCAGCCAAACCACGTCCCCTATTCACTCTCTTTGTAAGTTAAAAAAATAACCTCTCACGAGGAACGCAAAGTTGACATGACTGCAGGCTCTCTCGCTGCCCATATCAAACACACTGTGGCTACAGTACGATTAGTAGTACTGTAGTCCATACAGGTGCACTGTGAGGAATTAACTAATCAATCACTGTCACCCTATCCTGGAAACTACATTTCCCACCATCAGGAAAGTCGTCATGGTGCATATGGCAAAAATCCAAATGACCTGCAAACTGGATCTTGACCCCAACAGTCAAGGTCACACTGCAAACTCTGAAGCATATTTTTATATCCTGCCACATTAACAAACATGCTGTGTTTACTGTAACCCCCCCCCCCTTTTCAATCAGACCTCTCTGCCACCACATCCCCTCTCCTCAAGGCTCTGATCCATTACAGGCAATAAATAAGAAGGGCAATAGCTGGAATCAACCGACTATGTTAGTGAAGATATTACAGGAGCGGAAACATTCCACTAGTCTAGAGTTGCACTGCCCCCAACATCACCACCACTACTACCACAACCTTGGCAATCTCTGCCTTTCTCAGCTAAACGGAGAACAGTTGACTGTGGTTTAAAAACACAGAACAAATCTTCCAGTATCCATTTTTGTCTGGTTTAAGAGTATAGGACCCCCGATGCTGATTCACATGGGTCCCGCGGGTGCACAACAATTTAGGAGTCCACGTCCAAATCTGTATAAAATGATGAATGCCAAGGTCCTCCGATTCCTACTTTGGGATTTAGTGGAAGCTCTGCAAAACAGTCATCAAAATTCTGTATAATTACTGCTTTATAAATTAAAAAATATATAAAAAAGTGCTATATGTGTGTAATAGTATCAAAACACAGTTGTTCTGAGAGTGCTCCTGGCATACAGATTATGTTTAGATTATACAATGTTTTCAATTTAAAAAATAAGTGTTTTTTTTTTTTCACAAAACTGAACAGAGAATGACATGCTGTGTTTAAACCACTATCAACTGCTCCCCCAACCAGTTTAGTGTAAATGGGCCACAACAGACCTGTAGTGATTGACAATCTCCCTTTTTAGAACTATCAGCAAATGAGTGTGGACCAGCACATTTGTACCTTCAAATCAGGGGTACAGCTATGGAGGTCACAATGGCCCCCAGCTATGCAAATTTGTATGTTGGCAGATGAGAAATCCAACATCTGTATAGCGCTGCCACAAATCCATTTTATGACATGGTGGCTTTCTGGTGGCACTTTATCGATGATGTACTCCTCATGTGGAGGGGCACCGTAGATGATTTTAAGAGTGTCTCACAGTGGATGGAAAGCACCAGTAGCTGCCTTAACTCACTCAGCCCCAGAACTCACATGTGAGTCGAAATGTTCTATGCTTAACCTTATTCAAAATGGCTGCCTGGGGCTGAATGAGTTAAATATAAGTATACAATACGCTCGAGGGAAATTACTTTTTTAGATTAAAAAATCTACCGTAATGACAAAGGATGTGTGTACCATTTTGTTTCAAAAATCCACAGACCGTAACTGTTTGTTACGTTTTGAAAGTTGTCACCCTCACCATGTAAAATACAACATACCAAAGGGACAACAGTACAGAAAGGGAGGAATCTAAGGTGAAACATACCACCCAAGTCAAAAGATTCAAAGATAGTGGGTACAGCAATAGAAGTATACTTAATGCAACAGAAGGTATGGAAATCATGGACAGGACACAGGCGCTACAGTATAAAGAACCTAATAGGAACACATTTGCCTCTTGCCCCCTTGTTACTACACACTCTAGTAGGTTCAATATAGTGTGGGATATCATTACAGCTAACTGGTTTATTCTCCAGTTGGATCCCAGATTGGACCATCTTGTGAAGGAGGGCCCCAAAATAGTGCCCAAGAAATGTAGAACCCTGAGGGGCATGATTGTGTCTAATATTACGCCAGGTCCAGAACCAGCCAGAGTGTATATAAGTTCCCGCCAGGTACATATGGATGTGGAAGATGCACGTATTGTAGTTATGTGCACACATGTCATACGTTCACCATCCTCAGAACTGGCGCCACTGTTGCAATTAGAATTTTATTAATTGTGACACAAAAGGGAGTAGTGCATCTCCTAAGCTGCAGCTGTGGTAGCTTTACATATGATGCACCACACGTAGCTTCAAGACACGGATAGGTGAGCATGTCCATGTTTTAGGCAGAGGCGATGACACTTATGCCATAGTGAAGCATGTTAAAAATAATCCATGTGGCATTCACACCATTCATTTCACAGGAGTGGAAATTGTCACAGTGGGCCCAAGGGGAGGTGACAACAAGAAAAAAAATAGGTAGAAGAGATAGTTTTTGGATTCACCAGTTAGGAGCAAGGAGAAATGATGGAGTGAATGAAAATCCTGATCTAGCATAATTTCTGAAAACATTTTGAAATAATTGAAATTCAGTCACTGAATATTTATTTATAGTGGTGTTTTCCTATCTGGTTTATGTGCATCTTTCACAGAAGAAAGGGTTCTGAAAGAACTCTTAAAACTGAAGGTGGATAAAGCAATGCGTCCTGATGGGATTCACCCCAGAATTCTAAAAGAACTAAGGGAAGAACTAGTAACACCACTAACTACCCTTTTTAATAAATCATGGGAGGATGGTGTGGTACCTGAGGACTGGAGGAGGGCGGATGTGATTCCCCTTCACAAAAGTGGGAGCAAGACAGAGGCAGAAAACTACAGACCTGTCAGTTTGACCTCAGTGGTAGGGAAAATTATGGATTCACTTCTGAAAGAAAGAACTGTTGAGTACCTAGAGGCCAGTGGGGCACAGGACCCAAGGCAGCATGGATTCACAGCAGGAAGGTCATGTCAGACAAATCTAATTGATTTCTTTGACTGAGTGACCAAAGTAGTAGACCAGGGAGGGGCTGTGAACATGGCCTACCTAGACATTAGCAAGGCATTTGACACAGTCCCGCACAAAAGATTAATAAACAAATTAGCCAGCCTGGGAGTAGGTCCCAGGGTGGTAGCCTGGGTAAAACACTGGCTGGACAACAGGACACAGAGGGTAATAGTAAATTCAGTCCACAGTGAAGAAAGGGAGGTTACTAGTGGGGTACCACAGGGTTCAGTACGGGGGCCAGTCCTTTTTAATGTCTTTATAAGTGACATTGCAGAGGGACTGCAAGGAAAAGTATGTCTCTTTGCAGATGATACAAAGTTCTGCAACAGGGTTGATACACAAGGTGGGGTGGAAAGGATGAAAAGGGACTTGGCAAGGTTGGAGCAATGATCAAATGTATGGCAGCTTAGATTCAACGCAAAGAAGTGCAAAGTAATGCACCTAGGAAACAAAATCCAAGGGGAAAAGTACACAGTGGGGGGTGAGATACTAACAACAACATAAATGGAAAGGGACCTGGGGGTCATCATATCAGATGACCTAAAGGTGGGCCAGCAATGTGAGAAGGCAGTAAGGAGGGCTGGGGGATACAGGGATGCACAGGAAGAGGCATCACCAGTAGAAAACAGGAAGGTGTTGGCCCTCTGTACAGACAGTTGGTAAGACCACATCTGGAGTACTGTGTACAGTTCTGGAGACCCCATCTCCACAAAGACATAGACAGAGTGGAGGCTGTCCAGAGGAGGGCAACTAAAATGGTGCAGGGTCTGCACTAGAAGGCATATGAAGAAAGACTAAAGGAGCTTAAGATGTATAGCCTCGAGGAGAGGAGGGATATGATAGAAACTTTCAAATACCTTAAGGGAATCAACAAAGTCCAACTGGGTAGCATCATTCAGAAAAAGAGATGTGCAAGAACAAGGGGGCACAATTTGAAGATAGAGGGGGGGATGGCTCAAAGGTAATGTGAGGAAGTATTTCCTCACAGAGAGGGTTGTAGATGCATGGCACAGCCTTCCTGAGGAGGTCATAGAGTCAAAAACAGTGGGGGAATTCAAGAATGCATGGGACAGACGTAAGGCAATTCTAGTGGGGAGTAGGAGGAAGTAGGCTGTTGGTTAACTAGGATCTGCAGCTTATCCGTTAGTTAGAGAAATGGGCAGACTAGGTGGGCCAAGCGGTCCTTATCTGCCATCAAATTCTATGTTTCTATGTTTCTATCTCTGATTGTATGCCAGGATGTTGTTTCTAGCTATAAGAATGTAATTGCTATATGCAAAAGGCACACATATTTATAAAATTGTTTACAATTCCTGACTCTGACATACACATATATCTTTTAAGTGTAGTGCCTATGCAGCCATGTGCTAAGTAATAGGACCACTGTGCTATTGAGCACATATCAGAATGAGAATAAATATTTTCAATGTATATAGAAAGCCTTGACAATTATGAAGCAAAAACTACAGCATGACAAGCCCATGATATTCATAATGAGTTTATGTCTTTTATATACAAGAACAAATGGTGATTGTTTATATTACCTGTTTTTTTAAATTGCTGTCAACAACACCTGATTGGTTGATGGGTCACATAACGTGTTTTATGATCTCACTATATATATCAGGCACTAACTGAAATATAATTACAGTAGATTCACTCAGATGCCTGGCAGTGGCCAGGAGAAACATCAGTCTCAGAGCGGCTAGTCTGCTGACCGAGTGGGGCTCACATGATGAGTGTGTCAGTGTGGCTCAGTTGGTAGCAAATCTGCTTCAGGACCAGAAGGTTGTGGGTTCTTGTCCCACACCAGGAATGGACTCATACCAAAAACGCTGGTACTCAAGTGCAATATAAGCGGGGGGGCTGTACTGCCGAGGTGTGCTGTCCTTCGGACGAGACGTCAAGCCGAGGTTCCTTCTACCCATCCTGGTGCTGTCCTGGTGGGTGTCCAGGTGGAAGTAAAAGAACCCAGGGCATTCTTCGCAAAGAGTAGGGGACATTCCAGGTGTCTTGGCCAATATTCCCCTTCCCATAAAACTGGTTCATGCAGTTGTCCAGGCTGTGTGTGGGTACTGATGTGTGATATGGCAGCCACTACACACTCAGTCACTTCACTACCAGTCTAGCATTGCTTGTAAAGTGCTTTGGGATACACTGTGTATGAAAAGTGCTATATAAATGCTGATTCTTCTCTTCTCCTTCTTCTAAATGAAAAGATGCACTTTATTTAATAAAAGGACTTGATACATGAATTTGGAGTCCTGGTGCTTGCTGTTGCTGTGGGTGCTCAAACTCTTGTCTATCTGCGTTTTAAAACAAAAATACAGTAGAATGTAGTCCATAGAACCACCCTTGGTTTTTTGTTTATCCCCCACCTGTGGCTGCCTCTCTCTACACTCTGGCCATTTCGCAGCCCCATCCTTGCCTACCCTTGTTGAGCATCCTGCCTGTCCTCTCACCTCTGGATCGTCTTCTCCAAGGCGGGCCAGTGAGGAGTTGCCATGGCTCTCCACCAACTTAGAGTTAAGGGAGGCAGGCTGTCAATCATTGACTTGGGGCCAGAGAGTACCAGCGGCCATCTCACATCCTTTCATCCTGTAGCTGTAACTTACTTGGGAACAGTGCTCCCCACAGGACAACAGAAGCACACCCTAACTAAACAGACTCTAGACAGAGCCAATAGGGCTACACGCGAGGAATGTGGTGTAAAAATATTGAAAATTACCAAAGTTAAGAGTCTTAGTTAGCAAAATGTAATGTAGGCTCCTAAATCTGTTGTTTTGTAATATTTGTACACCAAATTTTCAACATAGCCTCGTTATGATCCTGCCTCATGAAGAAGGGCACAGCAAAATGTTCAACTCCTGGCCTAAAGGTGATTTCATGCAGGGACTGTGAAATCAACTTTCAGGATGCAAAACATATTTTGGGCAGGAGTTGAAAAATGAGCTGTCACATTCATGAGGTGCTGCAAAGAAATGGCTATGTTGAAAATGTGGGGTAAAAACATTGAAATATGGCCAAGGTATGCCACTAAGTTCAAAACCCCATTGAAATAAATTGAACAGATACCTGATTTCCTCAGTTCACCGTCCGGTGTTAAAAAGTGAAGATGTGTCTGTAGTCCAGAGAGGATTATGGTGTTGGACCCCGATTGGTAAGTAAGGGCTGGGGGTGCGGAATGGTGGGTGCTGAGGGGCGGTCGGGAATGGGTACTAAAGACAGTGATGCACTTTTTTTTTCACAGTTGGGGGAGAAAAAAAAAAAACAGGACGTAAGGATTCCCAAATGCGATTGAGCTGTCAATGTTATGTTTTTTTTTTTTTTTTGGGGTGCCGAGAGGAGGTCGGGTAGGGGAGGGGAAAATATATATAGAATAATAGACAGGTTACTGTGCATTACAAGGCAGTAATCCCATCTAGAGGGTCTGGGGGCATAGGGAACCTCGAGAGCGAAGCCTTGTGATGTGCAGTAGCATTTTATTTTTTATTTATTTATTTCAGATTATGATTAATACCTTTGAGCCTTGGGCTTATTTACAAAGGCTCCAAGTCGGCAGAAAATACTTGACATAACAGGTCATAAACGGGTACATACAAGTGAAAACACAAATTAACACCAAGGTTACAAGTGCAGGTACATCACATACAGGAATACAAGATCAGCAAGTGATAGTGCACATCTACACTTGCGGAATTACCATCAATAGCAACACTACAAGAGAGTGGTCCAAAATTTCGCAGCGATCAGAGAGCATCCAATGACAAGAGAGCTCCAGGCTGCTGGGGGAAGAAAGGCATTTAGGTGCAGCCAGGCATAACTTTGTCCGTTAAGAGGTGGGTGGGTGAGGTGGGGAGGGGCGGGGAGAGAGTGGAGGAAGGGGGAAAGGGGGAAGGAAGAAGGAGAGAGGAGGTATAAGTGCAAGGGTGAGAGGAAGAGGGGGTAGGGAAAGAGACAAGGAGGGAAGAGTGGGGAGTAGGTGGGTAGGGCATGATATAGGGAAGATAGAGCGAGATGATGGAGTTGAGTAGTACGGGGGCAGGACCGTAGGCTGGCAGGCATTGTCTGTTAGCTATGGCAATGGCAGGCATTTTTGTTAGCAAGGTGAGAACGTAGCCCTGTTTTGAATTGGATAAGCCTGGTACATTCGACTAGGGCATATTTGTTACTTTTTTTAATATATGAATCCGACGTGAACTGACTCACCTCCGTTTCGCCAGTGGAGTCAGCGAGTCTGTGTGCATGTTGGCAGGGTTTCCCATTGCTGTGAGCATCTGCCAGTGGTGTGGGCTTTGTTTAGCCCTGCCCCCCAACTGTTGTCCACTGGCAGCAGTATCAATCGGGCCATGATTTCAACAACAGGAGCTGGGGAAAAGCGAGTAGGATTGCTGGTAATGGCACAGAGCAGGGAAGAAAGAGAAACTGTTGCTGCTACCCCCAATGATTTATCTCGCTAAGTGAGAGAGAGAGATGACATGTTTTCGTAGACTACTGCAACGCCCTTTGCCTAGGGCTACCTGGGGTTGATATCCACTGTTTGCAGCTAGTGTAGAATGCTGCGACCAGGCTTTTGACTGGTACTTCTAGGACCAGTCATATAACGCCTGTCCTCCGCGGACTGCACTGGCTGCCAGTACAGTGGTGGATCACCTTCAAGGTCAATTTGCTGACCTATAAGGCCCACATGACCAGGACCTAGTTACCTGCAAGATCTTCTTCATCTCTACTGTCCCCTGCCCTCTCCGATCCACCGACGAGGGATTGATAGAGATTCCCAGGGTCCTTTTGAAGACATCGGGGGCCAGGTCATTTAGTTTCATGGCCCCAACCCTGTGGAATTTTCTACCGCATCGGGTGCGAGATTGTCTGACCGTCCAAAGTTTTAAAGCAACCTTGAAAACTTATTTATTTAGCCTAGCTTACCCTGATTTTTAATGATGCTATGTTGACCAGTTTTACCATATTGTTTTATTTTTTGGTGTATTTTAATTATTTATTGTACAAGCGCCTTGGTTTTGGAAAGGCGCTTTTTTATATGTAAAGAATGAGTTGAGCTGAGTAGTTGTCCTGCCCGCCCACAGAGGAAAAGTGGCCAATCAGAAGCAGAAGGCATGCTTTGGAAGATGTCGGGGGAAGACTTGCGCATGCGCTGTTCAAATTTGGTGATAATACTATTGTTCAGGTCCTGAACTATAGTATTATGGCTCCTGAACGATAGTATTATCAGTCAGGAATGGGAGTATCATCGCTACAGGAGCTATGGTATTACCAGGATTTTTTTGTATGGTATTTAATGAATCCATATATTACAATGACATAGAGTGTGCCCCATCCCCCAGTGTCACGACTTGTGATCCTAACCATAACGGTGACACTGGGGCAGTTTGCCTTATTTTTATTTTTTATCTTTTTCCCTCCAGTCGCAGCACCATGGAACCTCTCTCAGGCATCTTAGTCCTGTATCCTGCCCAGCATGAAGCCCCGCCGATCTGAACCTACTCTCTCCTCCCCCTCCCTGCAGCCGGCACCCCAGTTTGACCCACCTGGGGTGGGTTGCCCTCTCCTCTTGGGCGCGCTTACAAATCAGACTCCAGCTACAAGGTAGGGCAGGGAAAAGGAGGACCTGGAAGGTCAGTTAGGGTTGGTCTGGTGGGGGGCATGGGGGACAGGTGCCGTTGCCTGTCCATGGCTCCAATGGTTTCCGTTGTTCTGTGTGGTACCCTCCCACTCCCTCCCTGCATGGTGCATGTCAACGCTCTGGTGCACGGCAACCCTGCCGGCGTCGTCTACGCTGGATACGTGCTTGTCTTGGCTGCTGAACTGCCTCCGGCCTCCACCGGAGGTCACCAGCACGCCATGACAACCCACCCCATTCTTCCCAGGGAGGAGAGCACCACAAGGGCACTCATCCTCAACCCTCCACGGCCAACCCCCGGCGGCCCGAGCTCGTTCCCAAACCCGGGTCACCGGCGTAGTGCGAGGAGTGGCACCCAGTACTTCAACCCTCAGTGCCACCGGGCCAGCTTGTTTGCCTTTTGTTAAATAAAGATATATATATATATATATATATATATATATATATATATGTGCGTGTGTGTGTATGTATATATGTGTGTGTGTGTGTGTGTGTATATACACACATACACATGCTGTGTATTCTCACAAGTGCCAAAGGCACGAGTGAAAATACACAGCTCACGAGGCAGAAGCAAGAATATTTTCCATATGCCATGATCTTCCCATCATGTGTGCGATTTATACCACAGGGGTGAGAGCTACAGGAACATTTTTTCTGAGTCTGTGTTTCCTGCTCATTCTGTGTGTGTGTGTGTGTGTGTGTGTGTGTGTGTATTCTGAATAAACTGGGAGTCAGAAACACAGGTGAGTGTGTTTTGCAAAGCTAATTGAGTGAGTCAGAGGCTCAGTGAGAAAGACAAACTGCTGCAGGCAGCACTGAGAAATAGAACCTGCTTTGTAAAAGACTTTCATTTAGAATTCAGGTTGTCTTGAAGCTGGGCCAGACCCTTTTAGGCACAGTAATGGGCTAGCAATGTTAGAAACACAATGGGACATAGGCGAGAGTCTTTTGCAAAGTTAATTGAGTAAGTTGCAGCTTCAGTGAGAAAGAAACTTTTTCTGAAGCAGTTTCCTTTAGAATGCAAGTTGTAGTGCATTTATCCACGCTCTGGTGACATAAGCAGAGTATGGATAAATGTCGATATCCTCACTCTGCTGATGTCATCAGGATTTATCCTCACTGCAGTGGAAATAACACAGAATATCCTACTGAGAAAGCTCTGGCCCCTGTGGTGTGTGTATATATAGAGACACACACACACACACACACACACACACACACACACACACATTTAATATATAGATTCATTAAATATTATCATTAAAAAGCATACCAAAAATATCCCGGTAATACCATCGCTCCTGCAGCGATAATACTACCTTTCCCAACTGATAATACTATAGTTCAGGTGCCGTAATATTATAGTTTGGGACCTGAATGATAGTATTATCACCAAAGCTGAACAATGCACATGCAAGTCTTCCCCCGACATCTTCCAAAGCATGCCTTCTGATTAGCCGCTTTTCCTCTGTGGGTGGGTAGAACTACGAAAACATGGCGGCTCGCTCTCTCGCATAGTGAGAGAAATCATTGGGGGTAGCAGCAACAGCTTCTCTTTCTTCCCTGCTCTGTCCCATTATCGGTAATCCAACTCACTTTTCCCCAGCTCCTGTTGTCACAACCGTGGCCCGACTGATACTGCCGTCAACAGACAACAATTGGAAAAAAAAAAAAGCGAGGCTAAACAAAGCCCACACCTCTGACTGATGCTTACAGCAATGGGGAACCCCGCTAACATGTACACGAACCCGCTGACTCCGCTGGTGAAACAGGCCAGTCAATTCTCTTCAGATCCATATATTAAAAAAAATAAATATGTTACTGTGCATCACAAGGCTGTATTGCACAGTAACCCATTTATTATTCTATTTGTTATGCTTCTGGGTGGGGGTGGTGCTGAGAGGGAGGATCAGGTGGGGAGTGTACACAAAAAAAAAAAAAAAAATTGGCAGGCACGACACTGGTGGAGTGGGTAACCACAGTGTCAATGTTATGTTGGGGGGTGCTGAGGAGAGAGGGGATCAGGTGTGGGGGATTTGCATAATTTTAAAGAAGAAAAAACAAATGGCATGTGCAGGTAGAGTGCGGGGTTATTTTGGACACGGCGGAGTATTCCATGTTCCACCGTGACCACTGTCTGTTTTGTTTTTTTTCTTTAAAATTAGGAATATACCCCCACCTCGACCCTCCCCATCAGCACCCCCCCCCGAAACATAACAGTGACACTGGGGGTGCCCAGTCCCCCTGTGTCCCAATCAAGATGGTTCGATTTTATTTTGGCAAGTTAAAAATAGTGCAGTGCGACTGGAGTGCTCCACAGATACAGGGCCACTGTGCTGACACTCCCAACATGCTGTTTGGTCACAAAGAATGCAAGGAATGTGGAGTCCTTTTTTAAAAGCAATAGCTCTGCGGTGCTCCACCCACTGCAGCCCTAAAAAGAAGATTGGCAAGTAGGTGAAACTTCTCCCATCTGTAAAGCCTGCTGTTCCCACCAAAGCCCCAGTTGTTGATGCCTCAGTAGGAACAGCAAGGTACACTGGGAGGATCCATAAAAGTTGTAGTCAGCTAGTCAGCTTTAGTACGGCTGCTTGTAATTCTAGCACACTTCCATTGCTGCTCCACTACATGGAGGTGCGGTATTTAAAACGTAACCAAACCAGCAAAAAAACGCACTCACCTCTGCTTATCAAAAGGCTTTATTAATGCATAAGTTTTAAACATGCCGCCATAAATATACACCCAGGTATGTAATTCTAGCATAGTAAATTATCTGATTTCTGTCTTTTTTTTTTTTTGCAGGTTTGTTGTGCCACACACCTGTCAGTCAGCTTCCCATCAGCTGCATGGGACACTGTTGGGGCTTCTACCAGCTCGCAGCCAGGGATTTCATTGTCTCCCAGCTCAACCTATCTCTATCAGCAACTACCCTCCCAAGGCCCTGTGATGCTGGGTACAGAGCAGCATGTAAGAGAGTGCAGGGGATGTCCTTTGTTTGTAGTGGTTGTTCTGTCCTGCCAAAAACAATAGCACTGCATGATGCAGGAGTCGGGAGAGCGAAGCGCGTTCATGACAACCTCGAGTGCTGGCTTCTTTTGCGAGGCATGCACAAAGCAGGAAGCTGAGGTTGCAGTCACTAGCAAAACCACTGATGCAGCCACAAGCAAAACCACTGATAACCTCAAGATACAGTAAGTCAGTCGGGGGGGACTGTCGGAGGTGGAAAGTTTAGAAGGCTCATGGGGAGCAGATGTTCACAAAACGTTATCTGGCATTCCGCCTGGGACCTGAAATTTCTGAACCAGGACTATCAGATGTCACAGCCACAATGTGGTCCTCACAAAGAGCAGTCCATGCTGCATGGAAGCACAGTCTAAATAGCCTAAAAGGGTCTGGCCCAATTCCACTCTCTCTAGTGTTCTCGAGAGACTCTTGATCTGGAAATGGGCAAGAAGCCCTCAGGGAACTTAAGAAGCTCCTAGAGACAGACTGGATTCAAATGCGGGGCCTGGTGCCTTTGAAAAAGGCGTAACAAAAAAAGTGACATCCACGCTTACGTTCAAAGTATTCCTTGCAGTCCCCTAACAGGCCACAGTCACACTCATCCTGCTCCTCAGTGTCCAAGTCCTCTGACTCTGAGGAGGTGCAGCTCACCAGAGAAAGGCGTTTAAACAGCTTGAAGTACCAAAAAATGGCAGGCAGAAAATGTACTTTTAAAAAGAGCTCCTTATTACCTTTTATTTCTGAAGTGTTTTTATTCTCTGTGTGCTCGTTAGATGTTTTCTACCCAACAGGGTAAGATGTGAAGAGCAGTGCTTTACCTGGAAGCATATTTAGTTTCGTTACTCCCACTACTTCATCAGCATGTGACCTCACTTACTGTTACATCATAAGCCCTGCTGCCCGACAGGTAACATGTTGTCAAAAGTTATTAATCAAGCAGCGGGAGACTGGCTCTTCTTGTTTACATGTGATGTCAGTCAGTGAAGTCAGAATGCCGATAATGTACAGGGAGTAACAGAACTATGATCGCCTCCCAATAGAGTGCTGTTCTACAGAGTACTGTTCCACACATCACATCTAGTACTGTCAGGCAGAAAATCTTCTAACTAGCAAAACAGAAAAAGAAAAATCCTTCAATATAAGATATGATAGCTTACTGCTTCTGAAAGATACCATACATTCAGGCAGTACACTAGCTCAAGTAGTTTCCAGGATAATTTTCCATAGTATATTCCATGAAAACCATGGAAGATCTAAAAAAGGCACAGAAAAATCTAGTGACAGGAAGTACTATGAATGTCAATTTCAGGGTCCTTACATTGACCACTAAAGTTTTTTTTCATTTGTTTCACTAGTTTTGCAGTATTAACAGACAATACACAATCACACATACCCCCATAATGCAAAGCATTGTGGGATGTACCGTATATATGCAAATCACCATGAACATTTAGGTTGGTTCTGCTATAAGCAGGAATGCACAGTGCCAAACTGCATTTCACACAATCTGCAAAGGGTGAGAACAGAACACACAGACGCGTTCCATCCTACTCATGACTCAACAGTGTGCCTGCCCTCATCTGTATCTCACCCTGAGCTGAAGTTCTTTATCTTATTAACAGACAATTTCTCTTGTTAGGGAAAAGCTGTTGGGGAAATGCTTACTAAAAGAGATTTTCTAACTTACTGTCCCAGGAATATATATACCGGTCGCCCATGGGAGTCAGTAAGCTATGCACAAACATTTAATAAGAAATTTTGATGGGGGGGGGGGGTTAACAAAAAAAATAAGCCACACCAGAAGTCTAAGTGTTTGACGTTATTCACTCCAACTTCCCTCTCATGAAGTATTTACAGTCCATTCTCAAATTCCCTTCTTTCTAGGGTGACTGTGTTCAAGTACATTTTGGCACCAGTCTAAGTAGGTTACTAAATCTATAATGAAGCAGGAATAATTCGCAACACGAGAAACACTTGTAAACAAACAAAAAACAAAAAAACAATCAACAGATTGATGACCAGCTTGGGCACTTAAGTATTACTTCTTCAGCTTCTGTCTGAAAGACACAGACATATCAAGGCAGCAACGTTCCAAACTTTTTCTTTTTGTTACACATGCAGGTATTTCTGAATGCAAGCTACATGCATAAAGATATTAACGCACAAACGCCAGACCATAGCTATGAACACTGTAGTGATACGAACATACAAAGTTGCCAGCAGATAAAGGCCTTCTGGTCTATCAAGTCTGCTCGATTGTGCAGCTAGCAACCCTTAGACTTCAGCTGCCCCTCCTCCCTCCCTCCCGAGATCCTCCCCACACTGTCCCATCCCCTTTGAAGCAGCTCGGAGTACTACAGGATACAACTTCCTCAGGCAGTGCATTCCACCCAGACACCACCTTCACCGTAAGAAAGTGTCTCCTCATTCTCCCTCCCAAATGTTCCCCTCCCTCCACTCTCAGATTATGCCCTCTAGTGTCCCTTTGATCCTTTATGTGCTACTACCAGGGAAAAGGGTGTTATGCAGTTGTCGGTTAGGGTCCCAAACCGTCCCATTATGTACTTGTGATTCAAACACTGATTCTACTGTACATTGTTTAGCAGTCTAAAATCTAGGCTGCAGAAGAATTTCTTCCATTTCTAAAGGTTTTATTTATTTACTTGTGTCTTTAGTAACCAGGTAGGTGCACTGATCCAGAGGACCATTTTCAGTCGTGACCAGGGCCACAAGGTGGCAAAACAACACAGATACAATAGTACATACAAGGTACAATACATGCACACCCTACATGTGGTGGGGAGGAAGGAAAATACACAGTGGATAAGCTAGATTGGTATCCCGTGATAAGGGTGTCCGCTATTGAGCGCTTACAAAAAGAGCGACTCAATAGTGGCACCTGTTCACAGATCTACAGGACAGAGGGGTGAATCCGGGTATGGCGACATCCTGTCACTATATGCATATGCGCCCGGGGGTGGGAGCGAGCACGCCATGCGACAGGTGGAAGGGGAGGGAGGGTTTGTGAGGTGTAGCATGACAGTGGGTTGCTGAGTAGGCCATGTGGCGTGGTGGGTTTGTAGCAGGCTGCGGTAGGGAGGGTGCCAGGCTCAGTGCTGGGCATGTCAGAATTTTTGCTCCAGTCCGTGTAAATGTGTTTTTTTTTTTTTTTGTTTTCACACACCCCCAGCATGCATCCCCCCTGAAGTTGAGAATCCTTTAGTAGACTATGGGGCATAGCCCCACAACAACAAAAAAAACTATCTTTTCAGCGCCCTTTCAGTTTGTGCTACGAGTGTACATCAGCGCAATTGATTTTCGCTGATGTACATTTGCCCTAATGGCGATTGCCTTTCTGCAATCGCTGTTATCACATAGAACCAGCTAGATTATACTACGACAATGTACATAAGCAAAGGCAAGCGATTAATACAGATGGTGCAAGATACATACAATGGCAGTGTACAGTTACATGGTCCAATTCTATACAAGTGCATTAACAATAACTGTGCAAATTCAAACAAATCAACACTTTCATTGTATCATTAGGGATCAAAAGGAGGATCCAGGAGGTTCAGGGGTAGGCTTGGGGTTTTGGGGTATGGGGGGGGGTAGGGTAAGGAAAGACAGAGGTGAGAAAAGGAGGGGCTGGTGAGGGAGGGGCAGAAAGTGCTGCCTACTCGTTATAAAGCATAGGTGATTTGTAGGCCCTAGACAGTTTACAGCCATAAGAAGCCATGAGTTCAAGTTTTGTTTAAAAGCTTGGTGGGTGGGGGATGAATAAATGGACGGTGGAAGCTTGTTCCATAGGGAGGGTGCTGTGACTGAGAAAGCTCGATTCCCCATGGCACTGGTGATGTGGGGTACTTCTAGCGGGGGGAGAGAGGATGCCCCAAGATTCCTTGAGACCATTCCATCTGTCAGAAGGGGTAAATATGGGGAACAGATGTTTTCAGGGTGAGTAGTCCACCAGACAGCCCATCACATAATCAAAATGACCTTGTAGAGGGAGCCACCCTAGGGACTGGTAGAGTGTGCAGTGATAGGAAGGGTAGGGAGTTTGAAGGACGAATTGACAGATATAGTTGTATGTTGTGTTTAGCTGTGAGTGCAGGGTGGAGGATAGGTGCGAGTAGACCGGGCAGCAGTAGTCAAGGAGGGGTGGTAGGTTTCCACGTGCCATGGCAAGGCGCGCTTCAGTGGACAGATAATGTTTGTGTCGATATGTAGCGCCTAATTTCTGATGAATCCTCCGTACAGTATGGTTGACATGTTCAGAGCAAGAAAGGGAAGGGGTCAAGGGTAGCTTCTAAGTATTTGAATGATGGAACATTTTCAAGTGGAGGGCCTGCTGGGGTGAGTACCAGGAGGGAGGAGTTGGTTTTGGCGGCTTTGACTAGGAAGCGTTTAGAGCCGAAAAGCATAGAATTAGTCTTTTTTTTATTGACTAGAAGCTTATTGGAAAGGAACCACTGATGGATGGAGCCGTAGTTCTGTGTGAGGGTGGAGGAGATGGAGTCAACCAATTTGTCACTATGATAGATGGCTAGATCGTCGGCATAGAGAAGAGCTTTACAGCTGAGGCTGTCCCTGGGGAGTGCATTAATGAACATGGAAAAGAGCAGTGGCCCGAGTATGGAACCCTGGGGGACTCCAGTGAGTACAGGAAGGGGTGCAGAGGATACTTTACGAATGATAACAGACTGGACATGTTTGACAGATAGCTGCAAAATCAAGCAGCAGCCAAAGAGAAGCAGGGTTGAGTGGAGGAGGTGGTGGTCAACTAGATCAAATGCTTTTGACAGATCAATGAAGACCGTGCCTGTGGGTTTGCCCTGGTCCATGCATCTTAGTACATGATTGGAAAAAGGGCCAGAGGAGGTACTATGTTGCTTGCGGAAGCCATGCTGAAGGGGACAAAGAAGGTTGTACTTTTCCAGGTGTTCTGATAGCTGAGAGTGAATTATTTTTTCTAGCAGTTTGCTTAGGTGGGGAGGAGGAAGATGGGCCTATAATTGTCAAGGGAGAGAGGATTGTCAGCTTTGAAGGTTGGTACAACATTTACATGTTTCTAGGAGTCAGGTACAGTTGCTGTAGTAAGGGTGAGGTTGAAGATGAAAGTGAGGGATTTTACAACTGCAGATGAGGTAAGTTTTAGGAAAGCGGGGTACAGTTCATCACTGCCAGGGCTTCTCTTGGCCAGTAGAGACTTTAGTAGTTTGACAGTGTCAGTTTCCCCAACAGCCCTGAAATGGAAGGGTAGGGACAGGGTGGTGGTTGAGGAGGAGGGGGAGTTGTTTGGCTGGAGGCTGTGGGCAGGGGAGGTCTGGGGGGGGAGCTTGCTGAGGTAGGGGGATAAGTCTGTGAATTTTGAGTTGAAAGCATTTGCAATCTCAGTAGGGCCAGAGATGGGACAAGAGGGAGATGTAAGTTGTGTTATCTGCCTGTTATTCTTGGGGTTTTGGAGTGATCCAGTGGTGGCCCAGAAGTTGTGCGGGTTAACAAGTTGCTGATTTAGGTAATATCTATGCTTAAGTGATGTGGCGGTCTGTTTGCAGGAGTTGCACAGCTCTCTGTACGCATTCCAGAGTTGCGGGGGGGAGGGGGATGCTTTGTATGCCTTCCATTTGCTATCACGGTCTTTTTCTAGTACCAGCAGTTCTCTGGATAACCAGTGAGTGCAGCCTCCTCTTACTCTTATGGTGGTGAGGGGGAAGTAGGTATCCTGAATGCGAGAGAGGGTAGAGGTGAAGAGTGTGACCACATCAGAGATGTTGTTGTGACGGTACAGGACAGACCAGTTTATTGCTCTAACTTCTCTGAGGACCAGTATGGGATCTTGATGATCAAACCTTCTGAAAGATAGGAGTTTGTGGGGAGGGTGGCTTGATTTGGTGGACAGTATACCATAGGTTGGCGTATGGTCGCTGATTGAGTCAGACATTGTGCCTGCTTGGAGGATCAAGTCTGCTCGGTTTGCGGTGACCCAGTCAATGAGGGAGTGGATGTTGTGTCACTGTTGCTGTAAACTACTTTATGCACTGTCAGGAAGTAAGGGAGTCGCCCAGCGGGGACCAGGTTCAATGTGACACAGTGTAGCAGAAAAACAGTCAAGTCACAAAACACTCACACAGCCAAGGAAAAAAAATTCACTGCGATAGTCGAATTCCAAATACAGTTTTACTTGCAGAAAAAAACGAGTGTATAAATACAGATGCACCTCGGTGGGAGAGGTAACCACAACTGTACAAATACAGAAGTACCTTGGTAGGAGAGGTAACCACAACTTGACTGTTTTGCTACTTTATGCACTGCTTGACTGTACTTTTATATCCACTACTAGCATACCACAGCATGACCAAAGCTGTGGCTGAGAAAGGAACCACTCACCGGGTAGTTGATAAACAAATGCAAATACAGATGCAAAGAACATTCTAATTCATCAACGCATTCTCTTCAGGAGTCATTACAGAGCTAGTCACTGGAAAAGATATCTTGTGCTACCAATGAACACAGGTTACTCACCTGTAACAGTAGTTCTAGGAGTGGTATATGATATTCATCCACACTTCTGGCAGTGTCCTTTCCCTTTAAATCTTGCCGGAAAGTCTTCAAGCTGGCTCCTCCCACCCACCCAGGTGATATAACCCTTGGCTCCACCCTATGATGCCAGATCTTGCCCGCTGGAAGCAGTGATTGTGTGCCTGAGCCAGGGGAGGTCAGGTGGGTCTGTGTGGATGAACATCATATACCACTCCTAGAACTACTGTTACAGGTGAGTAACCTGTGTTTCTTGGGACGTGGATATGATGTTCCATCCACACTTCTGGCAGACTCCTAGCAGTTCTCCGGGAGGACGGAGGCAAAGCACACACACCATACTTAGGGAATAATGATTGGAGAACTGAGGCCCCAAAACCAGCATCCCGGCTTGACTCAAGGTCAATGTGGTAATGGGAAATGAAGGTGTGCGCTGACTTCCAGGTAGCAACCCTGCAGATTTCCTGGATAGGGATATCCCTAGAAGCAGCCACCAACACAGCAGTATAGCAGGTGGAATGAGCCCTTAGCTCTACAGGAGACTCCCTACCCGCCAACCTATAGCAGAGATCAATGCAGGATGTGATCCACCTGCCAACCATCCGCTTAGCTGCAGGTCTGCCAGGTGTGGCTTCATTGTAGGTGACAAACAGATGGCAAACCTCTCCCTGAACTCCAGCCATGCACTCTTTGTAATAAGCAAGCACTCGCCTCAGGTTCAAAGTATGGAGCCCATTGTCAGCCTCAGAGGTGAGATTCTGGAAGAGTCATCACCTGATTCAGGTGAAACTCTGACACAACCTACGGGAAGAACTTTGGGTTGCGGCACAGGACAACCTTGTCCCTGTGGAAGGCCAGGTAAGGGGACTCCACTGAGAGCTCCTGGAACTCCTTGATCCTTCTGGCTGACATGATAACCACCAGGAAGGCGGTCTTCCACGACAGGTGAGAGATGTCACACCTGTGCATTGGTTCAAATGGCTTTCCCATGAGCTTTGCCAAAACCAGCAACAAGTCCCATGGTGATGGTGGTTCATGCACTGGAGGGGAAATGTGGTCAAGACCTTTGAAAAAGGGCCAGACCACCTTCTCCTGTGCAGACTGCTGACCAGCCCACACCCAGTAAGCAGAGATGGCTGCCAGGTGCACCTTAAGGGTCGCCGACCGAAGCCCCCCTTTGGAGAGAGACCACAGATAATCCAAAATGCTAGGCACTGGACAGGACAACGGGTCCAGCCTCTTGCCCTGACACCAAATGGAGACTCTCTTCCATTTGAAGGCATAGCACTTTCTGGTCGATTTCTTTCTAGATACCTCGACTACAATGAGGACATCTTCAGAGAGACCCAAAGCCTGGAACTCGAGCCAATCATGAACCAGGCAGTCAGGTGCAGGGATTGAAGGTCTGGGTGGAGTACCTTCCCCTGATTGATGGAGAGCAGGTCTGGGCATGCTGGAAGATGCCTCAGGAGCCTGTTGATAAGGCTAAGCAGATCGGGGTACCAAAACTGGAGGGGCCAATCCACAGCCACCAGGATCACCCAAGCCTTGTCTCCCCTGACCTTGAGCAACACTTTGTGGAGCAAGGGAAGTGCAGTGAAGGCACAGAAGAGGCTTGGGGTCCACGGCCTCAAGAAAGCATTCCCCAGCAGCAAGCCCTGCTGAGGGGGTTGGGCACAAAACAGCATCAGCTTTGCATTCTCCCTGGAGGTGAACAGATCCACCTGAGAGGTGTCCCACTCAGAGAACAGACTGTGAACTACCTCCGGATGGAGAGACCACCGGTGAGATGCCTGCCCAGCCTGCTGAGGGCATCCGCCAGCTGGCTGGAGGCTCCTGCCACATGGATGGCTATGAGATCTGCCTCCAGGCTGCTAATGAGGGTCCAATTGTGGAGAGCTTCCTTGCACAGTGGCAAGGAGTGTGTCCTGCCCTGCTTGTTTAGGTAGTATGTGGTCATGGTGTTGTCCATCTGGACCTGGACCACTTGACCCCGAACAAACAGAGCAAATGCAGTCAGCGCCAGCCGAACCGCTTGGAGCTCCAGCAGGATAATGTGACATCAGGACTCCTGGGGGTCCAGAGCCCTTGGATGCTGTGGTCCCTAAGTTGGGCACCCCAGCCCATGAGAGAGGCACTGGGCATCAGGATGACAGTCGGCTCGGGGCAGACAAACAGGATCCCTTCCTGCAAATGTTCTGGGATGAGCCACTACTGGAGGGCGCCCCACATCTTCTGGGTCACAGTGACCAGCTGGTCAAAGTGACCTTTGTGCTGAGACCACTGGCTGGCCAGCTTCTATTGCAGGGAGCACATATTCCAATGGACCATGCTGGTGCAGGCTGCCATGTAACCCAGGAGGTGCAGGAAATCCTGGGCAGGGTGCAAGTGCCCAACCAGAAATTATCGGGCAAAGGAGGAGAGAACTGCTGGGAGCCAGGCTCTGCCCCGATGAAGCTGATCATCTGCGAGGGCACGAGCTCCGACATGACTTGGTTGACCGGGAGGCCAAGGTCAATGCAGGTCTGGAAGGCCACATCCCTAGACCTCTTCACCTCCTGCCTAGAGGGACCTGTGATCAGCCAGTCGTCCAGGCAGGGATGCACCCAGACCCCCTGGCACCTCAGGTAAGCTGCCACCACTGCTATGCATTTGGTGAAGACCCTGAGGCCAAGGAGAGGCCAAATGGCATTGCCTGGAACTCATAGAGGGTTCCCTCGACTCAGAAGCAGAGGAACCATCAGTGGGACAGACAGATTGGGATGTGAAAGAACATGTCCTGTAGATCCAGGGAGCAAAACCACATGTTTTGCTTGAGAGATGGTATGATCTGAGACAGAGTGACCATCCTGAAAGTGCAGGACCTGAGAAATTTGTTCAGGTTGTGCAAATCTAGAATGGGGCGCCAGCCACCCCCCATCCACTCTGGCACCAAGAAGTACCTGGAGACAAACCCTGGGTATTCCAGAGGATCTGTTACCCTGACCACAACCTCCTTACAGAGAAGCTGGGCTATGTTGTCTCAAACAGCCGACCAAGTGTCTGCGGACACCAAGTCCTCCTGTGGGGCACGGGCTCGACTGGGAGGGTACTGCTCGAACTCCAGAGGCAGACCCTGACCAACCAGTTCCAGAACCCACCTGTCTGTGGTAACATCAGACCAGGCAGAAAGGAGTGGTGGGGCCATCAAGATGGCTGAGCTTGCCTAGTGGAGGCCTAGCGAAGAGGCAGCATAGACCCTGCGAGCTGAGTGGTCCAATTTCTTGGACTCTTTGTCCAGCGGTCTATCAACATCCCCAGTATTGCCAGAGTGCTGAATCATGGAGTCAGCCACCAACCCCTCAGCCGAGAAATGCTCTATGAACCACGAAAGGGTACTGGTGGGCATCACATATCTGCGGGCCATCTGGGCCGAGGGTGCAGAGCAAGAGGCGGGGCACTGCGAGAGCTCCAGGACAGGGTCAACAATGGCCTCGGCCACTAGGAAAGCCTCTGTCGGGGAATCCCCTTTATTCAGGATCTCTGTCAGGGGATAGCGAGCCCACTTCTGCCAGGGCAATAGCTTCATCTCGTAGACTCGGAGATAAGACGGAGAATGCTCATGAACGAAGTGGGGCCTTCCGCCGTCGAAAGATCCCTTATCAACTCCATGTCATTAGGACAAGAGTGCAAAGAGGAATCCTCGGACTCCAAGGAGTCCGCATAAAGCCAGCGACCATCAAAATCCCTGTTGACCTGCCACAGGCAGTCAGGTGTGAGAGTGACTGACAGCTGATGGGAAAGCCCCATAGCTGGCCGAGACTCAGTCGTGGGCTGCTTGGGTGGCAGCTCCACCACGATCGATGGAGAAGCCAGCTTCGGCTGACCCGGTCTGAACCAGCCCCGCTGGGGGAGGAACGGTGTCGACCAACCCCACCAGGGACATCAGTGTCAGCCTGTCGGGTGATAGCCAAGTGATGGCCAGGGTGAGGGTGTCCACTTTGGCCCAGTCAATACTAACTGTTGCCACATAAGGTCTTCATAGCGTCGACGCAACTTATGCCTAAGCCTCTCCTCACTCGAGGAGGACGAAGACAAATAGTGCTGGCAGTGCTGCTTCCCATGGTGCCGAGAGCAAGACCGCCAATGTCAGCAGGACCTGCTCAACCCAGAGGATGAAGAAGACAGAGACCGAGACCTTGGCCATCGGTGGTGCAGACGTGGGGCCTCAGAGGGCGCCAGGGAGACCCACAGCTCCTGGTCTGGGTCGATGACCGGAGCATCCAGCTCAGCAGGCTGGGCCACCCCTTAAGTGGTAACCAGCAGAACCGGAGTCCTGAATAAAGAGTTGTCTGCCTTTTCAGAAGACAACTGGTCAACAAGGTCAAGAAAAATCTCAGCTGCATCATCAGCTGGCGTCTCATCTGACTGGCCTGACAGGGACTCCGTTAAGCCAGCAACAAAGACCGCAGTTTCAACCGTAGTAAAAAACAAAGATTCCTGAGAGCAAGAATGCTCCCAATCCCAGGTTCATGGACGATGAGTCTTCTCTTTATCTTTCTTGGACTACTCCTTGTGTGAGTGGGAACTGTGCAGATTGGAAGGGCCCTGCTCCTTAATCGAGACGGTCTGGCACAGCTCCTTAAAAGAGGCCAGATAAGTGGAGCCCAACTGGAGTAGAACGAAAGCTGACACGAAGGAGGACTGTGTGGTGGCTGGGCCACCTCCTCCTCTAAGGCCGTGAGTTGCTCCAACTGCTGGGTGGACCACACGGCCGCAGAGACCACCCAACAGATGTCCTTGGATTTGACTGGCAGATACTGTTTCTCCAGGCAGCCCCATTTTAGGTGGGCATCGCGGTCCTCCAGGATCACTGCATGAAACGACCGGCAAAAGTCGCAGGCCTGAGTATCGTAATCATGGCCGAGACAGTAAATGCACATGACATGGGGGTCGGTTCACGACATCTTCTGCCCGCATAGGGACCGGCAAAATCCAGGCAAGGATCAGTCCTCCATCGTGGTCGTGATCGAAGATCAAGGTAAAGACGAAACTCAGATGAGTAAGTTTTGGAAGTAAATCTGAAGATCTGAGTGCCAGGGCCTACTCAACGCAGGAGCGGTAAGGAGGAAACCTGCTTCTTCCAGCAGAAAGAAACATCTGGCATCATGAGGCAGAGCCAAGGGTTATACCACCTGGGTGGGGGGGTAGGAGTGGCCAGCTTAAAGACTTTCCGGCAAGATATAAAGGAAAGGACACTGCTAGAAGTGTGGATAGAACATCATATCCACATCCCTAGAACCCAATATTCCACAGGTCCAACTGGAGTGCTTACTGTAAGGTTACCTCCTTCAATACTTGCCAACGGGGCAAGTTAAAGGAAACTTTTATTAGCCCAATACAAAATCTATCTGCACCTGGCTAGTGGGCCAGAGTCAATTTTAAACCCCGCCCCTTCAAAATGAAACAGGTTCTAATACAACTGTCTTGTCACTATGCGACAGTTGTGCTAGAGCACATACTGGCTGCCAGTCTCATCTGTGTGCAGTCACTGCACTACCAGTATGTAATTCATGGCTTTGTAAAGCAGTCTGATGTTTCACGTACAGGGCAGATATAAATCCAAATTTTATTTAAAGGGACACATTTATACACAGGGTCCATCACAGTTTGAACACCCATTAAAAATGTTTACAAAAAAGGTATTGGGCTCATCTGTAGCTGGAAGCAGTCCAGAGATACAGATGACCAAGTCTCTTCATTATGAAGACTACATTGCAGCTATTTCTAGAACACTGTGATGTCAGAGGAACAAGTTTTGCTTAAGCATCTTGAGTCAAGCACAGCTTGTTCCTTGACGACATCACTGTGTTCTAAAAATGGATGCAATGTAGTCTAACTTGCTGTCCTGTCTTCTTCATAATCAGTTTCCCCTTCCTGCTCTTGATCACATGCCAGTTCCTATTATTCACTTCTTTTAATTCTTCACCTTCTCCCCTTTCTAATCCTTACTCTCTTCCCTATGTTTTTCCTTTCCTTTCCTTTCTCCTGCAAGGCCATACTGTACTTGTCATTCGGGCGGACGCTGGCAGTATGCGGCAAGGTTGCAGCTGCCTGCCGGGCGATGGGGGGCAGGTCCTGTGGGTGGAGGGTGCCACTGGATCACCAGAGAATTATTTTACGGCAATTTACCACGATCGGGAATCAGGGAGGAGGGGGTACCACTAGACTACTAAGGATTGTTCTCACGGCGATTTACTGCGATCACGCTTTACGGGCAGAGGATGCCCCAGGACCCCACTGTGCACATGTCATTCTGTGCAGGGCGAATGGCGCAAGGCGCCAGGCTGCCCTGCGCAAGGCATGCAAATGGGGCCATAATGACATGCAAATGGCCCCATCTGAGCCTCATTTGCATGCCCGCTGCTGAATATCTCGGGAGATGCGCCCAGCGCAACTGCATTTGCATTGGCGCATCCCCATGCTCCCTATCTGTGGTTTGCACTGGTGCAGTGCCACTGCGCCCTGCGCAGTACCACTGTGCCGTGCGCTGTCCATGCCATATTCAACGGTGCTGTGCCATGGTGCACCACAGTTGAATATCACCTGGTCCTGGCACATCCCAGTTGCGCTGTGCCCACGCTTGTGCCACTGCCAGGCACAGTCCGAATATCTGGCCCCATATGTATAATTGAGTGCAGTTGAACTTTATTTAAGTGATCTTTGGTACAACACTAGTCATTTAAAAATGATTATTTATTTAAGGGTGTATTTAGCTGTGTTTGCACATGTATATATTTTCATATATTGTGTATATGATTAAGTACAGTTTAATTAAACAATAGTGCCCGACAGAGTATGTGTCGTGTAAGCAATAATACCTGACAGGGTGGTCGGTATTGTGCTATACGGAACCGCCCAGGGGCGTAATGAGGCCCGACGCCACAGGCGGAGGGCCTTATAGCCCCTGAAGGTCCAGTATAGCACAATACCGCCCACCCTGAGGGTATTATTGCGCTTAGAAATGGGCATTGTAAAAAAAAAAAGTTTAATAAAAAGTTAGTTTAAAATAAGTTTTGTCATAAAATAGTTCCTCCGCCTGCATTAGAATGTTTTTTTTTTTTAATCTGGGTTCTTTTGTGGTAGTGGAGCCTCTGTACTTCTGCCTTTCATTTGATTGTTAGGGTTAACCACACACACACACACACACACACACACACACACACACACACATACACACAGCGCTTTTGGGAGCAACGGCAAAATTAGTTGAGCGAGAGAGAAAAAACGCTGTATTTTTGACTGATACTGTGTGTGAGACACAAACCCTGTTCTGCTTTACATATCTGGAGTTCCCGATCGCCAATCCCGGTAAGTTGTGGAGACAGATGGTCATGGGGAGCAGTCTCGGTAGTGGGAAGGAAAGAAACATGCTGCAGGCAGGAAGGAAAGAGTTGCGTTGCTGTCAGGAAGCAGTGGATATGCATATTTGTTTCTGGGACATAGCCAGTGCATTGGAAGCAGCATGGCAAGCAGCACTTGTGAGCTGCTGTGGAAAGGCTCGCAACGCTCATTTGAAAACAGAGCTGTCCATTGGTATGACGGCTACATGGCCACAGACTCACCTGCTCTCTTATCTCAAATGTCTACTCAATCCAGCAGACACAGAAGCAGGTTCACTATTCATTCAGCTGGTGCAGTCTTCACTGTGAGCAGGTAGTTAGCTGGAGGCGGTAGTCACGAACACGGTCAACGCGCCAATGGCTCTTCAAAAGTTGCACTGCGGCTGCTGAAAGCGACATGTTACTGTCTCTCTGCGGCTCTGCCCATACCACCTGTGGGATTTAACAGCACCAGTTTAGAAAAGGAGTAAGTAAAAGCGTTACCAGTATGCAGCCTGCCCTCTCCCTCGATAAAAAAATAATAGTGCTGACACAGTGAATGCGAGGCGGTTTAAGCAGTATCGGGGCACCGCGTGGCTTGACAGACTTTATTTTTTACTTGTTTTTAACTGCGAAAACGTTAATTATGGTGTGATTTCTGGTTGGGCAGCTTGGAAAGTCAAGATTTCAGGTTGAGGTTTTGTTGGGGGTCCGCAGCCCGGCCATTGGATTTATTCGCTCGCTTGCTAATGGAGCAGAAAAATGGCTGTTATCAAGTTTCCAAACATTCTGGGGGCACACTAATTTCTGTAAAAGGGCTGGCTGGCACAGGGACTAGTCATTCACTGGTCTCTGTTGCCTGATACCCGCCCGGGTGGAGTGTGCTCTCAACCAATCAGAGAGCAGGGTTTTGCTGGCCCATTTTCTAAGCTGGGATAACATCACGCCTCAGGTGGTTGGGCATGAGGCAGAGTGCATCCAACACCTGAGAAGTGACGTTATCCCTGAACGACACACACTCTGGAGGGCATTATTGCTGTTATACAATGGCTCTTATGTATGCAACAAGACACACCATGGTGTGTAAATATGCTTTCATAATTGCATGGCTCGAGGCACTTGCGCCGAGTGCTGTTAAACACCCGAGAGCCAAGTGCAATTATGAAAGCATATTTACACATCCCTGAAGTGTCTTATGGCACTTATAACACAGTGAGAAAAAAACGAGTCATTCCAGTAAACAAACAAGTTGAAAACAACAAATTTAGAGCTGAAAAGAAGCAGAAGTCATTTATGATTAAATAGTCCCTGTAAACGGAGCTCAACGGAACCACTACAAGTAGGTAGGGACTTACTGAAGAGTACAACCGAGCCCTTACACTGTGCAACAGAGGCAATAAAAGTGGAAGACATCACCAGTGAAGGTACAGTTCTGCACAGTTGTGCTGCTCTTCCGATGCTGAATTTCGTTGTCAGGAGTGATCTCGGCTATTTCTGCAGTGGCGTTCATAGCGGGAGGGTTTGCTAAGTTGCTGACTGGAGCTGCTAACTGTGAATAGGTGAAGTATTTAGTTATTTCCTACATTTTCTTTCCAGTGTTGACAGCTACTGTCAGGTTCAGAAGTAGAGTGCAGTGTACCGATTTTCTGCTGTTGCTTGTGCTTAGGCTTTTGGCTACGAAAGAAGCTTTCATAATTGTACTCCTGTACTTCTCTCACAGCCAATCAAACTGCTCAGTTTTTTTTCACTGTGTTATAATTATTAATATTGTGGGGGAAACAAATGAGCACATGTAGATGGCTAAACATTTAATAGTTAAGCAGAAAACAAGTGTCACATCTCCTTTATACTGTGGGAAACAAATACTATAAAAGAGATGTTAACAGTTTGATTTTTTTTGAGGAAACACTCCCCATGTGAAAGCACTGCATCATGGGTATGCAAATAATCAATTGTCTGGAATCACTGTAGTGTGTTATGCGATACCAGGCAATTAGATATTTGCATACTCATGATGCAGTGTATTCACGTGTGATGCATTTCCTCACAAAAAATAAAACTGTTAAACTAATACTATAAAACAAATGTTCCCACAGTATAAAAGAAATGTTCTGACACTTGTTCTCTGCCTAACTATGAAATGTTTTAGCCATGACAAATATGTTAGTCCCCACAATATTAGTAAACAAGGTTTTTATATGAAACTAAGCTTGTGCTACTTTAACTACAAGACATCAAACTCCATTGGTAAAATGTGGTCATGTATGTGGCTAGACTTCACACAGTGATGTTATACTGAGATAACATCACTATCCCAGGCACACACTGACTAATCAGAACTCAGGAATTTTTTTGTCATTGTATAATTCTACTTAAATGTTAGTTATGCAGAAATATGCTGCTATTTGGAGATATGTTCTTTCGGATGAGACGTTAAACTGAGGTCCCATCTTCCTGGATTGGTGGTAGTTCAGGTGGATGTTAAAGATCCCATGGCACTTATCGAAAAGAGTAGGGGAATTTCCCCGGTGTCCTGGCCAAATTTCCCTCATTCACTAAAAATACCACCAACAGCTTAATCTGTTTCAAGGTCAGTTGGCATTCATCTGTATCCCCCTCTCCCGGGTCGTGCCTGAAAATAGGCAGGATTTGTCTAGTGCACTTACCCGGTCAACAAAAACTAAATAAATAAATAAATAAAATAAATCTGCGAGATGGAATCTTATCTGTCATTAATGAAGTTAAATCTCCTGTGATGTACTGTATGTTAGCCTTTATTACCTTAATATATAAATAAATAAATATGGTTCTGGTGTTTGAGATGTTTTTGAATCTATAATGCTGGAGAAAGAGCTTAATTATTTAAATGTTTTAATCATGTTACACGTGCATTTTACCATATAAATGTCACTTTGGGGTACTGTAACCACGCCCCCGAGGAAGCCTTGTGGTGAAGCACTGGGGTGTTTTGTGGCTGGCTGTTGGACTGGGGTAGGTTGATCTTTTGCATGCAAGGTATTTTTAATGTTTGCAATAAAGCTGCCTTCTATTTGAGTTTTTTTTTGGTATTCGCCTTTCCTTTTCAAAACCTAACACCCCCCTTGCTTACCTTCCATCGGTGTAAGCACAGAGGAGTTCCATTCTTCCTGGTGCCACAGCAATACAGAGGATGCATGCGCAAGGAGGAGCACATGCGCTCCGGAACCGCAGCCCCTTCCACATACCCTGACCCAAGTCTCCCGCCCAAGCGTCAGCGCTGCCACCAGGCCTCCACCTGGCAACAGTCGAGAGAGGGGACAACACGCCACCCTGATCCAGGAGAGGAGAGCTACTTGGCAGCCGCTTGATTCTCTCCCAGCCCCCACCACCACCACCACCACAACCCCCAGCAACCCAAGCTTGTTCCCAAACTCAGGTCGCCAGCATGGTGAGAGGTAAGGTACCACAGACTTCAGCCCTCTGCACCACCAGGCCGGCTAGTCTGCCCACTTTCCCTACCTACAGTATCACCTGTAGATCTTACAGGTACTTGTGTTCTGGCTCTTTCTCCCTCCCCCTCTTCCTTTCCACAGTGATTCCCTTATGCCTATACCATGCATTCTTGAATCCACCACTGTTTTCTGCCCCATCACTTCCATTGGAAAGCTGCTGCTGTAATCAACCACTCTTTCTGTGAAGTCTTTCCTCACATCTCTTCTGAATCTACCCCCCTCCAGCTGCATGGCATATCCCCTTGTTCTTTAGCACCTTTTCCTTAAAAATACTTCCTTCCTGTACCTTATTTATGCCCATGAGATACTTAAAGCTCTCTATCATATCTCCCCTCTCCCTCTTCTCTTCCAGGGTGTACATATTGAGGTCCTTTAGTCTCTCTTCATAGGGCTTTTGATGCAGACACTGCAACATATTAGTTGCCCTTCTCTGGACTGCCTCCACTCTATGTCCTTGTGGAGATGTGGTATCCAGAACTGGACAAAGTACTCCAGGTGGGGTCTTTTCTGCGATCAATACAGATGCAACAACTCCTCCCCCGTTCTGCTGGTGGTACCCCTCCCTATGCACCCCAGCATCCTATTAGCCCTCCAGACTGCCTTGTCGCACTGCCTGGCCTCCATTAGGTCATCAGATATCATTGCCCCAGGTCTCTTTCCTGCTTGGTGGTCGTCAGTACCATCCCTCTTCCCCCATTTTGTACTCTGTCCTTAAGTTTCTGTGCCCTAAGTGCATTATTTTGCACTTTTTTGCACTGAAACCCAGGCGCCACACACTTGACTACTCCTCAAGTTTTCTCAGGTCTCTGCTCATAGCCCCTCCTCCCCCAAGTATCCACTCTATTGCAGATTTTGGTGTCATCCACAAAGAGGCAGACCTTCCCTTCCAGCTCCTCTGCAATGTCACTTATAATGACATTAAAGAACACTGGTTCAAGCATTGATCCCTGAGCCACACCGCTGGTCACCTTCCCTTCTTCAGCGTGAACTCTGTTTACCACCATCCTTTGTCACCCATACCCTAACCAGTTTTTACCCAGTTTACCACCTTTACCACCTTTGAACCCACTCCTAATCTACCCAGATTGCTTACTAGTCTCCTATGTGGAATGGTGTTGAAAGCCTAACTACAATCTAGGCAGGCGTCCACTACTCCACCCTGTTCTAATTCCTGGGTCACCCAGTCAAAGAAATCTATCAGATTCTTTTGACATTACCTCCTTCCACTCCTGTGAATCCATGCTGCCTCGGGTCTTGTAACCCACTGGATTCAAGATATTCTAAAATACAGAAACATAGACTTTGATGGCAGATAAGGACTGCTTGGCCCACCCAGTCTGTCCATTTCCCTACTTATTTGATAAGCTGAAGATCTTAGTTAACCAACAGCCTACTTCTTCCTAACCCCCACCAGAATTGCTTTATGTCTGTCCCATATATTCTTGAATTCCCCCACTGTTTTTTACCCCACGACCTCCTCAGGAAGGCCTTTCCATGCGTCCATCAATCTCTCTGTGAAAAAATAGAGGGTAGTCATATCAGACGACCTGAAGGTGGGCCAGCAATGTTAGAAGGCAGTAAGGAGGGCTGGGGGGATACTGGGATGCATAGGGAGAGGCATCACCAGTAGAAAACAGGAAGTTGTTGGCCCTCTGTACAGACAGTTGGTAAGACCACATCTGGAGTACTGTGTACAGTTCTGGAGACCCCATCTCCGCAAAGACATAGGGTGGAGGCTGTTCAGAGGAGGGCAACCAAAATGGTGTTAAAGGAACTTAAGATGTATAGCCTCGAGGAAAGGAGGGAGTGGGGGGACATGATAGAAACTTTCAAATACCTCAAAGGAATCAACAAAGTCCAAGAGGGTAGCATCTTTCAGAAAAAGAGATGTGCAAGAACAAGACGGCATAATTTGAAGATAGAGGGGGGATGGCTCAGAGGTAATGTGAGGAAGTATTTCTTCACAGAGAGGGTTGTAGATGCATGGAATGGCCTTCCTGAGGAGGTCGTAGAATCAAAAACAGTGGGGGAATTCAAGAATGTATGGGACAGACATAAGGCAATTCTAGTGGTGGGTAGGAGGAAGTAGGCTGTTGGTTAACTAGGATCTGCAGCTTATCCATTAGGTAGGGAAATGGGCAGACTAGGTGGGCCAAGCGTCCTTATCTGCTGTCAAATTCTATGTTTCTATGTTAATACTTCCTCACATTGCCCCTGAGCCCACCCTCCATCTTCAAATTGTGCCCTCTTGTTCTTGCACATCTCTTTTTCTGAAAGATGCCACCTTCTTGGACTGTTAATTCCCTTGAGGTACCTGAAAGTTTCTGGCATGTCCTCCCTCCCCCTTCTTTCCTTAAGGGTATACATATTAAACTCCTTTAGTCTCTCTTCATATGGCTTCTGGTATAAGCCCTGCATAATTTTAGTTGCCCTCCTCTGGACTGCCTCCATCCTATGTCCTTGCGGAGATGGGGTCTCCAGAACTGCATGCAGTACTCCAGATAGGGTCTCACCAACTGTCTGTACAGAGGGATAACTACTTCCTGTTTTCTACTGGTGATGCCTCTCCCTGTGCGTCCCAGTGTCCCCCCAGTCCTCCTTACTGCCTTCTCACATTTCTTGCCTACCTTTAGGTCATCTGATATGACTACCCCCAGGTCCCTTTCCATTTTAGTTGTTGTTAGTCCTCCCCCCCACATTAATCCTTTTCTTCAGCAGTGGTTCCATTAGTTTTTCCACCACCACTGTCAGGCTCACTTGCCTATAATTGCAAGCCTCATTCTGCTACCACTTTTGTGAAGTGGGACTACATCTGCCCTCTTCCAGTTCTTCGGAAACCACTCCTACCAGTCTGGCCATGTTGCTCTGTCCACTTTCAGATTAGAGAGTCCCTTTAGAACTCTCTCCTCTGAAAAGGACTAATGACCACCTCCCTCCTCCCTCCTCCTCAAATCCAGTTACTTTTTTGTTGCCCTCCCATTCTCCTTTCTCTATGAACATTGAGCAAAAGTATTTGTTCAGGATGTCTGTCTTTTTCTGGTACCCCTCTGCTCAGTCCCTCCTTCCCTTTTTAACCTTACAATTCCTCTTCTGGTCTTCCTCTTTTCACTTACACACCTAAAAAAAAAATTCTTATCCCCTTCTGGTATCTCCTAGGCTATTTCTCTCTTCAGTTTTGTGCCACTGCACTCCTTACTGCTTTGTGTGTGTCTCTGTTTCCTCTGATACACCTCCCTATCTTCCTCCCTCTACATCTCCTTATATCTTCTGCTCTATCTTTTGCTCGCTTGTTTGACACAGAGTTTTTTTTGCCTTTGCTAGGTCCCCTGTTGGCTTTGCCCACTGTTCCTCCATCCCATCCAGGTCAATCCCCCGGTCATCTCTAAGGCATTCACTCATCTTTATAAAATCTGCCCTCCTGAAGTCCAGGACTCTCACCCTTGTGTGGTTTGATTCTGCATCCATCCCTTATACGGAACCACACTGTATTATGATCACTAGTCCCCAGGTGGCTTCCCACCTTGATGTCTGCAAGACTGTCCTTGTTAGTAAGCACCAGGTCCAGTATTGCCCCATCATGAGTGGATTCACTGATTAGTTACCTGAAGAATGCCCCCTGCAGGACGTCCAGGATGCCTCTACTTCCAGCTGAAGCTGCAGTTGGGAGGCTTCAATCTATATCCAGAAAACTGAAGTCCCCCAACAGCTGCACTTCCCTCTTTTCTGTCATCTTGTCAGTGGCTTCCACCAGTACTTTAACTCCTTCCCCTGTGCTGGAGGTCTGTAGATCATGCCAGTGTGAACAGTGGCTCTGTTCCCCATCTCCAGGATGACCCATGATGCCTCTACCCCCACCCCATATTCCCTATATCTCTGTTGTTTTTATGCTTTCCCCTCACATAAAGCACCACATCCCTTCCGGTCTTTCCCACCCTGTCCTTCCTGAACAACGTCTACCTGGTATGGACATGTCACAGTCATGGTTTTCAGTACACCATGACTTGGTAATGGTCACAATTTCCAGGTCGACCTCTGCCATGATGGCCAGTAGGTCCGGAATCTTTTTCCTAGACTTCTAGCATCCACACACACGGCCTCCCTGATTTTAATACCATTCTGCTTATTACACCACTTTTTTTTCCTTTTTGCCCTCCCTCTTCCCCCTCTTTATAATCCTCCCATTCTCCTTTATTTCTACCACCCTGCTCCTTCATTAATTCTTTATCAGAGTTTAAAAATTTCTGCTTGAAAATACACGTATGTATATGCATCTCTAGTGTATCTTACCTAGTATCGAAAACAAAATAAATAAATACATAACCAAGCCTTTTGCAACTTATGACCAATACTGTAGAACTGTTAATGTTCACTTTCAATTAATATCATGGCTCTGACTTACCACACTGTAGGACGTTAAATGAACTTTGCGGGTCGTTCGTCCGGTTTTGCCTTCATAGAAAATGAAGCTGATAAAAAAGATTGCGGTTCGCTAGTAGGGCATACAGTATTGCTCAGTGGAAAAAAACAAGGGCAACCCAGTAAATAAAAAGAGAATGAGAACACCATCACCCAAAACTTCAGTGGACTTGAGAATGACTACATTGAAAGTAAAACATTCTCAATGGCTTGTTACCGCCTTTCAGAGGCTATGGGGAAGAAAAGAGGATGCTGTACGTGGTTTTGACCAGGCGGTGATATCGCAGGTGCATGATGAGACTCTAGATGATGTGGAACCTTTGTAAATAAACCTATGTTTTGATATCTCTGACTGCCGACACTAAGTGGTGAATTACTGTATTTGTTTTTTCAGAGCCATGCCTGTAAGGGAGTGTCTCTCACCATGGTTTTTGGCAAGTTGTGATGGAGCCGTGTGTTTTGGAGAGGGGGGCGTGAGAATGCACCTAGCACAACTGGTTCTGCAATGTAGCAGTACCTTTTACTTGTTTTGGCTTAAAAAATAAAGATTTGTATTTTACTACTCAAACTAAAGTGTGCCAATAATTTTTTTCTGCTGATACGAACTGATGATATCTGTTAATGTTCACGCTTGAGTAAAATGAGAGAACATAGTGAGATTTATTTGGCAACAATATTTACCTGTTTTACAGTATTTTAAATGTTGCTGCTTTGCATTTATTTTAAACTCCACTAGAATGATAATATGTACTCTTGTTGCGGCCCTCCTTATTGTCTGGTCACAAGCACAAACAGAGAAAAAGAGAAACCCTGCTTCACCAGCGAGGTAAATCTACTGCATCATCGCCCATTCTGGCAGTGCTGATGACAGCAAACCCCCGACCACTGATGAAACATCAAGGTTGAGGCACGGCTTGCTCGCTGCCATACCTACTAAGGATGGTAGGATGCCACTGCTGTCAGGCCAAAGCCTATCATCGACACAAGTAATCACGTCCCCTAGCCACAGCTGCCAACGCAGCCTGAGAGTCGACATCATTTTCAGAGATGATATGATATATTCTGCTCGGTTTACCTATGCAGGCAATAATCCCTTCAATTGGGACCCCTGGCTGCCAGCTCCTGTTGACAACTATGAGCACGCCCACAGATACCTCCCTCTCAGCTACTACCAGTGTCACCGGTGCATTCTACAGCTCCTATCGTCAACATAGACGTCAATGACAAAGCAGAATATAATCCTGACCTCATGGTTTTAGAGAAGGATTTAGAAGAGGAGTAGAAGGAAGAACAATACATTGCACTTTGCTCTAGAGCTACCCTCTCATCCTTCAGTGAGGATTTGGTGGTATATACTCCAAGGTCTCCTCCCAAGGATCCCACTTTTCAAGCCATGATGCAGCAATACAAAGTGCCATGGGCTTTGCTGTGAAAGAGGAAGATTCCACAAAAAGTAACCTGATGGAATCTTTGGAGAGCCCTTGCACACCCTCCATTGTAATTCCACCTATATATTCTGCAATAAAGGATGCTACATTTTCTTTGATACATAAAACGTACTATGGAACATGTTCCCCCTTGTCAGAAGAACAAGGGGTTCTATTCCAGATACTTCCTAGTTCCCAAATGGACAGGAAATCTGCAGCCTGTTCTGGATCCGAGAGTCCTAAACTTCTACATAGAATACAAGAAATTTCACATGGTATCTCTGTAAGCTCCGATTCCCCTTCTACAATCAGGGGACTGGCTTTGCTCCCTGGCAGTATAGCCTAGAGGTTAGAGTAATGAACTGTGAACGAGCTTGGTACATCCAGCAGACCAGACCTTGGTTCGATTCTCACAACCTCCACTTGCATACTGTGTGACTCTGACTATTTGATTCTCCACAAAAGCAGAGTTTCTTTGTGTACCAATCCTAGGTTTTTACCGAAGGTGGTATCTGAGTTAATGTTAAATCAATAATATACCTTCTTGTTTACTACTTGAGCACACCAATCAAGGTGTGGACTTTTGGATGTTCACAGGATACTGGGATACTATGCGACTCACACCAAGGACTGAAGAAAGTCTTTTCAGCATTTTGTTTTCTCCTGGGAAGAGGGCACACCTATATCTAAACAGTACCTGTCCAAATGGCTGGCACACTGTATTATGTTCTGTTATAGAAAGTATGGTGAAGAACTTCCTGTTGTTGTTCATGGTTACTCTACAAAGGATATGGCCACTTCTACTGCTTGTTTCAGAAAACTTTCTGCTGCAACATTTGTGCTGCAGCCACAAGCAGCACTGTCCACATCTTCACTAAGCATTACAATCTGGACACTATCTCGTAGATGAGCAGGTTTTGGCCTGCTGGGGTTGCAGCTTTCCAGTCTTCCACAGGCTGTTCTGATATTTGATCATATGGGCCTGGTAATTTGCAATTCTAAGGCCTAGTGAGGCAACAGAGTATGCGCGCTTGCCGATCACGTCCAACCTCCTGAATTCTTTGTCAGGAGGCAGACTACTCGTGTGTTTAGGTGCCCTGGACCTATCAAGGGAAGCCATAATAACCACTGACTCGGTTTCTGGTTGACTGGCATAATACGGCTCAGCAGAAGGAGCAGGATACTGCTTGTCAGCCTTTCTAGGTACAGCTGGCCGATGTCTGTCCTGCATCCCATGTATGCAGGCGCCTAGTGCTGTTCATCCCCTGGTTCCGCCAAGGGTCAATGCTGCATTGGACATGCATCCCCCTTCCCCCGGAGAAGGGCAGCCATCCATGGGATGCTCCATCCTCCCCTCCCCCCGCGAGCCCTCCAACAACCGAGTTGGTTCCCAAATCCGGGACATCAGCGTCACAGGCAGAAGCCCTACTGTTGTGCCGATAGGCCAGCCATGACCAATATTTTAAATACTGCTGCTCTGTAGTTATTTTAAACGCCACTAGTATGATATTATATGTACTGTAAAATGATGGGATATACATTTTGAGTGTGAGTAATGAAAAAACTATCTGTACTCAAATAAAATATAGCTAAGAGAATATCACTTGACTGCTCTTATGTTCCAGCTTCACATTCCCGATCCCCCTCCCCCTCAGGTCAGACACATCTGTAAACAAAATTATTGCTGTACCTCTGTACGTTTACCTGGTAAAACAATTCAACAAAAAATAATTCGGCCAAGGAATCTGGCTCATGCAGAAAGCACATGTTTTTGTAATTATTCATTTTTACATTGCATGAATTTGCACAGGAAAAGTACTAGGATGGTAGGGAAAAGTGAAATCAACCAGGATTTTCCTTTTTTCCTCCCCAACACCGGGACTGTTCTTCTGAATTTTGACCTTGCTTTCTCCTACAGTTCTAGTGTTTTCCTGTTTACCACGGACCACTGCTGTGAAAATGTTTTTTGAAAGACTTACAAAATATCCTGGTTTATTGGAACAAGTGATCTTCAAGGGGCACTGTCAGGGTTGGGGGCGATTTTATTGCCTCTTTACAGCAGCCCTCTATAGGGAGCAGTGGGGTTGTAGAAAACATTAATGCTGACCATTTTTTTTAAACTACTCAAGATATGGCATATTTTGTACTCAGTATATTAATGTCAACTAGTGGAAATCCTCAAGAAGGCTGTCTGACTAGTAGATGAGACCAGCAGCTGCTGCCAGTTATGAGTGTGTTAGGTTCATCACACGGTGATATCGTAGCTTTCAGTTCTATTGATCCTTTTAATTTTAGTCCTAGTAACAGTTGATCTCTGTGTTATTTAGTATATAAGTAAATCGGCCTGGGCAAGCACACTAGTGTCAAACCCATGTGCATGCCTGGAAGTGCGAGTTTTACTTTTATAAACTAAATAACACAGGATTGAGCGCTCTGTTTATTTTCAGACTAAAATTAAAGGGATCAGTAGAACGGAGGCTACTATATGCAACCATTAGCTGATAAAGGACCCAAAATCACAAGCTCCTTCATGAATGAGCTCAACCGCTGCTCAGTGCCATTCCTGCTTGTGGATGCGTGCCGCGGGAAATTCCACCAGACCGACATTAATATACTGAGGTACAAAATATGCCATAGCTTCAGTGGTTTTAAAAAAAATGGTCAGCATTAGTGTTTTCTATAACCACACTGCTCCCTATAGAGGGCTGCTATAAAGAGGCAATAAAATTGCTTCCAACCCTGACAGTGCCCCTTTAAAGAAGAAACACTATGGTTTGGCCTCTTAGTGCAAACATTCTTTAGTGTCCTGTAGTGTCTTTAGAGTCCTGTATCTGGACTTCAGTAAGGCATTCGACTCGGTGCTGCATGGAAGGCTGGGAAGTAAGTTAGTAGGCACAGGGGCGGGTGCAAAGCTGGTGAGATGGGTAGGAAACTGGTTTCAGGGAAGGCAACAGAGGGTGGTGGTGGGTGGGGAGCTCTTACACCCAAGGGTAGTGACGAGCGGTGTTCCACAGGGCTCGGTGTTGGGACCAGTGTTGTTTGGGATATTCACTGCAGACATATCATGGGACATCAAGAGTAAGACCAGTCTGTTTGCTGATGACACCAAGGTAGGAGCGGTGGTGGATGACCTAGGGGGATGGCAGGGGTTGCAGGATGATCTGGCAAAGCTTGAAACCTGGTCAGACACCTGGCAACTGGGGTTTAATGCCAAAAAGTACAAGGTGCTGCATTTTGGGATGAAGAACCCAAGGAGGAGTTACCAGCCTGGGGGGAGTGCAGCTAGCCCAGACAGAGGAGGAGAAGGATCTGGGGGTGCTCATTACAGGATCAATGAACAGCTCTGCACAATGTAGAAAGGCAGCTGCAAAGGCCAATAAAATGCTGGGTTGTATTGCAAGGGGTATATCCTTGAGGAGGGAGGAGGTGATTCTGCCACTGTATAGGTCATTAGTTAGACCGCACCTGGAGTAATGCATGCAGTACTGGCACCTGTATCTGAAAAGGGACATTAAGTTACTGGATGGGGTGCAGCGCAGGGCGACAAAGATGATCAAGGGGCTGGGGGACTTATACGAGAAAAGGTTGAGGGAGTTGAACATGTACTCACTGGAGGAGAGGAGGGACGGGAGACATGTAAGAAACCTTTAAATACATGAAACGAATAACCAAGACAGGTACAGAGGGGCTGTTCAAAGTAAGGGAGGGGAGGGACACCAAGGGCCATGATATGAGACTGGAGGGAGGAAGGTTCAGAAGGGAGATGAGGAGACACTTTTTTACAGAGAGGGTGGTGGCTGGGTGGAATGCGTTCCCTGCAGAAGTGGTATCCAGTAGAACAGTGGACTGCTTCAAAACGGGATGGGATAGGACAAGGGGGAGGGTTAATGAAGGGGAAGGGTGGAAGGAAGGGGCAGCTGCAGAATAAGGGGTGCTAGCTGCACATTCGAGCAGACTTGATAGACCTCTAGGCCTTTATCTGCTGGCAAATTTCGTATGTTCAGATGTTCAAGAGTGTCTTTACAGCGGACTTTGAGCCCCCACAAAACCTATGAGTGCAGCTACATCCTAAAAAACCACTGCAGCTGCTGATTCCATGCCCTAAACTGACTGCCCTGTGGGCCATAACAGGCTGCTTCGGCTGGTGCTGCCAGTACAGTGATATACTGCCGAATGTTTAGGCTCGGAGTACTTAACATCTGACTCTGACTCTACCTCTCCTTTCCCATTCATTTGTCCCATTAATGAGGGACAAATTTAGCAATCACCCCTGCACAGCCTATACAGGCACGATGGTCTGCATCTATCCAGGAGGGGAACCAGGATCCTAGGGTATAGGTTTAAATGCTTCATTGGCAAGCATTTAAACTAGCCAAGGGGGGATGCACTAAAAAGGAGAAGGGAAATCCTAACCCCCCCCCCAAAAAAAATCAGGGTAGTTAGTGAGGTAAACACCAAGATAGGGCAGTCGATTGGGAGAAGGGCAGGGGTAAACGGAGAAAAAGACAAAGGCAGTAAGGACAGGAATGGGGCAAAAAGAAATAAAGCCATAAAAAATGGAGGGTAATGAGTACCAATGCCCGTAGTCTATGTTAAAAGTTCCCCGAAATGGTGGCCTTGATGGAAGAGGGATGCCTGGATATCGTGGCAGTCGCAGAAACATGGTACACAGAGAACCATGACTGGGATGTCAACATACCAGTATACACAATCTACAGGAGGGACAGGGAGGAGGAGTAGCTCTCTATGTAAGGGAAGGGATCAAAGCAACAGAACTAAAGGGTAAACAGGAAGGAGAGGAGGCACTGTGGGTCACCCTGGAGACTGGAAATGACACCACAATCTGCACAGGTGTTGTATACAGACCCCCGTCTCAAGTGGAGGAAATGGACAAAGAAATGATAGAATGCATCCTTGGGATGGCAGAGAAAGGGGAGATATTACTGATGAGGGACCTGAATATGCCAAATGTTAACTGGAGCACCTTTGCTGCAGCCACATCCAAGAGCAGGGCCATTCTCGATGCCCTACAGGGGGCATGCCTCAGACAGCTAGTTTTGGAACCCACTAGGAAGGGAGCAATCTTAGACCTGGTACTCTCAAATGGGGACAGAGAGAGGATCTCCGATCTTGAAGTGGGTAGCCATCTGGGAACAAGCAGCCACCAAACAGTGTGGTTCACGATAAACTTAGCTGTAGAGTCAAGCCATACAAAAGTGAAGGTACTGGACTTCAGGAGGGCTGATTTTGCCAAAATGGGAGAGTGCCTCAGAAAAGCACTAGCAAACAGGCAAGAAGGTGGGGTGCAGCAACAATGGGGAAACATCAAAACCACCATCACAGTGGCAACAAGCCTTTGTGTGGAGCAAATAAACCAAAAAGAAAGAAAAAAAACACTATGGTTCTCAAAAGAAGTGGCGGTGAAGGTAAAGGAGAAAAAGACAGCATTCAGGAAGTATAAGGAAACACAGAAGGAGCAGGACAGAGAACTGTACCAGTTAAAGCAGAAGGAAGCGGGGAAGGCAGTCAGAATAGCAAAGGCCCAAACAGAGGAAAAGATGGCCAACTCGGTTAGGAAGGGGGATAAAACCTTCTATAGGTACATTAGGGAGCAAAGAAAGACTAAGGCAGGGATACTGAGGCTGAATAAAGAGGAAGGTGGTTGGGCAGAGAGAGACAGTGAAAAAGCAGGGATACTGAACGAATACTTCTGCTCAGTATTTACAATGGAAAAGCAGAGGAAGATACCTACTCTAGTCAATAGAAGCACTCTGGATAGGGAGTTGATATTAGTCAAAGTAATAAAGTGAAGTCCAAGAAAAAATTACAAGGACTGTGGAGTCTCAAAAAGACAGAATTGCACAATACCCCTGGAGTTGAAACAAACTCACAATTGGAAAAAGAAACAGGGGTCAGCAAAAGGGCTGTGTAAAGCTCAGGTAAGAAATGTAGCTCACATGAGTGCCAAACGCGATACCGGAGATTATGGATAACCCAACCAACGCCGCGCGTGATGTCGCGGACGCTGGTTCGCTGTCCGTTGAATTCCCTTTCTTGCCTGCGATTTACCTGCTCTGCCAACCTTCTGTGGTACGTTTTATGTAATTTAATTACTTTGCAGGTCTGCTTGCCATACATTTGTTTTTAGGTGCCATGCAGCACCTTCGTGATTACCCTGCTTCTCTCTATGTTGATTTCTTTGAGAGAGCTTGCTTACATGCTGTATATCTCTTTCATTAAAACAATTTCTGTACACAGCCCTTTTGCTGACCCCTGTTTCTTTTTCCGGTTGATATTAGTCCTTTCACAGAAGAAAGGGTTCTGAAAGAACTCTTAAAACTGAAGGTGGATAAAGCAATGGGGACTGATGGGATTCACCCCAGAATTCTAAAAGAACTAAGGGAAGAACTAGTAACACCACTGACCCTTTTTAATAAATCATGGGAGGATGGTGTGGTACCTGAGGACTGGAGGAGGGCAGATGTGATTCACCTTCACAAAAGTGGAAGCAAGACAGAGGCAAGAAACCACAGACCTGTCAGTTTGACCTCAGTGGCAGGGAAAATACTAACATACTAAAAGAAAGCAGAATAGGCCTAATGTGTCTGCTCGGCAGCCAGCCCCTATTGGGCGCGCTTGCTCCTCCTCCTCCTCCCCCGGCCCCCGAGAGGGTCAACCTTGGCTTCAGTACACCCATACATCTGTCCCACCTCCTCTTGAAGCCCTCCACAGTGCCTTGCTCAACTAGACTCCCGGGCAATGCATTCCATGGCTCCACCACCCTCTCAGTGAAGTAATGCCTTCTACATTCTCCCCTGTAGGTTCCCCCCTCCAACTTCCACTCATGCCCCCTGGTTGTGCCCCCTTTCTTTAGCCTGATCATTTCTTTGGCTCTGCCCCTGTTAATCCCTTTCACATATCTGAATACCACAATCACGTCCCCCCTGTCTCTCCTCTCCTCCAGCGAGTACAGTCCAAGGGCTTCCAGCCTTTCCTCATATGTCCTATCACTCATGCCCCGGATCATCCTGGTTGCCCTCCTCTGGACCCTCTCTAACAGTGCTATGTCCTTCCTAAGGTGAGGTCTCCAGAACTGCATGCAATACTCAAGATGCAGCCTGACCAAGGCATTATACAGAGGTAGGATCACCTCACTCCTCCTGGACATTATTCCCTGGGCTATGCAGCCCAGTATCCTGTTTGCCTTTGCCGCCGATCTTCTGCAGTTTTCAGTGTTGCTCATTCTGGTGTCTACCACCACCCCCAGGTCCCTTTCACTCGAAGTGGCTTGCAGTGAGACACCTCCCAGGGTGTATACATGACCTGGGTTTCTGACCCTCAGATGCAACACCCTACACTTCTCCAGATTAAACCTCAGCCCCCACCTCCTTGACCAACCCTCCAGGGTATCCAGATCCCTCTGGACTGCCACCCTCGCTTCCTCCCCGTCAGCCAGTGCTCCCAGCTTTGAGTCATCCGCGAAGAGGCTCATCATGCTCCTAACCCCCATCCCTATATGAGACAGGCATTGAACAGGAGTGGTCCCAGTTCTGAACCTTGGAGCAACCCAATGAAGACCTTTCTAGGGGAGGAGACTATCCCACCAACCACTACCCTCTGTGTTCTGTCTGTAAGCCAGTTTTCAACCCATCTAAGTAACTGTCTTCCCACCCCACCCCCCAACTTTGTCAATAACCTGATGTGGGATACAGAGTCAAACGCCTTACTGAAATCCAGATAGAAGACATCCACCAGTCTTTGTCTGTCCAGGGTCCCTGTCACCCAGTCGTAAAAATCTATGAGGTTGGTCTGGCACAATCTTATCGGGATGAAAGGAATCACTTCTGAAGGAAAAAATTGTTGAGTACCTAGAGGCCAGTGGGGCACAAGACCCAAGGCAGCATGGATTTACAGCAGGAAGGTCATGTCAGACAAATCCAATTGATTTCTTTGTCTGGGTGACCAAAGTAGTAGACCAGGGAAGGGCTGTGGACATGGCCTACCTAGACTTTAGCATGGCATTTGACACAGCCCCGCACAAATGATTAACAAACAAATTAGCCAGCATGGGAGTGGGTCCCAGGGTGGTAGCCTGGATAAAACACTGGCTGGACAACAGGACACAGTGGGTAATAGTAAATGAAGTCCACAGTGAAGAAAGGGGGGTTATTAGTGGGGTACCGCAGGGTTCAGTACTAGGGCCAGTCCTTTTTAATATCTTTATAAGTGAAATTGTAGAGGGACTGGAAGAGATAGTATGTCTCTTTGCAGATGACACAAAGATCTGCAACAAGGTTGATACGCAAGGTGGGATGGAAAGGATGAAAAGGGACTTGGCAAGGTTGTAGGAATGGTCAAATGTATGGCAGCTTAGATTAAACGCAAAGAAGTGCAGAGTAATGCAGCTGGGAAACAAAAACCCAGGGGAAGAGTACACAATGGGGGGTGAGATACCGACAACAACAAAAATGGATAGAGACCTGGGGGTCGTCATATCAGATGACCTAAAGGTGGGACAGCAATGTAAAAAGGCAGTAAGGAGGGCTGGAGGGATACTGGGATGCGTAGGGAGCGGCATCACTAGTAGAAAACAGGAAGTTGTTGGCCCTCTGTACAGACAGTTGGTAAGACCACATCTGGAGTACTGTGTACAGTTCTGGAGACCCCATCTCCACAAAGACATAGACAGGGTGGAGGTTGTCCAGAGGAGGGCAACCAAAATGGTGCAGGGTCTGCACCAGAAAACATATGAAGAAAGACTAAAGGAGCTAAAGATGTATAGCCTTGAGGAAAGGAGGGAGAGGTGGGACATGATAGAAACTTTCAAATACCTCAAGAGAATCAACAAGTCCAAGAGGGTAGCATCTTTCAGAAAAAGAGATGTGCAAGAACAAGGGGCCACAATTTGAAGATAGAGGGGGGACGGCTCAGAGGTAATGTGAAGAAGTATTTCTTCATAGAGAGGGTTGTAGATGCATGGAACGGCTTTCCTGAGGAGGTCGTGGAGTCAAAAACAGTGGGGGAATTCAACAATGCATGGGACAGACATAAGGCAATTCTAGTGGGGGGTAGGAGGAAGTAGGCTGTTGGTTAACTAGGATCTGCAGCTTATCCGTTAGGTAAGGAAATGGGCAGACTTGGTGGGCCAAGTGGTCCTTATCTGCCATTAAATTCTATGTTTCTATGCCTGTGAGTGCCCCTCCAAAACATCCCGGACCCTGTGCCACTAGAAGTGCTTACACCAAATAAAAATCACACTCTTCAAAGGTGCTGGACAGCAGGACCTTCAACAATCATTTCAATCGAGTTTTAGCATCACTATCAGCAGTCCCACACAAAGCAGAGTAGTCTTGTTTCTGTTGGGGATTCTGAAAGTTGTTCTGAACATATGTTAAGAACAGCTTTTCAAAGGACAACTTTAAATGTTCAGCATGAGCTCAGCTAGGATTGCAAGAGGTGCCAAATCTAATTAACAGAAGCACTCTGGGGAGGGGGGGTCGATCCCAGTCCTTTCACAAAAGAAAGGGTTCTGAAAGAACTCCTAAAACTGAAGGTGGACAAAGCAATGGGGCCAGATGGAATTCACCCCAGAATTCTAAAAGAATTAAGCAGAGAACTAGTGACACCACTGACTACCCTTTTTAACAAATCATGGGAGGATGGTGTGGTATCCGAGGACTGGAAGAAGGCGGATGTGATTTCCCTTCACAAAAGTGGGACCAAGACAGAGGCAGGAAACTACAGACCTGTCAGTTTGACCTCTGTGGTAGGGAAAATGATGGAATCACTTCTGAAGGAAAGAATTGTTGAGTACCTAGACGCCAGTGGGGCACAGGACCCAAGGCAGCATGGGTTCACAGCGGGAAGGTCATGTCAGATGAATCTAATTGATTTCTTTGACTGGGTGACCAAAGTAGTAGACCAGGGAGGGGCTGTGGACATGGCCTACCTAGACTTTAGCAAGGCATTTGACACAGTCCCACACAAAAGATTAGTAGTCAAATTAACCAGCCTGGGAATGGGTCCCAGGGTGGTAGCCTAGGTAAAACATTGGCTGAACAACAGGACACAGAAGGTAATTGTAAATGGAGTCCACTCTGAAGAAAGGGGTTACTAGTGGGGTACCACAGGGTTCAGTACTGGGTCCTGTCCTTTTTAATGTCTTTATAAGTGACATTGCAGAGGGACTGGAAGGAAAAGTATGCCTCTTTGCAGATGACACAAAGATCTGCAACAGGGTTGATACACAAGGAGGCGTGGAAAGGATGAGAAGGGACTTGGCAAGGTTGGAGGAATGGTCAGAAGTATGGCAGCTTGGATTCAATGCAAAGAAGTGCAAGATAATGCACCTGGGAAACAAAAACCCAGGGAAAATTACACAATGGGGGGTAGTAACAACGACAAAAATGGAAAGGGACCTGGGGGTAATCATAACAGATGACCTTAAGGTTGGCAAGCAATGTGAGAAGGCGGTAGGGAGGGCTTGGGGGATACTGGGATGTATAGGGAGAGGTATCACCAGCAGAAAACAGGAAGTTATTATCCCCCTGTACAGACAGTTGGTGAGACCCCATCTGGAGTACTGCATCCAGTTCTGGAGACCCCATCTCCGCAAGAACATAGACAGGATGGAGGCAGTTCAGAGGAGGGCAACTAAAATGGTGCAGGGTCTGCAAGAGAAGCCATATGAGGAGAGACTAAAGGAGCTTAATATGTATACCCTTGAGGAAAGGAGGAGAGGGGGGATGATAGAAACGTTTAAGTACCTCAGTGGAATCAACAAAGTCCAAGAGGGTAGTATCTTTCAGAAAAAGAGATGTGCAAGAACAAGGGACACAATCTGAAGATAGAGGGGGACGGCTCAGGGCAATGTGAGGAAGTATTTTTTCACAGAGAGGTGGTGGACACATGGAACAGCCTTCCTGAGGAGGTTGTGGGGTCTAAAACTGTGGGAGAATTCAAGAATGCATGGGACAGACATAAGGCAATTTTTGTGGGGGATAGGAAGAAATAGGCTGTTGGTTAAATAGGATCTGCAGCTTATCCTCTAGGTAGGAAAATGGGCAGACTAGGTGGGCCAAGCGGTCCTTATCTGCCGTCAAAGTCTATGTTTCTATGCAACTGTGCTCATTATATGCATGTAGTGAAAGTAACTCATCAATTTGAAAAACAGTCACACACTGAGACCCCATTTCATGACACTTTCAGTACATTAAACTGATCCCTAAGAAGGTAAGTAATGAAAAACATGCTACCCATTGTGTTATGAAAATTAAAAACACCAAATTGTGAAGAACCCGCTGGTTCACACACCTTGTGGGTCACATCTGTCACATCAGTAAGGTACTCAAGCTTCACCCTTGTGCCTAATGATGTCACTGCAACCACTACAGCAGGAGGTCAAAATTATGTCTTGCAGCCACTAGCTAGCAAGGCTACTGAATGGGAAAATCCTCTAGCCCCACATATTTTTCTACTGGCCCAGCTGGTGTACTTATTTCACCCGCTGGGTTACATAATTTATTTTCACTAGCCCAGTACAAAATCTACCAGCATTTGGCTAGTGTGCTGGTGCCTGTTTCGACCCCTGCTACAGTAGGAGTGTGAGCCAGCCAGTTCTTCACATTTTGCTGTTAATTATTCTCTATTAAACATCTGCGTAACAAGGTACAGAAAGAAATGGGAAACAAGGTTGATAAATAGTAACATGGAAAGACAATAAAATCCAAGGGCTTTAGGTTGAGAGAACAATCTCTGTGTGTTCCTCATCAATTAGCTGCTACCTGCTCTCAGATGCCTAAAGAACTTCTCTTATAAACCAGTGGTCAGGAAACGTCCAATATGATTGGCTGAAAAGCAGTCCATATTCCATGACAATCTCTCTGACAGCTCAACACAAAGTAAAGGCAGAACAACTAAAGACACAAACAAAAGCTTCACCAGCAAAGAGGTGGCAAAGGGCCAGGTTTGGCTCTTTGTAAAGACCAGCAACGCACTGACAATTTGCCTACTGCATCAAAATACTCTGCAAAGTCAATCAAAAGTTTCCCTTAACTCAGTTACAGGGACCACTGACAAATCTGCAGTAAACCGTGGGGACAATACCTGTTTAAAAAAAAAAAAGTAAAAACACAAAGTTAACCCTTCCCCACTCACCCTTGCATCACCCTCTCCCACAGTTCCAGTATTTAAAAAAAATATACCACATCCTCCCAGCCCCTGTAGCACACCAATTCCCAACGTCATCCCCCAACAATCCCAAGTCATAAAAGAATACCACCTTCCCCCAACCCACATAGTAAAAACAGCAGTTTATTCTGTACCAGGAGAACCACAGATTTCCCGGCACCTGGTATATTAGCACATACTGTAGCTTTATTTTCAATTTATCTGCCACACATCCAGTTTTTTGAGTGTGCCTCTAGTGGTACGGTCAGTAGAAACAATAGTCAAAACAATCCAGTTTTCTAGTTCTGTGTTCACATCTGCTCTCTGATCTCATCTGCTGCATTTCTTTGACACAGACCTATATCTGTAATTGAACTTAGTCAGAAATCTAACTCAGTTCTTTCACCTTGTTTGTGCGGTTGTCATATCCATTTGACACCCAACAGACTCCGTCCAATTCAGAACAAAGCTGACAGAGTAATACACGGAAGGTTACTGAATGTTTCACATGCAAGCCTCCATTTAGGATATTCCTGTGACTCTCACTACTGCCCTAGCTTCTGGTTCTTCAATCTGTACTCATGTTTTCGTAAGTAATAACCCATGACAGGATATGGGGTTATGGGGATTAAATGCACGGCCAGCTGTGTTATGAAGCATGAGGCTGCAGGTTGAGTGTACTCACAGCACCCCAGCCGTACATTAAATCCCCATAAACCCATCCCCTGTCGTGGGCTATTGCACTTATAACATGGGTTGTGGAAAAAAAAAATTGCCTGAGAAAAACAACTTTTTCCACTGTGGAAACACAGAAAAAGACACTGTATTCTGCCACCTGGAAAGTAGTCCCTCCAAACAGAAGTACACTGTATGGATGTTTTGGATGCAGAAATATGACACATACAGTAATGATGTCATGTGTCACATTTGCGGTGTCTGACATCTGTTTATTGCTTTCTGGATGCATCTCTGATGGTGCCCCTCAAAGGCACACTTTTACAGTCACGGATACCAGCTGCTGCTGACACTACTGTGCAGTGAGTTACTGCCTAGTGTGCGGGTGTATGGGGAGAGCAGGTGAATTTTGCTCACTGTTGCAGTCTCTGTGTCTCTTAGGAGTTCAAGCAGGTCATGGATCTCACACCGCTCATGACAGCCGCCGATCGCACACAGAAAGAACGAGACAGGTATAAAACAAGTGTCTGCTGCATACTGCACTTGGACGACACCTCGCGGTGCTCAGTGCCTCTGTCAGGAACGTGGGGGAGAGAACATCTTTCACTGGCCTTGCAATGAACTGACACTGCTCACAGCTGTCTGTGTCTCTGTGTGAATTTAACATAATGCGCTGCTACAATTACATAAAACAAAGCATTTTCACACAGCCAGGGGCAGGTTGGGATCCCTGAGTTGAGACACTACAAAACAAAAGCGAGCACAATGATCATGATTCCTGCCACTGACACTCCCATTACCTGCTGCTACACAACCTAATGGAGGCAGGACACATACAGAGAGAGACAGACACACAGACACGGATGGCGCTACTGCAATAAGGACCCTTACCTGCCACCACTGTCAACCCACTGACACTCCACTGTCACTGGGTCTCCTTCTACAGGCAGGGGCTGCCAGCAACCACCTCATAGCCTAAAAGTTATCGATTGGGGGGGGGGGAGCTTGTAACTCTCATTTCCTGCTGCTGCACAAACCATTGGGGCCACACAAATACAGACTGCAAAAGAGAGAGACAGACACAGGGCCGCGGAACTACACTCCGCACCTTTAGCTGCCGCCGCTGTCCACAGCTGCCAACCCGCCAAACATAGCTAGCTGACAGCAACTTCCTGCAGTACTGTGACTTACCGGACCACACTTGCTTATGGGGGGGGGCCCTTTCAGACTCACACACTGCATCTCCCAGTTTCTTTCTGTCTCTCCCGCACTCGCCCACTGAGTGCCAGAGCGTCCCAGGAACTATCAAGCCTTCAGGTACAGCAGCACAGTGTCCGGTAGGATGGGGAGTTAATGACTGCCTAGTGTCAGTATTGTTGCTCCAGCCCACTGACTGCAATGCCTGCCATCTCCCCATACACACCAATGGGGAGGAAGACAGGGCTGGGACGCTCTCTCGCTTCCCCCCACTTTTACATGGCTGCCGTTCACAGTTGACAAGCAAATGAGTCCCAATGCAAGTTTCACGGAGTCCCTCCATGGAACCATGTATTAAAAAGGGAATTTAATGCATGACCACACAGAGGGACTCCATCAATGGGCTTCCACGTTTTTAGGTACCCATGTTATAAACTTAAATAAGGAATTAGACCAGAATCCTTTTCCAATACATTAAAAAACAAAAGCCTCCGATGTGTATTCATGGAGAACCTTCTCCTGGGAAAGCACTGCCTTAGTGCCTATAAATCTGCTAGACATCATGCCCAGAAACACTTTGTTTGGGAAGCTTGTAAAATGGTCCCAGTGGCAAGCGGTCACGAGACAGACCAAGTTGAGCTGGATGAAAGTGGGCCGGGGGCTAAATACAGTTTCTAACGGTGTTGTATACCAGGGAGGACGGAAGGGCATTTGGAGTACTGCCAGGGCTGCATTCTGTATGCTAGTCTACCTGTAAAGGGCAGGCAGGGTACATCTGCTCTCGCTGCAAGCTGGTAAATGCCCTGGTGAAAGATGTTGCTCATATGGAATGGCAACTGGTTAACACCATAGGGGAACAGGAAAGCAGCATGGCAGCTTGGGTGGGAATCAGTGATAAGGCAGGCAGGCTAAGGTTCTGGATACTGGGAGGGAAGCATATCTCGTGTAATGTAAACCCCCCTGCCTGTGGAGAGAAGAAGGCATACCATCCGCAGCCACACTGGGTTGTCAATGCTCTCAGAAGGCGAACTGCTAAGCTTGAGTGGTAAATGGAGGCACCAGAGGGGTGCAGGGAAATGAGCAGCAGCTGAGGAGGATGAGTGAAGAGGAGAATAGGTACTCTGGCACTAGACCTGGTACAGCAGCTGGAACAGTGTCCTCTAGTGACAGGAATGGGGGATGGATCAGAATGAAAAAAGGGAGGCAACAGGCATTAAAATGGAGCATCAACACCATTGCATACCAACAACAAATATCAGCTTCTGGTTGGACAGGCTGAGGGCAGGGGTCAACAGGTGACTGAGGCTGGTGGAGGCAGCCCATTCTCCAGGGCATGCAAACTGCCAGAAACAGGAAGGAAAAAACTGGAGAAGGAATGCAGCAGTTATTGGGGACTCCAACTGTCAGGTCAGTGGGTTAGGCGAAAGAGGCTCTGCTGAACCAGGATGACAGAGCAGCTTGGCTAAGGTAGTTTGCCTGCATAAAGTGCGAGTCAAACGAGAGCTACCCAGGGCCAAGCAATGCAGCTGCAGGATGAGCCTTCTGTCATTATCCATGGAAAAGGACCCAAAGGTTAAAAGACGAGAATGAAATATGGTAAGCAAAGCACAGCAGCAAAAAGGGGCAGGTAAACAGTAGGGCAAGGGAAGATGTCCTGCCTGTTTACAAGGCCTTGGTCAGGCCCCACCCGAAGTACTGCATGCAGTTCTGGGATCCTCAATACATAGACACTGATGAAGCCAAGGAAGTCGAGAAGTACAATGAAAATGCAACACTAGGCCACAAAATGATCAGGGATACAAAAGACAAAAGCTACAAGAAGATTGAGACCCTGAACATGTTCACATTGGAGAAAAGGAGGTGGAGGGGATATTATCTCAGTTTTCCATATACTCAAGGGTACTGACAAGATCCAACAGAAAGACCCTTGTTAGTTGAACAGCGGTGGGTTTCAAGCATACATGGGATAGGCACAGAGTAATATTGGTGGGAGGGGGGGGGAAGCTGGAGCTCAGGTACAGTCTGCGTTATGACAGTATAGGCAGGAAAAAAGAGCAGACTAGGTGGGCATGACGGCCCTTATCTGCTGACAAATTCTGTGTTTCTATGCAGTTTTGTACACAACATTAAATATAATATATAATGAGGCAGATTTTCAAAAAGGCATGTGGGATGCAGGTCACAGTATTACCCTCAAACCATAAGGCTGGATTTTAAGTGAGGTTTTGGCCTAATGTGGGTTGGGGGTTCTGTCTGTATAATCTGCTGGTGCATATTTTATTTTATAACCAGTTTGTGCAGCTTCAGGAGGTACATGAGTTGCCATTTGCTACATTTTCTCTGCACCAACCTCGTGTCTCCAGGGTGCCCAATGCCCTTGCAGCATGCCAAGCTCATCCAGGGTACCTAGCGAGGCAACATTTCCCATTACCTCCCACTGTTCCCCACCCACCCCCTGTGTGGTCATACACATTGCAGCATCCTGGGAAGGGAGGATGTGTGGCAGCATGCTGTCACCCATGCTGCCAAGCTCATCTCCACCAAGTCCGCACCACAAGCCTCTCTAGCTGCAGTGCACTGCAGACCCGCCCTGACTGCTCTCTTACACTCCCACTGACCTTCATTCCTGTCATTCCAGACTTGGGATAATGAAACTTGGTCGCCAGCATGGTAAACGGGTGCCTTACTATTTACCTCACCAGTTATAAAATGACTGGAGGGTGCAGCTCTCAATGAAAAATACAGTGCAATTTCTGAAGCTGCAAAAAAACTATTGGTTTGCTGTATGTCATTCTGCAAACATTAAGCATCTTTAAAATGAAGCTCACGCTGCATGCACTACTTACTCTGTTACAATGGGGACGGGATGCTATTTTTATTCACACCAAAGGCATACAAAGCTAGCCTGTCCAAATACTTCGCAAACTACGACTGAAGATGAGCACTTTCTGTTCTACAAATGTCATCTGTCCGTTTCTGCTACTGATAGCTAACGCTGCAGTGCGGACACCTCAGAAGAGTGAAATAAGGAGAACAATCTCCTTTCAGCTCAGCTCAGCTGAGCTGAGCCTGCTATTATGTTGAACTTTCATGTAGGACACCTGAGTTTGCATCCCATGCCAGATTCCAGTGCCCCATCTGGAGGAGTCTAGAGTACACTGTAGAGGTATGTTAAAGACACCAGGGTGAGGAAGAGGTACTGGCCACTCTGGCAGTGCCTTCTACAGCATCAGCTGGGATGGCACCTATGCCACAGTTGACCACAAAACATTAGCTTCCTGTGCATGCCCCTCCCCACACACACACATACACACATGCACAAACACGCGAATAATGTCAGAGACATCTTACAATCAGGGTTAGCGGGAGAGATTAAAAAGACAAAATCTTTACCTGTACAGAAGATGGCTGGAGCTAACCCAGTCATCCGACAGCCTGTGACAATCCCTAGACCCGTCCCCTGAACCCCAATTCAGGATATTAAATAGCTGGTATAGCATCGCAAAATGCTAAGTAAAACAGAGGGTAATGCTAACCATTTTCAGAAATGCTTAGCAGTAGACTGCTAACCATTTTTGAGTGAATTCATAACGCAGTACACAACATTAACAAAGCTATACAATATTTTTTAAATCTTGCTAATCAATCTGTGCCAAGTGCTATGCATTTTCACAACTGATTAGCACTTTCACGCGTCAAACTGCTAATCAGTTTTTTTCAGCTTATTTATGTAACCCCTAGGTGGCCCTATTCTGTGGGCTACTAACTTTGCCTGTGTGACTAAGCACAGGTTAAGGGGCCCGAGTTCGGTGAATGGGTTTTCGGGGAGCGTAGCTGCTGTTGGTATAGCCCTCTGGGATGCTATACCCACCCACCAATGCTTCTAGTGGCCTAAATAGTTCAGCAACAGAACATTCACATTCACCATATGACAGCAATGATACGCTCACACTCCTTGCACTTACCACCAGGGCTGAATCCTCTGCAATTGCCCTGGAGACCACCTGGAAAATAAGACTAGTGATGCAGCAACACAATAGCAGTACATTATTCCCACCAAGAAGGTACACACTAGCCAGATTAAACATGAACCACCACAATCGGATTTATTCAGGGGGATGTGAACAAGGGTGGGGCATGAATCTAGTTAGTGATTAGCAGACCTGATTAATTTCAGGCTGAATAAGCATGCACAATGAGTCCCTTTAGCACAGTTCTTACAACCCTGGGAACCCAGTATGGAAAGCAGGCTAGCCTGAAGCGTTGCCCAGGGTAGACCGGTGTTGCAGCTGTTGTTGCGGCCCTTAGGAAAGGCAACAATTAACATGCACTCAACCCAAATATTTGTAATCTGGAGCAGGATGGCTCAGTCCATTGCAATAACCCCAAACCAAGAAAATCAGATGACACACAAATGATTATAGCTTTTGTTGCAGGGAGCTACCCTGTTTTGTACTCACGCTACCCAGACCAGGATGCAGGACAAGCGAAATGAAGACCTCTGGATGTTGTACTGGATTGCCAGGGGACACAGGGCCTACACAGCTCACCGTGGTGGTCGCTACCTGTTCGATCGTGTTGAGCAGGGGCAGAATCCCCAAGTGTTTTTTTCACCGGAATGTCTCTGAATTTGGAGCAGCGGCCTAGGCCAAGGTGACAGGGCCCAGGCAGAACAGGTAGTTCGGATGAAGTCCATGATAAAGTGCTGGAACAGCCTCCAGCTGGCGTAACAAAGCTCGCCATGGGAAACCAAATCGCGACCCATGGTACACATTCACCACACTTATAAGCACTTAGAATATGCTTCCACAGTTCAGATAAAGTCTGTTTGCTAACCACAGGTTCTTTGCACAAACCTTTTAATCTGAGGCTCACTTTGGTGCCTGGCAAGCCGAGCGCTTCTAGAGCAAGTCTTCAGTCCACTTGCAGGCAGCAATAACACACTTTTCTCTTCAGGTTCAGGTCTCGATCTAATAATCGGATAAATCCGACTTTTACTCTCAAGGCAAATGCTTCACTCTGGAAGATGTGACAGGCAGGCCATCAGAGCCTTCCCGTCAATTCTCCTGTGCTCCTAGCAGGAGCCGCTGCTCGATCACTGGAGCCATTTACTCTCCAAACTTCAACTCAACTGCTGCAGGCAGTTCTGGGCTTTCCCAGTAATCCAAAAGGTTCGGTTGGCTGAGGGAACTGTCTGTCACAGAAAGGGCTCCCCCTTCAGGTCCATTTAGGCACCAAACCCTTAAAACTACAATTCCTACAGAATTTCAATCCCACAAGACCTCGGGGGACAGTCTCCATTTTAGGTCTCCTGAGGTTTGATTGGTCCAACACTGGCAGTCCAGAACCAAAATGGTGGCTCTTATGCAAAAGTTCAAGGTGCAATGGAAGGCAGGTTAGACAAACTCCTATATTATTATTACTACAGCAAATAAACTGTAAATAATCACTTTCCCTAACAGAGTTCCCTCTGTGCAGATAGCAACTGCAGAATGGAGCAGAAATACAGACTGTTGGGCTAGTCGCGACTCTTAATTACTCGGACCCAGTCCAGACTAAATTTCTCACACAGAATAACAGCTCTCTTAAAGAGATAGGCACGGAGGCTTAGTAGAGCACTCTCATGCTGACACATAAAGCTACTGCAGACACAGGGCACCATCCTGACAATGGGCATTAGGCAGCCCAGGAAGACATTTAGGGGTTCCTATATTTGTAGGAGGGTTACATTTAAAAACCTACAATTACCTGGAAACTGCCCAGATCAGCAATAGCCCCACCACTGGGGCAAGTCATAGGAGTAACAAGGTTTTGGGGGATCTGCAGTAGTGTCACAAGGGACCAACAGCAGTGTCACAGGAGAGTTTGGAGTACCTGAGTACAGTATGTCAAATGTAAGATGCAACAGGAAGAGTGGTGGAATGGGTGGCAATAAACAGATAAAGCAACAAAAAAATGTGGGCCGAGTTGTTTCTTCCTAAAGGCATCACCGCAGTAGGCACAGCTTCCAAGTCATGTTATCAACCCTCAGTCCACTAGCGAGTCTGGCAATGGCACCAGCCCTATATGAACTTTTTAAAAAGTCTATGAAGCGAGAGCTACAAAAATAAGTTGCAGTAGTTTGTAAACCAGAAAAATGTGAACCAACGAGTCTTGACTTTGAATGGGTGTTGATTCCCTGCATTACTAATCTTTCACTCAGAAAAGAATTCTTAGCTCCTACTAGTTCAAAACAAAGAACTTGGGCAAGTTAGTTTTTGTGGAGCCTCAGATGAGGTTTTTAAGCACTGCCTCACTTAAAAAAACAACTATGTTTTATAAAGCAATCTTAGCAAACATTACAAGATCCAAAGAAAGGAAACCAAAATGTAAAGCACATGGCTCCTGCTACCCTTTCATGTCCTACCACCTCTCATCCTTGACTTGTGCAGACCTCGGCAGCACCATCAGTTATTTGAAATGATGTGACTGGTAAGATACATACCTATATACATACAAGATGTCACCAGAGAAGGACCTCAAGGCCCACCTAGTCTGCCCAATCAAGCCCCACCTAACTAGAGATCCCCGGTCCAACCCCTATGCTGGAAACCCCTCCCCTATGTACCAGAATCCCCTTCTGTCTGTCCCACACATTCTTAAAGCCAGTAATTGTATCTGCCCCTACCACCTCCTCTGGTAGACTATTCCAAGTGCCCACCACCCTCTCCATGAAGTACTTCCTTATGTGACCCTTGAACCATCCCCCCCCCTAGCTTCCAGCCATGACTCCTCATCCTTTGGCAACTTTTTCTTTGAAAAACACTACCCCTTGTACCCTACTTAAGCACTTGAGATATTTGAATGTCTCAATCATGTCACCCCTCTCCCTACTTGCCTCCAGGGAACACCTATTCAGTTCCCTCAGTCTCTCCTCATAGGACATCCCCTGCAGACCCCTCATCATTTTTGTAGCCCTCCTTTGCACCACCTCCAGTGTGTTTATGCCACCTTTAGAAGAGGCCAACAAAACTGAACACTGTACTCGAGATGAGGCCTTACCAGTGTTTCGTAAAGGGGCAACAGGACCTCCCTCTTTCTACTGTTAATACCCCTCCCTATGCATCCAAGCATATGGCTAGCCTTCCCCACTGTGGCTTCGCATTGCCTAGCCACCCTTAGGCCATCCGTAATAACAACTCCCAGGTCCCTCTCTTGCTTCGTGACTGCCAGTTGTACTTCTCCCAGTTTATATGTCACCCCCAGGTTTCTGCTTCCTATGAACATTATCCTGCACTTTTTCACATTGAACCCAAGTTGACAAACCTTAGTTAGACCATTCCTCTAATCTTTTAAGGTCCCTCCTCATCTTATCCACACCCGTTGCATGTCCACTGTATTGCATAACTTGGAATCATCTGTAAAAAGATGCCTTCCCCTCCAGCCCCTCCATAATGTCACCGATGAAGCCACTGAAGAGGACTTGTCCCAGCACGAAGCCCTGTGGAACTCCGCTCATCACTACTTCCATGCCCAAAGCTACGCCATTTACCAGCACCCTTTGGCTCCTGCCAGTTAGCCAGTTTTCAACCCATGTTGCTATCTTATGACCCACGCCTAGGCTGTTTAGTTTATCAATCTTCTGTGAGGGATGATATCGAAGACCTTCCTGTAGTAGAGACAGGTCACATCCACCGCACCTCCCTGGTCAACCACCCTGGTCACCCAGTCAAAAAACTCAATCAGGTTGGTCTGGCAGTGCCAAACATTCATGAAACCATGCTGCCCAGGGTGCAACAGGCCAGAGGTTTCCAGGTATCCAATTATTTTTTTATTTTATTACAACTTGGATTACAAGTACCTTTGAGCCAGGCTCTTTTACAAATGTTCCACGTCGGAGAACAAATACAATACAAGTTACAGAAATAGTAACAAAACAATAAATACTGTAGGTTGGCATATTAGGTTACAATGGTAGATCAATACAATAGCTAGAATAAGTAGAATGTATACATGGGAACACAGAGTAACAGAGGGATAAGTAGGAGGGAGGGTGGAAGGTGAAGATAAACGTGAGGAGCGAAGTTGGAGAGGGCAGGAATTGCAGCCAAAGGGCATGGTCATCAATGTGGGAGTAGGCTGAAACTAGTCAACAAAAAGGGAAAGATCACTGAGGGCTCAGAAGTGGCAGGGGGTGAAGGGGGAGAGTCAGGAGTGGTGAAAACAAAGAAGAAATAAAGTAACAGAGGAAAAGGAGAGGGTGGAGATGTGGCAGGTGATAGTTGGAGGGAACAAAAACAAGAGGGCTGAGGAGATTATAGGTAGCATTTATTCTCTCCTTCAGTAATGACTCCATCATCTTACCCACCACTGACGTCGGGCTAACTGGCCTGTAGTTACCAACCTCCTCCCTATCATCACCTTTGTGGAGTGGAACCACTTTTGGTCTTCTCCAGTCACTAGGTACCTCCCCGGTATCCACTGATAGGTTGAACACCAGTAGAGGTGCAGCCAGCTCCACCCTGAGCTCTTCTAACACCCTGGGATGCACCCCATCTGGTCCTATCGCCTTGTCCACCCTAAGATTATTTAGCTCCTTTAGGACCCAATCTGTTGAGAAGGGGCTGGTGTCCACTTCTCTCACCCTCCACCCCCCATGCTCCTGTCCTTCAGTTCTGGCCCCTTTCCCCTCTCCTCCTCAGTGAATACGGAGCATAAGTACTTGTTAAGCACATCTGCCTTCCTAAGGTCATCCTCCACAGGGTCCCCCCCAACCTGATTATCCCTACCTTAGTTTTCTTCCATTCCCCTATGTAGCTAAAGAATGCTTTATCTCCGTCTTTTATTGATCCAGCTAAGTTTTCTTCCACTAACACCTTTGCCTGTTTTTTTTGGGAAACTCTTATTTTGACAGACATATAGAGAATCGGTTCATACATTTAAATAAACAGAGTTTTAACAGCTTCTATGACACTGGTTGTGAGAATTATAGATACTGTGTAAATGGTTACTTTTCACCTTTGCCCTTTTATCTGTCCTTCCTGCCTCCTTTAGCTTCTTCAGGTAATGTGCCCTGTCTTCTTCCTTCGGAGATCTCTTGCAGCGCAAGAAGTCTAGTCTCTTAGCTCTTACCTGAGATCTTATCTCCCTGGTGAACCAGATTGGTCTCCTCCTCCTCCTCCTCTTGCTTATCAGTCCAACACATAAATTTGACAGCCCTATTTATTGTCTGCCTTATCGCTACCCAGTGTGCTCCACTCCCCTCAGATCCCCTATCTCTGCTAGGGTATCCCTCAGGCACCTCCTCATCTTCACAAAGTCAGCCCTCTGGAAGTCAAGGACCCTCATCCTTGTGCGACTTGACACTGACCCAGTTTTAATATTGAATCTAACCATTTTGTGGTCGCTGGATCCCAGGTGGCCCGACACCTCTACTTGATCAACACTATCTCCATTTGTTAGTATTAGGTCCAGCACTGCACCCTCTCTTGTAGGTTCCTCCACAAGCTGCCTGAGGCATGCCCCCTGCATGGAGTCCAGGAAGTCCCTACTCCTTGAGGTTGTCACAGTAGGGTGGCTCCAATCAACATCTGGGAGATCGAAGTCCCCCATCAGCAACAACTCACCCTTGTCAGCCATCTTTTCCATGTCCAGTTGCAGATCCCTGTCCAACACCTTCTCCTGCTCTGGAGGTTTATATACTACCCCAGTCATAAAACTGATCCTTTTCTCTTTTCCAAAGCTACCCACAATGCCTTCACCAACCCCTGAATTCCTAGCACTTCTGAAGCCTTTATGCAATCCCATACATAAATAACTACCCTCACCCCTTTTTACCTACCCTAGCCCTACAAAACAGATTAAACCCCGGAATGACCAAGTCCCAATCCTGGTGCTCCTTGTACCAGGGTTCAGTGACTGCCACTATATCCAGTCCCCCCTCTGCAACAGCAACCTCTAAGTCTGCAAATTTGTTACCCAAACTGTGGGAGTTCTCACACATAGCCCTCCTTTAGAACTGCCCCCCTTATTTGTCCCCTTTCCCATTTGCATGGGAGTGCCAGCTAGGTTTTCCCCTTACTCTCCTATTGCCTTGTCCCTCTTAGCCTCATACTCCTCCCCTTAGCAGTTTAACTTTAGTTCCCTGTCCATGTACTCTCTCAATTTTTCCCTTAGGACTTCTGACCTTTTGTCATTTAGATATAGCCTATTCTTTGCATAGAACCCTTCATCTAACCACCTGTTTCCCCCATACTCCTAGGCATGCAAACCCCTCTTGTCCTGCACCATTCTCAGTCATGCATTAAATTCCTTAATCCTCTGCTTTCTCATTGTGCTAGCACAGGAGACTGGAAGGACTTAAGAAAATGCCAAAGAGCTTGCTACTGTCCTACAGCACTCTGCCAATTCTCTGAACCTCTGTTGTACCACCCCCACCTCATTCCTCGCCAAATCATTCATCCCCAGATGTAAAATCAGGTGTGGTCTACCCACTACCTCCTTTTCTGCCTGCGTGATCCTAGATCCCGCCTTCCCCGCCTCCATCCCAGGTGCACATATGATCACTCTTCTCTGAGACGGCTCCCACTTTCTTACCCAGTATATCCCTTTAATGATGGAGTCCCGAAGACCATCACCCTTTTTCCCCCCCCACTCTGCTTTTTGTCTGTCTGCTCCTAGCGAGCTACCTTCCCCATCCCTGCCATTTCCATATTTCCCTCTGTTCACTCCTATGTGCCTTCCCCCACAATGGTCTTTCCTCACTGCCTTCTGTACCCCACATCCTTCCTGTAGCCCTTCCTCCACTCTCCTTTCCCCTGCTTCATCTTCATCCTCACTAGCCCTCTGTATCACTCCACCCTTCTCCTCCATTTTTTCCCCGTCTCCCCCTCCTTCTGCTCCCCCCTACTGTTTTATTATGTATGGTTTCCTCCACCAGGTTTCTTGTAACCCCCTCTACTTCTTGTTCCTCTTGGTCCATTAAACTCACCAGTGCCTCAAATTGGTTCTTTGTAGTACACCTGACCCCATGGAGCCTCTCTTATTCCTCTCCCTTGTCTCCCCGTAATTACTGTAAACAGGTTTTACTGTCTTTCTTTGATCTCTCCCTACCACCTGCTAGTGTTCCCTTTCTGCACAATTTGGCCTTTGGGTGTCTGCCACCCCTGATCTTCATGGCTCCCAACCTGCCTCCCCCCACTAGTTCCATCTAGCTTACCAGTGGTGGGCTTAACGCACCCGTTTCTATTTTCGCTTCCCCAGCCAAACCCCTCCCTCTTTCATCCCCATCATCCCTCCTTTCCATTTATGCTCCCCAACCAATCCCCCTTCCAATCGCCATCTTAACCAGTTTACCTCTGCTCTCAGCTGTCCCAGGTACCTGCACACCAGGCAGCCCCCCCACTCTCCACATTATGCTCAAGAACACTGCCACCCCACATCCATTACAGTTAACAATTCTCCCCTTTTCTCTATGCCACACTGAACCATCCATATGCCTTCCCCCACCTCCTCTGCAGAACTTGCGGGGCTGGGTGCCACATCCCTTTTTCTCTAGTAAACAATGCTAACAGAATGTTGGATGCTATTTATAACTCAACCATACTCTGTCACTAGAATAAAAAAATTGGCAGATTAAATGTAATGGGAAAATGTTTTTTAACTTATGACCGCCAAAAACTATATATGAACACATGGAGCCATATTATGGGTAACAGCAGTACTGCAAACAGCAGATGGATGAGAACTGTGATTTTGAAATGCAGACAGGACCCCCAAAGTGGCATACAGGAGAAAGGTTACTGTAAGCCTTTTTTCACTTGTAACTACTGCTGACTACTGAATCACGATAAAGCTGTGCAAATGCTAAGATAATATAACAGAACAGTGATGACATATATAAGCAGAATTTATTAATGCTCAATATAAATTTTTTTTTGTCTGAATGCATTTCCTACATTAGTTTATGTGCCTGCTTGATGCTAGTTTGGAAGCAACCTTATGATGATATCAATATTTCAGTTTGTCTACACTGGATGTAAAAGGAATTTTTTTAAAACACTGCATACAGGACGCTCAATTAGAATTGAGAGCTTTTATTCACTTTTGTCTTACCCTAACCACAAGATGTGGTACTAGGTATGAGGGGATGCATCATGCTCTACACACAAAATGTGAATAGTTTGTAACTAAGTATTAGTAGGCTAAGACGTAAGAAAATAAGAGAAAATGATTTTGATGCAGCTATAGCCTTTTCATTTTATATACATATTGTGTTATGCCAGCTTAGCCTGTGCATGTTTGTAGGTATAAATGTTGGCCTTTTCTTAGATGTGTGCGATTTCATTATAATCTTCTGTGCGAGCATGCAGATGACCACTGTACCTTCATAAAGTGGAAACCAATCCACGAAACGTTGGTTACTAATGCTGCTATATGGTGGCTAAAGTGATCAAAAATAAAATCATACACTTGGAACACACTTGGGAGTAGCAGTCCATTTTTCGTTCTCAGTTTTAACCCTACAAGTAACTCTTTTGACTAAATGGTTTTGTTCTAGGAAAACAAAATCAATGAAATAACTAAAGCGTCAAACTAAAATGCATGCTGAAAATAGAAAATAAAGTTAAAATTGACACTTCAAACATAGGTCATCTTGAGGAATTATATGTATATTAAGAAAAAAGTATAGAAATTAGTGCATCAATTTAACCTAAGGACCGAAGACCCTCAGATGCTTCTCTTTCAAATTTTACGCTATTTTTTTAAGTTTTGTTGTTTTTCAATATGCTAGCCGCTCTGCTCTAATAAAAATTATCTGAATTGTTATTGCATTTTATATTGCTGTTGAATGTTCACATATTGTAAATAATTATATCATTGTTGACCATACTATTTTTCAGTGTTCATGTATTATATTATACTGGAAACGGTAACTATTTTGTGTGAACCAACAGGGCGGCACTGAAAACAAACTTTAGTTCAATGGCCTTATCACCTCCCGACTGATTTTTCAATACATTTGAATATGATAAGGAAGATGATCAATTTGCTGCAAGCTGTATAGCAGGCCCCAGAAGGGCCAAAGTTACAATCTCATCAAGGGAGCCGGTAGCCTGTAAGCAGATACACTGCTCAAATATCCCAAGCTCGGAGAAACTCCCCTCTTTGCCCTCTAAGAAGTCCTCTCTCCGATATAGTGAAGATGCTGTCTCAGACCATATACTGAGGTCGTAATATAGAAATGCATATTGATCCTTACTGTTTAGGGCATTGATAAGGCCACACAGTGTTCCCGATAAGGTGACCACTGGCCTATTCTACTCACCAATTTAGAAGAAATACTCTAAGAAATGTTTTGATGAGTACTGCTGCTGATCTCAAACCCTGGAATTGCTCCATAGATACTTCAAAAATGAGCATTTTTCCAAGTTTTGAGCACTTTTACTCATCAAAATTATATTTTACTCACTTAATGTCAAAAATGGTTAGTACACTGTTCTTGAATGCCAATGTTATATGGAGCCCTGAGGCCACACACGGAACAATGTACAGTTCTGGCCACTGCAGCATAAGGAGGATACTGCAGCAAAGAAGAGGGTGTAGCAGAGAGCAACTGCATAAAACAATTAGGGGAATAGAGAGGTTGCACTAGGGGAATGACAGATAAGGTGCAGTGCAGGTGTTTCCCCTGGGAAATCGATGGCTAAGAGTACCTATGAGCAAGGCCACTGTTTTTCGGTTTTTACCGGAAAATCCGGTAAAATTCTGGAATTAGGGCTACCTGAAAACCGTTAAAAACGAAGGTTTCATGGAATCTGGCATTTTCTGTCAGATCAGTAAACCTATAAAAAAAAGTGTGTTTTCCTTTTAATTCCTTCCTGTTCTATTTTCAGTTTGCTTTATTTAATGCTCTTTATATTAAGCCTTCTTTAATTCTGATTATTTATGCACATACTAAAAGAATGATAATACAATCCCAGTAAAATCCAGAAATTAGAGTAACAATCACCGGTGAAATTCCAGAATCTTAAGTCTTGAAAACGGAATCTAATTGTTTTAATCACCGTAAATCAGTGGCCTTGCCTATGAGTTGTGTTTTTAAAGTTTTACAGAGATTGGATAAGGTGGATCAGGTGAAACTTTTTCAGCTTGTTTTGCAGTGTGTAGATTTAAAAGACATAACCTACATTTAAAGGAAGGAATAGAATTACAGATAATATGAAGAGGCATTGTTTTCACTCAAAGAGTGGTGAACCTACGGAACAAGATACCAAAAAGTCATACCAGTAGGGAGTGTTGATTATTGTAAACTCAGGTTGGATCAGTTCCTCATGGAGAATAGCGTTACCGGGTATAGCACTTCATTGAGCAAACGTGGGTTCTCAAATGTTTACAATACCTTACATATCCTGAAAGCTACAGCAGCCTGGATGGCAGAAGACAAACCCAATGCACCCCTGTTCTTTTTTGGTCAAACACACACATGCTGCCGTGTTTATGCACATGAAAGTACTGATTTTCAGTGCTCCAGTCTTCAGTTTCAACTGTGTCCCTTATTTTTCCTCACGTACAGTACTGTAGTATCCCAAGTTTATATAATGAAAGTAAAGAATGGTTGCCCACTAAGAAGTTGAAACTTTTTTTAAGTTTATTAGCATTCGTCACTACTGTTCATAATATGTATGGGATACGACATGGGTTGGCTGCAGGTAAATATTTTATCTTCATGAGTTACGAATGGATTTTCTGACATCACAAGTAGATGAGCAAAGTGGCGCCACAAGTGCAGTTAGGCAAGTCCATTCATAACAAGTGATGATAAAAAAAATTATGTACTGCAAAACCCATGTTATACTCCATTTATACAGCATGGTGGAGTCTGTCTTGACTCCTGTACTATACTGATTACTTATAGCACTGCACTGCATGGAGAATCCAAATGTAGATAAATTATGTTATAAATGAACACTTCTTCACTTAAAATAACATTTTTATCACACACCTTACAAACTCACCATCAGTAAAATCTTATATATATACACACACACACACACACACACACACACACACACAACAGGAGTGGGGACTAAAAATAACATAGAAACATAGAAAAATAGACTTTAACAGATAAGGACTGCTTGGCCCACCCAGTCTGCCCATTACCCCTTCCCCCGCACTGTCTCAGCTACTTGATCTCCAGCCCCACCCACCCTTGCTTCCCATTAAGATTCCCTTGTGCCAATCCCATGCATGTTTTCACCCACCAAGTCCTCCTCTGGAAGACTGTTCCTCCTCTGGATGACTGCTCCAGGCATCCACCACTCTTTCAGTGAAGAAGTACTTCCTCATATCTCTCCTGAATTTACCCCTTCCAGCCTCATTGCATGTCCCTTGTTCTCACACATCTTTTCCTCTGAAAAATACTCCCATCCTGTACCTTCTTTACCCTGTGTGGTATTTATACGTCTGTCATATCCCCCTCCCCCATCTCTCTTCCAGGGTGTACAAAATGAGGTCCTTCAGTCTCTCCTCGTAGGGCTTCTGATGCAGACCCTGAACCATTTTACTTGAAAATGACAAGATAAAAATATATCTTTGCTACTGACAGCAATAACAGCAATATATCAAAAATATGTCTTTGTTGTTGTTGTTACAATGGATACTTTAATACTGAACCTATCAGAGTGCAGGTTGGACAATGCTGATGACATCACAATGTCTTGTGCAGCTCTGTAGTCACCTGTTAAAATCAAAGAAAAACAGCAAAATCTTCAAACAAACTGCAGATTTCAATGCTATAGTGTGTGATCTACTGTTGTATACAGTACATCAATTATACAATAGTGTAGAATGCCATTGTATATGGCTTTCCATCCCTTTTCGAGTGCTGCTGTAACCATAGTTCAAAGGTCATGGAACATGGCTGTACCCCTCTTCGGGACAACAGCATTCTGAACCCCTCTAAAGACTGCACAAGTATTGTTTTTAAATGGAAAGATACACTGCACACACATCAAGCAGTTGAAAATGAAAGTGAACTGTTGTGATAGCAACAACACAAACATTTTTGTTCACATTCCAGATGATCGTCCAGAGTTTATAAAACTCTGAGAACAACCTGACCACCCTACTATAAAACTATAACAAATGCTGAATGGGCAACCACATGCCCAACCATCCTGAGCTGCACACTAAATGTTCTGATGACCTCTGACCTCTCGAGCTTTCCTTTCACGGAGAGGTAATCATATCCCCGCTGCGGCAGCACAGACTGGTTGTGCATGGCTTCCTATTCAGTATTCTCTATATTGCATGGCTCAAAATAGGCAATTTATATCACTGAGTGGGCAGAATTTTCATAACTCACGTACAGCTCTACCACTCATGAGTTATGGCCCTGCTCCTTCACACTTGAAGATGAACTGCATATTCTGATTCAGCACATTGCTTATCCCCTATTTATTCAAGGTAACTGAGAGTCAAACCTTACATATAAATTATTTGTTCTACCCAGCTGTGAATTCTAAATGAAGATAAATCATTTAGGTCACTGTCAGCATTTGTCTCCACTGTGGACAGGTCACAAAGAGACCCTTAACCAATTGGAGAACAGCTTACACAAAGCCTTATGACATCACAATGGCCACTGCTATACTCAAAATAGAGCAGTGAAATCAAACAGAAACTGTTCAACTTTCATAAAAAAAGAACCATTTTAAAAGCTATACAATTTAAAATACATCGTATAAACTTAACACACAATGGCCTGACTCAGAATGTGACATTTTTCATCAGTAACTAGAGGGCAGTAGTTTCATAACTCATTCACAGTTTTGCCACTGATGAGTTATGGTCCTGACTCCTAACTCATTAAGCTAAATAACATACTCCGAGCTAGGCCACTGGGTATCCCCCATTTATATTTAACAAGGAACACGTTAACAGTTATTACTTCTATGTCAACCACCTATTTTTGGTACTGTAGCTTATAGCTTAGCCGTCGTTCCCCTATTCCCCACTGCCTGGAAATATAGGGTACTGGTTATGGTAATTGGGGCTTTGGTTCTTTTACATGCACTGTACATGTGCATAAGTGGGTTAAAGAAAGGTACAGAGCAGTATCATAGAGTCATAGAATTTTGCCAGTAGAAAAAGACCATTTAGCCCATCTAGTCTGCCCAAAATAGCCCCCCTACCTCCCTTTAACCCCCCTGCCCTCTCTCCTCCCCCCCTCCTCCTCCTCTCCTAGTCCCATATAGTTATCCCACACTCTATGAATTTTTCCACTGTGTCCACCTCCACCACTCCACTCTGGCAACCTATTCCATGGTTGTATAACCTCTTGTGAAATAACACCCCCTCATATCCCCCTTAAAACTGCCCCCCTCCTGCTTATAAGCATGCCCTCTGGTGGTTTTGTTCTCACTTAGCCTGAAGATGCTATCCCTCTTAACCTTGTTTATTCCCTTCATATACTTGAAGGTTTCCACCATGTCCCCCTCTCCCATCTCATTTGCAGCGTATAAAGACCGGGTTCTTCCAGCCTTTCCCCATATGTTCTTCCCTGCATCCCCTGGATAATTTTGGCTGCCCTTCTCTGTATGCTCTCTAGCCTGTCCCTGTCCCCTTGCAAGTGGGGCCTC